>CM057449.1:754210000-756610000 GCA_016271365.2 Neoceratodus forsteri | reverse complement strand
GAGAACTGTAACAGAATTCTGTCCATAAAAACAAAACAATGCAAAATACAGTTTTCATATTACTTTTTACTCAGGTACCGTTAAATATGCATAATTTAGAGGAATGCATATCATTTCTGAGACTAAGAACTTTATAAACAGCTGCAATTAGAAATTATTTCCTGTCTTCTTTAATAATTCATACTGTCAGCTTCAAGAAAGGAGTGAAGTATATCAATGGCAGAAGACACTCCCAACTATAGCTAACATCTAGGAACCCAGGCTTAGATTTTTCTGAAAAACTACTCCCCCAGTAGTTGAAATTTATTTTCACCACAAGGAGAATCCCCTCAGGATGGACAATTGCTGTTGCTTCAGCTGTCTGAGAGCAGATACATTTGAACTCTTTTTTATGTTGTAGTGAGTGACTGAAGGAGGTGAGGTAATTTAAATGCTGATTTGAAAGACAAGGAACAACATGTATTGTGGGATGCTAGGATGCATAAATTATACAAGAAAGCAGATATTTTCTGATTTTTGTAGTTTCTGTAAACATGAATGTTATCAAAAGCCTCAAACCCCCACACAAGAATCAAGGGTATGCTAATATATTTATGTTTCCAAATTGCAACATGGCCAATCCGCACTCCTTAATTAAATGGAATTAATGCCATTCTTGTTTGTGCATACACCTTTTTATTTGCAGGACAGTACACTCCAATCCAACTAATAGCTGCCACTTTGAAATTAATTTGCAAAGTTGTTGAATCTGTGCAAGCAATGCTTGTTTGGAAAATATTTTAATTCAGACAGTCACTTTACCAGTAGATGGCTTCAAGGCTGAATTGCCTAATCCATATCCATAGAAAGAGGGTTACTGATCAGGAGCATTCGCTATTAGTTCACAAATTTTCGCAAAGTGCAAACTGCTGCTGCTGCTGTAGCATCCAGGCACAGGTATAGGACACACGGACATTCATACCAGTGACACAGCAATCCTCAGCAAGTCGACAGTTTATGGTATCCATTTTTTGCTCCAGGCTAGGGGCTGCTTCGATAGCTTGTGGTGCGTATATCCTACTGGACCATCCAGGTGTGTCCTTCTGAATGTGCTGATGTTTCAGGGTCAGGAGTGTTTGTTGGGGGGGATAAAATGAATAGAAAATGATTAAACTGATATTGCGTTCTGTTTGACGTGTCACTATTCAGACCTCACCACAGTCAACTCACACTTACTAAACGTAACAATAGTCTTTAAAATCTGCTCAAAAGAGAATGCATGGTAATAGGCGGAAGCTAGCCCTTATCACCTAAAAATAGGAAACACTATAGTTAGACATATTTATTGTACATGTATTAGTCTTAAGACTTTCATTTTAGTTTCTGTTCAGTTTATAAAATGGGGTCTGGCAACTTCTGCCTCCTCATTGTTCAAGCCACCATCGCATGGTGTTGATGATTCCATGCTATAATGGTGCAGAGAATTCTATTTGACAAAGCCCCATGAAATATCACCTTATAACTTTGAAAAGTCACTATTTAACCATTACAGCTAAAAACATGAATATTCAATGAAGTGCAGTCACATCACAACCCCTCAGGGGACCATTCCCCCAATATAACATTTTATAAAACAAATGCAGAGCCCAAACAGCTACTGTAAACATACATAAGACAAAAAGAAATCCAAATGCAGAGCTACTTCAAATTAACTAACCAGCCCCACATTGGAAAGATTGCTTTCTCTCTTCCTTCCATACTGCACAATGACTTGCAAAATACTGCTCAAAGAAAACAATTCACAACTAAAAATGAAATGAAGTATGTTTTAAGAAAACAAACTTTCAGAAAACCATGGTCTCTTTCCTGCTTCCTGCTTTCTGTTTCAGAAAGAAGAAGTGCACCACCTCAGAATTCAGTCTACTCAGTGAGAACCTCATGGAGAACAGGACATGTACCCCTTTTGCATTCTCCTTTCTAACAAAGCTACATCATGCAACACTGACAGCAATGAAACTGACTTCTGATTTATTTAATATCTAAAACCAAATTATAAGTGAAATAACAAATTTGAAACTAGTTATAGTAATGTCTTTCCTGGTGTTTATATCCCTCACCTGATGACCTTGGGATATAATTTTTTTTTAACAAAAAAATACAAGGAGGATTGGTTGACAGCACTTCTGACAGGAACAGCATGACCCAGGATTTTGAATATATTGTTGGTTGAATTGACACTAATCAGATGTAGTTTAACAGAAAGAAATCTGTTGTCATGCATTGTGGTAGAAACAATATTTCATAGGATCTTTTTATTCATGGAACCAAACTTAAAGTCATAGGAAGAGAAAGGTATCGGCGTGTACTCATCAGTAATAATCTCAAAAACAGTTATCAACGTAGCCAATAAGACTAAACTTTTAACTAACTGTGTGAGGAGATCCTTTCTTTCAAATTCTGAATCAGTTTTACAGCCCATATACAAATCCTATATTAGGCCTTACCTGGATTATTGCTCTCACTTTTGGAGTCCTCATCTCAGGAAAGACAGCAATGTATTGGAGAAAAATCAACATAGATTCTCCAAGCTAATTATCCGCTGTAGGACAAAACCTTAAGAGGAAGAACTTAAGGATTTGAGCTTATGAACTTTAAGTGTGGGAAGATTATGAGGGGACCTCTTAGCAAGGGCACCATTCTGGTTCACTCTCGGCACTACAAGACTGGTGATTTCCAATGTGCTGTGCAGCAGCTCCCCACCACCTCCCACCATGCCCACCCTTAGGTGGTCTGATTTATATATGGTCACTAGTGTCATGTGACTAAATCCTCATTTTCTGTTTGCAGCCTATACAGAATTACCTCTAGAGGGCACTTGTTGCACTTTAACAGGTTGCGATCTCTCCTAGTTGAATACTAATGGAAGATTGTACAACAGTTTCTTAATTTCTGGCATCAGTGTCTCTGTCACGGCTATTAAGCCACTGTCCTGCACCTGGCCAGTAGCCGTGCTGAACTCCTCCACTTTACCACTCAGCAAACAAGTATTTCTAGGCTTTAACCCTCCTCTTCTACTCCCTAACTTTCCTTGCCTCTGGTTTACTGCCACCTCGAGTCTCAGCAGGGAATACCAAACAGTCCTTGCATAGCTGTCAGTAATTTTAAGGCACAGCACATCTAATCTTACTGAGTATATTACTGGCACCCTTGCCTGCTTCTGTTGCACCTACCCTCCCTTTACTGTATCTACTATTACTATTTGCTGCTAACTGCACTGCTGCTGCTTAGTCTAAGCACCGCACTCAACTAACTTCCCTCTCTCCCTATCTATATCCTTCTTAGGTTTCTCCTTATGTTATTACTTGCTTTCCTCCCTCTGCTCTTCACCTTCTCCTGCCTCCCTCCCTCCCTCTGCCCCCTTCCATCCCATCACAACTCCCCACCCCATCTTGATCCCTCCTACTGTTCACCCTATTTGCTCTACAACCACCTCCACCTGCACCCCACACTATCCCCTCCATCTCCCCCCGTGCCATTCGCTTGCTTTTGCTGCTTCCCACCTTTCACCCTTGCTTACCTCTACCCCATCCCCTTCCCTCTACCCTCTTCTTGCCCCTCTCTGCTGCCTCCCCACCATCTTCTACCCCCCTCATTCACCCTGCACTGCTCCCCTCCCACCTCCTTAACCTCAAGGACCTGCTGCGTCGCACGTACCCAATTGTTCCACCCTCCTCTCACAGCCCCAGAAGGCATAAGTACCCTCCCCATCTGTTCCTCTTCTTTTTTTTTTTTTTGCCATTAACATTTTATTCACATTTATACAGAGAAAACGTACATGAGACATAACCATATCAAGATATAAACTAAAATGTAACAATAAATCATAAAAATAAGAATGTTACAGTTTCTCTGCCAATCCCCCCCAATACAAAAACAATAAAACATCCCTGACCCCCACCCCACCTCCCTCCCAAAACATCCCTAACTTCCCTACCCCACCTCCTCCTTACACAAGGCCCTGATGCCTAACTACCGTCAAATAGGGTATATACAGTTTTATAGCTAATAAATTGAATAAAGCGGGGCCCAAATCTTTTCAAACAGAGGTATTTGATTATGTAGGGCAGCTATCATCCTCTCAATCCTAAGACTCAAGAAGCTCGTTAACCATTCAGAGTAACTGAGCACAATATTGTCCTTCCAGTGTCTGAGGACTAACTTTTCAAGGTGATTGAAAGCAAGGCCATATGGAGTTTTCTATTTTAACCGAATACTGGACATATCCCCAGCAGACATATCTCAGGTCTAAACATGTCGCCCAGGCCCAGTAAGGGGTCAATCTTGCTCTTAATCTCTGTCCACAGTGGATAATTTTTGGGCAATTCCAAAAAATATGCAAAAGATCCCCCTTATCCGAACCACATCTATAACACTTGGGATCACTTAACAGGTTCAAATCTGCAAGTTTTTGAGGGGAGTAATAGATGTTATGTAAAATTTTAAACTGTATAAGCCTCAATTGATCCTGCCGAATAAACCTATGGCAACCTTGCCAGATCACTGACCAGTCCAAAGTTACATCAGGAAGTACAGCAGCCCAATATGAGCATGGGGCAAGATTCACTGAAGAGGCCCAGTGAAACAGTACTGTATACATCTTAGAGACTGCCTTCGGGATTCCTACCAGTGGGCATAAAGCCGCCAAAAATTCAATCCGTGGGGGGCTGCACTAGATCTTTGCCAACCTTTTGAAGCAACAAATGACGAAACTGATATATTTTGAAAATATCTCTGGAAGATAAGTTGAACTTATTTAATACTTCCAAAGCGGAAATCAAATGTCCCTCTTCATTGAGAAAATCTTTCAGACAACATTCATCAGGTAACGTCAGCCAATCGGGTCTAATGGTTCTATTTCCTATCAAAAACCGGGGGTTACCCCGAAAAGGTTGAGCCCAGTCTTTGACCTGATCATATTTTAAAAGCTGCAAAGCTGGTTATGGATTTTAACGCACACTCTATCGGGATTTCTTCAGGGAAGGAGGAAGTGCCTAAGTGTTAGATAAAGTAAAGCCTCCGGGGTAATACCAAAATTTTTGATAAGATTGATTTCCAAATTCACCCACAGGGGCACATAAGATGATATTAAAGACAAATCTTTGTGTAAGGCCCATCTACCATATTTATTCGCCTGAGCCGCCCAAAAATAAAGAGCGAAATGAGGTAGCCTCAAGCCTCCAAGTAATTTAGGGGCTGCCAACTTTTGATAGGCCATCCTGGCCTTTTTATATCCCCAAACAAAATCAGCTATCATCCCATGAAGTTTTTTGAACCACGACATAGGAAGCCAAATATTTAGCATACTCAAGGGATAAAAAAGTCTAGGGAATATATTCATCTTAACTATGTTTATCCTCCCCCAAAGAGAAAATGGAAATTGCGCCCACCTTTTGAGATCTAAATCAATAATACGCACCAGGGAGTCCAAATTTAGTTGGCGTATCCGCACCGGACTCCTCGTCAAGGTAAGACCCAAATATTTAAAGGAATCGGAGTTCCACCCTAAGCCTAACTCTGTAATTTCCTGTTTAAATAGATTATTACTGAGAGGATAGACCACCGTTTTATCCTGATTCAGCTTGTAATTAGCAAGAAGACTAAAATTATGTATTAAACATACTAACATACTAACATACTATTTGCCAGCAGATTAGGCCTTACGGTCTATCAAGTCTGCTCGAACCTAGATCCTTAGTTGGGTGCCGAGATCCTCCCATCCCTTGTTCTCTAGAAACCCCTATCATCCATCCCCACCCCCCCGGGACAGGCCATCATCTGATACATCCACTTTCTGTGTCTGTCCCACCCTCTCTTGAAGCCCTCCACTGTGGATCTCTGAACCAGCTCACCAGGCAGTGCATTCCAAGGGTCCACCACCTCTCGTGAAAACCTCCTCTTTTCCCCTCACCCTTCCACCTTCCAACTTCAAACCATGCCTCTGGTGATACCTCCCTGCTTTAGTCTGAAGATCCCTCCATGTTTACCCTATTTATTCCCTTGAGGTACTGAAGACCCAATCATGTCCCCTGTCTCTCTCTCCTCCTCCAATGAAAACAGGCAGAGCTCCTCAAGTCTGTCCTCATAAGTCAAATCCCTAGCCCTCGTGATCATCTTTGTTGCCCTCCTCTGTACCCTCTCCAGGAGCTGTATGTCCCTCTTCAAATGTGGTCTCCAGTACTGTACACAGTACTCAAGGTGTGGTCTAACCAGTCCATTGTACAGCAGCAGAATCACTTCCCTGCTCCTAGAGGTGATCCTCTTATGATGCATCCCAACATCCTGTTTGCCTTGCTAGCTGCTGTCCTGCACTGCTCAGAGTTATTCATACATGTATCCACCATGACCCCTAGGTCTTTTTCCCCTATTGAGGCCTCCAGCGCCTTCCCTCCCAGGGTGTACCTGTGTTTAGGGTTTCCCCGACCAAGATGCAACACCTTGCACTTGGTGATATTGAAATTTAATTTCCATGTGTGAGCCCAGCTTTCCAGGGTGTCCAGGTCCCCTTGCAGGGCCACCCTCCCCTCTTCTCCCTCAACTACTGCTCCCATCTTGGAGTCATCCACGAAGAGACTCATTTCACACCCTATACCCTCCCTGATGTCCGATATGTATGCATTAAACAGGATCGGACCCAGGACCGAGCCCTGTGGTACCCCACTACCAACCTCTCTAGGGTTCGAGATCTCCCCACAGACCACTACTCTCTGAGTGCATCCAGCTAGCCAGTTTTCAATCCATCTGACCATCAAAGGCCTACTCCTAATCCCATCAGTTTCTCCACCAGACCATTGTGGGGGACAGAGTCAAACGCCTTGCTGAAGTCCAAGAATAATACATCCACAGGCTTACCCCTGTCCAGTTCTGATGTTACCCATTCATAGAACTCCACAAGGTTGGTTTGACATGATCTACCTGGCACAAACCCATGTTGCCGACTATCCAGACCTCCCACCTCCTCCAAGTACACCCCAATCGTTCCTTTAGAATACTCTCCATTAATTTTCCACCACCGAGGTCAAACTGATGGGTCTATAATTACCTGGTACTTCCTCGACCTTCTTTATGGATTGGTACCACATGTGCCTCTCGCCAACTTCGTGTACCCTCCCTGTCTCAAGTGACCTGCTGAAAAGCTCCGCCAGAGGGTGCAGCCAGTATGTCCGCAATTCCATAGTACTCTCGGATGAATGCCATCCAGCCCAGGAGATTTGTTTTCTTTAGGGCCTTGAGGGCTAACCACACCTTTGTGGAGATAGCATCATCCGTCCCTCCCTTACTGGTCTTTTTATCCTTATCCAGATGTGACCCCTGGGGTACCTTTCCTCCTCTTGCTCCATTTATGTTGCTCCCTGATCCCACCCCTGCTGCTTCCATCCCCTTCATGCCTTGTTTTGTAGATATCCCATCCCTCCCTAGTGAACACAGAGGCAAAGTACTCGTTAAATATCTCTGCCTGGTCCTGCCTCTTCCACCCACCCTCCTTCTGATCTCAATCTGCTGAGATGGCCCTTAGTTTTTCTCCGCTCCCCAATGTACCGGAAGAACCCTTTTCCCTCCATGTATCCCCTGTGCCAGCCGCTGCTCTTTACTGGACTTTGCTCCCCTCACCATATGGGTGACTTTTCTAGATGCAAGCTGGTGCATTTCCTTATCCCTATCCCCTCTTGTTGTTTTATATTTTTTGTAGGCCGCCTTCTTTTCTCTGACTGCTACCTGTACCTCACTGGACCACCAGCATGGTTTACGTGACCTTGCTCCCTTACGTTTCAACTTAGCCAGATCCTGACTGCTTCATGAAGTCCCTGTTTATGACCTCCATCTCCTTTCCACACTTGTCATTGAGCTAATCCCTGCAAGTGATCCTTGAGAATATTTCCCATGCCCATAAAGTCTGCCCCCTGAAGTCCACTGCCAGTGTCCTAGATCTCACCCCACCTCCATGCTTATTTGAAACCAGACAGTATTGTGGTCACTCCAGTCAGGGATCCTGTACAGCTATGTCCCTTACCAGATCCCCATCTGCCAGAACCACATCCAGGACATGCCCTTCCCTTGTGGGCTCCATCACATGCTGTGTTAGAACACATCCTGGAAGCCATCCAGCAGCCTCTGCTCCTTGGCCACCTTGAGGACATGGTTCCCAGTTTGTACCTGGCATATTAAGGTCCTCCATCAACACCACTCCTTCCCTTTTGGACCACACTGGGCAATGATGTTGTCCAGCAAACCATCCTCTAGAACATCACTCATCCTGGGGGGCCTATATGCTACTCCCAGCTTGACCTTATCTCCTGCTGGGGATCGTAGGGTGACCCATAAGGCCTCCACGTTTTCCTCTGCCTCTTCTACCATAGCAATTTCTATCTCATCTCTAATGAACATAGCCACTCCACCCCCTCTGACCTCCTTTCTATCCTTCCTAAGCATAGTGTATCCCTGTACATTTAGGTCCCAGTCGTGGTTTTTGTTGGCCCACGTCTCCGTGACCGCCACCACATCCACCCCCCCCCCCGAACAGCATGGCCTGGAACTCCGGCAACTTGTTTCCCAAGCTCCTGGCATTTACTAACACCAACCCCACCCTTATCCCTGATCCTCTTTGTCGAACCCACCCAGATTCCTTATACTTCCATCCTCCCCTGCTCCTCCTGGAAACCTCCACCTCAGTCTGTTTCCTCCCTCTTGGGCTTGACGGCTACTCCTCATCTGGAGGAGAGAGCTTCTGGTCAGCCCTCCCTCATCCCTTCCCCTTACAAGTTTAAACCCCACCTTTCTTGTATGTAGTCAGCCATCCCTGTTTAAGGACTTCTTCCTTAATGGGGCAAGATGAAACCTGTCCTTGGCATATAGTCCCGTATCCTCCCAAACTCCATTCCAGTTCCTAACACTCCAACCCATTCTCTTCACCCCCACTCCTGAGCCAGTCATTAACCTCTGTGAGCTTCTTTTTTCTCTCCACTGAGGCCTTTGGTACTGGCAATATCTCAAGAGGAAATGGTGCATCCATTATCCCGACAGACTCTGGCAAGTTCTTGAACCTTGCTTGATTTCCAAATACTGCTTCTCTAGATCATTAGTTCCCAAATGCACCAGGAAATCCGTCTCTCCACAATCCCTAACCATTTCATACACCATGAACTTTGCTCTGTGCACTGTCAGCCCAGAGATACTCACTACCTTCACCTGGCTATGGCATCCACCCCTGTCCCTCCCAATGGATACCCTAATCATCGAGTCTCCCAGTAACAGAACCTACACCGCCATCATCCTTATGGTTACCTCACTATGCCCTCTCAGCCCCCTCTTCCCCTTATTCATGATCTCAATTTCATGGGAGTCTTCCTGCCTTATTAGAGACCCCTTGTCACCCTCCCTTTCTGCCTCCCTTGCTATTTTGCCCACTTAACTCAAACCGCCTCTGAATAGGGGTCCCTTTAACCCTCTCTTATCTGAACCATTTATCCTGGCCCTGATGGTTTCTTCGCTCCCCACACCACCATCCTCCCCTTGTAATAGTACCCTGCTTCCAGAGGTTCTCTCTGAGTCCCTTTAGCTAGGGCCCCATCCTTGGTACTGACCTCCCAGCTGAAGGGGGGCTCCTCTCCCACCTCCTTGTCTCCCAGTTTCTCTCCAATCATGCTCTCCTCCCTCATGTCTGGAATATGTTGCATCTCCCCCATTTGCTTAACATATATGTTTCCCCTTCTCCCTCTGGGACTATGTCTATCCTTTCCATAGCTGGTCTGTGATGCCCTATGGGTATCCGACTCCCTCCCCCCGGCCTCTGTATAAGTTTCCTCATTTCCACCAACCCCTTCCTCCCCCTCTAGGTTGCTTAGTAGCTCAAATTTATTGTGACACTCTATGTCAGCCTCCATCAAGTAACCCGAGTTTCCCCTGACTGCATCTCTAAACTGACCCTCTTCTTCCTCTCTTGCACTGTTCACCTTAGGAGCTCCCTTCCCACAGTCTGCTGTTTTAGGCTTCCGCACAACAGCCCCTCCTGACTCTTCCCCCTCCAGTCTCTTTGTATTCAGAATGTTCACCCTGTACGCTTTCCCTTAGCATCAACTTCCCTATCTAAGGGTCCTCTGTCCCTAATATCCCCCCTCCTGCTTGCTGTAACATAACGTCCTGTAATTTCAGAGCATTGCCCTAGCCTCCCTCAGCCCCACCCTTCTGCTGCCCATATCCACACCCTTATCCTTGGACACCCCCCCCAGCTCCCACAGCTTACTCCTTAACCAATATACCTCACTCCTGATACAAGATAGCTGTCTACAGAGTGGGCAGCCTCTCCAGGCCCAATTTAGAATTATTGCCATCCCACAGCCTGTGCAGCCTACAACCCTTCCAAAGATGCCTGCCATGGTGGAATATGGCCACCCTGATTTTCCCCTCTGTTTATAATAGCACACCCCTTTTCTCAGTCCCTTTCCCGAGTACAGTTTCTCTATACTGACTGTAGTTATTTACAAACCCAATTTCAACCCCACCAATAACGCTTCCTAAGTCTCACAAACACATACAGTCCAGTGTGTGTTCGGTCCCACTAACAGTGTATGTAAGCAGACATCAGGTACCATACGATGTCACAGGCCCACTAGCTCCTGTTGCTTGAATTTCAGTCCCAAACAGAAATACTCAGCCCTTCAATCCCAACCCCCAGTGGCTTTTCAGTATTTAAGAAGGCATACAAAACCGGTGGGTGGAGGGCTCTACCAAACACCAGGCAAACAACACATTTAAATTTCCCTAAGTATCCCTGCCAAACAACTATCCACAAGCCACCAAAGTTACAATGTAACAGTTCTAATTCAAGGTAATAATTTTTAACACATAAAACTAATTTCACTTACAAACTATTCAAATATTTCAGTTAAAACAGAATATAACCAGCCCTCTTTCCTACCTGGCTGCTGCTTAAGCTCCCAAGTGAACAATGAAAGCCAAGTTAATTCCTGTTTAGAGACAAGGTAACTGCAGCTAATGTCCCATCCCCAAACACCAGGCAAACAACACATTTAAATTTCCCTCTAAGTATCCCTGCCAAACAACTATCCACAAGCCACCAAAGTTACAATGTAACAGTTCTAATTCAAGGTAATAATTTTTAACACATAAAACTAATTTCACTTACAAACTATTCAAATATTTCAGTTAAAACAGAATATAACTCCAGCCCTCTTTCCTACCTGGCTGCTGCTTAAGCTCCCAAGTGAACAATTTAGTAATTTTAGTAAATTTGGGATAGACCTACTTGGCCTAGATATGTAGACCAGGAGATCGTCTGCATATGCTGTGATCTTAATAGTCTGATCTAATATTTTAATGCCCTCAATCTCTCGATTACTCACTATGCTTCTAATGAGAGGTTCTAAATACAAATTAAACAAAAGGGGGGATAAAGGACATCCTTGTCTTGTGCCCACATATAGCTGAAAGGGGTTTGACATCACCCCATTACAAGTGACTCTGGCTGAGGGACTTGAATACAATGCGCCAACCCATTCCAAGAATCTTTCAGGAAAGCCGAATCTCCTCATTGTAGCAAATAAAAACCCCCAGTATACCCTATCAAAGGCCTTCTCGGCATCCAAGGAGACCAACGCCATGGGAAGGTTGGTCCCCTCAGAAACCGAGAAGACGTGTGCCAATGTCCTAAAATGATCAGCCGCAGACCTACCTTTCATAAACCCTACCTGTTCTGCACCTATCAGCTTAGGTAATATTTTGTTGATTCGATCCGCCAGCAATTTAGCCAGAATCTTAATATCATAATTCAACAGAGAAATAGGCCTATAACTGGCTGGTTTTTCAGGAGGCCTATTCGGCTTAAGAATCAAGACTATAAGCGCCTCTGAGAGAGTCTTATCCAACTCCTTACCAGAGAGAATGTATTGAAACAACCTAAGCAATAAAGGAGCTAATTGTCCGGAAAATTTCTTGTAAAAATTAGACGAAAATCCGTCCAAACCCGTGTTTTATCTGAAGGAAGATTCTTAATAGCTAACTCTATCTCCTCCAGGGTTATGTCGGCACCGAGAGACATACGATCTGATTCATCCAATATAGAGAGTTCCAGACCTTCCAAGAAAGCTGACATCTCAGACTTAGTAGGTGGGAACTCCATAACACTATATAGGGATTCAAAATATTGTCGGAAAACGTGGACAATTTCTTCTGGGGAGGTTTTGACACAACCACCCTCTTCTGATAAAATCCCCACAATCAATCGGGAAGATTCTAATTGTGCAATACGTCTAGCCAGCAGTTTCAGGATTTTCCCCTGGTCTAAATAATTGGCTCTCGTCTTAATTAAAGCTAACTCTGCCTGTTCCCCTAATATTCTAGTCCATCTCTAACTTTGACTAACTCTTCTTTATCTTCCTCCTCGGATGTAAAGAAATATTGGACTCTAGAGTCCTGATTTGTACCAATAAATCCAACATGGTACGTTACTTCTCTCTCTTCCTTTTAACAGCCTGACTAATTAATACACCTCTCATATAAGCCTTGAATGCCCCCCAGAAGATATCTGGATGGACACTATCATTAAGGTTATTTAGGGTGAACTCCTCTATTTGCTCTGATAGAAATTGGGCAGCCTTAGATATCCTCAAAATCTGATTGTTTATTTTCCACCTATTACCCCTTTTAGTTAAAGATGGAAAGGAAATTGAGACTGCCACCATGGCGTGATCTGAAGGTGGTCCTGCTACAATTTCCATCCAGAACACCTGGGAGAAGGGTTCAGGAAAGCAATATGTAATCAATACGGGATGCAGTCCCATGGACTGGGGAGATGAAAGTGTACTCCCTAGACTTTGGGCGCAAAACTCTCCAAACATCTGCCAATTTTAACCGATCCAACAGCTCCCCAAAAGCACGGGAGGCAGGAGTGTGGTATATTTGAGATCTGGTGGACCTATCCGTTAAAGGATCCAAAGTTAAATTGAGGTCCCCACCCAAAATCATGGGGAGCTGGTTAAATGGTAAGAGCACCCTTAGCAGGCTCACCACAAAATCCTGACTGTCCACATTGGGACCATAGACCGAGCCAATCAGAATCTCTGTATT
This sequence comes from Neoceratodus forsteri, assembly GCA_016271365.2. Classification (NCBI taxonomy): domain Eukaryota; kingdom Metazoa; phylum Chordata; order Ceratodontiformes; family Ceratodontidae; genus Neoceratodus; species Neoceratodus forsteri. The sequence goes on along the minus strand of CM057449.1, from coordinate 756,596,881 downwards.
CTGCAATCTCCCTTTAACCAACACATATCTACCCTCCTTATCTTGAACCACTTGAATTGGGATAAAAGGAAGTGATCTGTGCACCAATATCATAAAACCTCTGCTCTGTGTGCTACCCTGAGAGGAAAAGACTTCACCTATTTGTAACCTCCTCATACAACTAGCCTCCGCCTGAAGTAAATGTGTCTCTTGTAAAAACACTAGCTTTGCTTTCACAGCTTCTACATGCTTCAGAATCCTATACTGTTTAGCCTTAAGTCGTGCCCCTTTAACATTCCAAGTAAGAAATTTAACTGATATGTCAGTCCCCATTCTTATTCACCTGAAGTACAATATAATATAGCCGCCTACTACAGTATGACAGTAATTAAAACCTTAAGGCCTTGTGACCCCCCACTCCCCACACCCTATAGTCCTACACAGAGTACCACCCCAACTACCATCGCCCAAAACCCTCCCCAGAAAAACCCCACCACTCCCCCTTCCCTCCCCTGAACTTCTCTCCTCACGGCCCATGACAACAGCCCACTTAGCTCATCCACCAGTGCTCCTCCACCCCATCCCACACACCATTACGACAAAGCCAAATCTGCAGATACCCCTAAACATTATTGTTCATATACGATCTGGCTTATTAATATAAATGACCCCAGAACCTCCAAAACATATTTCTTACAGTACCTATAAGCCCCAGCCCTATACTGTAAACTAATAAGAGGCAGAAAAAAGAGATGACGCTAAACTAGCTAGAATTATCCTTCAAATAACAAGGTAATCCATAACCATAAATTCAGGAAATAATAATAGAGTCCAAATGAGCAAGTACCCGATATCCAGGCCCCCAAAAAGGGCCAACATGAAAACCTCACCCAAAGGTTGTATAAGGAGACACATATGAGAAAGCATTATAACAAAATGAATGTAGATCTCTGGCACCCTCATGTGGCCAACATATGAAATAAAAGACAGTCCCCATTTTCAAAATTAACATAAAGTTCTGCCAGGAGTGGATTTAAGTCCATAACCAATTAAGTTAGCATAAAATAACAAAACAGCCATTTACATCTTTTGCTGATCCAAAAGAAAACAAAATATCTAGGGCCAAGCACATCAAAACAGAGCAGTGTTTAAAACTAAAGGGAAACATCGCGACCAGACCCATATTTAAATTGCTTCGCCTAATAGCGAGAACCTGCTGAAAATACATATAACTTATCAGAGTCATCATAGTCCCCCAACAGAGATCACTGAAGAAGGATCCTACGCAGCCTCCTCGACATGTAATATGACCCTTTAATCTCTCCAGACCACTCAGGGATCTTTAAAGAGGGTGGGAAAGGCCAACTGCAGAGCGGCTGTAGCAGATTCGATGGAATCAAATGCCTTCCATTCGTCTGCAATAAGGACTTGGAATTTCACCGGATAACCCATACGAAACTTGATGTCAGCCGCAATCAATTTCTTTACCAGAGGGTGAAAAGCAGCCCATCTTTGCCTGACCGAGAGTGGGAGATCTTGAGCTACTCTAATCCTGATGCCCTCCCAGTACAGCTCTTTGTCTTCTCTAGTCTTCATAATAAAGAGCTGTCGTTCTTGATAATTGAGGAAGCGAAAAATAAAAGTCCTTGGTGATGCATTAGGAGGGGGTAAAGGGCGCAAAGCGCGATGAGCCCTTTCAATTACATATGAGGACCCAAATGGAGAGGGTCCGGCTACTTTCTCGACCAGTCTTTGGGCAAACTTGATCGCATCGGGCCCTTCCGCTTTTTCAGGTAGTCCAATGACTACCACATTGTTTCGGCGACTTCTGCCTTCAAGGTCTTCAATTTTTAATTCAAGCTTGTTGATTTTCTGCTTTAATGTATTCACTACCGGGTCCAATCTCTCCTTGCTCCCTTCCAAAGATCGGATTCTCGCTTCATTGTCAGAGGTCTTCCGGGCCAAATCCTCCAGGCGGTTGTAATATTTTAATTTCGTTTGCCATATCCTGCATATTCATCTTGAATGGACGAAACTCTTCCAGAAACCTGGCTAAGGTAAGGGCTCATCCTCTGGGCTTCCAGCACGGAACTCTGCACCAGCTGAGGAGGCGGGCCTTAGATTTTTAGCGGCCTTCTCCGGCGTGTCGTCGTGAGTGCCGGAGGTGGCTTGCATTTCTGCCTCCATGCAAACTGTGGACATAGGTTCTCCTCTATGTCCGACACCACAGATGACACTGCGCAAAATTTGCTGGGGTTTTAAATCCCAAACGAAGGACGGGTAGTCAGAGCACTCGGAGACAGCAGCTACCCCGTGCTCTGCATCACGTGACTCCACCATCTGTTCCTCTTCTTACTTCTACTGCTTCTGTCTAACGATGTCCAACCTAACCCTAGCCCTCTCTCTGTCCCCTCTGCTCATGCCCCTACAAACGTAGGTATACTACTGTTCCCTACCCCATCTGCCTTGCCTAAGGGCTTCATGCATTTCATCTAAATGCTCGGAGCCTTCTCCCCAAGCTGATGCTCTTAAAGTTTGGATTATCCAGCACCCACCTGACATCCTCTGTGTCACCAAAACATGTCTGTCTGCCAGAATTTTCAACTCTGCTTTAACCATCCTAAACTACAATTTATTTAATCAAGACCATGGCAAGTGAGGTAGAGACATAGCCCTTTACATCAAACAGTCTCTCTCCTGCTCCATTACTCTCAAAGAATCCTGCCCTTTTCCCAGTAACTAATTATTACTCTTCTAACCTTCCCATCCTCTGCTCCTCTTTACATCGGCATACTCCACACCCCACCCAAAACTACACCTGACTCCTTAGTCTCCATCATCTCTTCTATCTCTTCTCACACTGCTAAAGGTGAACTCCTACTCCAATGTGACTTTAAACTAGATTGGCTCTCCCCTCATCAACGCCAACCTTCCTCAGGATCAAGGCTCTCAACTTCACTCAGTTGATCTGAGAACCCACATGCATTAACCCTCATTCTCAAAACCACTCTCTGCTTGATTGGGTGCTATCCACTCAGCCCCACCATATCACTGCAGCAGGCATCTGACCGGATGCCCTTAATGACCACTGCATCACATACTGTGTTCGCAAGATACACTCCCCCCATGTCTCACCCAAGTACATATGGCCCTTACCCCTCCACAAAATTGACATCACTGCCTTGTAATGTAATCTCTGTGAGACTGACTGGAACCCTGCATTCTCTGCCCATGATGTTGACTCTGTCCTATCCCTGTTTTCCAGCATACTCAACCAAATCTGGAACCTCCATACCCCCCTTAAAAGAGCCAGAGTCAAATGTCTCCACCACCCCTGGATCACAGCAGACCTGCTGGCCTTATGCAGAGCCAGGGATAAAGCTTGGTATTGCTATAAAGCATCCTCAACTCAGGCTAACCTGTAGGCATACACAGTACTCAAAAATAGCTGCAGTAAGGCTATCCACCTCTCCAAAGTAAATTATTTTAGGTCTCATCTGCAACATGGCCACTATGCTCCTTCCTCTTTTTGGAAAGTTCTGAACTCTCTACTTGACCCCCCTTCCCAACAAGCCTCCCCTGTCCTCTCAATTGATGGATTCTCTATCTCTGACCCCTCTGCAGTAGCAGAGATTTTCAAGAAATTCTTTGCCACTTGTGCCCTCCCCTTTAACCCAGCTCCCATCCCTTCCACCTCATTGTCTTCCCCGCTTGACCCATTACTTCCCCCTGTTGAGTTCCACTTCACCCCTTTCTCCCCCCATGAAGTCTACATGGCACTGCTGGCCTTAAACCCAGCTACAACCAGCCCTGACAGTCTTCACCCGAGGCTTCTCCATATCTCAGCCCCTTCCATCGCAGTTCCTGTAGCCCACATTTTTAACCTCTCCCTCTCAACTGCCATAGTCCATAAAGCCTGGAAATCAGCAAAGGTGCTATCTCTTCACAAGGATGGTGACTCATCTGCACCTGGAAACTACTGGCCCATCTCATTCCTCCCATCGCTTGCTAAACTCCAGGAGTCCTTCATGCACTTCAGGTTGTCTGAATTCCTTGCAAATAACTATATTCTCTCACCCATGCAGTCTGGCTTCAGGAAACAGCACTCAACCATCTTCTCCCTGCTACGAGTCATTGACTCCATTCTCTCAGAAATGGATCAGAGTCACATTATGTCTGCTATTTTCATAGACCTGGCTAAGGCTTTTGATTCAACCTCCCATCCTCTCCTGCTACACAAACTCAAATTTGTTGGCCTCGTGGACCTTTCTGTTAACTGGTTCCACTCCTGTCTTCACGATAGGCAGCCGACTATCCAAATTGGTGATGCTCTTTCCTCCCCTCTCCCTATCCAAGCCGAGGTTCCTCAAGGCTCCATCCTTGACCCCATCCGTTTCTCCCTTTTCATAAATGATCTCCCCTCAGTCTGCAAATCCTCAGGCATGCACATGTATGCAGACAATATCATTATTTTTACCTCTGGTCCTTCATCCGTTAGTGTGCAGTCTACTCTTCAGGATGACTTCAACAGAGTTCAGTCCTGGTTTTAATCAACTTCAGGAAACAATTACTCCTGCAGTAAAAATGCCCATACAAATGTATCAGTGCAAAATGATGTGTAGTTAATTGGGAAAGCCAAGGCTACACCCAGGATTCCAGTGCTTCAGAGACCAAGCCTTACCACCCTGAGGAAGGTTTAGTCACAGAAGCAGTGGGGTCCTGGGAGCAGCTTTGGCTTGCCCAATTAACTACACAGCATTTTGCACTGATACATTTGTCTGGGCATGTTTACTGTAGGAGTGCCTGTCTCCTGAAGTTGGTTCATCTCTACGTTAGTTACCTGCTACTAGCACCCTACTCCTGTGGCTGCGTGTCATAAACTTTGCACCTGGTTTCAATCAAACCTACTGAAGCTCAATACTAAAAAAAACAGTGGCCATGACTTTTGGCTCCAGACAAAAAACTGGCTACCCTCAAATCTCCCATCTTCTCTATTTTGGATGGCTCCTCTGTAGAGAATGTCTCAGCTTTTAAGTACCTAGGAATTTGGCTAGATAGCCACCTGGATTTCTCTACCCACATAGATTCCATCTGCACCAAACTCCATCCCAAACTTGCTTTCCTATACCGACACAAAGACTGTCTCCCTCTTCTCACTTGTTGAATGCTAGTTACCAAAATGATCCTACCGGTTATTGATTTTGCCGATACGGTCTATGGCACTGCTTCAGTCACATCCCTGTCCAGATTGGACACTCTCCTTAATTCCTTCTGCTGCTTCACAACTGCCTCTCCTCTTCTCCCCTCACCTACCACTGTCTCCTCTATTACATTCTCTTCCTAGCTCCTTTATCTCACAGAAGGTTGGTTCACTGCGCCTCTCTTGTGGCCAGGTTCTGGTTCAAGATGCTCCCCACCTATCTCTTCTCCCACTTCTCCCAAGTCATCCCCTTAAACTACGTCACAGAGACCCATGTACTTTCTCCATCTCTCACCCTCATTCTGCCACTGGCCAATCTGCCTTCTCCTATCATCTCCCACTTCTGTGGAATAAACTCCCCTCTGTTCTTCACGTAACCATCTCATTTTCCTCTCTAAAACAACTCCTCAGGCTACTCCCCCTCTCCCCAGTGCTAACAGTGCTGTAATCTCCCTCACCCTCCTCCACCCTAAGTTGCCTACCCCCCTTGGTGGCCTGCTTTATGTAGCTGTCCTCCTAATTACTCCCATCGTTCAATGCACTACCTCCCCCTACTTTTCCAGCCTACCACTTTAAAAGCTGTTTCTGTTGACTGCTCTGTTCACTCACCTGTATTTTACCTTGTTATTTGCTTTATGCACTTTGACTTTTTTGTATGATTGTATTGATGTTATCTTTTAATGTGTGGGTCTTTGTAACCATGGCCCTTTTTATTGTTCCTTTTTATCTATTGTCTCCTATGTAACCTTGTTCCCCGGGTCACACTTGGAAATGAACCTCGGCTCAGTGTGCCTTTCCCAGTTAACAAATTTTAAATAAATAAAATATTTCCCCCAGAACAGCCAGACTATGGAATTAGTTGCCAGGAGATTTAGTGTATGTACCAAATTTTTCTATTTTTAAGTCAAGGTTGGACAGATTTATACAGGAAGGTTACTTCAGCAGTCACCACCACTGAGCATTGGGGACAGCAGTCTTGGGTATATGCCAACTATTGTCCTAAATCATAATATTGAACCATAATATTAAATATAACCCTGAGCTGGGCCATTGCCATGTTATAGCTCCCCTCTCTCTGATCTATTATTCCTTACATATACAGTGGATCCCACTAATAAGAACATTGAATATAAGAACATCCAATTCTTTGGATGTCCCAGTTTTTACCCATTATTTTCAGTGGCAATGAAGCCTATTTATAAGTGCAGTCAGCCCGTTTATAAGATTTTTTTTTTTTTACTAGAGGTAGTGATAGATATACCTCTGAATGTGCAAAGCCTAGGCTGAATCATCATCTAGTTTCCTCATCAACAGTCACTTAAGTAGTGAATGGATGTGTGATATATGCCCTGTGAAGATGGCAGCACATATTTTTTCATAGCTAGACACTGAATGAATTTTACCACAATGATCTAATTGTTCTAGCAAGAGCTCTTAAAAAAAAAAAAACTATATTATACTACTTTTAATAGTGAGTTCTCTGAAAACTAGTATGAACCCAGTTTCATCATGTTACTCAAAGATTTTGCATGGATTTTCATTGTTTTCAATGAAGCCCTCTAAAGAGAACATTCTGGTTATCAGAACTTTTTTGTTTGGCATTGAGGGTGTGTTTATAACAGGGCTCCACTGTTCCTGCTCTTTACACACACAGTAGTCATCTACTTTTCGGTAAAATGTAGTTCTTTTTTGAAATCCCATACTGTTGCTAAAAACTTTCCTTACCCATCTCATCTCATTGCATCTTAATCTGAAGTTATCTTGTTGCTATTGCCTTAGCTTTAGTTCTTGAATCTTTATTTATTTATTCATTGATGGAACAGACTTTAAAAACATATGGGTAGCATAATCAAAGCCACTGCACCAGCACAGATACTGTCTGTGTGTGCATTGTGAGGTTTTCCCAAGTGCACACTGAACGGCCCTTAATAGAAGCTTCACTGTATGGTACACATAGTGGTGTGTGCAGCAACACAAGTGCATTCCAGGTCTACATGTAAATGAGATGCCATTTTGTTATTGTGTGCAGCTGGGGAAATTGTAGTTTTGTGCATGCCCTAACCTAAATGAACAAAAAGCACATTTAAGCAGAGTGTAAAGCACCAGCCAACCTCATAAAATCCCTCCAACCGGTTGATGGTGAAATGGGTTTTATGTTCCATTAACCCCTTCCCATGTACAGTGCAACCCCTGTTGTCTAGTAGTCCCCTGCTCACCCAGTCTCCAACTGCAGAGCTATTTAAAATTTCCATGGTGTCCTGTGGTTCCTTCTCCCTGACCGGATCCCTGATGACTGATCCAAAGATATTTTCCCTGGTGTTCAGTGGCCCTTCCCTACCCCGGTAGCCTCCTGCACATCACTCTCCTTGATGGTGGCTAGCACTAAGCCTCTGCTCACCTCCCTGGCCAGCCACTGTCTGCCCTGAACACATTCAGTATCGCTATATGGTGCTGTACAGCATTACAGGACATTGTCTGACATACAATATAGTGAAGTCCACATACAGTGCATCTGCACATGTGCATATATTTATCTAAAATGTAGCAATGTTTCTTCTTGGAGCTGTGTCTTTGGTGTGGTACAGTCATTTGTCCCCAAACATGGGTGACAGCTTTCAGACCAGTCCCCATCACAACCACATTAGCAATTACCCATATACCTCACCCAAAATGGATGTTACCACCCCCTCCCTAAAAGGGTATTCAGAAATCCATTTAGGGTGGGGGTTATGGGTCATCACTGATATTCTCAAAGAAGATGGTCAAAAAGAAATGGTGGACAAAAGGCCCACAAGACACCAAGGAAACTATAATTAGCTTATTAGTAAGAAATTGGGTGAGGGATGAAGGACCACCAAACTCCATGGAAATGTTAAAATTAGCTCAGCATTCAGAGATCGGGTGAGGGCTGGAGAATCACTAAACTCCAGGGAAACTGTTATTATCTCAGCAGTTGGGGAACAGTGATGGGGGGGGGAACCCATGCTGTCATGGCCCACGGGTATGTCAGTACCTCAGCTAACTACAAATGGCAGTGTGCAGTGCACAGCCTGCATGCAATTCAAAGCGCAATGAATTGCTTCTCACATTGTAATGGGGCTATGATGAGATGCAAATTACAAATTTGTGCCCTTTCAGGGCTAAAGGTGATCCACCAAAACTAGGGGCTGCCTACAGATACCGGCAATACCTCACCCCTGAGGCCTGCCATCCCATCATCCAGAGAAACCTGCTACCTATCCTGGACTACTGCTCTCCTATCTACTCCAGGACCTCTGCATCCACCATGGCAAAACTATCAGTAGCATACAACAGTGCCTGCCGCTTCTCCCTGCTGGTCCCTTTCTCCACACACCACTGTATAGTCTACACTACACTGGGATGGCTCCCACTACAAGCCTGCTTTGACCTTGCACTGTATAGTTTTATTGATTCTGTCATCCGAATTGGCCAGAAATCCCCTCTTGCTCCCCTTCTCACCTTCCAAACCTCACACCGCTGCCTATGCTCCTCCAGTATCCCCTCCCTGAAAATCCCCATGGTAGCCATGAACATGGGTGCTAGAACTCTGTCTGTAGCAGCCCCCAAAGTATGGAACAAGCTGCCCACTGAACTGCACAACATAAACACTCACTGCCAGTTCAAGGCTCGCCTCAAAGACTGGCTCCTGTTGTTATCCACCTGCCACTGCTTTAAGGACTAGACCCCTCCAATAGGAGAAAATAGGTTCTCTTATTTACTGAAACTGTACCACCATGAGCCTTACTTTGCTTTGTTATTTGTTGTCCCTCAACTACTGCCACCATGTATTGTCAAATGTAACAACTGTAACCTTTCACTATGTATTACCTACTCTTGTTATGTTCTTGTCATACTGATGTTTCTACTCTGTGCTGCCTTACATGGCCCAGGTCATGCCTGAAAACGGTCCCTGGAATAAGTACACCTACCCGGTTAACAAAGTCAAAATTAAATAAATAATAAAATAAAAGGTTTATTTGCATGTTATGGATCCATTAGAGGACATTGGGTCTCAGGAAGCAAAGAGATTTTCCCTGTGCAAATGCCCTGTTTATTCCTCTGTATGTGTGTTATGTCTATATTGTGACCGCAGCTACTGTATGTCCCCTTCATAGGCCAGTGGGGGGCTTTGTCTACAGTTAGCTCCTTCATTGCGGTGCACTTTCAAGGAGGTATTTTCATACATCCTCTGCCCAGGCAAACAGTGCCCTGTGGATGTTTGATTATACTACTTTGTACACCAGTTGGAGACTTTGCCCAGCGTTAATCTCCTGCTTCAAAAATGCTGCCCTTGGTCTTTGTTTTTATCCTTCCTTTCTTCCATCTTTAATTCTGTCATCACCAAGGAAAATAAACATATAATTCCTTACTAAAGTCAACACTAATTTATTCTTTGTTAATAGGGTAAGGCCCACTTGGCACAACTGCCTGTTTTCCGGGGTGACCCAGGAGCTTTGAGCTGGTTAAGTGACTTGCTAAAGTCACACAGTTTGCAAGTGAAGGTTGGCAGAATCAAACCCAGGTCTACTAAATGTACCATGCTTATTTACAGCTCATTACTTTAACCTCTAGGCTATACTGCCAGTATAGCTCAGAGTAAGAACCAGCAAATTTGATTGCTAACTGCTCATAATACTGCACTGAAGGAAGGGTAGAAGGACTCAGTGACAGATGGACAGACTCGGCCAAGTGCTGACTGTGGGTGTATAATGTATATATGTCCAAATCCATATACATCCCAACATATTCAGTTCTCAAAGGGTTAATAACCTTTCCATTCTTCAAATAGTGTTTGACTAAAATTGTGCAAGACCTGGTTACACTATTTTTTTGCAGGACACCGTTTATTATTTCAGACCTGACACTTCTTTCATTTGCTATGCATTGGCTTCACAAAATGGTTCATGATAATCATTTTAATGAACCCCTTTGCCTAGTCATCTTCATGTGGACCCACATAACATTCAATGCATCTTCATGTCTACCTAACTGAACACTTTGTATTGTTATCCACGAATTTTTGAATAATATATTAGTTGTAGTAAATATCTTTTAGCTTTAGTTTTGATGCCACGTAATTTTTGCTTGAAAACAATAGGCAAGGAAAGGCAATTTTAATAATACAGTGCCCAATTCCAGGCTCCGGTCATTTTACGGTAACACAATAAAATGAAACAGTTATTAAGACAATACCCTATAAATTAGATTTATGTAAACTACATTATAAATGAAATAAATAATTGACTACATAACAAAATAAAAAATAAATCTTTACAGCAGCTGTGAGCAAAACCATTGGGTGCAATAAAACTGCAAACAGCTAGTTAGAATCAATGTATCCCACAGTACTTTTTGAACAATTAATTCTTGCATTACAAGCCATGAATAGAGCTCCTCCTTGCAGTTTTACAGATTTTTAGGAGGGGCATATGTTTAGAATTCTGTCCGAACTCCACCCTAACAAAACAGTGAATAAGCACAAAGATGACTTACTGTAGCATTCACCAGAGTAAGAACATGAGATGTACAGTATAATGAAACACAGATCCCGTTTGACATGTGAGCAGTATGCTGGCACAATGTACATGTTCACTGTTTTTTTTCTCCTTTTTGGTATTTATTTCCTCAGTTCTGCTCTTGATGCTTATTATTTTTGTCACCTCCTATGCCTTGCACCCAACTTGCTTCTGTAAATGGAACCTGGCTTCAATGAGCCTACCCAGCTGATTAAATACAGACATACATACATACATAAACAATACAAAAATATACTTTTACAATGCTGGAAAGGCATGTTGGTTACAACCAAGGTATTTCTGATGTGGGTACCTACCCTATTGTATGTTAGTTACATTTTTTTTTCATGATAAGACTGAAAGTGTGGAGCTTTTTCACTGTTGAAAAGGCACTCACTGAAATCAATCTGCTTACTTACAAGGCTTGGTTGTGGCAAGCAATCATTTTGAACTACTTTCCAAGGATGTTTTAATGACAGATCAGCATTTTTATTTTCTATGTATGGCAGAAAAGTGGTTCCCTTTTATGCTGGTAAATGCACTTACTTAGAATAGAGAATTCTGTTTAGTTAATGACAATTATAAAACAAAGGTATTTATGTATGTTGATAATCAGGTTGGTGCAGTGGACAAAGGTTTAGACCATATTCAGGCACTACCCTGGCCATAAGAAAAACAACGTGAACAATTTACAGGAAGTGAGTAATGAGGCTATAACACAGATATTAGAAATTAAGTAGACACCAGTACTGATCAGAATTTGAAAACACCTATGACATAAAGTTCTTGTGATTTTTACAATTTTAAAAAGTAGATTTTACACAGATTTTAAATAAAGGTAAAACAATTAAAAGGGGACTTTCTATTTGTTTACACAAGACTGTACAGTAGTACAGCATGGCCAGCATCAATAATCAATGTATCTCAAAGTGCATTTCAAGCCATAAAAAGTTACAGCACCTATGAGGCATACAGAAGATTAAGTAGGATTGAGGGGATGTTAAGGACAACACTTAGGCCCCATCCACACTACACCAGAAAAATCCCTCTGTAACGTTACAGAGGGTCCAAACCATTACTGTAACGGTTTGCGTTTACACTGGTAACGTCACAGAAAGCGTTTTTAACACCGTTGTTGAAAACTGATATTCTGGGCCTGTCTACACTACATAAGTAAAATCCTGTAACATTATCAGTGGTAGGGCGGATGCACTTTAACGGGGAGCTTAAAGAGAGCAAGAGAAGGATGGGGGGGGAGAGAAAGTGTGTGGTTTAGCACAGAGAAGTTCAGGGACTTAAAGTTTGGAGTAAAAAACATTTGCTTTATCTGCCCCATCCAGTAGAAGGAAGTGGCTGGATTTTCATATTCATGACACAGGTGCAAGTCATTATTTTGGGCAAAGCCTGCATCACAAAATGAGGCAAAGCACTTGTGACATATTTTCAAATGTTTTGAGGCATTTGTGGCATTTTCCTCACATTACGACACAAAAATGACACATGTACCATAATTTTGATGCATGCATCATTTTGGATATGTATCTCATGGCTCTTGCAACATGAAGTTAGACCACGGGCACAATATTCATAAAAGTGCAAAACAAAGCACATAGGTTCACACTGTGCTTTGCAATTGCCCATGGGTTCCAACATCTATATGCAGTTGGATAGTACACTGGTGCTATCTGACTGAATATAGCACCATGCTGGTGCAGCGCTAAGTCAAGTAGTGCTACCTGGATATGGCTGTCAAAGTGGGCCTCAAGAATTGATAGTGCCAGTGTGCTATCTGCAACTTTCAAAGGGACTCATGCAAATGAGCCATTGGGCATGCAAGGAGCTAAGGGGCCATTTGAGTGCCCATAATAGGCCCATTTGCATGAGTAGCAGAAGTCGATTAGTGCAGTGCCACCCCCCTTTTCCCTGGTTCAAGACATGTGTACATATCCCTGGTGGTACCGGGTCATAATCTTGTATGCTTAACAGTGTATGACATTATGACTTACCTGGTACAGCGCTGCATCAGTGAGCGAATGGTACAATACTGCATATACTGCTGTACACGGTATTGCACCATTCTTACTCTCCCAGGAAAGGATAAGACCTCTGCTGGGAGTAAGTTCCACCACCCAGCTGCTGTGGCTCAATGGTCTGAACCACAGCAGCAGGGAATCCAGGCAGTGCTTCTGGGACTGGGTTTGATTCCCGGTCCCAGAAACTTTTATTTTTTACAACTTTGTGCACTCCCTGACTTGAACCCCCCCAAAGTTCAGAATCTATAGTGGGGGGGTTCATAGTGGTGCAGCCCCCCGTAACGTCCGCCCCCCACAGAAAAAAGAGATATGCTGCATGGCAAGAATTGCACTGTATTAGCAGTGTGATTTTGCCACGCGGCATTCTATTGTGTGAGATTATGACCCCATGCCATCCCTGGTGACTAGTGGTCACCCCACCTACTGATCACTGGCCTGTAATAGGAAAATAATATCCCTGGTGCTACCCCCCCACCAATTTCCAGCTGAAGTAAAGAATAATACCTCCCTGGTGCCAGTGGCCCCCCCCCCCATATGCTCACCAGCTGAAGAAAAAAATAATACCTCCCTGGTACTAGTGGTTTCCCCTTCCTCCCATCACTGGCCTGTAGTAAAGAATAATGCCTCTCTGGTGCTAGTGGCCCCCCCTTCCTCCAATCACCAGCTGAAGTAAAGAATAATACCTCATTTGTACCAGTGGTCCCTCTGATGGAGTTGCTATGTTGAGATGGGTATCTATGATTGACCCCAGGTGGGAAATGTGACACCAAGCCAAATGGGGGGCAGTTGTTCTGGAAGTGACTGTCCATTAAAGCAAATCTCGGATATTTTATATTTTTTCGACAACTTGGGATATATAAGAATGCATCCTTGAGATCTGTGGACATCAGGTAGCCCCCCAGATTAACTAGGACATGCAGCTTATCCGTTAGGTAGGGAAATGGGCAGACTAGGTGGGCCAAGCGGTCCTTATCTGCCATCAAATTCTATGTTTCTATGTTTCTCCCCTCCCTCTGATCACCAGTTAAATGTTAAACTAGAAAATAATATCTCCCTGGTGCTAGTGGTCCCCCTTCCCTCTGATTTCTGTCCCATAGTAAAGAATAATACCTCCTTGGTGCATGTGGTGGATTTATTCTGTAGAGGAAATCCTGGGACGATGAGTCCCATGTGTACATAATATGCCTCTGGATCAGTCTCATGTGCAGCCTGGCCCATGGGACTGTGTCTGTCATTGCTGCCATGAGAACCTTTAGAAACATAGAAACATAGAAGTTGATGGCGGATAAGGTTCGCAAGGCCCATCCAGTCTGCCCATTTCTATTTCTGCCTTATGAATGTGCCATAGGCCTTTGCTCTGTCAATGGCATGTCTATTCATACGCATCTGTATTGCTCCCTTATGCCTATCCCATGCCTGTTTGAAGTCCTGCACTGTATTCATATCCACCACTTCCTGAGGTAGGCCATTCCATGCATCCACAACCCTTTCTGTGAAAAAGAACTTCCTCACATTACACCTTAATCAGCCTCCCTCTAATCTCATGCTGTGTCCTCTTGTCCTGCTATTTTTCTTATATTGAAACATGTTAGACTCTTTCACCTTGTTAATACCCTTAAGGTGTTTGATTGTTTCAATTATATCACCTCTCTCCCTCCTTTGCTCAAGGGTATACATATTGAGTTCAGTTAATCTGTTCTCATATGTTTTCTGATGCAGTCCCTGCACCATTTTGGTTGCCCTTCTCTGGACTTACTCAATTTGGTTAATGTCCTTGTGAAGGTGTGGCCGCCAGTACTGCACGCAGTACTCCAGATGGGGCCTAACCTGCGTCTTGTAAAGAGGGATTATTACCTCCCACTTCCGACTTGTGATACCCCTACTAATACACCCCAACATCCCTCTAGCCTTACCTACTGCTTTAGAGGACTGCTTGGATGATTTCAGGTTATCGGTGATGATGACGCCCAAGTCTCTTTCTTCTCTTGTGACTGCCAGCAACTCCCCTCCCAGCCTATAGGTGGCTTCAGGGTTTCTCTTCCCTATGTGCATGATCGTGCACTTCTTTGCGTTAAACCCCAGTTGCCACTCTTCTGACCATTTTGCTAGTTTATCCAGCTCTCTTCTCATTCTGCCCACCCCATCTGGATCATCTACTCTGTTGCAGATCTTGGTGTCATTTGCAAACAGACAAACCTTACCCTCCAGTCCATCTGCAATGTCACTGATGAAGATATTGAAGAGGACTGGCCTCCAGAACTGATTCCTGAGGTATCACACTTGTGACTTGCATCTCTTCTGACTGTATACCGTTTACCACCACTCTCTTTAGCTGTAGGTAGTCCCATACCAACCTGTTTGGCTGATGTATGATCTTTGATACAAGGTAAATCAGATTGGTTATTTTTTCCTCTGATGGAGTTGCTATGTTGAGATGGGTATCTATGATTGACCCCTGATGGGAAATGTGACACCAAACCAAACGGGTGGCAGTTGTACTGGAAGTGACTGTCCATTAAAGCAAATCTCAGATATCTGATATTTTTTCGACAACTTGGGATGTATAAGAATGCATCCTTGAGATCTGGGAACATCAGATAGCCCCCTAGATGAATGGCAGTAAGCATGGAGCACAGTGTCTCCATTTTGAATTTCTTGTAAGTCACAGAATGGTTGAGGAATTTGAGGTCCAATGCTGACTGAACACATGATCAAAGACTTATTTGGGACCATGAACAATAAGGAGAACACCCCTGGTTCCTTTCCTCTGGTGGGAGAAGAGAAATAGCATTGCTGGCTATTAAACCTGAAATTGCTTGATATAGTGCTTCTCTGTTGGCTGCGCTGGTTGGTATTGGGAAGGATGTGGGTCTGTGAGGGATGGTCCTGCATTCTAGTTCTGTTGCCTACCCATGTGTCACTACATCCCTGACCTATCTGTCTGTCTGTCATTGTTTGAGCCCACTAAGTGGCAAACTGTTGAAGTCTTCCTACGACTGGTGGATGGTTCGCTGAGGCCCCCCTCATCTCACTGTTTACCATTGTTGCGGAAAAGCGGGTTTGTTTCCTATAGAGGAAAAGTTGTGGTTATTGCTGAAGCATGGTTTATTGCAAGGCACTTTATGGGTGAATTTAGGCTTGGAGGACCACTGCCTTTCTCCTTGATTGAACTGTGGATGTGACCTTTAACTGAATTGTTTGAATTTGGGATGAAAGGAATGGTTTGTGGACAGGTATAGGCCCTTGTCACCTGACGCTTGTTTGCTTCCTCTCCTGTCCTTGAAAAATGGTTTCAGGGCCTCCTCTAAGGAGGTGATGGCCTTTGAACAGTAACTTCATAAGAGTTGTCTTTGAACTCATTATCAGCTTGTCACAATTTTAGCGACAGTGGTCTTCTGGCTCTATTTATCAGTACAGTGACTCTGGTACCAAATCGAGAGCATCTGAAGAAGCATCCATGAGGTATCTTGCTGCTTGTAAGGTGCAGTCCCTTGTGTCTTCTAGGTAGGAGCCATCTGGGATGTTCTGTGCCAAGGCCTCTGCCCACCTGAGCAGGGCTTTGCTAGCGAACTACATGGCAGTGTTGGTAGAGAAGAGTAATGTGGAGGCCTCATGAATCTTCTTTAAATGCACTTCAATTTTTTTTGTTCATAGGGTCCTTTAATGCAGTTCTGCTCTTGATGGGTATACAACACACAAATTCAGAAAATGGGCACTCCAAACAGCAAATAACAGTAAATAATTTCAGACCACAGCAAAACTTGAAGATTTCAAAACAAAATAGAGTTTATTGGTCCAGCACACAGGCAGATGCCTCCTACCCCAGCGCTTTGACGTAAAAGCCTTTATCAGATGGTGTGGCTACAGTTAATACACATCACATTTTATGCACCCCTTATCAATTAAAAACAGGTGCAGGTTATTAACAACTGATCTCAAAATAAAGTGACATTTTTAACTTTGCTTGCTTTCACTAAAATTTATAACTGCTCTGCTTATTTACAGCATAAATCTTTTTGAGAAAAATAAATTCTTTAACAAATAGTGCTTTTCAGAAGTATAGCAAAAACAAAATCATGAAATAAAATGTAATTATTCAACTTTCAACATTTAGAAAATAAAGCAATTAGATTATTTAAATAGCAAAAGAAAGAGGCCATGATGTATTTGTGATCACCTAATATCTAATTTTGATTTCGCAGGATCTACATATTACTAGGTGATGTTAAGAGAGACAGTCTGTGGAGTGAACGAGGGCATCGCTCAGTGATCACCTGTCAGTGAATTGCTGTGCATCTTGTTTTATGGGGGATTCACATAAGTTTAATCTCCAGGATATCTGTGAAGAAAAGAAAAAGAAAAAGAGGAACAAGAAAGAGATTTGTTTAGTCAGCAATTAGATTTTGCAATACTATTCAAGTTTCTTATTATTTCTTTTTCAAGAAAGGTTTTAGGTATAATTCATCATTTAGACCAATCGGCTTCAAGCTTCTGAGTTTATAGATCCATAAACTTTCTCTCTGGAGAAGCATGTTCGCTTTGTCACCACCATATTTGGGTACTGGTACAGTATGTGATCTATACCCATAAAGCGTAGGCATTTAGGGTCAGAACCATGTTTCTCCATAAAGTGTAATCCAACAGGTTTGTCAACATGCTGGTTGACAACAGATCGAATGTGCTCCTGTATTCGAGTTTTTAAAATTCTAACAGTGCGTCCAATGTACAAAATACAGTATTACATGAGCATCACAATACATAAACAACAAATGAAGTGTCACAAATGATGAATTCTCGAATATTAGCTACAAGAGATGGTTCACTTGGATGCTTAAACTCTTTCCCTCATGTGCAATGTTCACAGACATTGCACTTTTTACATTTGAGCATGCCAGCAGGTCTCTGAATTAGCCAGCTGCTTTCTTTCTTTTGTTCACTGGGTAATCTACTGTGAATTAACCTACTCTAAGGTTTGCATTTCTATTAAAGCTATCTCTGGGTTTGTCACCTATGGCCATTGCTAATTGTGGAACACTTTTCAGTATGTGCCAGTTTTTAAAAAGCATATTCCCATCCCTGCCAGAATAGTCATTAAATTCAGTGACAAAACTTATTGGTTACCTTTGTTTTTCTTTTCTACAACTGTTATCTCCACTAGAAAGGAGTCTGGACCTGTCCCTCTCAAATGCTCTCTGCTTAGCCTCTTGTAGCAACTTCTGACTATAATCCCTTCTTATGAATCTTTTTTCAGCTCCATTGTCTGCTCTAAATATATTTCTTTGTCTGAACAATTTCTCCTTAGTCTCAAAAACTGGGTAAACTGGATTGATTTCTTGAGTTTTTTGGTGTGTGCACTACTAGTTAACAGTTCCAAGTGGGTAGCCGTTTCCTTACAGTAGTATTTTGATTTAACATTATCATCACTTTCAGTAAGTTTTGAGAGAGTAATGTCAATGAAGTTGACACTATCAATACTGGCTGTGTGAGTGAACACAAGCTGAAATCATTAACATTAAGCCAGGTCATGAACATCTCGAGTTTGCTGGGCTACCCACTCCAGACGCAAATAATATCATCTAGAAAGCAATACTAGCAAAGGATTTTCTGCCTATAAGGATTGTTCTTCAAAAACACATGCATTTCTTCCCAAAGCCCTAGAAAG
Organism: Neoceratodus forsteri; assembly: GCA_016271365.2. NCBI lineage: Eukaryota > Metazoa > Chordata > Ceratodontiformes > Ceratodontidae > Neoceratodus > Neoceratodus forsteri. The sequence goes on along the minus strand of CM057449.1, from coordinate 756,578,470 downwards.
AGGTTGGCATAGGAGGGTGCCATAGAGGCCCCCATTGCTGTGCCACGTTTGTAAATAGTGTGAACCACTGAATTCAAAACTGTTGTGAGTTAAAATAAACAATAATGACTCTAAGATGAATTTAATGGGTATTTCTTTCGTGTTAGGATAGTTATCGAGAAAATATTTACATGCCATGACCCCCAAACTATGTTCAATTGATGTATATAACACTTCAGCATCAATTGTCAGCCACACCATTTTGCCTGCCACTTAAGATTTTCTAATTTATTAAGAATATCTGTGGTATCCTTAATGTGAGATGGTAACCTTGTAACACATTTTTGGAGGAAAAACTCAATGAATATGCCTAACTTCTGTGTAATCCCAAAATTATCGTTCTCGGGGTCATCCTTATTTTTGTGCACTTTTGGGAAAGCATGCATATATGGAATTGTTGGGATTTCTTCCCATATGTATTCATATTTCTTGCCTGTGATAAGCCTTTTGGTCTCTGCAGCTCTCAATAAATTATAGAGTTCTTTTTTGAACACAGGCAAGGGATTCCCTGACAGTTTTTTTGAAGTTATGCTCTACATTCAGTAACCTCATAACCATTTCTACATATTTTGCCCTATCTAGAACTACCACATTCCCTCCTTTATCTGAGGGTTTAATAAAAGGGCAGTAAGTTCTTTGGCTAATAGATTGTTATTAATATGAGTCCTGGTTTTATCCAAAATTAATTCAACCTCTGTATTAACTAGCTTTTCGTATGTAGTTATTATGGGGTGGAAAGCATTTGGACAAAATGTGGAACTGGGTTTAAATTTTCTTTTTCTTTCCCTAGTAATATTACCTTCACCCAAGGATCTGGTCTCAAAGTTCTCAGCATTCAAGAGTTCAAACATTTAATCTTCATTTAATTCAGCATTTAAATCCATGCTAGGTGCAGCTGTGTCAGGAACTGTATTATTGCAAATGCTGACTTCTTCTAACAGAAGATCAATGTCCTCCCTCGGGGGGGGGCCGTCATGCACACAGTTTGTAAATCCCATAGTATTTTTCTGGGGGTAAGTTTTTCAAGCTGAAGAAATATTTTAATTTGATTTTTCTGACAAATTTAAAGAGGTCAATGTATACTAGGAACCTGTTAAGTTTGGGGTGGGAGTAAATGAAAGCCCTCTTTCCACTATAAAAACCTTCATCAGGGAGGTGTGGCTACAGGTAATTCGTGTCACATTTTATACTGTCCTTGTCAATTAATAACAGGTGCAGGTTATCAGTAATTGATCTCAAAATAAACTACAAAGTGACATCTTTAACTTTGGGTTCATGTGTTGTATACCGGGCTGGCTCCCCATTACTTGCACCCCCTCATGTTGGTTGTTCATGGTGGTGCTCTTTGGAACTGTTCTCAACAGGTATAGTAGTGTGCTTTGAGAGAGCCAAAACTGGATGGTCAATTTTGGTGCCCTGGATGAGGCTTCTTTCCTGGGTGTAGAGACTGGGTAAGCTTTGTTCACCATATATCTCTCTAGTAGCCTTGTTGAATTGAATGTGTCATATTCCTTCTGAATGATCAAGTCAGTTGTCTGACAGAAAGGGAGATGGAGTCTGCTTTCTTGCCAACCTGAGTGCAGGAGTGGGTTGGAGAATATAGTTGGAATGGGTGCTTCATCTGAGATTTTTAGAATGTCCCTTACCATTCTAATAAGCTCATCACTATTTTTCATCTGACTAAGTCTTACAGAGAACTTGTCTTGATTGTCATCCTCAGAATTAGAAGTGTTAAGGAGAGATATTTTGGGATCTTCATGATTTTCTTTTGGCTAGCAGACCACGTGGAGTGGAAGGGTCCCTGTTTCCCTTTGCTGGTGGTGAGGGTGCTTTGGATTTTAGTTCCTCCAGAAAATGGGAAAGCAATAGTGCTTGGTCTGTGCCTAATCCTTGAGGTGCTGTATGTTACGTGGGTTGCAGTTCTGATGTGACTACACACTTGTGCTGGACAATGACAGTGTTCTGTGTGCTTCAGCACTCCATGATGGGACAGACAGAACAGATGTCCTTCTCCACATGTATCTTGGGCAGTGGGGCCCCACATTCTTGGCATTTAGCCATTGGTATAATGCCTGCTACAAGCCTATGAGAGAAAGAAGCAAAAAAAAACTGAATAAGAAAAGAATGGGAGAAGGTGACCCTTTGGTAAAACATAGAATTTGATGGCAGATAAGGACTGCTTGGCCCACCCAGTCTGCCCATTTCCCTACCTAATGGATAAGCTGCAGATCCTAGTTAACCAGCAGCCTACTTCTTCCTACCCCCACCCCCTAGAATTGCCTTATGACTGTCCCATGCATGCTCGATCTCGCCACTGTTTTTGACTCCACAACCTCCTCTGGAAGGCTGCTCCATGCATCCATAACCCTCTGTGAAAAATACTTCTTAAATTACCTCTGAGCTGCCCCTCCCATCTTCAAATTGTGCCCTTGTTCTTGCACACCTCTTTTTGGAAAGATGCTACCCTCTTGGACTTTGTTGATTCCCTTGAGGTACTTGAAAGTTTCTGTCATGTCCCCCTCTCCTCCTTTCCTCGAGGCTATACATATTAAGCTGCTTAAGTCTCTCTTCATATGTATTCCGTGCAGACCCTGCACCATTTTAGTTGCCCTCCTCTGGACAGCTTCCATTCTGTCTATGTTCATATGAGATTGGGTCTCCAGAACTGCACGTAGTACTCAGATGGGGTCTCACCAGCTGTCTGACAGAGGAATAATAACTTCCTGTTTTCTACTGGTGATGCCTCTCCCTATGCATCCCAGTATCCCCTAGCTCTCCTTGTTGCCCTCTCACATTGCTTGCCCACCTTTAGGTCATCTGATATGACTACCCCCAGGTCCCTTTCCATTTTTGTTGTTGTTAGTATCTCACCCCCCATTGTGTACTTTTCCCCTGGGTTTTTGTTTCCCAGGTGCATTACCTTGCACTTCTTAGCATTGAATCTAAGCTGCCATACATTTGACAAAAATACAATGTGAACAGGATTTGAACCTGTGCAGGAAAACCCCATTGGATTTCGAGTCCAACGCCTTAACCACTCGGCCATCACAACTGACATAAAGTGTTTGGGAGGTGAATGCAAATGAGTCTCTCCCAATATGCTCTGAATGACAGGCAAATAGAGGGCTGGATCACTACTAAGCCCTCTAAAACCCTATCCACTGGCTGATGTGTAGGTTAGTTGGTTGCTGACATCTAGAGCACAGCTCATCCCATGTAAGATGTCCACCAAATAAACGAGTGCCCAATCTAAGATGGCTGCTGAAAGGGTATCCTAGAAAATGGCCAGCAGGGTCTATGTACCCTCACAAGGATGGTTGCTGCTCTCACAAAACTAGATCTTGCCTGCTTCCAGAAGGGATATCTCAGTATGGCAGAGAGAGGATCTCACTGAAGAATGGGATAATGGGATGGTATAAGGAAACACAGAAGGAGCAGGTCAGAGAACTGTACCAGTAAAAGCAGAAGGAAGTGGGGAAAGCAGTCAGAATAGCAAAGGCCCAAACTGAGGAAATGATAGCCAACTCAGTTATGAAAGGGGATACAACCTATTATAGATACATTAGGGAGCGAAGAAAGACAAAGGGAGGGATAATGAAGCTTAATAAAGGGGAGGAAGGGTGGGCATAGAGGGACAGTAAAAAAAGCAGGGATACTGAACAAATACATCCGCTCAGTATTCACAAAAGAAGAGGAGGGGGAGGTACCTAATCCAATCAATAGATGCACTTTGGAAAGGAGGGTCGCTACCAGTCCTTTCACAGAAGAAAGGGTTCTGAAATAACTCCTAAAACTGAAGGTGGACAAAGCAATGGGGCCTGACAGGATTCACCCCGGAATTCTAAAAGAACGAAGGGGAGAACTAGTGACACCACTGACTACCCTTTTTAACAAATTATGGGAGGATGGTGTGGTACCTGAGGACTGGAGGAGGGTGGATGTGATTCCCCTTCACAAAAGTGGGAGCAAGACAGAGGCAGGAAGCTACAGACCTGTCAGTTTGACCTCAGTGGTATGTAAAATGATGGAATTACTTCTGAAGGAAATAATTGTTGAGTACCTAGAAGCCAGTGGGGCACAGAACCCAAGGCAGCATGGATTCTCATTGGGAAGGTCATTTCAGATGAATCTAATCAATTTCTTTGACTGGGTGACCAAAGTAGTAGACCAGGGAGGGGCTATGGACATGGCCTACCTAGACTTTAGCAAGGCATTTGACACTGTCCCACACAAAAGATTAATAAACAAATTAGCTAGCGTGGGAGTGGGTCCCAGGGTGGTAGCCTGGGTAAAACATTGGCTGGACAACAGGACACAGAGGGTAATAGTAAATGGAGTCCACTCGGAAGAAAGGTGGGTTACTAGTGAGGTATCACAGGGTTCCGTACTGGGTCCAGTCCTTTTTAATGTCTTTATAAGTGACATTGCAGAGGGACTGGAAGGAAAAGTATGCCTGTTTGCAACAGGGTTGATACACAAGGGCGGGGGGGGAGTGGAAAGGATGAGAAGGGACTTGGTAAGGTAGGAAGAATGGTCAGAAGTATGGCAGCTTAGATTCAATGCAAAGAAATGCAAAGTAATGCACCTGGAAAACAAAAACTCAGGGGAAGAGTACATAATGGGGGATAAAGTAACGACAAAAAATAATGGAAAGGGACCTCATAAAGGGAATCATATCAGATTACCTAAAGGTTAGCAAGCAATGTGTGAAGGTAGTAGGGATGGCTGGGAGGATACTGGGATGTATAAGGAGAGGCATCAACAGTCGAAAACAGGAAGTTGTTATCCCTCTGTAAAGACAGTTGGTGAGACCCCATCAGGAGTACTGTGTGCAGTTCTCGACACCCCATCTCCACAAAGACATAGACAGGATGGAGGCAGTCCAGAGGAGGGCAGCTAAAATGGTGCAGGGTCTGCAAGAGAAGCCGTATGAAGAGAGACTAAGGCAGTTTAACATGTATACCCTTGAGGAAAGGAAGAACGGGGGGGGGGCATGATATAAACTTCTAAGTACCTCAAGACAATCAATAAAGTCCAAGAGGGTAGCATCTTTCAAAAAAAGAGATGTGCAAGAACAAGAGGACACAATTTGAAGATAGAGGGGGCACGGCTCAGGGTCAATGTGAGGAAGTATTTTTTCACAGAGAGGGTGGTGAACACATGGAATGGCCTTCTTGAGGAGGTTGTGGGGTCAAAAACAGTGGAGGAATTCAAGAATGCATGGAACAGATATAAGGCAATTCTTGTGGAGGGTAGGAAGAAGTAGGCTGCTAGTTAACTAGGATCTGCAGCTTATCCAATAGGTAGGGAAAAGGGCAGACTAGGTGGGCCAAGTTGTCCTTCTCTGCCGTCAAAGTCTATGTTTCTATGTTTCTATGATGTGCCTCTCAAGATAGCACCCAAAAGGTGACTATGCCCAGCTGAACAGCAGATCCATGTCACATTGGGCTTGCCCCAAACAAAGAGAGAATGTCTTTAGACACCATGAGAACGGTGTGTTCAGGCATTCCTGGCTGCTGATGCATGGGACAAGGCAAGATGGAGGGGAGTTCCATGTAGCACATTGAAAGCAGAAAATCTGACCAGTCCAATCAACTGAGCAGCACTGCCAGATACCGTAACACATTAATCAATCACAGAATCAAAATGGAGAGTTGGTAGCTGGCACACCAGGGCCATGAAAGGGAGCCTCGTTTCTGAGCTGTGGGGGAAGAAAAAACATTGCAGCAGGGTTCTCTCTGCCTAGGGAGACCTAAGTCAAGTGTATTTTGACAGAACACTGAAGCAGAAAATAGGAGTTAGTAGCAGGTATTCTGAGACCCTGTAAAGGAGTCTAGTGTCTGTCTTGGTTGAGGATGCAGGTAAGATGCTGCAGGAGAGTCTTCCTTACCTGGGGAGGCCTCAGCCAAGTGTACTTAGGCAGCTGTATAGAATCTGATCCCTGGGTCATTCAGAAGGGACTCCAGGAGTTCTGAGAGATAACCAGTGAGGATTATGCAGGAGGGTCCTGACTGTAGGAACACATGGACTTATGATAAAAACTATCAGACCAGTCTAAAAGATAGCTTCTTGGGCCACTCAGGAGGGATTCCAGTAGTTTAAACTTATAAGTAAATCTGAATCAGGCAACAAAGTTCTCTGAGTACAAGAAACAATATGAATATATAGTTGTGATAACCTTGAAATAGTTCCTATAGATGAGCTTGACAGTGGAACTCCTGGAACTAGTATATGAGAGGGTAGGATGAGAAAAAAAAAACTGTTTCTAAAGTAAAAACTGTAGAATAAATACCTTAGAAGTTGGGAGCAGTCTAGCATCTCAACTGACCTGTAGGGTGCACACTAGGGGGCTGGCCTCCAGTCAGTTCAAATGTCATTGGATCATGCATCAACCTATAGGATGGATGAGGGATATCTCGCTCGTGATGACTGTGGAGTACTATGAAGGGGGTGAGATGAAAAAGTACTGCAAGCACTACAGTCAGTAGAACACAGGCACTCTCCATGATCCTGCAGTCATTCACCATGAACACTGGTTGATAAAATTCAGTGGTGGTTAGGGATCCAAACGCAACAGAGTGGAGATCCATTGTTTAAAAATGGTGACTTGGGTTTACTGATTTGATTACCTCCAAGAGTCCCATAGAAACATAGAAATTGTCAGCAGATAAGGACTGCCAGGCCCATCCAGTCTGCCTGTAAGCCCCTATGCATTGTATGTGGCCACTGACCCTATGTGATCAATGACTTTTTATCACTCCCCCCCAGGTTCCCTTGTGCCTGTCCCAGGCATGCTTAAACCCCTCCACTGTGCTTGCCCCCACTACCTCCTGTGGCAGACTATTCCAAGCATCAACTACCCTTTATATGTAGAAAATCTTCCTCACATTACTTCTTAATCTACCCCCCACTCTAATTTCATATCGTGACTCCTTGTTCTAGTATTTTTTCTACATTGGAAATGGTCCCCCACCTGCACCTTGTTTATGCCCTTGAGGTCCTTGAAAGTTTCAATCATGTCCCCTCGCTCTCTCCTCTTCTCCAGTGAGTATATATTGAGGTCCCTTAGTCTCTCCTCATGTGTTTTGTGGTGCAAGCCCTGCACCATCTTTGTCACCCTCCTCTGAATAGTCTCCACCTTGTAAATTTCTTTGTGCAGGTATGGCCTCCAGAACTGCATGCAGTACTCCAGGTGAGGCCTTACCAATGTTATATACAATGGCATCACCACCTCCCTCCTCCTGCTAGTGATACCCCTGCCTATGCATCCCAGCATGCCACTGGCCCTCCCCACTGCCTTTGTGCACTGCTTTGATTCCTTAAGGTCAATAGAGATAATAACCCCTAGGTCTCTTTCCTCTTGGTGACAGTCAGCTCCCCCCCCAACCTGTAGCTCTCCCCAGGGTTCCCTCTACCCAGGTGCATTATTTTGCACTTTTTTGCATTGAACCTCAGTTGCCACATCTCTGACCATCTTTCAAGCTTCTCCAGGTCCCTCTTCATTTTCTGCATCCTTTCTGGAGTATCTACCCTTTTGTAGATCTTGGTGTGATCTGCAAACAAGCAGACATTTCCTTCCAGCATCTCTGCAATGTCACTAATGAAGACAGTATACAGGACTGGTCCCAGTACTGATCCCTGAGGTACCCCGCTGGTCACCATCTCTCCCGAGATTGTGCCCCATTTACCACCACCCCCTGTCTCCTGTCTGTTAACCAGTTCCTAACCCAGTTCACCACCTTGTCTCCCATGCTCAGACTACCCATCTTGTTAACCAGCCTTCTATGTGGGACAGTGTCGAAGACTTTGCTGCATCTAGGTAGATGATGTCTACTGCCCTACCCTGATTTACTTCCCTAGTCACCCAATCAAACAAATCTATCAGATTCATTTGACATGACCTTCCTGCTGTGAATCTGTGTTGCCTCAGATCCTGATCACCTCTGTATTCCAGGTGTGCCACTATCCATTCTTTTAGCAGTGTCTCCATGATCTTTTCAACCACTGAGGTGAGTATGTCTGGCCTGTAGTTCCCTGCCTCTTCTCTACTGCTGCTTTTGTGCAGTGGGACTACATATGCCCTCCTCCATTTCTCTGGAACCACACCCATGTTGAGTGACTCCATTAACAGGGCTGCCAGAGGTGCAGCTAGTTACCTTTGCAGCTCCCTTAATATCCTTGCGTGGATGCCATCTGGCCTCATGTCCTTATCCACCTTCAGCTTTGTGATTTCCTCCAGAACTCTCTCCACTGTGAATGGACTAGTGCCCACTTCTCCATCCCATTACCTCTGCTTCCCATCTGTAGTCCTTGACCCTTTCCCTCCCTAGTGAGTACTGAGAAGAAGTATTTGTTCAGTATTTCTGCCTTGTCCAGATCCTCTTCCTTACCCTCTCCCTCCTCCTCTTTGAGCCTTACAACCCCCCCCCCCATATTTTTTCTTTCACTGATGGACCTATAAAATGCCTTGGATGGCTGTGCTTCTGGATGAAGCAGCCACCTGGGTGGTCCAATCCACATCCGGCATATTGAAATCCCCCAGTGGCAGGATTCCGCCTTTAGCTGCCATGTTGTGTATGTCCTCCACTAGCTCCCTGTCAACTTTCTCCTTCTGTGTCGGAGGTCTGTAGATCACTCCTGTGTGTATTGCTGTTCCATTCCCTGGCTCCAGGGTGACCTACATTGCCGCGGCCTCCCCCTGTCTTCCCTGAACTTCTGTAGGAAATATAAGGGAACACAGCAGGACGAAGATAGGGAGGCATATCAAACTTCCCTAAGGGAAGCAGGGAAGGCAGTAAGGCAGGCAAAGGTCCAAACCGAGGAAACACTGACGAAATACTAGCACGAACAGTAAAAGAAGGAGACAAGACTGGATAGATACATTAGTAAAAGGAGAAAGTCCAGAGGGGGTATTGCTAAGATCAAAGGGGATAAGGTGGAGAGTGTGGAGGAGGACCAAGGAAAAGCATCTATCCTAAATAGGTGCTTCTGCTCAGTATTTACTGAGGAGAAGGTAGAGCAGGGCCCACAGCTCAGCACCATGAACACAGGGGGGAAAGAGGTGTGCACGTGTCCCTTCACAAAAGAAAGGGTCCTACAAGAGCTCACTAAGCTTAGGGTGGACAAGGCAATAGGACCTGATGGCATACATCCCAGGGTACTAAAGGAGCTAAGGGTGGAACTAACAGAACCATTAGCAGAACTATTTAGTGAGTCTCTGAGCACAGGAGAGGTCCCAGAAGACTGGAGAATGGCTCATGTGATCCCACTCCACAAGAGTGGCAGCAGGGAGGAGGCAGGGAACTACAGACCAGTCAGTCTTACCTCAGTAATGGGCAAGATTAAGGAGGCACTCCTTAAGGAAAGGAATGTCCAACACCTGGAATCCACAGGAGCACAGGATCCATGACAGCATGGGTTTACAACAGGAAGGTCCTGTCAAACTAAGCTCATAGATTTCTTTGACTGGGTAAACAGAGTGGTGGATCAAGGGGGTGCAGTTGATGTCGCCTACCTAAACTTCAGCAAAGCTTTCGATACTATTCCCACTGAAGATTGATTGATAAGCAGGGTAGGCTAGGGGTGGGTCAGATGTTGGTCAACTGGGTGGCAAACTGGTTGGCGGGCAGAAAACAGAGAGTGGTGGTAAATGGTATACAGTCAGAAGAGATGCAAGTCACTAGTGGGGTACCTCAGGGATTCATCCTGGAGCCAATCCTCTTCAATATTTTCATCAGTGATATTGCAGATGGACTGGAAAGTAAGGTTTGCCTGTTTTCAGATGACGCCAAGATCTGCAACAGAGTAGTTGATCCAGATGGGGTGGGCAGAATAAGAAGAGATCTGGAAAAACTGGCAAAATGGTCTAAAGAGTGGCAACTGAGGTTTAACGCAAAGAAGTGCAAGATCATCTGTTAATCAGTAGTACACTAGCAGGGTTTCTGCCTCCTATTCCCAGGGTACTGAGTTCAAATCCTACTAAGGCGAACATTTTGCCCTCAGTGCGGGTGCTGAAAATCGAGCAGACTCGAGAAATCACTAGGCCAATTCTGCTTGCATTTTAGTATATTAATATCTTGTATCATGCACATAGGGAAGAGAAACCCTGTAGCTACCTATATGTTAGAAGAGGAGTTGCTGGCAATCAGAAAGGAAGAAAGAGACTTGGGCGTCATCATCACAGATGACCTGAAATCATTCAAGTAGACCACTAAAGCAGTAGGTAAGGCTAGAGGGATGTTGGGGTGTATTAGTAGAGGTCTCACAAGTCGTAGAAGGGAGGTAATAATCCCTCTTTACAAGACACTGGATCGGCCCCATCTGGAGTACTGCATGTGGTACTGGAGGCTGCACCTGCACAAGGACATTAACAAAATGGAGGCAGTCCTGAGCAGGGCAACCAAAATGATGCAGGGACTGCATTAGAAAACATATGAGGACAGATTAATGGAGCTCAGTATGCATATCCTAGAGCAAATGAGTGAGAGAGGTAATATGATCGAAACATTCAAACATCTTAAGGGCATTAGCAAGGTGAAAGAGTCTAACATGTTTCAATATAAGAAAAATAGCAGGACGAGAGGACACAACATGAGATTATAGGGAGACTGATTAGGGGGTAATGTGAGGAAGTTCTTTTTTACAGAAAGGGTGGTGGATGCATGGAACGGCCTACCTCAGGAAGTGGTGGATATTAATACAGTACAGGGCTTCAAACAGGCATGGGACAGGCATAAGGGAGCGATACAGATGAGTATGAATAGATAGGCCATTGACAGAGTAAAGACCTATGGCACATTCATAAGGTAGAAAAAATGGGCAGGCTGCATAGGCCTTGCGGTCCTTATCTGCTGCCAACTTCTATGTTTCTATGTAGCCTTTATACACTACCTTTTTAACCCTTCCTGTTCCTCCTGAACAGTGTATAGTCTGCTACATTGACTTCCCAGCCATGATTAGCAGAGTACCACATCTCTGTTATTGCCACTTTGTCAAGGTCTTTATCTGAGAAAACAAGGCTTCCTGGTCTGGAACCTTATTTCCTAGGCTATGGACATTTGTTAACATGATCTTCCATGTTTTACAGTTTGCCCGCCCTCTGCTCCTGTCCTTCCTCTCCAACATCTTCCCTCTACCCCAGTATCCTTTCCTATGTGCTCCCATGTATCACTCATTATACACTCTTTGCCTACCTGCCTATCCCTGCCTCCTTCAACTGTATCTGTTGGCAACTTATGTTCCTTCCTTCGTGTTCCCATGGAAGGGTGTTCCTAAGTAAGTAAGTAAAAATTTATTTAAAAAATGCTTTTCCAGAGATCAAAGCGATTTACAAAGAACAATAAACAAAACAATACAATATTAACAGTGTAAAATCATAGGTCATGAGCATTTGTAAATAAAAAAGTTTTCAACTCCGTTTTAAAACTCTCGACATTCAGGCAGCTTCGTATCCAATGAGGTAGAGAATTCCACAGGGCCGGAGCTTCATATGAAAATGCACGAGCTCCAGATGTTTTCAAATGAACCCTGGGAATCTCTAGCAATCCCTCGTTGGAGGATCAGAGTGAGCGAGAGGGGCAGTAGGGAGTAAGAAGATCTTTCAGCTACTGTGGTCCCTGTTCGTGTAAGGTTTTATAGGTCAGTAACCTGACCTTGAAGGTGATTCACCATTGTACCGGCAGCCAGTGCAACCCATGCAGAACAGGTGTAATATGACTATACTTAGATGTTCCAGTCAAAAGTCTGACTGCTGCGTTCTGCACTAGCTGCAGGCAATGAATTTCAACCCCCGTTAGCCCCAGGTAAAGGGAATTGCAGTAGTCAAGGCGAGTGGTCACAAAGACGTGGACTGGAGTAGGAAGATCAGCTGGAGGAACCAGGTGTTTTACCCGTGTGATATTCCTCAGATGGAAAAAAGAGGACTTAACAACGATTGACACCTGTGATTTCAGAGTCAAACCACTGTCAAAAATAATGCCCAGGTTCCGCACCTGGCCTGAGGTCAAGAGCTGGGCATCACCAAGCCAAAGCCTCCTATCTCTTCTGGCTCTTCCCCCTTGGCCAGTTTAAATGCTCACTGCTGAAGCATTTCAACTTCTCACTAAGGGCCAAGGTCCCCTTCTCAGACAGATGCAAGCCATCCTCCTTATATAAGCTTGCATCTGTCCAGGTCAGGCCCTAGTCCCCTATGAAGCCAAAACCCTTCCTTCCACACCAATCCTTCAACCAGGAGTTGAAGGTATGGATGTGGAGTGCCCTAGCCTCCCCTGTGCCCTGGACAGGTAGCACCTCCTACAATGAGATGGAGTGTGCTATCTGTTTCAGGTTTCCCCCCAGCTTCCTGAAATTCTCCTGGACTCTGGCTAACTCCACCCTTCTCCCTGCCAGGTCATTGGTCCCCAGGTGGACAATGACATCCAGTTGCTCCCTCCTAGCTATTGCCCTAGTGATCCTTTGGAACCGCTCCTCATTCCTCCATGCAGTGCTTCCTGGGATGCTCTTGACCTCCCTCTCTTCCCTGCTAGGTGTCCCTAACTCTACTCCCCAGACAATAGAGTCCCTCACTAGTAGAAGCTTCCCCCTTCTTCAGGGTCTCCTGCCTCCCTTTCCTGCAGCTCCATCCCGGGGGATCCGCCCATCATCCCTGGTCCCAGCCTCAGGTTCCTGAGTGGGTCTTTCCCATTCCTCCAAAACAGTGTAGGAGTTACTAAGCAGTACTGGTTGGGGGATATGCTTTTGACCACCCCCCCCCCACCCTGAGGCCACTATGGTCCAATCACTCTTCTTCTCAGGCATCCTTTGAGGTTCAGACTGTAGACCCGATGGTCTATGCATGGGGGTGGATGACACCTGCATGCTGGGACAACTCTGCTCAGAGACAGGCAACCTCCTCCCTCAGCTCAGAGAGGTGCCTGCAGATAGGCAGCATCACAGCCTCCAGAACATCTCCCTGAAGACTGCTGCTCCACAACAACTGCACTGCACCACTCCCATCATGTCTGTTTCCCCTCCTCAATCTACTGCCCGCTTAAGATGCCTATTCATTGCAGAAAAGGGAAGGGATGATGGAAATTTGAATAACATAGTACTACAATCAGCTCACTCAAATAAAGCAGTATACTATCAAATACAACTCAAAACATGAACTTGAAAGACAAATATAATTTCATATATAAGGGATTGGAGAAGGTATCTAGGATGTATAAATTTGGCTAGTGATTTTATGTTTGCTTCCCCATCAATGTAATAGGTCAGCAAAACAAAATCCGCACCCACCAGCATACCTAATATACATATATTCAAACAACATCAGTAATTTATGCTGCCTGTTCCTATCTGTTCCTGTGTCAACTGCCTTATGCTCTGCTTCAAGGGGAAATTAGTCATTTTGTGAATTTATTTTGTACATAAGTATTTGTTACACGTATTTTAGGAAATGTTTTCTCTTTCTCTTTTTTTGTTGCTTGTGCATAGTTTGGCTGGTGTTGTAGACAGTAGTGCAAGCATTATTTCCTTATTGAAAGGGAATGAGTTATTCAGTTTGTATGGGAAAATGGTTAATGTTGAATGTTTAGTCTTTTTTCTGCATGCTGCATCATATGTTGTGGGAACTATAGGAACCTCCAAACTGTATAAGTAAATCAAAATAAAACATTTAAACTTGTAAAAAAAAAAAAGACGCCTATTCGTTTTCTCCCAAAGGTTTCTTTTTTCTGTCTTTGTTACTTCCTGTATGGGTGCAAGATGTTGCAAGGCCCTATGGAACCTACCCTATAACTGTAGGACGAGCCCTGGGGTGGGTGGGTTCTAGTGTAGGAGGGTGGGACTACACCACAGGCTGTGTCCAAAAAGAATCAGTCATGGAGTCCTCTGGCAGTGGCTCCTCATTCCACTCACCACAGTCCAGACACTGCCAATTACAAACACATAGTCACAAACTTACCAGCTAGAATCTCTCAAGCCTGCCCAAACTAAATCGAGAAGCACACTGAAATGGAAGTTAAGAAAATGTCTTCAAATTCAAACTACACTAATCCCTTTAATATGACACCTGCACTAATGGTTTACACACAGCCAATTACAAACACACAATCACAAATTTACCAGCTAGAATCCCTCAATCCTGCCCAAATTAAATGGAGAAACACACTGAAATGGCAGTTAGAAGAGACTTCAAATTCAAACTACACTAATCCCTGTAATATAATGCATGCATTAAAGGTTCAGACACAGCCAATTACAAACACAAAATCACAAACTTACAAGCTAGAATCCCTCAATCTTGCCCAATCTAAATGGAGAAGCACACAGTTAAAAAAAGACTTCAAATTCAAACTACACTAATCCCTGTAACATGATGCCTGCACTTATGGTTCAGACAGTCAGTCCTATAGTTTGAGTGTTTTTCTAACACATTAGGATAGAATTTCAAAGAGCCCTTAGATCACCACCAGTTGCGATGATCTAGGGCTGTGGTAATATTGAGGTGTGTCATGACCCCGTGCCATATTTTACAAAAATGAGGGTCATTGCCCCCAAGACTTGAGATTTTCCACAGCCGCAGGGTTTGACAGAAGGATCTATCAACCTCCCCACCTGGTGCAACACTTGAGGGGCCACAAAGGTGGGTGGGTGAATATGGCTGCAAGATAGAGACCAGGGCAGAAGGGGCACAGGGATGGTATAGGGAATGATGGGCATGGCGGCTGTGACAGGGTAGAACCATATTGAGCCTGGAAGGATCCCGCACTGTCATCTCTTCTCAGAAAGACTGTTGCAACAGCATGATATACAGTGTTTTACTGCCCTTTAAAAACTACCTGTGGAGCTCCCACCCAACTCTTTCTTACTATCCCCACTGTATTTTCCTTTTCTACTTCATTTCTGAATCCTTCCAAGAAGTTCTGGTGAACAAAAATGAATGTGCCATAAAGTGCCAAGTGCAGAAAAGTCATGATTCATGGTCATATAAAAAAATAATGTATAAAGCCAATAGTAAAGATTCAAAGTTAATTTGACCATGTTAGTAAGGATGTTACAGAAGCCTTAGAGTTAACTGAACTAAAATGAAAAATCTTGGTGTTTTATTTCTATAAATATTGTAGAAACTCATAGTTCTGGTAGAAGCTATCTTTAAGAATGTTTTTTTTTTGCAT
Organism: Neoceratodus forsteri; assembly: GCA_016271365.2. NCBI lineage: Eukaryota > Metazoa > Chordata > Ceratodontiformes > Ceratodontidae > Neoceratodus > Neoceratodus forsteri. Next base: position 756,563,276 of record CM057449.1, on the reverse strand, counting down.
GTTTCAGTTTTGCTTTTTGATAGGAGCAGCCCCATTTTAGTTCTGTTCCATTTTTTTCTAAGAGACACTTGATAACAAACTAGGCATAAAAACCTAGTTAAACTGGCAAAACAGTGAATTCTCTAATTCGTTTCATGAAGAGACCTGGAAAAGAAAGCTTTTCTGGTATTCCCGACTCTCAGAGCTCATGGACCATATTTTGAAACAGAGGCTGTTGCTCCAGAGCTCCCAAAATACAGAAGTGTTGCTGTTTTAAAATTAAACCATTCCTTTTCCTTCCATTAATCCCCTAACACTGCCCCGAGAAGAAGGATACAAAGAGAATAATATGTTTATGCAGTGTCACACTCAGGGATGCGCTCTTCTCTTGCTCTGTCCTTTCCTCAATAGCGTTCTGTGGCACTGTACTATAATATTAAATTGACTAAAGAAATGAATCTAAAGAAACCAAAAAACATGTTTTTTTTTAATAATAATGCTATATGCGCTTTTAATTAAATTCAAGAGTGCTTCCTTTTAAAAGGTATGGTACAGGGAAAAACCACAAAAAAGACAGATAAATAAAATGCCTGGTTAAAAGGAGGACCTTAAATACAAATTACCATATTTTACTTTACCTTCTATTTCATATATATTACAACTGTCGACATATAAAAAAGAAAACAGTAGGAGCTATGTACCTGCTTACTTGAATGGTTTCTTAAGGAAACTGAGAGCCCTGATGTTAATGTTATCATACCTCAGGAAAGGCTATGACCTCACAAAAGGGGAGGGGCCAGTCTGGATGAAAATTAATTCTTTTATTTTTAAATAATAGGCACACTTTCTCATATTGATAATGTCAATACATTGTTTTCTCTTTTACAAATATGCTAATATTGTAACAATTAAAAAGACTGCTGCAATAAAATTAAATGTTGCAGGAAGAGGGGCAGAGCACATGATCTTCTGGAGGAGGGTATATAAGGCTTGTACTTATGACATAGATCAGCTTGGTGGTCAGAAGGATACTGACCTGTATGGAGGTAAAACATGTGAGCTTTCATGTCTTCTGAATACAATTGATTGCTTGACTGAGGAAATTCAGAAAATAGACTATGTCTGAAGTACTGCTGTGATTCAAGTTTAATTTATTATTGATTGATTATAAACCATTACAACACAGAACAATCTAGAATACATTTAAAATACATTTAAAAGAACTGCAGACAGTCTACAAAAAGAAAATGATCTCAGTTATAGGTGCATATTAATCAATGTTGGAGAATAAAATAAAAATATATATTACTTCAGTACTTGATTCTTTTGTATCCTCTCCAAAAATCGGCAAGTCATCCACATATCTCTACAAAACTATGGCTACTCCAAATTCTGCCCCACAATCAATTAATAATGTCCCAAACATGATCACCACCCTTGATCTAGATGCTGACAGGTAAACTTTATTTGGCTCCAATGTAAGTCGGCCATTAAGTGACCATGCATGACTTTAGTTTAAAACTGTTTCCAGTCCTCCAGTGAAAAACAACATTTTCAAAGAGCTCATATTTAAGTTCTTTAACAATCAACTGCAAATTCAGATTCGGGCTTGACACAATATTCCTGAGAAAGAAACGCCCAACTACTCTATTGGATGCTAACAACTCAAATCAAGGATGAATGGGGTTCAGGCACAATAAGTAACTAGCCTTTTCAGAAGTAAAATATATTTAACTAGGATCCCTAAAAGAGATCACAGTATTACACTATTTGTTCCATTTATTTCAGAAGTGAGGCTAAAAAAAGTTATCAGTTGTAATTAAATCACCACTGTATTCCATCAAACTAAAATCCTAAAGAAGGTTTACTTATTTTGTCAATTTATAAAGTGAAAACTAGTTTATAATAAATAAACAAGCATGAAGTTTTCTCACTTATACTTTGTACATACTGCTGCTCTCTAGAATTTAACTATGTGAAGACCATATACCTGAGAACCCCTATACCAGTGGTGGGCAACCTATGGCCCACTGGCCACATGCAGCCTTCTATGTGATTTTTGCAGCCCCCAAGATGATCTATAACTAAAAAAAAAATAAATTAGCTAAAGCACTGAACCTTTAAAATTATACCTGCAATCATTCCATATGTGCTTCATAATGACGTTGGAACAATTGGAAAAGTAGTGTGGGACCTGTGACTGCAGTAATGAAATTGTGGGACCAGCATGTAGTGGCAGACTGCCGGTAACTATGGGGGATCGGCATCACTGGCTTCATAATGACACTGGTGCACTCTGAGAAATATTGTGAGACCTGTGACTCTGGTAATATACTCAGGGGACCAGCATGTTTGCCAGACTGCTGGTAACTGTGTGGAATCTGCATCACTGACAGTGAGTACAGCTTCACTCCCTGTCCTATTGTTATTAAAGTTGCTGCATACTGATGGGACAGGGAGCAGTAGTGTGGGGCTGATACTGATTTAGTCACTAAATTAGTGGGACCGGGCTTACTCTTACAGGTGGGAACTGCTGTACGGTCTCTTGAAGAGTTTCAGGTGGAAGCTGTCACAATCTTAATGAACAATAAGAGCAGTGCATACTTTTGACTGGGACCGGGAGTACTACAATTAGAATTTAATAATCTGGCTTATTTGGCGCACGGATAATGTCATGCTCGGAGGTCAATTACTTTGCCACTTCTGTTGTTGCAAATTGAAAAGTGATTGGTTGAGATAATGAATGACAGTGGATGCAGAATATGGAGCTCTGTTACTACACAGTGAGGTTCGATGGCTGAGTAGGGGTAAAGTACTTGAACGCTTTATGGCACTTCTCCCGACTAGATGCCAATTTCTAGTGCAATGTTCACATACTCAGCTATAACTGGATAATGAGCAGTGGGTGTTGGACTTGGCTTTTCTAACAGACATAATCATGCATCTCAATAGTCTGTACCTGACACTACAGTCACATGATTTCATACATTTCACTCATTTACAGCAGGCATTGAACAATTCATCTAGCTTATGTAGATCTGAGTATAATCCGTTTGGGCATGCTGACATGATGCTACGTTTGTTGCCGAGTTTTGAACAGCGATTCACATCTCTGAATGTGCTGAAGCCTTTCATGAGACTGTTAACAAATCCTTTTGAGTTTGATTTCAGCAACAGTATCACTGTGTGCCAGAGACTCAAACTTAACAAAAAAGCCATTTGAAGATGAACTACTTGATTTGCAAGCTTTGGATGAATGTACAATAAACAAAATCAAGAAAGAAGGAGTACATCAAATGCGGAAAAGTATTGGTGGACCTGTTCTTCGCAAATACATAACAACAACTATGATTAAAACACTTTCCCCAGTATTGACACATTGACATAAAAAAAATCTCCATGAGTTTAAAATGTCCACTACTCTCCAGCTTTTAAATCTCTTTTAGAGTCACCTAGTCTTTTGAAGCAAACAGTGTGGGAAGTTAAGAGGGCTTCCCATTATTCAATTCGATATTTAGCTCCACACACTGAGTCCCATTTTAGCTTTCTGCCTAAAGAATTTACCAGCGTAGATTCCTGGAATCAAGTCGACATATGTTCATGAAGGGACACACAAGGCCCTTAAACCCCTCTTTTACTCTCTTTGCTGGAGATATTTTAAAGAAGGATAAGTCCCAGCCAAACATAAGCTGAAAGATGTATGGATCCATTTGTGTACAGGAGTCTTATCATATTGTTTAACACTACATTTCAGGTGATGAATGAATGTGCTGTTAATTGTTGGAGCTGCACAAACCTGAACATCAGCACATGCTCAGCTCAATTAATCCATAGCACTCAGAAAATTAACAATCTTAAAATGTTAATTATTTGTATACTTGCAGAAAGCAGTCACTTTGTAAAATAATCCATTTGGTAGCTCTATAGCAAACCACTACCACACATTCTTTTTCTTTTAAAAAATCGGCTATGAACTTCAAATGAGCCATTGTCTTAATCAAAAAGAAACTCATCTCAAAGTTGTCTGTTTTTTATGAAATGAGTTTTAAAGTATAAAATGAGACAAAAGGGTACCTCAATAGAAGAACTTCCAAACCAAGCACTTCCCATACATACCAGGTTACAGAGCAGCCCTCAATTCCTCTACCAACTCGGGAGTCACAAAATAGGCAATACTCCAGAATATGTATCAAAATTCATTCAAAGGAGTGTCTGCTTTCAAATTTTTGGGCATCTAACTCTGTATCTCCCACTGCAGTACCCTTGGACCTTAACTTCCTCTCTCTCTCTCTCCTTTCAAAATTCAACTCCAACAGAAGGCGCACCTTCTATAAAAGAAAGAAAAGCCCTTCAGCACATTTCCTGCAACTCAGATTTCACCTCGCTCTTTTCAGATCCATCTAGAGTCCAGGCAGGTGAGCACTTCTCCATAACAGTTCAGCCATGGTGCCAAGCCTCATAGCACTTTGCTCCAGCTTTGAGTACTAACAAAGGCTAGCAATGAGTCCATCGGAATACTGCTTTCTAACAAGTAAAACAGTTACCAAGCTCAGTTCTACAAATCCAGGCATAAAAATAGTGCCAGTTTAATTGAAGAAACTTCTGAATGAAGCTTAAAAAAGGTTAATAAAATCAAAAAACACTCATTCTGTGTGGTGTGATGTGGAGCAGAGCAGCAGCATCACCATCTTACTGTTCCACCCCCCACCGAGAACAGTAGGACCACTGCTGTGATTCAGCATTTGTATTGAATTTTTATTTTTTTGAAGAAAGTTATTTTTTTTAATTTCTTGAAATAAATATCATGCTCCATGTGTCAGATTGAATCTCCTGTGTACTGTCCATCTGTCATCCCACACTCCTCCACAACGGTAATATGAAAGTGCTGAGTTAGCACCCTGAGGTGGTGCCCTCTACAAGTGTAGGCAGTCAGTTGACCTGGGTACAGGGGGGTTGGCAGGAAGGGACCAGGAGTGGGATCCAGACTCAGGTACAAGTAGCCCTGGCACCTGCCACCATAGGCAGGCAGCAGTGGCTGCTGAGGGTGGGGTGCAGGTGGTGGATGGGAATGGTCCCCAGGCACCACAACAGTGCCGTTGTAGTCAGCTCCTCACATGGAGGCAGACTACTGCCTGCCTATGGTACTGGAGTCATTAACACCTATGGGACAGGTGTCAGGGCTGCATATACTTGAGGCTGGGTCCTGGTCACTTCTTGCCAAACCTCCATACCCAGGCTGATTGGCTGCCTACACTTGCACAGGGCAGCCCCACCTTCCACCGAAAATCTATGTGTCCGTAGTAGATGGCGGACAAGGTACACAATAACCAGCTTATTTAACAATTTAATACTGCAGATACTGGTTTTGGCTTTTGGCAAATATAAAGTGACTGCTTTAACCAATTGTCCAGCCAATCCGTGTCTGTATTAAGTGTTGACTACTGTAAAAGAATTTTAAAATTGATCTGCCATCTTACAGGAAGCCAGTACAGAGAGTGTAGCGCTGGAGTGGTACGATTATTCCTCTTTACTGATAAAACAAGTCTGGTTGCCACATTCTGCACTAGCTGGAGACAGTGGATCTGACCTGCTGGAAGGCCCGGGTAGGGTACATTGCAGTAGTCAAGGTACTAGATGACAAAAGTATGCACTAGTTTTAACAGATCACCTCAGGCAAGGTAAGAACACAATCCTGCTATATTCTTTAAATTATAGAAGGCACTCTTGACAACAGCTGACACCTGAGATACAAGAGTCATCTGTTAGCCACAAGTGACTCCTAACCTCCCTAGCCTGGAGTTTATCTTCCTCAAATCTGGGAAGATCCAGGCTCTCCAAAATGGAAGATCTCAGATGATCCAATCCCACCAGCAGCAACTCAGTCTTTCCAGGATTTAACTTCAGCCCTCTGTGGGCCATCGGTCCACTGATCTCTGAAAGAGCATTCTCAAGCACATTCATCAAGAAGCCCTGTCTGGGTTTAAACAAAGGCTATACTGGGTATCATCCATATAGTAGAGAGAACAACTTTGCACACGGTGCCCTTGACAATAGCCAATTGGTGGGCTCTATCTTCATAGATTTAACAATGGCCTTTGACCTTGTTAACCATACCCTTCTGCTTGATAAACTCTCCACCCAAGGGCACTGCCAAGACTCTGTATCCTGGTTCAAAGATTATCTCACAGGCTGTACTTAAAAGGTAAAAATCAATGGGACAACCTCTGACATGGGCCTTGTCTCAGTAGAGGTACCACAAGGGTCAATCCTTGGAACCCTTCTGTTTAGTTTATTCATCAAGGCTCTCCCTCTGGCCTGCCCAAACTCTCACATACTCCTCTATGCAGACAATGCTGTTGTTTCCTCTTATAGCAGAAGCCAGCAAGAACTCACACTTAACCTGCAACAAAATTTCAAGGCCTTGGAGCATTGGTTCCTCCAAAACAAGTAAATCTTAAACTGCAAGAAAACAAAGTCAATGTTGATCTCCTGTCCACAAAAAAAGAAGGTGCTCCAGCCCCTTACAATGGTTAATCAGTCAGGTTCCATCCTGGAGCAGGTCAGAACCTTCAAATATCTGGGAGTATACCTAGATGACAACGTCTCCTTTGCACATCAGGTTGAACAAACAGTGAAAGCAGTAAAACAAAATGGGTGCCCTATACCATCACAAATCACTTATTACAGAGGAGGTTAGGCATCTGGAGGTAACATCATCAATACTTCCAATAATTGACTATGGGCTAGTGGTCTAAGCATCCGCTTCTGACTCTACCCTTAATAGAGTAAGAGTATTGCTGAATAATGTGTTTTGACTAGTCCTAGGAGCTGACATAATGACATACACCTGGTACCTCTATAACAATACATGATGGCTACACCTGGACCAGTGCATCAAATACCAAGCATGCTTGCTGGGAATTAAAGCTTTCCAAGACAACTCCTCCCCCACCCTTATATCCTTCTTCCTCCCTGCCCAAAACAAGCACACCACTTGTAGCACCTTCTAGAACCCCTTTCATATCCCTTTCCAAAAGACTAGCCTGGCTAGGCACTCCTTCTCCATTAGATCCCCATCATGGCTAAAAGAGCTCTCTTCCTCTAGCATGGGGATAATCAATCCCACCTGAATCAAAACAGCCCCGAAAGGCTATTTCACTGAGATTTCCATTTGCACCTGCACTTAACTACAACAAACACCTCTGATTATGCACTTATTCTTCTCCCTTCCTCTCTCATCTCGACACAGTCACATTCCCTACCTCCCTTTCTCTCAAGGAAGTGGCCTTTTGTAATGCAAGAATGTAGAACTTGTTGCTGTAAACCGATGAACTGTGTATTTTGTCCAAATATTATTAATGTAGCTCTGTACACTGCATCAGGAATATACTACTTTCTGCTGTAAATCAGTGACCTGTCGATTTATCCAGATACTACTTTTTTGTTGCACTGTACAATGTTGATGTAGAACCCTTATAAAAGAGCTCCACTCAATGGTGTTTCTGAATTTTCAATAAATTAAATAAATAAATAAAATAAAACTCAAGCTGTATTTCAAGATCATATCTCCAAGTGAAAGCATAAACACTACAAACAAAAGGAGACAAACTGGAACCCTGAGGAATGCCACAGTCAGTGATAGAGGAATAACACCAAAATTTCCCCTTAATCTGTGAATAATAGCCATCACTAAAGAAGGATCGGAACCAGTCAAAGACTGTCCCACCACTGAATCAAACCTGCTTGTATGCTCCAGTAGCTCCTCATGCTCAACAGTGTCAAAAGCAGATGACAAATACAAAAGGATCAGGAAAACAACCTCTCCACGAGACCTCATAAGGAGCAGATAATTTAAAGTCCTTACAAGGGCCATCTCAATGCTACACTGAGAATAGAAAACAGATCGGAACTGCTCATAGATGGAGAATTCCTCCAGATGTTCCCCAAGCCACACATCCACCACCTTTTCAATAACTTTACCAAAAAAGGGTAAGTTAGAGATAGGTCTAAAATTCACAAAGTCATCCAGATTTAAAGTAGCCTTCTTTATGAGTGATTGAACCACCACCTCTTCCAAGACAGTAGGAAATACACCATCCTTCAGAAAGGCATTGACAACTTGAACAACGGCTAGACCAATCACTGTCTCTCCTGTCTTAATGAGAGAATTGGGGACAGGATGCAGCACGCATTGGCTGGGATGCAGCTCAGATAGTAGCCGGCAAACCTCCATCAAATCAGTAGGGTGAAACTCATCCCAGATGACCTGAGTCTCCACTGATCCACACTCTCGGCAATTGCAGTTGTGTAAAGTCACACTGAAGAAAATCTCAGCCCAAATATCCATAATCTTGGCTGAGAAAAAATTCAGACCCATTACATCTCTCATGAGAACTCTCCCCCAAACCTTTTGGTGGTGAATTCAGGATGGAGGATACCATCAGCTATTCTGAAGAGGGCCATGGGTCTGTTTCTAACAGCTGTAATGATGCCTGAGGAGAAAGTTTTTCAAATGGCTATCATCACCTGTTGGTATTCTCTACAATGAGCAGCCAGGACAAGACTATTGAAATCCAGACCAGATTTCATCTATTTGTGCTCTAACCTCTGACCCATCACTCTGAGAAAATGGAGTTCATCATTACACCATGGTGCACTCCTCCTAGGCAAGTGCTGACAATGGACTGGCTCTAGAGAATCAACAGAAGACAGGATATTATTATAGATAACCTCCACTGCCTCAGTGATACTTGTAGTGGAAGCAGCAATAACACCAGAGATCTCCACAAATTCACCCAAAACATCAGATTGAGTCTACCCCATGTTTCACTGATCATCTCCGAAGTGGTGCAAAGACAGTGAGGGCCATAAACCTGAACGTTATGGCACAGTGACTGGAGCAGACCACAGGATAAAGCCAGGGGCTTTCAGCCATTGTCCTGGCAGTAAACACAAGGTCTAATGTATGGCCTCCCCCCCACATGTGTGGCAGCCCGAATATGCTGAGTAACACCCAGCAATTCCATCAATTGCAGGAGCTCAGCAGCAATCCCATCATCCTCAGTATCTACCCAGCATTTGAAGTCCCCAGCACCAAGAATCTCAGGGATTCCAAAAGCTGAGCAGACACCAAGTCTGAGAACTCCTCCTAAAACTCCCTTCACCCTAATTCCATCAGTTGGAGAAGCTCAGCTGCAATCCCATCATCCTCAGCATCTACCCAACATTTGAAGTCCTCAGCACCAAGAATCTCAGGGACTCTCCCACCTCAACACCCCAAACAAGGGTAGTATATAACAGAATAACCTGGAGGACCAAGCTCAGAAATATAAATACTGGCACTATCCCCAACCAGGTGTTGAACACACAAACCAGGTCAGAGCCAAAGGATAAAATAACGTACTGTCCAGAGGAGGGCACCTAAAATGGTGCAGGGTCTGCACCGGAAGACATATGAAGAGAGACTAAAGGAGCTTAATATGTATAGCCTCGAGGAAAGGGGGGGAGACATGATAGAAACGTTCAAGTACCTCAAGGGAATCAAAGTCCAAGAGGGTAGCATCTTTCAAAAAAAGAGGTGTGCAAGAACAAGGGGGCACAATTTGAAGATAGAGGGGGGAGGCTCAGAGGTAATGTGGAAGTATTTTTTCACAGAGAGGGTTGTGGATGCATGGAATGGCCTTCTGGAGGAGGTTGTGGAGTCAAAAACAGTGGTTGAAATCAAGCATGCATGGGACAGCCATGAGGCAATTCTAGGGGGTTGGGGTAGAAAGAAGTAGGCTGCTGGTTATCTAGGATCTGCAGCTTATCCGTTAGGTAGGGAAATGGGCAGACTGGGTGGGCCAAGCGGTCCTTATCTGCCATCAAATTCTATGTTTCTATGTTTACCTCAAAATGGCAGTTTTATTTACAACCAACCTGGCATTTATTAACAACACTTTAATAATACCATCATAAGAGGGATCCAGCTAGGAACACAGGAGGGGGAGGACAGGGAGGTGAGGTGCCTACCAGGTGCCACGGCATGGAGGGATGGAAGGAAGATACTGGGGATCACTGGGAAGGCAAGACAGGAGGGTGAGCTGGATGTCATTATCCACCTAGGTACTAATGACTTGGCAAATGGGGAGCCAAAGGAAGTTCAGGAAGAGTTTAGGAAACTGGGAGGGTCTCAAGCAAGTAGCTACTCTGTCACTTTCTCAGAAGTACTACCTGTGAGAGGCAAGGAGAGCATAGAGTGCATGCACCAGGAACTTTAACTCATGGTTGAAGAACTGGTGCTGTGAGGAAGGGTTTGGATTCATTGGTGACTGGGGACCCATCTGGAGGGATGGAGGTTTGTTCAAGCCTGACGGCCTGCATCCATCCTGGAGGGGAATCCAAGCACTCAATGATAAGTTTAAATGCTACATTGACAAGCATTTAAACTAGCAAAGGGGGGTGGCAGGCCAGCAAGGATGGTACCTACTTGCTCACCCCCCCACAGCTAGTAATGGAACCAGTGAACCAGAGGAGTGGCTATCTCTGCAAAGCAGTCTGCAAAAGTTGGAGATTAGTGTCCAAAAGGTGGATAAGCAGAAAAGGGGCAAAATTCAGCAGAAGGGCAGACAGCAAGGAGAACCAGGGATAAATGACAGCCAAGGAAGGGGCTGGAGTAGAACAGTGAAGCAGTCTAGGGAGGTCAAATCATGGAAAGCCATGTGTGCAAATGCCAGAGCCTTAGCAACAAGATGGAAGATCTGGAGGCTGTCATGGTACAGTCAGACCTGGACATTGTGGCCATCACTGAAACCTGGTGTTGATAACCATGACTGGGAGATGGCCATACCTGGCTACAACATATTCAGAAGAGACAGAGCAGGCAGGAAGGGAGGAGGAGTGGCACTGTATGTGAAAATGACATAAGGGCCACACAGATCCAGGAGGAACAAAATGGGGAGAATACTGTGGGTTAAGCTGGAAAGGAAAATGGGCCAGCTATTCGCATTATGTGGTCTATAGACCACCAGCCCAGGAGGAAGAAACAGATAGGGAGTTGATGCTAGCCATCCAAAGGATGGCTGACAAGGGTGAGGTAGTACTGGTTGGAGACTTCAATATACCAGATGTGGACTGGAGCATCCCAGCAGCAGCATCAACTAGGAGCAGATTTATCCTGGACTCCTTCAGGGTGCCTTCCTCAAGCAACTGGTCATGGAACCAACTCGGCAGAAGGCAATACTGGACCTTGTGCTCACAAACAGGGACAGTGTGATGGGGGTAACAGTGGGGAGCACCTGGGAACAGTGACCACCAGTCATTGTGGTTTGAAATCACAGAAAGAGCAGAACCAAACCACACAAAACACATATCCTGGATTTTAGGGGGCAGATTGGGAAAATGGGGAGATGCTTGAAAGAGGCATTAAGGGAATGGACAGAATCAGGGATTGAGGAACAGTGGGCAGTATTTAAAATGGGATTATAAGAACAACAGAATTATGCATTAAGCAGGTTAGCAAGAGGAAAGAAAGAGGAGACCATTATGGTTTTCCAAAGAGGTAGCAAAGAAAGTGAAAGCCAAAAGACTGCATTCAGGCAATACAAAAGACACAGGCAGAAGGGGATAGGAGAAGTACCAGGAGAAACAAAGGGAGGCAGGGAAGTCAGTAAGGGAAGCCAAAGCTCAGACAGAAGAACACATTGCAAAAATCAGTGGTTAAAGGGACAAAACCTTTACAGGTACATAAGGAAAAAGAAGGACAAAGGAGGGGATAGTTAGACTGAAGGGGAGGATGGGAGCAGCGTGGAGGATGACAACAGTAAAGCTGACATATTGAACAGGTATTTCTGTCAGTCTTTACTAAGGAAGAGGGGGTAATGGGTCTGAAGGAGTACAAGGGTGAGAATGGTGCAGAAATGGACACAAGTCCCTTTACACGAGAAAGGGTCCTGAAGGAACTGGAAGTAATAAGAGTTGACAAAGCAATGGGGCCAGATGGGGTGCACCCCAGGGTCCTTAAAGAACTAGAGAGGTGGTGGCTGAACCTCTGGCTATCCTGTTCAGCCAATCACTGAAACAGGGAGGTACCCAAAGACTGGAGGACAGCAGATGTAGTCCCTTATACAAAAGTGGGAACAAAGAGGAAGCAGGGAACTACAGACCAGTCAGCCCCACCTCGGTAGTGGGAAAGATCATGGAAGCACTACTGAAGGAGAGATTGGTGGAACATCTGGTTGTCAATGGACTACAGGACCCAAGGCAGCATGGGTTTCACCAGGGGAGGTCATGTCAGACCAACCTCATTGAATTTTTGACTGGGTGACTAGGGAGGTGGATCAGGGAGGCAGTGGACATGGCCTATCTGGACTTCAGCAAGGCCTTTGACACTGTGCCACATAGAAGACTATTACACAAACTGGGGAATATGGGGTGGGCAGGACAGTAGTGTGGTGGGTAGGTAACTGGCTGGGTGGCAGGACACAGAGGGTGGTGGTAAATGGCTGTCACCTGACAGAGGGAAGAGTGACCAGTGGGGTACCACAGGGATCAGTGCTGGGACCGGTCCTATTCAACATCTTCATCAGTGACATTGCACACGATATAGAAGGCAGAATTTCACTGTTCGCTGATGACACAAGCTCTGTAACAGAGTAGACACACCAGAGGGTGTAGACAGAATGAGAAGGACTGCAGAAACTTGAAGAATGGTCAAGGGTTTGGCAGTTGAAATTCAATGCAAAGAAGTGCAAGATAATGCATATGGGGCACAAAAACCCTGGCACAATATATCAGTTGGGGGTGAGGATATAGCATGCACCAAGCAGGAAAGGGATCTTGGGGTTGTCATCTCTGATGACCTCAAGGTAGAAACAGTGTGACAAGGCATCAGGTAAAGCAAATAGGATGCTGGGATGTATAGGCAGGGCATCACCAGCAGGAAAGGAGGTCATAATTCGCTATACAAGACACTAGTGAGGCCCCACCTGGAGTACAGTGTACAGTTCTGGAGACCATACCTACGTAAGGACATAGACAGGGTAGAGAAGGTTCAGAGGAGGGCAACAAAGATGGTGCATGGGTTGCATCACAAATCCTATGAAGACAGGTTGAAGGAACTGAACATGTACTCCTGGAGGAGAGGAGGGAGAGGGGATATGATAGAGACATACAAGTATCTCACAGGGAGGAACAGGGTGCAGGAAAACACTATTTTAAGCGAAAAGATGTTTCAGGACTAGAGGGCATGGGATGAAGTTGGAGGAGGACGATTCAGAGGAAACATGAGAAAGAATTTCTTCACTGAACGGGTGGTGGACAAGTGGAACACCCTGCCAGAGGAAGTGGTGGGGGCTGAAACAATCACGGGATTTAAGAATGCATGGGATAGACATAAAGGAATTCTAGAGGTCAGGGGTTAGGGGAAATAGACTTCTAGGAAAACAAACTGAACTTACAAGCTCAAATGGGCAGACTAGGTGGGCCATAGGCCCTTATCTGCCGACACTGTCTATGTATCTATGTATCTATGTAATACAAATGTGCATATACGTGTGTTAAGTATCATTTAGTATTTTGATGTCAATGGAGAGGCTAAATATGCTGGCAAGCAACTAGAGTGCCATATGATTCCCACACTAGATGTGGAGTGCTATCGCTCCACTTTACAAAGGTTCCATGTCATTATGGAGGATAACAAACATACAAAGGTCAACATAGTTACACAGTATCAAATAATACAGAGAGGGCAGAAGTACAACTAGTAACAATGATTCACAAGGAGAGACTACATATGACTGTGAACTAAGCAGAGTTGAAGGTAAACTATTGAAAAGAGCACAGGTAGTGCGAGGACAGTATGGGGAGGACTCCGGAGGAGTAGGCAGGCTGGAGGGCCATTGTCAAAGAGGGAGGAAGGAGGGAGAAGTACTAAGGTAGGTAGCGGAATAGTGGACAGGAGTAAGAGAAGTGCTAGAGTGGGGGTGCGGGTATGCATGGTAGGGGTGGGTATGCATGGTAGGGATGAGGGCAGTAGTGGGGTGAGGGAAGAAGGGGTGGGAAAGGGCACACTGAGGGGGCTGCAAAAGCAAGTAGTTAATTGTGGAAGAGCATTGTGAGCCAACTTAGGCTGGTGATCATAGGGAGGTGGTCCCCTTAGGAGAAACAGTCACAACTACTGGTAGAGGTAAGGTGCTGCCAAAGCAGCCATTTGAAGGGACTGAGTTTGGGAGTTGTCAGAGTATCTCTGTTGAGCACATTATACCAATGAGGTGTTCTGTAGGCAAACGACCTCTGTCCCATGGAGGTATGACATCTGGGAACCTGGAAGGTTTGATAACTAGCACTTCGGGTATGCTGAGATCTACAGTAGAAGTTTAGGAGCTTTTTGACACCTGGTGGCATGAGACCAAGGAGCACCTTTTTAGTTAACAGGCAGGTCTGATATTGGATCCTGCTGAGGAGGGGAAGCCACCCAGCTTGGGCATACAGGTCACAGGTGTGAGTTAGATGGGCAGCGCCCATTAGAAGTCTACAGGCTTTGTTGAGCACCACTGTTATCCTATGGAGGGCGGTAGAGGATACAGAGTCATAGATGGTTAGGCCGTAGTCGATGATGGAGGTGACAGAACTATGGATTGCCAATCTAAGGGCATCCACAGTCAAGCTATGCTTGTGTCTGTGTAGTAAGCCAATCCGAATATTAACAGCCTTTGCAACATTATCAATGTGCTGAGAGTAGGAGAGAAAGCTGTCCAACGTGATGCTTAGATATTTAAGCTGTATGACCTGCTCAAGCAGGACACCAGAGCAGTTTCTGATGGTGAGGGACTGGGATTTATGCTTGCTACACACACTGCGGAATAACATTACCTTAGTTTTGCTGTAGTTAAGGACCAGTTTGTGGGAGCTGAACCATTCTTCAACACGCTCGAAGTCAAGCTGTAGATGATGCCCAAGGAGCTTAATGTCATGGTGACTAGTGCAGATGACAGTGTCATCTGCAAAGAGCAGTATTTTCTGGTGGTAGGCACTTGGAAGGTTGTCCCAAGATGGAGCCCTGGGGCACACCGGAGAGGACTGGCTTTTGATCCGAAGTGACATTGGCAATCCTTACTTGTTGGAACCAGCCCACCAGATAACTTTTGAACCAGAGTAGTGCATCTTTGGAGAGCCCAGTAGAGGACAGCTGTCTGAGTAGGAGTGGGTGATTGATAATATCGAAAGCCTTTGTTAGGTCAATGAACACCGCACCAGCACAGTTTCCTTGATCCAGTGTAGAGTGTATGAAACCCATAAATTCCAGAAGGGCAGTGCTGGTGCTGTGCCCTTTTCTAAACCCATGCTGCTGTGGGCATTGGATTTCATATTTTACCAGAAATTCAGCTAACTGGTACGAGACAATGCATTCCAAAGTTGTGGAAAGAGGAGGGAGTATGGAGATGGGCCTGTAGTTGGTGTGTAGTGCCATATCTCCACTCTTATGAACAGGTGTTATAAGCGCCTGTTTCCAAAGTAAGGGAAATTGTGCCAACCTTAGTGAAAGGTTTGAGATCTTTGTGATAGGCTCGAGGATTTCTTCTAGGACGAGTGCAGCCAACTTTAGGTTGAGGGAATCAATGCTGAGTCCAGGTTTACTGATGGCCTTGCGAATGTATGTTCTGGCCAGATGCAGTGGAATCTCTTTGATGTAGAACTGGGGGGTGGGGTGGCCCAAGGATGCTGCATCCTGGAGAGTACTAGTGGGGGGAGTTTCAAAAAAATCCAGTGGGAGAACATTGCCCAGATCCGAGAATGCATCATTGAAGGTATTGCTTATAGTTCCAAGGTCAAGCTTCAGTGCTCCATTGATGTTGAGTATAGTGAGTGGCAGCTTGGGATCTTTCCCGGTGAGGTCTTTCAAGTTACTCCAAAATGTTTTGCCATCAGCCCAGGAGTTAGAGAGTGTTTCCCTGAAATATTTGCTTTTTGCATTTCAAATGGCTCAAGTACATTCATTTCTGGCAGCTTTGTATCTTTGTACATCCACTTGGTTAGATGTGGCTCTTGCACAATGCCATAGGTGGTCCATAAGTTTCAGGTGAGTAATGAGCTCTGGTGTTATCCATGGGTTAGAGCTCTCTTTAATCTTCTTCTTTCTCACCGGTGCAAAGGTGTTACAGGCCGAAGTTTGCTTGATGAAAAGTTCAAGCACTATGTTGACGTCAGAGATTGAGTCAAGTGGGGTCCAGTCCAGTCTTTGAAGATGTGATTTGAGTGGTTCAAGGTGGCCCCATTTTAACACCCTGGTATACAACAATTTAAGAGGGGGTTTGTTGAACTTGTTAGACCAAACACAGATAACGGGCGAGTGGTCACTTATAGTATTGGGGAGCACAGCCACCTGAGAAATAGGTTCCAGGTGATTGGACAGTATCCAGTCCAGTAGGGTATTTGTACCTGTCTTATAGTTCCATCCGGTTGGGGCTGAGACAAGTTGAGTGAGGTGCTGTGAAGTGACAGCGTTCTTATAGGAGCAGGCATCAGGTGAGAGACAGTTCATGTTAAAATCTCCCAGAATTATTGTGGCAATGGCATCATCATGGATGATGTTCTGCACCACCTTAGGTCTTTAGCAAGGCATACGTTTAAAACAACGAGACAGTCTGCTTACAGTTTTTAAACAAGGTGAAATTAACTTAAATCAATGATGTTACGGTAAACAAGTGCATTGTTCGGTAGGGCTGCTTATATTGTACATTGCCCTGTGATCTAGTTTGCTGGGTGCACAGGGGTAAAAGAGGAGGGTTAGAGGTCCTTTAAAGAGCTGCTGAAAATACTTAGGCAGGCAACTCATACCAAGGAGTTGCCTGCCCCAGAAGCTAATTATGACTAATTTGAAATTTTTCATTTCAGGCAGTTAACATTTATTTTAAATGTCCATGCTTATATCTTCTGATTACAAGCTGAGTATTCCAGCCCCATCCCCAAAACCCGTGTATTAATTGTGCAAACTACGAACAGGGCAGCAGTGTACTTAATGAATGGGAACTGGAAAGTGGGAGAAGCAGCAAAACATAAGATTATTAAACTTAGCATGCCAATTCACATATGTGGTGGAAGTATTATGTTTTTACAATATAATGTCCCAACATATGTTGTGTGGGCTGCAACTTTTATTAATCTTATGTTTTTCTGTCCCCCTTCCCCCCATTTCTACTTCCTATTTATTAAGTAGATTACAGTTTGGAAAAGGGGACTTACACAGAGTCTTCTCCTCTGTGCTGCAGAGGTTCAGGCCTATCTGACTCATCTGCACTGCAAGGCAACACCCTCGAATTAATGAAAACCAACACCTGAGCAATGGTTGTCAGCTGGCACTGGTTCTCTACAGCTCACCCTCACAGCAGTAGCTGCACAGATACTGACTACTTTTAACTGCTTTGGCTGAAGCCCATATGTCTCAGGGGATGGTTTTTCCCAGACTCATTCTTATAGGTTATAAGAAATCAAAGGCCTTAGGGCAATCCTACAGTTTTCAACCTTTCACCTCCTTCTTCTGTAGTCTAACTGTAGCACTTTCCTTCTTATGAAAACAAAATAATCACTCTCTCTCTCTCTCTCTCTCTCCAACAAAAAACAGAAATTCCAGATGCTTGGTTCCACAGCTCTTTATGGTGTTCTAAGGACAATGTCTGATTGGCTGAATGTTCATGTGGAAATCATGCATGGACGTCTTGGAGCCACATTGCATTCATGTTCCTGCAAAGCTGAGTTCATGACTGAGCAAAATCTGACCTCTTCCCAGCAGTCTTACGAGATCAAAAGGTTTCTGTCAAAATCAGGGCCACCATGTTTGTTTACATATTGCAGTCCTCAACTCCAGTGCAGCTCTGGCTTCTTTCTCAGTTCCTAGAGGGGCTTTACTAATCAAGTCCAAACCCTGCTGCCTGACTGGTCCCAGCACAGGATTTGAGGATGTGGGAAAACTTGCAGGCACCTGGTGGTGTTACTCCTCTTTAATCCCAGTCAACAGCCTAGAAGCAGAGACCATGCTCTGCGCAGCTTGCTAGCTGCAGCACAAAGCCTTCAGTTCTGACAATCTGTTACCACCTACCTTGACATGCTACTTCAGTCCAAGGGGAACAAAAGGTGATGAAACAGCCCAGTCCAGGTGGTGTGTGACCGAGGAGCCCATATACAGTAGATAGTCATCCATTATGGGAGGGAGCTATAGTAGTACCTTGGACAGGAAACTCCTTGATATGAGCTGCCTGCCCAAGAACATACCAGCTGACGGCAGCTCTTTAAGTTGTGGGACTCGATTTTCAAAGCATGACACAAGGATTGCTTCAAGTTCTGTATCCAACCTATTTTTTGCCACAGCTGCACCAAACACCGTTGCTGCAACTGCACTCAATTTTATATTCTTGGGCGCAGTTGTGACTCTTTCCTCACTCTACAGCAGCTGGCACCAAATATTTGGCACAAGCCCTGTAAAAATGGTCTGCAGAATGCCACAAGTTAGACTGGAAGGAGATGATCTAACTTGTGGTATCTGGAGCACAGGAGTGAAAATTCCAATTACCAGCCTGGAGACAGCTGCAAGCCCTGTCCACCATATAATTGGCACACTAGGGGTTTGCTGCAGTCTCGGGAGGGGGAGGGGGGGCTTTGAAAATTGAGCCCATGATATCTAATCTCATGTATACTAGAGGTTTGACAACAAGATAAGATGTTGTGCCAATTTTCTATAATCTTGTCTCCTCACACTGCTTGCCTTTCACATCAGTTATGTTTCTTGTAGTACCAAGTCTACCAGCATTGCTAGCCAGCATTACCATGCCTCATTTACCTCCTCAACAGCCTAGCATGCTTAACATTCCTTGTACTCAGATCTGCCAAGATTGCAACAGTCAATCCGTGCTACACTCTCTGCTGAACCTACCTTCTGCTGCACTGGAACACTGCCCTACCTGATCAAACACGCACACACCGGCTCTCAACAAAGATGGGCATTGGTACTATTTTCTTTGTTGTTTAAACCATGCGTTACATGTTTCTATACATTGTAATTGGAATTCTGGGCATGTGTGTAGCCTGCTTAATATTCCTACTGTACTTTTTCTTTAGTTTGTTTTGAAATAATCGTTTTCCTTTTCCAAGGTCCCTCTTTCATGCTATCTGCAAACAAAAAAAACACCACACTTATGAGTTCTTATGTGTTCTTTCACACTTAAGTAGTAGAACTTGTCTTATAATTGTACTGTTTGAATCTTACATGAAATACTGTAAGTATAAAAAACTTACAAGAACTCCTAAATGCCACAGTCTGAGTTTGTATTTTGTGTCTTTTTGGGTTAATCCTGCTCGGTTGTGCTGGACTTACATAACACGCAACTTTCATCTGTGCATTCACTTGTTGATGCTGCTTCTTTCTACTTGATTTTCGTATTCAGAATTATAAGTACTGATCAGTTCTAGAACCCAGTGACATCAGTTGAGTTGCAGTTTGCAGTGAAATATGAACTGTGAGCTTCTCCACTGATGTCGCTAGGTTCTGGAACTGATCAGCTATGATAAAAATGAATATAATGCAGGATAAAAGCGACATCAACATGAGACAGTAAAATAAAAAAAAAAAGAATACTATTTCAAATTAATAGCAAGAAAAAGAACAGTAGGGAGATTAAGAAGCCTTCACAAATGCCTACCTTTCCAATGATACTAAGAAAGTAGAGTTGTTCCCTTTAATTTTTCCAATACTGTCCTTTTTGACTTCAGTAGTAAACAGAAAATCCACAGATATGCAGATATTGGCCCAATAGATTATTAATTACATATCCAAGCCTAATAATTATTCAAATGAATGACATTCTTTATATAACACATGCCATTTCCCCTGATTTTTCCATTCTCTCCTTTCAACAGTTCTCAGTGTCACATATTGGGGGACATTTAAAATAGACAGTCTATCATCTCCTAATGTGCAATCACATTTCTAAAGCAGTTAAATGTGGAACAGCCTTAGTAATCTTTCATTTTTCTTCTGTCAGATTTATCTTCAGAGCATATTTCTCTCTCAAGCTGGCTGTCCTTCTTTCCTCTCCTTCCACCACTTTATAGTACCTCACGTAGACACACCCACACACAATGAGTCACTGATATTTTTCAAGGTCAAAGAATACAGATCCATCTTTTTCTAGGGACACACACAGCAAAGTTAACTTGCTGTGCAGAACTAAATGGAATACTATGAAATTTGCAACTACTTAGTAAAAATGATCAAAGCTGTGTTTTAACCCTTGCTGTTCTGAGTAGCATTGTACTGCACCTTCTCTCTGGAAGCATCTACATTTTTGTGTCTTTAGGAAATGTATTTATTAATTTATTATACAGTGTAACAGTGACATGTACAGTAGCTCCTTTACAAGTTCAAAAGGCTAGTTTTATTTTTTACTGTGTTTTATCACTCCCTGTTTTCCAAGAACACATGGTACTGTAGGTATAGATGACTTTGATAAAGCTCTCCAGAATCAGCATTTATCAATCCTGTGTTGTCAGTAACAATGGTCTCCTCTGTCGTTATGTTCTAAGAGTCATGGCACTTACCTAGAGCATACACTTGAAAAAACAGTCCAGCAACCTCTGTGATAGTATTGCTTCAAAGTCCATTTATTATGCCAAATATAAAATAGCCATACATGCTCACACTGGGTTGGAGAAACACACACCAAACTTCTAATGTTTCAACTCATCCAAGCCTTTGTCAAAAACAGCACCCCCTATGCATGACCTGCTTAATTAACACATAAGAAAAGTCACATGTACATTGTTTCAGTTATACATTACTTAAAGATACAATACAAAGTAAAAAAAAAAAAAAACTGTAACATGCCAATGAAGCCAATTGCTAATAAATAGAAAGCAACTAGAAAAATATTTTTTATACATACATACATACTGTAAAGTGACCATTCATTAGTGTATAAAGTGCAGAATAAACATCAGTTCAAACAAAAGTGCATAGTACAGAGACATATTTAAAAGCTCACTCTATTAAATCAGACATAGACAGTTATAATCAGCTTCAGACTGTAACAGTAACTTTGTGTCTGTTTACTTTATATTTAAACTTGATCAAGTCTGATGAAGAGTGAATGTACAGAGAGTAAATTAATTCCAGAGAATTCTCTTTTAAGGTCCATATGGGAGCATGGAGCCAGCAGGATGTAACTAAAGGGGAGAATTTTTTCATATGATTACTATGACGAGAGGGGTCCAAGGGGGTCTTTATAACAAACTATGAAAAATAAAAGAAATTTATTTATTTGGTACCAGGATTAGTACAACTGATATAAAAATGCAGATATTAGTGGATGAAAGATAACTATGAGGGGAGAGAGAAAAAGGGGAGGTACCAGTCACCGATTTAGGAGTGTGAGTCAAACCTGGGAATATTATTAACCTTTCAGATTATCATTTTATGAGTGAGGAAGAGAGTGATTTAAATAAAGGACTCTCATTCATTCCAACAACTGATTTGGACTTCTTCCAAACTACTATTGATCTACACAAGCTGTGTAGGTCACAATTTAAAGTGTTTTTACTACAATCACAGCAACATGGGAGGTGCAACTGAGGACTTGAGAGTGAGTAATGATATAGCTTCTTCTTCTAGTACCAATGACTATGGCACTGTTGTTAATACACAGGAAGCTATAGATGCATTGAATGATTTTGGTGCATTTACTGACATTGCTCTTGAAAGTGACTCTATTAGTCACTTTATTGGTAGGAGAAAACCAATCACCTTCTGACCCCTATGTCTGCTCCTGTTAGTGTTTTTCAGAAGCTGTGTGAGCATGATTTAGAAGTGTTAACGAGAGGAATATGTTTCCAGTTTTTGCATTATAACAGCAGGAGAAAAAGAAGCTCTACACAGCATTAAGAGTAATGATAAAATAGTTATCAAGCCTGCAGACATGGGGGGCAGTGTTGTAATCCTGAACAGCTGTGATTATGTTAAAGATGTAGATAAACAGCTTGGTAACACTCAGTTCTGCTTCCCAGTTAATAATGATGCATTATGTGAGGTAAAAAGGAAAGTAGACAGTTTTTTAAACTGGGCTAGACATGAGGGACTTGTATCAGAAAAAGAAAAAAAAAACATAACTTCTGAGTATCCATTAAAACCAAAGTTTTATTTACTGCCTAAAATTCACAAAACATTGATTAACCCAAGTGGGAGACCTATAATATCTGGTATAGGGACAGCCACTGAACCCCTGGCCAAATTTATTGATGATCACTTGAAGGACCTTGTTTCAAACCTGCCCCCCTATATTAAAGTTACAGAGGATGTTTTAAACAAGTTGAGATGTAAAAATGGAAAGAGATTCTGTGCTAGTTACACTAGACATCAAATCTCTCTATACAAACATCCCCATGAAGGAGGCATACAGGCCCTCAGGAATTATTTAGACAAATGACCTATAGGTAGTCAGTCAGTCAGATACAGAACTTATTTTAGACATGATCAGGATTTAGCTGGACAATATCTATTCTTTCGACAACAGGTACAATAAACAACAAAAAGGTACAGCCATGGGTGCAAGTTTGGCACCAAATTATGCCAACTTGTACCTGGGGCATTGGGAGGAGGGCTATGTATGGAATAAGCATGCCAACCCCTTCAGTGATACAATCCAAGTATGCTATCATTTTATTGACGATGTGTTGATGGTGTGGCAAGGTGGTGAGCAGGAATTGAAGGATTTTATACAGTGCCTTAAGAATTCTAACCCAAACTTAAAATTTGCCTGCCATTCGAGTAAAAAAGAGATTTCCTTCTTGGATATTAAAATTCTGCATAAGAGTGATGGTACTATTGCTACAACCTTATTTCGTAAACCAATGGATCGTAATACAGTTCTGCTCACCAGTAGCTGCCATCCTTGCCACGCCATCAAAAACATACCAAAGAGTCAATTCTACAGGGTGAAAAGAAACTGTAGTGACTGTAGTGAACCAATATCTATGCAAGAGGAAAAGACTACTCTTCAAAATAGATTTACAGAAAGGGGATACTCAAGGACTGTAATTGAAAAAAGCTAGAACAGCCACTAATGAAATAGAGAGGGAATCCCTCCTACAAAGAAACCAGCCCCATTACAAAGCTCAGAAAATCCATAAAGAATGAATTTTGTTACACCTATAGTACCAGGTCATGGAGAATAAGAAATGTAATATACAAACATTAGCATATTTTGGGTACTGATTACTGGCTTAGAGAACTGTCTAAAAATCCTCCAAGAATGTCCTATAGAAGGGCTAGAAATGTAAAATACATGCTTGTGCATTCTGCATCCCAAAAAAACTAGTGATCAACCTAGAAACTGGCTGCCCCCCCCCCCCCGTCCCAAGGGTTGTAAAAAATTCAAAAGGTGTAAATACTGTGATGTGCGAGAGAGTGTGCCATGTTCAGGAATCCAGAAGATGGGAGGATGTTAGACATAAACTGTTTCATCAAGTTTGATGCCACTTTTATTATATAATTGTGAATCTGTACCTGTGGATCAATTTATGTCAGAAAAACTAAGAGAAAAATGAAAGAGAGGGTGGGAGAATATATGAGGGCAATAAAAAACAATAATCTTGATTATGCTTGGGCTTAACATATGTCAAGGGTACAAAGTAAGGATAAACATAAACTGCAGTTCATTGAAATAGAGCATGACCAATTGAGCCCACGAGGAGGAGACAGATAAGGACTTCTCAGCAGAAGGGAAATGTATTGGATTTATACTCTTGGCTCATATAAGGGGATGGGTTTAAATGAGCAAACAGAACTAAAACCATTTTTGAAAAACATAATTTATTTTTATTTTTTTCTGCAGGTACTGTCTAATTTTGCTCATAATATTGCACGTCAGTAAGTGTGGCATAACCCTCATCATCTGTAACTACTTAAATTAATAAGGACCTTGGAAGAAGTCTGTGATAGATAAATATTTTGGCAAGATGCCTTTTTTCTAAGTAAGATTATGTATGACACATATGCCAAGAAATCTACTGGTATGATTTACCCATCATCCCACTTTCCATATATTGCCCCCAGTTATCTTTCATCCACTAGCTAATATCTGGATTTTTATATCAGTTGTACTAATCCTGGTACCAAATAAATAAATGTCTTTTATTTTTCATAGTTTGTTATAAAGCCCCCGAATACCTCTGGTCATAGTGATCATATGAAAAATTCCCCTTTAGTCTCATCCCACTGGCTCTGTGCTCCAATATGGACCTTAAAAAAGAATTCTTTGGAATTAATTTACTCTCTGTACACTCACTCTTAATCGGACTTGATCAAGTTTAAATATAAAGTAAACAGACACAAAGTTACTGTTACAGTCTGAAGCTGATTCTGTCTATGTCTGATTTAGTAGCGTGATCTTTTAAATATGTCTCTGTACTATGCATTTTTGTTTGCACTGATGTTTATTCTGCACTTTATACACTAATGAATGGTCACTTTACAGTATGTATATATAAAAAATGTTTTTCTAACTGCATTCTATTTATTAGCAATTGGTTTCTTTGGCATGTTACAGGTTTTTTACTTTGTATTGTATCTTTAAGTAATGTATTGAAGCAAGGCACATGTGACTTTTCTTATGTGTTATTTAAGCAAGTCATGCTTCGGGGGTGCTATCTTTGACAAATACTTGGATGAGTTAAAACATTAGAAGTTTGGTGTGTGGTTCTCCTACCCAATGTGCATCTGTATGGCTATTTTATGTTTGGCATAATAAATGGACTTTGAAGCAATACTAACACAGAGGTTGCTGGACTGTTTTTTCAAGTGTGTGCTCTGGGTAAGTGCCATGACTCTTTGAACATAATTGTTAAAACTGTCATAGAGCACCCCAGAACACTTTAGTGTGGCTCTTTTTTTTGTACTGGTCTCTTCTGTAGCTTGTCTTTTAAGTAAGTCATCCAGAATCCAAGGGTTTAATTTGAAGCAGGATAAAGCAATGCATACTGGGAACCCTGTATAACAAAAGCTTTGAGAATCCCATCAGACAATTTATTAGACTATATTTTTTGAATCCAATGAGTTAGACAACATCAGGCAGCATGGATTCATGGGGAGGAGGTCATGTCAAACAAATCCAATAGGTTTCTTTGACTGGGTGACAAAGCAATTAGCTCAAGTAGGAGTGGTGGATACGGCCTACATAGATTTCAGAAAGGCTCTCAGCACTGTTCCACAAGGAGATTACAACAAGCTTGGTAGTTTGGAGTAGGTCCAAAGGTAGTAAACTGGATAAGAAATTGGTTAGAGGATAGGTACCAGATGGCAGTAGTAAACAGAGTTCACTCTGAGGAAGGGAGGATGACAAGAGGGGTACCTTAGGGATCAGTGCTGGGACCGGTCCTCTTTAATGTCTTTATAAGTGATATTATAGAGGAGCTGGGTAGTTTGGGGTAGGTCCAAAGTAGTAAAAAATAATAAAAATCTCTATTTTTCCAATAGGAAAGGGTGACGTACACCACTGGGATGAATCCCATTTACAAGGTGCTCCTGGATATCAAGTTAATAAAAGTTCCAGTTTCATAACATATAAACATATTACAATGCATTAACAACATCAGGACCACACATCCATAGGACAAAATATAAAACATTCATGTGTACATAGATATATTCATAACTCAATCATAGCAGCAGCATCTAATGGTCAAATCTTGCCTCAGGGATGTGTTAAATCTATTTTTATTTTCATATAAATGTCTAGTTTGCAAGGTTAATTCATTCCAGTATTTCATTGATGAATACAAAACTGACATCCCTCCATATTTTGTTTGTGGAGTGCTGATATTTATGTCCCTCAATTGTCCCCCCGTCCTGCGATTATGTGTATGATTTATCCTTTGTATTCTTTTCCCTAAGTAAACCGGTTTTCCTGTTACCATTGTGTTTCCTAATTAATTTACTGTATATCTTTTTATCTTATTCCTAATTGTGAGCCAGTTTACCCAAGTCAATATATCACAACGATGTGATCTTTGGTCCACTGATAATATAAAACATGCAAGTTTATTATATAGGACTTCCAATTTTTTAATTTGTGCATGGCTGCATGCCCATAGTTATGGTTTCCATAGTCAATTATTGGGGTTTACTATTGTTTGTCTCATAGTGCGGTCCATACAATGTGTGGTTTGTCTTAGTGCCCCTAGTCTAGAGCTAACTGTTCTAACCATCACATCAAGGTGATATTGAAATTTTAAATTACTATCTATCCATAGGCCCAAGTATTTGCATTCAGTGATCTGCTGTAAAAGTTCTCCTGCAGTGGTTTTCACAACCAGTGCTGGGGAAGAATCTGGCTCTTGTGCTAGTTTGAAAACAGCATTACTTTTGATTTTTTGCCATTCAGGACTAAGTTTGATTTCTTAAACCTCTCCCGAATGGCCAAAAAAATCATTTTGTATGTTTGCACTAATCTCTTGTAAGTCCAGTCCCATGGAAAGGAGTACTGTGTTGTCTGCATGTGACCTAACTATAGATTTCCTAACAACAGTGGAGACTTGGTTAGTATAAATTTGGAACAACAAGGGACCCACTATTGATCCCTGTGGTACACCTTGTTTCACCTCAAGCTGATTTGAAGCTATTCCTCCTACCATATATATTTCTTTCCTTCCGGTTAAGTATGACACAGACCATTTACATGTTTCTTTTGAGACCCCAATGCCCCTCAGTCTATTTAACAAAATCAAAAGATTTACTGTGTCAAAAGCTCTTGACAAATCCACGAGCACTGCACCCAATGGACTCTCCTCGATCCACAGATGTAGCTACAAGGTCAAGGAGGTCTGTGAGAATGGTGCCCGTGGAGAACCCCTTTCTAAAACATGATTGGTGCTCGATCAGCAACTCATACCTTTCCAAGTATTCGTAAAGCTGGCCATGCACCAAACATTCCAGAATTTGTTATACTACTGGTAACAGGGCAATGGGTCTATAATTGGACGGATTAGTTATTTTTCCCTCCTTAAAAAAGGGATTACTCGTAAAAGTTAGGGATGGTAGAAGAGCAGAGCATTTGGGAACAGATATGGGCTAATAATCACAAGAACATTAGACAAGACAAATATAAGTTACAGCAATTTAATATAATGCAAAACTTGTATTACACTCCTACTAAACTTTATAGGATGGGTAAGTTGTTGTCACCCTTATGTAGCAGATGTGGAATCAAGGAAGGAGATTTGTACCATGTATTATGGGAGTGTGCTCAGGTTCAATCTTTCTGGCAGATAATTAGGGCTTCCCTGTCGCAAATTACTGGCATAGCGGACCTGTTTACACCAGAAATTTGTTTGCTGAACAGTTATCAAGCGAGCATGATCAAGAGAGACAAATTATATATGGGCATTATATCAGCAGCAGCAAAAGCGGTTCTCTTAAGACACTGGGAGGACCTAAATCCTCCACCAGTTATAGAATGGTACAGAGAGGTGGTCCTTGCTTTACAAGTGGAATTACATATTGCTAAAATGAATAACAGAGCTCATTTATATGACTCCATATGGGGAGCGTTGAGTACCGTTTTATCAACGTGGCAAAGCAAAACTACCTAATAATAGACACTGCCTCGCAGTCTGATGAACAGTGTTCCTGTTGACCCTCTGTTATGCAGAATCCTAGGGTCACCGCAATTAGGTGGATGCTATGGAAAGTGGGGGCTGGGTGGAGGAGGAGAAAAGTATTAGGCTGGCTAAGTTGTTATATCCTTATTTAGTCCTGTAGAAATTAGCAGCATGTGACCAGCAAGAATGTTATTATGTCTATGGCACACTTAGTTTGCATTGTACAGTTGCGCAATACTATAAAATCTGTGTGTTGTTAAGGATATCAATTAAAATAAAAACGTATTGAATTAAAAAAAAAATGGGATTACTTTGGCCTCTTTCCATATTGCCAGGATTTCTCCTTTGTGTAGGCTCCAATTGATTAATCTTGTCAAAATTAGAGCAATAACATTTAAACCATCTTTTAGAAACCTAATGTTGATTTTATTATTTCCTGGTGCTTTATTTGAATTAAATTTTCTTATTATATATTTTTACCTCTTTACACGTTACACACTTAAATCTGAACTGGGGGGTGGACAGGTTTTCTACAAGTTCCTGTAACTCTTGATCAAGGTTTACCTTATTATCTATCGATCCGGAGAGATCTAGGAGATTTATAAAATACTTATTTAGGGTGTTAGCTGACTCTTTGTTATTTAAAGTGACCCTGTCTTTCTCTATTTGAATGCTGGGATAAGCCTGAGTTGGATTTTCTAGGGTCTTTAACAGTGTCCAGTATTTTGCCTGTTCCCATTGTTATCTTGTCTGTGTTCTAATAATATTGAGACTTAGCCTGCTTATTTTTGTTTTCAAAACATTCCTCTGTTTTTTATATTGTTCCCAGAGCTCTGGGTTTAATGCTTTGTTTGCTTTTTTCCAAATTCTATTTTTGGTTCTTATCTCTTTTTTTAATTTCTCTGTGATCCATGGATTGTGAGATCTCTTCTGCTGGATTTTAATAATGTGGGCCACCTCAGCACATACTACTAAAAAAAGATTATTGAATTCTTGTATATCTATTTCCAAGTCCGGTATGAAAAACAGTCTAGTCCAGTTTATTTTCCCTAATTTACACAATAATTGTTCAGCAGTATATCTTTTAAAACATCTTCCCCTAGTAACCTTAGTGTTCGACAGGGCCGGCCTTAGCTATGTGCAAACTGTGCCCCTGCATCTTGGGGGCCCATACTTTTTTCTTGAGAAAAAAAAAACAATTTAAAACATTTAAAATTGCCTAGATTTTGTTAGAGATGAAAATATTTACCAGCAAATGAAAGTGGAAGATAACTGGCTCTGTTACAGTTACAAAAGGTGGGGGCAGCTTTGCTGCAGTGGAAAACATTAGGTAATGACGTGCTAATGGTTTTAATGGCCATACTTTATTTATTTATTTATTTATTTATGTTTTTGGTAACCAGGTAGGTGCAATGATCCAGTGGACCATTTTCAGTCATGACCTGGGCCACAAAGGTGGCAGTACAGGGAATACAGGAGTGGATACGAATTCACATTGAAGGGTACAGTGGTTACATCAACATTAGGACAGTGAAAACAGTCATCATACAAATTCACATTAAAGTGTACAGTTACATCAACATTAGGACAGTGAAAACAGTCATCATTTACATAATGTTTACAGGCATGGAGATAACAAACCATAGACAAAGAATACAGGCCGAGATACAGAGGAGAATTAGTTAAGCATATGTACAGAGTAGCTAAATATTTCATTTAGCCGTAGCTGGCTGAGAAGTAGGAGCATGCAAGGTAGATAGTGCGAGTTACACCTCTCAGCTTGACTGCTTTCACAAACAGAGGGCTATAGAAACATGGAAACATAGAATCTGATGACAGATAAGGACCGCTTGGCCCACCCAGTCTGCTCATTTCCCTACCTAATGGATAAGCTGCAGATCCTAGTTAACCAGCAGCCTACTTCTTTCTACCCCACCCCCTAGAAGTGCCTTATGGCTGTCCCATGCATGCTTGAATTCAACCCCTGTTTTTGACTCCACAACCTCCTCTGGAAGGCCGTTCCATGCATCCACAACCCTCTCTGTGAAAAAATACTTCCTTACATTACCTTGAGCTACCCCCCATCTTCAAATTGTGCCCCCTTGTTCTTGCACACCTCTTTTTTTGAAAGATGCTACCCTTTTAGACTTTGTTGATTCCCTTGAGGTACTTGAAAGTTTCTATCACATCCCCCCTCTCCCTCCTTTCCTCGAGGCTATACATATTAAGCTCCTTCAGTCTCTCTTCATATGTCTTCTGGTGCAGACCCTACACCATTTTAGTTGCCCTCCTCTGGACAGCTTCCATCTTGTCTATGTCCTTGCTGAGATTGGGTCTCCAGAACTGCACACCGTACTTCAGATGGGGTCTCACCAGCTGTCTGTACAGAGGGATTACAACTTCTTGTTTTCTACTGGTGATGCCTCTCCCTGTGCATGCCAGTATCCCCCAGCCTTCCTTACTGCCCTCTCACATTGCTTGCCCACCTTTAAGTCATCTGATATGACTACCCCCAGATCCCTTTCCATTTTTGTTGTTGTTAGTATCTCATCCCCCATTGTGTACTCTTTCCCTGGGTTTTTGTTTCCCAGATGCATTACCTTGCACTTCTTAGCATTAAATCTAAGCTGCCAAGATAACTTGTTTGTAACCTGGACATGTAGCTGAAACAATGAACGATGTGACAAAATCTGTTTCAAAAGTATGTGAGCACTCAAAATGGCTCAAAAACATCACCAGCACAGAGCAAAACCAGATTTCCTGATAGGGACCCTGAAAACCTGATCACCAGGTAAAATAACTGACAGGTGGCAACCTTACTGGTGTCCCATGATAATCCGCTCTATTCTCTCTCACTCACACCTCCAGAAAAGTTAAAGGAAAACTGCACCCTCATATCTTCTAAATGTTATTTGTTTCCATACCAACAAACAACCCTTTTCATGTAGCTGTTAAAGATGTATGCAACTGCTTCAGTTAGTTTTCACACTTCTTACTAGGCCCAGTCACTGTCCTGGGTGGGTCCATTTTGTGGTTGTTGAAATCTCATTGTCCCTGAGAGTTGAATTAACATATGAGAACATGATGTCAGATCAACCATTTATATCATGTATCTCTATGCTGAAATAACAAATACCCTGCAAAAACTCTCTGGAAACTTATACACCAAATGGAGTTTAAAGGATGGAAAAACTGCATTACAACTCAGATAGCTTGTAAAACTCACTGAAGGTAAATGTGGTATTTCACACCTTCTTGCAGCTTGTTTCTTTTAAAACTACTTAAAGTGACTTACCAACTTCCCCTGATGTCATGTTTGCAGATCACCTTCCCTTCACTGAGTGATGCAAAGCTCAGCTGTCCTGAAGTTAAGTATTATATATATTCAGATGCTTAGTTTTTTAACATTTTCGTGCCACAGTTGTCTCTGCATGTTTTTTTCTTTGTTTGAAGTTCGCACATGAGCATAGCATCCACATGCATGAGTGACATCAGCACAGGGAAGGTGTTCCCACTGCACCTTTCTTACTGCTTGTTCATTCATCTTTCCTGGACCCAGCCTCAGCGAGTACAGATCCAAAACTGAACTGGCAAAAATTACAGCACTAATGACTGAAACTGTTTGTTATATTGGCAGCTGAGGTGGATACTTGCTTTTGGGATTGCAGAAGTGGTAATTTCTCCTGATTTTCAATTTTACTCATCTGACTAAGCTCTGTGTCCTAGGTCCATCGGTTCTAGGAACATCACAATCTACATTGCTTGAGTAAGTGTTACAGTTTTAGTAAGTGCTGCAAGTACATAATTATAACAAGTCTGTATAAAAAATTAATTTTTTTAACTGAGTGGAGCTGTAATCTGTAGCGTATTGGGACACAAAAGGATGACTTTTGAACTGGGCAGATCTATAAATTGCAGTAAGCTTTCCAGTATTGGTACATAGAGGTCTGTGTTAAATGGGTGACTTTTTCAACAGTTCAGAATTGTAATGTGCAGCAAGAGTATAAGCACTGAGCTGCACAGTCCAATCCCAGGAGAACAGTGCAATAAACTGTGTATTTTTGGCAAGTGCTGCTTCCAGTGTGATTGCTTCAGTAAACTGCCTATGCTATTGCATTTCTGATTGTCACCATCATTATAGACATTTTATATTTTTTCCTGTGCTCCTGTGTTTTCTTGGGCTCATTTGGTGTTCGCATGCAAGCACCATAACACTGATCACCAAAGTATGCTTAGATGTGCATGAATAAAGGGACACGGTGCACTGAATTGTTTCTCCAGCTTGCCAGCTCCTCGCTAAGTTTACAAATGAATGTAATAAAATCAGTTACATACTGTACATAGTTTACAGTGTATCTCAAAATTAAACACTTAGTTTTTTAACATTTTAACATACAGTCTTTATTTATAATTAGGATTATACCATCATTGTGTGTGCTCCGGAGCATCAGCAAAAGAAGAGACTGCAGTTGCCATCCTCTCCCGACACTGTGGTACTAATGTACAGCTTCTATGGTGTTATATTGCAAAGTGTGCTAGTCAGTTCAGCACATTTAGGGAATAATGTCTGAACCAAACTATGGGCTACACAGCAATGAATGCAGTGAGTCTACATAATGCACCTTGACATCGGTAAGGCATGGGAGACAGTACAGTGCAGCATCTGTTGTATTTGCTGTATGCTTTACACATGTGCATCAGAGATCTACTGCAATGGAAAAAATGGAAAAACACAAATGGCTTGACACAGACCAAAGTGGTAATGAAGTATGGTGACATAAGTGAGGAAGGGTGGTTCAAATACAGTCTAACACTTGAGTACCTACAGCAAGAATATGTCCTTTTTTGTAGTGGACCAATCAAACGGTACTTAGGCTATCTAAACATAAATGCAGTCTCTTTCTCCATTAGAAGGGTATTGGCAGTGTCATTTTTAACCTTGGGGGTGGGGGATGATCACCGACTGTACTGTGTATTTTTTGCTCAATTCATAATACACCTGGAGGCACACATGTAGTGGCAAGAAGCCAATGCTAGGATGGTAGTACAGATGCTTATGCAGACACTAATGACAGCAGCAGTTTGTATAGTTCCTGAGCACTTAGAGGTAACACAAAGCTGGTGGAATAATTTGTAGTTTTAAATTTATAACATGCCATATACAGGGGAACCGGTGACTTCAGCATGTTACTCAATCACTGATACCTCTAAAGGTGAAAGTACAAGCAGGCCCCCCAACCCCAAACACACCCTTACAAACAGAAGAAAGCTATAGCATAGACCAGTTGGCACTAGGGCAAAGACAGACCCAAACAGTATAAATAATTCACAGACAATAAAAGTTCTTTGCTGTAGCATTTTTCTAAGTGTATGTGTGCAGCTGGGGGGTTTGGAGTGGTTGGGGTACAAGGTGCCTGCTTGTAATTTCCACCCTGTGCTCCATCAGAGTGAGTGACTGATAAATCAATTGGCGAGAGGTCACTACTAACTAGTACCAGTTGAGGAATTTGGACAAATTGTGAGCCATTTATCCTGCTCAAGCAATGCCACCAGATCGAGCCGTGCTCTCAGTGTCAAGTTGGAGTCGCCAACAACTCATTCGCATAGGGAGAGCAATCCCCCCCCCACAAAAAAAAAAGAAATATAAAAACCCAGGGTACTATCACTAGCATTTGTGTGGACAGATCGATGCTGGAAGTAACAGAACACACACCATACCTCAATTTTGCACAGTAAAATGACAGCAATGATGGGAACCAAACCGTAGCACTAAGTAGGAAAATATAATATTAACAGTCCGTGTTGCTAAGTCTGCTCTTGCTGCTGTAATGGAATGGATTGGGACTACTGCTGTGACTGTCTGAGCTACTGCCCCCATCATTCTCGCTGCTTTCATAGGGTCATCCCTATGGGGATCTACTATGCAGCGGCTGTCAAATTGTGGAATTATGTCAGTGTCCGAAAGATCACTGTTAGTGCAGGACAACATAATGCTTTCATCATCAGACCCTGAAAATTAACTGTTTGACATTGCCATTGTTGTGCTGCATGCTGTGACCAAGAGCTCTGTTATCAAGACAGAATTGTTGTGACCAAGAACTAATTTTAATTGCAGAGCACAGATCTCCCTGTGGTGACATTGCAAAGGTAATGAGTGTCAAAGGTCACCAAATACAGGCTCCAATACACAAAGTGACACTTCCTGGTTTGTGAGGGTGAAAACCTGATTTAATTTGCTAAAATAGGCTATGCCTCTATCAAAATACATTACAAATCAGTTCTATATGCAGTCACCTTCAGTATATGTGTTCATATATCCAAACTTGGTAAATCGCTTTAAGCAGACAGGCATACTGGGGAGTTTAAATGTTGATTATGCATCACATTCTCATATGCTAATGCAGCTCTCAGAAACAATGAGATTTCAACAACCATGAAATGGACCCTCCCAGGACAGTGACAGGGCCTAGTATGAAGTGTGAAAACTAACTGAAGCAGCTGCAGACATCTTTAACAGCTACATGAAAAGAGTCATTTGTTGACATGGAAACAAATGACATTTAGAAGATATGAAGGTGCAGTTTTCCTTTAAGTTGTTTAACTTGTTTGCAAATTGGATTATTGGAGGTGTGAGTGTCCAGTGATGATGTTCCTGTCCTTACAGAAATGAATATGGTAGTAGTACTAGACTTACTTAAGTTCTTGCTCCAGGCTCAGTCAGATTCATTTCCAGTGGTGAAGTAAAATAATTCAATGCAGTCAATGGCACTAATTAAAAGGATATACTATGATATCCCTAAACTTGGTATACCAACGCTCAGCATACCAAATAAAACAGCCCGAAATCCACAGCCCCGAATAGATCCTATGCCCGACAGAAATATTTAGGGCATTATGTGACAAATAAGTGTAAAATGCAGGGGGCTTCGCCACCTGCATCCCCCAGGTGGGGGGGGGGGGCTCTGCCTCCCACATCCTCTGTAACTAAAATATCTAACTCTGAGGGGGAGCAGACCCCAGAGTAAAATGTTAAGTAGTTACGGGGGAAGCCGGCCCGGTGGCACTGAGGGCCGAGGTGCTTGACGCCACACCTCGCACCATACAGGTGGCCTGGGTTCGGGAATGGACTCAAGTCATGCAGGGGTCATCCAGGGAGGTAAGGATTGAGAGTCCTGAGGAGTGCTCTCCTTCCTCAGGGTGGGGAGTTTGTGTGCTGTGCTCGTCAGCACAAGAGGGGTTCAACCCGCGCCCAGGTGTGCTTGGTTGCCTCCGCAGAGGCGAAGATGACTGCTGCACCCATTGCATGGGCAGAGGGGTAGGGGAGAAAAATGGAGGAAAATACCGGGACCCAGCAGGACCCATGATGGCCCCAGTGGGCCTGAGGACATACCCCTCTGAGGAGGGGTTGTAGTCCCTGCTGGGTCTGTGGAGGAGTTGACAAATAATGTCATGATAAACAAAAAAAGTAGTTATGGGGGGTGCAGTGAGTAAAATGACGTGCCCAGACCAGAACCCAGGTCACACACAGCATGCTGGCTGACCTACCGTGGTATACCCCTCCACACCACTGGGGCAGCTTGACCAGCAATCCCATCCAGCCATCCTGTTCCATACTGTAGAAGGGGTAAGGTAGCATTCCATCACATCCACTACCTTACCCCATCAGGAGGCATACCATTGGGTTTACTACCGTCAGGATATCCCATCTATCAGGCAGTGCTAAGCGAGGTGCTGTCTGTTGGGATAGTGAGCTTCAGGATAAGGTAAGTATGCCAATTAAAATATGCTAGTTGAACTAGTAGACCTGGTACTGCTTTATTAATACAGGACAAGAGGGTTAGTTAGGTGTAAATGTTGGATGTGGGGTGGGGGTCCACAGGGAATGGAGTGATGGGGCCTGCCAAGGGGCTGCACAGGGGCCCAGAATGGTTAAGGCTGGCCCTGGTGTTGGATACCAATTTTGGACTGTCAATTAGTTTTCTGTTACATCTAATAGTACTATGGTCCCCCAGCAATGGTTGTTCCACCACAGCCTGATCTATCAGCAGATTTTGGAATGTAAACATTAGGTCTAGAATATTTCCCTTACTCTCTAAGGAACATTTCCTTGTGGGTGAGTCAATAATTTGTTTAACGTCCAGTAAGCATAGGCTCTGCTCCAGGGCTCGACCCCTGGGGCAGCCCAGGCTGAGTTGAAGTCACCCACCGGGACTATTTTATGCACATTAGTGTGTTCCAT
Organism: Neoceratodus forsteri; assembly: GCA_016271365.2. Classification (NCBI taxonomy): domain Eukaryota; kingdom Metazoa; phylum Chordata; order Ceratodontiformes; family Ceratodontidae; genus Neoceratodus; species Neoceratodus forsteri. Next base: position 756,527,440 of record CM057449.1, on the reverse strand, counting down.
TATGACTTTAACCAGTTTCTCGAAGTTTTTTGTTTTTATCCTGGGTGGGGAATAAGTAACCCCAATTACCAATTTTAGCAGAGGTACTCTGACAAGTAAGCAATCTATCCCTTCAACATCTCCTGAATATAGTGTGTCTGTTTGTCCCAATTCCCATTTACTATATAATAATATGCCCCCTCCTTTTCTGTTGTTTCTATCCAAACAATGGCTATAAAATCCCTCCAGTTCCATCTCTTAATTTTGTATTGTTCCAAATGCAGTAAACTGAATAAGAAATTGGTTAGGAGATAGGTACCAGATGGCGGTAGTAAACAGAGTTCACTCTGAGAAAGGGAGAGTGACAAGAGGGGTACCTTAGGGATCAGTGCTGGGACCGGTCCTCTTTAATGTCTATATAAGTGACATTGCAGTGGAGCTAGTAGGCAAGGTCTGCCTCTTTGTGGATCACACAAAAATCTGCAACAGGGTGGACTTTCCAGAGAGCGTGGAAAGGATGAGCAGATACCTGATATAACTCATAGAGTGGCCAAGTATATTGCAGTTGGGTTTCAGTGTGAAAAAAGTGCAAAATAATGCACTTAGAACTCAGAAAACCAGGGGCTGCAGAGTACAAAATGGGTAGAGTGGCATTGATGAAAATCAAGCAGGAAAGAGACCTAGGGGTAATCATATCAGATGACTTAATGGTGGCCAGGCAGTCCATTTTCAGTGGGAAAGGGGCACGGATTACTCCCCCCCAACACCAGAGTGGCAACGAGATACAGAGGGACTGGAGGAACAGGACTAGTGAGGCTTGAGAAGGGAACCGATCACTACTCAGCTGCACCTCCCTCCACGCCGGTGGCCAATCAGGATAGGTGCTGGGACAGATCAGGAACCAGGAAGAACAGAGTAAGGGCTTTTAAATAGCCCAGTGAAATGCTGAAAAGCCACAGTGCATTTTCAGTGGTAAGGGGGCACAGATCAGCCCCCTAGCACTGGAGTGGGGACCAGACACTGAGGGACCAGGGAGGAGTGGAGTTAGTGAGACTAGAGAAGAGAGCCAATCACAGCTCAACTACACCTCCCTCCATGCCTGAAGCCAGTCAGGAGAGCTGCCGGAATAGATGGGAAACCAGCAAAGGCCTATATAAGGAGCAGGCCATTAAGCAGCCCCCCACACTGCTGCCACCTGCATGAAGGACCTATGCAAAAAGGACAGCGGAGTCTGCCCACTGGAGTCAGCCTAATGAGGCAGCCAGCAGCCAGGCACTCTGTGCTTCAGCAGTGAGTTAGTGGATCAGTGAAGGAGTGGAATAGGGATCCAATGTCAGCAGGCATCCAAGGAGGAAACAGGGTAGCAGGATTCCTGTGTGGCAACAGAGATAAGATTCCTGTTCACTCCCGTTGTAACACACACACTGCAAGGGAGAGTGGAAAGTCAGGGGTAGACTAATATTGGACATAGGTGCAAAATGGGGAGGGGAGACACTAGCTAAAAACCTATCCAGGTCAGGAAACAGAGCTAGGAGAGGTATAAGTGCTGGTGCCTCAGTAGGTAAAGCAGAAGGGGATAATGGAAGGCACACTAATACTACAGGGTACTACCAGCTGAGCAGGGTAATAGGGTAAACCCTAGCAGGAGAAAAGGGACCAAATATTTCCAGGAGAGATAAAGCAGAAAGTATGCTGGAAGTAGTGCAGAGCAGTGGCTTTGAGGCCACAGTTTTCAGAGAGACTTTCTGGAGACTGTGGTGCTGCCCCATCTGCATGCATCTTTCTGGGCTGTGGGAGGAGGTTGCTAGACTCCAGGTCAAGTTAGGTAGGATTCAGGGGGGGCTCCTCCCCCACCCAGAGACCGTCAAGTCTGCCACTGTTACCTCAGAGGATGCCAAGGATAAGCAGCGACTGGACTACAGTGGGCTCTGGGATGGTGAGAGTGGTGGGTCAGAAGCACATCCATATCCTGTTCCTCTACACAACTGCTGTGCTACTGTGGTGGGATAGGACTGTCAAATGGAGGCACCCATGGTGGTGACCAGGGAGGATGAGGGGGTTCTCCATAGTGGAGACCTGAAGAAGGGCGGCAGAGGACACCAGAGGAAAAGGAAGCAACTCCTGGTGGGGGACTCCATTGTGAGAGGGATAGAACTGAGAACAGGAAGTGAGGGGGAGAGGGAGGTTAGGTGCCTAAACGGCACCATGGCTCAGAGGGATGGAAAGAGGATCCTGAGGATAGCTATGGCAGTGGGGAGGGAGGGAGAGCTGGATGTCATTGTCCACCTGGAGACTAATGACCTGACTAGGGATGAGGCTGGGATAGTAGAAACATAGAAACATAGAATTTGATGGCAGATAAGGACCACTTGGCCCACCTAGTCTGCCCATTTTCCTACCTAATGGATAAGCTGCAGATCCTAGTTAACCAACAGCCTACTTTCTCCTACCCCCCACTAGAATTGCCTTATGTCTGTCCCATGCATTCTTGAATTCAACCACTGTTTTTGACTCTACGACCTCCTCTGGAAGGCTGTTCCATGTATCCACAACCCTCTCTGTGAAGAAATACTTCCTCACATTACCTCTGAGCTGCCCCCTCTATCTTCAAATTGTGCCCCCTTGTTTTTGCACATCTCTTTTTCTGAAAGATGCTACCCTCTTGGACTTTGTTGATTCCCTTGAGGTATTTGAAAGTTTCTATCATGTCCCCCCTTTCCCTCCTTTCCTCGAGGCTATACATCTTTAGTTCCTTTAGTCTTTCTTCATATGTCTTCTGATGCAGACCCTACATCATTTTGGTTGCTCTCCTCTAGACAGCCTCCACCCTGTCTATGTCTTTGCAGAGATGGGGTCTCCAGAACTGTACACAGTGCTCTAGATGTGGTCTTACCAACTGTCTGCACAGAGGGCCAACAACTTCTTATTTTCTACTGATGATGCCTCTCCCTATGCATCCCAGTATCCTCCCAACCCTCCTTACTGCCTTCTTACATTGCTGGCCCACCTTTAGGTCATCTGATATGATGACTCCCAGGTCCCTTTCCATTTTTGTTGTTGTCAGTATCTCACCCCCCATCGTGTACTCTTCCCCTGGGTTTTTGTTTCCCAGGTGCATTACTTTGCACTTATTTGCATTAAATCTAAGCTGCCATACAATTGACCATTCCTCCAACCTTGCCAAGCCCCTTTTCATCCTTTCCACCCCACCTTGTGTATCAACTCTGTTGCAGATCTTCATGTCATCTGCAAAGAGACATACTTTCCCTTCCAGTCCCTCTGCAATGTCACTTATAAAGACATTAAAAAGGACCGGCCCCAGTACTGAACCCTGCAGTACCCCACTAGTAACCCTCCTTTCTTCACTGTGGAATCCATTTACTATTAACCGCTGTGTCCTGTTGTCCAACCAGTGTTTTACCCAGGCTACCACCCTGGGACCCACTCCCAGGTTGGCTAATTTGTTTATTAATCTTTTGTGTGGGACTGTGTCAAATGCCTTGCTAAAGTCTAGGTAGGCCATGTCCACAGCCCCTCCCTGGTCTACTACTTTGGTCACCCAGTCAAAGAAATCTATTAGATTCATCTGACATGACCTTCCCGCTGTGAATCCATGCTGTCTTGGGTCCTCTGCCCCACTGGCCTCTAGGTACTCAACAATTCTTTCCTTCAGAAGTGATTCCATTATTTTCCCTACCACTGAGGTCAAACTGACAGGTCTGTAGTTTCCTGCCTCTGTCTTGCTCCCACTTTTGCGAAGGGGAATCACATCCGCCCTCCTCCAGTCCTCAGGTACCACACCATCCTCCCATGATTTATTAAAAAGGGTAGTCAGTGGTGTTACTAGTTCTTCCCTTAGTTCTTTTAGAATTCTGGGGTGAATCCCATCAGGCCCCATTGCTTTATCCACCTTCAGTTTTAAGAGTTCAGGGAGTTAGGGAGAGGTCTTAGGCAGGTAACATGCTCAGTGGTTTTCTCTGAGGTTCTGCCTGTCTGTGAGATGGGGGAGGATTGGGTGCTCCACACCAGGAGCTTCAACTCATGGTTGAAGGAGTGGTGAAGAGAGGCAGGGTTTGGCTACATTGGGTACTGGGGGTCCCAACTGGAGGGATAAGGGCCTATACAGAGGAGATGGCCTGCATCCATCGGGGAGAGGACTGCAGCCCCCAGTGAATGGTTTAAATGTTACTTTGATGAACATTTAAATTATCTGAGGGGGTAGTGGAAGGAAGCAGGGAGGCATTAACTGTCCCCCCACTATAGACTGAAGTAGTCAGTATGGAGAACCCTAAGAGAGAAGGGTACCTACTAATAAGAAAAACATAATGGTAGTAATGAAGGGAGATGGGGATGAGAGCAGTGGGAGTAAAGAAAGAGGGCAAAAGGGGAAAAAGGGGGTTGACAAGCAGGATAGCAAAATCTGGAAGGCCATGTGTGCAAATGCTTGAAGTCTGAGAAATAAAATTCCAGACCTAGAGGCCATTATGGCAGAGGTTTGTTGCACCTGGGTTATGCCCCCTATTATCCCACATACACCTTATACTGTATTCCTGGTCTGTTGTACTGTGATACTGCTATTTTGCTCTAACATGTAGATTTATGCACCCATCATATAAGCATGAGTGCAAGGAATGTGCTTTGCTGCTCATATATGCCAGCATTTGCATCCTTTATAGGATTAGATCATGTATGATTATTATACCTCACTATGTTTGTCTTTTACATATATTCCCTATATAATCTACCTAATTACTGATATGATGACTCTGAGGGATCATCAGTGATCACTTTATACATTATATATATATATATATATATATATAGTCATTTGTAGTAGTGGCCAGTCAGCACTTCTCTTTGTCTACCTTTGTTATGGCTTTATGTCTTATATATAAGCAAGAAATGCCACATGTAATAGAGCCCAGTCAGCATTTCTTTTGTCCAAGCTTCATGCAAACAGAAGTATATTCTTTGTCTCATATGATACTCATTAGTAATTCTGTCTCCTAAGTCATTATTCAGTGAAGACTGTCTTATACAAGCTTGTTGATAGTATAAGACCAATATATACTGTTTCTCATATCCGTAACTATGAGGTAATCTCTGTTACTATACTGTTATCTGTAGTATATTGCTTTGTGTAACCTAGTTCCACACAGGCGGAGAGAAGGAGATCTTGGAGAACCTGAGATCCTAGAAATGCTGGAGATTATGTACATTCTTCAGGAGCGTGGTGAGATACCCATCTCCCTTGTGATTTTCTCTGTCACATGCTTGGCATAAGTAGTATAATAAACCTTTAGTAGTACTCCTTGCTTGTTTACAAATGTTTCTTGGCAGACTCCAAAGACATAAGAATCTGTATTATTAGTATTATTATTATTTACTCTAACAACCTAAGGTTGTTTAGGCAATAGGCTGACTAGATTTTGTTGCCATTACTGAGTCATGGTGCACTGAGAACCATGACTGGGATATGGCCATACTGTACCAGGCTCTGCTCTGTTCAGGAAGGACAGGGTGGGAAAGAAAGGAGGAGAAGTGGTGCTTTATACAAAGGAAAGCATAAAAGCAACAGAGATACAGGGAATACAGGGAGGGGAAGAGGCATTGTGGGTCACCTTACAGATGGGGAATAGAGCCGCTGTTTGCACTGGCATGATCTACAGACCTCCAGCATGGGGGGGGTTGGATAAGGTTCTGGTGGAAGCCACCCAAAAGATGGCAAATGGGGGGTGCTGCTGGTGGGGGACTTCAATCTGCCAGATGTAGCATGGAGTCTCCCAGCTGCAGCTTCGGTTAGAAGCAGGGACATTCTGGACTCCCTACAGGGGGTATTCCTCAGGCAACTAGTAAGGGAACCCACTCGTGATAGGGCAATACTGGACCTTGTACTCACTAACGGGGACAGTGTTGCAGATGTCTTGGTGGGAGGCCACCTGGAGACCAGTGATCACAGTACAGTATGGTTCAATATAGGAACTATGGCAGAACTGCACTACACAAGGACATAGGTCCTGGACTTCAGGAGGGCTGATTTTAAAAAGATTGGTGAATGCCTCTAAGATGCCCTAGCAAGGGGGAAGACTTGGGTGGAGTGCAGGAACAGTGGGCGAAGCCACAAGTGTGCATCATGAAGGCAACACACCTCTGCATCAGCCAAATGGGCAAAGGCAAGAGGAAAAAGAGACTGCTATGATTCTCAAAAGAGGTGGCTGGGAAGGTACAGGCAGAAAAGGTGGCATTCAGGATATATAAGAAGACACAGAGGAAGGAGAATAGGGAGGTGTTATCAGGAGAAACAGATGGAGGCAGGGAAAGCAGTAAGGAGTGCAAAGGTGCAAAAGAAGGAGTCACTAGCCCATGCAGTAACAAAAGGAGGCAAGACATTTTTCAGGTATGTAAGTGAAAAAAGGAAGACAGAGGAGGATTGTAAGGCTAAAAAGGGGGATTGGGTAGAGGGGGACTAGGAAAAAGCTGACATCCTAAACAAATACTTATATTCAGTGTTCACAGAGGAAGAAGAAGGTGAGGATCCACAGAAAAGTAACAAGAACATCGAAGGAAGGGAGATGGACACTAGCCCATTTTCAGAGGAGAGAGCCCTGAAGGAACTCGCAAACTGAAAATGGACAAGGCAATGGGGCCAAATAGGGTGCATTAAAAGATATATATTTTTTTTGTTACACTTCTTTTTCCATCTGGTCACTATCAGCTAGAGCCCTATAGTCTGGCTCCTAGCCTGTTCCCACTCTGCCTGAGACCCTTTCACCCTGTGGTCCTGGTCCTCCAACCCACCTGGAACTCACCCGCAAACATCCCTCAGGCTTGAGCCCCTCAGGGTGGGTCCATCTTCTGCTCTGTGGCACTTCTGTACAATTATCAAGTTGCCTGCAGGTAGAGGTGAAGGATAGAGTGTGTCAGGACCCAGGAGGGCAGGATCGGCAGTGGGCATGGGGGCTGTGGATCGATGTCTTCCTTCCAGCAAACAGGGTTTTTCCATTTCCTTACATGGTCCCCTCCCAATGGGCGCAGATGTACAATGATGTCACGGGGGTGCGCACGCTCCCATGCATGCCTCACTAACATCTGCCATGTCCCACCATCCTTGTACTTGAGGGCTGCTGGCTCAATACCTCCTGGTGGTATAGCATCACAGGAGCCCTCCACCCTCCCTCCACGGAGAAGGTGAGCAGTCCATTGGATGCTCTAATCTTCTCCCCCGGTAAATCCTCCAACACCTCGGGCTCGCTTCTGAACCTGAGTCATCGGCACCACAAGTGGTAGGGCTACTACTGCACCAGCAGGCTGGCAAGCATCCAAGGATATTAAGGGAGCTCAAGGAGGTACTGGCTGCACCTCTGACAGTCCTGTTCAACAACTCATGGGAGACTGGAGTGATTCTGGAGGACTGGAAGAGGGCAGATGTAGTCCCACTTCTCAAAAGTGGTTGCAGGGACAAGACTGGCAACTACAGGCCAGTCAGCCTGACTTCAGTGGTGTGGAAGTTAATGGAATCACTACTGAAGGAAAGGATTGTGGAATATCTTGAATCCAGGGGCTTACAAGATCCAAGGCAGTATGGATTCATGGGGGGGGGGTCATGTCAAATAAATCTGATAGATTTCTTTGACTGGGTGACCAGGGAACTGAATCAGGGTGGAGTAGTGGATGTGGCCTCCCTAGATTTCAGTAAAGCCTTCGACACTGTTCTACATAGAAGACTCATAAGCAAGCTGAGCAGCCTAGGATTGGGTCTGAATGAGGTAAACTGGGTAAGAAATTGGTTAGTGGATAGGCAACAGAGGGTGGTGGTAAATGGAGTTCACTTCGAGGAAGGGAGGGTGACCAGTGGGGTGCCACAGGGATCAGTACTGGGACCGGTCCTCTTTAATATCTTTATTAGGGACAATGCAGAAGGGCTGGATGGGAAGGTCTGCCTTTTTGCAGATGACACTAAAATCTCCAGTAGGGTAGACACTCTAGGAGGGGTGGAAAACATAAGTAGTGATCTGAGAAAGTTAGAGGAGTGGTCAAGGGTATGGCAGTTACGTTTCAATATAAAAAAATGCAAAATCGTGCACTTAGGGCACATAAACCCAGGGGAAGAGTACAAAATGGGTGGAGTGATATTGACAACCACCAAACAGGAAAGAGACCTAGGGATAATCATATGTGATGACCTAAAGGTGGCCACGCAGTGCAACAAGGCATTTGGGAGAGCTTGTGGGATGTTGGAGTGCATAGGGATAGGTATCACCAGCAGAAAGAAGGAGGTGGTGTTACCTCTGTATAGATTACTGGTGATACCTCACCTAGAGTATTGTGTCCAGTTCTGGAGACGTCATCTCCGGAAGGACATAGACAGAGTGGAGACAGTCCAGAGGAGGGCAACTAAAATGGTGCAGGGTCTACATAAAAGGTCATATGAGGAGAGACTGAAGGACCTCAATATGTACACCCTGGAGGAAAGGAGGGAGAGGGGGATATGATAGAGACTTTCACATACCTCATGAGTATTAATAAGGTACAATAGGGAACAAGGGAAGCATTTTTCAGAAAAAATAGATGCTCAAGAACAAGAGGTCATGCTGTGAGGCTGGACTTGTGGGTAGACTCAGGAGAGATGTGAGTAAGAACTTCTTCACAGAATGACTGGTGGATGCCTGGAGTATCCCATTAAGTTGATGAGTAAATTTGGCAGCCGCAATTAAGGCAATGCAAAAAGGGTGACAGTGAAAGGGGCAATCTTGATTTTATATCCCCCCACACTCATGTCGACCTTTGCGCCCTGACAGTTTCTACCCCCTCTGGGACATGCCTGTCATGGAGGAGGTTATATTTAGTTGTGTGTGTGTGTGGGGGGGGGCTAAGCCCCACTGCAAAAGTGACCGTTTCCCGGGAGAGCGCTTTGGCGCTGTAGCTCCAGAGAGATGAAACATCTGGCACTGTCATGCCAGGTGGCATTTTGCCTGTGACATAATTGGCATCAGCAAAATGTATGTTGCTGTGGCAATGGTGACCCGATGCCTGTAACAGCCTCCCAGTGGAGGTGGTGGGGGAAAACCTGTAGCGAGGTTCAAGAATGCATGGGATAAGCATAAATGAACCTTAGTGGTAAGGCAATGGGGGGGTGGGGTAGAGCAGGAGATCAAGTAGCGTCTGTGGTAATACAGTAGGTAGGGAAAAATGGGCAGAGTGGGTCTAGCGATACTTATCTGCCATCAAATTCTATGTTACATGTTTCGATGTAGGCAGTGTGACAAGGCAGTTGGGAGGGCTAGTGGGATGCTGGGGTGCACAGGGAAGGGTATCACCAGCAGAAAGAGGGAAGTGTTGTTGCTCTGTATTGATCACTGGTAAGGCTCCACCTTGGGTACTATGTCCAGCTCTGGGACCACGGGCCCAATTTTCAAAAGATCAGGAATGGTGCAAGGGGCTTGTGGCAAGGAGAAATGGTGCAAAGGGCTCCTTGTGCAGCACCTTGCACCAGTCCTGATTTTGTAAAGCAGCCTGCACCACTAGGGGGACCACCGGCACCAACTGGGCTTGAACCTTCCTTGCTAAGGCCACACCAGTACGCCAAGTTGGAAGAGGGCATGCACCACAGCAGGGCTGCAGCATCCCCTAATGTGGGATTTTGAAAGCTTTGCCATGACCTCAAGGCACTGCTATGATTAGACCAGCTATAAGCTGGTCTAACAGCCCTTGTGCCACAGGATGGGACTCTGCCAGGTGGGGGGCATAGGAAACCCCAGATCCTACCCACTATGTGGGCACAATGCCCTGTATGTCCCCTATTGGGCTATGTAACAACCCTACAGGTGGCAATGTCCTAAGGTGTGGCAAACAGTGGTGCCCAGGATGGCAGAGCCAGAAAGTATGGCAGCAGCAGTGTGAAGCCCAGGAACCTGTACCAGCAGACCTGATGAGTACATACCTGAGTACATGGAGGTGTCCAGCGGGGGCATCTCAGTCATAACAGTGGGTGCCCATCCTGTCACTCCATGGCACCACCGATAGTGAAGCCAGGGGCAGTTGTTATCGAGGCACAGGTCAGGAAGCATAAAGAAAACCCAAGAGCAGTTTTAAAATTCCACAAAACTTTATTTATTGTAGCAGTAACATAAAATAAAATAAACCTGCTCAGAATGACTATGTACAGAAGCAAAAATAAAATCTTTCTTGTAAAAAAAAACCTCCCTTGCAACTCAGCTTAGCTGTTTTTATAACTCTTTTCAACCCCTATCCTTTGCAAGCATCCTGTCCTTTTAAATTTCAGGAGCTGCTAGAACATTGAGAACTTCCTGAGGTCCCCACAGCAACTGCAAAAGGCTCAGGCATTTGCACCCAAGTAACCTCTAGCTTTTTACAGTTATCTCAAATTATAAATACAGTATATATACATTTCAACAGTAACACCATAGTTTCTAAACAAAAGTGATCCCATTATCAGTTTCATTTCCATATATTGATTTGCACATATTCTTATATTACCATATCTAGATATGCAAGGGAGGAAAACAGACAGCAAGAGAAAACAGAGAGAGGCAAAGGACTGCGAGACTGTTTGATTTGATCAAGTCCGAAGTCTCACAGGAAAATTTGGTTGCACAACCAGACAGAGAGGGAAAAGGAAAGAATACAGATCCTTGCATTTACACACTTTCTCCAACAAAAAGGACAGGGTTCTATTCTACCCTGTCACATATACCCCCCTCTTTAAGAGGGAACCTGTTTTATTAAACAGGTTTCCAAAACTTTCTGTTCTCTACTAACATTTTCTACTTTCAGAAATTAGGCACATTTGCATCCAGTTCTTTAACAGAACAGCAGAAAGTACAGTTCAAACCCATATATTAGTTTTTTCAACCTTCAGAACCTTCAATTTCTGATCCATATCTTGACAGAAAATCAGCATTGCTGTTCTCTTTACCAGATTTGTGAATCACAGAGAATTTAAATGGTTGCAGTGCTAGGTACCACCATGTGATTCTGGAATTTTTATCTTTCATCTGGTTAAGCCACAAGAGAGGATTGTGATCAGTTACAAGAACAAAATCAGTTCCTAGCAAATACAATTTGAGGGACTCTATGGACTGCTTTGCTGCTAAACCCTCCTTTTCAATAGTGGAGTACCTTTTCTCTCTGTCATGCAATTTCCTACTTATATACAGAATAGGATGTTCTTTCCCATCTAAATTTTGACTTAGGACTGCACCTAGGCCTGCCTCAGATGCATCTGTTTGTAGCAGAAATGGTTTCTCAAAGTCTGGGCTTCTTAAAACAGGAGCTGAACATAATGCAGCCTTTATGGCTTGAAAAGCTTCATCACACTCTGGAGTCCATTTCATATTACAGGTATGTGGGTACCGTTTCTTTATGAGTTCAGTGAGAGGAGTAGCTAACTCATCAAAGTTGGGAACAAATCTCCTATAATAACCAGCCAGCCCTAAAAATGACCTGACTTGTTTCTTTGTTTTAGGTACAGGGCTGTTAGCTACAGCTTCTATTTTAGAAATCTCTGATTTGACTTCTCCATTTCCCAACACATAGCCCAAATATCTAGTTTCCTGCATGCCCAATGCACATTTAGTAGGATTAATAGTCAGACCTGTATTTTTGATAGCCCGGATAACTGCTTGTAGGTGTTCCATGTGACTTTTCCAGTCTGGACTGTACACCATGGCATCATCCAGGTACACAGCACAATAACCAGTGTGAGGGGCTAAAATTACATCCATGTACTGCTGGAATGTTGCTGGCGCACCATGTAAACCAAACGTCATGGCAGTGAACTGATAGAATCCTATAGGGGTGGCAAATGCAGTTTTATCTCTGGATTCTTTAGCTAAAGGTATTTGCAAGTAACCCTTAGTGAGATTGAGGCTACTGATATACTTTGCACTCCCCAGTCTATCCACCAAGTCATCTATTCTGGGCATTGGATAACTGTCAAATTCTGACACTTGATTAAGTTTCCTGAAATCAAGGCAGATTCTAACACCCCCTTCTTTTTTGTTTACAATTACCATATGAGATGACCAAGCACTCCTCAACTCCTCAATGATACCCAATTCTTTCATCTTTTGTATTTTCTTAACCACATTAGCTTTTAACCTCTCTGGCAACCTGTATGACTTTTATCTAATAGGACGAGCATTCAGTCACTATTACGTGCTCAACCCCTTTTGTTCAGCCTGGTACCATGGTAAAAGTACTGTTAAATGTCTTTAGCAAATTATGAATGTCTGCACTTTTTCTGAGGTTAAGGAAACATTCACCTTTACAGCATCAGCATATACAGTTTGTTCTAGTCTATTATAAGCTACATTAATATCTTCCTTATCAGTTTCTGGTAAAACTAGCAAGGCAGCTTTTGGCATTTTTTTAACTCATTTCTTGAGGAGGTTAGTGTGGTATATCTCTGAAGGATTTTTCTTGTCAGGGGTCTCAGTCTCATAGTTAACAGTGCCAGTACATCTAAAAACCTGATATGGCCCTTGCCTCTTCATTAACAACATGTTTTCTGTTGTGGGTAACAGTAGCAAAGCCTTTTCACCTGGCTCAAAAACTTTTTCTTTTACCCCATGGTCATAATATACCTTCTGCTGGTTTTGAGTTCTTCCTGATTACTATAGGCAATTTCAACATATTTTGCCAGTTTTTTCTTAGGGCACACATATAAGAAGATGTAGATTGTTTCTGAGTGGGGTTATCTTTCCACGTTTCTTTTATCACATCCAGTGGACCTCTTGGCTGCCTATCATACAGCATTTCAAATGGCGAAAACCCTGTTGATGCCTGTGGCACTTCTCTGTAAGCAAAAAGCAGGTAAGGCAAGTATTGGTCCCAATCTTTCCCTCCCCCTTTTACAAACCTTTTTAACATGCATTTTAGGGTTTGGTTAAAATGCTCAACAAGACCGTCTGTCTGAGGGTGATAGGGGGAGGTTCTTATGGCAGTGATACCTAGCAGTCTGTACAGCTCCTTAAGCAGTGCAGCACCAAAATTACTACCCTGATCAGTAATAATTTCTTTAGGTATGCACACTCTGCTGAAAATTTTGGCTAGCTCTCTTGCCACTTTTGAAGCTGTGACAGTATGCATTGGAACTGCTTCTAGGTATCCAGTAGCATAGTCGCATACTACCAGGGTAAATCTGTTACCCTTTTTACTTTTGTCTAAAGGACCAACCACATCCATTGCAATTCTCTCAAAAGGCACATCTATTAAGGGTAGGGGTACCAGGGGCATCGTGTCTTTTCTAGTGACTGGAGCTACTTTCTGACACTCAGCACAGGAATTACAATAGGTAGCAACATCTTCATGAATTCCCGGCCAGTAAAATCTATACAGCAATCTGGCAAGGGTGCGATCCCCCCCGAGTGACCAGCCAAGGACTATCATGTGCTACCTGTAACGATTTTGTTCTATACTTCTGTGGTATAACCAGTTGCTCTGTCTGTTCCTGTGTCTGAGGTTTAACCCAAACTCTATACAGTAATCCATTACATTTTTTAAACATTGGTCCACCCTGTTTTGGTTTCACCCCCAGCTGCTTAAAATAACCCTGGAGAGAAACATTGTTAACTTGTTCTGAAAGAAAATCACAATCAGTTATCAATTTAGTTTCAGCATTTTCATATTTTAACCCTTCACGTCCATTAGTCATTTGTTGCCACAGTTTGTTCAGGCTTTGTCTTTTTTTCCTGGATTTCTGGATCTTGGAGCTGTGCTCAAACAAGTCTGAATCAAAATCGCTAAAAGGAAAAGTGACCTAACTGTCTGAAATTTTCTTTGCCTGAGCTCTTGTCACCACAGCTGCTGAAACATCATGACTTACTCCCTCTTTGATCAATTCAGTAAATCCTGGAAAGTCATTTCCAATAATCAAAGATACAGGTAACTTTGGTACTACCTCCACTTTCATTAGGTGCGGCACACCCTTAATTGTCAGAGTCACTTGGGTGGTGGGATAGTATCGAGTGTCCTCGTGGATGCAGATGCACCAGTACCTGGTCCCTTTGCACAGTGTTTTCCCAGCACTTTAACATGCACTAGGGTCTGTCTGCTTCCCAAATCAATGAGACCCTTTACAGTCGTATACCCCAACTTCACATCTGTTAGGTGCTTGCCCTAGTTTGTCAAGGAGAAATCTTTATTATTGCAGTTTCTTGCAAAATGGACTGGCTTATTACAGTTACAGCAGATAATGTCTTTTGGCACAGATTTGTTACCTCCACCTGAGTTCTTAGCAGGCTTGGAATTTAAATGGGAAAAAGAGTTTCTTACTGGTGCTTGGCTGTTACCTCGCTGCTGTGGCATCTGTCTGGCCATTTGGTAGTCCTCAGCCAAAGAAAAAGCTTTTTCCCCATTCTCTGGTCAGTGTTCCTTTACCCACAGCTGCACATCTGTAGGCAAGATGTTGATGATATGTTCCATGGCAAATGTGTTGATGATCTGTGGGACTGTTTTGCTCTCTGATTGGATCCACTTCATCAGGAGTTCTCTGAGTCGGGTGAAGGCTTCTTGAGGATTGTCAACCGAGTTGTACCTCAGAGATTGAAATCTCTGCCTGTAGGTCTCTCTGGAGATGTACCTTTTCAGGATTTTGCTTTTCACCAGGTCATAGTTTTCTGACTGTGCAATGTCCATACTGCTGTAGGCAAACTGGGCTTTCCCTGTCAGGTAGGGTACAAGTCTGAATGTCCATTGCTGCTTTGGCCACTGGCAGGCTGTTGCAACTCATTCAAAGGTTGTCAGGTATGCCTCAACATCATCTGAGGGACTCCACTTTGTAAGTTTAATGGCCTTTAGGTTGCTTGCATATTGTTGCTTATCTGGATCTGTGCCGGATCATCTGCCTTTGATAGCTTGCAAAGCATCCAGCCATTGCTACTCCTGTCATAGAGTATGCACGGCTTAAATCCCAATTTTAACACCATCTGTCCTTGAAGCACAGGTCAGGAAGCATAGAGAAAACCCTAGAACAGCTGTAAAATTCCACAAAACTTTATTTATTGTAGCGGTAACATAAAATAAAATAAACCTGTTCAGGATAACTATGTACAGAGGCAAAAATAAAATCTTTCTTGTAAAAAAAAAATACCTCCCTTGCAGCTCAGCTTAGCTGTTTTTATAACTCTTTTCAACCCACATCCTTTGCAAGCATCCTGTCCTTTGTAAATTTCAGGAGCTGCTAGAACTTGAGAACTTCCTGAGGTCCCCACAGCAACTGCAAAAGGCTCAGGCATTTTCACCCAAGTAACCTCTAGCTTTTACAGTTATCTCACATTCTAAATGTGTATACATTTCAACAGTATCACCATATTTTCTAAACAAAAGTGATCCCATTATCAGTTTCATTTCCATATATTGATTTGCACATATTCTTATATTATCATATCTAGATATGCAAGGGAGGAAAACAGACAGCAAGAGAAAACAGAGAGAGACAAAGGACTGCGAGACTGTTCGGTTTGATCAAATCCGAAGTCTCACAGGAAAATTTGGTTGCGCAACCAGACAGAGGAGCGAGAAAAGGAAAGAATACAGATCCTTGTATTTACACATTTTCTCCAACAAAAGGAACAAGGTTCTATTCTACCCTGTCACAGCAGTCTATGGTTGTTAGCACCCACTGCAAGCTGGCATGGTATGTACTCAGCAGGTCTTCCGGTAAAGGTTCCTAGGTTTCACACTGCCACTGCCATGCTCTCTGGGACTCTGTCATCCAGGGCACCACTGTGTGACATACTTTAAGACATTGCTACATATAGGGTTGCTACACAGCCCGATAGGGGACATACAGGGCACTGTGCCTACATATGAGGTGGCATCTGGGGTTTCCTACACCCCCCACAACATTCCTGACCTGGGGCAGCTTTCCAACAAGTGGGAAGGGATCACATCCCCTTTGTCAAACCCCTCTAGTGCACCACCTGTTTGGTGAACCAGTCAGCCTGTGGCAACTCTGGGAACTTTAGTGCTGGGGCCCCTGCTGTTCCAAAATCTGGCACAGGGTCCTTGGCACACCTGGAATTTGCTCCAGGTGGGGGTTTGGTGCAAATTGCACTGATCTAGGGACCCTTTGAAAATCAGGCCCCACATCTCCAGAAGGATATAGACAGAGTGGAGGTGATCCAGAGCAGGGCAACTAAAATGCTGCAGGGTCTGCTTCAAAAGCCCTTTGAGGAGAAACTAAAGGGCCTCAATACATACACCCTGGAAAAAAAGGAGGGAGACATGGGATATGACAGAGATCATTAAATACCTCATGGGTAAATAAGGTACAGGAAAGAAGTATTTTTCAGAAAAAAGAAGATAAAGAACAAGGGAACATGCTATGAAGTTGGAAGGGGGTAGGTTCAGGAGAAATGTGAGGAAGAACTTCTTTACAGAAAGAGTGGTGGATTCCTAGAATAGCCTTCCAGATGAGGGGGGTGCAAAGACTGTAGGGGAGTTCAAGAATGCATGAGATAGTCATAATGGTAGCTTAGTGAGTTAGTGGCAAGGAGTGGGGTAGAAAGAGACAGAGATTGATTAGGGTCTGCAGTGATACTGTAGGTAGGGGGGAAAATGGGCAGAATGGGTGGGCCAAGTGGTTCTTATCAGCTGTCAGATTCAATGTTTCTATGTTTAAATAAGCCAGGTCAAAATCTGCTGCATATTTATAATGGCTTAGAACAATTTTGAGACTTCTCGTATTAGTCAGGAAGGAGCAGGAACTTTTAAACTGTTTTTCCTTCTATGTGCTATAGTCTTCACAGCTCCAGTTCAGAGGAGCACTGGGATTCTCTTCAGGGGTCATGAGGTAAGATTTGTTTAAAGATACTCCCTCCCCAACGCCATTCATCGCAGTGACCTTGCCCACCATGGGCTCGGTTCCCCAGCCATGCCACTCTCCTCAGCACCACCAATTAGGCCCAAGGAGGCAGGACCTCCAGGCTTCTTATACATCAGTTGTTTGCCACATGTGGGCTTTTGCATAGGGGCTGATGTGCTTAGGGCATAGAAATAAGGGTGTCTTTCATGGGCACCAGCCATGGTGACAGCCATCATCCAAAGACTCTGCTCATCCTTCCACTGACTGGAAAACACTAATAATTCCTTTTTCCTTCCAGTGACCCTCCTACAGTAGCCTGGGAGGTTAGGGTGTCTGCAACCAGGATTTCCTCTACAGGCTATTGGTTATATTGCTCTGCAACAGCAACCATTTGTTCTAGTTTCACTGCTTCTGACTTCAGCCAACTGGTTTTCAGCAGAACACACATGGACTCTGATGTTGTCAGACTGATTCTTATCTAGAGTACTGTTTGATCTACTAACTATTTTAAACCTATAAAATGCTGCCTTACATGAAACTTTATGTAAACTGAGTATTTTTGTATGCTTTGTTATAAAACATTTGTATAAACTTGAAGCTGTTGCACACCTCGTAATCTCGCGAGGTTTGGAGCCCTAGGCATTCTAGACAGAGGAGAGTAGTTTGAGAAAATAATTCCAACTACTTCTCATTTGATTACTTCTTTTTATGAACAGGAAGCACTTTTAAGGGGCTAAACTCTATTTTAAAAGGCACTACAGGGTGAAATTTGAGAAAATTCGAGTTTTTGGAGCTGCGAGGACACTCAGGAAGTGCGAGTTACTTCCGGGTGTCACTCGCTATTTAAATAGCACTGCAGCGAGCAGGTCTCTTGCTGTTTGATCTACTAACTATTTTAAACCTATAAAACACTGCCTTACAAGAAACTTTATGTAAACTGAGTATTTTTGTATGCTTTGTTATAAAACATTTGTATAAACTTGAAGCTGTTGCACACCTCATAATCTCGCGAGGTTTGGAGCCCTAGGTATTCTAGGCAGAGGAGAGTAGTTTGAGAAAATAATTCCAACTACTTCTCATTTGATTACTTCTTTTTATGAACAGGAAGCACTTTTAAGGGGCTAAACTCTATTTTAAAAGGCACTACAGGGTGAAATTTGAGAAAATTCGAGTTTTTGGAGCTGCGAGGACACTCAGGAAGCACGAGTTACTCTGGTGTCACTTGCTATTTAAATAGCACTGCAGCAAGCAGGTCTCTTGCTGCTTGATCTACTAACTATTTTAAACCTATAAAACGCTGCCTTACATGAAACTTTATGTAAACTGAGTATTTTTGTATGCTTTGTTATAAAACATTTGTATAAACTTGAAGCTGTTGCACTCCTCGTAATCTCGCGAGGTTTGGAGCCCTAGGCATTCTAGGCAGAGGAGAGTAGTTTGAGAAAATAATTCCAACTACTTCTCATTTGATTATTTCTTTTTATGAACAGGAAGCACTTTTAAGGGGCTAAACTCTATTTTAAAAGGCACTACAGGGTGAAATTTGAGAAAATTCGAGTTTTTGGAGCTGTGAGGACACTCAGGAAGCACGAGTTACTTCCGGGTGTCACTTGTTATTTAAATAGCACTGCAGCGAGCAGGTGGCATGCGTTTGCAGCGCTGAAAAGATGCATGGACAGCGACATGCGCGGTCATGCGGCATGCGGTGACAGTGTGATAGAGTGAGGGGGACACATGTACTCACGTCTGTAAGTAAAACAAAACTATTGAATATCCTAATAAGCGGATGTGTAGTAAGACTATGGCTGATTTAATAATCTTAGAGCCTACACCAGATGTGAGTTCAGATCAAATAACAACTGATAAAGTCAATATGAGGGATGTGATAATCACTCTGGATGGTGAAACAGGTATTAAATGTAATACTTGCTCGATGTATGCCCTATTTACCTCTCTCCCCTCAGACCACCCTTTTTATATGTGATAAATGCACTAGCAATAGTGTATTGAGGGAAGATATAGAAAATTTTTATAAGAGACTGGCAGTGATTGAAAAATATCAGGAAAATCAAACAAAATCATTAGGGAACCCCTCCCAAATTAGCACTAGAAATAATGTGGAAATAAATAATGGAGAAAATGTTACTGTATCCAGTAATAATACGGGGAATTATGAGAAAAGGAAAAGATGTGAATCAAATGACACTAGTTTAAATAGTGAAGCTGAAGAATGGACTTTTGTGTATACTGGTCATAAATCTAAATTTAGAAGAAGGGCCATTGGAAACAACATTATATTGTCAAATAGATATGATCCCCCTAATTAGTCTGGATAATACAGATCCTTTAGCTGAGTCGACACAAGGTGTTAATCTCCAAAGGCAAATTCCTATGGCTACTGAATATGATCTCAGACCTGATATTATAACTAAGGAAATGAGTGCAAACATCCAGGTGTCTTTAACTGAACCCATGTTTGAAATAGTATCACATGAAATAAATGGACAAGAAGAAGGGTCTACATTTGATTGTGTCCATACTCATGATGAACATAATAAAAGTGAAGACATTCTATTAAATTCAGTTAAGAGCTACCATCTGAATGATGTAAAAACCTCGAGTAGACAATTCTATGTTTTGGGAGATTCGATAATTAAATACACAGATAAGATAGTGTGTAGAACTGACAAGCATAACATAGCTTGTTCTGCCTGTCGAGGAGCTGGTATCAGAGATATAAATAAAATGTGCCTGGACATTCTAAAAAATTTTGGCCAAAATCCATTGGTCATTTTACATGTAGGGACAAATGATATAAGAAAACTATCTGTTGATGAAATTAAGCAGGAATTTATAGATATTGGAAAAACTTTGGACAAATTTCATTGTGAAACATGGTTCTCTGAAATACTTCCTGTTCCAAGAGCAAATTATCATACTTTATGTAAAATCAAAGTTGTAAATGAATGGCTAAGAAAATGGACACTCAAGTCAGGCTACAAATCTATACCTCATTGGGAAAATTTTGTTGACACACCTTCATTATTTAGTAGGGATGGGTTACATTTGAGTAGACAAGGAGCCTGCAAATTAGGTAGGACTTTTGAAAACATCATTAAGTCCAATTTAAACTAGAAAACAAGGGGGACGAGGGGGACCAACCAAAAACTAAATTAAATCATGCCACTAACTTATTGCAACTATCAAACTTAAAAAACAAAGGCTTTAGTAGATTGAAAATTTGGAATGTTAATGCACGAAGCTTAAAAAATAATAAGTGAAGTGAATTGAAATTACGAATTAATCAGGAAAATATTAACATTATATGTGTGACAGAAACTTGGTGGAATGAATCAAACGATTGGTCTAACAATATTGATGGATTTCACCTATTCACTAAAAATCGCATTGGAAGAAAAGGACGGGGTGTATGTTGTTATATCTCTGAGTTTCTACATATTCAGGAAATTAAAATAAGTGATTTCGCAGATAATATTCCTGAAACATTATGGGTAAGCATTTGTTTTCCTCACTTACCTAAATTGAATTTGGGGATCTGTTACAGACCTCCTAACAGTAATAATGTTTATAACAATAACTTATTAGAAGAATTGATTCAAGCTTCAAATATTGGGGATTTTTTGATTATGGGCGATTTTAATGCTCCTGGAATCATGTGGTTGGAGCATAAAGCAACAACTGCCTTTGAAAATGCACTCTTGGATACTATAACATCTCAAGGCTACTATCAAATGCTTGAGGTTCCAACTAGGGGTAAGAGTATTTTAGATTTGGTTATTACCAATTGTATTGATAAGATTGACAGAATAGACACCTTGCCACATTTATGTAATAGTGACCACAATATTGTTGAATGTTCATTTACATTGAAATATCAAATTTAGAAATCAAATACAATCCCTTAATTATAGAAAAGCAGATTGAACAAAATTATTGATGTATTTAAAAACTGGATTAGGGCAGTCATATTACAGTTTAGAGGTAAATCATATGTGGGTAAAGTTGAAAATAAAATACAAGAAATAATTGTGAATCATATTCCTAAGCTGAAACTGTTAATAGTAAAGGTTATATCCCATTGGTTTAATATAGACATAAAGAGACAAATTAGAAGAAAGAATAAAGCTTTTAAAAGTACAAAAGAATCCTATTGACATAAATTATACTAAATATAGAAAACAGCAGAAATTGCTTAAGATTATTATAAAAAGGCAAAATTAAATTTGAAAACAATCTTGCATCAAATAAAATCAAAAGGCGTTTATGCTTATATAAATGGTAATAAACGAGTTTCAAAAAATTACATCAATAATAGTAAACGGAGGAACTATTACAAACAATAAAGATATAGCTGATAACTTCAACAAATATTTTACATCAATATATCAGGCTCAAAACACCAATATTAGTATTGCTGATGTAAAAATGAAACATCTATAAATATAAGTCATGAATTAGTTAAAAAAGAACTATTAAAATTAAATATATCCTCCTCCTCAGGACCAGACAATATTGATACGATTGTATGGAAAAAACTCGTGGATGTGCTAACTGATCCTCTTACAAAATTATTCAATAAATCCCTTGAAACTGGTGTGGTGCCATTGGACTGGAGGAGGGCTATAGTGGTGCCTATTCATAAAAAAAGGCAACAAATCTTGTATGACCAATTATAGACCAATTAGTTTGACATCAGTTTGCTGTAAGTTGTTGGAAAGGCTAATTAAAAATAGCATCGATGAAGATATTATAAGATTGAGACTACAAGATATTACTCAGCATGGATTTAGAAGAGGGCTTTCATGCAATACCAATCTATTAGCCTTTTACAACCCGATCAGCCTTAAATTAG
Organism: Neoceratodus forsteri; assembly: GCA_016271365.2. Taxonomy (NCBI): domain Eukaryota; kingdom Metazoa; phylum Chordata; order Ceratodontiformes; family Ceratodontidae; genus Neoceratodus; species Neoceratodus forsteri. The sequence continues at coordinate 756,505,760 of CM057449.1, read as the reverse complement.
ATAGTGGTAGACCAATGGATGTAATCCTCCTGGACTTGGGAAAGGCGTTTGATTCAGTCCCACATCATCTGTTGATAGATAAAGTAACTAAACTTGGTTTAAATAAAAACATTATTAGATGGATTACAAATTGGTTGGCAAACCGTACTCAGAGGGTGCGTATCAATACTGTTTTATCGGATGAGGGACGTGTTTCTAGTGGAGTCCCTCAGGGATCAGTATTGGGCCCCCTGTTATTTGGTCTTTATATTAGCGATATGAACATAGGTGTCAAGTCACTTATAACCAGATTTGCCGATGATACTAAAATAGGGGGAGAAGTTACAACTTACAATGACTATATGGAGCTAAAAAATAGTTTAAGTCAAATTGAAGATTGGGGGATACGTAATGGTATGAAATTTAATGAAGATAAATGTGCGGTAATCCATCTTGGAAAAAATAACCCAAAATATTCATACTTTCTAAACACAAAAAAATAAAACATAGTAATAGTGAAAAGGATTTGGGTGTTTGGATAAATTCCAGATTATCATCTAATACACACATCTCAAAATTAATAGGTAAATGTAATAGTACCATTTATGCTATTAATAAAGCCTTCATATCAAGGAATAGAGAGTGTACTTAAACTATATAAGACCTATGTACTCCCATCTTGACTATGGATCCCATATGGAATCCATATTTAAAGAAAGACATACTTAGAGTGGAAAGATTCAAAACGCCTAACAAAGTCAATAAAAGGTTTGCAAAATGTGGAATATGTGGATAGACTATCTGAACTCAATTTGTACCCTTTGGAATTGAGATGCATTAGGGGAGATCTGCTATTTTTATATTGTATTTTGTATTTTGGTGAATAACATCTTGATGTCCCAATGTAATATAATTTGGAATCCTGAAACTTTAAACTCAAGATCACATGATAAACAAATTTTTATAAACAGAGCAAGATCCAATAGACATTTAAATTTTTATAATATACGAACTCCCTTAATTTGGAATAGCTTACCAAGGAATATAGTTGAAAAAATGTCATTTGATACATTTAAAATGGAGTTAGATAAATTTTTGCTTGCAAATATCAGGAAATATATTAACATATAAGCCCACTATGAGTGGGAGACAATTAAATGGGCCTTGGCCTACTTTGTCTACAATTACCAAGTTACCAAGTTACTCTGTGTCAATTTTTCTCTTTTCATATAAGAGCCTACTTCTCTCTTTTTACTTTTAGGTCTCATCTGCGCAAATATTTTCTCATGATGTTTACTGCTTGTCTCTTCAGTTAGCCTACCTAACTTTGTCTGCAGTTTATTGCCTGGTTCATTTTACCTTTGAGACTGTCAGCCATTGCACTGCTGCTTTGTTTAATCTGCATATAATTTTATTCAGGCTGCTTACTGCTCATTTCTGCAGCTAGCCTACCTAAACTTCGGGTTCTTTTGCCTCGGTGAATATCCACCATTATTTTGCTGCCTTTTTACACTTAAGTTTAGCTGTTTATAATTATTCAGGCTGCTTGCTTCTCATTTCTACACTTAAGATATTTTGCCTCTTTGCAATTTGCTGCCTATGCATTGCTCCTAAACCAAGTATGCTTAATAATTATTTCTCAGTTTTATTTGGCATTGTTCGCTTAGTCACACTGTTCTGCATATTGCCTGCCAGGCCATTTACTGCAACCCATTGTATGCATTCTTGCCTTCATAAATAGATATCCCTGCTAACCTAACTTTTGCTAGATCATTTTGACTCTAAGTTCTCTCACTATGCTTCTTAACTTCCCGTTTTGTATTTTCCTTTTCTCTTTCCTACTCTCATCCCCTCCCCTTTCTATCTCCACAGGCCTCTTCTTATACAACCCCTTCTCCTCTCTTGTTGTCTCATCATCTACTTCTCCCCCCCACCTCAGCTGCAACTCTCTCTTCTCCTCTCCCATTCCTTCTCCTCCCCTACTGTACCCCAGTGGCATGTGTGATTGACTCTGGAGAGGTGGTAGCGACCTATAATAGGGTGGTCTCCAAAGCTCTGGATGCCTTCACACCAGTCCTTATATGACCCAGATCTTCACACTTGAGATCCCCCTGCTTTGATGGGGATCTCAAGGTGATGAAGATCAAGGGTCAGAAGTTGGAGCATTACTGGCGGAAGACCCAGCTGGAGGCTGACAGGCTGGTTCTGTGTGCTCACTATGTTGAGTACCAGGCAGCAATTTCCCATAAGAAGGCAGAATTCCTGCCCAGAGAAATTGTTGTGGAAAGAAAAAGACCATCCCAGCTATTTTGGACTGTTGACAGGCTTTTACACCCTGCCTACCTATAGCTGATAAAAGTGTTGTCATCCACTTTATGTGAGGAGTTTGCTCTGTTTTTCTCCAACAGAGTGTCGGTCATCCGGTCGGGGATTCTGCCAGGAAGGCATTCATCTTACAGTGGTGGGGCCAGGGGGTTCAGAGGTACTCTGCCTGTCTGGGAGGAGTTTAGGCCAGTGAAGGTGTCTGAAGTGACTGAGGTGATCTTAGAACTGAAGCACATTTTTTGTGAACTGGACCTGGCCCTGACGCGTTTCTTAACGGGATGTGTCAAGGCTGTCAGCCTGGTGTTCGCTAGGATTGCAAGGTGCTCAATAGTGGAGGGGGTCTTCCCAGCAGCTCTGAAAGAAGCATTGGTGAAGATCCTCCTTAAGAAATCTTCCCTCGACCCAGATGTCCTGGCAAATTACTGTCCTATCTCTAACCTACCCTTTTTGGGCAAGGTTGTTGAGAAGTTAGTGGCACAGCAGCTCGAGGATTTCCTGATGTCCTCGGACATCTATGAGCCATTTCAGTCAGGTTTTCAGGCCAGACATGGCACAGAAACAGCTCCAGTGAGGGTGCATAATGATCTGCTCAGGGATAGAGATAGAAGAGAAAGGTCAGTTTCTGTGCTCCTTGATCTCTCCTCAGCCTTTGACACTGTCAATCATGTTGTGCTTCTTGATCAGCTCTGTGAGTTTTGTGTACTCGCGGGGACTGTCATTAGGTGGTTTGAGTCCTACCTCTCTGACAGGGTGCAGCAGGTTGTGATGGGAAATTTATCTTCCTCCCCAATGCCTCTGTCATGTGGAGTGCCACAGGGCTTGATCTTGTTGCTAATGCTGTTCACAGTGTATATGCTGACCCTGGGTGAAATCATGTGACAGTACAATGTGGAGTTGCACTGCTATGCAGATGATACCCTGCTGTATTTGTCTTTTGCCCCCAGAATATCAGGAGCTGTTGACATGCTGAACAACTGTTTGGCTAAAATCAATGATTGGATGGCTTCCAGCTGGCTTAGACTAAACCCAGTCAAGACAGAGGTACTGGTGATTGAGCCTAGTCATGGACATAATGGGTTGCCACCTGGGGCCAATACAGGTCTTGTCTTGGGATTGGTTCCATTGGTGGCTTCCCCAAGGGTGTAACATCTGGGCACGATCCTTGATAGCAGACTGACCTTTGAAAATCAGGTGTCGTCTGTTGTCAGTAGTGGTTTTTACCACTTGTGGAACAATGCCCGGATTAAGCCCCTTGTTCCGCCTGAGGACCTGCCAACACTAGTGCATGTCTTTGTGTTCTCCAGGCTTCACTACTGCAACTCTGTGTACTTCAGGGTCATGGGAGGGACCCTTCACAGACTGCAGCTAGTCCAGAATGCAGTGGCCTGGTTGCTGATGGGCCTTTCAAGGTCCAGTCATGTGACCCCGGTCTTGTATGTCCTGAACTGGCTGCTCATCAGGTGGAGGGTCCTTTTCAAGGTGGGTCTTCTCACCTTTAAGGCCCTATATGGCCTGGGCTCTGGTTAACTGTCAGAGTTCCTGACACCAGCAACCTCTTCTCGTTCCCTCCACTCCTCTTTGAGGGGCCTCCTGGATGTTCCCAGAGATGGCTCAGGACCTCGGGAGATTGCGTCTTTAGTGTCTCTGGGCCAACCCTGTGAAACTCGCTACCACCTGCAGTCCAGGAGGTCTCTTTGATTGAAGTGTTTAAACAACAACTGAAGGCCCATCTCTTTGCCTTGGCTTTTGCAGATTGCTGATTTCATCCTTGTCCAGTCCGCAGGTGTGGCATGCCAAAGCTTTTTTAAAGTGATTTCTTTTAAAGCTATGTTTTATACTGATTGTGGGTATTTTGTAATTTTTCCTTTTGTGTTTTAAGCTATGTCTCCTGTATTGTTTCTTGTTCAGTGCCCAGAGCTTCCAGGGATTGGGCGCCTTATAAATAAAACTTCCTTGCCTTGCCTTCCACCCTCAGCTTCTCCAGTCTTTCTTTCTCAACCTGAAACTTTTCTAATGTATTCTCCTCTCCTCCTCTATCTCCCCCCTTCCCTCCTTGCTTAAGGAGGTGGAAGTCCCACCTGTCCTCCTCCTTAATTCTTTTCCTCCTGGCTGGTGATGTTAAACCCAACCAATGCCCTCCCCCAGCCCCCTCTCCTTCCTCCCAAAGGGCCTTAGCATATTCTACCTAAATGCCAGGAGCCTACTCCCTAAGCTCTGAGTCCTGAATTTCTTCTAACATCCTGGACTCCAGCCTTGCTCTTCCAGACTTCCACCTTTTCTGACAGGACTATGGCAAGCACAGTGGTAGAGCATAGAATTATGTGAAGGGACTGAACAGCAACCTGGGAGGTGCAGTACCATGGCATAAATTGATAAAGTCTTCCAAAGCAGTGGAGCTGGCACCTGCTAGTACATTTGTAAGAATACAGATGTATTCGGTTGATACTCATAGCTAGCATCACAAAATAATTTTGAGAACATGGAATTTCGAGTTTAAAACTTAGCAAATCTAGGGAACAAGGGGAAATTGTAGGCTTTCTTATCCTTAAAAGATCTAGGCTACCTTTGATTAGGCACTATTATATGATGAGTGTGCACATCATTATGCATGTCATTTAATAGTGCCTAATCATAGGTGGATTAGATCTTATATGGGTAGGAATGCCTATGTTTTCCCTTGTGCCCTGCTGCTATCAGTCTGGCTTACCAGAAGATCATGTTTATTATTAATATTTACAAATGACATGGGCAACTGTACTAACCGCATTCATGATGCAGAAGGGTAGTGAGCTCAACAGTTTTTGGTGTGCAGAGCAAAAGAGAAGAATTAATGCCAGAGAGGGACTGAAGAGGCAATTTCAGCAGGGTACAGCTTTATTCAGGTTAGGGGGAAGACAGGAAGGAGGATGTTTAGCAGATCATTGTGAGATCTGAAATGTAGGGCTGCCAGCACTGTGATCACTACCTGACTGTGAATGAGAGCAGCCATCAATGACAAATACTCAGAGTGGCAGGGCTGCACTTAGTGGTACTTAAATTCAGTATAGGGATATTACCCTCAGGTGGGGGGGTGTTGATGTTTGTTAGGACAGTATTGAGGGAGCTGTGTATAGATCATTCAGGATTTAGAAGGGTGGTAGCCAACCAGCTCGCATTGTGGAGTAGGGCACTAAAAATTACTGGAGAAGATTTGCAGGGAACTGGGATATTTAGCCCTAATGCCTACCCCAAGCTATCCCCCACCACTGATCTCTCCTAGAGTACCCACTAACTCCTGTTTTTTTTTTTTTGTTTTACTAGTACCTGAACCTATCTCACCCACTTCTGAACCCATTTATAAACCCTGCCCCTACAACCTCTGCAGGTAGTCTGTTCCATGGTCCCACCACCTTCTTGGTGAAATAGAATATCCTTATACAACTCTTGAAAGTCCCTCCAATGAGCCTCCATTCATGTGCTCACATTACAGCTCTTCTGTTCCTATTGAATAGGTTCTCAATGCTCACTTTTTTTACTCCACTCAGGAACTTATTTGTCTCTATCATGTCATCCCCCCCCCCAGCCTCCAGCATGTACATGTTAAAGGTCTCTAGCCATTCCTCAAACGATCTACCCAGCTGGCCTTGAACCTTCTTGGTGACCCTGCATTACATGGTCTCTTGCCTATCCTTGTCCTTTCTCACAACCAGGCTCCAGAACTGGGCACAGTACTCAAGGTGGGGTCTCACCATGGAACTGTAAAGGGGTAACATCACCACCTTCCTCGTTCTTCCTACTATTAAATGCTGTCCCAAAGAATCCCAACAGCCTTGTTGCTCTGCTTTATGCTTTTTTTCACCGACTAGATTGTATGATCGTGGGACTAAGTTTAACACCTGGTCACTCTCCTCAAATGTCCTGGCTAATCTAACCCATCCAGCACTCCGTCCATGGGTTCTTTTTGCCAAAGTGCATCACTTTTTTGCTCTTTAGCACTGAATCTCAGTTGCATACTTTAAATCATCTCTCCAACTTTTCCAAGTCTATCTTCAACTCCCTCAACCCATTCTTGCTCTCCACTCTGCTGCGGAGTTTTGTATCATCAGCAGAGACACATCTTGTGCTAGAAACCCTCCCCTATGTTGCTAATGAAAATATTGAGTGAACCAGTTCCAGACCTGACCCCATTGGTGCCCTGCTTGTGACCTCCTGTCATTTGACTCGATCCATTTTATTCCTATCTTGTGTTTTCTCCCCTTAACCAGTTCTGTATCCACTCTACTAGTTTTAACGCCATTCCCAAATTTTCCAGCTTCTTCAGCAGCCTACTGCACAGTACAGAATCGAAGGCCAAAATAGAATAAATCTACCACTTCGCCCCCTTCCCCACATCCACTGCCCTTGTTACCCAAGTCAAAAGATAATTATAGGTTGGTCTGGCATGATCTACCTACCGCAAATTTATGTTGTTTGTAGTCCTGCAACCTATTAGCCTTTTAAGTATTCTACTATGTTTTCTTTGATCATGGTGTCCATCGGTTTATCTACAACTGAAGTACCTGTAAGACTGACCAGCCTGTAGTTTCCTAGGTCTTCTTTGTCTCCCCCTTATATGTAGGAGGCAGTATAGTGTAGTGGTTAAGAGCACTAAGCTGCAAACCTGGAGACCTGGGTTTGAATCCCATCAGCCCCCACTCATGTAGCATGTGACCTAGAGCAAGTCACATAACTTCCTTGTGCTCAAAGTTCACACCTGAAAACAAGATCCAGATTACTGTGTCTTTCCTAGTTAAATAATTTCCCTTTTCCCTTTCCCTTTTTGTAGTGTAATCACATCCACAGACCTCCAGACTCCCGGTTCTTCAGCTGTTTCCAGTAAGCATCTGAACAGCTTAACCAGATATTCTGCCACTTCTAATTAGTGGTGGATAAAGTCCAAAAACTTCACTTCATGGAGAAACTTGCAAATTTTTGTGACTTCACAAAATTCACCTCTAAGATAAATTTAGGCAGCCTTTTCTGTCTCAGCAAGCAATACTGTTGTAGTCCGTGTTTTGTGTAATCTTTTTTTCCTCATTTCTGTGGTTTATTTTAGTTCTGCAGAACAGCTAGTTGTGTTTTACTGAAATATTTATGTCACTGTACAGTAGTTTGAGTATGTTGATTTTGTTTATTGATAGAAGCTAGTTTTTTTCATGTACATAGTAATGTCATTATAATTACCTAATTTGTTGCATCTTGCATACAGCATGTCCTCTTAGTCCCTGAAATCCCTATTGTGTATTGTTTGTGTAAAAAAAAAAAGAAAAAGAAAAAAATGGTGGTGGTGTAGTGTGCTGCTGGTTCAGGAGGAGCTTGGACTCCAACAAAGGGTGCTGCTGCTTCCACAGGGTGTGCCTGCCACCTCACCATGACATGGAAACTTCCCTTATGATCTCCATGAACTGTTGCTGGCACAGACAGGCCACCACCTCCACCACCCCAACTCGCCACTTCCCTCTGCTTTTCTCCAACTCATCCCAGTGATTTGCCATGAGATGGGTCCTTTGGCCCCCAGTACCCATGTGGGTCCCCTGCTTGCCCTGGCAGACACATTTATTGCATAGGTTGTAAGTGACCACACTATGCTCACCAGGGTCACAGGTAAAAGAAAAAGACCACACAAGTGGCAAAGACCACACAAGAGAGGATTTGGGGTATGTTTAAGTACTACAAGACTAAGTCCCTAAGCAATACCAACTGAATACAGAGATCGAATAAATGTAAAAATTAAAATATGAAAATTCCCATAAGATAACACTGCAACTTTACTAAGCCATAACTCTGTCAGTCTTTGGAATTAAGAGACAATCTATATATCAAAACAAAAATCTCAGTGAGTACTACAGGCTAAGTACCTAAGAAATACCAACTGAAAATAGACATATAAAGAACGTACAAATTAAAACATGGAAATTCCTATAGAGTAACATTGCAACTTTGACAAGCTGTAATTCTGTCAAACATTGGCGTTAAGGGACAATCTATATATGAAAAAAAGATCTCAGTAAGTACTACAGGGTTAAGTTCCTAAGAAATATCAACTGAAAACAAACATAAAAAACATAAAAATTAAAAAGTGAAAATTTCCATAGGATAACACTGCAACTTTAAGGTGTAATTCTGACAGTCTTTGAAGTTAAGGGACAATCCAGATATCAAAAAGACATCTTAATGAATACTACAAGACTAACACATAATACCCCAGACAAATTCATGGGGTACTCACAGGAACCCCCAAATCACCTGCCAACTTCATCATGATGCCAAATCCACAACTTAAGTCTGATAATCATCCCCATCACCTGGCAGAATAGATTATAGATAGAGTGCCCTGGGAGGATAGGGTGGCCCTGCCTCAGAGGGTGCAGAGCTGAGGGACCTGCCAGGTCAGTTCGGGGCAAGGAGTAGTGTGCTTCAGGTAGGAGGTAGAGCTTCGAGGGTGAGTGGTTGCCAGAGAGAGTTCCCCTCCAGGTAGTGCATAAAAAGAGTTAAAAAAAAAAGTCTGATAATCATCCAAAATGCATCAAATGTGTACCTCCTTTTTGACTACAACTGTTCCAAGTTTCAGATAAATTTGATAAAAATTGTCTAGGTTTTGCCTAAAAAACTAAAATGCAACAGTTGGTGGAAGTTGGGAGGTGGCATTTTTGTTGCCAAATTATTCTCTGCCACATCTGTGGCATCCATGCTGGTGGGTGTTGGGGGTATACCCCCCATACAGAAACATTTCTACAGCAACATATGTTGATACTGACAACAGTGACATGTCGTTGTAGACGTCCGCCCGGGACCCGTAACACTTCCTCATGTCCTGAACCCCCTCCCTGAACCAACTCTGACTCAGAGTTGGAATCTAAAAGTATGGGTGGTGCAGGGGGCAGAGCCCCACACATGGGGGGATCGGAGGGCAAAGCTTCCTGAAGAAAAAACATTCTGATGTGCGCAGCTCCCTGCCAACTGAAAATCGTGGTTGACATGGAGCCTGGTGCTGTGATGCCTGTCAATTAATTAGTTGTCGAACTGTCATCGTAGAGCCAGTGCTGGGAGAGGCAGCAACAAATGTATCAGTCTGAGAGGTAGCAAACCTCTGGCTCAGGAACAGTTGTCAAGGAGGAGGTTGCTGGTGTCCCCTTGAGTGCTGGTGGTGGTGACAATGAGCCTGCTCTGGATCATAGGTCCCCAGAATGGATATGCGGACCAGTGGCCAAACAGCTGGTAGCTCTTTTCTGTACCTTACAGCACATTGGGCACAAGTACCTGGGAAGTATTTGACTCTGGCCTGGGGAAAAATAATAATAATCCCAATTGCATTGGTAGCAACCCTAAGGGTATTTGTCAGCATGTCACACTGGCACTGAAGAGTGTAACTGGATTACGGATCAGAAAATTTTAAAATTGCTTCTGACTGAGATTGGATACAGACTGTGTTGGAGGTACTACATGGGTGGGGGTGGTACCAGGTCTTCAGGCTGTTCAGTGGGTGGGGGAGGGGACTGCTAACCTTGAGACTTTTCTGTATCAGTAGCTTCATTTTGACCCAACTTCACCTTGGTGTACCCTAAGGAGAAGTTTCAGGTGAAGCTGCCAGGTGAAGTTACCAATGGAGAATTTCCTATTAAATAGAAAAATGTCATGAAATTATCTGTGGAACAGAATTTGACAACTTCATCTTACCTTTGCCAGTGAATCAAAACTTTTCAGTATCTCTAGTTTTAATCATAATACTATGAGCACTCTAGGATATAAACTGTCTGGTACCAGTGCCTTATCGACCATAAGGGCTGCAAGCAATTTCTTCATTCTGACAAACTGTGACCTCTATCTGTCTCATTTCTTGTAACCCTCCCCCAGTGGATGCCTTTAGTGTCAGGGTGATAGGGTGAGACATGAAGCTGTTTCACCCTGCACTTCTTCTACAGACTAGTCATGAGTGACAAAATGAATTTCGTTCCCAGGTCTGATAAAATCTCCTGCAGAAATCCTACTCAGCTAAAGATTCTCAGGAATTGATCAGTCACTCTCTCCAGTTCAATGGAGGACATAAAAAAAATGAAATAGCCACTGCCTCTGGGTACCTGGTTATATAGTCCATGACAACCAGTATGTACCTTTTTCCCCACGTGACTTAGAGTGCTCAGGGGCCCACCTATGTCTACAGCTACCCTCTTAAAGGATTCTTCAATATTAGGCAGTGACATCAAAGCTGCATTAGCCTTGTCCCCCACCTTTCCCACTCTCTGGCACTGTCATCAAGTCTGACGGTAATTTGTCACATCTTTGTACATACTGGGTCAAAAGAAATTGTTGGCGAGCAGCCTTTTTGTGTGGCTAATACCAAGGTGGCCTGAAAAAAGGATGTCATGGGTTGAGGCCAAAAGCTGCTTGTAGTTAGCACAAGGGAGTACCAGCTGCTAGAGTACCTCTCCTTCTAGCCCCCTCTGTGGTGTACACTCCCTGTACAACAGCCCACTCTCCCATTAAATTATTGGCTATTTTTCTCAGTTTCTGTAGGGAATGATCAGCCATCTGAGATCTGCCCAGCTCCTCCCCTCTGACCCTCTGCAACTTCCCTTCTGAAGGACATCTGCTCAAGGCTAGGATCTCCTTGGTTTGCAGCTGGGACTCAGGGCTGCTACTCCAAGCTTGCCCCTCAACCACACTAGCTGCTTCCTCAGCTACAGAGGGAGGGGTCAGTACAGGCTGCGTTGCCTTCTCCTCACCCTCAGGAGCTTGCTCTTTTACCTGACTGCAGGTAGTTTCCATTTGGTCAAAATCAGTCCCCATTATCACATTCACTGGCAGATCCCACCTCCTGTACCCCATGGCCACCCTCCCAGCTTAGAAAGACCCAAACCATTGGTACTTGTACCACTGAATCTGTGATTCCCCAAATCTTGAAAAACTGTCCAGGCAGAATCTGCTCCACCTGGATCAGGTCCTGCCTCACAATGGAGATGGAGGCACCAGTGTCACTCAATCCCTCTGTAACATTCCCATTAACTGGGACAAGGTGCATATGTATGGAGGAGTTAATGGGTAATGCAATCTGTGAGCAGGCTACTAGCTGCTTGGCACTGTCTTGATCACCCCCTCTCCCAGGCTTTTGCACTTGGTTCATATATTTAGGAAAAACAGATGCATAGAAAAATCTGGGTCCAGATGATAAAGCTACCAGGGAGTGGTCCTATTTACAAAACTGGTTTTTGAGGTAATGGACTAAAACTGGCATATCTACACTAAATGTTTGTAACCTATTGCCAAAAAACATGAAACGGAGGAATGTCTTTAAACATACACACCTAATGCCTTGGCCATTTCAGAATCTTAGCTAATGATAAAAATTGAGGCACTTACTTCTTTCTCTCCTCTGTTTGTATGTGTTCCATAAATATGCACATTGCACCCATGTGATTGAAAAATGAAGTAATTATTTTACAGAGTAGTAGACAAGGGAGGGGCGGTTGGGCTACCTAGATTTTAGCAAGACATTTGACACAGTCCCACACAAAAGATTAATAAACAAATTAGCCAGCCTGGGAGTGGGTCCCAGGGTGGTAGCCTGGGTAAAAAATTGGTTGGACAACAAGATACAGAGGGTAATACTAAACAGAGTCTACTCCAAAGAAAGGTGGGGTTACTAGTGGGGTACTGCAGGGTTCAGTACTAGGTCTGGTCCTTTCTAATGTCTTTATAAATGACATTGCGGAGGGACTGGAAGGAAAAATACAGTGGTGTTCCCCAGGATGAAACTCACTTTTAAAGCACTCTGCAGAATGCTGCAGCAGACCTACTCAATAAAACAATGTAATTTCAATGGCAATTAGTCCCTTTGTCTTGCAGGAAACTGTGGCATTCATGTCATCTTGGCAGTGTCACATTTTCCTGAATGACAAAAGGGACTAATTGCCATTGAAATTACGTCATTAATTAGTATTTGCTGCAGTATTCTGTACAGCGTGCAAATGCGGGCAGAATTGGGTTTCATCCTGGGGATGCTCTGTATGCCTCTTTACAGATGACACAAACATCTACAACAGGACTGATACACAACAAGGGGGGTGGAAAGGATGAGAAGGAACTTGGCAGGGTTGGAGGAATGGTCAAAAGTATGGCAGCTTCGATTCAATGCAAAGAAATGCAAAGTAATGCACCTGGGAAACAAAAACCCAGGGGAAGAGTACACAAGGGGGGGGGGGTTACTAACAAAAACAAAAATGGAAAGGAACCTGGGGATAGTCATATCAGATGACCTAAAAGTAAGTCAACAATGTGAGAAGGCAGTAAGGAGGACTAGGGGATACTGGGATGTATAGAAAGAGGCGTCACCAGTAGAAAACAGGAAGTTGTTATCCATTTTTACAGACAATTGGTGACACCCCATCTGGAGTACTGCATACAGTTCTGGAGACCTCATCTCTTCAAGTACATAGGATGGAGGCAGTCAAGAGGACAGCAACTAAAATGGTGCAGGATCTGCACCAGAAGCCATATGAAGAGAGACTAAAGAAGCTTAATATGTATACCCTCAAGGAAAGGAGGGAGAAGGGGGACATGATAGAAACTTTCAAGTATCTCAAGGGAATCAACAAAGTCCAGGAGGGTAGTATCTTTCAGAAAAAGAGGTGTGCAAGAACAAGGGGGCACAATTTGAAGATAGAGTGGGGATGGCTCAGGTGCAACATGAGGAAGTATTTTTTCACAGAGAAGGTGGTGGACTTATGGAATGGCCTTCCTGAGGAGGTTGTGGGGTCAAAAACAGTGGGAGAATTCAAGAATGCATGGGACAGACATAAGGCAATTCTGGTGAGGGTAGGAAGAAGTAGGATGTTGGTTAACTAGGATCTGTGGCTTATCCAATAGGTAGGGAAATGGGCAGACTAGGTGGGCCAAGCAGTCCTTATCTGCCACCAAAGACTATGTTTCTATGTCTCTGTGTTATTTGTACAGCACTAGGCTGTGCATTAGAGAAAGAGTAATGTGTGCTAGACAGGACAGCCCAGGTTTCAGTTGCCTTGGTGGTGCAGCTGATTAGCAAAACTGGAACAGTATTCTGGGGGGGCCTGGGTTCAAGCCCCAGCTGAGTCACTTACATCTTTCTCTCCATTGCTTGTATGTGTTCCATAAATATGTACACTGCATCCATGTGATTAAAAAATGAAGTAATTATTCATGCAGCACCAGGTTGTGCATTCGAGAAAAAGTAATGTGTGCTCTGGGACAGCCAAGATTCCAGTTGCCTTGGGGATGCAGCTAGTTAGCATGATCGGAATGCTATTCCAGGTGGCCTGGATTCAGATCCCAGCTGAAACACTTACTTCTTTCTCTCCTCTGTTTGAAAGTGTTCCATAGATATGCATACTACAACCATGTGATTGAAAAATAAAACTGGTGCATCAACACTAAATGTTTGTAACCTAGTGCCAAAAAAACATTAAATGGAAGAATGGCTTTAAACACATAGGTTTCATAGGTAATACAGAGCTTTATTTTAGACCAAGGTCCCTTATAGCTTTGACAATTTCAGTAGTATCCCAAGATGTTGTTTGTACTACAGTGTATATCTAATTTTGACTTGAAGGCTGGCATATTGCCACTTGCCACTACCTCTAGAGGAAGTTCATTCCATGTTTTGGTTGCTCTGACCGAGAACCAATGTTTCCTTTTTGTGGATTTAAATCTTTCTCCTTCAAGTTGCAAGGGGTGTAATCTAGTACTATAGTGGAGATTTCTATACTCCAAGCCCAAGATTTCCCACAACTGTACATCTGTAGTGGCCCTGTAAATTAAACACACGTCACCCCTCAATCGTCTGTATTCCAGGAAAAATAGGCCCAGGGTATTAAGTCTTGTTCGGTAATCTAGCCCCTTAACCTCTTTGATCATGTGGGTTGTCCTTCTCTGAACACGCTCAATGGCCTTTATTTCTCTTTTGCCACCTGGGGACCAGAACTGGGCACAGTACTCCAACTGTGGTCACACCAAGGATGTACAGAGGGCAACAATACATCCTTCATTTTGCACTTTATATTTTTATTTATACAGTGTAAAATGCTACTAGATTTTTTTATAGCTTGGTTGCACTGTAACTTGAAACTAAGATCTTTGCTTATCTAGATACCCAGGTCTCTTTCATCCTCCACCTTATTGAGTATCCGGCCACCTAATGAGTAGTTCATCAGATGTCTTGGCCATTTCAGAATGTTGGCTAATGAGAAAAGTTGATTTGATATCTATGCGGGCGTATATATTGTTAAGAAGGGATAGGTTTGGGCAAAGGGGGGGAGAACCTGTCAGTTATATAAGAGAGGATATCAAGGTCAAATTTTTTGATTTGGGGACTGTAGCATTAGGTTGTGAAAGCTTATTTGTTGAAATAACCATAGGCCAAACAAAAAAAAGTTAATGGTAAGTGTATATATAATCCACCAAAGTGTACATTAATAGGGTTAAAGGAATTAATAAATAAGGTAGAAAATTTGGAAAATAAAGAACTGGTTTTACTGGGAGATATAAATTTGAATTGGCTTGGATCCTGATGTAAATGAGTATAAAAACTTACTGCAGAAAACTGGGCTAAAACAACTAGTCATGCAACCTACAGGAAGGGACAAGTGAACAGGGGCATGCTTACTGATCGACTGCATATTAGTAAATAATAAGAAAAATTGAATAAGTTGCTCTATGCTACCAGCCTTGATCAATTACCATGCCCCAGTATATTGTGTATAGAGTAACAAATGACAAAAAAGGACAAAGCAGGGTAAATATCACAAGAGCAATGATGATGTTTTAATAAAGATAAAAACTGATTTTAAAAATACTGACTGGCGAGCTTTGGATATGTTGGATGATCCTGTTCATGCCTTGGAATTTTTTCTCAACACATAATGAAGTTTTAGATATTCAAACATCATTAAAAAAGAAGTGGTTTATAAATGTATCTAATAAATGGATGAACAGGGAAGTAATAAACAGCATAAAAATAAGGAACTTGGGTAAAATTTAAAACAGTTAATAATACTGAAGACTGGGTAAAGTACAGAGAACACTGCAATAGCTGCAAAAGGCTAATAAAAAGGAAGGCAAATGTAGATTTTTATAAAACTGAACAACCAAATAATTTTAACGATAAAAAAACTTTTTGGAAGGGGATAGATGATCTAAAAAAAATGAAAATAACATAAAGAATATTATTGATTGATTTTGCATTGTAATGTTTGTGATCCTGTGAGTTATTCACTGGGCTAAGAATTTGACATAAGACCTGTAGTGAGTGCAGGTTACAGGCATTTGATCCAGACAGTGCCCCAGCGGGTGGAAACTGTTTTTTTTTTGTGTTTATCTCTGTGTGCCTTAAAAGGCTAGGCCAGACTGTGTCAGGAAGTGCTTACATCACAGCTACTTATCAACCAATAGCTTTTGGAAGAGTCTTACAGACCTGATAAAAACATTACTATAAGCAAGTGGTTTATAGCAGATTCATCAGAAAAGCTAATATTCTTCAGGTGAAGCTACCTCTGGCTGAAAGCCGCAACACTGAACTTAGGATCTGTATGAAAGCAAGTCGTGCTCATAGCAGATGGAGGTGAACCTTACTTTTACAATTGTTCTTTGGTTTGTAGCAGATTCATCAGAAAAGCTAATATTCTTCAGGTGGAGGCTACTTCTAACTGAAAGGTAAAATAAGGAACTTAGAATTATCAGGAAAGACAGTCTTGCTCTCTCACAGCAGAGGGAGGTGTACCTTACTTTAC
Organism: Neoceratodus forsteri; assembly: GCA_016271365.2. Lineage (NCBI taxonomy): Eukaryota > Metazoa > Chordata > Ceratodontiformes > Ceratodontidae > Neoceratodus > Neoceratodus forsteri. The sequence goes on along the minus strand of CM057449.1, from coordinate 756,489,681 downwards.
TTGTTACAATTTTTATTATTGTTTTCAGTGCAGGGACTTGCAATATTGTTTGCAAATTGGGAGTTTAAACCCAGAGGGATTGAAATACTGTTGACTATGTCTGTCCTTGTGCACAGCTGACTTGTTTTGGGGCTGATTGCTTTCAGAGCACAAATCACCAGGCTGTATTGGGGCTGGGGAGGTTTACCTGTGTCTGACTCGGATGTTTGGATTTTTCTCTGTTTGATTAGCAGGGTATTTTCTCTGTCAAATTGTCATGTAGGGCATCTTGCTGACAGGAAGGTCAACACTCATCCAAGCGGTGGGTAAGGGCTTTTAGCTGATTGATTCATGAGGGCACAGTTTAGGCCCAAACCTTTCCCACCCCTCACCCCACCAACCCCGATAACATTTCCTTTATACCTGGTGTTCTGACATCATTTCCTCAGGAAGGCAAGGTGCATATCACTGCCATATCCTTTCTAGCACACTGCACTGACAATATAAGCATACACATTGTACAATATATATATTTATATATAACAAAACAATCACACACCAAAAAAAATTAAACAGGATAAACAAGAAGGTAGAAAGACATGTAGGGAGTAGTGCAATGTAATGGCTGTGGGGTAGTAGTCTTCCGGGAGTCCTTCTGGAGGCTGAGATGCTGCCCTATTTGCAGACAGCTCTCTGCCCTGAGGGAGGAGGTTGCCCATCTTCAGGCCACACTGGACAGTAGTAAGGGAACCTCTCCCATCCAGGGAGTACCAGAGCCACCACCACTACCTCAGAGGTTGCCAAGAAAGCACAGCAGTTGGACCACAGTGGGCTCAGGGAGGGTGAGGGTGATGGAACAGAGGCACACCCAGTCAATTGTACCACTCCACAATCCATACACCATTCTGATGGAGCATAGTTCCCCTATGGATGCATCCACAGAGGAGACTAAGGAGGTTGTGGACATCTGTCACAAGGGAGCCCAACAGGAAGGAGGCAGTGAACACCACAGGGAAAGAAAGCAGCTCCTGGTGGGGGACTCAAGCATTAGAGGAATAGAACTGGGGTCAGCAGGGAAAACTGAAGTAAGGTGCCTGTCTGGTGCTATGGCTTGGTGGGACAGGAAGCGCATCCTCAGGATCACGAGAACAGCTGCACAGGAAACTGATCTGGATGTCATTGTCCACCTAGGGACAAATTACTTGACTCAACATGAGAGTAGAGCAGTTCAGGAAGTGTTTGTGGAGTTGGGGAGGGGCCTAAGGCAAGTAGCACACACAATATCCTTCTCAGAGGTGCTGCCTGTCTATGGCAAGGGTGAGGCGAGGGTACTTCACACCATTCAATTCAATGGATGGTTAAAAAAATGGTGCAGAGCACAGAGGTTTGGCTTCATTGGGGACCAGGGTTCCACCTGGAGGGATACCAGCCTATACTGGCAGGACGGTCTGCATCTGTCCAGGAAGGGAACAAGTCTTCTGGGCAATCATTTAAATACTTCATTGGCAAGCTTTTAAACTAGTCAAGGGGGGAGGCACTGATAAGCAGCAGGGAATTCCCAGCCTCCCCCTACAAAACAGGGTACTAAATGAGGGAAAGACCAAGGTACAAAGGTCAGTAGGGAGCAGGACCGGGGTGAATGGAGAAAGCAAAGTCAATGAGGACAGGGGTAGTGCTACACGAGGCAAAGCCATCAAAAAATGGAGAGCAATGAGTACTAATGCTCGTAGTCTGGGTAACTAGCTTCCTGAATTAGTGGCCTTGATGGAGGAAGAACATCTGGATATCGTGGCAGTCACAGAAACATGGTACACACAGAAACATGACTGGGACATAAACATACCAGGATACACTATCTACAGGAGGGACAGGGAGGGTAAAAGAGGAGGAGGAGTAGCTCTCTACATAAGGGAAGGAATCAAAGCTACAGTACAAAAGGGTAAACAGGGAGGAGAGGAAGCACTGTGGGTCAATTTGGAGACAGGCAATGGCACCACAATCCGCACAGGGGTTGTATACAGACCCCATCTCAGGGGGAGGACATGGACAAGGAGATGATAGGAAGTATCCTTAGAATGGCGGAACTCACAGTTCTAACTCCACTCCCCTTCCCTCCTACCTTACCTAATCCTCCCCCCTACTCACCAAATGTTTACTAGTCCACCCCTTCCCTACCCCACAACTTCACTGTCCAATTCCCACTGCCTATTGTTGATCCCACTGCAGCTCTAGTCCTGCTAGTGGCACACATGTTCTGATACTACACCCTAGTTCTGTTACTCGCACTTATGTAAATTTCATGTATTGCCTCATTGTATACCCATGAAATGTTTACCCTGTCCCTGGTGAACAAGCTCTGTACAGTTCTTGCTTGATATGTACCCATGTTATGTATACCATGTCCTTAATGATGATGTTCTTACTGTTCTCCTTATGTAACAAGTTCAAATGTAATCCCTCCCAACTGTATGTTATCTGTATTGCTCTGCTGCTAATCTCAACTTTTGCATGTATAACTACCTCCTCTGTAACCTCTTCCCCCAGGTCGCACCGGGAGATGAGCATCTTTTTGCTCAGTGTGCCTTTCTTGGTGAAACATTTTCAATAGATAAATAAATGAAAAAGGGGAGATGTTGCTGATGGGGGATCTGAATATGCCAGATGTTAATTGGAGTACCTTCACAGCAGCCACTTCTAAGAGTGGGGTCATTCTTGATGCCCTACAGGGAGCATGCCTTAAACAACTAGTATTGGAACCCACTCGAGAGGGAGCAATCTTAGACCTGGTACTCTCAAATGGGGATGGCGAGAGGATCACAGATTTAGAAGTGGGTAGCCCTCTGGGAACTAGTGACCATCGAACAGTATGGTTCACAATAAACACAGCAGTAGAGTCAAGCCATGCAAAGGCAAAGGTACTGGACTTCAAGAGGGCTGACTTTGCCAAAATGGGTGAGTGCCTAAGGAATGTACTAGGAAATGGACAGGAAGAAAGGGTGGAAAAACAATGGGGAATAATCAAAGCTGCCATCACAGAGGCAACAAGCCTTTGAGTGAAGCAAATAAACAAAACAAAACGATGTAAGAAACCACTATGGTTCTCAAAGGAGGTGGCAGGAAAGGTTAGGGAGAAAAAGAAAGCATTCAGGAAGTACAAGGAATCACACAAGGAGCAGGACAGAAAAATGTATCAGTTAAAGCAAAAGGAAGCTGGGAAGGCAGTCAGAACAGCAAAGGCCCAAACCAAGGAAAAGATAGCCAACACAGTTAAGAAGGTGGATAACACTTTTTATAGGTACATCAGGGAGCGAAGGAAGTCCAAGGGAGGGATAGTGAGGCTTAATAAAGGAGAGAGGGGTGGACAGAGGGTGACTGTGAAAAGGCAGAGATACTAAACAAATATTTTTGCTCAGTATTCACAAATGAAGAGGGGGAGGTACCTAAACCAAGCAATAGAAACACTCTGGATACAGAAGTTGATACCAGCCCATTTACAGAAGAAAGGGTTCTGAAAGAACTCTTAAAACTGAAGGCAGACAAAGCAACGGGGCCTGAAGGGATTCATCCCAGAATTCCAAAAGAACTAAGGGTAGAACTAGTGACACCACTGACTAATCTCTTTAACAAATCATGGGAGGATGGAGTGGTACCTGAGGACTGGAGGAGGGCAGATGTGATTCCACTTCACAAAAGTGGGAGCAGGGCAGAAGCAGGCAACTACAGACCTGTTAGTTTAACCTCAGTGATAGGGAAAATGATGGAATCATTTCTGAAGGAAAGAATTGTTGAGTACCTAGAGGCCAGAGGGGCACAGGACCCAAGGCAGCATAGACTCACAGCAGGAAGGTCATGTCAGATGGATCTAATCGATTTCTTTGACTGGGTGACCAAAGTAGTAGATCAGGAAGGGGCTGTGGACATGGCCTACCTAGACTTTAGCAAGGCATTTGACACAGTCCCACACAAAAGATTAATATACAAGTTATCCAGCCAGGGATTGGGTCCAAAAATGGTAGCCTGGGTAAAGAATTGGCTGGAGAACATGACACAGAGGGTAATAGTAAATGGAGTCCACTCTGAAGAAAGGGGGGGTTACTAGTCGGGTACAACAGGGTTCAGTACTAGGACTGGTCGTCTTCAATGTCTTTATAAGCAACATTGCAGAGGGACTGGAAGGAAAAGTATGTCTCTTTGCAGAAGACACAAAGATCCGCAACAGAGTTGTTACAAAAGGTGGGGTGGAAAGGATGAGAGGACTGACAAGATTGAGGAGGTCAAAGCAGCTTAGATTCAGTGCTAAGCAGTGCGTAATGCACCTGAGAACAAAGCCCAGGGAAGAGTACATAATGGGGGTGAGATACTAATAACAAATCAAAAATGGAAAGGGACTTGGGGTAGTCATATCAGATGACCTAACGGTGGGCCAGCAATGTACATAGATACATAGACAGTGTCGAGAGATAGAGGCCTATGGGCCCACCCAGTCTGCCCATTTGAGATTGTAAGTTCAGTTTATGTTTTCCTAGAAGTCTGCCTTACTGACCTCCAGAATTCCTTTATGTCTATCCCATGCATTCTTAAATCCCGTGATTGTTTCAGCCCCACCACTTCCTGTGGTAGGGTGTTCCACTTGTCCACCACCCATTCTGTGAAGAAATTCTTCCTCATGTTTCCTCTGAATCGTCCTCCCTCCAACTTCATCCCATGCCCTCTAGTCCTGGAACATCTTTTTGCTTAAAATAGTGTATTCCTGCACCCTGTTCCTCCTGTAAGATACTTGTATGTCTCTATCATATCCCTTTCTCCCTCCTCTCCTCCAGGAGTACATGTTCAGTTCCTTCAACCTGTCTTCGTGGGACTTGTGATGCAATCCATGCACCATCTTTGTTGCCCTCCTCTGAACCTTCTCTACCCTGTCTATGTCCTTACGTAGGTATGGTCTCCAGAACTGTACACTGTACTCCAGGTGGAGCCTCACTAGTGTCTTGTATAGCGGAATTATGACCTCCCTTTTCCTGCTGGTGATGCCCCTGCCTATACATCCCAGCATCCTATTTCTTTACCTGCTGCCTTGTCACACTGTTTCCTACCTTGAGGTCATCAGAGATGTTAACCCTCAAGATCCCTGTCCTGCTTGGTGCATGCTATATCCTCACCCAACTGATATATTGTGCCAGGGTGTTTGTGCCCATATGCATTATCTTGCACTTCCTTGCATTGAATTTCCAACTGCAAACCCTGACCATTCTTCAAGTTTCTGCAGGTCCTTCTCATTCTGTCTACACCCTCTGGTGTGTCTACTCTGTTACAGAGCTTTGTGTCATCAGCGAACAGTGAAATTCTGCCTTCTAGGTTCTGTAATGTCACTGATGAAGATGTTGAATAGGACCCGGTCCCAGCACTGATCCCTGTGGTACCCCACTGGTCACTCTTCCCTCTGTGGAGTGACAGCCATTTACCACCACCCTCTGAGTCCTGCCACCCAGCCAGTTACCTACCCACCACACTACTGTCCTGCCCACACTCATATTCCCCAGTTTGTGTAATAGTCTTCTATGTGGCACAGTGTCAAAGGCCTTGCTGAAGTCCAGATAGGCCATGTCCCTGCCCTCCCTGATCCACCTCCCAGTCACCCAGTCAAAAATTCAATGAGGTTGGTCTGACATGACCTCCCTCTGTGAAACCATGCTGCCTTGGGTCCTGTAGTCCATTGACAACCAGATGTTCCACCAATCTCTCCTTCAGTAGTGCTTCCATGATCTTCTCCACTACCGAGGTGAGGCTGACTGGTCTGTAGTTCCCTGCTTCCTCTTTGTTCCCACTTTTGTATAAGGGGACTACATCTGCTGTCCTCCAGTCTTTGGGTATCTCCCCTGTTTCCAGTGATCAGTTAAACAGGATAGCCAGAGGTTCAGCCACCACCTCTCTTAGTTCTTTAAGGACCCTGGGGTGCACCCCATCTGGCCCCATTGCTTTATCAACTCTTATTACTTCCAGTTCCTTCAGGACCCTTTCTCGTGTAAAGGGGCTTGTGTCCATTTCTGCACCATTCTCACCCCTTGTACTCCCTTCAGACCCATTACCCTCCTCTTCCTCAGTAAAGACTGAGTAGAAATACCTGTTCAAAATGTCAGCTTTACTTTCATCATCCTCCACGTGGCCCCCATCCCCCCCCTTCAGTCTCACTATCCCTCCCTTTGCCTTTCTTTTTTCACTTATGTACCTGTAAAAGATTTTGTCCCCTCTACCCACTGATTTTGCAATGTGTTCTTCTGTCTGAGCTTTGGCTTCCCTTACTGACCTCCCTGCCTCCCTTTGCTTCTCTGGTACTTCTCCTATCCCTTCTGCCTGTGACTTTTGTATTGCCTGAATGCAATCTTTTTGGCTTTCACTTTCTTTGCTACCTCTTTGGAAAACCATAATGGTCTCCTCTTCCTTTTCCTTTTGCTAACCTGTAGCATAATTCTGTTGTTCTTGTAATCCCCATTTCAATCGCCCACTGTTCCTCAACCCCTGATTCCTGTCCCATTCCTTAATGCCTCTTTCAAGTATCTCCCATTTTCCCAAAGTCTTCCCCTAAAATCCAGGATACGTGTTTTGTGTGGTTTGGTTCTGCTCTTTCTGTGATTTCAAACCACAATGACTGGTGGTCACTGTTCCCAGGTGCTCCCCACTGTTACCCCATCACACTGTCCCTGTTTGTGAGCACAAGGTCCAGTATTGCCTTCTGCCGAGTTGGTTCCATGACCAGTTGCTTGAGGAAGGCACCCTGAAGGAGTCCAGGATAAATCTGCTCCTAGTTGATGCTGCTGCTGGGATGCTTCAGTCACGTCTGGAATACTAAGTCTCCAACCAGTACTACCTCCTTGTCTGCCATCCTTTGGATGGCTAGCATCAACTCCTATCTGTTTCTTCCTCCTGGGCTGGTGGTCTATAGGTCACACCTGTGCAGATGGCTGTCCCCATTTTCCTTTCCAGCTTAACCCACAGTATCTCTCCCCATTTGTTCCTCCTGGATCTCTGTGGCCCTTATGTCATTTTCACATACAGTGCCACTCCTCCTCCCTTCCTGCCTGCTCTGTCTCTTCTGAATATGTTTGTAGCCAGGTATGGCCATCTCCCAGTCATGGTTATCATTACACCAGGTTTCAGTGATGGCCACAATGTCCAGGTCTGACTGCACCATGACAGCCTCCAGATCTTCCATCTTGTTGCTAAGGCTCCTGGCATTTGCACACATGGCTTTCCATGATTTGACCTCCCTAGACGGTTTTGCTGTTCTACTCCAGCCCCTTCCTTGGTTGTCCTTTATCCCTGGTTCTCCTTGCTGTCTGCCCTTCTGCTGAATTTTGCCCCTTTTCTGCCTATCCACCTCTTGGGCACTAATCTCCATCTTTTGCACACTGCTTTGCAGAGATAGCCACTCCTCTGGTTCACTGGTTCCACTGCTAGCTGTGGGGGGTGAGCAAGCAGGTACCCTCCTTGCTGGCCTGCCACCCCCCTTTGCTAGTTTAAATGCTTGTCAATGTAGCATTTAAACTTATCATTGAGTGCTTGGATTCCCTCCAGGATGGATGCAGGCCGTCAGGCTTGAACAAACCTCCATCCTCCAGGTGGGTCCCCAGTCACCAATGAATCCAAACCCTTCCTCACAGCACCAGTTCTTCTACCATGAGTTAAAGTTCCTGGTGCATGCACTTCTTATGCTCTCCTTGCCTCTCGCAGAGTACTTCTGAGAAAGTGACCAGAAGTAGCTACTTGCTTGAGACCCCTCCCAATTCCTAAACTTTTCCTGAACTTCCTTTGGCTCCCCATTTGCCAGGTTATTAGTACCTAGGTGGATAATGACATCCAGCTCACCTCCTGTCTTGCCTTCCCAGTGATCCCCAGGATCTTCTATTCCATCCCTCCATGCCATGGCACCTGGTAGGCACCTCACCTCACCTCCCTGTCCTCCCCCTCCTGTGTTCCTAGCTGGATCCTTCTTATGATGGAGTCCCCCACCAGGATTCACTTCCTCCTCCTCTGGGGTCCATTGCTTTCCCCGCTGAGGTCACCTCCTTGGCTAACCTCCACATCCTTTCCTTCCACTTCTCTGGGTACCTCTATTTGGTTGTCCTCGTTTGCCAGTGTGGCATATGAGTTCTTGAGTGGAATAGAATCTGGGATGTGCCTGTGCCTGACCACTCTAACCCTCACTGAGCCCACTGTCATCCAAGTGCTCCTCGTTCTCGGCATCCTTTGAGGCAGTTGCATAGGACTGGGTGGTCTCTGGATACTTCCGCTCTGAGTCTGGCTACCTCATCCCACAGTCCAGAGAGATGCATGCAGATAGGGCAGCACCTCAGTGACCAGAAGGTCTGCCTGAATATGGCTGCTCCACAGCCACTGCATTGCACCACTTCCCCCATTATACTGCAATTATACTGCTATTCCACTACTTGTCTGCTACTGAAGCTCTCCTAGTTCCCTTTTTATTAATTTACTGTCCTAAAAATCCTGCCACTGATCCTCAGATAATTTTCTTTAAAAAAAAAAAAAGAAAAGAAACCAATAAATAAATAAATGAGTCAAAACACTTGTGCTGAGGGTGGGCTTCTTCCCCCTTATGTCCCTCCTACTTCACACCCCTTACTATACCCTGTGTTTAGCTCCTGTCAATCAGATTTAACAGGGCATATAATTAAGAGTTGGGGGAAGGCACTGAATTGAATATGTTTCCTTTCCTACACCACCACTACGTTTTAAATTTTCAACAGCCCAAAAACAATTCTAAGTAAAGACAACAAAGAAAGTACAGTGTCACTAAAACCCACAATATAAGTTTAAAAGAAAAACAGCAATTACCAGTTACTCTAAAGCACTGAATTGAATATGTTTCCTTCCTTCCCCTTCTGGCTTCTTCTGAGAAAATAACTCACTTGCTGCCTCAATTCTGACTAAGCCCCACCTCCAATTATCATGTAGCTGAGGTCAGAGGCCAGACAATTATCACCCCTCACCCAACTACAGGGCAGTCAGACAAGCCAAGATAAAATTTGCAGCAATTAAAGACAGCACAGAATTACACCACCACTACGTTTTAAATTTTCAACAGCCCAAAAACAATTCTAAGTAAAGACAACAAAGAAAGTACAGTGTCACTAAAACCCACAATCTAAGTTTAAAAGAAAAATAGCAATTACCAGTTACTCTAAAGCACTGAATTGAATATGTTTCCTTCCTTCCCCTTCTGGTGAGAGAGCAGTAAGGAGGGCTGGGAGGATACTGGAATGCATAGGGAGAGGCATCACCAGTAGAAAACAGGAAGTTGTTATCCCTCTGTACAGACAGCAGGTGAGACCCCATCTGGAGTACTGCATGCAGTTCTGGAGACCCAATCACTGCAAATACATAAACAGGATGGATGCAGTCCAGAAGAGGGCAACTAAAATGGTGCAGGGTCTGCACTGGAAGACATATGAAGGGAGACTTAAGGAGCTTAATATGTATAGCCTCGAGGAAAGGAGGGAGAGGGGGGACATGATAGAAACTTTCAAGTACCTCAAGGGAATCAATAAAGTCCAAGAGGGTAGCATCTTTCAGAAAAAGAGGTGTGCAAGAACGAGGGGGCACAATTTGAAGATGGGGGCGGCTCAGAGGTAATGTAAGAAAGTATTTTTTCACAGAGAAGGTTGTGGATGTATGGAACAGCCTTCCAGAGGAGGTTGTGGAGTCAAAAACATTGGTGGAATTCAAGCATGCATGGGACAGTCATAAGGCAATTCTAGTGGGTGGGGGTAGGAAGAAGTAGGCTGCTGGTTAACTAGGATCTGCAGCTTATCCATTAGGTAGGGAAATGGGCAGACTGGGTGGGCCAAGCGGTCCTTATCTGCCATCAAATTCTATGTTTCTATGTATTAAGGGAGACACTGAATTAACTGAAAGAACTGACCTACACTCCTTACACCCTAAATGAAACTTTTATGGATTTGTCTCACTATGTTAATGGCCTTCCTAACATTGTGCATGAAAATGAAAGCTTTAACCATCCGAGACCTCTGCTTTACTTTAGATCCATTACCAGACAGCAAATCCAAACACAGCTCTCACAGTTAGATGTTTTCAAAGCCCTGGACCTAGACAACTTGTAAGCAAAATTTTTGAAAACAGTGGCGACTGAACTATCACAGCCTTTGGGAAAAGAATTTTAATGTATCTCTTTGTACAAGAAAGGTTCCAGGAATTTGAAAAATGGTAGTTGTCATATGGGTTTCAAGGGGGGTCAAATGGATCAGGTTAATAACTATAGGCCCATATCACTATTATCTTTAGTTGGTATGATTTTCAAGAGAATCTTACATAATAAGATTACTGAATTCCGAGAGGAGTATATAATAATGACAGGGGGACAACACGGATTCACTAGACACTGCAGTATGGTGACTGCCTTGGTCAGCTTCATGAGCAACCTGCAGGAGAACATGGAGGGAGACATGCTCATGGGGGCAGTGTTCCTGGACATGACCAAGGCATTTGACCTGGTGGACCATTCCTTCCTGAAATTGCAGCTCGGAAAACTGGGATTTGAAAGACCAGTTATGTAATGGTTCAATGACTATCTAACAGGTAGATTGCAGCAGGTTAAGGTTAATGGAGTTATGCCTGTCCTTAGGAAATATGAGTATGGAGTGCAACAAGGGTCAGTCTTGGAGCCCCTAATTTTCTCTTTATTTATTAATGACCTCCATAAGTCCCATACTGATTCCTAATCTGTTTTTTACATAGATGATGCAGTCATGTATATATCAGATAAGGATATTCTGTCATTCAGTAGAAAAATGGAAACTCAATACAAAGTTTTAATTGATCATTTAAAAAACAGACTCATACTAAGGAAGAAAGAAATAAAAGCAGTGGTCTTCTCTAATGCTAATAAAAAGCTATTTGCAGTACAAAACTCTCAGATTTCCATGTGGGTTGGAAGTTGTTAGTGAATTTAAGTATTTGGGTGTAATACAAGACACAAACTTTTGAAAAAAACGTGTTGGCAGACTTCCAGTGAATGAAATAAAAATGTGGGTGCATTATATGCAATTAGGGACTTCCTGACTGATGAAGCCAGGAAAACCTTAGCACAATGTTATCAGTTACCATCAATGGATTATTAAAATTTATTGTTGGGGGGAGGGAGGTGTCTGAGGATGTACTTAAGAAACGCAATTGCATGTAGAATTCTATACGTTGGTTTGCCTTCAGGGCAAAATTTAGGGAGCATCACAGTAATATTTATAAGACATTAAACTGGCTACTGATTATTCAATGAATAAACTGATTAGCAGTTGTTTTCTCTTTGAAATATTACAAAAGGGAAATGATAGTTCATTGGCAAAAGTGTTTTTACGGAAAACTTATACAAGACCCTTGAGATCAGATGAATGGGATTTACTAGTTACGTTCTTTAAAACAGCAAAAGACTGCGGTCATTCCAGTATACAGCTATCAAATTATGGAACAATGCTGACTTAGGTATTAGAACAGTAGCTAATATTGACTTGTTTAAGCACATATACAAGGAATAACTTTTTGCTGATGCTAGATGTGCTTGCTTCTGTAGTGATACTGTTTAATAACTAGGTGTAGGTAGTAATTTGTGTTTCAAGTATTTTTGCTGTGCCATAACATATATATTTTGTAAGAGTGTCTTATCTGTTTTGTTACTTGTTCCATGTACCCAGGTCAAGCCTGTAAAAGGGCCATGTGGCCCAGTGCATCCCCACCCAGTTATCTGGTTAACGAATTAAAAAAAAATTAATAATAAAAATATATATATATATATATATATATATATATAAGTACATGTTCAGGGCAGTCATATTATATGTGCCCTGCTTTCTGACAAATATAGCACTTCTTTGCCCATGGCACCTTCTTACCCTTACGGCTGATGGGTTGTGTTTTGGACTCAGGTGCAGGCTGGTTTACTCTAGGATGCCCTCTCTGCCCCACCTTGAAACAATGGGTTGTCCCCCCTCCCATTGTTCCTCGCAGTGTGTGTGGTCTGCTGGATACATACAGATCAGCACTTTCTGCTGACTCCTTCACGCAACTGCAAGCCCAGTCTAGCAACCACATGCATAGATCGTCAGGTACAGTTGTAACAAATTGTTCCCTTTCAAACAAGTCTTTTATTTGCTATGCAGTTCTAGCTTTAGCCCCATCCAGTTAGTGGTCTAGATAGGTACACATCTGAACATACAGTTTTACTTAGTGGTCTCCAGGGCGCTTTCTTAACTCCCTGAATTGTCACCTATAAGCCTTAGGAATTAGCTCAAAACATCTCAACAACACTCCCTTCACTTTATCATAGTCCATACAGTCCTTATCATCCATTCTAGCAAATGCATGCAAAGCATGGCCAGTGAGCAACAGAGTGAGGTGGGTCATCCACGGAGCCCTGTCCAATTTCAACTGCACCCTCTCAAATGATTTTAAAAACAAATCAGGATCATCCCCCCACTCCAGTATGAAACATTTTAGAATTAAGTGTGGCTTCATAAGTTTGACCCTCTATGCCGTTTTTTATAGTTTGCTGTGGTGCTTTCTGGTGCAGCTTCACCATCTCTTTCTTTTGCTGGCATTCCTTCTCTCTTTCCACTTGTTCTTTCTCTTTTTCCTTTCATTCCTTCTCTTTATCTCTCTCTCTCTCTCTCTCTTGCTTCTTATATGAAAGCCTCATTCTGCTCCTGCTGCTGTCGATCCTGTTAAATCAAGATTTCATACTAGTGTGCCTTCTCTTTTTCCTCAGCATCTAGACTTACTCCCTCCCTCTCAGCCACAAACCTTGCAATTTGCAGTTCTGCTTCTTTCAGTGTAAGCTCTATTTTTATGAGCTCAGGCTGATTTTGAAACTCTGCTGCACCAGTTCTTGTCTCAGGCTTGGGCTGCACTGCTTCAACAGTTTGTGGATTATGGTACAACTCTGGCTCAGCCTTTCTGACCTCAGTCTTGCTACTTTGGTCATCTTCATCAGTGACCACCTGCTCCAACTGCATTTGGTAATGTTCCTCAGTGACAACCTGCCTCCCATTCATTTGGTCATGCTTCTCCATGGCTTTCATGAGTCCATTTTTTGTCAGGCCCTCATACACAATCCTTCTCCCTTTGCACAGCTCATGGTACTGATGCACACAAAATGTGCCATATGTTAAAGTGCTCATACTTGCAAACTACTCTGTACTAAGCTGTGTTTCTAGAAATAAAAAGAACAGTAGTAAAATATGTTATCTTTTTGTACATCATGTTTTGTGACTGTAAAGGTAACTTTTCTACTGGTAATCTGTATATCTCTGTGTGCCAGGAAAGACTTTTTTACCTCTCTCTCAGAGTTCCTAGTTCCACCATAAAAGCACACTGTCTACAATTATGGCTTTAAATTTGTGTACTGATCCCAACCACTACCACCAGTTTGTCGCAAACGTACCCTTTGATCTGTACCAGCTTCTGGGGTAGTTTGGTCTGATTCACTTCTCTGTTGTCACCACCTGGTTATACCAGGAAAATAACTGTGTCCTACTCAATAACTTGGTGGGAAAATCACAGTGATACATGGTAGAGTGCACTTCAGATAGCAGACTTTAAACACAGAATTCTCACTTTGGCAGCAGAAATATTGCATTTATCTTTGCAATAAAGATGCTCAGCCACTGGTTCGATAAAATAGATTATTTACTATTAAATGCTACAGCTATTACAAGCAGGATATGTACATCAACCAAAAAGATATACAGATTTACAGGAAAAGAAAATAACTCAGTTTTAACAGATAGATTACTGATAGAATAAGTTCACAACCTAGCCTCCCGCTAGGATCTATGCTGTCACTAAGATTGATCTTTCCTCACTGAGTTAAGCTAGCTATGGAGCAAGTAAGCAATAAGGCATGATGTGGTATGTGTGAAATGCATTTTACCACATGGCCAGGGGCGTAATAAGGCATGAGACCACTGGCTGTGTGGTAAAATGTGTTCGACGCACATCCCGGAATGCCTTATTGTGCTTATAAATTGGACTCCTTTTTTAAAACTTTTTTTGCAGTTGGGAAAAGCACATTTATATGTAGAAACAATAGATTTACTTGTGTGCATTTATGATAAAATAGTCCTTTCACCCACTTTCACCCACTACAAATGATGTCATTGATGATGTCATTGTATTCTTCTTCCTGTTTTTTTCTTTGTTTTTCCCTACATTCAAGATATGAAATGTTTCCCATAGAATGTTTACCGTGGAATACATGGATACATGGATTCAAAATTTTGTTCAATTCCACTGGCTGAATGTTTCTTTCCTAACACACTATACACACAGACAACAAACACCTTTGTTACAGCCAGAGACTCAGTTATCTCACTGTCAGGGCAAGAAAAAGAGAGTTCCCTGATGAATAGGTAAAGATAGAAGGGGGATTTTTCACTGTCAGCAAAGAAACAGCTGTAGTGAAAACTATAAACAATACTTATTGTTTCTAATGTGTTTATGTATGTGAGGAGAGTGTGATAATCAGAAAAACAGCATTTAATTAATTTGTTTTAATTTTTATATAAAGTAGTTTTATTTTTAGAGCCCAGCTGAAGTTTTTTTTTACAGTGTAAAGATAGCAGCTATGTTTGTGGTGGAAGATCAGCTCTGGCTGGAGGGGGCTAACTGAAATGCCTATGTTCCAAATGCCCATTAATCTGTGTTTCAGACTCTTCACTGCTGAACAGTCCTCTTTTTAACCATGTGTAAACCATATTTTACACATAAATAAGAGACAATCAGATTACATGATTTTACCCTGCCATTTTATAAGGCCCTCCATCCTCTGGGATCACCCACCAAGATAGATGCCAGGTCCTCTTCTAAGGTTACAGAAAGTCAGAGAGAGTGAGTTGGGGTTCCATTCTTCCATTTATGTGCTCAGAGCAGTAGACTGAGTCCTCTTTCTAGAGTGACAGCCCTTGTCAGTATTTCCCACTCACATCGGTACGTGAGTGTGTGTGCATGCGTGCATGCTTGTGTGTGTGTATCTACGTCTGTGTGTGTGTGTGTGTGTGTGTGTGCTGTGTGTGTGATCACAGCTGCAGGTCAAATTGCCCCTTTCTCATCTTGTCTCATCCTCATGCATAGCTTTATTACCGTGTTCATATGTTAACTGCATGGTTGACTCTGTGGGAAAAAAAGAACCCTCATATTTAGCAAGCTGTTTTCCCTTTTGAGATTTTCCAGGGTTAGGTGCTGGGACATGTGACCTGCATTCTATTTTGCTTGCCCTGTTCCATTCCAAACAGAAAGCATTATCTGAAGAAAAGTAGTAACAAAACATTTTGCAGTAACCAAAAAGAAGATTACATCAACATGGTCACATTGCCATCACATATGTGTGTACCAACTAGCAGCCTATCCACAGGTATGGAGAACTGCGTTTTGTTAGATATACACAGTCATACACAATATTTTCAGATCCATGCAGAGTCACCATAAGGTAAATCCCCAAAACTTTATTTTATTGAAAAGCAAAAACACAGCACACAAATTGGATGCACAGAATGATTCACCTAAATTTTGCTGTGCCCTACAGTTTTTCAAGGGTCAGAGTAAAGAAAATGCATAATCCATTTTTTTTATCCTGAGTGGTTAGCACAATTGCATATGCATGTCATGTGCCCAATAGCAAGATAAATGTGCTAATTAAAAGGCCTTACTTCAAGACAAATTGCATTGAGAGGCTAAAGCACTAACTATAGAAGTAGATTAATTTTTGTTTATTTTATATTTTAACAGGATATGGCACCAGGCAAATCCTGTTTTCAGGGCCATCCTGTGTCGCAAAGCAACATTTCATACATACAAACACAGTTGAGATAGATACATACATCACAAATACAAAGTAAGATAAAATAATCAGTTTATCAGTTACAATAAAAGGGGTGCTGCTTAACATAAGCATTCTTAAAGCTTAACTATGTAGGTGAATTGCAAAGAATTGGAGTGAGAGAATTCCAAGAGGCTGCAACAGCACAAATTATCCACTGAAGTGAAAATGCAAGAATATTTTATTAAATAATATCAATACTACTGAGAGGTGACAAACATTTTAAAACCTAACATAACCACAATAGCGAGGGACTGCCATCATGGTATCATTTTGGGGGTAGGGGTAGGGGGGAGAAGAAAATGAGATAGAAAGGAGGAAAAAAGATAAAAGGGGAAGGGAGGGAGCAGGGGTGATGAGGTATTGTGCTGTACATACAAAATAATAATATGGGTAATGCAAAACTATAACCTGCATTAAAATATTAAAAAACTGAACTTTGATTATTAATTTAAATGTTTACAAGGCATCAGAGCTAAATCTACTGTACAACAGGGATAAAGAAAACAGTGCCATCTGAATACAGGTTGATTCTTTTAATACAGTAGACAATGGCAGTCTGATTTAACACTGAGAAAATAAAACTGATCTCCATAATTTAGATAAAATTTACCATAAATGGCTTACATTTTGTGGGTCCCGCTGACCTAGCAATATACATAACTGGTCACTACTTGGATATCTGTGTTAGTATTGCTCTCCATAAGCAGTGTGTAACAATGGTTACATTTTTTGTATAAGTGCACAAATGGCCTAACTTCAGCATATTTAATAAATATTTTGCTTTACCTGGATTTATAATATGACTTAAGAGATGTGTTGGGGAGAGGAATGATATCATCCAGGACAAAACCTAATATGGTCAAATGACCATTGCTTTAACAGTTGCATTATCTTGGAACAGGCTTCGGGGGGGGGGGGGGATTGTTGAACATTTTTGTAACTGGATGTTAGATAGTCTTGGTTTGTTTACATTTTTATGCTAGTTACTCAGTTGTAATTTGATCGCTGTACATGTCTGTGTAATTATGCCACAGAATGATCCTGCAAATGAGCTTACACACATTGGTCTTATCCTGTATAAATAAAATCAGTAAAACAGGTCCAGGCAACCCACACCCAGGATGCACCTGGAAATGAGTAATTATAGCTTAGAGTGCATTTCCTGTTCAAAAATTACAAATAAATAAAATAAAAAAATGAATAATTTGATTTGGTAAGTGTTTTTTAAAGGCAGGACCACATTTTCAAAACAACTGAATGAGCAGTTTGATTACTTCTGAAACGTGTAACTTTTTTTTGCGCAGAAAATGACAGCCCGCATACCGAAGAGACAACAGAATTGCAGACTATTGTCAATTCAGGCGCTCTCCCTAGACATTCTGATTGAGCATTTTATACCCCCCTTCCCATTTAAAATATTTTAAAATATGCAGGAATAATCAAATCGTACATACAGTGCATTGAATGTCTTGCTTCAGGGCTTCAAAACGAATGCATTTTCAAACAGTTGTATGGTTATTACTTAGAAAGACAGCCTGACTCCAATGAAGCAAATGGGAGGGTAGTGGTCTAGTGGTTAGAATGCTCAGCTGTGAAACAGGATTTCACAGGTTTGAACAACTAAAGCAAATTGCGTAACCTGTCTGTGCTTTTCTTTTCTCAGATGTAGAAATGGGGAGAAACATGACCAATGAAAATGAGATACTGCATCTTAATTGGGCTATTCAGGTTAAGTACGCCACAAAAAGAACCAAAATACCAATGGTACTGAGTGGTGCCAAGATCTGGGTGACAGTACCTCCATAAATATACACCTACACACAAGCATGCACAGACACACACACACACACACTTAGAAACATATATTACAGCTTGCAGTGACAGTGCTTTGCCCCACAGCAGGTTTATCAGTATTGCAGTATGCAGTATTGCCTTCTGCTCCGAGACAGCCATCTTGATAGTGCCACTGGCAGGCAGTGATAGCACACAACCGCAGAGAGCCTTTGTCAATGTTGCCACCAGTTATGGTGACACCCCTGTCTGTCAGTTACCCAAACGTACTCCACCATTGGAAAATTTATGGCATGATCTCAGTTGTCAGTACATTTTCCTGATTGGTAAAACACTACCCCCAGAAAATTATACTAGCAGCAGGAGCAATGGAGAAATAAAGTCTGAGCAGCATGGTCAGCATCTGAGAGTGGGATAAAGATGTTCCTGTCAGGGTCTCCCAGGTATGTGTTCGACATGTGTGCTGGTGCCCTGCTGTGCAATTGCATAGAGAAAAGTTCTAAGTCTAACCAGTATTACAATCCACTAACTGTGCAAGTGCACAGACTGCACATCTGATGCATAGCTAGCTCACACAAAAGGTAATATTAAACTAAAAAGAATTAACAGGAAGTACCAAAGATAATACCAGGGCCCATAGGAAACTACTTGTGTTATGAACAGTGGTGCCAGCCTGGAAGCAATGCAATAAAGCTGCAGTATAACATAAAATGCTGTATTGTGTTATGTTGTATATCCTTGGCACTCCAGTCATTACATCATGCATTTTAGCCCACCTGATAGACTAATGGTGCACATGTGACCCAGGATCAAATTTCATAGTATACCTTGGTTCCAGGAGTCCCTGCTCTTCAGTTCTCTTTGTGTATCTGAAAAGGCTACAGCACTTCAGGAGTCCCTATGTGATTGAATTGTTCAACCTTAAAGGTAGGCCTCAGTGCATTGAACTACAGTTTTATTTTTATTCCTTGGGATCTCAGAACCTATTGGTCTACTTGGTTAATTAATTGGATAAGGACTAGTTGCAGTGTTCTTTTAAAACAATTGCATGTATTAATTGTTGAACTTAATTGACAAATTGCTAGCTAAAAGACTGATTGTTTGAGGGAACCCCTCCTCATTTGGAATTCAGTAAAACTCAGCTCCTGGCTTGTGGCCAGCCTAGTTTAGTCCTTATCCTTGTAATTATGTAATTTATAATGTTTTTTCTCAGTCTGCTGGTGTTTATTTAGAAAATAAGGTAGTCTGCAGAGGGCGGTACTAAGTTTCGCTACTGCATGTTAAGGCACAACCTCTCTGCAGTCCTGAGTAGGCAGACACTTCTGCATGTTTTAAATATCCTCACTCTTCCTTCTTTTATTCAGTTTGCTGGTCCTGATTTGCACTGAATCAGCATGGGCTTTCTCACACACCAGCATCCAGGCCTAGGCTTGGGATCGTGGAGGTCCACGTGGCAATGCCCTTCCCCCCCCCACTACCTCAGCTGTGCCATATTACTTACAGTTTGGCTCAACAATTTCTCGGCCCACTCTCTCTGTCTGCTTCTCTCCCCTCTATAGCGGAGACAGTCCAGCATTGTTTTTCCTTTGGCTACCTTCTGTTCTCCTCTCAAGAGTGGAGACAGTTCATGCTCTTCTGTGGGCCTCCTTCCTCCCACCCTCTCAAGCGGGGCAGCAAAGGCCCAGTCTGGAGCTCACAGCTCAGTGACACCCCCAACCACCTCAGTGCAGGCCACACTGTGTTCTTGGTGAGGTATCACCACCTGTTCTGGCTCCATACCTCTCAACCTCCTGTTTCATAAATCAGGGACAAGGCTTAAAAAAATCAGGGGACAAATGACCAAATTCAGGGACACATCTTCAAAATAGATGGTATCCACTCAGAAAGCTGACAGAATAAGGGACTTAGTGTAAAATGCATTTCCTAAGGAAGAGCAAGTCTGTAACTTTAATGGTTGACATTATTTTGTAATTACAACTCCCTCTGTTTGGTCATGGAAACACAGGTTTTAGGAGGGACAGAGTAAAGTTTTGAGGCACAATCAGGGACGTCCCTGAAAATCAGGAACAGTTGAGAGGTATGTCTGGCTCCCCTATTAAGCAGGGCTGGCCTTGATTGTCCACAAACAGGCTGATGCAACCAACAGGTTCTGCGGCCCCTACTAGCAGCCACCGAACAGGATCACTGGCGATTTGTCGCCACTCACCCTGACTCCCCCTCATGCATTATCGGGCATTCTCTGGCCTCTTCCTTGACCAATCTGGTCCACGGGATCTGTGGCCCCTACCTAGTGGCCGCCATCCTCCCTGTTGCAGCCATGTTGATTTTTTTCCCTGGGCACACAGTTTAACATAAAGGGAAGGCCACAGTTAACTATTACTGGCAGAATAAGGATGCAGCCCAGGTAAGCTCCTCACACAGTGGCTTACAGAGACCACACCTCTGAGTACCCAAGAATCAGGGGATGAAAGAGAATTAACTAGAATATATATTATGGGCCCAATAAAGACAAATACATCACTAGGGCACAATAAGCAGCTGTACCTGACGGCCATTGTGAGGCACATCCTGGATACTTAGGACTCCATCCTGGCCTACTCGGAAATGGAGCTCAAACATCTTCAGGCCTTCCCCTTCAGGATATCTCCTCCAATGTCAGCGCATGCACGAAGCTTCAAGCAGCCATTTTTGTAGTCTGGACCAGCCCCCCCGCATGTGCATTACACTAAACGGCTGCCATATTTGTAGACCATCAAAACTACTCTGCACATGCGGGCATCTGACATGGCAGCCATGTTTGTAGTCCAACCTCTTCCCCACACATGTGTGGAATGAGAGTGATGGCCATTTCAAACATTCTATGTTTTTTGGTGGAAACGGAGCCCAAGCATATAACAAGTGGAGGGTGGCTTCCTCTGTAATAAAGAATCACAGGACTGCAGATGAATTATGGTGATAGTTTCAGTTTTTAGATCAGAGTGTCCAGGGGGTGCATTTTTTTTTCACATACCTGGATGCTCACCGTGGTCCATGCCTAATCCCTCTTCCTCTGTCTTTCTCAGATGGTGAAGGCAAATAAATGCATGACATGCTGCAGTGCCACCTTATGGCCACACAACTCAGGGCTGCATTGCCCGGCATGATTGCATGATGAGGATGATCTTTTCCTGGAACAATCCCATTCCATGGACCCTGGAATCCAGGAACCAACAGAACTAATTGGGTGAATCCAGGAGTGCTACTTCTCCATAACCAGACGGCCACAGTGGCCATGATGGAGAGTAAGCAAAACATTATGCTTAGAACAATGGAAAAGCTGGAAGGATTAACACAGAATAATACACCTCCACCCCTGGCCCCATGGCCAGATCCCACTCCGCAGCCTGACGACCAGACAGGAAAAGGAAATTCAGCCCCTGACATCCCAGAACAAAACCCAGGAGACGAGAATGGGGATGAAGAATTGCCAGATGATGAGGAAGACATAGTTTCAGATGAAGGAGAGAGGGAAACCACTCAGTCCATTCCTTACCTTACTTCTAAACTATGCTCTTTTGATTTAATACCAGGACTTATGAAGGCCATAAAAACTACAATGGGGTTTGAGCTAGAATCAGCAAAGGCTGAATCTAAACTCAACCTCATTATTCAACAAAAACAAATCATCAAGGAAACCTTTCCCTTATGCCCAGCTTATGACGACATCTTTGTCAAAGAATGGGAATCCATGGAGCCGGGTCACCTGTCCAAAAAGAGGAGCATGGACAGAATGCATCTGGTCCAGGAAAATAAAGTGAATGTCTGATGCATGGTCCCTACAATTGATCCACAGATTGCAGCCCTCAGTAAAAAGATGGTCCTACCCTGTGGTACTATCTCCTTTAAAGATCCCACCAACAAAAAAATGGAGGATATGTTAAAGAAACTATTCAAGATTTAAGGCATGGTGGCAAGCTCTGCCACAGTGGCAGTTTATTCGGCCAGAGCACAAATCCGATGGCTGGAGGAACTCTTGGAAAAAGCAGACCATAAATCCAGAGAATCCAAGTTGATAGAGTGTACTCTGGACACAGCAAAATATTTAGGGGATATGGCAGTAGATACACTAAAACTTGAGGCAAGAGCATCTGCATTAACTAACAGAGCCAGAAGATCTTTCTGGCTCAATCTATGGAAGGCTAACAATTAATCTAAAAATCTGCTACAAAATTTACCCCAGAAGGGTAAACATGTGTTCAGAGAAGGCCTTCAGGGGTACTTAAAACAAAAAGAAGGCAAAGACCTAGGCAAAAACAAGAACAGAACCATTTATCTACCCTCTGGTAGATGTCGCTTTCAAAGGACAATAAATTCCAGTAAGGCCAAAGACAATCAAATTTTAACGATTCCAATTCCTTTCGAGGCAGAGGATACCAATATAACAATGTCCCCCATACCTCTTTCAGTTACAACAACCACTCCTCTTCATTCAGAGAGAGGAACACAAAGCTTGGAGGCAGAGAAGGTAGAAACAAACAACAATGAATACTTCGGCATACCCCCTGTCTCTATCACGCAGGAGCATCAATACCTCCCAGTGGGAAAAAGACTATTATTATTCCAAAATCAGTGGCAGCTCACAACCTCAAGACAACTGGGTTCTGGAGGTAGTATCACAAGGATATGTGACAGAGCTAATACAGAGACCAGAAAGTCACAGATTCATTCACTCCCCAGAAACAAAAAGAAAAGCATCTGCCCATCAAGTCCAGCGAGTAGTGCAGAACCTGATTCAAAACAAGGCCATTCAGCTTGTCCCAGACAATGAACAGGGGAAGGGAATTTATTCAGTTTTCTTTCTGGTGCCCAAAAAGAATGGGTATCTCTGCCCCATCTTAGATCTGAAGTTCCTAAATGAATACGTCATTATCCACAGGTTCAAAATGGAGACTCTGGGATCGACCCTCAGGAGCATCAGATTAGGTGACTACCTGACCTCTATCAATTTAAAAGACACTTATCTCCGCATCCCAATCTGGTTAAGTCATCAACAATTCCTAAGATTCCACATCCTAGGATAGCTTTTTCAGTACCAGGCCTTATCCTTAGGCCTAGCATCGGCACCAAGGGTGTTTACAAAAGTCTCCATCATTTTCACAACCCGTCTGCAGGAGCAAGGCATGGACATCATCCCATACCTGGATGACTGGCTAATACAAGTCCAGTCCAGAACTCAGTTACAGAAAAATACACATCTAGCTTTACATGCCCTGGTGAAACATGGCTGGGTGGTCGACTACACCAGCAGTTCTCTTACTCCAACTCAACAGTTAGAGCACCTGGGAGGACAGAGATAAACACGTCTGAAGGGAAGGCAAGGTCATCTCCAAAATGGGTGGAGAACATGATCAGCCTAGTCTGGGCATTAAGGGCTAGTAGACTCCCCACCATTGGACAAATAGCTGAAGTGCTGGGTTGCATTGCCTCACGCATTGATCTGGTTCCATTGGCCAGATGGAACATGAGGCCACTCCAGAACTATCTGACTCAGGGCTGTCCATCTGGAGAGTACCTGGGAGTCAAGATAGCTCTACCACTAGCAGTGAGGCAATCCCTGACAGGTGTACGCTCAGGCACAATCTTGTACAAGACACCCCTCTGGAGCTGTCCTACAAAGCCACTCTAGAGACAGATGCCAGCCTGATGGGGTGGGGAGCATGCATGGACTCCTTATTGGCTCAAGGACATTGGCAGCATTGGAATCCAGATTGTCCATCAATGTCCTGGAAATGAGAGCAGTGTATCATGCTCTGAGGGCATTCAGGGAGATCATTACCGGTCGGTCGGTCCTAGTATGGTCCGACAACCAGGTCACTGCAACTTATATCGCCAAACAGAGGGGCACCAGAAGCAGAGCCATGCAATGAGAGGTGATGAGAGTAATGGTGTGAGCTCAGGCCAACCTCACTCACATTGGCACCATCCATCTGGCAAGCAAGCTAAACATCAGAGCAGATTGGCTCAGCCAGCAGCAGGTACACCCAGGAGAGTGGCAACTGCATCCCAACATATTCTGAATGATCCAAAAGAGATGGGGGCCCATAACCATGGACCTAATATCCACCAGGGCAAACTCCCAAGTAGACAGGTTCTACTCAAGATACAGGGAACAGCAATCCAAGGGAGTCAATGCACTGTCCCAGGACTGGGCTCTGGACTGGGCCTACATCTTTCCCCCCATTCCCTTGATTTCTCAGGTCCTGTCAAAAGTTCGACAGTTACAGAGGTTCATCATCTCAGTGGCCCCTAATGC
This sequence comes from Neoceratodus forsteri, assembly GCA_016271365.2. NCBI lineage: Eukaryota > Metazoa > Chordata > Ceratodontiformes > Ceratodontidae > Neoceratodus > Neoceratodus forsteri. The sequence continues at coordinate 756,465,721 of CM057449.1, read as the reverse complement.
CCTCAGAGGGCATGGTTCTCAGCAGCGATGGCCATGACAGTAGACAGATGGAGTCTACCTCACAGATTCAACATGTTGATCCAGGGTCCAATGACCCATCTAGCCCCAGAGACCCGGAAATTGTCAGCTTGGCTCCTGAGATGCAAAGATCGCTAAAGCCGGGTTACCATTCTTTGGTCATCTTGACTATGCTGCAATCCAGGAGGTCATCCACCACCTCCACCTGTTGCAGGCACTGGAGTATTTTCTCAGCCTGGTGCTGAGTGAGAAACACAGCACCAGAAAAAGCCAACATGTCAACTATCCTACTATTCCTGCAGCAGGGTATGGACAAAGGTCTATCCCCTTTGTCGCTCTGGGTGTAACTTTTGTCCATAGAAGCAGCACTGGGCCCAATTGGACAACACAGCCCAGGTGCTCACCCAGATGCAGTAAGATTCCTAAAAGCAGTTGAGATGATCTGCCCCAAACCCAACCCCCCATGGCTCCTTGGGACCTCACTCTAGTTCTCGAGGCATTGAGTATTCCCCGAACCCTTCCTTGAGACACAGTTGTCTGGGTGGGCCTTAAAACCTGTTTTCTTCTGGCCATCTGCTCAGCCCAAAGAATAAGCGAGCTAGGGGCGCTATCCTGCAAGGAACCCTATACTATCTTCACCCCCGAGGGCAGTATCACTAAGAACGGTACCCACCATCCAACCCAAGACCACTTCCAGATTCCACAGGGAGCAAATAATCAAGCTCGCAACCCTGTATGAGCATGCAGAACAAGGAGGCAACCACGTTCCCTATAATTTGGATGTTAGGAGCACTCTGGCAGTATATATCATAAGAACTCACATAATACTCAAGTTAAAAAGATTGTTCATTATTGTGCAAGGACAGAAGCAGGGTATGGCAGCTTCCAAAACTGTGATTGTCAGTTGGCTAAAGAGAACTATTCAAGAGGCTCACAAGACAAATAATCTCATTGCACCAGAAGGCATTTAAGCACACTCAACCAGGGTGGTGGCCACCTCCTGGGCTGAAAGGGCAAATGTTTCCACCAAGGATATATGCCAGGCAGCAACATGGACTTCCATTCATACTTTTGCAAGACATTCCAGACTCGAAACTTTACACAAGCAGAAGGCCTAATTTGCGAACAAAGTTATCTCAGTGGCCAGTGCATCTAAACCACTCTTTGCTCACTCTTTCCCATCCTGATGGGAATGGTAATGCAGCTTAATGGAACCAGTGATGTAATGACTGGAGTGCCATGGATATACAGTACAACATACCACAATGAGTGTTTACTCACCTGGTAAAGGTGATTGTGTTAGTTGATATCTATGGCATTCCACGGCCCTCCCATCAGAGCAATTAGAGTGGCAATAATACCCTCATGGTAGGAAAAGTGGACTTGAATTGCTTACAATGATTTTGACTATAGATTATGAGACTGCCTAAGAATGGCACCCACACATGCAGCTGAGTGTGTTTTTTTTTTTGTTTAAGTAGACGGTTGTAGTAAAGAATGAGTTTTCCATCAGTCACACTTGGTGGCCGAGTCTTAGAATTGTATCAATAGGGAAATAAATGGTGTTTGATTGGACTTTCAGTTTTATCTCCCCAAGACTTTTTGTTAACTTAGTGGTCCAAAGAAGTATGTCTGTGTAAATAACTTTGTTTCAGCTATGGAAGAATCAAACTGGAGAGCAGGGACTCCTGGGAACAAGATATACTGCAAAATTTGATCCGGGGTCACATATGCATCATTAGCCTATCAGGTGGGCTAAAAATCATGATGTAATGACTGGAGTGCCACAGATATCAATTAACACAATCACCTTTACCAGGTGAGTAAACATCCAGTATATTGCTGGAAACAGTCTAAGTCAACGGCAATTAAGCCCTTCTGTCATGCAGTATTTTGTGACATGTCATTTACTGCAAGTTAATGCATTACATAATGGCTGTAGTATTTTGTGACATGTCATTTACTGCTAGTTAATGCATTACATAATGGCTGTAGTATTTTGTGACATGTCATTTACTGCAAGTTATTGCATTGTATCATGGCTGGCTCCACTCTAAATAAAATATTTCTGGTTTGCTTTATAACATAAGTAAAAGGGGCTCAGAAAATGTCTCTTGACTGACCATGGGTGTCTCCTCATGACTTTGTAGGGTTAAAGGACTGAGAAGCAAATTTGAGTGATTCTGGAACCCTAGGTATTTACAGTGGGATGCTCTTAATTAGACAAGAGACAACTTCAGAGCACCCTTTACCTTTAACTGAATGCTCCTCCCCTCTCAAATTTGATTCCATAGGGAAATATGATCAATTTGGAGTAAATAGCAAAAAAAAAAAAAAAGCAAAGTTAGATAGCTTCTACACTCTCAGTGCCTGGATTTCATTTTGTGCCACTCTTTTAGCCTTTTTTGTTCAGCATGCCTTGTTTGTTTTTTGAAAAGTACAACATTTTCAATTTCCAATCATACTACAGTAGCTGAACACCCGACCTCCTAGTAAACATGCAACTAGAGGTAGAGGCCCCTATATACAGACAGAACTCTTTTGAGTCATGCCAAATAGCACACGGTCAGGAAGGCACATTCATAAAGCAGTGTGTTCTGTCCAATGTGTACTACTTGTGTGAACATTAGTTTGGATTTGAAGCAGTTGGGTTGTCCCTGATGTAATCTCTTTTTCCCACTTACCACAACAAATGCCTGTTGTTGTTCACTGCAGTTTTATGTCTTTGAGGCCCTGCCCTACTAACCAACTATAATTAGCCCTGACAAATATTTATTCTACCCAAGGTACTACTATAAACAGTACACAATATTTAAGCAAGTGTGTGTCAGAAAAATTTGGAATTTCATGGACATCACACCTGGCATGTAACCCTTCATTCACGAAGAGGATTAAAGTGTATGCATTTATGTTTCATTTTCCCCAAGGCCTGTCATTTACTGTACATGCACTTGTATTTTAACTGCCATTTTGTATGATACTGTACATGTTTAAAGTTTCTTTTCCAAGTAATGTCTTATCGTCTCTTGCACTGGAGAAAAATGAAATTAAATGAAATTGCACGTGTAAACAATATCATTTAAAGGTATGGAGGCAGTATTCAGCAGGTTTTGTATATCCTTGGTTAGGCTGCATTACTAAATACTCACTGTGCAACCCTAAGCAACTCATGTAACCACTGGAAACGAGACTTGGCATTTCAGCTGGGGTATCCTGGGCTGATACATTTTAAACATTTGGAAACAGCTGGAAACTTCCAAGTTTGAGGTAAGTTACTAGAAAGTATTCTGATGGTTAACTTGTTCCCCGAGAGCTGTTTCCCCACTAGGCCTCAACTAGGGACAGAATGCATCAGTGTTTGTCCTCATTCCTCATACTTTTTGATTTGCCATATTGGCTGGGGTATGAATATTCATGGCTCACCCTTCTGCATTTGCCATAAAGGGAGGAGTTCAGTTGGGCCTTCCAGCCTCAAACCTCAGGCTGTTTGCCAGCAATAGGGAGTTTAGCATTTTTTTTCAGCAGTGCAGAATGAAAGTGAGAGAGAGAGAGAGAGAGAGAGAGAGGCTCCAAGGAAGCCTTGCTCACCTCACCCTTCTGGGGGTGGGGGAAGGCTCTCCAGCAGCAACTATAAGAGAAGATCACAATAACCTTGGCCAGATGGGGGGCATACAAGAAGATACCCACCTGAGAGACACCAGGGAGTAGCTGTGGTCCACTTCTCAGAACAGGTCACAGGTGTCCTTGCAGAGGCATTCCCAGTTCATAGTAGAGGAGGCATAGGCATTCACCTCCATGGAATGCTCAGGTAATGCAAAGTATTCTGGATAACAACTAACCTGAAGTGCACCTCCAAGAATCATGCAGTTTGTTACTGTACTGTGTAGTTGTCAGGACTGGTGAGCCTGGCCAGGGTTGATGTCAGCCAAGGTTGGGCTGGGTGAAGCAGCCTTTTGCTAAGGTCAGTAGGACCAAGGTCACATGATGCACGTGAGGCATATGCAACAGCTGGCACAAAAGTAAGTAGGAACTATAAGCTGGTCCCAAGTTCCATCAATAGTGTCACCAGCTGGCACTTCAATTACTGTACATTGCTGGCACTGAAGCTCCCCAGGGTAGTGTCATGCCCTGCCTGGGGAGAATGTCACTGTGTACAATCCTGTGGAATAAAATTTCCCCCATAGGGACTTAAATGACAGCGAATTGAGAATTGTAATGTATTCTGTACTTGTAAGACAAAGAAGGAATGCAGCCACAACCATCCTGTACAAATGGAAGTATGATACCATGTGTGCAAATTCCCTTTGAACCATGGGGGAAAGGAACCATGAAGGGAAAGTAGCCCTATAGAGGACCTCTAACATCTGTAGAAAGTTCAGTAATCCATTAATCTGCTTGACACCAGCTCCAAGTATGGACCTTCTGGTGTTTATGTGGTTTCCTTCATTTTTGATGTCCCTGTTGGTTTTGCTTCCCCTGGTTCCTATTTTCCAGGTCCATGGTGGTCAGTTGCAGTACCTATTCTGATCGTAAGCAGGCCTCCCCCTTGATTAGAAGTAATACTAGTGCCTCTAGACAAAGAGGGGGGCCAGGCGCTTATATTTGTTGGTTCATGCTCTGGGATTTTCGAGATGTGATGTACTGGGAGCACAGTGCCCAGTGTACTCCAGTGACCACTACACCTTTTAAAAGTTCTTTGGTGCAAATCAGTAAAACATGACTGAGGTACTGTCCCAAAATATGGTAAAGAGTGTCATTTTGCAGTTTATTCTCTCAGCTAATCGAATAGCACATGTGTGCCTTCCTTTTGTTGGAGGAGCAGCTGGAGCCCATTTGATTTGCATGGCACTGAGTGATAGAAGCTTGTGTTCCTCAAACGTGTCCCTGCTTGCAAATAGGCAGTGGTAGAAGAGGGTCTGCATGCTTGTTGTGTGTGTGAGAGCATTCCTGAATGGATGGCAGAGAGGCGCCAACCACAGAAGACCAGCACCAACCCCCATGGAGAAAGGCCCTAGAGATGCTGCACCAGCATAGGATGACCCATCAAGATTGCCCATCAGTTTGAGGGAGCTGGAGATCATCCTCTGACTCTTCTGCCTGATCAAAGAAGACAGCAGCAGACCAGCATCAACTGTGGCTGCTGCACCACCAGCAGAGGAACTGACAGAGCAGAGACCACACCAGCACATCATGCCCACTTGCCCAAAAGAGGGAGATTTGCCCATGGACCATTACTGACCTTCATGATAAGGATCCACCTGCAACTTTCACCACCCTTGAACCCAGCAACAGTGGTTCTGTGATCAGGTACCTTTTGTACCTTTGCGAGTCAGTGAGGACATTTTACAAGAGACTAAAATAAAAGTATCAGTAATTTTCAAAAAAGTACAGCATTGAGCTTCTGGTATTAAAGAACTCCTGACTAGAGATGCAGCAAAGTTAAATTCTGCCTGCTAAGTAGATGCAAAATAGCCCACTTTGCATTACTTTCCAGCTACGCGAAGTGCCCATTGAAAATTGCTACTTCACTACTTCGCCTTGTAATAATGATGATAATGACTTTGCATTATCTCACTCAGCCTTACTTCACTTTAAAGGTGGAGTGAGAATTTACAGGCAGCCTACATACATCACATGGCATACACAGTCTAGATCACATGCTTCAGGGAGGCAGGAAGTGAATCTTTGGATGGCACAGGCATGACCTCATCAAGAACACTGGAGATATGAGGTTGCGACAACTGTTCATCAGCATCAGATCCATATTCTACCAATATGGGGATGGGGATGTGAAATCTACTACACTCTGGCTCACGGTCATGCCTTTAGACTCCACAACATTTGGGAAACTGATTAACTTGTTGCCACTGGCATGGGTTGAACATGGGGCAATACTCATGCCATCAGCAATTTTACTACCACCAGTGGGGGCTACAGCATCTCCAACCATGACTGATGCTACTGATGACACTGTGAAAAACATAGTCAGAGAAATCCCTTTACTGGCATCAACTATGCACCTCTGCTGCTTACTACTACCACGCCCACGGTCACTCTTGCCACTAGCAGTAGTGCCATGGCCAGAAGCATCTTTGCATGCACTTTTCTTTGCAGGAATTTTTGGGGATTACACAGAAAATTCACAATAAATTGAGATTTCTAAAATTTGTGGTGGATGGGAAGCCAAAAAACAACAACTGTGGCTTACAAATGCTGATTTGGCAGTAAAAAGATGCAAACGTACAGATGCAGATTGCACACTATAAAGAGATACAACTGCACAGGCACAAAAACACCTGAACCAGTGTTCACATAAATCAAAAACTGGAAAAATAAATGATACCTTTTGCTGGTTGGGGGGGATGCTGCAGTAGTTCACTATCAAGATAGAAAGAAGCATTAAAAAATACCACAGACAGATAACCGATTCTGAGTGTGGCGATTACTGTGTGGCACAATAAAATGTGTCTGACTTGATGGCACTCACACACACTCATACACACTACAGTGAGGTAACGCACAGAAAATGTACTGGTGCGGTACACTATATAACCAAATCTTTTAAACAGAATGAAAATATGCACTGCACCACAACAAACAGAAAATAATTATCAAAAATTAATTCATGTATTACTGTGTGTACATAAACACACAAATACTGACACACACTAGTACAAAACAATTAGAAAGACTACCTTTCTCATGCGAATCTTACTCCACCGCAGATACGCCCCTCCCGCGAAGCACACTTTTAACATTGCCTGTCAGTACACAGGCTGAATGTTCTAAATTAACATTCAAAATGCACAGAAAAACACTCAACACTCAATGATCTAAGCACATGAGGGTTTCCCTACAGTCAATGTACTGAATTTGAGCCAAAATAATTGGATCAAAAGTGATTTTTTAAAACTTTCTTAATGGTTTGATTCTCAGAGCTCTGAGAAAAAACCTGTCCCCAGCTTTCCACTACACACACTATGCAGAACTGAGGCTGTGCAAGACAATATTGAGCCCAAGTGATCTGCCATCCCATGAATCAATACAAAATTCGCCTCACATACTGTAGCAATAAACAGGTGAAGCAAAGTGAAATCCATGCAAATCAATGGCACTTCGCATTAAAATTAAGGGGAATGCTGTATTACAAGGCAAAGTAACGCAAAGTGCATTGAAAACAATACACTTCACATTCAAATATAAAGGTGGTGTACTTCGCTCCATGTTGTGGAGCACTACGTGGATTAAGGAACAATACGCGAAGTGCTCCACATAGCGAAGCAGGAACACTTCACCTACCTCTACTCCTGGCACAGTTGACACAACTTTGAAAAAAATGCAATATTCAGACATAACTGTAGCTTATATTTTGTATTTTATTCTGTAATTCTTACCCTTATTTCCTTATTCTAGGGGGTATTTGCATCAATACAGTATCTCTACTCTTTGAGCTCTGGCTGTCTGCCTACACCTGACATCATAATTCAGTTTATGACATCAAAATATGTTGCTGTGGAGATAATTATGATATCATAAACAGGAGATTGTAATGCCATTTGTAAAGAAGCAGCCAGAGTAGATAGAATCTAGTGAACAGGTATCTTGTTTTCATGCAACTGTTTTCAGCAATAAAGACAATGAGGTAATTACTGAAAATATATGAAGTACTGAAGAATATGGGATGGAGCTGAATATAAATCTTGCTTTTTTCAAAGTTTTGCTAATGTTGTCAGTGGCTCTTTAAAGAACTGTGTTAAAAAGTTAAGTAACTGTACCAGACAGAATAGGCATATTGGAGAGAGGGGACCACTATTCAGAGATAAAAGAGTCCAGTCTTGGACCATGATTTGAAGAATGGCTGTGTCAGCAGCAGATGTGAGCCCTGTGGCTCCACAGGGAGAGACTGGCATTGGTAAAACTACAAGTACCCAGCATCAGTCACGGGGGCCCACAATGCCAGAGGCCCCCTTGGCATTGCGATTGCTGCCTCTTCATTAGAGTCATTATGTATCATTAGCTGCCAAAACTTTTCCCTTGTTTCCTTTTAGGTTCATGTTCTGATGAAGTTCTGACACAACTGAATCTAATCCCAGTCATACACTCCTGAAAAATGAAGGCTGAGGCGACTGCACGCCTAATGAGCCAGGAGGAAGAAAAACAGCTAAAGTTATTTTGAATATGTAGATGTCAGATTTAACAAGACTGGAAAAATTAACACTAGGGGTGGGATATTCAGAGCAGTTGCACCATGTACAATAGGGATGCGCCTACGCAAGAGCGGATATGCTCCATAGTGCAATATTCAGCGGGAGCAGCTGTACAGCACAACATGCAATGCGATGCAACGTAACAGAAATGAATGCATGTGCAAGTGCAGGGGGCGTAACCAGGAATAATGTGCACAGTGTGATATTCAACAGTAGGCAACGTGGGCAGTAGCGGAGCAAGTGCAAAGTTGCACGACAGTGGAAATGAGCCAAAAGAAAAGGGAGCAAGAGTGGGAAGGATGAATGCGCTACAGAGGAGCCATAGCGGGGGAGCACGGAAACAGAGTGGCAGGGAGGCAAGCCAAAAAGCAGGGGGCAGGTGTGGCCAGAAGGTGGATGGGGGGGCCCACTGGAGGTGTGTGCAAGTGTGAAGAGGTGTGTGTGTGTGTGTGCATGAGAGGGCCTGAGCATGACACAGAGGATGGATGGCAGTGGTCAAGAGGCAGGTCACACAGTGGTGAACAGCCAGGGGTGTACCAGGTGCAGGGGCAGCACCAGCAACACAGAGCCAGGGGGGGACCTGGTAGACAGCTGCCTGTGGGGGGGGACTCCAACCAGGGATATGGCCAGTGTCACCTTCCAGATGGAGGCGGTAATGAGGGGTGTGAGAAGGCAGGCAGGAGGGAGGCACAGCCATGGAAGGGCCCGTCGGTGGTATGCCCAGAACAGGCTGTACTGTGCCAGCACCACCTTCGAACAGTACAGTGACACTGAGATTGTGGGCTGGTACCACCTGAACTGGGTGATTCTGAGGCAGCTCTGTGAGCTGTGCAGTGATGAGATGTAGGCACCCACATGACGGAGCCATGCGCTGTCCATGGAGACTAAGATCACAGCCGTCATGTGCCTACTCACCACAGACACCTTCCAGAGACCAACAGGGAACATGACAGGCATAACCCCGTCAGTCTTGTCACGCCTACTCACACAATTCCTCAGCACACTGCTGACACATGCTGTGGAGTACATCCATTTCCCCAGCACACAGGCGGAGCACACAGCAAACATGCAGGAGTTCCACAGGGTAGCATGGTTGCCTGGCATGCTTGGGGCCATAGACTGCACCCATGTAGGCATCCACATGCTACCTGGCCTGGACGGGGTGGCATACATCAACCGCAAGGGTTACCCGAGTGTCAACTGCCAGGCGGTGTGCAATGCCAGGGGGTGCATAATTAATGTCTGTGCCACGCACCCTGGGGAGGCACACGATACCTTCATCTGGCTCCAGTCTGCACTGTGCCATAGGTTTGAGAGTGGGGACATCTCCACTGGCCATCTGGTAGGTGAGTATGCATAGCATGCAGGACCATGGGTGCAGACATGGGGAGGTGGGGCATGGGAAGGGTGCCATGGGGAATGGCCATGACGGCCCATGGCACAGTGTCACAGACTACCATGCTAATGAATCCCCTCTACACACAGGTGACAGTGGTTACCCACTACGGCCTTGGCTGCTCACAGCATACCAGCGCCCCATGACCCCAGCACTGTAATAGTACAGTAAGGTACACGCCACAACACGGAATGTCATTGAGTGGGTGTTCAAGCTGCTGAAGGCACAGTTCCAATGCCTGCAAACGTCAGACAGTGCCCTACAGCACAGCCCCTCAAAGGCCTGTGGACTATTCCTGGCCTGCTGTATCCTGCACAACATGGTCACTGACTGTGGGATAGCCATTGAGGTCAAGGAGGAGGAGGACAGCGGTGGGTACGAAGAGGACACCAGTCCAGCTGGTGTTGGGCAGCCACCCCCTGGGCAAAGGGATCCCCAGCTGGCCTGGATGGCCCAGCAGCACTGGGTTACCATTGCAGAGCAGCACTTTGGAGAACACAGGTAGGTCAACAGGGCCACGAGCAACCATGAAGGGCAAGGGCACTGCCCACAGACAGGCAGGGGTGGACACCAGGGGAGGATGGTGTCAGTGGCATGGGAATGGGTGGGGGACCACACACAAATGCAGAAAACAGCAGGGCTGCATGTGGCATGTACACACACCCCTACCCATGCCCACAGGGCCACAGGCATGCCCACCTCAACTGGCCCCCCACACCCACACAGGACCCAACTCTACCACACCCAGTGGCTGGCACTGTGTGTGCCTCAGACACTGAGCACCATTACACAGTGGCAGACAGTGCTACGTAGGCATCATCATGCACACGCCACAGTGGCCAGCAGCTGGGGGTGTGTGCACAGGGACCATATGTGTGCAGGGCTGGGCACCACACCCATGCAATGCACAAAGAATACCACAGTGCACACAGGGCAGTGGCAGACAGTGGCTGTGGAGGGGGAAAGGTCAGTCATGCAGCACAGTAGTACGGCCGCCACAGATGCGTGGGTGGCTCTGCCGAGACCTGCCAGCCATACCAGGCTGAACAGTGGCCTCATGGGGTAGCACTGAAGGTCCCCCAGGGGTGGTGCTGTGTGAACGCGACCGTGTCCGTGCAGGGGTCTGCAGGCCACCAAACATGCCCACACCAGGCATGCTAGGTATGCCCACAGCCGAACCCAGCATCGAAATGGCAGGGGTCACACAATGCAGTGAACGGGGCTGGAAATAACACTCTGCAGGGTGTGCAGTGGCTGGGCACCCAGCCAGTTGGCCAGTGTGGCCATGACAGTTTGCATTGCAGTGGCCTGCCTGTCAGTGGCAGCGGTCACATACACCCGCTGATGAGCCAACTCTTCCAGGAGCAGGGCATGGTCCTTGCTTCACCGCTCCTCTGTCTGGTGCAGTGCCACACAGAGTGCATCTACCACTGCCATGAGCCACATCTGCTGATCCACAGAGGTCTGAAAAAGATGGCTGTGGTCATCCAAGGGGCCATCTGCATGTCCAGCATGCTGTCCCCCATGGTGTTCCTGGCCCTGCTGTGCAGCGCCCCTCAACGGTGGGTGCCACACAGTGCTGCCATCCTGGGATACATCCACACACGGTGCACTGCCACTGCCCCAACCCCTGTCCCCACGTCAACATGGGCCAGCTGCTGCCCATCTGGCTGCCAATCGCCAGGCACCACTGGCGTGGCCACAGCAGCAACAACAGCCCCACTACCCTGGCCACACATCAATGCTGCCCCACTGGAGCCTGCAGACGCAGCCTGGACAAGGGCTGTTGTGCAGGCAGCCATGCCAGCACTACCTGTGGATTCGCCTGGGCAGATGGCATCCATGGGATCATCTTGTGTCCCACATACATCATTGTCCAAGACGTGCATCATGTCATCATCTGTGTTGGAGCTGGTCTCGATCTGTGTCTCAGCACACTGGACACCATGAGTGGTGTCATGCTGGAACACAGCCAGGGCCATGTCCGCACCCACACCACTGGTATCAGTCCAGACAGATGTGCAGGGCTGCAGACGATCGGTCTCTCGGACACCTGTGGAGGTGGATGGGTGCTCCACCATGTCCAGGGCCTCCCCTTCAGTGGACACACCCACCATAGCTGCCCCATGCAGATGCTCAGGAACTGTAAAGGAACACAGTACCGTTAGTGGTTCTGCCTGGCCCTGGGGCCTGCTCCCTCTCTCACATACTGCCAGCACCGGTCCTACCATGTAGTGATAGGCTGCCGCCTGCCTGGAATCCTCTACCAGGAACACCCTCAATGGCACTATGCTGCATGCTGCCGGCCACCTGCTCCTCCAGTGGCATCAGGCGGGGAACGTCCTGCTGGCCCCCACCAGTGGCAGCACGTGCCACCCTGATGGTAGCCACCTGATCCTTGATCCACCTCCTGTCCGTGCCAACCTTTTTCTTGCACTTCTACACAGAATGCTGGTGGCTGCCCTGCTGGTTGACAGCACGTGCCACCTCATCCCATGCCACCGCATGGGCCTGTGGTGTGCCCCTCTGTCCACTGAGCAGTAGCTCCCTGTCAAGGTAGGCCTCGAACAGGGCATCAGATTCTGCCCTTGTGAAGTTGGACCTCCTCTTTCACACCCTTCCCTGCTCCTCTCCATCCTCTCGCTCAGTCATGCTCGTGCATGGGGGATGGACAGGTATTACCTTAGACTGTGAAGTCCCATACAGCTCTCCCAGACCACAGTCCCCACATCTCCACAGCATGCCACTTACCTCAAAGGACTGCAGTACCGATCACTGGCCTATGCATTCCCAGGTCGCGTATTTATAGCGCATCGCATGCAAATGAGGGCAGGCACAACTGTAATGGGATGCAAATGCAGAGGATGCACTGTGGAATGGCTCATGAGCTGATTAGCATAACCTGGCTGAATATCACACTGTTGCACCTTGCGCAATGGTGTTGAGCATGCTCAGGCTGTGGCGCACCACTGTGACATGCACAATTAGCACCACACCACGTATGCCCGTGGTGCTGATGCCAATGCTAGTAGTGCTGCTGATGCAGTGTGCATAGGAGGCAGTACAGAGCACTGCCACTATTGTGCCTGTGGCTCTTGTGCACTATATGCCCAAAAGGGAGCTCATGCCATGGTGTGCCATGGGCACCATGGCGCCTCAGCATGGTAGGCCATTGCATGGCATCACACACATGCACCCTACCGTGCTCCATGCAGGGGCCTCCCAATAGCGCTGTGGTGCTCATGCACTATATGCCCAAAGGGGTGCTCGTGCCATGGTGCACTGTGGGTGCCATGGCACCTCAGCATGGTAGGCCATTGCATGGCATCACACACATGCACCATACCGCACTCCACACAGGGACGCTTGATTCTGCAGCTGACCTTTGCCCTCTGGGCACCATGCATCCGCATGGCTGCCCATCTATTGCACAGTCCAGTGCCAGCATGATTTTGACTGGCAGCGCAGTACTGCGCTGCCTCCGCACGTCGGGCACATGCGCTACAGGTCACCATTTTGTGCTCACCAGTGTCAGCACCATGTCTCGCACCAGAGCACCAGTGTGGACAGTGGTGGAACTAGCAAACTTGGTGGTACTTGTGGAGCCCCATGCAGGTGCCCTTTTTGGGCAGGTTCCCTTCCTGAGGCCATGCACTGCGGTGTGGCAGGTGGAGGCAGAGGGCCTTGAGGAGGCCACAGGGAGCAGCAGGACCACTGAGCAGTGTCGCCACTTCTATGGGGACCTCCAGCAGCGTGACCCTGACCACCTAGGGAAACTGCAGGTGCGTGCCCGGTGGGGCACTGTGCCATGGCCAAATAGGTGCTCCATCACCATACTCGTACTATCCATCTGTCCTGGTATCACAGTGATCAGCAGGCCATGCCGCTAGGGGGTTGGTACCTGTGTTTCCAGTTGTGGTGATGCATCAAGTACACCTGCGCCACCAAGGCATGGATGGGCTGTGCAGGCACTCACACTGCAAAGGGGGGCTATGGTTCAGACGTGTACTGATGGGACTCTCTCCATGTTTGCACTCTAGGCCTAGAGGATCGCCGTAGGGACTGGATGGCCTAGGAGCATGGAGGGCAGGTCAACGATTGTGGTGTGGCCATGTAGGCAGAACACAGTGGTGGTGCCCAGGATCAGCAGCGCCCTGCTGACCGGAATGCAGGTGAGTGCTGTGTTTCCCCTTACAGCTGTGCATGGTGGGTAGCAGGGGTGGTGGTGGGGTGTGGCTCCCTGCACATGGCCCCTACTACCATGCACGTCCCATGGTGTCCTCTGCACCATCCTGTGGGTCTGCTCATGTGGGTGGGTGTCGCAGGTGGGCTGTGTGTGCACTGGGCACCTGGCTGTGCTACTGCTCGCCCAATGCATTGCCTTGACGCTGAACAGCCACTATGGTCCTGTGTGGTGCACGGGCTGTGGGGGTGTGCAGTGGTTTTCATGGCTTCGGGTGCCCGGGTAGGTGGGTCATGTGGCGCACCCACTGTGGTGGCATGGCCATCAGGAGCACAGGCACAGCTGCGCCATGCATATTGGGTGGGCTTGCTGGTCTGGCCAGTCACACATATTGATTCTGCTCCTTGTCCTAGGTGGACAACACTGGATGTCCCTGGAGCGGAACATCCAGGAGATCCTGCAGGTCACCCAGGCCACACTGGAGCTGCTGCAGGAGATGGAGAGGGGTGAACGTCGGTGGCACAGAAGGTGCCACTGGGAGCACAGGGATGACAGGGGCCACCAGTAGGGCCTGCAGCACCTGCACTGTTCCATTCTCTCCCTGGACTGTACCCCACACCCCTATGTCCCCCTCCTTACCATTCCCATTGTCCCCTGCCCTTCCCACCTTGTTGTAGCCTTGCACATCCCCTTCCTCACTGTATGTATATATCTTTGTAAATAGTTCCTGTTGTTGTTGTTTCCTGTTACATTATACATGCTTTTCCTACTATGACTGTGTCAGTCTCTGATTTGCAGTGGGTGCATGGTGCCTTGCTGCAGTGGTGTGCATGGCTACTGTGGGGTAGTGCTGGCCTGGCCGTGGGTGTGTCTGCCAGGTGTGGGTAGGGGCCATGGGCACTGTCTGGGGTATGTATGGTGTGCCCTGTGCACTGTTTGCCTGTGTGCAGCGAGCTTTGGTACATGTGCTATGTCCCAGCTGCCCCTGGCAGTGTGTGCCAAGCCCATGCGGCTGTGCCCCTTGCGTGTCTGTGGTATGCATGGTCATGCCGACCCCACCACCGCATGCATGGATGCTGACATGGCATTGGTGGCAGTCCATACCAGCCACCCTCCAGGCATGCCACCCTAGCAGCTGGCTTTCCGACCCCTGGTCTATTGCATGTCTGCCTCTGTTGACACTGTGGGCAGTGCTGTTGTTGTCCCCCTCCATGCAGTCTATGGTGTCTGGGGCAGTGCCTGTGGTCTGGTGACTGTCACATGGGGTCCTGCTACATGCAGGCGGTGGCCTGGTTAGTGGTGCATACACCACATGGCAAGCTCACTGAAACCATGGTGGTGTGCAGGCCGTGGGTACATGGCACCATGGGACTCATGACAGCAGCATCTGTTGCCCTGCTATGTGTGGCTGTTTGACAGGGTACCCTTGGGACTGTGGGGGGGGCTTTGCATGTGCCCTGTGTTGTCTCCTGTGTGGTGCATGCCTCCATGCACCACAGTAGACTGTTGTGCTGTCTGGTGGGGCCAGTGCTGGGATGGGGTGTGTGCATGGGTGGGTGTGCGGGACATCCAGGACAGGCTTTGTAACTTGTGGGGTCCCTCGGGTACTGCTGCCAGGTCAACCTCCTTGCTGTGCCACTGTGGGGGCCATGCAGAGGGACCTTGTGTATGCTGTGGAGGTGTCAGTGGATGGTGTCACCTCATGCGGGGAAGGTCACAGTGGGGCTGTTGTGCATGGCGCCATGGGGTGCCAGGGTGCATTGTCATGGTGATGGTGGCATACCTTCGGTGCCATGCATTGTTTGGTCATGCTTCTAGGCTGGGTGTCTTGGGATCATTCTACTGGGGGTGGTCTGCATTGGTGTGGTGTCACGGCATGGGTGGGTCCTGACCATCCTTGTGTTACAGTCACGGTTTGCCAGGGGACAGTGCCAGGGCGCCTTGCCCTGCAGGTGGGGACTGCTGGCCCATGTCTGCTGTTGGATCAGTGCCAGGCTTCATGGGCTGGTGGTCTGTTCACCTCACCTCTGGTTGTGCTGCTCATGAGGGCCTTGCCCTGGCAGGTGGTGGGGAGGGGTTGGTCTGTCTGTCCTTCTGCATGCTCCTCCACACATGGCACATCCATGGCTGGTGCACTGCTGCTTCCTGTCTTTGTCCCTCTGCATCCCTGGTTGTGCTACTGTGCATCGGCCCTGCTCCACTGCACATCCCTCATTGCACCATGGTGCATCGGGTGTGATGTTCAGCTATATTGTACAGGAGCACCTTGGCTTGTGCTTGGTTTGAATAACACGCTGATTGTGCCATGACGCACTGCACTTGTGCCTGCTCCTGCTACTGCACATCTTTTTGTCGCAGTCTGAATATCCCACCCCAGGACTACATCTCATGATAATGTGGCTCTCCGTGAAACATTGAGCATTACTGTAGTCAGTTAATGAAATAGTAACAGTTATTAACAACATCAAGGAGGCTGAATTTTGTCTTCATCCTACACTGCACTGAATACTAGTTGTTTGACAATAACCCTCCCATGCACTCTTTACATTCTCCAAGATAGTAGGCATCCTGGGACATTACATAGAAATATAGAAACATATAATTTGATGGCAGATAAGGACTGCTTGGCCCACCTAGTCAGTCCATTTCCCTACCTAATAGATAAGCTGCAGATCCTAGTTAACCAATAGCCTACTTCCTCCTATCCCCCACTAGAATTGCCTTATGTCGGTCCCATGCATTCTTGAATTCTCCCACTGATTTTGACTCCATGACTTCCTCAGGAAGGTTGTTCCATGCATCCACAATCCTTTCCATGAAAAAATACTATCTCACATTTCCTCTGAACCATCCCCCATCTATCTTCAAATTGTGACCCCTTTTTCTTGCACATCTCTTTTTCTGAAAGATGCTACCCTCTTGGACTTTGTTGATTCCCTTGAGGAACTTGAAAGTTTTATCATGTTCCCCCTCTCCCTCCTTTCCTCAAGGGCATACATATTAAGCTCCTTTGGTCTCCCTTCATATGTCTTCTGGTGTAGACCCTGCACCATTTTGATTGACCTCCTCTGGACAGCCTCCATCCTGTCTATGTCTTTGTGGAGATGGGGTCTCCAGAACCACATGTAGTACTCCAGATGGGGTCTCACCAACTGTCTGTACAGTGGAATAATAACTTCCTGTTTTCTACTGATGATGCCTCTCCCTATGCATCCCAGTATCCCCCAGCCCTCCTTATTGCCTTCTCCCATTGCTTGCCCACCTATAGGTCATCTGATATAATTACACCCAGGTCCCTTTCCATTTCTGTTGTTGTCAGTATCTCACCCTCCATTGTTTACTCTTCCCCTGGGTTTTTGTTTCCCAAGTGCATGACTTTGCACTTCTTTGCATTGAATCTAAGCTGCCATACATTTGACCATTCCTCCAATCTTGCCAAGTCCCTTCTCATCCTTTCCGCCCCACCTTGTGTATCAACCCTGTTGCAGATCTTTGTGTCATCTGCAAAGAGACATAATTTTCCTTCCAGTCCCTCTGCCATGTCACTTATAAAGGCATTAAAAAGGACTGGACCCAGTACTTATCCCGGGGTACCCCATTACTTTAGACTTTGATGTTTGTAACCTCAGCATTACTGTGCCCCTAACATCCCATGGGAAGCTTTGAAAAAAAAAACAATTTTAAACACATTTCAGTTTATACAGTATTTCATTTATTTTCTGTATTTAGCAACCCATTATTCAGTATTCAGTAACTATATACAGTAACAGGAAATCAGGATCACTGCCTCCTAGACTCCATCTACTCTGGCTGTTTGTTCACACCTGACATCATAATCTGCTGCTTTTGACATCACAAACTGTTGCTGTGGAAATGCTTATAATGTCATAAACAGAGGATTTATGATGACAAGTGTAGATGAAGTGTAGTAGACAGTGAGCCCGTGCTCATGGTAATATGTTTGTTTTTTATGAAAAAGACAGATGCTAAACACAAAAAATATATGAAATTTAAGCTATGTGTTTACAAATTACATTTTTCTAAGGTTCATCCTGTAACATCTGGAGCTCTTTAAGGCTCAGTTAACCCAATGCAGCTCTCCAGTGTTCTAAATGACCTTACCTCTATTTGAATGTCCTTCCACATCCACATGTATGCATATGATACAGTGATCTTGGTAGTAGCCCAGACACTGGTCAGCCTAATTTTGATGCAATTCATTGTTGGTTCTGCTTTAACAAACTAAGCTTAAATGCAAAGAAAACAGTGTCCAAGACCTTTGGCTCCAATCCAAGACTGGCTAAACTCCCCCCCCCACATGCACACTCTTTAAAACTAGTGGTGACTTGCCTTTTCTACATGTCATGTCTTTTAAATACTTTGGAGTCTCATAAGACCAACTCATAAATTTCTACATCCATATCAACTGTCTCCACTAACCTGTCTCCCAAGCTTGCTGCCTTCAACCATAGCAAATCATGCCTCGCCACTGCTGCCAGATGGAAAATCATTCATAAAGTGATATGTCCTTTTTGTGACTATGAGGACATTACTTATGGGGTGTCACCAAAATGTTCCCTTACACGGAACACCAATTTCCGGTCCATGCCTTCTGTCATTTCACCTCAATTGTCCCCCCACATGCACCACAGTGAGATGTACTCCAACCTAGGATGATCTCCCCTGAAGGGATAGGGGCATATTCATGGTACCTTGCTGATCTTCAAATTCTTGAGTAACAATCTACTGACTACCCCTCCTCCCTTCTCATGCTGTATACTCCCTCTTCCCATGCCCTCTGTTGCTCAAATCTCAGCTCATCTCCTACTCCTATGGCTGCCTGTCTGCTGGACAAGTTGTGTTCTCCTGGAGACTCTCTTCCCTCTTGAATCTCTCCCTTCTAAATTCCAGGCCTCTGCTTCATTGCTGTTTTTCAGCAGACAAGTTCTGGAACCAATTGGACTTCCCTGTGGCTGCTTGCCACTCTAGTTGGCAACAATCTATGGTGATTAGTTTATCTGATTAACTTTGTTCTGCTTATTTTGTAGTTGTATTTTGTATCTGTTTTTTATATATGTGTGCACAAACTCTTGTATTTTAGTTCCCTGCTGTACATTGTTTTGACTGTTAAATTACTCTGCTTTTGTATTTTGTTCTGTTAATCCCAAGCACCCTTTCCTCAGTACACTCCAGGGAAAGAGTTGTTCAGACCTCAGCATGTACTTTCATCGGCAACATTTTAAATAACTAACTAACTTATAAACTGTCAGATTATAGTAGTACTTCACAAACATATTCATGGGGCAAGTGGTGGCTTTGTTTGCAAAAGACTTGCATTATGTCAGCTAAGAGATAACCCAAGAGGCTGAAAACTGATGACCGTTGAAAGGGAATTTCCGTACTTCAGCAGTTGCATTTCCTGCTCTGCGGTTATGGCTAGATTAAACAAAGAATGATGGCTTACAGTAGCAAAGTTGTGTTCTGCTCACCGACGACACAATATACATACCCAAGATCTCAGCCAGATGAGATCTTAAACTACTATATCTGAAGATTGTTTAAATTTTGATTTTTGTAGATAATGTCTGCTATATTAAGGGGACATTACTTTTGCTAGCTATCATGGATATCTGAACATACTATTTTTCTGATTTTACCAAACCTGGAGACCTGGGTTTGAATCCTATCAGTCCCCACTTGCATACTGTGTGACCCTGAGCAAGTCACTTAACATCATTTTGCTCCCAGGTTGCACCTGGAAACAAGCTATGACTTGGTGTGCCTTTTCTTCCAAAACAATTTCCCCTTTCCCTTCTGTCACACCCTAGCATCTAATATGATACATAGCAACTGATTTGTCTATCTTTCCCAGGGATTAAGAGAGCTACCTGGTAGGATATCAAGAGGGGCCTTCTGTGCTGAGTCAAAAAGCTTTTCAAAGGTAATGGGCCCAATGTTCACAATTTAGCCTTTAGTATTTGCAATTGTGTTGCTTGTACAATATTCAGAAATACTTGTGTTCAAGTGACAGGGAGAAATCCCTATCATTTGCTCCCTACTTTTGCATGAATGGCTGCAGATCAATTTTGAAGCTAACTTATTGTGGTCTAGTCATTTGAACAGACTATGCTTTAATGGGTTCATTACCATAATATGTTTAATTTCAGCTTGCCTTTTTTCCAAAAATTACATAGAAACATAGAAACATAGAATCCGTTGTCAGATAAGGACTATACGGCCCACCTAGTCTGCCCATTTCCCTATTCACTGCTGCAGCCACAGATACTAATTGATCTCTAGCTCTCCTGCTTTGCATATCTCCAAGGTACCCTTATATCTATCCCATGCACTCTTGACCTCTCCATATTGTTTTCGCCCACACCACTTATGCTGGAAGGCTGTTCCACAGCTCCAACACCCTTTCAGTGAAAAAGTACTTCCCAACATTACCCCTGATCCTTCCACCCTTCAGCCTCATATCATGCCCCCTTGTTCTTGTGCTGAGTTTTCTCTGAAATATGTTTTGCACCTATACCCTGTTTATTCCCCTAAGGTACTCGAATGTCTCTATCATGTCTCCCCTCTCCCTTCTTGCCTCCAGTGAATAGATATTAAGGTCCTTAAGTCTTTCCTCATAGGGCTTCTGGTGCAGTCCATGTACCATCTTTGTTGCCCTTCTCTGGACTACCTCTTTTTTGTCAATGTCCTTCCGGAGATGTGGTCTCCAGAACTGTACTCCAGCTGAGGTCTCACAAGTGAGCAGTACAGCGGCATCACCACTTCTTTTATCCTGCTTGTTATGCCCCTCTCTATGCACCCCAACATTCTGTTTGCTCTCCCCACTGCCTTTTCACACTGTTTGGTCTCCTTCAGGTGGTCAGTTATGGTAATCCCGAAGTCTCTCTTCTGACTTGTGGTGGCCAGAAATTCCACACCCATCCTGTACTCCTCCCGTGGACTCCTGTGACCTAAATGCATGATCTTGCACTTTTTGTGATTGCTTGCATGCACACTCAAGAAACACATTGTGTCTGCTTGCATGCATGTGCAAGAAACACATTGTATCAGCTTCCTTTAGTAGTGGATTGTGGAGGTGCGGCAGTGTTGTGGCAAATGGCAGCAGTCCGTTTTGGGGGTGGTCTCTGCCATGCCAATAGAGGAGCATGCTGTCAATGACAGCAGTTAATGAGCGTGCCACTATGCTCAAAGAAATTGACCACTACAATCAGGGAACGCCTTGTCACTGAATGATCAGCTCTGTTTGAGGGGTGGTCCCTGACTGCAGCAGCCGATAACAGCTTCATTGTCTGGTGTCCCCTTTCAATAAACATGGCAAAGGCTTCTCCATCAGCCTGTCACAGTCCCCATGAAGCTGATGGGCAGCCACCGCCCACCTCTCCCAGTCCCGGTTAAAACCGACACGGTTGCCCAATCCCCCTGTTGGCATGCCCCCTCCCCAGTTCATTTGCCGACTGGGTAGCCCAATCCCCATCGGCATGATGCGCCCCACCATTTGTTGTATGCTGAGGGGGAGCCCAATCCCCCTCAGCTCATGCACACTCCCCCCAAGCACACTGTATGGCTAACGGGGGTGCCCAATCCCTGTCAGCTCCAGTCCCCCCCAACAAACACCCAGGTAGCATGCTGGGAGCTCGTCCCAGTGTGCTCATGCACTCCCCCAGCACACTGTATGGCTGACAGGAGTGCCCAATCCACCTGTTGGCAGCCAAGAGGTGCCCAATCCCCTCGGCTCATGCACACTCCCCAAGCACACTGTATGGCCAATAGGGGTTCCCAAAACCCATAGGCTCCAGTCCCCCAACAAACACCCAGGTAACATGCTGGAAGCCCACCCCAGCATGCTCATGTGCTCCCCCCAGAACACTGTATGGCCAACGGGAGTGCCCAATCCCTGTTGGCTCCACTTCCCCTCAACAAACATCCAGGTGGCGCACTGGGAGCCCACCCCAGTGTGCCAAAATTCCCACGGTGTCTTTTTTTTAATTCCTGCAAAAAAGAAATCATTCCCTCGTTGAGTCTCTTTCCCCATCCACCAACCCACAGCCACCCTCTGCACACCACACCTCCCCACACCCCCTTACCCCATACTTACGTCCGGAGCCTGGCGTGACATTCTTCGGTGGACCGGGAACACATCTGCACGCTTTAAAGCTGACCGCAAACTGAAGAAATGCTGGTAAGCTGTATAATGGCATAAACATTTTTTTTTCAACTTATGTGGATATCTCTGCCATTTTTTTGACTTTTGGCACCAAATTTTCCACATGGGGTTCTTGGGACCCCTCCTCATGAATTCAGTCACTGTCATTGCGTTATTCAGTCCCAAAAGGTGATTTTGCAGTCACTGCATGGAATCACATTTTGGGACTGATTAATCAAACAACAATGTTACTGTTCATGAGATGGGCTCTCAAAAGCCTATGTTGCAAATTTGGTGAAAAAATTCCAAAAAAATGACTGTGTTACTAGCGTGCATTGCACAGTTTCCACACACACATGTAAGTTCACAAATTTGTAATATTTTCACTCCAGATTTTCAACATTGGCATTTTTTCACACCTCCTTATGAACAGTACAGTTGTCATTTTTCACATCCTGGTCGAAATGTGTTTTTGCATTTCTGGCGTAGAATAGCGCGGTTGCTGTGGGAAATCAGTGTTCAGGACAGATTAAGAAAACCACAGTGACACTGTTCATGAGCAGAGGTCCTAAAATGCCTATGTTGAAAATTTGGTGACAAAAGCCCATAAAATGACTGTGTTACCAGCGTGCATTGCGCAGTTTCCATGCACCCTCATAACTTAACAAATTTGTCATAGTTTCACTCCAGATTTTCAACATTGCCATTTTTCCACACCTCCTTTTGAACAGTACAGCTGTCATTTTTCTCATCTTGCCAGAAATGTGTGTTTGCACATGCGGCATACAATGGCGCGGTCGCTGTGGAAAATCAATGTTCAGGACAGGTTAAGAAAATCATATGACAGTGCTCATGAGTAGAAGTCACAAAATGCCTATGTTGAAAATTTGGTGAAATAATTCCACGAAATAACTGTGTTACAAGTATGCGTTGCACAGTTTACACGTATGCTCACAAGTTCGAGTATTTTTAATATTTTCACTTCAGAGTTTCAACATTGCCATGTCTTCACACCTCCCTATGAATGGTACAGCTGTCATTCTTCACATCCTGCCTAATCTGTGTTTTCATACATCTGGTGCAGAATGGCACGGTCGCTGTGGGAAATCAAAGTTCAGGACACATTAACAAAATCACAGTGCCACTGTTCATGAGCAGAGGTCCCAAATGCTTTCATGAAGTGGGGGTCACAAAAAGGCCATGTTGAAAATTTGTAGTGCAAATACCAACAAACGCCTGGGGTGTTAAGGTTTCTAACCATAATGTCCCAACCTGTGCAGACTGACAGGTATCAGGAATGGGCCTTTGGATTGTTGGCTGTAATACTTTTGCCATTCCACCCCACCCCCCACCCTGAAGCCAGTGACAGGTATTGAGGTGTGCCTTGGACTCTTCTGCCCCAGACTTCACCCCATTCTCCTATACTGCACCCATTTCAGTGTATGTCCTTATAAAATGGGGTGACTGTGAAGCTGAACACCCCAAGGCACACCTCAACATTTGTTGGTGTCTACAGGATAGGGTGAGGTGAAATGCCATGAGCATTATGGGTGATGACCCAAAGGCACACCCCAATGCCTGTCCATCTCTGCAGGGTGGAGGTGGGGTTGGCATGAGTTCAATACTTCACTGCCATTCCTATTCTGCATCTGTCTCACTACTGCATGTCCAATGCTAATATCAGCAAGCAAACATTTTTCATTGTCAAATGTTTGTTAGCATTTAAACTCAACTGCCAGACACCCGACCACTCCTCTAATGGGCTTAGGTCCTTTCTCATTTTTTCCACCCCCTCTGATGTGTCCACTCTGTTGCAGATCTTGGTGCCATCTGTAAAGAGGCACACCTTTCCCTATAGACACTCTGCAATGTTGCTAATGAAGAGATTGAATAGGACTGGCCCCAGCACCCCACTGGTCACCTCCCTCTCCTCAAATTTGATACCATTTACCACCACCCTCTGAGTCCTGTCTCTTAGCCAGTTCCTAACCCACTTTACCACTGTAGGACCCACTCCCAGGTTCCCCAATTTATTCAGAAATCTCCTATTCAGGATGGTGTCAAAGGCCTGTCTGAAATCCAGGTAGGCCGCATCCTGGATGAGCCCAAGAATCATGTGATTTTAACAATCTCTGTTTGATAATGGGCAGACTAGGTGGGCCAAGTGGTCCTTATCTGCTGTCAAATTCTATGTTTCTATGTTTCTATTCAGCGCCCCTCCCTGATCTACCACTGTCGCTACCCAGTCAAAGAAATCTATAAGATTCATCTGACAGGACCATTCCACTGAGAATCTATGCTGCCTTGGATCCTGTGCCCCGCTATACTCCAAAAACTTCACAATCCTCTCCTTAAGTAAAGACTCCATTATTTTTCCCACCACTAAGGTCAGGCTTACAGGCCTGTAATTGCCTGCCTTCTCTCTGGTTCTACTTTTGTGGAGAGGGACCACATCTGCCCTCCTCCAGTCCTCAGGTACCTCCCCCATCTCTAATGATGCATTGAAATGGGCAGCCAATGGTTCTGCCAGCACTTCCCTGAGTTCCTTTAGTATGCTGGGGTGGATCCCATCTGGCCCTATTGCCTTATCTGTTTTTATTTTCCTGAGTTCTTCTAGGACTCTTTCCACCATGAATGGGCTGGTGTATACCTCAATCCCCTGAATACCCCTCTTAATGAATCTCAGTCCCTCAGCCTCCCCTTCCCTGGTGAATACTGAGCAAAAGTACTTGTTCAGTATCTCAGCCTTTTCTAAGTCATCCTCCACCCTTTCTCCTCCTTCCTTCTTCAGCCTAATGATCCCATTTCTGGTCTTTTTCCTCTCGCTAATGTATCTGAAGAAGGTCTTGTCACCTTTCTTAGTAGCCTGGGCTGTACCTTCCTCTATCTGTGCTTTAGCCCTCTAATTATTTTCCCAGATTCCCTCTGCTTCTCCAGATATTGTTCTCTGTCCTCATCCTTTTGTGTTCCCTTGTATCTTCTGAAGGCTCTTTTCTTTTCCCTTACTGTCTCAGCCACTACCTTTGAGAACCATGATAGCATTTTTTTTCTTTTACTCTTGCTCTACATATTGACATAGTGACCTGTTACTTCTGTTATGACTCTCTTGAGTCTAGACCACTGTTTTTCCACATCTCCCCCTGTATCTTTTGCTGCTAGGGCTCTTTTCAGATTTCTACCCATCTCTTTAAAGTTAGCCTTCCTAAAATCTAGGACATTTATACTTGTGTGGCTTGCCTCCTCCACTGTGGTTACCTTAAACCATACTGTCCTGTGGTCACTGGTACCAAGGGGACTGCCCACCTCCACATCTGTGATCCTGTCCCCATTGGTCAGGACCAAATCCAGTATAGCCTCCTCACAGGCTGGTTCAGCTACAAGCTGTCTTAAGTTTGCCCCATTCAGGGCAGTCATGAAGTCCCTACCCCTTGCTGTACTCACAGTCTGAGTGCTCCAGTCTTCCTCAAGCAGGTTGAAGTCACCCGTTAGTAGCAGTTTTCCTTTAGCTACCATTTTGTGGATGGTTTCCACAAGAGTTTTATCTGATTCCTCTCCCTGCACCGGAGGCCTGTAAATCACTCCAGTGTGAATGGATGTCCTTTTTCCCACCTCAAGGGTGACCCACAGTGCCTCTGCTCCTTCTTGTAACTCTTGAGCCTCTGTTGTTTTAATCCCCTCCTTCACATACATAGCTACCCCCTTCCCTTCTCCCTTCCCTATCCTTCCTAAAAAGTGTATATCCTGATATGGCTGTATCTCAGTCATGGTTCCCTGTGTGCTATGTTTCTGTAATAGCTACTATGTCCAGGTTTGCTTCTTCCATTAATGCCATTAGGTCTAGGATTTTATTCCCCAGACTGTGGGCATTTGTGCACATTGCTTTCTAGCTTGTGTGCCCACCCTCCTTTCCCTTTTCTCGGCCCTGTGACGTTTTTGGGTTCTACCTTCTGTCCTCCACACAATTGTATCTAATTTATTTATTGGGTTTGATAGCACCCTTGTACTAATTGGATTCTCCCTTATTTTAGATATGTTATGTAGGGTGGGGGCCTACCTTCATCCCCTGACTACTTTTGCCTACCCCTTGGCTATTTTAAATGCTTGTGGAGGAAGCATTTGAACTTTTCTGTAAGGATACCTTTGCCTCCCCCGGATAGATGTAGGTCATCTGGTGAATACAGTCCTTCATCCCTCCAGGTGAGATCCCAGTTTCCAATGAAGCCATACCCTTCTTTTTCACACCATTTCTTCAGCCATGTGTTGATTTCCCTGGTTTCCTTGCATTTTCCTTCCCACACAGTACATAGTGGATTAGTGAGCTATACATGGCTATTACACACCTTGCACTGTAGCACTTTGACTGCAACTCCCTAGTGAGTGCTATGTGTCATTCAAATGAACCTACCAATGGCAACTAATGATGTACTAGTACAGCATGGGTGGTTCACTGCCACAGTTCCAGTTAACTCCTGTTTTTAAAGACTTGACTTCCAAAAATTGAGTGCCAACTTCTAAAACAAAAAGGAAGCAGTATTTGACCACTAAAAGTTACAGTAAATGGATACAATTAGGTGACATCCAGTTTTTCAGGCATGAAAGTCCAAAATGTTTTGTTCTTTTTAAAGTATAGGTATTTTACCAGCAATGGTTTATATTAACTTCCATAAACTGGTCTGTCTTAGAATATTGACTTCCAAAAGATGGGACCTGGAAAGTATTTTGACTTCTTAAAAATTGGAGTGACTTACAAGTGTGAACCCTTGGAAGTTTTTGACTATCAGCCCTAAACATCAACTGAGTCCCGGTCTACAGATCAAGCTTCCTCATACTGCATTGTCAGTGCATCATAACCTGACATGGAGGTACCACCTGTAGTGGTTGTGTGGGTTGTTGGGGACTATATGGGCATTCTGTTCAACCTAATTCAATTCATTTCAGTTCAGTTCAATTCAGTTCAATCTGATTCAATTCAAGATAAAAACCACTGAGCAGAGCTCATTTACATTGATATCCTGTTAGGGCAAACCTTCTTATAGACAAGTCAGCATGCTACAGACATAAATAAGTCTAGATACAGTGAACAACTTACATTTATTTTTGGCTTCTCATGAAACTTCAAAACAAGGAGCTGATCACTACAGATAAAAATACTGTAATGGTTTTGTGGTGTCTGCACCTATTCCTTAGGAAATAAACTGAGATCACTCACTCCTAGCAGAAATCTCAAATGCCCCCAATTTCAGCAGCTTTAAACACAAACTTCACCAACATCTGGTATCCAGGGCCCACTGTGACTGCTACACTTAACAGCCCTGCTTTGTCCTTCCCTGTTCTTGATTAAATTGCCACCCAATTTCTGACCCACTCTCCCTCCCTCCCTCACCCCCCTCTCCCCTCACACATCACCTATACTCTTATACATGCTCCCTAACTCCTCCCCACTACCATACCCTACTATACCCTCCTCCACCACATCCCCCCCCTACCCTTCTACTACTTCTACTACTTTGGTCCTGCCCTGCTTCCTATTCCACCCTGGATGCACTCTTCTCTCTCGCTAAGTCATAGGATCTGCCCTATGACTCACTACACACTTGCAGATGTCCCTACTTTGTGTAATCTGATTCGAATGACAAAGCCCCTGGTGGCTCCTAGTAAATAGTTTACAACTGCTTGTCTGTACCTCTTTTTCTTCTCACTGTATAAGTGTCTGTATGCCTGTTACTGACATGGAACCTTTGCAAATGAGCCCTGGGCTCAAAGGTGTTATGCAAAACCTTAAATAAATAAATAATTGCAGCTAGACCAACAAACAGCTATCAGATGAAAATTACTTATGTGCATTACAGGCCAGGGCTGAATCTGAACCAGAGATCTTGAAGTAGCAGGTTCCATAACACACTGCCAAACTAATGAGTCACCCAGTCTAAGGATGAGAAAATGCCCAATTTGAAGTCAGTGCACATGCTGAAATCTAACATGTTGGTCAACAGTGAAGCAGGTTCACAGGAACTCCTTTTCTCTTTGGCAATTCAACATTATGATGCTAACATTTTACAGGAAGTACACACTGAGCATATACATGTTGTGACATATAGTAGCCAATCAGTGGTGCTGGAGGTCAAGAATGCTGGGCACTGCACACATTCAGTGCCATTTCCAGCTCTTTTTCACAGAGGAGGTACCCATGAAGGAAGGACTTGGTCTGCTCATGAGAAAAGGTTACTAAAATGTAACATAAGAGTCATTTTCTCAGACCCACAGTGGAGTAATTCTGATAAGCATTTCAGAACACGCTAACTCGAAGAAGAAAAAGTAACCATGTAGTGCGACAACTCCCTAACAGAAACTTGAGGAAAAGCAGCACAGTGTGGCACGTGCAACAGTGGACATCTAAACAGTGTGGTGTGTGCAACAGAGGACACCAAACAAGTATGTATGCTAAAACAAAGCATACTTCTCATTATCTAATCATTATAATATTACAGACATTTAACAACAAACATTACCTAATTACAATGGTTACATGTGAACACTCAGAAATGTTTAAAGGTGCAATTACCCCCCAGAAAATAAATCAGTTTCAATTACAATATTGTGTAAGTTTTTTTTTCTTATTTTGTGACAATTGTTTGTAGTTCATCTGTTGATATGTGGACTCTTCCTAGTTGTGTCAATGCTACTGGTCCATAAAAAATTAGTCTTCCCTTAATTACATCAACGTCCTGGCAGCATGGCCATGAGAATTTACCATCCCTGCTCTATTGCAAAAACTAAAAATGGAATGTTTGTTTCATTTCATCAAATTATGTTACTTGTCCAACACAAAATGTGTTTCAGTAATAAATGGCATAAAACTGGCTGTCCTGTATGTAGTTATACTTGTTTTCACTTGTGCTGAGGGTTGAGATGGTACCAGATAAGGAAATATATTTTGTTTTGTTCACTGTAGAATCTGTCAAAGCTGCAACAGGTTTGTTAGTTTGGTTGGCAACAGCAGACTAACTGGTCATAGCAGAAGACTCAGTTTCAAAAGAAGCAGGAGTGAGTGTGGAGTGGTTTCATGGGAGACAGGAAACTCTAGGGTGGAGGGTCCAGAAGTGTCTTGCAGGTCATTTACATCCTTCACTAAAAATATGTATCCAGGTGAAGTCTGGAGTTTCTTCATCTTCCATTCATTGACATGGCTTCTATTTTCACACCACACTGGCCATCTTTCTTTCTGCATGGTGTGCAGAAACAGCTGTGGTCTCAGACTACAACCACACTCTCAGTTACAGACCGTACGCTCTGAACTTTTCAGGTACCAAGTATTGTTTTTAGTTACGGTCCTGCATTTCTTTTAATTTTGTCATCACCAACCCAGAAAAAATGTTTGTTGGCAATGACTGCACCCTTTAATGGCAGTTTCTCAAGTTAAACTCTTCTGACAGTATTGAAACAGCTAAGCAGCATTTGAAATCACAGCCCGCTGTGACTGCACAGGTTGGGTTGCAAGTGACTTCACCATAGCACTCTCGTCATCTGAGGGGCTGTGTCCATGCCTGGATCAAAAAAAGTCTTGTTCTGTTGGAAAGCCATATAGTGCTGGAGCCAGTGATATGCTGTAGAAGGCTCATTTTGATTTATACTAACTCTCACACCCATCTGTAAAGTGTATCTGTTTTTCAACATTAAATGCCCAGATATTCCTGAGGTAGGAGTTTGACAAGGTCATGCATAGTGGTGGGCGAAGTCCATGCACTTCACTAAGCATTGCATTATGCATCATAATCATAATTACTCGAAATACTCTGCAACGCAAAGCAAATAACTTCACTCTGAATTTTAACACAAAGTCCCATTGTTTCCTGTTGACTTTGCACTGACTTCGACTTTGTTTTGGCCTTTGAGACAAAGTTTGCAGTGAATCATGTGCTGGCAGGTCACATTGGCTGTAGATTGTCTTGCACAGCCTCTTTTCTGTGTAGTGTGTGTTGTGGAAAGCTGGAGACAGTTTGCTCTCAGAGCTCTGTGAATCAAACCATCGAAAAAACTTTTAAAAATAATTTTTGAGCCAATTTATTTGGTCAAAATTTAGTACATAGATTGTAGGAAACCCTCCTGTGCTTATATCATCAAGTGTTTATTGTTTTTGTGTGCATTTTTAATGTTAATTTAGAACATTGAGTCTGTGTACTGACAGACACTGTACACATGTGCTTTGGGGAAGGGGCGGGTCTGTGGTGACAGGAGATTCACAGTGAGAAAGGCAGTCTTTCTAACTGTTGTTTGGTAGCTAGTGTGTTAGTATATGTGTGTTCATGTTCACAGAGTAATACTTGTAGTAAGTTTATATAATTTTTTTGCTGTTTGCTGTGGTGCTGTGCCTTTTTTCAGTCGGTTTAAAAGATTTGGTTATAGTCTACTGAACTGTTAAATTTTCTGTGCATTACCTTTAGTATGAGTGTGCATGCTGTCAAGTCAGACACATTTTATTGCACTACGCCGTAACTGCAGCACTCTGAATCTCTTATCCATCAGTGGTATTTTTTACTGCTTCATTCTATCTAGGTAGTGGACTTGTACTGCAGCCCCCACAAAAGAAAGTATTATTTTTCCAGTTTGGGATTTGTGACCACTGGTTAAGGTGTTGTTTTGCCTGTGCAGCTGCATCTCTTGAGTGCTCACTCTCCATCTATCTGTGCAGCTGCATCTGTTTAGGGCCCAGTCTTCATCTGTAAGCAACAGCTTGTTGTTTTTTGGCTTCCCATCCACCCCAAAGTTCGGAAATCTAAATTTGTTGTTAATTTTCTGTGTAATCCCAAAAAATGCCCGCAAAGAGACGTGCATGCAAAGATGTTTCTGGCCATGATACTGCTGCCAGTGGCAAGAGTGGCTGTAGGCATGTATGTGGTAGTGTGCAGCATAAGGGCATAGATGATGGCAGTAAAGGGATTTGTCCAACTGTGCTTTTCACAGTGCAATCGGTTGCTCCAATGATGGTTGGAGATGCTGTTGTCCCCACTCGTGGTGGTAGTGAAGTTGGTGATGGCATGAGTATTGCCCCAAGTTCAACCTGTGGCAAATTAACAGGTTGCCAAAATATTGTGAAGTCCAAAGACATGAGCCAGAGTGTAGTTGATGTCACACTCCCCATCCCCACAGTAGTTGAACATGACTCTGATCCTGACGATGACTCACAATCACAATCTCATGTTTCCAGTGCTGTTGAGGTTATGCCTGGGTTATCCAACAATTCAAATGTTGAAGAAAAAATAGTGGATGATCATACTAAGGCTGTGGTTGAACTTGAAACATGTTCTCCACAGGACAGCATCCAAGCTGAATTTGTAGATGTGGATGATGATTATGATGATGATTTATGTGACCCCAGTTGGGAACCAGAGAAAAAGAAAGTAAAGGTGGCTGTGTGTAAACAGTCCATTATTAAATCCTCCCCTCCTCAAAGTTGTGAT
This sequence comes from Neoceratodus forsteri, assembly GCA_016271365.2. Taxonomy (NCBI): domain Eukaryota; kingdom Metazoa; phylum Chordata; order Ceratodontiformes; family Ceratodontidae; genus Neoceratodus; species Neoceratodus forsteri. The sequence continues at coordinate 756,434,298 of CM057449.1, read as the reverse complement.
GTAGCTGTGTTTGTTGATGATGATGACCCAGTACTAGTCATATATTGTGATGGTCAGGTAGAGTCCAAGTGTGCCCAACAAAAGAAATCACGCAGTACACCCCCCATTTCATTGTCTAATAAACTGGAGTCCAATATGCAGCATCAGGGACATGTGAAAAGTAGGGCATCAAAATCCCTAGTTTGGGATTTTTTTGTACAAGATGCAAGTAATAAAGCAGTGGCAATCAGCCAGCTTTGCCAAGTGCATGTGATGCATGATAAAAGGGTAGCCATCTGGGCAATGAAGAGCAGGTACATGGCACTGTGGACTCGGCACCAGAGGGGAGCTAATGCCATAGTGGTGTGTTCACCCTCATCCACCTTATTGAGCATGGCATCCCCTTCCTTGACTGGAAGTAGCCCAAGTGGCCTTGTCTGTAGTAGTGATGAAACAATACCAGAATATTACTACAGTCATGAAGAGGAGGAGGAGGATTCTGAATTGTCAAGTAGTGGTCAGAGTAGCAGTGGTGGTGGTCTATGCAGTATTTCTAGTTCATCAACCCCTGTGCTTAAAATGGGGAAAATAACATAATTTGTTGACTTGCCACCTATGCACCCCTCATGACATGGCAAAAACACCTCACCCATGGCAGTTCACAGAGCAGAGCCATTTGGCATGACACGTGTAAAATGGGTAACAATGTAGTTCATGTTGCAGAGTCTTTTTGACCAGAACATGAAATACCCACCAAATCATACAGTGTCACATGAACTGAATGCTGCTGTATTTTGAAATGCTGGCAATCGACTTTTTGCCCTTCTCCTTTGCGGAGAATTCTGGATTCCAGCATTTTGCTGCACGCGCCTGCCAGAAATGGAAAGTCCCATCCAAGACCTACTTTTCTACCCATGCTGTGCTGGAGTTATATCAGACTGTGACAGAGTCTGTAAGACATGCCCTTCAACATTCCTCATCACCATACATTCACTTAAGTATGGATATGTGGATAAGTGGCAAAATGGTGGGTAGTTCATATCTGTGTATTACTGCACATTGGGTGCAGGTACCAGGGATTGTCTGTGCCGGCGGGATTGGAAATCAGTGTAATAAGTCAGACTGTCATGGTAGCAACCTTCATTGAATTAGACAGCATGCAACGCTTGCAATGCACAGTGTAGCAAGGTCCCACACAGGTGAAAATATGCTAGACTTGCTACTGACAGAAACTGATGAGTGGCTGAATCCCCATCCCTAAAAGCTGGCTTTATAGCTAGTGAGAATGGATCAAACAGTGTTAAATGTATCAACAAAGGTTACTTTGTGAGGGTTCCTTGCATGGCCCACTGTTTAAATCTTGTGGTACAGGTGTTTATGCAGCACCATGACATCAAGCAAATGCTGCAGTTGCACGCCACACCTGTGCACACTTTGCATGCTCTGGAAAGGCCCATGACCAACAGCCTCCATTAGCACCGCCTCAAGCTTAAAGTTGTCTTTCACTGGAACTCTACACTTCACATGGCAGAGTGGTTGTATGAACAGTACAAACCTTCTATGAATACCTAGTAATGCGCACTAGCCATGACAGTTCAGGGGCCCCAATGTCTATGACAACTGAACAGTGGCATCTTATGGATTCAGTGATATCAATTTTGAGACCATTTGAACATGTCACATAGGTAGTGAATGGTGACACTGCATCCATTAGACAAGCCATTCCACTGCTATGGGTTCTGAGGCAGACTTTGTTGAATCTGCAGCCTAGTCTTGATGTGTCCAGAGATAGGTCAAGCAGTGCATTACTGAAACACGTGCTTACAGTATTCAACCACAATTGCCACAGTGCCACTATTCAGCAAAGTGCAGAATTTGGAATAGCAACAATGCTGGACCCATGATACAAATGTGGCATTGCATCCTTACTGGAGGGAGGTTTTGAGCGGTCATGAGTTGGCATCTGTTTTTATGTTTAAATCAATTTGTTTGACTTTTTGAATTTTCCTTGAAGTTGTGCTGATTTTTATGGATACTGTTACTGCAGGGAGGGTCCGATCAGGTTAAAAATCTTACTGGACAGCTGGTCCAATTGGTTCATGGGGTACAGAAGTCACATGCAAAGTTCTGCAAACCACAGCATAACAAGGCTGAAGGTCACTGTGGAGTAAGCACATCCAGTAAGGTGGCTGTGGGGCAAGATGGGGTGTCAGCAAACCCGGTTTCCATTAACCCACTTTGGGGTGCCTTGTCTCAAGTAGGAATCTGTGACCTTGATGAAGCCAGTGAACAGGTGGATGAGTCATCAGGACTGCATGCAGCACAGAGCATGATTGACACTTACTTGGCCAAAAACAGGCATCTGTCAGTGCTTGACAATCCTCTGGTGTACTGGAGTGGCAAGGTGAATGAATGGCCAGAGCTGACTTTAGCAGCACTGAAGTACCTGACCAGCCCACCCTCCAGTGTAAGTATGGAGAGGGTATTCAGTTCTGCAGGGTAAATAGTGCATGACCATCATACTAACCTGTCACCTACACGCTTGACATTTTTAAAAGTGAATGAAGGTCACATACCAAGTCAAACTACCACATCTGTGTTTGCACCCCGTCACGATGATGGTTGTGCTGATGAAGTGGGCAAAGCAGACCATCCTGGTGGCAGTGTCAAATGGTCTACCACTGAGGCTGATGATTCAGTCTTGTAAAAATAATAATCTAGTGAGCAAAAGATCTACTGCAGCCAGCTAAAATAACAATTTGTGTTGTGAGACTGTTAACTCTTATGCCAAAGCTCTACCCAACACAGTGTGAAAATAGGCTGACACGGGCTCCCAGTTACCGGAGCACTCAAGATTGTTAACAGCTCTCCAGTTTAATTCATCAGCAGAGGTGATGGGGCAGAATCACTACAAAAGGCTCACGCTGGCTGCAGAACACAGGTACGCTGCTTTTAACTGAAAGATCTACTGCAGCCAGCTAAAATAACAATTTGTGTTGTGAGACTGTTAACTCTAGTGCCAAAGCTCTACCCTGCACAGTGTGAAATCAGCTGACATGGGTTCCCAGTTACCGGAGCACTCGGGATTGTTAACAGCAGTCCAGTTTAAAACTCTTCTACACAGTTAGTATGTAATAGAAGGAATGCATTTGGGAAAATACGCCTAAGTATGAAGGGTCAGGATGAAGTTTTCCTTTCGACATGTCCCCCTTTAGCAAACTTAAATGGTTTGATTATAATATTAACTTTGGGTGGAGATGTTGAGAGAAATCCAGGTTCCAATTCCTTAAGTAAAATAAGATTGATATGTGATAATGCTAGGAGTGTTAAATCAAAAATTGATTTACTAAGGACGTGGATACTATCTGAATCCCCAAACTTAATTTCTCTCACTGAAACTAGGTTAACTTTGCAGTTAGGAAAAGAGGAATTGAAATGGAAGGTTTTTCAAGTTTTAGGTTGGATAGAAAGGGTAAACATGGAGGGGGGGGTTCTTCTATATGTGGGATGGGACTTGGAACAAACTATAGAAATATATTCTGGGGTAATTGGTTTAATTGATTGTTTACTGGTTGAGATTATGGAACTTGATCTGATAGTGGGGGTAATTTATGCACCACAAAAAACAAAAGTTAGTGAATATGAGCAGTTAGCCTTAAAGATATAGGAAAAGTCCCTGTGAAAAGAACTGATTTTAACATGAGATTTTAATGCCCCATGGGGTAAAAGTAAAGGCAATATTCTAGAGTCCAGCTTCAAACCTCTGGCAGTAACTCAATTAGTTACCCAATCCACAAGGAAGACATGCCCACAAAGTCCTGGGAATATACTGGATCTGATTTTTGTTACAACCAAGGTTAATCCTCAGTTAATTTCAGTAAATCAACCTATATTGGGAGATCATTGTTCCCTAAGAAGTGAATTAAGTTTGGATAAAGGGAAAACTCGAATATTCAATGATGGAGCCCTAAGAATAAAAAAGAGATCTTTTAAGGGTTATAATAAAGAGCTTTTTATAGCCAAATTAATGGAGGAAAATGTGAAAGACTATTTCTGATGCCCTCTTTAGACTTAGCAATTCAAGAATTCACAAACTGGTATAGAGAAGTATGTGATAAATTAGCACCTTTTGAGCACAAAATGCAAAGGAAAAATCATGTTCCTTGGAGTTCAGAAAAATTAAAAAAAGCAGATTAGAATTAAATCTAGACTTTGGATGAAAGCAAATAGAACTTTAGATCCTTTGGATTGGGCAAACTATAGAGCAGTGAGAAACTCTTTAAGATCAAAAATTAGAAAGACTAAGCAAGCTTATTATAAAATTAAGATTAACGAAACCTCAGATTCTAAACAGTATTGGTCCTTGATAAAGTCCTTTGAGGCCCCTGTTTCACAGAGACCTAAAATTCAAATGATTAAGAAGGATCTCTGTCAGACTCCAGCTAAGCCAGTGAATATACTTAATGAGTATTTTGCAACACTTCCAGATATGCCAATTCATACTCCAGTAAGAAGAAAGACACACTCGAATAATGGTTCTTTACCTTCTAATATTCCCAGGTTTAGATTTAAGTGTGTTTCATGTAAGCAGGTAAAAGATGAAATTAAAAAACTGAACCCACATAAATCATTTGGTCTAGATGGAATTGAGAATAGGTTTCTCAGAGATTCAGTCAGTGTGATTGTGCCTATCCTGACAAATTTAATTGGAGCCTGACAGAAGGAATTTTTCCAAAAATGTGGAAGAAGGCAAAAATTATCCAAATTTTTAAATTTGGCTCACTGTCTGAACCTACAAATTACAGGCCCATTGCCTTGCTCTCAGTGGTGTCAAATGTATTGAAATGTTTGATACAGCAACAGCTTGGACAGTACCTTGAAAAGTACTCCTTGATTTCTGCCTGCCAGTCAGGCTTTAGGAAAAATTATTCCACGGGCACCACACTCGCCGACCTGTTGGATTTGGTGGCATCCCAACTGGAGGGAGGCAGGTCGGTGGGTGTGGTGTTTGTAGACCTTTCCAAGGCCTTCGACACCATTGACCATGGCTTGCTGTGTGACAGACTTGTAGAAATAGGCCTGTCAATTGAAGTGGTGGGATGGTTTTCATCCCATTTATGGGACCACTCTCAACAGGTCTGTGTGAATGGTCTCCCCTTTGACAGTGTTTCTGTTTGGAAGAGTGTACCACAAGGGTCAATTTTGGGCCCAACATTATTTATGTTATATATAAATGGAGTAGTGGAAGTTGCAAGACATTCTGAATTAAGACTTTATGCTGATGATACCATTTTGGTTGCAAACGGATTGAATTTGGAACAAATGGAAAGAAAGCTCCAAAGGGATTTTCTAGCACTTTGTACATGGACCAAGGAATTGGGTTTGGTTATGAATCATAAAAAAACAAAATCTATAGTCTTTAGGAGAAAGGGGATAGGAAAGAGTACTATTGCCCCTAATATTAAAATTATGACTGATAATGGTAATCAAATAGCTCAATATACAACATACAGATATTTGGGTGTCTGGCTAGATGAGAGTTTGACTTTTGACTATCATATAGAAGATACCATTAATAAGGTAAATAAATGATTGGGAGCATTTAGGAGCTCAAAATCATGTTTGAATAAACAAATGAGAATGGGGGTAGTAAACCAACTTCTACTTCCAGTTATGGACTATGGGAGTCACATATATGGTTTGCTCATAAGAAAAGTTTGCTGAAGGTTGACATAATGTATAATAGACTAGCAAGGTTTATACTGAGTAAAGGAATAGGTTCACATCACTGTACTTTGTTTAATGATCTTGGATGGTTAACCCCAACCTTAAAAAGGAAGTTGCAATGGGTCAGTTTAACTCATAAGGTTCTATATACAAAAAAGCCAACTTATCTGTTTGAAAAATTAGAAAAAATACAACACCATCATAACGTACGTAAGACACCCTTACAAGGATTTATTCAGCCAATATTAATAAATAAATATAGCTCTATGCGTTTCCCAGCTATTATGTTTCAAATTTGGAATTCAATAAATAAAGAATCTATAGTCAATCAGACTGATGTTAAAAGATTTATGAAGGAGTTAAAACATGAATTGAATGTACGTTGCATGTGCAATGATTAGACTGTAGCTATTATAATGTTGTTATGATGCTATACAATATTAATCATATTTTGTTATTGTCTTTGTATTCTATGTTAAATTGAGATTGAACAGGAGCATCTATAATATAGGACTCATCCTAAAGATGTTTTATACCAGCTTGTCCTGTATAAAAATAAAGATTTTTACTACTACTACTACAATTCCGACCTTAAAGACTGTGAGGGCAGCTTTCTCTTTGATCAGGAGGATGAGGAGGATATTGCTTGTAGTGTGTAATGGGTTTAAAGGCTGTCACATTTATGTAATGTTAACATTTTTTGTCTTTCATAAAATAAAAAACAGTGTCCTTGACTCTCATTCCATATGACAGATATTCACAAATAATGACCCATCATTCTATTTCACCTTCCCCTTGGTAGATTTTCTGAATACACTTAACAGAATGTGTGCTGTCATGAGCAAACACAGCCAGCCTCATAAACACAACTGTCCAGTTGTAGCCACTTAAATCTGACTAATTAAATGACAGATATCCTCTTCCTGACACTGAAAGACTGTAACACACCATATCCAGCCACTCGTCTTGATGAGAGTGAGAGGCAGTGATATTGAGACAGAATGTGTACCTGTGCCCATGCCCAGAAGGAACCCACATCTAGCCAAAGCCACCCATCTACATGAGAGTAAGAGACAGAGAATGTGTATTTTTATTTAATTCAGTTGTTTAACCAGGTATAGCACACTAAGCTGAAAGCTTTTTTACAGGAGAGATCTGGGAGCACAAGGAGGTTAAGTGACTTGCTCGGGGTCACACAGTATGCAAGTGGAAGCTGTGGGATTCAAACCCAGGTCTGGTCTGCTGGATGTCACCAGATTTGCAGCTCAGAGCCTTAGTCCACTGCACTATACTGCCTCCACCGACCTGTGTACCTGTGCCCATACCCAGAAGGAACCTGCAGCCAGCCAAAGCTGCCCATCTACATGAGAGTGAGAGACAAAGAATGTGTACCTTTGCACATGCCCAGAAGGAACCTGCAGCCAGCCAAAGCTGCCCATCTACATGAGAGTGAGAGACAAAGAATGTGTACTTGTGCCCATGTCCAGAAGGAAACTGCAGCCAGCCAAAGCTGCCATGCTTCTTATTATCAGTATTTTACAATGAGTATGTAATAATTTGTCACACTATGGTTTTTCCTTGAATTGTATGAATGCTTTCTTAACCACTTTATAGATGCCTTTGTCACCAAATACCAGCAACTGATTTTTTTTTCACAGGTTCCAGTTACAAGCAGTATAACACAGGACAGGAGGAGTACTGTAGTACCACAACCACCTAAAGGATATCATTTTCAGGTAAGTATCAATTGTATTTCATCTGTTCTTTTTTGTCTTTCATTTTTTCAAGCTGGTGTAAAGCATACGAAGGAGGTGACATACAGGCCAGATAATATATTTTTCATGCACATCTGTCACTGGTGTAGTTCAGCATGCCATGATTGTACAAATTTTTATCCTAGTCATGACAACAAGTCATGTAATGTAACTTAAGACAGTGGGCCAGTGCATGTCACATGCACTAAACTTGTCAGTTGGTCTTATAGTGGCTTACTTATAGCTTGGTATTTTAAGCTGGATATAACAGACAGGAACAGCCACACTTGGAACAGAATGTGTTAGTGCAATGAAGTCCGAATAGTTTCTTCTTTGTCTGTTTGCAGGTAATGTTTAGGTGCTGTGTGCTGCCATCTGTGCCTTCTTCAAATCAGAACACCTGCAACTTGTATGAATCTGGAGGATACACAGAAAACCTGTAAAGAATGCAAAACCATTATCGAAACTTGTTTTCGAATGATGCCCCAACCCCCCCCCAAAAAAAAAGAAATACTTACCCTTCATGGTTTGACAGTTTTTGTAGAGCCAAAGTCAGCAACAACCCAAAATTTGCATAACCAAAGTAGGACTCTATGACCTGTGTGAGAGAAAAAAAAAGGAATGATTGCAAATATATATATATATATATAGAACGTAAATGTCTGGGTCTCTGAAAAAACCTGACTGTAAAACATACAGTAATTTACCAAAGGAGGTATGAATATATATACACACGCATAGGACAGCATGTTTCAGGCAGCGCAGCAGATTATTGCTCCTCCATAACATAACATTATGGTTCACTCAATGGTCATCTGTGGCTATCAAGATTTGGCAACACACTGTGCATCAGCTCAGTCAGCGGCAGCAGAAGAAAACAGCAGGACAACAGCAACAGTTGTGGATGATGGTGCATGCTTTAATCAGTGTGTCCTGAAATAATTGTGATTTTTCAGCACATTTTCTCATGTGATTATTCTTCATCTGGGGTCTGGCATTTTCGTGACAGTTTAACAGCAGTCATTTTAGTGTGCACACTTATGCAGAGTTGTGGCTGTTGGTGCATGCTTTAATCACTGTGTCCTGAAATAATTGTGATTTTTCAGCACATTTTCTCATGTGATTATTCTTCATTGGGAGTTGGGACACTAATACTGCATGCTGAATGATGTAGCAAGATAGCAGTATGAGCACGCTACATTCACATATCATAGTAATTGTTTTTCTGGGGGGTTGTACAGTAATTGTGTTGGGTGATGGTAGGGTATTTTGATTGTGGTTGTTGTGTGTATGCTAAGAAAACAGAACACAGTCAATGGTAACCAAAAACATATATTGCATGACAACTACCACAGCAGTGCAATAATCTGTTGGCAATTTTTACCTGTACTTTTCTATGCAATTTTTGATTGGTAGTAGTTATGTACTGACTTGTCTATATGATATCCTTATTTCCACAATTTACATCTGCTGAATTACGTTTTTTCACATATGACATAATAAACAGTGTTCCTTTTAATCTTGCTTGTGGCAGGTTTTCATCAGTAGTCACACTGTTTTTTGTACATCTATCATTTCAAATCCTTTCTGTTGGGACTCAAATGAAGTACCATGCAATCCAGCAGGACATGGTACACCACCATTACATTACGGAGCAGTAGGTGTTCAAAAACAGCTAGGTATACTGATTAAAACAATGGTTCAGAACAAAATGAAAAGGAGCAATACTTTTATTTTATATAGTAAAAAAAGGAGTAAGCATGCTACAAAGAACCCATGACAACATGGGTGTGTCAGGGCATTAATGCATGTCCTGGATGTTATGCAAGGCATGAAGGCTTGCTAGAGTGACTTACACCAGCTGGGAAGTGCATTAATGCCCTGATACACCCATGGGCTGGAGTGGGTTATATCACACTTATAAAACGGTCTGGCTAACAGTAAAAAGCAAAAAATAAAACCCTTTTTACAACAAGCATGCCAATTTTTGGTCAAGCGGGGCATTAATGAATGACTAGGTGACACTTCTTGCCAAATGGCAAGTCATCACATTTGAACTTTCATTAACGACCTTTTTATAATTCAAAAGAACATTAATTGTAGAATGAATGGTATCATACCAACAAGTCAGTAAATAAGGGACAATTGAAAATAGAATAAAACTGTATAGGTCAAAATTGTTCAAGAGCAGATGTCATTGTCAGGTGGTTATTATTACCCAATACCCCTCAAACATATGTGATAGCTGACGTGCTCCAGTGTTGGGGGGCATTAATAATACCATATGGTCCAGTCCAGTAAAAAAGTTAGAGCACCCCAAATGTATACCCATAGAAAAGCACAGCAGTGTCTGAAACCAGCTGACACAACCCCTAGGCAGACACCCCCATGTAAATCTGGGGACATCAGTAAATTAATTGAGAATATGCACTCCATTGACATGTATGGGTACAATTTTTCTGCTGCGTCTCATACTACTTACTGTTGCAATTTACAGAAATAAAAGCCACTCTTACTACAACAGTCACTTTCAGTTTCCTAAACTGCAGCTATAAATACCACTAACAGCTAAAGAAAGATCGCGCCCATACAGGTCAATGGAGTGCAAACTCACTATTCATTTTCTAACATCACAGAAATAACATGGGGGTGCCTGCCTACATGGTGGCATGTAAGCAGGTTCAGGAATTGCCTCTGTTTTTCTGTAGGTACACATTCCGGGTGCTATAACTGTTTGACTGGAAGAGGAAGACCAGTCAGTATGGCTCTCAGTCACTGTCCACAGCATAATGTTCCACAATCATTGCAGTAGGATAAGTTCCACATAACATTATTTACCACCTCAGCCTTGACACAGTGTGGGTACCATTCAACAACGTTCAGATTGCTATGTGGGGAGGGGCACCTCTATCTGCGTGCTGGTAAAATAAACTGTTGGGAAATTTATTCTACTGCAATTGCTGTGGATTATTAAGCTGTGGATAGGGGACTGAGAGCCATACTGACTATTCCTACTTCAATAGATGGGACCACATGGTATATTATTAATACCATCAACACTGGAAAAAGTCATCTATCATATATGTGTGCAGGGGGCTGGGTACCTGACAGTACGCACCTGCTCTTTAACAGAATATTGCACTGCTGCTTTAACACAAACAACACAAATGGAAGAAAACATTGTTGCAAAAAAAATGTTACTGTTTGTAAACAGAGATTATTAACTAGGAATATAAGGAAGAGAAGAACAGTATTTGTTTAAGTTATTTTCTTTAAACTGTTTTTAGGGTGTGATTTTAACATTTTTTGGGGGGGAACAAGGTTATGACTGAGAGAGACAGACAGAACACAAAGTGAAAATGATACACCAAACAAAAACTCTAATGTTCCAAGTTATGGTGAGATTGCAGCAGTTGGAGCATGGACATAATTTGCAGTTGGTGACCCTCCATACACTCCAACTGCTGCTCAAGGTTCTCCACCCTGTTGTTAGGGTGGTCTACCATACTCCACATAACACCCAAATCAGCCTGTGTGGCATGTGTTATTGCCGGATTTCCAGAGTCACGTGCAGGTTCTGGAGCATCCAATTGCTCCCTGGCACATCTACACTTCACAACCCATACAGGAGGAGGCCATGCTGCCACCTGTTGCCCAGCAGTTGCATTACTTGCACATTCTGCAACCTTGGCCTCCCACTCAGCAAGGTGGTGGTTTGCGAGGTGTGTGCACTGCTCCCCTGTCCCCAGATGAGTACCCCTGGCCCACGATGCACAAGCACACTGCAGATCTTGCACTTTACAACAGTGGGTTCACCGGACAGTGAAATAAAGAATTTCCACGTAACAGAGCTGTGGGACTGACCGGGCACAGACAGGGGGGCCATAGATGTTATGGTTATGGGCTGCTGGTGCACAACTGGGGGGGGGACAACCTGCTCCTGTTGATAATCCACCAGGACCATGGCAGGCGGTGGGGGGGTGGCAGTGGTAGGTGCCACCGGCAGAGGTGCTTGCATGTTTCAGGGAGGGGAGCACTAGTATTAAACACACTGTTGCGATTTATATTCATGATGCCACTGCGCATACATGGCCCAGCACGCTGTCCTCTACGTGCCCCAGAAGAAACAAAGCCAACCTCTCTCCATTTTACACACAAGAAAAATTTATCTATTAACAACAACTACCAAAACAAAAATACAAAGAGGTAAACTAAGGAATCAGGAGTGGAATGTGAACTCAAAATCAAAAGGGGCACAACTCCAAACAAGAAATAGGCAACTAAACTACAAAAAAATCTGCAAATTTGATTGAAAGTTTGAAATCTATCTCTCTGTCTCTCTTCCTCACAAAACAGCTCCTTCTCCAAGACTAGGTAAGGTGAAAGTGAAACTATTTCACTGTCTTCCTGATTAACATCCTGCCTGCAGTGTGTGACCTGCAGACTGTGAGTCTGTGACTCATGTGATCTGTGGGCTGTTTCAATTATCACACACGTCGCCTTTCTGAAAATAAGGCAAAGTGAATGTGAAGTCAGCAACGCGAAGTAGTCAAAATCACCTTGTATTTCACCTCTTACAAGCTTTTTCAAAGGAGGTGCTATCCAGAGTTCAATCCCCTTATATAGCAAATACAAAAAAATGAGATTCCTATACTTAAAGTGACAGTGCAAAGCTCCACGTTAAATTAAAACCAGACAAACACCTGATTTAAAAATAATTTGGTTATAGCCTTGCTACATCCCCTATTATTAACATTCAACATGAAATAATATTCCATCAATATATGTGCATGTATGGGAGAACAAGACTTGCCAAACACAGATAACCTGTTTAGAAAAACAAAACAAGCTTATACTTTATTCATCTTTTTCTTATTTAATTAAAGCTCAGATCTAGTATGGACAAAAGAGGAAGGGGGGTCAATGGGATGCCAAGGGACCGTGGATTTCAGAAATTCACATTTACATACCACCATATGTCCTGTTCTGCTGTAAAGCCATATAATGTTGGATCCAGTGATATACTCTAGAAGGCCCATTTTGATGTATGCTGACTCCCACACCCATCTGTGAAGTGTACCTGTTTTTCAATAGTGAATGCCCAGATGTTCCTGAGGTAGGAGTTTGACATGGTCATGAAGTGCTAAACAGCGTGTTGGTTGTGTTTGAGGTCACTAGATATAAACACAAAGGACTCAGTGACTGTTCCTGTGCAAGTTTTACACCTACAGTAGGTCACTACAGGGTGAACAGTGGTGTGCTCATGGTGCCAGTGGCATGTCTAGAGTTCATCCTGGTACTTGCAAGTATAATTCTCAGCAAAGTATAACACCATCAGTACCCAGCCTTCAGAAATTTTCTCTTTTAGCAATGCAAATTATATGTGTTGCCAGGATGCTACGTGTAAATGTCTACCCAGAAACTGGAGCTGCTCTTTACGACTTCAACAAGACTGGAATGTTGCCACTTTTCACTTCATAACTTTTCTAGTTTGTTTTGTTTCTGTGCCATTTATGACTTTGGAAATACTGACACTGTCCCACTGTTGCCATTTAACCTCTTCTGCTCCATGTCCCTGTAAACATTCTTCAAGTGCTTTGCCAATAGCACATGGGCTACATTTGTTGCATTTTTTTTCAATACAGTCCTTGTTAAAGAATTGTTCTTCCTACTTCTTTCGGTACATTGTGATCTCCACTACTTAATAAATATTTGCAATTTTGCACTCTGGTCTTCTTTTCAATTCCACAAATCTGTTTATTGCCTGCAGGTTTAATTTTGCATTGGTGTAATACTTACATAGACTTTGGCCAGTTTTTACATCAAAATAAATCTTGCTCCATCTTCAGCATCTTGTTAGATATCTATGAAACTGAGTCTCCCCGTTAGTCTTATTATCTTCAAGACCTTGTATCCCAAGGCTGTTAAGGAGCTATGCAACGGTTTCCAGCACTCTTAGCATACTAGGGTACCTACTGCTTACCAGCCCTCTACATCTCCATCTAAACCCAGCCCCTGGTTGTCTCAGCTAATATCCCCCAATTTTACTGCTAGTCCCTTACCTTTTTTATCCTCTGACTCATATCATATGTTGTCCCCATCCCCTCTACTGTAGCACCCCTCTTAGAACAGCTGCTGTCTTGTATTCCTCCCCCCATATCTGCTCCCTACCATCACCCCCTTAAGTTTGTATCCTATGTCCTGATGTATGATATGCCGTTCTGATTCAAAATGTTTTAATATGATATGCTGACTGAGAATGTTTTAATTCCCCTTCTCATACCACTCTCCCTAACCTTGTTAACCCATTACCTGAACTTATTTGCTATTGCTCTGTGTGTATTTTTTCTGTTTCTGTTATTGTATAATTATGTTTAACTATTATCTGTACATAAAAGTGTTATTCTTTGACCTTGTGTTACACAGGTCTACTTTGTAAAAGAGCTTGCTTAATGGTGTTCACTTGGTTAAATAAACACTTGATTGATTGATAATGCCAACTTGTGCCTGGTGTTCATTTTAAAGGGGCACCATCAACTCCATTTGGCCTCAAAGTGTCCCTAGTTTGAAAAACACACTTTAATATTGGTCTCATTCTATAGAGACTGCTGATGTAGCTAGTTGTTTGATTCAGACCCCTTTTTCCTTTTAAAAAGTGAAAAAATGAGTGTCAACCATACTGATGTTACCACACCAAAACATGTTTGTTTACATGACCAGAGTGCAAAACTGCAAATATTTATCAAGCAGTGATCACAATGTGCCGAAAGAAGCAAGGAGAAAAATTATTTAACAAGCACTGTATTGAAAAAAAATGCAACAAATGTAGCACATGTGCTATTGACAAAGCACTTGAAGAACATTTACCTGACATTACCAGTGCTGTAACTATTGGCTCATTCAAACGCAATCTTCAGCAGCACCTTATTACAACCAGCAACTGTAGCTGATACCATTAGTACCCTCTTTTAACTACAGCCATCTATTTGCACTTTGCCTACGTCAACACTATATGTTGATGCATCCCAACCTTAGCACTTCAGGTCATCACCTACCACACACCCGGTACCTCCTCTATTCCTCCCAAACATGACACCCCCTCCCACTCATCCCCTGTCATCCCCCTAAGCTTGCTCCTCCTACTTTCCTCTATGTGTTTGCAACTCAGTAGGGTGGCCTAGCTTGAGACACTGGCAAATTGTTATACTGCCTAAGCTGCTCAATTTTGTGTGTACCTTCTTGTAACTCTGTATGTACCAAATGTAATCCTGTAACACTGTACCTTCTTGTAACTCTGTCTGTACCAAATGTAATCCTGTAATGCTGTACCTTATTGTCTTTGTAAATTGACTTGAAACCTATAAATGAGCATCCACTCACCGGTGTAATCTGAGATCGCTCAAAAGATAAATAAATACTTTTCTTGATGAACTACAGATGCATCTTTCCTGGACTGAGGAACACCTCCAACACTATCTAGCTACTCATGCAGTGGGAGTAGAGAAGACTATTGTATCATGAGTGACTGCATTGTCTGATGGTGTTTCTACTGTTCAGGAAGTATGCAGTAAGCTCAGGTAAACAATTTGGAGCAAAACAAGGCTGTGTATAACTATACATTCCCATGCATTTCAGTTCTAATAAGCAAGGAGGCAGATTAAACAGCCAGCACCATCGATGGATTTTAGAGAAGGTAAGCAATCATAAAATGTGTGCGTTTACCTAGAAATAATACGATGCAAAAAAGTTGACAGTGTCCCTTTAACTTATTCCCTCTTAGATGCATTCATCCTCCTCCTCCAACGCATCCTCAGGCATGTGTTTTCTGTTTTGAGCAGGCGGCATTTTTTCAATACAAGAAAGGTGCTGAGGAATTAATTTTTCTGTTCTCTTTCACTTTTCCTTTTGTGGTGTTTAATTGAATTTATGTTTTGTTGAAGGACTTCCACTAATTTTTTGTCTAGGTTTCTGTGACTGACAAACCTTGACAGGGAAGCCTGTTTTTTGGGGTGAGGACACACACATCACTTATACAATTGTTGCAGCAAACTGGTTGATGGACTTGGGAAGCCCTTGCCATGCTCTTTGTATGGCCTTTCTAATTGCACTTGTTGATCTTGGGTCCATCACTGGAGTTGTCTTATCCTCCAATGGTACAGATGACATGGTTCTGGTGGTCATGGAAGGCATGTTCTCTTGTGGTTCTGTCTAGGTGGGGGTGGTGGTAGTGGTCTTGGAAAGGGTGGTCTGTTTATTATTTTCTTCATGGTATTTTGATCTTCTTTTTCCATTAATTCCTCCCTATCTTTGGGATGTTATATTCTTCCATTGTTCATTCTCTCTCTCTCTCTCTCTCTCTCCTTAGCAATTAGGCATCATTCATCATCCATATTCTCTCTGTGTTTCTGTGCATGTGATGTTTCATACTCTTTATATTCCTGGAGGCATTGTGGATTCTTTCTTAAGTTATCATGATACATAGACTTCTTTATTTCACTCTGCAGGGGGGCTTAGCAATTCTGCAGAGCATCCCTTAGCAATGCAGTAGTAAATTGTGGTCTTTGGCTTTAATCCATATCTCTCTCAAAAAAGAAATACTAAACTGAAGTGTAAGAAAAAGGGAAAAATCTTGATATGATATACTGAACAAAAAAGCTGCACAATATAAAATGTCTTCACAAAAAAACAAAGCAAAGGAGACAGCAGACAGTTATTGTCACAATGACATGATGAAGACCAAGGGTGGGATATTCAGACATCGCCAGGCAGGGGCACAAGCCTGGGCACAGTGCAACTGGGATGAGCCAGGGCATGGACCAGGCGATATTCAACGGTGCTGTACCATGGCTCAGCACTATTAAATATGGCACTGAGGGGGCATGCACTACACATGGTGCAGTGGCACTGTGCCAGCACAAGTGGCAGAAGGGGAACAGGAGGCTGCGCCAGCGCAAGTGCAGTTGCGCTAAGTGCAGCATCTGCGCTATTCAGCCGCAGGCATGCAAATGAGGCCATTATGCATGCAAGGAACAAATGGGACCATTTGCATGTCATTATGGTCCCATTTGCATGTGGTGCACCGATCCCAAGTGGCTTGCGCCTGGTGCCCTGCCATGCTGCAGCCGTCAGGGACTGACACCCTGCTGCCCCTCAGCGGGCTCTGCTCCTGTACGCCTGATGGTGGGCATGTGTAGAATGAATCCCCAGTGGTCCAGTGGACCACTATCCATCGCCCAATCACAGGCATATGTTCAAATAATCCCTGGTGGTCCAGTGGACTGCTATCCAATGCCCGATCACGGGCATATGTTTGATCCATCCCTGATGGTCCAGTAGACTGCACCCCATTGCCCGATCGTGGGCATATGTTAGAACTCCCTGGAGGTCCAGTGATACCCCCTCTCCCCACCCACCCACTGAGTCCCCAGCCAACCTGTACCCCCCCCAGTCTGCGGCAGTGGCAGCACCCCACCCGCATGCCACCTGGCCATTTGCTGACTGATGGCATACAGTAGGGCTGTACATCTGTTGGTCCACTGCATGGGTCAATGGGCATGCAGACCATACTGTACTACACAATCCTGGAATGTGAATGAACACTCATTCACAATTTGGGACTGTGTGGTACAGTATGGTCTGCACGCCCATTGGCTCATGCAGTGGATCAATAGGCATACAGTCCTACTGTACGCTGTCAATCGATGGGTGGCTGGTCAGCTCACGGGCAGGGTGCTGCCTCCCACTGCTGACGGGGGTGTGCAGGGTGGTGGGGGACTCAGTGGGCGGGTGGGGAGGTGGGATACCACTGGACCACCAGGGTGTCCATTGTTCATTCTTCCCATGATCGGGTGCTGGGGAGGGTTCCACTAGACCACCAGGGAGTTCTAATGCACACCCATGATTGGGTGATGGGGTTCAGTCCACTGGACCACCAGGGATGGATCAAATATATGCCCGCAATCAGGCATTAGATATCGGTCCACTGGACCACCAGGGATTATTTTAATATATGCCCATGATTAGGCAATTGATAGTGATCCACTGGACCACCAGGGATTACTTTTACACATGCCCACAATTGGGCAGGAGGGCACGATGCCCCCTTGGCAAAGGGCATGTGGACTGTGTCCTGGGTGTTTGGGTGGCCACCCACAGTAGGTGACTGCTGTGTTGCACCTTGCAATATGGCAGCTCACCTGCGGGTGGCTGGGACTTACTCCTGGTTTTGCCAGGCACATCTTTGCACCGCACTAAGTGGCGCAAGGCAGGTATGTGCCAGCATATGCATTGCGCATCCCGGGCTGAATATCGGGATGTGCCACATATGCAAGGGAACACCCCCTGCACTTGCGCCTAATACATTACTGGTGCGCCCCAGTGCATCGGGAGTTGCACAGCGCAACCTGCCCCATCAAATATCACGCCAGGGCGCATTGGTGGCTTGTGCCATGCACAACTCCTTTGAATATCCCACTGCAGATGTTCATTTACAAAAGCTCAATTAAGCTGAGTGGTGAGTAGCACATATGGGTATGACACCCAAAGGCGAGTGACTGTACATTTCCACATGGTGCACTTACAATGATCAACCTGAAACAGCAGCAGACAAGGATACAATGCCATCACTTACCTGCAAACAAAATGGTAGCACACCCTTTGCCCACATGCCTGCAAATAAAATGGTGGCATGCCTTCACCTGTCTGCTATCAAAATGGTGGCACACCCTCACCTACCTGCAAACACAATGGTGGCATTCCCTCACCTGCCTGCAGACAAAATAGTGGCATGCTGTCACTTGCCTGCAAACAAAATGGTGGCACATCCTCACTTGCCTAGAAATAAATGGTGGCACACCCTCACCTGTCCACAAACAAAATGGTAGTATGCCCTCACTTGCCTGCAGACAAAGTGTTGGCACACCTTCACCAGTCTGCAAAATGGTGGTGCACTTTCATTTGCCTGAACACAAAATGGTGGCATGCCATCACTTTTTTCACAAACAAACTGGCAGAACACCCACACTGTTCTGCAAACAAAAAAAGGTAGCACACTCTCATCTTGCCTGCAAAGAGGTGGCATGCCCTCACTTGCCTACAAGCAAAATAGTGGCATGCCTTCACTGGTCTGCAAATAAAATGGAAGCATGCTCTCACTTGCCTGAACACAAAATGGTGACATACCTTCACTAGTCTGCAAACAAAATGGTGATTCACCCTCATCTGCCTGCAAATGAAATGGTGGCACACTCTCACTTGCCTGCGCACACAATGATGGCTTGTCCTCACTTGCTTGCACAAAATGACGGCATCCACACATGTTCCTGCAAACAAAAAGTACACCCACATCTGCTTCTTACAAGTTTAAAGGGACACTGATAGCTTTCATTATTTTTATTAACTTTTTTTTAAGCAGTGCGACCAGGGAGCCTGTTGCTGTAATTATGACTTATGATGGCTAGTCTCCTTTGTGCTAGATACCTATATTTCATTTCGCAAGTGTCCCTAGCAAATACAAAGGTAGCATGTTGCCCACAATAGATGTCCCTTGGTGAACAAAACAAAACAGCATCAGAGAATAACCACTTTCAGAAAGACTCCCAGTGCTTTTTTTTTAAATTCATACACAAAAAGATACCAGGTCCATACAGAAGCCAAAGGCCACTAGATGATGCATCTTTCTAGGTTTGTTAGCCCCCACCACACACACACATATACACACACACACACACACACACATATACAAAGCACAGTGTGCACAATTACCACCCCTTGGTGAACAAACACACAAGAATATGCATCACCTGGAACAATTACAGTACCTTCTTTTAAATGTCATGGAACTAACCAGGAACCTCCCCCCCCCCACTTCACAAAATCACAGTCAATACACTGAAAACAACATTTAAAGTCTTCTGATAGTGCATCTTTCCACGTGCATTTGTCCAACCACCACACCCATAAGGAAGAAAGCAAGGTGTGCACAATGGCCACCTCTTGTTGAACAAACACACAGAAAAATGTATTACCTGGAACAACCACCTTCTTTTAAAACTCATGGAACTAAATAAAAAAATCCCCTCAACAAAATCACATTCAATACACAGAAAAATAACATTTAAGGCCTTCTGATAATGCATCTTTACATGTGTGTTTATCTAGCCACTCCAACCAAAACAAAGAAAGCATGGTGTGCACAGTGGCTGGTTCTTGGTGAAGAAACACATGGGAAGATGCATCACCTGGAAAAACCATCTTCCTTTACAAGTCTTGGAACTAAACGGGAAAAAATTCCCCATCCCACAATATCACAGTCCATACAGTGAAAGAAAATGTAAAGCCTTCTGATGATTAATTTTTCCACATGCGTTTGTCCAGCCACCCCACCCAAAATAAAGACAGCACAGTGTACACAGTGACCTCCCCTTAGTGAAGAAACACACAGGAAAATGCATCCTCCGGAACAACCACTTTCTTTTAAAAGTCTTGGAACTAAGCACATAAAGATTAGCCCCTACCCCCCAACAGAATCCCCTCATGAAATCACAATCTAAACAAGTTTTAAGACATTCTTTCTAGGTGTGTCTGCCCATCCCCACTAAACAAACAAAGAAAGCATGAGGCCCCATATCCAGAGCTGGACAGATGGATGCACCATACCAAAAATGGTCCAGCCAGGTCCCCCCACCTGCCCAAAACACTGTGTGCAAAAATCATTACAATGCACCCTTTTCTGTAGTGTTTGGTAACCCCCCCCCCCCCAGCACGGATCCCTGTTGCTATGGACATAATCGTGCTATCCCACAGTGTGCATAGCATAGTGCCCCTCCCCAGCCCCGAAATCCATAATAATATATATGCCACCCCCGTTCACCTCAGTAGTCATGGATCCCCCATTATAACAGAACAATAAAACACCCCAGACACACTGGTAGTCTAGTGGACCCCCCCTCCCTGGCCCGATCTCCATACAAAATACAACTGGCATCACGGTATCCCCAGTAGTGCTGCACCCCACATTCCATTAGGAGGTGACTCACCAGCCTACTCCCCCCAACTGACTGTAACTGGCAACTTGCACTGCCCTCCTCACACCACCATGGCCAGCCACCAACTGAACTGTCAATGAGCGTGGACAGTAAATAATATGTGCCCACTGGTAGACTGGCCTAGCAATGGGCGCACTATGTATTGTTCACACTCATTGACAGTTCAGTTGGAGGTTGGCCATGGTGGTGTGAAGAGGGCAGTGCCAGCTGCCAGCTCTGGTCATGTGGGGGAAGAAGCAGAGTGGTGACTTGCCTTCTAATAGGGTGGGGGGGGCTGCAGTCTAACCGGGTTACCAGGAATGCCATTTGTATGTTGTATGGAGATTAAAATAGGAGGGGATCCACTAGACCACCAGTGTATCCGGGGGTATTTTGTATTATTCTGTGATGGGGCTGGGGGGGATCCACTAGACTACCAGGGTGAACGGGATGGGTGCATATATATTATTATGGAGTTCGGGGCTGGGAAGTGGGGAAGGGGAGCAATATGTTATGGACACTTTGTGATCAGGGTGATTATGAACATAGCAACAGGGATCAGGTCAGGGTGGGGGGAGTCTACACTATGGAAAAGGGGGCACTGTACTGATTCTTCACACAGTGTATTTGGGATGGGGTGGGGGACTCTACACTATGGAAAAGGGAGCATTGTAATGATTCTAGCACACAGTGTTCAGGGCTGGTGGTAGCAGGGAAGGGACACCCTACACTATGCTAAATATGGGGCCCAGATTATTCAACATAATGGGGATCAGTGTCAGGGAGGGAGGTCATGTGATCAACCCTGGATTGTGTGCAGGGCACTACCCTGCCCAGCACAAAGTTACATCAGGGTTTTGGTGTTGTAACTTTGTTCCAGCACATCCAATCATGTTTTCACCAGGGGATGGTTAAATATTGTTATGTGGAGAATATGCATGAGGGACCCCTCATTTGCATGTAAGCATCACAACATTCTGTATCCCAGCACAGTTTGGTTTGCATGGCACATCAGGGGCTTCAGAATATTGCCACACCCCTGATGGGCACGGCAAGTCTGGAGATACACGGGTGCATCTAGGGATGCGCCATATATCTTCTTTGAATATGTGGGCCATGCTGTGTTCAATTGCTACCTTTTGGTGAACAGATACACCAGGACTTCATGTATTGTCTTGAGTCACAGAGGAGCGAATTTTTCCAGGTGAACTTGTCCACCACACCATTACCCCAGATGCTCTAGCTGGCTTACAAAACACACTTTGAAAACACATTGCCTGGCATATCAGTAACACAGCATTTAAAATAACCCACCCCAGCCAAATGTGCACATGGCAACATAGTCAGTAACCAGAGATTGTTGGGGAATTTTAAAAAGCAACCCTCAAAGTCACAAACTACAATAAATAGTAATCCCTTTGTGGATGATGCTGAAAGCCCCTAATTATTTAATCCAAACCTTACAGTACCTGTACCATACCACAATGCCAGTCTACATGGTTAATTAACCACATCAAAAACTAAACTTAATTAAAAAAACTAGAAAGCTGTGGCCTACTTTTACCAGACCCAAGATACCTGAGTCCACATAGTTGCTGCAATCTATGATCCCCCAAAGTTAATGGCAAGTCCAAAAGATAAAAAAATGCTTATTAAATAAGCCAATATTTTCTTGGGTGCAATTAACTTTTTTTAATGATGAGTGGTGGAGGTAGGGCCCCTATGTAAAGGACTCAAAACTTTTATTAAACCTGTCAAACAATGCTGGTCCCTGAGGTATGGTTTCCTCACAATGGGGCCTATTCATGAAGGTGTGGAGTGCCTATGCAGCATGTATTTGTGGTGCGTAGCCACCCTATAACCACTGCACCCCTTGCGTGGGGTTCATAAACAGAATGCACATCCCGTATGCATCCAGTCCCCTGACCAGCCGTGGATATCTGTGCAGGGCTGGTCTGGGGGGAAGTGCAGGGTGTGTGGCCACACTCCATGACATTTACAAAGATGCAGAGTGCTGTGTGAGGGTTCATGAGCTACGCTGGGTGACCCCAGCTGTAATGTCATTTCACCCCCAGGATGCCACTGACAGCTGTGGTGGAGATGTCTGGGCACTGTGGACCCCCCAATATGCTGCCCCATCCCTCGAGGACCACAAAGTTGGCTGGGGGCAACCAACTAGGCAACCACCGGCCACAATGCTACAGACAGACTGGGGCAGCCTGCCATATTTGGATGCCTGACCATGTCTGTCAGACAGCCCCCGTGCACCTGCATGCCAGGGGTGTGGGCCACACAGTGGCTGTGACTACAGCCACAGAGCATCTTTCTGTGGGTGAGGAGCTACGCAGGCAGAATACATGCCTTTGTCATGTTCATCCCATCCATTTGTGAATAGGATCCATTGTGTCCATGATCAACAAAAGCCCAAACATTATTGGGGAGCACCCAAGATTCACTAACAACATTAAAAACTGAAAGCAAAAAAAAAGGGAATTGAATAACGAGAGTAAGTAAAAGCACACAATTTATTAAACTGCTACAAGACAGTACATCTCTTGATAAACCATTCAGCTAAACCGATCGAGTCACTGGTGGTCTTACCCTTTTTATTCACATTTCCCAAGAGATTAATGTAATGACTATAAATGTTGTGCTTTTACCAACTCTCATTCCTCAGTCTTTTATTTTGTTATCGGCTTTCAGGTTTGCTTTTCTCTTTTTTTAACTTCATTTTTATTACAGTTGTATAGCATTACACAACCAATGAAACTTTAACTGTAGCTTCAGGCAAGCAGGCTAGAGAAATTGTGTCAAACAGGAGAGAGGGCACAGTGTGAGCCTGCACAGATGGCTGCAGGCCCTGCTTATAGTGGGAATAGGGCAGAGTAGAGTGTATTTAGGAGGCTTGGAAAAGGTGCAGGGGGCATTTCTGAAATATTTATTTGACAAATATTTTTACTACATGTTGATTGTGTAGCGTGCATTGAAATCCATATCTATGTTATTTTAATTTTATTTTTCCTCTGCAGCAGGTGCTTGGCAGATTGAATTTAGATAGAAAGATGCAGGGGGGACTTTGTTTTACTTGATAAATAATTTTCTACTGTCTACTGGTGGTGTAGCAGGTCTCAGAAATCCTTCTTTTTAGTTTTTTGCCTGCACATGAGCTTGTCAGCCCATTAGTGAGTAAAAAGTAGAGTGCTGTGCAAGACTCACAACCACATAGTCTCTGGGTTGGGGGAGCTGGTGAGGTCACCCTCCCTATCATCTCATGAGATGTACAGCAGTGTGGCTTGTCCATGTACCAGGAATGCATATTACGTGGGCACCTAAGAATCACTGATAACTATTGTGAGTCATCATTTTTACTATCCAGTGGAGGCTGCATCATGTCATTGTCTGTTGTGCATCTGTTGTCAATGCATGCAGAAAACATGAAGAGTAGAACAGGAGGATAAAAGGATGCAAAAGGGAAAAAAAGGAGCAGATAAATCTTCCGCCATGCCATTTTCACCAAGTATAAGCTCTGCAAGCAATTGTGGTGGAGACTGAAGCAGGTTATGGTTGTTTTAATCTTTGTTTCTATGTTATGTATTATTGTAAATTTGATTGTTTATACAGTGCTTTGATCACGGAGCTCCTCCCACTTTAATGCTCCTTTTCTAAAATACAAAAAAGAAGATTTTTTTTTTACTATGTACATCATTTATACCCATTTATTTAATCATTTATTTCGTGGAAGTACTTGCAAGTTTACTTAGTTCTTATTTTGTTGCTTTTCCAGTTTGTTTCACCCTATAGTCTGCTCCCACACTGTCCTTCTGCATATAAGTGATGAAGAAGAGGCCGGCCGGCTCCTAGGAAGATGCAGAATGGAGAGTGTGCAGAACACAGCATTACCATGTGAGAAGGGAGAGCAAGGCAGATGCAATAGACACTATGCAATGCTTTGCTGCAGCTCCTAGAACAAAACAACCATATTAATACATAGCAGCACTAGTAGGTATGATTCAGGTATTTTCAGGTATATTCCTTAAGCATTCTTTTCATTCATAATTTTAGCAGCATAAGCGAACCTGGTTGAAACAATTGGATATCATTCAGGCAGAATCTGGGGAAGTTTGTGGTGCAATAATTCTTATTATCCATTACAAAAAGGGCTTTTTATCTCCGACTTCTGTCCAGTACAAAAGTGAAACAGTCAATTGTAACACTGAAATGAAAATAAAAACCAGAACACTCGGAGCGGAGTATTCCCACGTGTCTCTAAGCCAGCCAGCCTTCCACACCAATTTGTAACCAAGGTATAAACAGCAACAACAGCTAGCATGGGGATTTTCAGTCTGTTTACCCAAACACAAGAATGGGGATAGAAATTTAACTGGGCATTTCATCTGGACCATGGCTTAGTCGGCAGGGCTTTTGCCACATGAATACTTAAAGCGGATGGTCCAGACTAATAACAAATCATGATGATAAAGAACCTCTAACACAGTACCTAGAAATGCTAGGAACCGTCCTTTCAATAAATGGAAAATGTATGTAGCCCTAAATCATAAGGGGGGGGGATTCATAGTGGACGTCTTTTCCTGAGCTCCAAAAGGAAGCAGGTGGCCATCCTACAATATACAGGTGATAGAAATTAGAAATGAAAACATCAAGGGATAGTAGAAACGAGAATGCTGTTGTGCAGCAGGCTTAGACAGGATAGAATAGAAACAGAGTCTCAGAGAAGAAGAACAGTCCCCTATCACATATTCCTCCCCCACAGGCTACAAAAATGACCAGGTTTTGTACTTATTCCATTCAGCTATTTAAACATTCAGACAACCAGTATAATGGCACATATCAGATCTCTCCGATGGAGAGATGGAGCTCTAGCCCTCCCACTCCAAGAGTTCCACCTTGGGGTCCCTATTATACTTAACTAGTTCAGGAGGCTATAATTTCCTCCTAGCCTATATCTTCATACTTTACCCTGAGGTCTCATTGTGCCACTGAATTAAGGTTTGGGTCTGCTTCAAAACAGGACATAAAATTGACATTTTTATCTGCAAAACCAGGTTTATGTCTGATCGTGAATTTCTACAGTCGCAAGGTGAGGTACCACCTCATGATTTGAGGATTCTTGTCCTTCATCACCATCAACCAACAAAGCGGATTATGATCCATAATCAACTCAAATTCAGAACCCCATAAGTAGAATTTTAGGGCTTCTATGGTCCATCTGACTGTAAAACATTCTTTTTTGATCTTTGCATAGCTAGTCTCACATTCATGAAGCTTCCTACTGATATATATGATAGGATGCTCAGCACTGTGTATTACTTGAGATAGTACTGCCCCTATACCAGTAGCAGAGGCATCTGTTTGTATCAAAAAAGGGCATATGAAATCCAGGCTTTTTAACACCGGAGAAGAACATAACTGTCCTTTAATGACACAAAATGTCTCCCCACATTGAGGGGTCAATTTCACTTCTGTGGGGTTCACTTTCTTGGTGAGGTCGGTTAAAGGACTCACCAGAGTGGTGACATTTGGTACACAACATCTGTAATTTCCAACCAAACCAAGAAAGGAACAGACTTGTTGCTTAGTAACAGGCCTGGGACTATTAGCTACAGCGTCCACTTTCCCAATTTCAAGTTTTATTTTCCCCTTTCCAATTATAAATCCAAGATACCGGGTCTCCTGCATGGCTATTGCACACTTAGCCGGACTGATAGTCAGTCCAGCTTGTTTCTGGGCTTGTATTATGGCTGTAAGATGAGCAAGATGGTCATACCAACTCGGGCTAAAAATTACCTCATCATCTAAATAAGCAGCACTCTAAATCATGTGGGGCTGCAGAATATGGTCCATTACCTGTTGAAATGTAGCAGGGGCACCATGTAACCCAAAGGGCATTGTTGTAAATAGGAAAAGTCCTACTGGGGTACTGAAAGCTGTCTTTTTCTTAGATGCACTGTCCAGGGATATTTTTTCAATAGCCTTTTGACAGGTCTAAGGTAGTAATATAATATGCATTTCCCAATCTAGCCACAATATCATCAATCCATGGCATTGGGTAACTGTCAAATTTTGAAATGGCATTTAACCTTCTGAAATGCAGACAGAGTCTTAGAACCCCTTCTTTCTTCCCTACTACTACCATAGGAAATGACCAGTCACTATTCATAGGTTCAATGAACCCTAACTGTTGCATTTTTCTAATTTCAGCTGTAACCTCTTCCCTTACCTTCTCAAGGAGGCAATATGGTTTCTGCCATATGGAGGTTTGTTGTGCCACCTCGATATGATGTTCAATTCTAGATGTCCTTCCTGGAACATTGGTGAAGGTCGACTGGAATTGACCTAAGACCTGGTTTAATTCATCTCTCTGGGTCATGGATAGTTCAGGGTTAATACTTAACTCTTTCAGGGATCCTGTCCCTTCTAACCTGTTATATGCAACTGCTAACTCACTTTCTTGTTGCTCTGGATATACAAAACAAGATGGGGAGGGTCCATCCACCCATTTCTTCAGTAGGTTAGCATGGTAAATTTTTCTCTTGAATCTTCTGTCTGAGATCCCAGCCTTATAATTTACTAGTCCAGTCTGTCTTTTGATGGTATATGGACCTTGCCATTTCATCATTAGTTTATTCTTTGATGAGGGTAACAAGAGAAGTACTCTGTCTCCTGGCTGAAATGCTTTTTAGCCCACTCCTCTATCATATAGAATTTTCTGTTTTGCCTGTTGGTGTGCCCCCTGTTGATGGGCTGCTACAACATATTTAATCAACCTCTGCCTCATCTGAGTGAAGAAGTCAAGGGTAGTGGTTGGACCTAATTCTTGATGCTCTTCCCATTGTTCCTTTACTATATCCAGAGGCCCTCTAGGGTTCCGACCATACAATAACTCGAAGGGTGAGAAACCCATAGAGGCCTGTGGTACATCTCGATATAAAAACATTAGGAAGGGTAGATATACATCCCAGCTATTACCTTCTTCCTGTGCATATTTACGAAGCATTTTCTTCAAGGTCTGATTAAATCGTTCCACTAACCTGTCAGTTTGTGGATGATTAGGAGATGTAGGGATGGCATGAATGTTTAGGGCCTGATACAATTTCTTTAACAACTGAGAGCAGAAATTGCTACCCCTGTCGGTTATAATCTCTTTTGGGATACCTGTTCTGCTGAATACCTTAACAAGTTCTTTTGCGATTTTATTGGCTGTTATGGTACATAGAGGTATGGCATCAGGGTATTTGGTACTATAGTTGCAAAGAACCGGAATAAATCTGTTCCCCTTTTTGCTTTTTTGGAGGGGTCTCATAATGTCCATCGCTATACAATCAAAAGGAGTGGTGATCAAGGGGAGGGGCTGCAAAGTGACCTTATCTCTTCTACCAGTTTTAGCCACCCTCTGACATTCCAGACTGCCATTACAATATTCCTCTACTTGTTTGTGTATACCAGGCCAGAAGAACCTGTTAAGCAGTCTGCTTGGGGTACGATCCCTCCCTAGATGACCTGCTAAAGGGATGTCATGAGCTAACTGGAGCAACTGGGTCCTATGTTTTTTTGATACCAGCAATTGATCCACCACTTCCCCAGCAGCTGGATTTGTACACTCCCTATATAGCAAATTTCCTTTTTTTTTTTTATCTTGGGCCTTTTTGTTCAGGCTCTCCTTGTCCCACCTGTAGAAGAAAAAGTTGTGAGAAATCATCAGACAATTGCTCTTTCTCAAAATTACAGTCCATAATAAATTGTTCTATTTCAACAATCTCAGAATCCACATTTCTATTATGTGACCACTGACATTTTTCTTCCCTTTTTTCCCTTCTTGGTTTTCTACTTTTACCAGGTGCTCCAAAAATATATTCATCGAAGGGAAAAATGGAGGTGTCCTGTTTTGCTCTTTCAGTTTGGGATCTGGTGGTGATGACAGTCAATGAACCAGATGCTAACAGGGCTTCAAACTCAGGATGGTCATGTCCCAGTATAACTGAGAAGGGTACATGAGGAACAAGCCCAACCTCAACCTGGTGCACTGCTTGCAGGGTCTGTAATTCAATGGTGGTCATGGGGTTAAAATTTACATCTCCATGGATGCAAACAAACCCAGTCTTAGTTTTATTCCATAACCTATCTTCCACAAGTTCCACTTTAATCAAAGTTTGTTGACTGCCTGAGTCTAGTAGGCCAGTCACCTCTTTGTTACCCACTTTTACTGGTACCAGACACTGTCCCATATTTGCCAAGGCTAAATGGGCATTCTCAACTTTCTTCTTTGGGCAATATCTTGCTATGTGTCCCTTCCCTTGGCAGTCCCAGCAAATAATGTCAGGGTTAAAAGATCTTCCCAATTAATTGTTTCTGCTGACCCCAGGAGCACTATTACCACTATTAGGAGAGGTAGTGAAGGGTCTTACCGTGGGTGAAGAAGCACTCATCCCCAGATGGTTCATCTGTCTGTAAGGTTGTGCAGTGAGAAAGTCTCCTGATAATGAAATGGCTTTTTTTCTGCTGCCTCTGGAAGGTTTTCCTTCACCCAAAGTTAAGTGTCCTGAGGTAAGACTCTGATGAATTGTTCCAAAATCACCACCTCTACTACCTGCTCCATGGTCTTGATGCCTGGCTGTAGCCACTTTATAGCAGAGGTCTTTAAGTCTCACATATGCTTCTCTAGAGGTATCAGTAGCATGAAACCGGTAAGTTTGAAATCTCTGACAATAAGATTTGTTATGCTTATATTGTACCTCCTTAGCATTTCTTGTCAAACAAGATCATAGTTCTCAGCTTGTTGACTATCCATATTGCCATACGCTAGCTGTGCTTTACCAGTCAGGTAGGGTGCATGGCGTATCACCCATTGTTCCCATGGCCAGCCACAAGCCCTAGCCATTTGCTCAAAAGTTGTTAAATATGATTCAATATCATCTGTTTCCCCCAATTTTGTTAACTTAATGTTTTTAGGATTGTCTATAGGGTTTGTAGGACTATGAGGTGTACTCGTGGCTTGGATGGCTCTTAAAGTTTCAGCCCATCTTGGTTCACTCCACTCCTCTCTCTCTCTCTCTCTCTCTCTCTCTCTCCTTTTATTTGTCCTGTAACAGGGTGCCCCCGTTACGAATATTTAGTCCTGCAGTAAAAATGTGTACCCCCCCAATCTTCTTTTCCAACTTTTCTCTCATCTTTTTCTTCCTCCTTTCTGTACTAAATTTCGTGTCAGGGCGGCTAACCTGGCATATATCTATAAACTTTACTGTCCTTTTAAATAATCATAAAACCCTTATGGTTGCACAATGAAAGTTTATCCTTTTTCCGTAAGGAGCTCTGTGTTTGAGTAATGGTTGTGCTCCTAAGGTGCCCCTAGTTCACTTATATTACACTTCAGCGCTGGAAATAGGTGTCTCAGTGTCAAAAGTGAAGTGCTATGTGCTATTGTAACTGGTGTGCCTTTAAGAAGCACAGAAATGCTGTGCTGCAAGCCTGATGTCGTGTGAAGTAAATAAAAAGAAAACTGCTTGTTGCGGTATTGATGCAAAGCTCTTGTGAGCTTAAAAAGAAAACGAAGTTCTGCAAATATTAGTTGTTTAAACAGCCCAGAAAGTGAGTGACTGGGAGCTGTCAAAACCAACGCCAAAATTAAATGTTTTAACCAACGGCTGACATTTCAGCCATCGGGATTATAAAGCCAACAGCTGTAAAATTAGGAAAGACTGCTAAAACAGTTTGCAGAGGCTTACTAGGTATAAAGCCTGCAACTTTAAATAAATAAATCATTTTTCTTTGTTAAAATAAATAACCTGTGCTTCAGTATCAGGTCTCCTGGGCTGGTAGGGGAAGGCAAATATGGAGCACTCCCCTCTTTTGTCATTCCCCTGTCCAGGATGGGCGTTCCTGTATATGAAACGTGAAAATGAACAAATAAATGTTCTTCTCTTGTTGTTACCTGAATTCTTGCCATTATGGGGGGATTCCTACTATAGGCATGAAAGCCCCTGAAGTGATTACTTTTATAACTAGCTCTGGCAGAGCCACTATGACTGTGAATGCATTAACTAGATACGGGTGTTTCATGGGCTTAAACATAAACATTTATTTATTTTAAAAATATCAGATTTACAAACCTTTGAGTCAGAGACTCATTTACTAAGGCACCTCATCAAAACTAATACAAAGGCAGCACAGTTAACAAGTCAAAAAACAGTGGCTCAGAAAGCAGACAGTTATAACAATCATTCACTGGAGATACATGGGTAGCAGTAGATAATCAGATTATATAGTTTAGGCACAAAGGCACCACATCAAGAAGACCAAAGCAGTTCAAACAATATACAATAGCTAAAGCAAATAGACATCAGGAGTCAAAGAGAAGCCCAGAGTGTTCACATGAAGGCTGTTGCATATACACTAACTGAATCAAAGTACAGTACATTGAGAAAGGGCATATTTAAGCAATAAGGCATGACAGGGTGTGTGTTATCATGCAATAATGTCACTCCTAGGGTGGGTTGAAGCATAGGCGGGCAGGCTGCCCTACAGGTGTGATATTGACTAAGCAATGAGACATGAGGATACGCCTCGTGGGCAAACCACTCCAGCCGTGGTAAATCCTGATAATCCACTCCCAAGTGGCTTATTGCGATTATACCTTGCAATTTAGTATATGTTTGTATTTAAAAAATTTCCACATTTTCTTGTTTCTCTTAAAAATATAATGGTTTTATTAAATTATTCTTCCACACAATAAAATAGTCCCTCTTGTTTGTATAGTGAGAGACAGTGACATTTCATGTAGTGTTATTTAACATTCTTATGTTTAGCATTCAAAAGTTTTATTTAAGTTTATAAAGTTTCATTAACTGAGCAAACATATAGAAAAAAGGTTTTAAGATGCTATTGCTAAAGTATTTAGACCAGTATTTTCTCCATTGCTGAGTTTAATAGTGTGCATTTGGGTTTCATCAGTGCTGTTGCTTTAAATGTTTTCATGTGGTCTGTGGTCTGATATTTTACATCCTGGGTTGTGAGCTGTTGGAGAAAAAAATTACTTTTTTTTATTCTTTTTAATCTTGAGGGGCTGGAGTTTTTAATTTTTTTAGGTGCAACACTTTCTGTCTTACCTGCTTATTTACAGATGAAATTGACAGTACCATAGTTGACAAGGCTGCTGATGGAAGGCGTTTTTGGATGTGTCTGTGAAGGAGATTGGCTGCCCTCCTCACGTGAATGCTGTATCGCGATGTCCGTTGCTTCCGATGTTGTTTGCATTAGCACCATTGATTCAGGAGCTGTGTGTGATGTATTTCTTGGGGTGTGTTCAAAGATGTCGTATCTGAGAAGTGCTGGAGGTTTGAAGACTTGTGCATTAGGTACAGTATGTGGTGCAGAGAGATGATTTCTGGAGTTGGGACTGTTTTTGCAGGAGCTGTGGGCACAGTTTGAATTTTGTGTTGTTTGTTGTGGAGATTTGTTCATATTTCTTGATGTTTCGCCACTAATGATTTGCCCCCACTTCATAAATTCGTCAGTGTTGGGCCGCCAGTAGCTTCGTAATGAAGATTCACTTTTATGACCAGTTATGGACATAATTTGTCGTGCTTCCATACCCGAGTCGCTCAATAGAGTTACAGCTGTTGCACGGAGGGAATGATTAGTAAAAACAGTCTCAAACTCGACCTCTTTACATATGCGCCATAACATGTTGCCTAAGAAATTTAGGCCCATTGGTTCGAGTGTGTACCATACTGCCATGTTGTTTAATACTGACTGATCCATCTTTTTGGGGTGCAGAAATAAGGCGGGAGGGTTTGGGGGTAATTTTGAAACATACTTTTTATAGCTTTTTACTGGGCACAGAGAATCATTCGGCTGAGCAAACATAAAGCCCATTGTTAATTGTTTTGTAGGGTCATTTATTTCTTTATGATTTTTAGTTTGCTCATTGAAAGTTTTCATGAGGTATTCATGCCCTTCTTCATTTGCTTTAATTTCAAATGAATGGATTGTCAGTTGGCGCACTCCCTCATTTCCACGACGAGCAAAGTGCAATTGAATATCCATCCAGACTTTTCTAACTAGTCCGATGGCTGTGGCTGGTGTCAGAGCTGGTGAATTTCATAATCTGGTGAGCTGGTTGATGGTTAGTGGGCATGATGGTCTGCTCTGTTTTTCCATCTTTCTATAACGTTTTACCACAGCTTTAAAATGTTATTCCCAGTATTGAAGTCTGTATCTAACATGAGATTTAAGCTGCGACTTAGGGAGGTCATTTAAGTACCTGTTTAAGCCCATTCTTGAGGCTTGTGAGCTTGTCAATGCGTACTCTTTGCCATCGCTGTTACGGACTGTACTATAGTACTCTCTTAGGATTGTGTTTAACTCTGAGGGGATAATGGTGGCTAAATTTATTTGTACATTCTTTTGCTTGCACCAGTCTATGAAAACGTTCACTGCCCAGCGAGTTTGCTTCTGGGTAGCTATTTCGTGACATTTAAGCTCTAGTTGCTGCATCTGTTCAGTTGTAATATGGTCATGATGCTGTCTTTTTTGACCCACAGCATTGGATGCCCTACATGACTGCGTAATAGGTGCTGAATTTGAGTTTTCAACTGTGGGGGCTACTGCTGCAGATGTCAGCTGCAGAACTGACTGGATGTTCACTGTGTTTTAAGGAAGAAGTGATGGGGCTGGCACTGGAGGCATAGTTTCCAAAGGTACGTTTTCTCTCACATTATAATGTGATTGTACATTGACTACATAACGGAAGATTTCATCGAGGTCAGCGGTGTCGATTAGCTCAAAAGAGGTGTCCATTTCTTTTTTCCTTACGTTTGTGAGACGATGGTAGTTAGCGGGCTATTAATATGGCGGCTATTTCGAATTTTGCAGCTGTTGGAGTAATTTGAACTTAACGTGGCTCGCATGGCAGGCTGGCACCTTTTGCAGTGATTACTGTAGGATTTACAATGGGGGTGAGGTGCCAGTCTGCCCTTCTGATTGGACCATTTGTGCTGTGCATGGTATAATACAAGATAACACACACCCTGGAGTGCCTTACTGCAATTATACAATGGCTTGTTGTTATATACAGAATAAAAAAATACATTTTAAAGGATGTTTTTGTTAGTGTGGAAAAATAATGCCTAAAAGAAAATGCAAGGAATGATCCAAATAAAAAAGCTACAGTCATGTCATTGTGTAATAACATCACTGTTTCAATGGGTCAGCAGCCAATCAGCTGCTTACATTTTTCCTTGCCATTGTATAATTAAAAATAATGCCTCCATCTGTATTACAGTTACCTATATGTTTTGTTTTTTATTCTATGCACTGTTATAGCAATCAACTCAACAGAACCAGGCCATCATATACATAAAGGTACTGTACCCTAACTGAAAACACTGCTGAGACAACTGTATGTTGTGACAAGACAGAAGATAAACACAATGTTGAGACAAGTTTTTGAAGACATTTGAAGTGTTTGTTTGTTTGTTTTTTAGAGACTAATATACAGTTCACACACAA
Organism: Neoceratodus forsteri; assembly: GCA_016271365.2. NCBI lineage: Eukaryota > Metazoa > Chordata > Ceratodontiformes > Ceratodontidae > Neoceratodus > Neoceratodus forsteri. Next base: position 756,400,289 of record CM057449.1, on the reverse strand, counting down.
AATTCATACAATATAAAAGTGCATATGCCCAAATGCCAATGTAAATTTGACACATTTCATTACAAGCTGTTCTCTTGAAGGAAGATATTACTATATAAGGCCTAAAAATGGGTATCAACTAAATGTAAACTGCGGTAGGTGTGTTATTGAGGGTATTGCATAGTTTATCTTTTATTGCTGCTCCACCGGATCAGCAATTTTTGCACAAGCTGTGCCCAGTTCAGATTTTACAGCTCTGCCCTGGGTCTGGTGATGTGGGTTTTACCCGTACCCCACTGCATGTGGCTTAGTGATATACTGTACAGATGGCTACAAAGTCTAACCTATTGAAGGTTGAAGTTTCAGAAAACCATTATGCTAAAAATATCAAGACTCAGTCCCTCCTTCACCCTCAGTCACAATTAATCCTCTACCAAAGTCATGCTTAAATACCTGTGCCTCTGCATCCATGCCACTAAGCTTTTAATGCCAATATGCTTCTTTTTTCTGCTGCTGTGAGTTCCCCCATCTGTGAAGTCCCATTCTGCTCATGGCAGCCCCCCCCCCCGCAAAACCAGATAATTTATTTAAAAACATGTTGTTGAGAAATTTTTGTTCTAGTATATCCATGGTCAGGAAAAATGAATTTGTAAAAGAAACCAAAATCCCCATTTGTCAGTTCATTGAATCACAATACAGGATGTTATGAATTTTTCAGATTCTATGTGAAACCTACAGTAAGTCAAACAGAAATTAAACACACAAATGCCTGCCTATTTGCAAGTGAAGCAAATGTGGTTATTATCATTCAGTTGTAAACACCTATAGTAACAAACTGCAAGTTAAGAAGATTCAGTAGAATATATATAGTAGCCCAGAACTGCCTGCCTGAGAATGAAGTTGGTATATTATTTGGAAGAATGGGTCTCTTGGTATGCAATGTCCTGCAAAGACGGTGGTGTCAAATGGATTAATGAGGTGCTGTGAGGTGCCTAAGGGAACTTGTTATGCAGAAAGTTCCAGGAACACAGTGGTAAAAACTGGAATAACAGGTTCCAAGGAGTAATTAACTCACTGGGAATGTTAGAAAAAAGTACCCCAATCATTTACAGGTGTCAATGAATGTATGTGTTAACCATGCTGGTTTATCTTCTTGCTTCCCTCATGGTAAAAATGTGAAACTACGTTTGTGTTATTTTAAATGAAAATGAGTGATAAATAGCTCTGTCCAGTTGGATGGCAGCTCTGATAGTTGTTGTCTTTCTTTTCACTGATATAAACTGAGCCAGGAAAAAAAGTAAATAGGAACAAAAAAACTGCATTTTGTTTCTACAAGTAGTTGCTAATTGCAGCTGATATTTTTAACATGTGCAAGTCAACTCCACTTCTCAAACTTAAAAAGAAAAATACACTTTATCACAGACTGTGTTTACCAAGTGCTGTGCCCATTTTAGTATATAAATGTTCAAGAAATACCTGAAAGCTGTCTATTTTCCTTGGAAACTGAATCCTTAAGTTGTAGTTTTAGGCACTTGGTCTTTCCTTTTGAGACACCAGGTGACTCTGATAATCATTTGTTCCAGGGGTTTTTAAGTCAGTTTGAAGGCATTAAGTATTTTTCTGTTCTCCTAGTCCTTAACCAAATACAGGGACTCCACAGACTTGTTGTGTTCCTAGGTCCAGATCCCAAACTACTGAGTCTTCTTTCAACATGATACATCCACCTCATGCCCCTCCCACATAAATAAATAAAAAAAGGTGATCTGGATCTTTAGGAGCTTCTTGGGTGGAGGTGGGTTGGATCTTACTTCCCCCAAAAAACAATGCTGCCTCCCACTATTCAGGTTCCAGTTCTTGTACCACCCATTTAAGAAAGAAAATAGTACCCTGCAACCATTGACTAATATGAAGGCATATTTATTTGAGGGCAGAAAACATTTCTTGGAGGAGGGTAAGGTGGAGGAGACTATTTACACCTTCAGTCAGTTCCATGGACAGAAAACATGGTATCACTCCTTTTGTACATGTAATACTCCTGTAGGATCCGCCCACAGTCATAAAAATCAGGAGAGATGAGGTCACAGCAAGTGGGAGGAGCTATGCTCCAAATGAGGTAGAAACACCCTAATTAAGGTTTAGATAATCAAAAACTGATATTTTAGGATATATTCACAGAAGGAATATAACATAAATGCTAGTTTTTCCTATTGTACAAGAATGCTCCAAGATAGCCTTAGATAGGACAACATAAATGTCTGTTTTATGTTAAGTGTGAGATCCCCTGATTGTGATGTCACCCTAAGGATTGCTATAATACCTACCACCAGGGGACTAAGAAGTGTGTGTGGGTCAGTATCTTCTGACCACCGAGGGAGAAGGAGCTAGTGTGAGAGCTTACACACTGTATTGTTGGGAATTAAGTACTGGATATTGAATATACAGAAGAAAGACAGGAGTCTCAAGAAGAAGTATTTCCTGATGTGTTGAAATGGTGTGATCACTAACACCCACAATTTTCTTTCTATAAATGTATATTTTTTTGTTTTGTTTAGTTTTTGCAAAGTTTTTGCAAATAAATTAATAAACACATTTATTGTGTTTTTTATGCACCAAATATTACTGTCTGGGGTCTGTCATTTATCTCACACCTTGTACATGTCCATAGATAATTGCTTCAGACATAGCCATTTTAAAAGTTCATGTACCTCTTCAGGAGAGTCTGCTTCCTCCTGGGCTCCTGCAGTGGCTCCAAAGATCTCCTCATCTTTGTCCCCTGCATTAATTTCTGCTTTGAGCCTTCCTCTCTTCTTTTCTTCTAACCCGGTCAATAATGGCTTTCCTGTCTTGTCTGGCTTTGTCCTGGTCTGCACACCTTTGAGTCTTGACACAGCATCCACCTTCTGGTCCAACCAGTGGCGTCACCACGTTGATTTTGGGGAGGCTACAGCCCCCCCAATCTAAGTTAAAGCCCCCCCAATTATTTGCAGTAAAAAACTATCAGACTCAGTCTGAATTTGCCCACCCTGGACTCCGTGCAACCGAAAATAAATCCTTGATCTAATAACTTGCATGAACGACAAGGGCAACTTCCTCTAGTGCTTTTTTTTCAAGTATTTGTAAATGGCTGGGCTCGGCAAAAGTGTTATTTCAGGCACAGAGTCTCAGCAACGTCAGGCATTCAGAACCGCACAATGCAGACTTTCTGTTACTTGCAGAACAGCAGCGTGAACAACGCCCTCCCCTCTGCTCTGCCCCTGTGAGCAGAAAATGTAATTCATTTGTGCTGCGCCCGCTCTAACAAACACACCACCACCATTTAACAAACTGTAATGTTTCTTATGCAGATCGAGATGTGACTGGCAGTCACATCTCGATCTGCATAAGAAACGACTGGCATTTTGACACATCAGAGTGACGTGCTAACTGCTGAGAGTCCCCGCGTTTGCCGATTCAAAGGCTAGCTAAGACGTCCCGTGAGTGGAATATCTGTGGAAGATGATTTTGTCCGTTATATGGATTGGGCTTTATAACGAAAGCCGTTTAAAAAAAAAAAATAAAACGCTGATGTAATGGGCACGACTAGTCAACACTTCACTTCCCTTCTTAGGACAAACAGTATTTACGGACAGAGAGAGAGAGAGAGAGAGAGAGAGCTTCTACAGTTATTTGTACATGCTACCGTACTTTATTTCCCTGTTTCAGACAAACAGCACTGTACTGTATTTGTACCGGCGGCAGAGGTAGGAGGAATAATGAGCTTGCACTCCCCTGATTCCTTCTTCCTGCACTCACCCAAGATACATAATGCCAAGATAATGCTCCAATTCCCTTGATTCCTTCTTGCACTCTCCAGAAATAATGCTCCTATTCCCGATTCCTTCTTGCACTCTCCGAGATAATGCTCCCATTCCCCGACTTTCTGCAATTGTGGCATATTCAGATCGGCAGCAGGAGGTGGGTAAAATACAATTATGTGACCTCCAAGATTCTGATCTGACACTGCAGCAGTGTTTAGGACAGGTTAGCTGCTAATGAGAGTCAGTTCCGTGACATGACTAAAAGGAAATAAAGGGCTACACGCAACCCCGCCCCATCCTCCCAAATCTATATAGCAGCCGTACCATCAGTCATAATCTGTGGAGAAGCACGCTAAAGTACAGAATAGTTGTGGGGTTGGAAAGAAGATGGCGCTTAAGGGCAGCTGGTGTTCGAGGCGGGTGTCTACCACTGAGGTAAGATCACTGTCTGATCGATGACACCAGAGCAGAGCAGGGAGACAGTCGGAAGTGCCGGCCGGTGCAGGCAAAACTGATGGCTGTCCATCAGCTCTCTTGTTGCGAATCGCAACTAGAGAGATGACGGACAGCCATCAGTTTTGAACTTGCGAAGTTCAAGTGTGTGATTAATTATCATATTAAAGTTGAGGGTGAGCATGAGCAGTGAGCACTTGTGGGGGTGGGGTGGATGACACTTGAGGCCACACGGACACAGCAAGGGCATGAGGGAGGGTTCCTTCTGCCTACCAACAGCACAGCAGCTTGCTCGCACAGTGAGCCAATCAGTGTACAAACACGTGGTGTGCTTCTCCAACACACATGTGGTACACACTAATCCCATTCTGTGCAGTAAGAAAAACTAGTGACACAGTTGTAGTTGATAGCGAGCAACAGAGCAGAGGCAGGCACTGTTTGGGAGATTCAAATCGGAATTCAATCAATATTTCTGAAAGTTATCAAACACTGAAGACTCAGTTCACTTGTTGGGCATTGGGCTAAGAGTGTAGTGTGTTTTTTTTCCTTTTTTTCTCTGAGTGAAATACAAGGGGGGGGGTTGTGTTTGTGTGTGTCTTGGGGTAAATTGAAAAGCTCAGACACAGACAACCTGCTGTGAGTGCTGCCATACAGCATTACTAACTACTGCATATATCATATATGTTTAATGTTTATTTTTTTTCTAGTTGCAACTTATTTCAACATTTACTATTTTACTGAGTAAACTGAGTGATTACTAGTGAAGAGCTGACAGCTCAGAAAGACTGAAGAACATCACTTTGGTGGTTTATGTTTTTAGGCTCACAAATTTAGAATAAAAATAGCAGAACAGTTCTTTTCCTAAATTGCCTTATACCCTGACCCATGCCTCGGGTTTGTATTGTGGCAAGCTTAACATCACAAGGAGTTAGCCAGTTCAATTTCAGACACTTTTTTTATGAACAAGGGGAACATTCTGCTTTATAAAAAAAAAACAGTTCCAGTAGCAAACATACTCATTTTGCTTCACATACTGTGAGCCCTGTGTGTGTTAGGCTCCGTCTACTGTATTAAATAGCAGTTTTCCATCTCCAGTAGGTGTTTAATACTCATTACTTCGCGTACTGTGAGCCCTGTGTGTGTTAGGCTCCGTCTACTGTATTAAATAGCAGTTTTCCATCTCCAGTAGGTGTTTAACACTCATTACTTCGCGTACTGTGAGTCCTGTGTGTGTTAGGCTCCGTCTACTGTATTAAATAGCAGTTTTCCATTTCCAGTAGGTGTTTAATACTCATTACTTTGTGTACTGTGAGCCCTGTGTGTGTTAGGCTCCGTCTACTGTATTAAATAGCAGTTTTCCATCTCCAGTAGGTGTTTAATACTCATTACTTCGCGTACTGTGAGCCCTGTGTGTTAGGCTCGTCTACTGTATTAAATAGCAGTTTTCCATTTCCAGTAGGTGTTTAACACTCATTACTTCGCGTACTGTGAGTCCTGTGTGTGTTAGGCTCCGTCTACTGTATTAAATAGCAGTTTTCCATTTCCAGTAGGTGTTTAATACTCATTACTTCGCGTACTGTGAGCCCTGTGTGTGTTAGGCTCCGTCTACTGTATTAAATAGCAGTTTTCCATTTCCAGTAGGTGTTTAACACTCATTACTTCGCGTACTGTGAGCCCTGTGTGTGTTAGGCTCCGTCTACTGTATTAAATAGCAGTTTTGCATTTCCAGTAGGTGTTTAATACTCATTACTTCGCGTACTGTGAGCCCTGTGTGTGTGTTAGGCTCTGTCTACTGCATTAAATAGCAGTTTTGCATTTCCAGTAGGTGTTTAATACTCATTACTTCGCGTACTGTGAGCCCTGTGTGTGTTAGGCTCCGTCTACTGTATTAAATAGCAGTTTTCCATTTCCAGTAGGTGTTTAATACTCATTACTTCGCGTACTGTGAGCCCTGTATGTTAGACTAAGTCTGTCACATAAACATTTCATCCCTATGTACCAGACCCAATACGAGGGCAAGTTTTCTTATAATTTACTTTTTAGTTAGTTCTTGTCACACCTCATCAGCCTTGTTAAAATGAGTATCCGTGACTTCTTCGTCAAAATCAAAAATCAGAATAAAGAAAGTAACTTCCTAGACCCCAGTGATGCTCAACAGCTGCAACCAGAGCAGCCATTAAGAAATGAAGTGGAAGTTCCACCAGTACAAGAAGATGTAGCAAGCGATCATCATCTCCGAACATCTCATGATGCACTTGAATCAGTAGCAAGATTTCGTCTGCTGCTACTGTTGTACCTAATGATCTGGGAACCAAAGAGGCTGGTCCTGTGCAGCCAAAGCTGTCTAGTTTTCCACAAAGGATTTTGGAAAGCAGAAGCGTTCATTTTCAAGCAGCTGGTATGCATCATTTAAATGGCTTGAATATAGTGTAAGCAATGATGTCATATTTTGCTTTGCCTGCAGAATGTTTCAAGTTGCTCTGGTCGAGCGGACACTGCTTTCACATCCAGAGGGTTTAACAACTGGAAGAAGGCAATAGACAAGATGAGAGAACACCAACAAACAACAAACACATACAGGAGCAATGGAGGCCTGGTCTACTTATGTGAAATCTAAAGAAAGAGGCAATATTATACAGCTAATGGATTCAGCAATGATTGCAGATATTAAAAAGTGCAGGAGTACCTGAGAAGAATAGTTGAGATTGTTTTGTTGTTTGGCAGACAGGAACTGCCTTTCGAGGCCATAGGGAGTGTGAAGGAGCTCAAACAGGGGTAACTTTTAGAGACTTTGATCTTCTAAAAGTTTGATCCTGAATTGCAAAATTTGCAGATTCACATGCCAGGAAATGCTACCTATCTCTCACCTCTCAGTCAAAAATCAGATGATAGAATGTTGTGCAAAATTAATAAGAGAGAACATTTTAAATGAGGTAAAAGAAGCAAAGTATTTTGCAATACTTGCTGATGAATCTAGAGATGTTGCTTGCAGAGAACAAATGAGTATTTGCCTTCGTTATGTTCACCATGGTTCCCCTGTAGAGAAATTTTTGTGCTTCCATCAAGTAACAGCATTAGATGCTCAGAGTCTGACAAATGAACTGTGTTCAAAGCTGACTAACTGGGACCTCCATGAGAATTCGGTGACTTGCGTAGCTCAGACTTATGATGGTGCATCTGTTATGAGCGGCAACTTAAATGGAGTACAGGAACTATTTCGTCATAAGCATCCATATGCTATATATGTTCATTGCTATGGGCATATTCTGAATTTGGTCCTAGTAGATGCCTGTTCATCACTTCTTCCTGTATGGAAATTCTTTGACATGCTTCAAGAGATACACACGTTCTTTTCCAAATCTGTCCTGACTCACCAGGGGTTCTTAAATGTTCAAAAGGAGCTTGGGTTGACTAGAATTCTTGAGATACCGGAGTTAAGTTCTACCAGGTGGGCTTGTCAAAAGCGAGCAACAAAGGCAGTAATAGAAACTTATCCAGCTCTTCTAAAATATCTTTCAGAATGTGAAGAAAGAGAAACTGCAAAGGCCAGAGGACTCCACAGCAAGCTTCGAGAATTCAGCAATATATTTCTCCTTAAAATGTTTGACAAACTACTGTCAGTGGCCGATGGAACAAATAACTTACTTCAGACTCAGGCTTTGGACTTGGGATGTGCAGTGACTGCTGTTTCTGCGCTGAGAGACACAATTGCACAATTTCGTACTGAAGAGAGATTTCTAGTTCTCTACAGGGAAGCTGAAAATATGGCAGAAAAATATGAGACACAGACACCCGAAAATACTCCGGGTCCACAGAGGCAAAGGAAGCTACCTGCATTTTTGGGAGCACTTTGTTCCAACGTCACTTAACTGGAACTGAACAAAGTGCATCAGCATCGCATGAAACAAGAACTGCTGTGCATTTGAGAATCACTGTTTTTTACCCTGTGATTGACAAAATGATTGGAGAGATTGACAGGTTTTCCAAGCATAACCAAACACTGATGGTTGCGATCAATGCTCTCAGACCACAGTCTAACACATTCTTGGACCAGGACAAACTGAGGCCACTTGGAGAGATGTATGACTGTCCAGTTCTGGAAGAGGAACTGGTAGTAGCAAGAAACTTCATTTGTCGGCTGCCAGAAAATGAACGTCCACATGATATGACCAATCTTTATAATGTACTTCCAGAAATCATGTATCCGACGCTGCATAAATCACTACAGATTGCTCTAACAATACCAGTTACCACATGTGTGTGTGAGCGCTCCTTTAGTTCCATGAGTCGCATTAAGACATATCTGAGAAACAAGACAGAAAATGACAGATTGAGTTCACTTGGAATTCTCAACATTCAGACCGAAGAAAGCAGACAACTTGACACTGATGATGTGATTGACGAATTTGCATCCATGACAAACAGAAAGGTTGAGCTACTTCTCCCAAAATCAGCACGATAATAGCCAAACCTGTATGACACTGATATCCAGCAGATCTGCTGGGATAATGGTGTGTCAGGCTGTTCTGGTCTCTCATTTGCTCTGGGGTCCTCCTGCAACCTTCCCAGCAGATCTGCTGGGGTAATGGTTGGTGTGTCTGGCTGTTCTGGTCTCTCATTTGCTCTGGGGTCCTTCTGCAACCTTCCCAGAAGATCTGCAGGGATAATGGTTGGTGTGTCTGTCTGTTCTGGTCTCTCATTTGCTCTGGGGTCCTTCTGCAACTTTCCCAGCAGATCTGCTGGAATAATGGTTGGTGTGTCTGGCTGTTCTGGTCTCTCATTTGCTCTGGGGTCCTTCTGCAACCTTCCCAGCAGATCTTCTGGGATAATGATGTGTCTGGCTGTTCTGGTCTCTCATTTGCTCTGAGGTCCTCCTGCAACCTGTCCTTGGTGGACCAGTAACAAAATTTTTCCACATGTACCATATTAAATACATGGCTGATAATTAGGCTTCTCAAACATATTTTTCACCACTAATATGCAGGAAAAGCCACCATTTGAAGGTAAAATTTCAAAATTTTACGGGAGGGCATGCCCCCGGACCCCCCTAGCTTTGTTAGGATTTTGACTAAAGGGCATCAGCCCCCCCAACTTTGTATCCCTGGTGACACCCCTGGGTCCAACTACATCACATATCTAGGGATTTGATGATACCCCTCCTGAAAATATGCCAAAATGACTCCAGCATCCCACTGCTGACACCATGTGTGAAGGTCATGAGATGGAAGACACGGGCACCAGATTCTGTATCAAGCAATAAGGGCAGCTTACCCTGATTTATTTACAAATCAAAAATAACAGAAAGGCAAACTGAAAATGACAAAATAAACTTCAAAGGTTACAAAAGAAGTAATAGTGATATACAGCATCCAAATACCTCTCTAGGAGACTTAGCTAGAGAGTAAGTGCTAGCCCATGTGCCTACTCCAGCTGTCTAGCACACACTGACTCTCTATCTGTTTGATCTCCTGCTTAAATATATTCTGGCTCCCATGTGATCAGGGAGCTCCTCCCACTTTAATGCTCCTTTTCTAAAACATGAAAAAGAAGACTTTTTTTTATTATGTTCATCATTTATACCTATTTATTTAATCATTTATTTCTTGGAAGTACTTGCAAGTTTACTTAGTTCTTATTTTGCTGGTTTTCCAGTTTGTCTCACCCGATAGTCTCCTTCCACAATGTCCTACTACATATAAGTGATGAAGAAGAGGCCGGCCGGCTCCTAGGGAGATGCAGAATGGACAGTGTGCAGAGCACAGCATTACTGTGCAAGAAAGAAGAACAAGGCAGATGCAGCAGACACTATGCAACACTTTGCTGTGACTCCTAGAACAAAACAACCATATTAATACATAGCAGCACTAGTAAGTCTAATTCAGGTACTTTCAGGCATACTCCTTAAACATTATTTTCATTCATAATTCTAGCAGCATAAGTGAACCTGGTTGAAACAATTTAGTATCATTCAGACAGAATCGGGGAATGTTTTGGGTGCAATAATTCTAATTATCCATTACAAAAAAGGGCTTTTTACCTTTGACTTCTGTCCAGTACAAAAGTGAAACAAACAATTGTAACAACAAAATGAAAATAAAAACCAGAACACTCAGAGTGGAGTATTCCCACATCCTCCTGTCTCTAAGCCAGCTAGCCTGCCACACCCATTTGTAACCAAGGTGTAAACAGCAGCAATGGCTAGCATGGGGCTTTTCAGTCTGTTTAGCCAAATCAAGCATTAGAAACACAAGAAAGGGGATGGAAATTTAACCAGGCATTTCATCTGGACCATGGCTTAGTCGGCAGGGCTTTTGCCACACGAATACTTAAAATGGATGATCCAGACTAATAACAAATCATAATAATACAGATATTCTACCACAGTACCTAGAAATGCTAGGAACTGTCCTTTTAATAAATGGAAAATGTATGTAGCCCTAAGTCATAAAGGGGGGGGATTCATAGTGGATGCCTTTTCCTGAGCTCCAAAAGGAAGAAGGTGGCCATCCTGCAGTATACAGGAGATAGAAATTAGAAATGAAAACATCAAGGGATAGTAGAAATTAGAATGCAGTTGTGCAATAAGCCTAGACAGGATAGAATAGAAACAGAGTCTCAGAGAAGGAGAACAGTACCCTATGCTGATTTATATATATGGTTGGAGAATATGGGACTCTAACTTGGTTTGTAACTTTAAGTTGTGCTGATGACATCTGGAAAGAGCTTCAAATTCTGTTGATTTGGGTAAATGACTATTTGGATGATGTCATCACTAAAGCATAAGATGAACTTTGTTAACTAGATCCAGTGACAATATGCCATCATTTTCATTACTGGTTTCTGTGTTGACTTGAGTACATCAGAAACAAGAGCAATCCCCATTAGGATCAATTAAACACCATACCTGGTGGGTTGAGTATCAGAGTCATGGATCTCCTCACATTCACATGTTGTCATGGATCAAGGATGCTCCATTAATTGGTGATGCTGACAGTTCAGTAGTTTTGCAATTAATCCAGAAATATGTGACTTGCAATCTTCCAAATGCAGTTGACAAACCAATGCTAAGGAAGCTTGTCAGACAATTAATGACACACAAGTGTAGTGGTAGCTATTGCTTGAGGACCATAGAAAGTGGAATGTGTCATCAGAGGGTCGGCTGGGAGGAGAAGGATGGAGCGTCCCATGGACAGCTCTTCTTCTCAGGGGGGAAGGTGAGGGGAATGCTCGGCATGTGAGGGACTCCTATGAGAGGCTGGGAATCCCCACATAACTGGCGTCAGTTAGATTCAGGAGGCGGGGCAGATACAGGACATCATTGCACATCCGTGCCTCCCAGAAAACAGGGAAAAAACTCTCTGGGGTGCTCTAGATGACACTGCCCCTGTGCCTAGCCACAATCGCTCCTTCCCACACTGCCAGTAACTTAATCCCAGTCCCACTGGGCTCCACTCCCATCACTGAACCCCACCATGGGGGGCGGGAGCCAGGGAGGTAATGTAGGGAAACTGACACCTTACCTGTCATAGACAGGTGGGTTGTGGAGTAGGTGGTCCCACCCTGGGGAATAAGCCAGGAAGTATCACTGGCAGTTGGCGGTCATTGGGGAGCGAGGCAGGAACAGGGCAGTACAGCTGATGTGTGAGTGTCCAAGGGGCAAAAAGTATAAATGAAAAAAAAAAGTGGAATGTGGTAGTGCAAAATATATCACATTGGCTTTCCAAAATGTGTCACGTACACATCACAGTTCTTCTTGATGTATTTTCAGTGATTAGACATCATTTGCTGGCTAAGTCATAAAACTGGGTTCTATATCAGAATGGCGACTGCTGAAAGGTGATCACCGTTAGGGCAACTGTACATCGCCAAAAATAAATTTTGGCGATGTACCCCCCAGTGCACAGCAAAAGGGTGCCAGGGACTTAGAAATTACTGTTTTATGTGGAATGACTGTGCCTCCCGAACCCCCCCACTAAAGTATTCTGAGCTCCATGGAGGGTGCATGTCGGAGGGGTGCAAAACTAAAACAAAAACAAATTGGGGGCCAGGCATAACAAAACATACTTGCACCCAGAGCCAAACCCATCACCTTCAGAACCGCAGCCCTGAACCCACCCACCATGCTATGGGGCCAGCTCGGCAGCTCACTGTGGCACCACCCCTCACAATCCCTCCCTCCCCTCCCACCCCCTCACTGAGCATGCTCACTCCTCCCTCCTGCTTGTATACATGTAGCAACATCCTGTCACTATATGCATGACCCCCCAATCTGGTCGCCCTCTGTGGTAGGTAGCCCTGATGACATGCACTGTGATTGAGTCACCGTGTTTGTATGCACCCAATCGCGGTTGCCCATGTCATGGGATACCATAAAACTGTGTTTATGAGCTGCCTTGCTCTGAAAAGGATGTGAACATCAATGACTACAGTGTTGTGCCTCTTTTGGTGTGACAGGCAAACGCAGATGTGCAATATGTGGCTGAAAATTAAATTGCACTTACACATTATGCTACCTCAGACATCATCAAACATGAGCAAATAGCACTTCAAGAGATGTATGTCTGCCATCATATCTCTGAGTTCTAGTTATTGGTGACTAGGCTTGAAAGTGCACACTCATAGAGACTGTGGAGCCTATGAAGTCAGTTATCAATTAATAGGGACTTATTTATGTGGTAAGTCATCAGGAATTCATTACATCATTGTTAATCTGAAACAAAATTGGTGTCTTGTTCTGACAGACATCAAGAAAATTGAGGCACTTACTGTATAGGACCCATAATAAACAGATATTCTTCTGAGTAGTATACTGTTAGAATGGTGACTTAAAATTGGTGCCACAATTAGGGTGCTGCAACAAGGGCGACAGTGACAGGGGTGATCTTGATTTTAGATCGCCCTTCACTGATGTTGCCTTTTGCAACCACACTGTTTCTACCTGCTCTGGGACATGCCCACCCCAGAGGTTATTATAGTAGTTTTCAGGAGGGTGCAGTGGGCAAAGCCCCCCACAAAACAGGACTGTTCCTGGGATGGTGCCTTGGTGCTACACATCCAGGGAACTGAAATGCCTGGCACCCTAATACCAGGTGGTGTATTGTCTTCGCCTACATCGCCGCCAACAAAATGACTGTCGCACCAATATGTGTGAACCCTTCTGAGTAATCTGTTTGATACTTACTACCCACTTTGAGTGTTTGCTTGACAATGCACAGTGGTATGATTTCAGTCAGTTACTGAGAATCATGAAAGAGGAGTGTTTACTCTCTTAGACTGGGATTTTTGGTGAGACAACAGAAACAATAGCTGATTGATCACATGAAGTTATCTGTCACTACATCAGAAAAGGCCAAGCTGTATTTCTTTGACTACTCTTCCTTTTCAAACCATGGCAGAAAAGGACCATCCCACAGATGTGCCTGTTGCTAGTCTGGTGAAAAAATAATAAGCCATTTTTAAATTATTGCAATTTAAATATAAAAAAAAAAAATAGTTTCTGAGCATTCTCAGTAAGCACCTAAATATAACTGTATGAAATGAAAAATGAATCATGTTTCGTATGGGGAAATGCCCTTTTCTTTTGCCACCATCTTGTTTCCATTTTTTCTTAAAAAACATTTCAAAAGGCACAAAAATGACACCCTGGAGAGAGACCACCACACTTAACTGGCTGAGCAGGACCCCCTTAGGTGCAATCTGCACATCAGTGTTAGAAATATGCCCCAGAAATGTGTTTTATTTACTGTTATGAATCCGCATGATATAAAAACAATCCTTTTTCGAATCACAAGTGAAAAAAAATGATAATTTTTCATTACTCAAGAATACGTTCCCAGGATTTCCCTGGTGTCTAGTGGCACCCCCAACCTCCCATCCCCATCCCTTTAATGTTTTATTTCCTAGTGTCTAGTGGTACCACCCCACTTCCAATACTGTTCCCATTTAAAAAAATGTATTCCCTGGTGGGTTTAACTAGAAGTGACCATTGAACCCTAACTATAGTGCCTATATATATATATATATATATATATATATATATATATAGCTATATATATATATATATATATATATATATATATTCATGGCAAAAAATCCATTTAATGCATCAGTTAGGGTTGTTTCACAGTGACAAAAGCAAGGAAATTTGGTCTTAGGGTTGAAAACCCTAACTGTGCATCCCCCCCCATCACCACACACACAGATACGTACAAGTAGGGGAAGGACCAAGGCAACACAACCAATCACACACAACCAGCAGGAGGTGTATACCTGTGTTATCATAGCAAGTCAGTAAGAACTCTAACTTCAGGTATCATACAGCATTTCCAAATTATTTCACAGAGTTAGTTCACCTAAAGGTGAAAAAGGTGGCAGTAGTTAAAACTGTGTACCTTGCTCCATTTTCGACATATGGGTGGCGAAAGGCATCATGGGTGCTGTAATGTTAGTCTATGGGAAATTGCTCAATTTTGGAAGAGTGTTACTTTGTCATCATGCTTAAGTATTTTAGCACCAAAGCAGGAAAAGGCACATCGGTGGGACCAGGGCTTGCCTCCCTGCGAATTTCAGCCCAAAGGACCCAACCGTTTACTTGCAGGATGATGGCAAAGATGTGCAGTCATCAGGAGCATACTTTCGCAAAATAGTGTCACAAACACGAAAGTGTCACAAACGGAACACACAAGAGTGTCGCATTTGGTGAAATCATGCAAAATAGTGTTACAAAATACTGTCACAAACATTAAAGTGTCACAAATGCATAACACAACAGTGTCACATTTGCGAAAGTGATTTTCGAAAGTATTTCAGGGAATGTGGAAAATCCTGTTTTGGGTCTTGTACACCCCAACATACCATAGTGTAACCTGTGTTATGTGTTTGTTTGTTTGTTTGTTTATTCAAGGTTAAAACCAATTGAGTAAAAAACTCATTCATAATGGTAACCTTTACAAAAAATACAAAACATTCAACACTCATCATAATAAATACAATCTAGCAACAATCGTCACTACAAGAGCATAAAACAAAAAAGAACATCAATAACAATTGCAAGGTTCCTGTACAGATATCAAGTGTTTTCTTAGATAGGATAGTGATAAGGGCTTACCAGTCTTTTGTTTATATTCATGAGGAAGGCTATTCCAACATATCAGAATATAATTACTAATTAAATATTAGGAGTGTTTTGATTTTACAAGGGGGACAACCATATCCGAAACAACTGAATTTCTCAAAGTTAATTCAACGCTTCTAAAGGAAAATCTATTCTTTAAATATATAGGGACAGAACCCAGCCCACATTTATAGGCAAATAAGTGTTTATGTATCATTCTTCTCCTACTTAGTGATAACCACCCCAATCTCTCATATAATTCACAGTGATGAGTAAGTTTTGGACACTTAAGAATCAGTCTGGCAAGACAGTTAACTAGAACATCTAACTTTGTTAATCGATCCCTAGTGGTTCCATCATATAAAACATCCCCATAATAGATTAAAGGGAAAATCTGCATCTTTACTATCAGATCCAATGTCACAGAGTCTAAACAGTTTTTAGTCCTAAAAAGAAATCCCACCCGCTTATTAACCCAGGAGATCAAATTATCTACATGCAAATTATCTGACCCATAGTTATCTAGCCAAAATCCCAAGTATTTATATTAATTAACTAACTCTAACCCCTTCCCTCTACTATCCACAATTTCCAAAATCAGGTCATCTTTCCGTTTTATAGAAGACCCAAACAACATATATTTAGTTTTTGAGGAATTAAGTTTTAATTTCGAGTTGACAAAGTACATTTACATATTGTCAAAACTTTTCTGCAGTGTACATTGTATTAATGAAACTGATTCTTCATCTGAACAGTATAAAATGGTGTCATCGGCATACAGGTGGTAGCGAGAGGCCCCCACATAATGCCCGAGATCTTTCAGCTATACTAAAAATAATAAAGGACCCATAACAGATCCTTGGGGCACTCCTCTCCACACCACCTGCATAGCCGACACAACTTCATTTACAACTGTTACCTGCCATCTATCAGAAAGATAGGAGATAAACCAGTCCAAAACTGAATAACTCATCCCTACCACAGACAACCTCATGAGCAACTGCCGATGATCAACTGTGTCGAAAGCCCTGGAGAGATCAACCAGAATTGCACAAGTATAACATTGGGCATCAATTGACTTGCCGATCTCATCCAGGACTTTCGACACAGCCATCACAGCGCCATGAGAC
Organism: Neoceratodus forsteri; assembly: GCA_016271365.2. Classification (NCBI taxonomy): domain Eukaryota; kingdom Metazoa; phylum Chordata; order Ceratodontiformes; family Ceratodontidae; genus Neoceratodus; species Neoceratodus forsteri. The sequence continues at coordinate 756,383,817 of CM057449.1, read as the reverse complement.
CTCCGAAAACGTGACTGATATGGATCCATTAGTTTTTTCTTTCCAGGTACTCCATAAACTGTCTTGCCAGCAGTTTCTCCAACACCTCAACACCTTACTAATCAGAGGTAATATAGATATAGGTCTGTAGTTGGATAGTCAGTCAGGATCACCCCCTTTAAAGATGGGGATGACTCTGGCCGATTTCCAACCTTCTAGGATGCATCCCTCCTTTATCGAACAATTGAACAGGTAGGTTAATGTGTCTGAAATTTGGGTTGCTGCATATTTCAGCATCCTTAGAGACAAACCATCAGGGCCACTACTCCTAGAGACATTTAATTACAACAAAGTTTCTAACATATGGGGCACAAAAACCCTGGCACAATATATCAGTTGGGGGGTGAGGATATAGCATGCACCAAGCAGGAAAGGGATCTTGGGGTTGTCATCTCTGATGACCTCAAGGTAGGGAAACAGTGTGACAAGGCAGCAGGTAAAGCAAATAGGATGCTGGGATGTATAGGCAGGGGCATCACCAGCAGGAAAAGGAGGTCATAATTCGCCATACAAGACACTAGTGAGGCCCCACCTGGAGTACAGTGTACAGTTCTGGAGACCATACCTATGTAAGGACACAGACAGGGTAGAGAAGGTTCAGAGGAGGGCAACAAAGATGGTGCATGGATTGCATCACAAGTCCTATGAAGACAGGTTGAAGGAACTGAACATGTACTCCCTGGAGGAGAGGAGGGAGAGAGGGGATATGATAGAGACATACAAGTATCTTACAGGTAGGAACAGGGTGCAGGAAAACACTATTTTTAAGCGAAAAAGATGTTCCAGGACTAGAGGGCATGGGATGAAGTTGGAGGGAGGACGATTCAGAGGAAACATGAGAAAGAATTTCTTCACAGAACGGGTGGTGGACAAGTGGAACACCCTGCCAGAGGAAGTGGTGGGGGCTGAAACAATCATGGGATTTAAGAATGCATGGGATAGACATAAAGGAATTCTAGAGGTCAGGGGGTAAGGGGAAACAGACTTCTAGGAAAACAAACTGAACTTACAAGCTCAAATGGGCAGACTGGGTGGGCCATAGGCCCTTATCTGCCGACACTGTCTATGTATCTATGTACCTCACCACTAGATACAGCCTCAAAAACAAATTTAGAATCCCCTTCCATATGACTTATGGGGTTAAAAAGGGGTTCGTTAGGGCTATCAAAGAAGTTGCCTGACTCTACAAAATAATCACTGAACCTATCAGCAAGTGGCGACTCTCTCCTGAAGGGTTCCTCCCCAGACAAATTGCTAGGTGTCATCCCCCTTGCCTGTCCCTTTAAATCCCATATAAATCCCCAAAATTTCCCAGGTTTCCCAATTGATTCTCGGGGTTTTGGCCTTAAAGTACTTATTTTTAGTATCCCTTGATGTGGACACATACAGGTTTCTAGACTTCCTGTATTGTTGCCAATCATAAACCTTTCTCGAAGCTCGTTCCTGGACCCAAGCTTTATTTTTAGCAAGCCTCAACTTAAAACGTTTAGTGGTATACCATGAGGCAGAGTTACCTTTTATTCTCCTAGTAATCTCTGTCATATGCCTATTACACACATGGAGAAATTCTGACACAAAATAATCCCAAGCCAGGTTTATGTTGGGTATTAATTCTAGATGATCCCACTTAACATTCCCTAGGTCTGCTAAAAATGAAAAATAATCAAACATTTTATAAGATCTTAACTTCAAGAGCTTTGAGGGTCCTTTCACTTTAATTTTCCCTTTGATACAGTATACAATATTATGATCACTAAACAAGTATGCACCTACCCCAGAAGAAACATAATTATTGGTACAGTTTGTAAGAATCACATCAATCAAGGAAGAATCACCAGGATTATGAATATTAATCCTGGTGGGTTCTGAGACTAGTTGGTACAGACCAAGCTCCAGGCCCATTTTCCTGATTCTTTGGGATTTACAGGTTGCAACCAGTCAGCATTTAAGTCCCCCAGGACTAACAGCTCATGGGAGAAAACAAATGGAGCTAGTGCATCCTGCAGTGAGTCAAACACGTGTACTGTTTTATTACAGTAGGTGGACAATACCCTCCAACCACTAATAAAGGTTTCCCTGACCCAACATTAAACTCCAGAGCCAAGTATTCACAGTTTAAACTGACCAAATTAAAAAACATCTGGATAGGAGAAACATTTTCCAGATTATAAACCATGATCCCTCCCCCCTTCCTATTCCTATCAGCCATTTTAAAGTCATAACCCTGTAATTTCAGATCAAGGTCACCGTGGGACTTATGCAGTCAGGTTTCTGTAAAAAACATAATCTCAGGTCTATGATCTGTTAAAAAATCCTTAATTAAATCCAACTTTGGGATGATACTTCTTACATTTGAGTGCATAATTAGCTGACCATTGTGAAATTTTAAATTGTCAATTAAGGGACCAGGGTTAAAGCAATGTCCCCACTTTGCATCAAAAACAAAAGAATAGAAAACTTTGGTAGTATAGACTTCCTTAATACTTTAATTATCAAAGGAGTCCAAACGTTCTTGATTTCATGTCCCATTTCCACTCCCATTCCCACCCTGTTACAGTGATGTCTCAACTTTACTAACATCAAGTTAGGAATTATGTTTGTTAAACAAGCCACCCCAGGGTTGGAGCCTTCCACGTCAATGGTAAACGCAAATGCAAATGGTAACAGAAATAGAAACGCAAATAATAACACAAGTGCAAGTGGTAACGAAAATGCTAATGGCAATGGTAACATAAAGGCAAGTGCAAATGCAAACACAAATGGTAACATAAATGCAAATGCTAATTGTAATGCTAAGGGTGATGCAAACGTTAACGTAAACGCAAATGTAAACAGTAAAGTAAATGCAAGCACAAACAGAAACACAAACTGTAACAGTAATGCAAGTGCAAACGGTAGCCGTAATGTAAATGCAAGCTGTAACAGTAACATAAACGGAAGCACAAATGGAAATGCAAACACAAATGGTAGTGGCAACATAAACGCAAATGCTAATGTAAATGGTAACTATGACACAAAAGCAAATACAATCATAAATGCAGATGCAAACGGTGATGGTAACACTAATTGTAAGGGTAACACAAACGCAAATGGTAACAGAAGCGCAAATGGTAATGGAAAGGAAAATGGTAATGGTAACGGTAACTGTGAACCAAACGTAAATGGAAATGGAAATGGTAACACAAACGCAAACAGTAATGCTAACAGTGACGCAAATGGAAACGCTAATGCAAATGGTAACAGAAACACAAACGCAAATGTAAAAGCAAATGATAATGGAAAAGCAAGTGCAAACCTGAACACAAATGCTAATGGTAATGCTAACGCACATGTTTTGTGTTTGAAAGAGGTACATTCAGAATCACAGTGACTTTAAAGAGTGTGAGCATAATAGTGGCCTTCGGACACGAAAATGAGCACTTGGAATACTAAATCACTTATATCTCAGTAGCCGTATGACGTAGAAAACAATGTCATATTATTTACAACTTTCCAGGCTAGTTTTATACTTAGCCCCCCAAGACTTTTTGCGACAAAAAATCAGTATCTCGAACCATTTTCAAGGTACGGGAACCTAAAGCTGCAGCGGACGCCGTAATGTTATCCTATGGGGAAAATCATCAACTTCGGAGTATCATAACTGTGCAGCCCTGTTATATTTTGGCACCAAACCATGAAAGGGTACATCTGTGGGATGTTGGCTTTCTTCCCTCCAAAGTTCAGCCAAAGAGACCAAACCGTTCTTTTGCAACAGGGTAGCAAAGATTTCCTATTGTTTTGGGCATAGTGTTGCAAAGTACTTTCACAAATCACAACACTTTCACAAATAAAATCACAAAAGTGTTGCATATGCAAAAGTACTTTGCGACACTACTTTTTACAAATATGTAAAAAACATATTTCTGGGGTGTTTTAGCCCCCAAAAAAGACATGGCTAGCACCCTTATGGTTCGACTAGGTGAACACAACAAGAATTATGTTCATAGAGGGTCCCAAATTTAAATGCCAAGCATTTCTCTGAACAACCACTGGAAAAAAAATGGCTGAATCACGAAAGTAAAAGGTTCATTTGAGATAATAAAAACTGCATTTGCGATTCTTTCAAATATTCTGTTAACTTTTCCCATAGACTATAATGGGCAAGAGTCTTTTTTGAATAACTTTTGAACTGTTTAATATTTTTTCATAAAGTCTTTGAAAGGCACATTGGGGACCCTGGCTGCATGTTCCCTGAAGATTTCAGACCAATCGTGCAAACCGCGCGACCTGTAGATGCGAGCAAAGAAGTGTGCAAAAACCTGTAATATATGTGTTCTTTGGTTCTCTGTAACTCTGCAACCATACATCCAACCATAACAAAACTTGGTAAGTCCAGAGATCTACAGTCTACAGCACCAGACTGTTTTCCAAATTTCAGGCAAATCTGTCATATGGTGGCAAAGTAATTAAGCTGCCAAATTTCAGATTTAACCTTAAATGCTCACCCGATTCCAAGCCTAAGTAAGGTAACATAGGTACAGAATAACAGAATGGGCTGAGCATTGGGGTTGGAAATGCCAAGGCATACCCATCAAAGCTGTTTCTGCATGCACAATGGGGTGGAGTATTAGGGTTGGAACTGAGGGAGGGGGTGGGGTGTAGGGGTTGAGAACTTTAAACTCCCCTCATGCCTGTCCCTGCATGCACAGTGCGAGTGGGGTGATAGGCTTGGGAACCCTAAGGTTGTATTTCCCTACTTTTGACAGCCTGACCCTAATGTTGCATTAACAAAGTTTTTACAATGAACTTTTTTACTTTTTCAGATAGTTTATTTGTATCTTTATTAGGGCAGGGAGAACTTAGGAAATTTCTGATTCTTATTAAATAAAAATAAGAACACAATGAAAAACTGGAGTGAAAATATTGAAAATGGCCAAAGTTACATGTGTAACTTGGCCATTTTTAAGATTTTTTTTCACCAGATTTTTAACATGTCCTGTTTGGAATCCCACTTAATGAACATTGCTACTGTCATTTTGTTCTTTGGTCTTGAAAGGTGATTTTGCACAATGATTGTGCCATTCTGTGCTTCAGGTGGAAAAACACATTTTGAGCAGGATGTGAAGAATGACAGCTGTACTGTTCAAGAGGAGGTGTGAAAAAATGACAATGTTGAAAATTTGGAGTGAAAATATAAAAAAATGGTGAAGTTACGATCATGAATAGAAAGTGCAGAATGCACGCTCGTAATGCAGTCATTTTTTTGAATCTTTTAACCAGATTTTCAACATGGGCTTTTTGGAACCCCACCTCATGAAAATTATTAGTGTCATTTTGTTCATTCGTCCTAGAAGGTGATTTTGCACAGTGAGTGTGCCATTCTGTGCCACAAGTGCGAAAATATGTTTCGGGCAGAATGTGGAGAACAGAGATATATACAAAAGTTGAGTGGCTCAGTAAACTCATGGTGGAGCTGATAACAATCACATGAAATTCAAGAAACAAAGTTATACGGCTGCATGCTTCAACTGCAAAAACTCCAACCCTAGGATACTTTAAAACAAATAGATTTAATGAAGTTAGATACATGAGCAGCACCCCCTCACAGTTCAGCGTCAATGTTTCACGTCACCCAGATGCTTTTTAAAGACCTTCTTGAAAAGCATCTGGGTGACATGAAACGTTGATGCTGAACTGCACAGGGGTGCTACTGGTGTATCTTACTTCATTAAATCTATTCATTTTAAAGTATCCTAGCGTTAGAGTATTTGCTGTTGAAGCATGCAGCTGTATCACTTTGTTTCTAGGATGTGGAGAATGACAGCTGTACTGTTTATGAGGTGGTGTGAAAAAATAGCAATGTTGAAATTTTGGAGTGAAAATATTAAAAATTGATGAAGTTACAAGTGAGGGGTAAGTGGATGAGGGGAGGTGGGTGTGCAGAGGGAGGGTTGGTATGGGGAGGGGAGACAACGGGGGACCATTTTCTTCTTTACAGGTTTAAAAAAGACATTTGGGGACTGTTTTCTTATTTGACAGGGACACAAAGTGTTTGGGGACACTGCGGGTGGGCTCCCCAGTGTTCCAGAGTGGTGGTGGGAGAGAAGCATGACTGGGGACCAGTGGGGATGGCCTCCCCACCATCTGACACTACAGGGGGATCTCCAACACTATGGGAGGAATCTCTGACATGGGGATTGGGCACACTGATGTTGGAAAATAGTAAAAGTTTAATGGGAGACACTGGGGGTGGACTCTTAGTCTCAGACACTACAGGGGGGATCTCCAATATGGGGACTGGGTACCCTGATGTTGGAGAATAATAAAAGATTAATATGAGACACTGGGGGTGGACTCCCCAGTGTCGGACACTACAGGCGGGCTCTCCAACAGAGAGATTAGGCATCCTGATGTAAGGCAATAATAAAACTTTATTTGGGGACACCGGATGTGGGATCCCGTGTCCCATACTGCATGGGGAGCAGAGACAGAACTCAGGCTCTGGACAGTGGGAGTGGGCTCCCCAGTGTTCCACTACAAGGGACCATTTTTTTAAGCTGTGGGGAGTACTTCTTTGGAAAGCCATTTCTGGGAAATGGCCACTGGTTGTGGTCTGGCATTTTCAGTGTTAAAAGCCTTTGCCCCACAGATGTGCCTTTTGAAGGTTTGGTGGAAAAATATTAATCTGTTCAAAAGTTATTCAGTTTTTAATCTGCCATTATGCTCCCTGTGACACTGTGTACTCTGCCTGTGAAAACAAGCTACCTGCATTCGAAAACAAGCTTGTTTTTGCACGGCACATCTATTTTTTCCCACAGGAAATAATGGGAAATTAAAAGTTAAATTACTTTTGAATGGATTAAAATTTTTCACCAGACCTTCAAAGGATACATCTGTGGGGAAATGGCTTTTAACCCTGAACATTTCAGACTGCAAGAAAAAGCCATTTCTGAGAAATGGCTGTCAAAAGATACTGACAAAACCTATTCAAATTTAATGTTTTTCACCACTCTGTATCTCAAAAATGACAAAAGGAATTGACAAAAATTTTGGCATGTCAATAGACCATCCCCTAGCCAGAAAGCATGCCAAATTTTGTGTCAATCCCTGGTACTCTTGCAAAGTTATTAAAGTGAAACATTTGAGGTTTAACATTAAACTCCCTGGCCAACCCTAATATGCTGATGCTACCATGTCTGTGATATAGATATATATATATATATATATATATATGTGTGTGTGTGTGTGTATGTGCATATTACAAAAACATTCACTAATGCTATAGTTAGGGTTAAAGCCACAAAAGTAGGGACATGTGGCACTAGGGTTTCCAACCCTATCACCCCACCCCCACCTTGCACACACCAATGGGCATCAAGGTATGCCTTAGGTTTGTCAGCCCTAACACTCACCCCATTCCATAAGAAAATAAGCTGAGATGGGTACAGTATAGGAAAATGGGGTTATTATTAGGGCTGACGACCCCAAGGCACACCCCCAACACCTGTTGGTGTGAGTAGGGTGGGGGTGGGGTGTTGGGGTTGGAAACCCTAATGCCACATTTCCCTACTTTTGTGTCTTTAACCCTAACTAGAGCATTAACAAAGATATTTGCAATTAATTCCTTACTTTCTGTGATAGTATAATCATATCCTTATTCACATATGGGAACGCTGGGCCCCATCCATCTGTAGATGCTTATATGAATGTGGCTGTGGACCTCCCGGATCTGTGCTCCCATTTCTAGGACAACTGTGATGAAATTGTCAGCATAGCCATCTTACTACTGCACCTCATGTACCTGGTACAGAAGATTTTCAAATCCCTACCAAAATGTAATTCTGTGCAACTGCAACGCCATTCCACACCACAGATGTGAAAACACATTGTGGCTAGGATTTGAAAAATGACAGCTGTCACATACATGAAGTGGGCTAATAAGAAGGCTATGTTGAAAATCTCGGGCCAAAATATTTAAAATTTCCAAAGTTACGAGCATGTGTAGTGAAATTGCAACAAATGGTTATAACTTTGGTATTTTTACATATTTTGACCCCAAGTTCTCAACATAGCCTTCTTATGACCCCACCTCATGAAAAAGATCTGGAAAATTTGTCAAATCATACCTGAAAGGTGAATTCACCAAGCAGCCATGAAATCACCTTTCAGTAGGGAGATGCACAACAACAGTCACATTGTTCATGAGGTGGGGTCCCCAAATGGCAATGTTGAATATTTGGTGCCAAAATGTCAAAAAGTAGCAGCGTTATGAATTAAAGTTGGAACCTCCATTGAAATACGTTGAGCAGCACTTACCTTAGTTTATCATATTGCAGTCGCCAGTTCCAGCAGCAAGACGTGTCTTCGATCAGGGAGTGGATCTCAAACCTGGGACCTGTTCAGGTGAGTGAGGGTGTGTGGGGGTGTACTGAGGTATGTGGAGTGGGAGGTGGGGGTTGGGGGATGATCTGATCAGTGAGGCACCATTTTCTTTTTTTTTTTTACAAGTGTAAAAAAATCATTGAGAGACCTTTATTTCAGGATACTGCCTTAAATGGGAGGGTGGAGGGTTGCCACCAGACACCACTGAACAACATATGAATAACGGGGATGATGATCAGTGGAAGGGGGGATGTCACTATGTCCATATCCATATGGTTTTACAGATACACAACTAAGGTTGATTTATTGTATTCTACAGTGGCAGAAATATTGCATTACCTAGACAACCTCTTCCTAACTCAGACTATGCAACAACAGAGAGCGTACATTCCTTTATTTTAGACTCTGTAAAACTCAACTGCAGTTCAAAACCCCCATCCTGGACCACATGACAGTACTGTATCCAGAGGGACTGAAAACCTACTGAACTGCAATGGAAGCCTGGAAGGACATGAAGGACAAGGTTCTTGAAGTGCTATCCCAATTTGCAGTGGAGCTGACTTGTCCATCTTTCTCCAGCTTGTGGCAGTGGCAGGCTTAGCTGCAGAATGGAAGAAAAAGTCAGCAGCAGTGATGGCAGCCATTATTGAACATTTATGCAACCTACAGCATTCCACTACCAGATGGACCTTTCTGACCAATAACTTGGACCTTTCTCTAATTGTAGATACTGGTTGGGGGGCAAGGAGGACAAGGGGAGCTGTTAGAAATTGAGTGCAGATGAGGGGAGCAGAAGTATACATGAGTGTGGAAGGGCTATACCTGACTGCCCATGGTCCTGATGCCCCTCACTTTCTGCAATGGCTAGATGCCTGAGTAACCACAAAGATTTCTAGCATGGACTGCTGGGGAAGGGCTAAACATCCCGGGAGCAGTCTTAGGGAGACTTGATGCCACTTACTGTTTTCTATCTCTCTGCGAAGTTAGCATGATCTTTCTATAGTTTTTCTGCAGGCCTCTGTCTGGGGCCCCTGAAGGTTGGCTTATGATCCTATTCTAAATTATATTCCTTGAACTATGGGCAACAGAGCAGTGAAAGATCTGTGGCTGTAAATGCAACCAGTTTGGTGTGCTAATGCCTCTCCGCACACTTGGCCACAGTCTAAATAATTAACTTTGTCATCCTCTGGCACCAGCTGACCCACTCCCCCTTGTGACCTAGTTTGCTCCCAGGGCAACCTCACTCCTACTCCCTATTCCTTGACCACACCTAGGGTGTGAAATTCATATGAGGATTGTCAGGGATATTAAAAAAGCTGCGGCCCCCGAATTCTTTCTTCCCATCTTGGCTAGTTTGAATGGCTAATTTTTTTGCATCCTTTACTGCACCAAGGAACATTATATGCTTATGTTTTGCAGACTTTGACTGAGTGTGTGGTGTTAGATTACCCGTATTTGAATACCCACCCCTGTCCTGAAACTGGAATAATTAACAAGGGACTTTTTTCCTGTTATCTGGAACAATGAGATGAACACATTTAAAGTGTTATGTAGAGCTGTACAGAATATAAAATTCCTCCCCGTGGAATGCTGGCAGAATGACTGTTCTGATTTCACAGAATTCTGTGGAATTTCTATGAAAATTTCACGTAATCTTGCAAAATGTTTAATTAAATTTCAGTTATTTCACTATAATTTTAAAAGTATAAATCCAAACAACACCAAATCTGGAACATAAACTGTACCCAATGGCTTGCATGAGTGTACCAACTTTTTGATTTATTCATGGTAAGAGGTGGACTTATGGGTGGCCAAATATTTAGTTAAAATTAAATTGAGATAATTTTAAAATTTCTTATCCAAATTTCTCCACAATATCAGGATTTAGAGAAGCACCTAGTATGTGTATGTGCACCATGGGCTGGATATTTAAACTGTGCTATTTTGTGGTGCAAGCCCTTGCGCTGCACAAAGTAGTTGCGCAGGGGTGTGGCGGGGGAGATATTCAAAGGAGTTGCGCTATTGAGCAACTCCTTTGAATATCACCCCCCAGCCACAGCCACTGTGCATGGTGCAGTGGAACCTGTGCCACCGCAAGTGGTTAGAGTGGAACATTCACGTTGCGGTGGCGCAAGTACCATTGCGCCATGCGCAAATTTCCCATTTTCAAAAGGTGACATGCAAATGGGGCCATAATTCATGCAAGACATGGGGGGGGCATTTCCATCTATTTATGGCCCCATTTGCATGCCATTAGCATGCAGGTGCGCCGATCCCCGAGAACTTGCGCCTGGTGCCCTGCCAGGTAGCAGCCGTTGGGACCGACACCCCTGTAGCCCGATCGCGGGCAAAAGTGTAAAAATCCCCCACCCCGACTGGCCCGATCGCAGGCAAAGTGAAAAATAAAACCCACCCCCACCAGCCTGATCGGCACCAAAGTGTCCAACCCCAAGACCATATCCCTGGTGGTCCAGTGGACGCTAAGCCCAATCGCGGGCTGCATAATGTTTAACCCCCAAGAACATATCCCTGGTGGTCCAGTGGACGCTAAGCCTGATCGTGGGCTGCATAATGTTACGCCCCCAGAACATACCCCTGGTGCTCTACTGTCCCCCACCCCACCCCACCCATGAAGCTCCACCACCCCGCTCCCCCAGCAGCCGGGCGGCGGTAGCATCCACCCACCTGCCACCCCGCCACCTCGCCGATTGACTGCCCGGTAGTGCTGCCACTTGGTGCAGAGTAAGAGCCACTGGCATGTAGCCCATACCGACAAGGCAGTCCAGATATGTGAATGGGTGGGGGACACTAGATCATAGGATATAGTCTTGGGGGTTAAATATGCAGCCCGCAATCGGGCTTAGAGGTCCACTGAACCACAAGGGATATGGTCTTGGGGGGTTGGACACTTTGGTGCTGCTGATAGGGCTGGTGGGGGTGGGTTTTATTTTCACTTTGTCCGCATCAGGCCAGTCGGGGAGGGGGGTATTTCAACATCTGCCCATGATCAGGCCAGTCGGGGAGGGGGTTATATGCCCATGATTGGGCTGCAGGGGGCACAGGGTAGGTTGAGGGCCACCCACAGGTGGCAGCTGCTGTGTTGCACCCTGCAATGTGGCAGCTCACCTGTGGGTGGCCCTCGACTTCCTCCTTTTTTTTTTGGCTCAAAGTTGTGCAGGCGCAGGTTGGGGGTTGCACCTGCACAACTCTGCACAGCCCGCTGAATAGCGGGCTGTGCAGTTTATGCATGGTTCCTCCCCCTCCAGTTCAGCATGCATTCATTTGCATTGCGCTGTTGCTCAGCTTGACTTGGGGGGTGCAACTGCCTCCTGCTGAATATGACAGAATGGCACAATTTTGGACTTGCACAGGCGCAACCCTATTGCGCATGGTGCAACCCTTTTGAATATCCGGCCCCATGTTTAAAGTCTCAAGTTTCAATGGGAGCCGAGTTATAGGTAGCCAAATATTTTGCCAAAATTTGGATTTCTGTGATTTTATTATAATTTTGATAGTATGCATTGAAATATTACAAAACACGAAAGTTATACAAGTTATCTCTACATTTGTATATGTACATAGTTTCAGATTTCTAGCTTTAAATGGGACTGAGTTATAGCCACAAACACGTTGCCAAAATTTTAACTTTGGTTAGTTCCTGCTAATTTTAAAACTACATATCCAAATTTAACCAGACTTGAAACATTTTGGCCCTGGACACACTACAGAACTGTTTTTGAAAACTGTTTTTAAAACCAATTTAGCAACCCATTTCAGTGCAGCCACACTACTCCGTAACCATTTTTGATAATGGTTTAGCGTGGCCACACTGCTAGTGTTAAACCTGTTCTCCTTGTAATTATTTTGTGTTAAGTCCAATACACAGAACTGTGCTTGCCTGGACACACTGTAGCTAGAACTGTTTTAGTTAAACCATTACAGCTTAAAACGTTTTTACTCCTGGACAGACCTGTGAGTAAAACCATGCTAGCTCCAAAACATTTTTAAAAATGGTTTTAAGACTAGGTATCTAGCAGGGTTTAAACACACTTTTGTTAAAACATTTTAAGGGGCTTGTAGTATGTCAGCAAACAGTGCTAGGGGGATTGAAACTGTTTTAAGACATTTAAACCATTTTAAGTTCCCCAGTGTGTCCAGGGCCTTAAACTACTATACCACATGGTCATTTCTAAGAAAGTTCATATTTGCAGCTTTAAATGAGATTGAATTAAAAGTAGACAAACTTTCACATTTAAAAATTTTGTTTTGCAAGAATGTAAACTACAAATGTATAAACCCTTGGCACTTTAAAACTACAGAATGCAATACCATTAAATTTGATAGGTTCTTAGACCTTACAAGGAGACTGTATGTGACAATTTTATTAATTGCTTGCTGTAAGAAATTGCAAAATAACATCTGTACTTAAAGTCAAATAGCATGAGTCTTTGTGAAAATTGTAGAATTTCATGAACAAGTCCATAAAACTGGAATTTTTTAATTGAATTCACACTTATCTGGGGGATTCTAATTAAAGAATATGGGCATCAGAGGCAGGTAGTGCAGGGGGTCACCAGGTTCTGGAGTTAGATGCACAGTTTTACCAAGAAATGGACAGCTGAACTGAGTAGCACAACAGTGGTAGACCCCCAAGTTGGAGCAAGAAAGCACAATGTGTCAGCAACTCCAACATGAATGCAGGATATTTAGGGATCACGTACAATAAATCTATGATCCAGGGAGCCTGGTGTACATACAAATTTAGAGGTACTCAAAAAGATATAGTGGGGGAAGACTGTCTTGGGCAGCAGGAAGAAGGAATTCTGGCTAATTTAACATTTTAGGTTGATAGGAAAAGAAGTAGGTGACTCACGTTTAAGGGAGTTTGTCACTGTAAAGAACAAACAGGATATCAGTGGGATTAGTAGTTCTACTGAGTCAATCTGGCTATGCCCAAAGAGAAGGGGGGGGGGGGATAGTCATCCAGAGAGGAACAGCAGGACTGCAAAAAGTTCAGCCCAGCTTATCAAATGAAGTAGTGATATATGCATTATTAATGTTAAATTCCAGAAAAAAATATGGATACTTCATCTTCAGTGTATGCTATCATAACTATGTGAGAAAATGTTATTAATCATGTTTTTTCTTCTGCAAAATTAAAACTGTTTAACCAATGTATGCAGTTGTGTTAGACACCAGGATACACTGACTATGGATATGCATGTCAAATGTTAACTCTAGGCATGCAAGATCAGAGAAGTTACAAACATCAACATTGTTGACAGTTTTCATAAAGCTTTGCAAATATTTACATAGTAAAGTTTTGAACCCCTGTAACTTAAAAATCTCTTATCTAATTCTCTCCATATTTAGATCATTCCATAAAGCATTACAAAAAAGTTATCCTTGCTAATGTACACATGCCTAGCTCCAAAGGTGCCTGAGTTATATGCAGATGAATTTTATTCATGAAATCTCCTAAAAAATATAAAATTACAGATTTTGAGCACATATAGTTTTGAGATGATGCATCATATTGTCATGAAATCTGGCAGATTGCTAGAACAGCTATCATCAAGAAATCATGCCAAATTTAAGATATGTGACCCAATAGATGGTTAAGGTACAGTATATGCAGATAAAAATGTTCATGAAATGGTGCACAAATAATAAAATGACAACATTTGCGCACCTATAATTTTGAAATTATCCATCTGAATTTCATGATATTTGGTACAATAATGGCCACTGATCCAAAGAGTACATATTCTAAATTTCAGAGCTTTAGCTTAAATAGTGGATGGGGGATAACCAAATTACTACATTTTAAAAATCCCACAAAATTCTGATGAAATTCCACAGAATTACCCGGAATTTTGTGAAATTTTAGCAAAATTCTGCATATTCAGAATTTTCCCACTCTGCACAGCTCTAGTGTTATGAGTGTTTACTTACCTTTTCTGGACTACATTACACTGTATAATAGCAATAGTTATAAGTGCTTTGGGGGGGATTTGGCAAAGGTGCTTCTTGTTTAACTTGGGGATTGTATATGAGGTGAAAATGTTTTATTAGTACTGTATATTGTTTTCTATACAGCATTCTGGGACATGAACTGGGTGGGAGGGATTGGAGGGAGCTGGTTCTGATGCATGTCACAGATTCTGATGGCACCTTCCCTTCCCATCACACTTTGCCCTTTTATCTACTCCCTGATTTCCACACTCCTTTTTCTTTCCAGTTGCTGATCTCTTGCCTGTGGACCCCTTGGGGACCCTTGGGGGCTCAGAAGGTATTATCCTCTGACATGCTCCCAGGTGTGAAATTCTACACACCACCAAGGTGCCATTTTGGCACTCTAAGCAGCTTTATATTTTTAATGGTCTGACCCCGTTGATCTGGAAGTTACAAGGCAAATACCATTGTAGCACATCAAAGCTTCCTGCAGCTATGATACCTTTCCATATGCTTTACCCAGATAAACTGCTTATCACCACCAATGCAGGTACCAAGCAGTTTGCATCTGCCCAAGAAGCCTGGGAGGGATTTCCCATCATTTGTATGGCCCTGTTTCCCATGCAGAAACCAAGCAGTAGAGAGGCACCATGACAACATGCTGCTGGTGTCGCTATTTGCTTTGCTGACTCTGTCGGTTCTTAACCAGAGCTTACTTCTTTCATTTAAACTGCATCTCTTTAACATACCATGTAGCCCCTTGCTGCTACGTTACTGAGGTTTATCTTGCTCCAGTAGTGACATTTGCCATCTGACCTGCATGGCCTCCTTCCTTGCAACTACCTGTTTTGGATCTCCCACCTGTGCTTTTTCAGTCTGCAGAGACACTTGCTCATCAGTGACCTAGGATGGTCAGACTCCATTATGGGTGTTAACTTTTCTTACTGTCTGTGTGAGTGGTGTGGTGCAGTGCTCACACCCTTTGAATGCGAACTGGTTTCTAATCCTGGTGGCTATGCTTGCACAAGTGGACTGTGGCTGTGTGGTGGTAGTTGGACCCCCATACATTGCGGGCTTGCACTGAGCTGGACTTTTTATTTCTCTGTGGACTGAATCAGGGTGATCCTACTGCAGTCTATTTTCATTGTTCATTTTGCTCTTAATATGTCACTACTGTTGGGGGGGTACCAGTTATGGTTTACCCTTTGTGCTGTTGTGTAATGAGGAAAATAAGCCCATTACATTTTTGAAGTGGGAAGGCACTATCTCTTAGTATTCACCAGCCATATTATCTCTGGGAACATGCTAGGAGGGCCAGTTGGGCAATAATGCAGCCTGTGTTTCAAGTGGCTTTGTGGTTCTGCTTGTATCTATGTCCCTATACAAGCAAATCTGTTTTAAGGCTGCTCTGCCCATGCCATTAATTACTTATTCTGGGATATGCCCCCTGTATATGCTCAGACAAGTTGTTTCAAATGCTGGGGGACTCGGAAGTCTAGAGCTGGGTTCCACAGCGGTGGGGTGCAATTTGGATAAAATGGGCTCTACATCCTCTGTAAAGGGGTACACCGCTCCTGGATGCTACATCTGTCATGACACCTAGTTTGTTGTTTGGACAAGTTCTTGTTCTGTGTTGTTTGTTTGTTGGGATTTGTTGTGGACAGTTGTGGTTTGTTTTTCTGGGGTGGGGGAAAATGGGTTGGGGAGGGAGTTGCTACATACAATCATTTTGCAATTGCAGGCACCTTGCAGTGAGTAAGTTGGGATATCTGACCAGCCTTCTGTACATTTTGCCTCACCCCTATGATTTCTGCAAGAAGACCCCTCTGGACTCTTTGGACACTGCTCGATCCATTGGATGTCTCTCAGGACACAGCAGCTCAATCAGGGCTTGAAGCGTTGGGATACTCTGTGTGTGTGTGTGTGTGTGTGTGTGTGTGTGTGTGTGTGTGTGTGTGTGTATGTGTTGCCTGTGACTTTGTTTGTTGGACATGATCCACATTAATTTTTTTTTATACACTTGCATCCACAGCATGTATTGCATCTATTAACTTCACTGATCTTCCTGGCTGCTTTTGGTTTTGCAGTGAACGTTTACTATATTTGTTCGTACTGCAATAGATTTTCAATAACATGAACAGCGATCAGAGGGTGGGGAGTGCCACTAGACACCAGGTAAGGGCAATGGAGTGTGAGGTGGGGAGCAGACACCAGAGAAACCATGGCTCACACCTCACACTGCAGCCAGCAGCAGGAGTTCAGCTGCGGCTGTTGAAGTCAAGAAAATCCTGGTGTTCTTATACAGAGAACATGAAGGAAGCGCTCCTCTCGCTAAGCTGGGCACCTGGGATTTTGGGTGCCCAGAAAAGGTATTTGTGGCCCAGATATTCAAACTGTGCCATTTTGTGGTGCTAGCCCCTGCACCGCTCAACATAGTTGTGCAGGGGTGTGGCCTGGGCGATATTCAATGGAGTTGCGCTATGGTGCAACTTCTTTGAATATCGCGCCTGGCCACACCCACTGCATGGCGCAGTGGAACTGCACCAGCGCAAGTGGTCAGAGTGGAGCTTTGAGATGCAGTGGTGCAAGTTCCATTGCGCCATGCACAGCACCTGCGATATTCAAAGGGTGACATGCAAATGGGGCCATAGTTTATGCAAGACGCACGGGGGGCCATATCTGATTACAGCCCCATTTGCATGCCATTAGCATGCAGGTGCGCTGATCCCTGATGACTTGTGCCTGGCGCCCTGCCAGGCAGCAGCCATCAGGGACCAACGCCCCCTGCAGCCCGATCGTGGGCAAAACAGTATACTTCCCCCCCGAGCAGCCCAATCATGGGCAGAACAGTATTATTCCCCACTGAGCAGCCCAATCGCGGGCAGAACAGTATTCTTCCCCAGCAGCCCGATCGTGGGCAGAACAGTATTCCCCATTAGCCAATCTGGACTGACTTATGACGGTATGGGCTGCGCCCATTGGCTCATGCTCTGAACCAATGGGCATGCAGCTACCAACTGTCAATCGGCAGGGTGGTGAGGCAGCAGGCGGGTGGGTGCTGCCACCCACCGCTGATGGGGAGCGGGTGGTGGGGCTCCGTGGGTGGGTGGGGTGGGGCTACTAGATCACCAGGGATTTCGGACATAGGGGTGAGGATGCCACCTACAATCGGGCTACTACCCAGTCCACTGGACCACCAGGGATATTGGACTTTGGGGGAAGGTCTGATGTCCACGATCGGGCTACTCGGGGGTGGACTGACATTTCAGTTATGCCCACAATCGGGCTAATGGGGAGAATACTGTTATGCCCACGATCGGGCTACTCAGGGTGGGGGATGTTTCAGTTATGCCCGCGATTGGGCTAATGGGGAAGAATACTGTTCTGCCCGTGATCGGACTGCTTGGGGGAGAATACTGTTCTGCCTGCGAGTCGGGCTACTCGGGGGACTTCAGCCTGCAATCGGGGCATGGGGGCACCGCCAGATGCAGGCGGGGACAAGTGGAGGGCCACCCACAGGTGGCAGCTGCTGTGTTGCACCCTGCAATGCGGCAGCTCACCTGTGGTGGCCCTCGACTTTGTTCCTTTTCAGCTCAACTTTGTGCAGGCACAGGTAGGGTTGCATCTGCATAACTCTGCATGGCCTGGGCTGAATATCGGGCTGTGCAGTTTATGCATGGGCACGCCCCCCCACCTGTGCCTGCACACATTACTGATGCACCCCGGCGCATCGGGATTTGTGCAGGTGCACTTTTCCCTTTTAAATATCATAGCGGGGAGCATCAGTGGGTTGTTCATGGCGCAACACTGTTGCGCCATGTGCAACCCTTTTGAATATCTGGGCCTGTGTGCATAATTTTAAAAAACAAACATCAGAATCTAGCTAAACAGTTACTGTTTAGCTAGGTTCTGATGTTTATTTTTTGAAATACATTTATCTATGTTTTACTAGGATTACTAGGAAATTTCGGACATAAGGGGGCACCAAGGCCCATCATGAATGTCCCCCACATGAGTGGGTCATCTATACCAACAAATGTTTAGAATAGTAGAGCCTATCCAGAATTTTTAAAGTTGTCAAAGCTAGTAATACCTACGACTGCTTGCGGAAGCCTGTTCCATACTTTGGCAGCTCTAACAGTATAAAGAGTATCTCTCCTGACAGTTAAAGCTGTCTGTATCAATAGTATTTTATTGTGAGCTCTTAAGTTACATCTGGCAAGGCTGTAATTAAGATCACAATAGGTCATAAGGTCTTGACTCTGAAGTAGTTTGTAAAGGAATAATAAGTCTCCCCTTTGTCTCCTAGCTTCTAATGAGTGCAGCCCTGTTTCTAGTAATTTATTTTGATAGGTACAATCTTTAAGACTGGGTTTATACACAGTTAGAATTCTCTGTACACCTTCAACTAATTTAATATCTTTAACGAAGTAGTGTGACCAGACCTGGGACCCATAGTCTAATAAAAGGCGAATGTAGTTTTTATAAATGAGAAAAATAAGCTGTTCATATTTGCTCATAAAATAGCATTTAATTCTAGTTACCATATTTCTGGCGGCTCTTACAACTATCATACAATGGTCAGAAGAAGACAGAGAATTATTAATCATTATTCCCAAATCTTTTACTTTGT
Source organism: Neoceratodus forsteri (assembly GCA_016271365.2). Classification (NCBI taxonomy): domain Eukaryota; kingdom Metazoa; phylum Chordata; order Ceratodontiformes; family Ceratodontidae; genus Neoceratodus; species Neoceratodus forsteri. The sequence goes on along the minus strand of CM057449.1, from coordinate 756,364,829 downwards.
TTGAACATTTAAGTATAGTTTGGTTTAAAATATAAGAATAATTTAGATTATTTTTACCAAGGTGTAGTACAACACATTTATCAGTGTTTAGGATCGTACCATTTTACCTTGCTCAATTTCCTACTTTAGATGTTTATTAAAGGTATCAACCTCTCCACCCAATTTGGTGTCATCAGCGAACTTAACAATCATATTGTTGATATTAGTGTCCATGTCATGTATAAAGATGTTAAAAAGTATAGTCCCCAATACAGATCCCTGAGGAACACCACTACTCACAATACCGTCACTAGAAATGGCATTATTGATACAGACTCACTGCACTCTATTTTCAAACCAATTATGAATCCATCTAGTTAATTTCTTATTTACACCCAGATTTAACTGTTAATAAGATTACAATGAGATACTTTAGCAAATACCTTGGAAAAATCAAGTAAAATGATATCAGAAGGAATTCCTTTATCAAAGCTTTTACTAATATGGTTGTAGAATGCAATTAAATTAGTGGAGCATGACCTTCCTTTTTTAAAGCCATGTTGGTTTTTATCATCAAGGCCAGAATGTTCTAAATAAAGTTCAAGTCTGGTTTTAATTAGGCATTCCATTAGTTTACAACAGTGGGAAGTAAGTTTTATGGGCCTGTAATTTTCAACGCATCCCTGATTTCCCTTTTTGTATACTGGTCTGACTGCAGTACGTTTCCAATTATCTGATACAGTGCCTTCCTTCAGTGAATAGTTGACAATATTAGAGAGGGGGTGGACCAATGCAGACACTGCCTTTTTCAAAACCATAGAGTTTATATTATCTGGCCCTGGGCTAGTTGAACTATTTATTTTGGTAAGAACTGTATATACCTCATCATTGGAGAAAAGTGGTTCTACTGATTGTCCAGCATCATGATGAAAGGTATGCAGGGGTAAAACAGAACAGAAATAATCATTAAATATATCAGCAACTAATTTATCATTGTCTGTTGCTTTATTATTTTCCAGTATAGGTCCCACTGTTTTAACAGTTCCTGCAATTTGAAATTATATAAGAATATAATAATTTATTATTTTTTGAATGGGCTTTGGGACACTGGAGGACCATTTACACTTACTTCCTGGTCCAATGTACTTTTGAAGCCTACAGGCTATTTTTGTAACCAGTTAGCCACTTTGTTGGCCAAAAACCTGCTAGACATATACCAAAAGCCTTCTTAAAGGCTGATTTAAGGCATTTAAGTGACAATTTACTACATCGCGAAACCGGAAGTAGCGTTGCAACGTACTTCCAGTTTCGGACTCCTCAAAAGTGCTCGGACTAGTGAGCGCGCATTAGATTGAAACTAGTGCTGTGACATGATGAACTATACCATTTGATGCTTATGTAACTGATGATAATGCAACAACCCTTTGAGAACTGAATATGTGTGAACGTATAGAGATTCTGGACGTATATATATGTCCACAGTCTTCTAAGGGTTAAATAGCACTGTATTGTATGCTGTTCCAAAAGGGGTGCCTTTCTGCCAAGGGCTAACTCCTTGGCTGTGCACTGCTGAATTCTGGGACACTGGAGGACCATTTACTCTTACTTCCTGGTCCTGTGTACTTTTGAAGCCTACAGGCTATTTTTGTAACCAGTTAGCCACTTTGTTGGCCAAAAACCTGCTAGACATATACTAAAAGCATTCTTAAAGGCCGATTTAAGGCATTTAAGTGACAATTACTCCATCGCGAAGCCGAAGTAGCGTTACGGCGTACTTCGGTTTGACTCCTCAAAGTGCTCGCACTAGCGAGCCAGAAGCGGCGTCGTGGGGCTGCGCACAGAGACATGTGCGTCGGTGCGTGTCTTATGTGTCTCCCGGGGAAAACGGGACTAGGGACTGTCATTCACCACTGGGAGTGAAACAGGTAACTCTACTTTAACGCATTACTGAAGTAAATGCTCTCTTAACCCTGAGTGATAATCTAGGGGAAAATATAAGACTATCCAGCATAATGAAGAAAGCAAATAAAATGTGTACAACCTGCTCCATGTTTACCACAGGAAAGAAAACACCCAGTTATGTTTGTGATAAATGCCTACTGGTAGAAAAACTTCAAGAGGAAATTAAACGCTTATTGCCTAAAGACAACTTACAGCCCGAAATAAAAGCACTCGAGGATTATATAGACCAAATGTCCTTGTTAGTGGAAAATAATGCATCTATCAGCCAAATGTCTGACAATCCACCACATTTTAATAAATCACCAAATAAATGCATTTTTACTAACTTTGCAGAATCCCCAATCACCTCTTCTACCCCCTCAAACAACAAACCAGATGAAAGCTGGTCCAAAGTCCCCTACAAAAAACATACAACAAAAATTAAAAATCTATGTACAGAAAACCAGGAACTGGCCCTGCACAATTCATTTGAAACTTTAAACTTTGAAGCAACTGAAGGACAAAGCATAGATAAGGTAAAACCCTCCTTAGATGCATCAACTCCCCCCCCACAACATGTCAAACAAAACTTTTTACCAGACTCAGAACACAAAATTAACGTACCTGAAACATCCCTTATGGATAACTCAGTAACAAACCAAAAACAGGTCATCGTATTAGGGGACTCTATCATTAAATACCTTGACAGACCAATATGCAATCCAGACAAACAGCAAAGAATGTGTTCAAGCTTTAGAGGAGCCAGAATAGCAGATATAACAAGAATGGCTAAACCAATATTAGCCAAAGCAGAAAAAAATCCTTTGGTGATAATTCACGCAGGCACCAATGATATCAAAGAATCAAATCTTATGCAAATTAAACAAGATATCGTAGCACTAAACAACATCCTAAGTAAACATGGATGCTCAGTATGTATTTCAGAGGTGTTACCTATCCCTAGAGCCACCGAATACACCACCAATAAAATTAAAGCCCTAAACGAATGGCTACGAAAATGGTGCTACAAACAAGACATTAAATGTCTAACCCATTGGGAAGAATTTGAAAATAGACCATCCTTATACTGCTGGGATGGGCTACACCTCAGTAGAAGAGGGAGTACAATACTAGGGCAGCAAATGAATGCTTATATAAACTCCCATTTAAACTAAAAAAAAGGGGGGGTCTGGGAACTTATCTCACTCTCTAGTTAATAAAGCTAACCCACCACAAAACTATAACTTCAACATACTCAGCTTTAATGCCAGATCCATGACAATTCCTAAATACGCTGAATTAGAAATACTAACACATACTTTAGATTTAGCTATAATAGCCATAACTGAAACTTGGGGAAACTTAGAAAAAAATTGGTCAACAGAGATATCTGGCTATAAACACTTCTACAAAAACTGAAATAACACTAAAAAAGGTGGTGGGGTCAGCTTACATATAAGAGATGACCTAAAACCTTATCAAAAAGACTCCAAGCCCTGTCTAGAAAGTGTATGGGCATACATTCAAGCTACAAGTTCACACAAAATACTGATAGGAACCTGCTATAGACCAACAGCTTCAGACCTAGAAACCACCAGACTAATAACTGAGGAAATACAGCAATTTTCTGGTAGAAATGATATATTAATACTAGGAGACTTCAATCTGCCAACTATCAATTGGAATACACTAACTGGTTCAAATCAGTATGACAAGCAATTTCTATCTGTTGTGACTGAACAAGGATTAAAACAGAAAGTGAGTGAGTCAACCAGGGAAACAAACATATTAGATCTCGTCATTACCAATTTAGAAACCCCAATATCTGATATAACAATTTTACCGCCAATTGGAAATAGTGATCATATGACGACATACTTTTCCATCCAGCTACCCTCACAACCAAAAATAAACAACATTAAAGTAAAGCAATACCATAAAGCAAATTTCACCCTTATCAAGCAAGAACTGGGAACAACCAAATGGGAGCACATTTTATCGCCTCTAAAAACAAATGAAGTATGGGAAACATTTAAACAAAAGATACTAAAACTTGACAAAAAATATATTTCTGAGAGACTTAAGTACAATAATAAAGGAAAAATTCCTCAATGGTTTAATAAACACATAAAAACTTTAATATCTCGTAAAAAGAAACTTTTCTCCAAGCTTAAAAAGACAACACTATCTAAAACAGATAAAATACTAATGTCCTATAGACAAACAGTTAAAAAACTCAAAAAACACATAAAAATAGCAAAACGTAATCTTGAATTCAAGATAGCACACACAAAAGACTCCCATAAAGCTTTATATTCCTACTTAAACAAAAAAAAGAACTGTAATAACCAAATTGGACCCCTGGTCGTAAACTCACAAACCATTACCTCTGACATAGAAACAGCTACTGAATTTAATAATTACTTCTCTACTGTCTATACACATAAATCAGATACTATTACTGTTCCCCCTATTATTGATACAAACACAGAAAAGATTTCAGAAGACGATATAAAAAATGCAATCAACACTCTCAAAAAACACACAAGCCCAGGACCTGATGGAATCAGCTCTAGATTCCTAATAGAAACAAAAGACGAAATTATCCATCCACTAAAAATATTATTCAACAATCACTGAACGAATCATCAGTACCAAATGAATGGCGCACTGCAATAGTTACACCAATTTTCAAGAAAGGTTCCCAGTCAAAGGCTGAAAATTACAGACCCATAAATCTGACGTCCATCCCATGCAAACTTACGGAAAAAATCATTAAGATCAAAATAGAGCATGAATTAGAAATATTAAAAATAACTGACATGTATCAGCATGGGTTCAAATATGGTTTCTCATGTGTAACTAACCTTATTTCTTTCTATGAACATATCAGCTACCATTTAGACAACAATACACCTATGGACGTCATATTACTTGATTACAGCAAGGCGTTCGATAAAGTTTCTCATTCTTTACTGATTAAAAAACGTATTAAAATAGGGCTGTCACCTATATTAACTTCCTGGATAAATCAGTGGCTGAATAGCAGAACTCAGAGAGTCAGGGTCAACAATGTAATGTCCAGAGAAAGGGGAGTGAGCAGCGGGGTTCCCTAGGGTTCTGTGCTGGGGCCTCTTCTCTTTAATCTCTTCATAGGGGACATGTACATATCTAGTAATAACAAAATGGTGAAATTTGCCAATGACACCAAAATCGGTGGTAAAGCTATTAGTCAAACCAAGGACTCTGGTTTGCAAGCAGAACTGCTGCTAATCGAACAATGGGCATCTACAAATGAAATGTACTTCAATGTCTCTAAATGCACAACCCTTCATCTGGGAAAAAACAATCCATTGCAAACATATTACTTAAACAATTTGGCTATTAAAATCTCCTCAGTAGAAAAAGATTTAGGTGTCTTAGTTAATAACAACTTGTCTTTCTACATCGCACTGTACTAAGACAGCCAATCAAGCAAAAGTCACCCTCAGAAGGATCAATAAAACATTCATAAATAAAACTGAACGGTGTTTACTTCCACTCTATAGATCCCATGTCAGACCATATCTGGATTATTGTTCCCCCTTTTGGAACCCTTATTTAATTTCTGATATTAATAAAATCGAAAGTATTCAACATAAAGCAACAAAATTAATACCTTATCTTTCTAAACTCGATTACACCACTAGACTAGAACAAACAGGTCTACACTCACTATCCCAAAGAAGACTCAGAGGGGGATTTGTTATTACTATTCAAAATCACAAAACATACAGAACAGATGCAAAACTGTGGACTAAAATATTCTAAAAGAAAAATAGTTGCAAGATTACACAATAGACAACTGGAGATTATGAAAGCAAAAACAAACAAAAGAATGAACTATTTCACTATAAGAGCACCCAAAATATGAAATAAATTACCTCAGGAAATAGTTGACTCATCCAACATTTTGACTTTCAAAAACAAACTGGACAAATGGCTAACCAATCAGGGATTTACTCAATGATCCACAAACGTGGAGGACAAATCATGATGGACAAATCGCCTTCTTTTGTCCCATACTACCAAAGTACCAATTTTGAATTCAGTTCCTGATTTGGCCTTTTTAATTAAGTATTTTAATTATTTTTGTGCTTTCAAAAAATTGACTGTATTAAGTTTGTTTTGTTTTTCTTGACCCTTGTATAGACCTTAAGCTTAGCTCAAATTAATTTTTTAACTTTTTGGTTTAACCGCATTGGCACCCTTCCTTTGTTGTTATATTTTTCTTTGATCAGAACATAGATGTTTTCAGTTTCAAGAAGTATTTCCTTAAAGGCTTTTCAGGCACTATTGGTTGTTTTATTTTCTAGGATGGTATCCCAATCTAGCTTGGAGAGACTCTGATGTATGCCATCAAAATCAGCCCTATTGTAGTTTTTGACTTTAGTATTGCATGAAGTTCTAGGCTTTCCATTGGTTAACTGGCATGTGACTATGTTATGACCGCTATTACCAAGAGCTCCCATAGTGATGATATTGGAGATTTCATTATCCATATTAGTTAGAATTAGATCTAAAATATTGTTTTTCCTTGTTGGTTCAGCTACAAGTTGATCAAGTCCATTATTTACAGAGACTTCTGCAAAGCATTTTTCTAACTGGCTTTTACCAGAATAATGTATCCAATTGATCCCAGGGAGATTAAAATCACCTAATATGATGACATCACCCAAGTTGGACATTGCTGCAATCTCATTAAATAGAGCTGAGTTATATTGCTTAGAGGCCAATGGAGGTTGATAACAATTATACTAAAATGCCCGCAGAATAGGCCTAATGGTCTTTCGTGTTGCTCATTTGGTCAGCCCCCACCCTGGGAGCTGACCTTGCTGCCTCCCTCTCCCTCTCTGGCTTCTCCCTTCCAGTCCCGGATATTCTCGCTGGGCTGTTTTTTTCTTCCAGAACCCTTCCCCTGTACCTGTCCCACCCTCTCTTGAACCCCTCCACCATTTCTGCCTCCACCAGCCCCCCTGGATAGCATATTCCATGGCTCCACCACCCTCTCAGTGAAGTAGCACCTCCTCCTTTCTCCCCTGAATCTCCCCTCTCCAGCTTCCACCCATACCCTCTAGTTGCCCCACTCCTTCCTTGGGAGCACCCTGACTGCTCCTCCCCTATTTACTAATTATCAATTAGTACTGATGACCATCCAGTAAATACTAGTTTAACCCAAATAGTTTTGAGTTTCACTTCTGCCTCAGGAGTATGCTGGATTATATATGAAGAAATATAATTGTGTATGTATTTTGCATACCCCACCTCAGTGTTTATCTACCCTGTCACATTTATGTAGTTTATACACCTGGAAAGCCATCATCCAATGAAACGTGTAATCCCACCAGGTCTCTGTAATGGCTGCAATATGTATATTGTTTTGTACTAACATAGCCTCAAGTTTTAGTTTTTTGTGTGGCATTAGTTTTTTAAAATATTAAATCCCTTTTTATGCCTCTTATATAATGATGAGTTAACATTAGGACTGACAGTGTGGAAGATATTTGTGTCACACCCCCCCACCCCGATTAGTAGTTTAAATGATTTGTAATTAATTTTTCAATTTTCCTTCCCAACAGGTTACTGTCCCTTTTACTCAGATGTAATCCACCTCAGGAAAATAAGTGGGGTCTATCTTGAAAGTCCTCCCAATGGATAATGCATCTAAAACCCTTTTTCAAACACCAGAGACATAACCAGTTATTTAATAATTTTATTTTAGATGTCATAGCTGCAGTAGCTCTGGGTACTGGTAGGATTTCAGAAAAACAGACTTCACAATTTTTGGCTAACAATATTTCACCAAGAATATTATAATCCCTCTTAATATCAGCCCCACTGATATCAAGTTTACCATGATACCATGTTTGTTAGCTAGTCGGAAAAGTAACAAGATGGAGGTTGGCATGGCACCAAAAATGTTTGGTGCCCCGCCAATTTAGTATTGCAAAACCAAAAACCAGAATTTGTGGCATTAAATTTTTACTTTCACCGCAGAACGTTATCTGAAACCCCCCTACTGTGCATATGCAGGTCAGAATAAAAGCCTTATAACTCGTGAACCCTTAAATATTTTTTCACCAGACCTGTCAAAGGAATTACCTTGGGACATGACACATGTCCCCTACAAGTATGGGACAAAAAATATTTTACATATAGGCTTTATGTGATAGCAAAAAAAAAAAAACAATGCGATGTATAGAAGAAATTTTTTTTTTTTTAAATGGCACATGCGGATCTCAGAAACTGCACAAGCTGCCATCACAAAAATTTCCACACATCAAGACCTTGCCTCCTATACAACACATACAAACTTTCAGCTCATTTCATCAAAGAGAGCCAAATATATTAATGTGCAAATTATGAGGTTTAACATTAAACAGGTTACTTAACCCGAACTATAGGGGCATTACCACATAATATATATATATATAGACAAAGAACCTCTGTGTGCAATCACTGAGGCAAGAGTTATCCCAAAGGGCATTTGGCTGGGAAGCCAAGTTTCAAGACCTTTGCACCCTTTGCAAACTGTGTGAGAGGCCTTTCAGCACCATGCAATTCTGCTTAAAGTTGAACCAGCATAACATTCTGTGGTGATTTGCATATGCAGCCCATGATGCTTTGCATTGTGTGGGCATGTGTGATTATATATATATATATATATATATATATATATATATACTAAATTGCAAAAAACTGTTGTAATGCTCTAGTTAGGGATAAAGCCACAAAAGCAGGAAAATGTGGCATTAGGGTTTTTAAAGCTAAAACCACACCCACACACACCACCAAGAGGCGTCGGGGGTGTGCCTTGGGGTTGTCAGATCTAATGCTCCTATACTGTACCCATTTCAGCTTATTTACTTATAGAATGGAGTGAGCATTAGGGCTGACCACCCCAGTGCACACCCCCGATGCCAGTTGATGTGTACAGGGTGGGTGTGGGGTGTTATCTTTGAAAACTCTAATGCCACATTTCCCTACATTTGTGGCTTTATCCCTAACTGGAGCATTAACACATTTCATTGAAATTTCCTTTCTTCTTGAGACAGTATAATTGTATCCTTAATTGCTGTGTGCTTCCATTGATAGGACAACAGTGACCAAATTGTCAGCATAGCCATCTTATTACCCCACTTCATGTACCCATAACAGAAAAATTTCAAAGCCCCACCAAAATGTAATTCTGCACAACTGCAATGCCATTCCATGCCAAAGATGCAAAAATCAATTTGGCCAGGATTTGAAAAATGACAGCTGTGACATACATGAGGTGGGGTAATAAGATAGCTATGTTGACTATATGGAGTCAAAACATTGAACATTTCCAAAGTAACAAGCATACATAGTGAACTTGCAACGAATGGTAATAACTTTGGAATTTTTACATATTTCAACCCAGATTGTCAGCATAGCTATCTTATTATCCCACCTCATGTACCCAATACAGAAAATATTTGAATCCCAAAACATAATTGTGCACAACTGCAATGCCATTCTGTGCCAGAGGTAAGAAGGCTATATTGAAAATCTGGGGTCAAAATATCTAAAATTTCCAAAATTATGAGCATGCATAGTGAAATTGCAATGAATCATTATAACTTTCGCATTTTCAATAATTTTGACCCCAAATTTTCAGCATAGCCTTCTTATGACCCCCACCTCATGAACAATGCGACTGTTATTACACAAATCACACCTGAATGGTGATTTTGCCAACTGACCACAAAATCACCTTTCCAGCAGGAGTTGCATAATGACAGTCATATTGTTCATGAGGTAGGGTCCATCCCCAAGAGGCTACGTTGAAAATTTGGGGTCAAAATGTCAAAAAATTCCAAAGTTATGCATAAAAATTGAAACCGCCACTGAAATACATTGCACCACATTTAACTTAGTTTCTCATGTTGTAGCTGCCAGTTCCAGCAGCAAGACATGTCTTTGATTGGAGAGTGGATCTTGAACCTGTGACCTGTTCATGTGACTGAGGGTGTGGGGGGTGTACTAGGGGTGTAGGGTGGGGGTGCTGAGTGGGAGGTGAGGGTGGGCTGATCAGTGAGGGACCATTTTTTTTTCTTTTCAGGTTAAAAATCAAGGGACCATTTTCTTATTTTTATGTTGTGACTGTAATAGGAGGGTGCCATTAGACACCAGGGAATATATGGAGGCATAAAGGTGATGGTGATCGGGGGTGAAGTGTGCCACTAGACACCAGGGATTATTTAGGAACAGTGATTGGTGGGTGGGGGGTGCCATTTCACACCTGGGATTAAATGGGAATGGCGATCGGTGGGTGGGGGTGCCACTAGACCCCAGAAATTGTACAGGAATGGCTTCTGTGCAGTGAAATTTCTGAATTTTCTACCAATTGCACTTTATAGACTCAGTATTGCTTATCTGCATTTTGCTGCTGCTGCTGTTGTTCTCCTTTACCATTTATGTTCACTACTTTTTTTTGCACACATTAAATACTTTTTCAGCTTTTCAAATTGCTGTCTGTGAGCCTGTATCTCACAAGAGGGCTACAGTTCTGTTGGACTTTGTATGTGTAGGGTTGACTGCCCTTTCTGTTAAGCACCACACCCTGCCACCATTGCGGCACTATCCAGGATTTGTTTCACATAGGATGTCACCCTGTGGACCATGGGACCACACAGAGGGACACTCCAGCTCAGGTGTGCATGAGTGCTGAGCCCACAGTGTCCCCCTATGCTGCTGTGGTCTCACAGCTGTGTGCTACAGATGTGTGTCAGTGTCAGCTGCCACCCTGTGCATCGGTACATGTATGTGGGTCAGTTGTGTGGGGGACACATACCAGCACAGTGGTCCAGGGATATGTGGTGCCCTCACTTGTGCCAGTGTCCACCATCCTGTGGGATGGTTGTGGGGTATGGTGCCCTGCACCTGTTGTTGCCATGGGGGATGGTTCACTATGGTTACATACCCCACATTGTCAGAGAAACAGAAACAGAAACATAGAAAGTGATGGCAGAAGGGGACCACAAGATCCACCTAGTCTGCCCCCAAAATTTATTAGGATGCTACCCCCTCCCTTAGCCTTTTTGTAAAATGATACCCTTGTGTCTATCCCATGCATTCTTGAACTCTCTTACTGTCTTGGCCACCACCACCTCCTAGGGCAGGCTATTCCATGAGCCAACCACCCTCTCAGCAAAGAAGAACTTTCTAGTATTGCATTTGAACCTTCCACACTTCAGCCTAATATTATGCCCTCTAGTTCTACCACTGTCCTTCGCCTGAAACAGCTCCTGAACACCAACCTTATTTATACCCCTAATACACTTCAAGGTCTCAATCACGTCTCCCCTCTCCCTCCTTTGTTCCAGGGAGTACATGTTGAGTTCCCTCAGCTTATCCTCTATGATATCTGGTGCAGCCCCTGAATCATCTTCATTTCCCTCCTTTGCACTGCCTCCATTCTGCCGATGTCCCTTTTGAGGTGCAGCCTTCAGTACTGTACACAATACTCCAAGTGGGGGTGCACCAGTGACCTGTAGAGAAGCAGTACTGCCTCCTTCCTGCTACTCATAATTCCCCTCCCAATGCAACCTAGCATGCCACTGGCCTTTAGCGCTACTTTTTTGCACTGTTTACCCACCTTTAAGTCTTTCGAGATTATGACCCCTAGGTCACATTCCTGGCTGGTGGAAGCTAGCTCCCCCCCCCCCGGTAGTAATCCTTCTTGGGATTGCCCCTGCCTACATGCATGGCTTTGCACTTTTTGGCATTGAATTTCAAGTGCCAAGCCTCTGACCACTCCTCCAGTTTCTTTAAGTCTGAATTCATACTCCTTACTCCTTCAGGGGAGTCCACACTGCTACATATCTTGGTGTCGTCTGCAAATAGGCACCCCTTTCCTTCCAATCTGTTCTTGATTTCAGAGATGAAAACATTGAAGAGTAGAGGCTCCAGCACTGACCCATGTGGTACACCACTAGTTACCTCCATCTTAACAGATTCTGCGTCATTTACCTGCACCATTTGTGTTCTTCCTCTCAGCCAGTTGCTCACCCACTGGAAAACCTCCTTACCCACCCCCTCTGTGTTCTAGCTTCTTTACCAGCCTTCTGTGTGGAACAGAGTCAAAGGCTTAATAAAGTCCAGGTAGATCACATCTGCTGCCACTCCCTGATCTACTGCCTTTGTAACCCACTTGAAGAAGTCAACCAGGTACATTTGGCAAGATCTACCCACTCTGAAACCATGTTGTTTTGGGTCTTGTTGTCCTCTGGCTTCCAGAAAAGCTATTATCCTCTGTTTGAGCAGTGTCTCCATCAATTTTCCAACCACTGACATGAGGCTCACTGGACGGTACTTGCCAGCCTCCTCTCTGTTCCCTGATTTGTGAAGTGGGACCACTGCTGTCCTCTTCCACCTCTTCCAGTCTTCTGGTATTGTCCCATACTCCAGTGATTTAGTGAAGAGTTCTGCTAGGGGAGCTGCCAGTATGTTACCCAGTTTCCTGAGAACTATCAGGTGAATATCATCTGGCCCCATGGCCTTGTTTACTTTTAGTTTATCTAGAGCTTCCAAGACTTGACCTTCTGTGAAGGGGCTAATATTGACCCTGGTCCCTGGGTGTGCATTTTCTGGAAATCTGCCTTCCTGAAATCTAAAACCCTGATCTTGGAGTAACTAGTGTCCTCACTTGTGATCACTTGGAATCCTACCATACGGTGGTCGCTGCTGCCCACCTCAACCCTCTTTACCTTATCACTGTTAGCAAGAAACAAGTCCATGACAGCTTCATGTCTGGTTGAAGTATCAACAAGCTGCCTCAGTCCTGCCCCCTACAGGGCCATAAGAAAGTCCCTGCTTCTTGTTGATGATGTTGTATGAGAATTCCAGTTTATGTCTGGCAAACTGAAGTTCCCTACTATTATTGCCTCACCTCTGTCAGTCATTTTGTGGATTGTCTCTATTATTTCTTTGTCCCCAATTCCGCCTTGCGATGGGGACCTGTAGATAACACCTAACCTAATGGCTACCCCTTTTCCCATCTCGGCTGTTACCCACAGTGCTTCAGTCTCACTAAGGGTCCCCTGGATCTTTGTGGTTTTAATTTCCTACTGGACATATAAAGCAACTCCTCCTCCCTTTTTTTCCTTCATGCCTCATCTGTACAGGTTGTACCCTGGGATAGCCATGTCCCATCCATGGTTTTTGTGAATCGGGTTTCTATCACAGACATCAAGTCTAGTCCACCCTTAGCCATGATGGCCAGGAGGTCAGGGATTTTGTTTGTCAGGCTCCTGGCATTTGTTACTTTATTTATTTATTTATTTATTTGAGGTAATCGGATAGACCTTTGAGCAACGGGCTTGTTTACAGAGGTTCCATGTCAAAAGACAAAACAACAAGTAAGTAGAGGGGTTACTATTGCCCTCCATGTGGTACGCTCACTGTTAGGACAGGTGAGTTCCCCCTTTTTAGCCCCCCTTCTTTTTTTTCTGTAAAGGAGGTCTTGGGATCTCAACCTTGAAGTTTGTCCTAATTTGTATAGCATTAACCTTTTTATGTTTGCTTGCACATATGTGCAAGAAACATTTAATGGCAGCTTAGGAGAGAAGCAGGATTTTGGAGGTGCGGCACTGTGGGGGCCAATGCCCCCAGTGCCTTTTGAGGCTTGGCCCGCTTTCCCCAATGTGGTGGCTCACTTCTTCTGACACTAGTTCATCCAGCATGCCACCAACTTGAAATGAATCCACTGCTGCAATGAAGGAGCGCCCCATCATTGCAGGGCAGTGCCTTGCCTGGTGTAACATTTCTTATAACATGGTGGCTGGCGGCGGCTCTCACCGCCCACCTCAGAGTCCCCATGAAAGCCGACTTGGGGGTTCCCAATCCCCCTGTTGGCATGCCCCCATCCCCAGTTCATTTGCTGATGGGGTAGCACAATCCCCATTGGCATGATGCAGCCCCCCATTTATTATGTGCCAAGGGGATGCCAAATCCCCCTCAGCTCATGCGCTCCCACTCTCCCCCACCACCACACTGTATGGCCAATGGGGGTGCCCAATCCCCATCAGCTCAAGTACCCACTTCCCCATTAAACACCGGCCAGTTGGCACACTGGGAGCCCACCCCAGCATGCCAAAAGTGTCCCGTGATGTCTTTTTAAAATTTTAAATCCTGTAAAAAAAAGAAAACAGTCCCTCATTGAGCCCCATGCCCCCTCCCCCAACCCACAGCCACCCTCTGTATACTCTTCCTCCCCACACACACCATCACCCCATACTTACCTCCGGAGCCTGGAATGACAATCTTCAGTGGACCAGGAACACGGCTGCACTCTTGAAAGCCGATCGTGAACTAAAGAAATGCCAGTAAGCTGTGTAATAGCATAAATGTTGTTTTTTTTTCAACTTTGGTGCATAGCTCAGCCTTTTTTTTTTTTTGAATTTTGGCACCAAATTTTCAACATGGGGTTTTTGGGACCTCACCTCATGTATTCAGTCACTGTCATCTCGTTATTCGGTCCCAAAAGGTGATTTTGCGGTCACTGTGTGGAATCACCTTTTTGGACTGATTAACAAAATGATAGTGTCACTGTTCATGAGGTGGGCTTTCAAAAAGCACATATTGCAAATTGGTGAAAAAATGCTAAAAATTGACTGCGTTATGAGCATGTGTTTCACAGTTTCTACGCACGCCTGTAACTTCACGAATTTGTAATATTTTCACTCCAGGTTTTCAATATTGGCATTTTTTCACACCTCCTTATGAACAGTATAGCTGTCATTTTTCACAACCTGGTCAAAATGTGTTTTCACACTCCCAGTGCAGAATGGCACGATCACTTGTGGGAAATCAGTGTTCGGGACAGATTAAAAAAATCACAGTGACACTGTTCATAAGCAGAGGTCCTAAAATGCCTATGTTGAAATTTGGAGACAAAAGTCCATAAAATGACTGTGTTACAAGTGTGTGTTGCACAGTTTCCACGCACCCTCATAACTTCACAAATTTGTAATATTTTACCTCCAGATTTTTAACATTGGCATTTTGCCACACCTCCTTATGATCAGTACAACTGTCATTTTTCATATCCTGCCCAAAATATGCATTTGCACATCTGGCTCACAATGGTGCGGTCACTGTGGGAAATTAATGTTTCAGACAGATTAAGAAAATCATAGTAACAGTGTTCATGAGCAGAGGTCACAAAATTCCTATTTTGAAAATGTGGTGAAATAATTCCACTAAATGACTGTGGTACAAGCATGTGTTGCGCAGTTTCCACAAATGCTCGGAACTTTAAGCATTTTTAATATTTTCACTACAGATTTTCAACATTGCCCTCTCTTCACACCTCCCTATGAATGGTACAGCTGTCATTCTTCACATCCTACCTGATCTGTGTTTTCGCACATCTGGTTCAGAATGGCATGGTTGCTGTGGGAACTCGAAGTTCAGGACACATTAACAAAATCACAGTGCCACTGTTCATGAGAAGTGGTCCCAAACTGCTTTCATGAGGTGGGGGTCACAAAAAGGCCATGTTGAAAATTTATAGTGCAAATACCAACACACACTTGGGGCATTAGGGTTTCTAACCATAATGTCCCAGCCTGTACAGACTGACAGGCATCAGAGGTGTGACTTTGGATCACAGGCTGTAATGCTAATGTCATCCCACCCCCACCCTGAAGCCAGTGTCAGGCATCGAGGTGTGCCTTGCACTCTTCAGCCACAGACTTCACCCCATTCTCCTGTACTGCACCCATTTCAGCATATCTTCTTATGAAATGGGGTGACTATGAAGCCAAACACCCCAAAGCACACCTCAACACCTGTCAGTGTCTACCGGATTGGATGAGGTGAAATGCCACGAGCATTATGGTCAATGACCCACAGGCACACCCCTATGTCTGTCCATCTCTGCAGGGCAGAGGTGGGATTGGCATGAGTTCAATACTTCACTTTCACTCCTATTCTGCATCTGCCTAACTCCTGCACATCCAATGCTAATATCAGCAAGGAAACATTCGCCATTGACAAATGCTTGTTTGATGTAGTTACCATATCATTTGCTTTTTTCAGTGGGGTAGTGACCTTTTTACTGTTAGCCTTGGAAAGTGTAGTGCTAGTTGATGGGGGAGAGATTCATCTGGTTTCTTGTAGCTGGATATGGGTTCCACCACCATCTCCGCATTGGTTAGTTTAAATGCTCCGCTTGAACATTGAATTTCTGACCCAGTGCCTTAAACCCCTCACTTGTGAGATGGAGGCCATCAAACTTAAGGAACTGTCTCTCCTAGAAGTTCTGCCAGTTTCTGATGAAGTGGTACCCTTCTGTGTGGCACCAGTCCCTCAGCCAGATGTTAAGTTTGCCTAGTTCATTTTCTCTGATTTTCTGCCTGTTTCCATACAAGCAGAACCTCAGGAAAAGACTAGGCTGGAAGAAATATAAGATAACTTGTCTTCTAAATGGATTAGGTGCTGTTTGACCTCTTCCACTGATTTGCTAGTGAGGTCATTGGTCCTTAAGGGGGACCAGGATGTTTGTATCCCTTCCTTCCTTTTGTATTATTCTGGCAATGTGGTTTATATCCCTCCATGCTGATTCTCCTGGCAGACATCTGACCAGCACTTCTCTCTGCTCGTTGTGACACAAGTGGGGATCCACACCACTGATCATGGAGTCCCATATGATGTCGAGTTTCTTTTTGCCATTTTTACTTTTTATTGTGCTGTGGTTGTTTGGCACCATAATGTGCTCAGATAGGTGTTGATCTGTTTCCTCCTCTGCCTCTTTGCCCAAGCCAGGTGCTTGGGGTATATATCTTTTGCTAATTGTAGTGGCTTAGGATTACTAGGGTATGTTTTCTGGGTCCTGCCTCCATTCCTGACCACCTGATATCCCCCAGAACTGGTGTTTCTCTGGAGGAGAGGTGTGTTTGCTTGGTATTGGTGGTATGAAGGATTGCCTTGCTGTCTAGTACTTTGCAAATGGCTTTGGAGGCAGGTTATCTTGTCCTATGCTGCCTGAAGTTGAGCTTTTAGTTTGCCTATTCACCAGCATGTTGGGAAGTAACCCAAAACCTGAATGATTATCCTTGTTGAATAGGGTTCCACAGCACTGACAGACATCCAGCACTCATTGTCAGTCCATGGCCTACGGGCCAGGGGAGGCAATAGCAGAGACGTTCCCACACACAGGGACAGTGGGGAAGTACAGGCAGATCCAAACACCATGGAATTTTCCAGAACTGTCTCTGTGCTCAGAGGCAGTGTGTAGCTGTGCACTGCATGGACAGGCAGACCTCCCCCTTCCATTGACCCAAACCGACCTGGGATTGCCAGGGTGGCTGTAGGGTTCAACCAGCCCTGTGGACACTGCAGCAGACCTGGAATATCTAGAACAACCAGTAGCAATGGGTTCTGCATTTGGTGAGTGGGGGTTGCCATCTGCCATTGCATCATGACTGCATCAGCTTATGGCACAGGGGGTGGACACCAGGCCCCACGGCACTGCATGGGTGGTTAGGGTGACAGGACTGGTGGCTGCTCATGCCTGTGTGTCTGCAGCAGATGGTCTCTGCACATGTGCTGCTGGTCACCGCTATGTGTGACGCAGCTACATTTGTGCAGTGCCTCTGCATCAAAGGGCCTGGGTCTGTAGAGTTTCAGAACCTTCCATGTTATATACTGCTAGCCTGTGCAGTCGATACCCCTGTGTATTCACTATACCATCATGGTGCCTGTGTTCATGGGCCCCGTGCCCAGGCCCTGTACAGTGCAAACTGTACTATAAAGGTGTGAGGGCATTGCCACAATGGCATAGATCTTGTGTGGTGCACCCCAATCGCCATTGTCTACAGGTGCCTGTCCAGTGCGGGTGTCCTCCATACTGTTTTGGTGAATGTGGGGCTGCATACTAGCGGTGATGGTCATGACTGTCAGGTGCCTATGTAACGTGGAAATGGGGTCCCTGGGATACCCATGCAGTGTGCACTGTCTGTCCAGTGGCTGCAGGTAAACTATAGCCATTGGTGGATACAGTATGGTGCCACACACTCCAAACCAAATGTTGTGGGCACTTCAATGGCCCCCTCCAGTGATGCCACACACCACAGGCAGATCACCCCCTCGCAGACAGACACCCCTTTGAGTGGTCCATTGGTACATGGGCACCTGGCACTGTCCACCAAGGTCATCTGTGACCTATGACAGTGTTGAACACATGCATGGATGGGTCACTTTCCATTGTACCCTTACTGCAAAAGGGCAGGCAGGTGCAGGATGCATCTGGGATGTACATCATGTTTGGCAGGTGGGTTGCTGGCAGTCAGCTGTCTAACACTGTGTGTATCCTCCAGTCATCTGTGTTGTACCCATTTCTCTGGCAGGTAATGTGGATGATGGTGACAGATCATGGGCCCACTGCTTCAGCGTAAAAGAGCTACATGCACTGGCACAGGTCTACAGTACAAAGCTAGGAAGGAGGTAACATCCTGCTGCAAGAGCTCCAATACCCGCATCCAGCAGGCCTAGTAGGAGATTGCAGAGGAGGTGAATGCCATAGGCAGCCAGAGTAGGCCTGTGAAGTCAAGTGAGAAAGGTGTTCTGGGACCTAGGGAGGTGCATAAAGGAGGCCAAGGCAACAGAGTGCCAAGAGCTGCATGCCACAGAGGGGTGCTCACAAACAACGGGGCTACCCAGTCCCTGGATCCTATGGAGAAGGCCATAGCATCCACACTATGGCTCATGGAGGTAACAGGGGTACCAGGTTGTGGCTATGAATCCCAGATTGAGCCCACCCAGACATGTGAGTATGTGCATGTGCCATTCTCTCATGGACAGGGGAGGTGGTGAGGTTGTTCACTGCTTGGGATGCACACTGCAGCCATGGCCTCTGCTAACATGGGTATGGGCATCACTTCCCTGTCCTGCAAGCACATGTTGACCAACTGTGTGCATGCCCATGGCTGTGCCCCACAGTGTGCCACCTGTCTGTCCTCTAAGGTGAGGATACGTACACCCTGAGATGGTGGGGTATGCCTGGGTCACATCGGAGATGGGTGCAGTGGTGCTGAGTGTGTTGTCACAGGTGGTGGGGTGTGGGACCACCATTGGTGGGTGAGTGGCCATTGGTGGCGATGTTCATCAAGGTGCAGGCTGGGCTGCCTGTCACGTGTGGAGTGTGTTCACACAGTTGTGATGGAGCATAGTCACACTGGCACAGTGCCTGCTCCCCCATGGTGGTGGGTGTGTTCCTTATGCAAGTTTGGGTCTCTCCCTACACCATCCAGCCTCTTCATTGCACAAACTACATGAGCACATGCCGCCATCTACTGGAACATGCACACCATCTCAGCTTGTACAGCACTATGGCTGCTGAGACCCCGACTAAATCTCCTCTCATCTCCCTAGAGTACAGTCCATGGAGACAGACCCAAAGGAGGATACGGCAGTACCATCCTAGCATGTGCTGTTCCTGCCACCCATGAATGCTGACCACTGTAGTCCTTGGTGCAGCTGGACCAGAACCCTCCAGGGCCCCACTGTCAGCACATCCACCATCTGATCTGGCCCCACTAACAATGCTGGCCATGACACAGGTGTGATACCCTAGGAGGGCTCTGTCAGCATTTCTACAGTTCTCTTGCCCCACAACCATCACAGAGGGTCACACATCTCCAGCTGGCTGAAACCAACCCAGTCCACTACACCTTTACTATTGTGACCCCTGCCAATACAACACCCAAAGGTGAAGTCCTATCCTCTCCCACTGGACAGTTCCATGTGGCAGCGGGATGCATCAGAGACCAGGCAGTTTCTGCAAACCACCATGGAGGCACAGACCACAGTGTAGCAGGAGCTGACATGCGTTTGCCACACGTTGCATGAGGAGAAGACATGCCTCTGCCATATGTTACATGAAGACATGCAGCGAGACAAGCAGCAGGCAGAGTCCGGAGAAGCTGTGCTTGTGGCTGCCCTACAGGACCTAAGTGATGCTGTGTGGGAGGCTGCAGCCGTGGTGACAGACACTGACACAGGCATCCCCCATAATGTTGCTGTGGTCCAACAACCCCCCATACCAGGGGCTGCACAGGCAGTCGGTCCACACCTGACATGGTGCTCAGGGATAGGTGTAGGTGGTGCCTGATCACCATGCAGTCACAAGAGTGTCCTACTCTCCCAACAGTACCCCAACCACACCTCCAGCTGCCATGCACTGCAGCCACAGCTGTCTGAGCCCAGCATGTCTGTCTTGACATACAGCCCCAAACCCACCTGGCTAGTGGATACTCTTGTTGACCTCACTGTTTCCTCCCGACATTGCCAATGTCTGTACATCCCCATGTGATAATTCCATGATGGTGGGCCAGTACTGCCCTGCACCCAAGCCTCCCAGCCTGCCATGTCTTTGTCTGTTCTGGCAGCCCAGGATCACCAGCCTCCATGGCTGACACCATCTGTTTTCCATATTGCAACCCCCCCTTGCCCAGTAGCACGGTCTTTTGTATATCGCACACCATATTTTCCTCTTTGTTGAGCATAATGTACTGCTTGCATTGTTTGTTTGTCTTTTAGTATGCTTTTACTGCGCCAGCTCCCCATCAACCCTGCCTGAGTCTCACCCCATTGGCCATCCACCACCTGCTAGCCCTACCGGGGATACGCTCTGGAATATCCACCTGAGTGGAGCCATGGGGAGGAGCCTGACCACCTGGTGGACATGGGATACGGCCTCAGAAAGTGAACATCCTGGGGGTACTTCTGTGGCTTATTCCCCAGGGGTGGAGCCACTGGGAGGGGCCTACCCCCCGGTGGAAGACAGAATACATCACCGTCAGATTTGCGGGGAAGGCTGCACAGGACCACCGACTCAGGTGGGTGGCATACTGCTCAGTCACATTGTTTTTACAAGCTGGATGGAGCTGGAATGTGCAATGACAGTGTGATGTAAATGCCTCTGTCTGCCTCACCCCCGTAAGATCTTCAGGTGCCGGATGCTTGTTGCACCCCAAGCCTCCAACAGGGGTCACCCAATGCACTGCACACACAACCTCTTCCCCTGGAGAAGGAGAGCAAGCCATAGAGCACTCAACCCCTTCCCTGGATGGTCCCTCTGACTCCGAGTCTGTTCCTGAACCCAGCACATCAGTGTCACAAGAGGAAACCAAACTGCTGTGCCAGCGGGCCGATTGCACTGCTTGCATTGTTGATGATGTTGTTGTTATTGTTGTTGCCTTGTCCATCTCATAGTACATAACTGTGTTTTTTGTTCACCTGCCAGGTCCATAGATGTCACATTTAATGCGGATTCTGTACTTCTGGACTCTCCTGGCCATTCTTGGGTCTTGCCTGTCAAGCTTTTCCAGTATCCCTGCCCCTCTGGCTCCATAGCTGATGGACTCTATACCTCTGTGACCTGTAGACATATTCCATGGGTGAATGTCATATTGTGTAGTATACAACATGCTAGAAATATGGCACAGGCCTAATGGAGGTTATTTTGTAGGGCACTACCATACCAGTCCAGTCTCTGGAAGTGCATCTTGAGCATGCCAAAGATGCGATCTATGATCTTGCATGTGGTTGTGTGTGCTGCATTGTACTGTACCTGTCATCTGCTATGGCTGCAGGGTGGAGGACAGGTGTGAAAACCAGGGATGCAGAGGATAGGAACTACCAACTGTGAAGGAAAGGCATATGTTAGAGTGATATAACAGCTTAGCCACTTGCAGAATGCCAGCACCCATCACCCATTGGTGTATCCTGTGCATCTCTTGACCATAGCATACCCAGACCCTGGTGACCATATGTGATTCTACACCTTCCTGCCCCATATGGGGCATTCAAGGGGGGCTGTAGTGTGCACTTAGGGATGAGCTATCTACTTAGGTTGTCCGCACCTCCAAATCTCTGGCACAGGATGGAATTGTGCCATATGAAGGCATCTTGGGCACTGTTAGTGTACCTTGCCAGGACACTGGTGATGTGCCCTGTTGCATCACTCATCACCTGGCAACTGATGGAGTGATACCCTTTTCTATTCAGGTAGGCACCCATCCTAGCACCAGAGGGTGCCCAGAAGGCAACACTGGTGCAGTTAGTGGCACCAAATACAGCTGGTAGGTGTGCAATTCGATGCAAATGATGCATACAAAGAAAACCACGAAATGCAATAGCAGAGGGGTCAAACCTAAATGGATGACAAAAACTTTAAAAAACTATTAAAGAAAATAAGTCAGCTTTATGTCAAATTCAAAAAGACAGGATCTAAAGATATGTGGATGCAATTCACAAATGTCAAAAATCAATGTAAAAACACGATTAAGAAAACCAATCAATAGAAAGAAAAATAGCTAGCAATGCTAGAAAGGACAACATGCAACAATTTTATGGATATGTAAATTCATTATGTAAATCAAACTTCACCCTATGCTCTATAGTGGCAGACAACCAATTCATCATAGAACTTGAAGCTATGGCAAACAAATTCAACTCATATTTCAGCTCTGTATTTTAAAAAAGGCAAAAATGTTTTACTCATTTTACTCAGGAGAAATACCAGTTGATGTAGTAACTAACATAGAAATAACCGCAGACTGCATTCTAGAAAAAATAAACAACTTAAAAAATACACACTCCGCAGGACCAGATAATATTTCCCCAAAAATGCAAAAACGTCTATCACATTATATTGCTACCCCACTAAGAACACTTTTTTTAAAGGCATTAACACATAATGATGTGCCACCCGACAGGTTATCCACAGTCCTGGTGCCTATACACAAGAAGGGAAGTAGGGCTGATCACACCAACCATAGGCCCATCAGTTTGACATCCATCCCCAGGAAGATAATGGAATCCATTCTTAAAGATGTGATAAATACGCACCTGGAAAGCAGTGGCCTGTGGGATAGGGATCAGCATGGTTTCATGGTGGATAGATCATGTGTAACAAATTTATTATGCTTCTATGAAAAAAAATCAGCTGCTCTGGATGGGGGGTTCCAGTTGACTGCATTTACCTGGATTTTGCTAAGGCATTTGATAATGTCCAACACTGTGAAATTATTCAAAGTCCAGTAGACATAAAAAAGGATCACAGAGTCATGAGCTGGATTGAAATGGTTGGGGAATAGAACTCAAAGGGTGTGCATAAATTGCTACTACTCATCCCCTGTACCAGTGATGAGTGGGGTGCCACAGGGGTCGGTCCTGAGATCTGTGTTGTTTCAGAGCTTCATGTCCAAAATGAGGTACCAGACTACAAGGTGGCTTAATAAATATGCAGATGATACTAAACTTTCAGGTATTGCTAACAATAATGAAGACATAACCACTATCCAAATGGATTTAGACAACATCCAGAAATGGGCCATTCTAAGGGGGATGAGTTTTAACACAGACAAGTGTGGTGTCATACACCTAGGAAAGAACAACAAAAAAGGAATAATACTTCCTAAACGGGGTTGATGCTCATACCTTCTAGGCTTGAAAATAGCTGTATACCTTTGATTTAAATAAATGTGTTTCAATTTTTGAAATAATACAACCTCAGACTTCATTTGCATTAGGAGAGTGCATGTGCCTTGGATAGCATGACTGTGAAGAGCTGCAAACCCAGTGTGTGCACCACTAGTTCCTAGCTCCAGACCATGTCACATAAACTGGTAACTGTACTTCCTAAACAGGCTACCTCTTAAGGAATCAAATGAGGAAAATGATCTAGAAACAGTAATTAATGAAAATTTAGCCTATGATTCGCACTGTAATGACCAAATAGCAAAAAACTAAAAAAAGTACTATGGACCATAAAATGAAATTTTTTGAGGTAGAAATGAACATGTTATAATGCCATCACACAGGTTATATGTCAGACCATTACTGGACTATGGAAGCCCTGTGTGGGGGCCTATCACAAGGGGGCAATATTGATAAGATAGAAAAAATACAGAGACATACCACTAAATTGATATATAATCTAAGAACTATACCTTATAACAGCCACCTACAGAAACTAAACCTAATGATACCTGAAACCAGAAGAATAAGGGGAGCTCTACATCTGTGTTATTACATTATGCAGGACAACTACCAGCTAAAAGAATTGGACTTAGAATTCAAAAATGACATAATGAGCACCAGGGGACATCTACTACAATTAAGACCTAAGAAATTTAATACAAATAAAAGGAAGGCTTTCTACACTCAGAGGGTGGTGTACACTTGGAATAGACTACCATTACAGCTCATAGTTAGTAAGAACAAAAAACAATTCAAGAATGGGCTGGATTCTTTTAACCTAGATGGAAACCGTTGCACGTATTATAGGTGAAATGACAGGAGCTAACATGGGCCCACTGCCTTTTCAGCTCCTTATGCCTTAGTATGAACTGCTGCATAGTTGCTGAGTGCTCTGCTGTGGGTAATGGCGACTACAATAAACTCATCTGCATGTTCCAGCAGTGCATCTAGGAACTGGCCCAACATGTGCAAGATGATTGACTGTGGTGTCTGGAATGTTCCAGTGTCCAGGAAACATATTGCAACCATCACCTTCAGCTCCACAGACAATGCATGGCTGTGCTGGGTGTCACTCAGATGCTGATCAAACAGGAACTCACACAGCTACCTGTGCATGGGCCTGTGGCGCCTGTGCTGACCCATTAGCTGGTAGTCACTTAGCACCTCAAATGTGACTTGTGGATGGCAATGTCTGTGTGTGGC
Organism: Neoceratodus forsteri; assembly: GCA_016271365.2. Taxonomy (NCBI): domain Eukaryota; kingdom Metazoa; phylum Chordata; order Ceratodontiformes; family Ceratodontidae; genus Neoceratodus; species Neoceratodus forsteri. Next base: position 756,340,154 of record CM057449.1, on the reverse strand, counting down.
ATTGTGCTCTGTGGCCTACATATGGGCCCAGGGAAGGCATCTGCCCAGCTCTTCTGCTGTACTGCCTCCTGCAGAATGTGCGCTCCCCTGAATGCCATCTTGGCCTGTTGGCTGCAGTATCTCTGCCGAGCTCTTGAGTTTGCCCAGGTTTAAGTCTGCCTTTTTATAGGCAGTAATAGTGTGGAGCTTATTGTCCTCCACTAGTCCCATTGCACAGCATGACCACACTGAATATTGCACTGTACTGGTATTCATGGTCCAGCTCTCCCCTTTGTGTGTTGCATATGTTTCCTTTGCAAGTGGACGCTATTGACTTTAATGCATGCTGTACCTCCTTTGGATATGGGAGTCTGGGGTAAATCTGCACAATGCAGGTTGTATCACTTTGTACGAGGCACAATTTTTTGAATGTCAGGCCCATTATGTCATACAATATAGATGAATGTGCTTTGAATTTGTAAATAAAATATATGGTATGGGTCTATTCATGAAAAGGGGTTACCAATGCCCACCAGACAGTACATACCACATTTTTAAAACTTTAGAACTGTCAGGCATATGTTTTTGACTGAATCAGATAGCTGGCTATATGTGCAGATAAATAACATAACTATAGAATTCTAGGGTATCCATATTTTTTATGGGGTGTCCCACTCCATTTTGCTGCTTTTTTTACTTGAAAAAGTGTAACATGCAAAAATCACATGTTTTACTAATTGTTTTTGCAAGCTTCATTTACTGTTTTCCCTTAATAAAATAACTCTGCTTACTAGTCTGGAGTTGTGTTTTTTATTATCTGTACTCTTTAGCCCATTGTAATTCTCCATTTTTAATTTGTGCAGCTTTGTATCTAGTGTGATGAATGTAACAGTTGGTGTGACAGCACATTACATTCACCTGCATGGCTCCCAAATCTGTAATTGTGCTATTAGCACGTTAAAAGATTTTCTGGCTTCTCCCCTAGTTTGTCTCCTTGTGATAACGGACTGTGTCACTGCTTGATCTAGCTTTCCCATGGAAGGGAGAGCAACCTTTGACCCTCACTCTACTTGGAATCACATAAGGCCCAATGTTTACCCGTCAGTCTGTGACAGTTGCAAAGTCATAACCTGCCCATCAGAACCAAGTAGCGAAGATTGAGGGAGGAGCTAAGTTGTGGTTTAAAACCCATTGTTTGCATGTGGCTCCTCCATTTTGTAGGGCTACATTCCATGAAGATAAGCACTGCATGCAAGAATGAGGGCTGCAGTTACTTTCACCACAGGTAGGCTTTGGTTACCATCATTCACTGATTTGGGGCAAATTTTCAGGGAGCATATTTCAGTGACAACTGCATGTCTAGGGAAAGTGCTGGGCATCAGTTGTAATAGGGATTATACTGTGTATATGGGGTGGAGGGTTAAAATGGGTTTTCTTTGTGGTGTCACTCATTACATTCACAACGATACGTGGTGTGAACCATCATACCTGCCAATAATGTTATTACTGTCAAATTCCTCCAGGTTTTGTAACACTATGTCTGTTATTACTAGTAGCATGATAGCCATGAGGCATGTTCAGTAAACTTTCTAAAACTGAAACAAATGTATGGTTTGTATTTCTTTCAAATGTGTGGTGTCACTTTTTACATTCACCAAGTTATGTGGTGTTAAGCATCACACTTGCCAGTAATATAATTGGTTAATTTTTTCATGTTTTATAGCAGTAGGTCAGTCAGTAATAGTAGTATGTTAGCTGTTAGGCAAGTTTAGTACAGTTTTAGTAAGCCAAACATAAGTGTGGTGTCACTTGTTACATTCACCATGGTATGTGGAGTCAGACAGCACACCCATGAGTAACATTAATGTTGTCAAATTTCTCCAGGCTTCGTAGCACTATGTCAGTCATTAGTAGCAGCATGTTAGCCATTAGACATGTTCAGCAAACTTTTTTCTACTAAAACAAATGTGTAGTGTCACTTGTTACATTCACAACTGTATGTGGTGTCAAACTTCTCACCAGTCAGTATTGTTATTGTTGTCAGATTTCTCCAGGTTTTGTAGTACTGTGTCAGTTATTATTAGTAACATGTTAGCCATTAGGCATGTCAACTAAACTCTGTAAAACTGAAACAAATGTGTGGTGTCACTCGTTACATTCACCACATATGTGGTGTTAAGCATCACATTTGCCAGTAAAGTAATTCTCATTTTTTTTGTGTGTTTTATAGCAGTATATCAGTCAGTAGCAGTTGTATGTTAGTTGTTAGGCATGTTTAGTACAGTTTTAGTAAGTAAAACATAAGTGTGGTGTCACTTGTTACATTCACCACGGTATGTGGTGCAAAACATCAAATTTGCAATTAATGTAATGTAATTCTTATAAATATGTGTTTCTCACGTTTTAATATTACTCATTACATATGTTTATTAAAGTTTTTACTACTAAAACAGATGTCTTGTGTCAGATGTTACATTCACCATGGTGTGTGGTGTCACTTGTTACACTCACCACAATACAGTTCTTTTATCTCAGGAACCTGTGAGGCTTTTATCTCTCAATATGTTTCTTTTTTCATACTTGGGTCATAATATCTTGAAATGCATCACAAATGTAATCTAGAAATAATTTGAAAAAGTTGTACTCATGTCACACTTTGGTAACCCCTTTTCATGAACAGACCCGCATGTATTGCACACTGCTGTCCACACCTGACATGGTGCTCAGGGATAGATGTAGGTGGTGCCTGGTCACCATGCAGCCACTAGAGTGTCCTACTCTCCCAACAGTACCCCCACCACACCACCAGCTGCCATGCATTGCAGCCACAGCTGTCTGAGCCCAGCATGTCTGTCTTGACGTACAGCCCCAAACCCACCTGGCTAGTGGGTACTCTTGTTGACCTTACTTTTTCCTCCCGACATTGCCAATGTCTGTACATCCCCATGTGATAATTCCATGATGGTGGACCAGTACTGCCCTGCACCCAGGCCTCCCAGCCTGCCATGTCTTTGTCTGTTCTGGCAGCCCAGGATCACCAGCCTCCATGGCTGACACCATCTGTGTTCCATATTGCAACCCCCCCCTTGCCCAGTAGCACGGTCTTTTGTATATCGCACACTATATTTTCCTCTTTGTTGAGCATAATGCACTGCTTTCATTGTTTGTTTGTCTTTTAGTATGCTTTTTACTGTGCCAGCTCCCAATCAACCCTGCCTGAGTCTCACCCCATTGGCCATCCACCACCTGCTAGCCCTACCGGGGATACGCTCTGGAATATCCACCTGAGTGGAGCCATGGGGAGGAGCCTGACCACCTGGTGGACATGGGATACGGCCTCAGAAAGTGAACATCCTGGGGGTACTTCTGTGGCTTACTCCCCAGGGGTGGAGCCACTGGGAGGGGCCTACCCCCCGGTGGAAGACAGAATACATCACCGTCAGATTTGCGAGGAAGGTTGCACAGGACCACCGACTCAGTTGGGTGCCATACTGCTCAGCCACATTGTTTTTACAAGCTGGATGGAGCTGGAATGTGCAATGACAGTGTGATGTAAATGCCTCTGTCTGCCTCACCCCCCGTAAGATCTTCAGGTGCCGGATGCTTGTTGCACCCCAAGCCTCCAACAGGGGTCACCCAATGCACTGCACACACAACCCTCTTCCCCCTGGAGAAGGAGAGCAAGCCATAGAGCACTCAATCCCCCTTCCCCTGGATGGCCCTCTGACTCCCGAGTCTGTTCCTGAACCCAGCACGTCAGTGTCACAAGAGGAAACCAAACTGCTGTGCCAGCGGGCCGACTCCACTGCTTGCATTGTTGATGATGTTGTTGTTATTGTTGTTGCCTTGTCCATCTCATAGTACATAACTGTGTTTTGTGTTCACCTGCCAGGTCCATAGATGTCACATTTAATGCAGATTCTGTACTTCTGGACTCTCCTGGCCATTTATGGGTCTTGCCTGTCAAGCTTTTCCAGTACCCCTTGCTCCTCTGGCTCCATAGCTGATGGACTCTATACCTCTGTGACCTGTAGACATATTCCATGGGTGAATGTCATGATGTGTAGAATACAACATGCTATAAATATGGCACAGACCTAATGGAGGTTATATTGTAGGGCACTACCATACCACTCCAGCCTCTGGAAGTGCATCTTGAGCATGCCAAAGATGCGATCTATGATGTTGCATGTGGTTGTGTGTGCTGCATTGTACTGTACCTGTCATCTGCTATGGCTGCAGGGTGGAGGACAGGTGTGAAAACCAGGGATGCAGAGGATAGGAACTACCAACTGTGAAGTAAAGGCTTATGTTAGTGTGATATAACAGCTTAGCCACTTGCTGAATGCCAGCACCCATCACCCATTGGTCAATCCTGTGCATCTCTTGACCATAGCATACCCAGACCCTGGTGACCATATGTGATTCTACACCTTCCTGCCCCATATGGGGCATTCAGGGGGGGCTGTAGAGTGCACTTAGGGATGAGCTATCTACTTAGGTTGTCTGCACCTCCAAATCTCTGGCACAGGATGGAATTGTGCCATATGAAGGCATCTTGGGCACTGTTAGTGTACCTTGCCAGGACACAGGTGATGTGCCCTGTTGCATCACTCATCACCTGGCAACTGATGGAGTGATACCCTTTTCTATTCAGGTAGGCATCCATCCTAGCACCAGTGGGTGCCCAGAAGGCAACACTGGTGCAGTTAGTGGCACCAAATACAGCTGGTAGGTGTGCACCGATGCAAATGATGCATACAAAGAAAACCACGAAATACAACAGCAGAGTGGTCAAACCTAAATGGATGACAAAACTTTAAAAAACTATTAAAGAAAATAAGTCAGCTTTATGTCAAATTCAAAAAGACAGGATCTAAAGATATGTGGATGCAATTCACAAATGTCAAAAATCAATGTAAAAACACGATTAAGAAAACCAATCAATAGAAAGAAAAATAGCTAGCAATGCTAGAAAGGACAACATGCAACAATTTTATGGATATGTAAATTCATTATGTAAATCAAACTTCACCCTATGCTCTATAGTGGCAGACAACCAATTTATCATAGAACTTGGCTATGGCAAACAAATTCAACTCATATTTCAGCTCTGTATTTTAAAAAGCAAAATGTTTTACTCATTTTACTCAGGAGAAATACCAGTTGATGTAGTAACTAACATAGAAATAACCACAGACTGTATTCTAGAAAAAATAAACAACTTAAAAAATACACACTCCGCAGGACAAGATAATATTTCCCCAAAAATGCAAAAACGTCTATCACATTATATTGCTACCCCACTAAGAACACTTTTTTTAAAGGCATTAACACATAATGATGTGCCACCCGACAGGTTATCCACAGTCCTGGTGCCTATACACAAGAAGGGAAGTAGGGCTGATCGCACCAACCATAGGCCCATCAGTTTGACATCCATCCCCAGGAAGATAATGGAATCCATTCTTAAAGATGTGATAAATACGCACCTGAAAAGCAGTGGCCTGTGGGTAGGGATCAGCATGGTTTCATGATGGATAGATCATGTGCAACAAATTTATTATGCTTCTATGAAAAAGAAATCAGCTGCTCTGGATGGGGGGGTTCCAGTTGACTGCATTTACCTGGATTTTGTTAAGGCATTTGATAATGTCCAACACTGTGAAATTATTCAAAGTCCAGTAGACATAAAAAAGGATCACAGAGTCATGAGCTGGATTGAAATGGTTGGGGAATAGAACTCAAAGGGTGTGCATAAATTGCTACTACTCATCCCCTGTACCTGTGATGAGTGGGGTGCCACAGGGGTCGGTCCTGGGATCTGTGTTGTTTCAGAGCCTCATGTCCAAAATGAGGTACCAGACTACAAACTGGCTTAATAAATATGCAGATGATACTCAACTTTCAGGTACTGCTAACAATAATGAAGACTTAGCCACTATCCAAATGGATTTAGACAACATCCAGAAATGGGCCATTCTAAGGGGGATGAGTTTTAACACAGACAAGTGTGGTGTCATACACCTAGGAAAGAACAACAAAAAAGGAATAATACTTCCTAAACAGGGTTGATGCTCATACCTTCTAGGCTTGAAAATAGCTGTATACCTTTGATTTAAATAAATGTGTTTCAATTTTTGAAATAATACAGCCTCAGACTTCGTTTGCATTAGGAGAGTGCATGTGCCTTGGATAGCATGACTGTGGAGAGCTGCAAACCCAGTGTGTGCACCACTAGTTCCAAGCTCCAGACCATGTCACATAAACTGGTAACTGTACTTCCTAAACAGGCTACCTCTTAAGGAATCAAATGAGGAAAATGCTCTAGAAATTGTAATTAATGAAAATTTAGCCCATGATTCGCACTGTAATGACCAAATAGCAAAAACTAAAAAAAGTACTATGGACCATAAAATGAAATTTTTTGAGGTAGAAATGAACATGTTATAATGCCATCACACAGGTTATATGTCAGACCATTACTGGACTATGGAAGCCCTGTGTGGGGGCCTATCACAAGGGGCAATATAGATAAGATAGAAAAAATACAGGGACATACCACTAAACTGATATTTAATCTAAGAACTATACCTTATAACAGCCACCTACAGAAACTAAACCTAATGATACCTGAAACCAGAAGAATAAGGGGAGATCTACATCTGTGTTATTACATTATGCAGGACAACTACCAGCTAAATGAATAGGACTTAGAATTAAAAAATGACATAATGAGCTCCAGGGGACAGCTACTACATTTAAGACCTAAGAAATTCAATACAAATAAAAGGAAGGCTTTCTACACTCAGAGGGTGGTGTACACTTGGAATAGACTACCATTACAGCTCATAGTTAGCAAGAACAAAAAACAATTCAAGAACAGGTTGGATTCTTTTAACCTAGATGTAAACCGTAGCACGTATTATGGGTGAAATGACAGGAGCTAACATGGGCCCACTGCCTTTTCAGCTCGTTATGCCTTAGTATGAACTGCTGCATGGTTGCTGAGTGCTCTGCTGTGGGTAATGGTGACTACAATAAACTCACCAGCATGTTCCAGCAGTGCATCTAGGAACTGCCCCAACATGTGCAAGATGATTGACTGTGGTGTCTGGAATGTTCCTTTGGCCAGGAAACATATTGCAACCAACACCTTCAGCTCCACAGACAATGCATGGCTGTGCTGGGTGTCACTCAGATGCTGATCATATAGGAACTCACACAGCTACCTGTGCATGGGCCTGTGGCGCCTGTGCTGACCCATTAGCTGGTAGTCACTTAGCACCTCAAATGTGACTTGTGGATGGCAATGTCTGTGTGTGGCATTGTGCTCTGTGGCCTACATATGGGCCCAGGGTAGGCATCTGCCCTGCTCTTCTGCTGTACTGCCTCACCAGAATGTCGCTCCCTGAATGCCATCTTGGCCTGTTGGCTGCAGTATCTCTGCCGAGCTCTTGAGTTTGCCCAGGTTTAAGTCTGCCTTTTTAGGCAGTAATAGTGTGGAGCTTATTGTCCTCCACTAGTCCCATTGCACAGCATGACCACACTGAATATTGCACTGTACTGGTATTCATGGTCCAGCTCTCCCTTTGTGTGTTGCATATGTTTTTTGCAAGTGGACGCTATTGACTTTAATGCATGCTGTACCTCCTTTGGATATGGGAGTTCGGGTAAATCTGCACAATGCAGGTTGTATCACTTTGTACGAGGCACAATTTTTTGAATGTCAGGCCCATTATGTCATACAATATAGATGAATGTGCTTTGAATTTGTAAATAAAATATATGGTATGGGTCTATTCATGAAAAGGGGTTACCAATGCCCACCAGACAGTTCATACCACATTTTTAAAACTTTAGAACTGTCAGGCATATGTTGTTGACTGAATCAGATAGCTGGCTATATGTGCAGATAAATAACATAACTATAGAATTCTAGGGTATCCATATTTTTTTATGGGGTGTCCCACTCCATTTTGTTGCTTTTTTTACTTGAAAAAGTGTAACATGCAAAATCACATGTTTTACTAATTGTTTTTGCAAGCTTCATTTACTGTTTTCCCTTAATAAAATAACTCTGCTTACTAGTCTGGAGTTGTGTTTTTTATTATCTGTACTCTTTAGCCCATTGTAATTCTCCATTTTTAATTTGTGCAGCTTTGTATCTAGTGTGATGAATGTAACAGTTGGTGTGACAGCACATTACATTCACCTGCATGGCTCCCAAATCTGTAATTGTGCTATTAGCACTTTAAAAGATTTTCTGGCTTCTCCCCTAGTTTGCCTCCTTGTGATAACGGACTGTGTCACTGCTTGATCTAGCTTTCCCATGGAAGGGAGAGCAACCTTTGACCCTCACTCTACTTGGAATCACATAAGGCCCAATGTTTACCCGTCAGTCTGTGACAGTTGCAAAGTCATAACCTGCCCATCAGAACCAAGTAGCGAAGATTGAGGGAGGAGCTAAGTTGTGGTTTAAAACCCATTGTTTGCATGTGGCTCCTCCATTGTGTAGGGCTACATTCCATGAAGATAAGCACTGCATGCAAGAATGAGGGCTGCAGTTACTTTCACCACAGGTAAGCTTTGGTTACCATCATTCACTGATTTGGGGCAAATTTTCAGGGAGCATATTTCAGTGACAACTGCATGTCTAGGGAAAGTGCTGGGCATCAGTTGTAATAGGGATTATACTGTGTATATGGGGTGGAGGGTTAAAATGGGTTTTCTTTGTGGTGTCACTCATTACATTCACAACGATACGTGGTGTGAACCATCATGCCTACCAATAATGTTATTACTGTCAAATTCCTCCAGGTTTTGTAACACTATGTCTGTTATTACTAGTAGCATGATAGCCATGAGGCATGTTCAGTAAACTTTTTAAAACTGAAACAAATGTATGGTTTGTATTTCTTTCAAATGTGTGGTGTCACTTTTTACATTCACCACGTTATGTGGTGTTAAGCATCACACTTGCCAGTAATATAATTGGTTAATTTTTTCATGTTTTATAGCAGTAGATCAGTCAGTAATAGTAGTATGTTAGCTGTTAGGCAAGTTTAGTACAGATTTAGTAAGCCAAACATAAGTGTGGTGTCACTTGTTACATTCACCATGGTATGTGGAGTCAGACAGCACACCCATGAGTAACATTAATGTTGTCAAATTTCTCCAGGCTTTGTAGCACTATGTCAGTCATTAGTAGCAGCATGTTAGCCATTAGGCATGTTCAGCAAACTTTTTTCTACTAAAACAAATGTGTAGTGTCACTTGTTACATTCACAACTGTATGTGGTGTCAAACTTCTCACCAGTCAGTATTGTTATTGTTGTCAGATTTCTCCAGGTTTTGTAGTACTGTGTCAGTTATTATTAGTAACATGTTAGCCATTAGGCATGTCAACTAAACTCTGTAAAACTGAAACAAATGTGTGGTGTCACTGTTACATTCACCACATATGTGTGTTATCACATTTGCCAGTAAAGTAATTCTCACTTTTTGTGTGTTTTATAGCAGTATATCAGTCAGTAGCAGTTGTATGTTAGTTGTTAGGCATGTTTAGTACAGTTTTAGTAAGTGAAACATAAGTGTGGTGTCACTTGTTACATTTACCACGGTATGTGGTACAAAACATCAAATTTGCAATTAATGTAATGTAATTCTTATAAATATGTGTTTCTCATGTTTTAATATAACTCATTACATATGTTTATTAAAGTTTTTACTACTAAAACAGATGTCTTGTGTCAGATGTTACATTCACCATAGTGTGTGATGTCACTTGCTACACTCACCACAATACAGTTCTTTTATCTCAGGAACCTGTGAGGCTTTTATCTCCCAATATGTTTCTTTTTTCATGCTTGGGTCATAATATCTTGAAATGCATCGCAAATGTAATCTAGAAATAATTTGAAAATGTTGTCCTCATGTCACACTTTGGTAACCCCTTTTCATGAACAGACCCGCATGTATTGCACACTGCTGTGCACATGTGCTATTCTTTTCAGCTCTTTCCTCAAACTTAAAAATACAAAAAGGAAAAAGAGAATACAAAATAGAAAAAAAATTACTTTGTGGGGAATATGATTTTTTTTAAAGGGGACCCTGCAGCCATATTAACCTAAAAAGCTGGCAAAGGGAAGTCATAACAAAAAGCTACACTGAGCTGCAGATGTTTGTTACTAATGATTGGTGGGTTCCTAATATTTCCATTCCTCATACAAATTATTGTCCATTTCTGTCAGTCAAAACACTCCTGTCATTTTCAATTTAAAGAGCTAGTGTACTGCCTGGAAACTGCCTGCAATTAATTGTAACTTTCAGATGTAGTCGGCTATCACTTCTTACGTGTCAAGTATTATTTTCTTTTCTGTTTGCTAATTAGAAGATTTTCCACCTTGCAGTTCTAGGGTGATGTGTGGAGCAGCACTCTGAAGGAAAAAAAATCAGTTCTGTTCCTCCCACTACACCAACACTGAGACCACACTAACTATGCCATCACTAGTAACCAATGAAAATAATTTGTTACTGCCAGGTTTCATTTTCACATGAAGCAGCAGGAACTGGCTCTCCCTGGTTACTAGTGATGTCACAATTTCCTGCATTTTGATTGGTAGCTTGTCAGAGTCACTTCTCAGGCTGCAAGGATTGTGGTGCCTCAGAGTGTTTGGTCTCATTTCTGATGATGCAGTGGGAGGAACAGAACCTATGATTATGTTCCTCCAGACAGAGTGCTGCTCCACATTTCACCCCAGTACTGCCAGGTGGAAAACTGTCTAATTAACAAACAGAAAAGAAAAAAATAATTGAGATATAAGAAGAGATAGTTGACTGCATCTGAAAATTATTATTAATCCCAAGTAGCACACTAGCTCTTTAGGTTGCAGCTACATTTAGAAGAGCACCATATCTGTCAGCTAAATGTAGGAAACTGACTTGTTGCTTGCTGTGGTGAAAATGAATAGATGTTTCACTGCTCAGATCTGGACACTCTTGCTTGTGTTTTTTCAACTTGACCTGTAAACTCTCACTTGTGTTCTTTAACTTGACCTGGACACTCTCACATGTGTTTCCTAATATGGTTTTACTAACTACAGTATATCTTAAAATAAATACAGCAGGTGAAGGATACAATTATTTGAGCTCATCTTGTAATTTTGTGTGTTTTTTTTAACATTCTGAACCAATATTTTGTTTTGTATAACCAACAATTCAAATCCTCAAACAAATACAAATAAAATAAATGCACCAATAGTACTAAAGGTGCCAAATAATGTCTGTAGAGTGTGAAATAATCATGTACAATATGCTGTACAGGTATTCAAACCACTAATCCTGTGCCTGTTTAGCAAACACACATTCAACATGCCCCTGAGCTGTAGGAAAGTGAAATGCATTTCCTTTTGTGTAGAGTTTATGTCACAGCCTACAAAACAGACAACTGGGGATCTAATCCCAGCAGATTATTTGCCTTCACAAATTGTTGCTTTTAGATGAACTTTCTTCTCATATAATTTACTATTCCACTCCACACTACCACTAATTGCTCCTCAAACGAGTTTCCATCTTTAAAACATGGAAAAGAAAAGAAAACCATGAGTCATTGCTCAGATTTGGGCTACTGATCCTTTGCCTGCTAAGCAACCCCACATGCAATGTGCCACTGAACAGCAGGTAAGGAAATTGCAGTTCCAATGCTGTAAATGTTAAGTCACAATCTGCAAAACAGTCAAATTAGACCTAATCCAATCAGGTGGTTTACTTTCACAAATAGTTGTTCTTAGCTAAATTTACTTCTCATATAATTTACTGTGTTACTCCATACCACTATGAATCACCACAACAAAGAGTTTGCATCATACAAAAAAAATTAAAAAAATGTATAAGTCCCTGTCAGGATTTGAACTACTGATCCCTTGCCTGCTAAGCTAACAGACATTCAGCGTGGCCCTGAGCTGCCAATAAGCAGGATGCAGTTCCAATCAATTTGCCTCTACAAATTACTGTTAATTGTTAAATTTATTTCTCATGTAATTTACTATTCCAACTCCACACCACCATGAACCACTACTCAAGTGAGCTTCTATCTTACAAACAAAAAATATTTTAAATACATTTTTTTTAAGTTCCTGTCTGGATTTGAACTGTGTTTACCAGTATTTTAACCACTGATTCTTTGCCTGCTAAGGCAAACACACATGCAGTGTGACACTGAGCTACAGGTAAGTGAGTTGTAGTTCTTATGACGTAAATGTTATGTCACATTCTACAAAGCAAGGGACAGGTGATCTAATCCCAGTAGGTAATATACCTTCATAATTGTTGTTCTTAGCTAAATTTATTTCTCACATAATTTTCTATTCCAACTCCAAATCAGCATGAATCACCAATCAAGTGAGTTTCCATCTTACAAAAAACACTGAAAAAATGCTTAAGTCCCTGCTCAGATTAAACCACTGATCCTTTGCCTGCTATGCAAATACACATTCAGCATTCCACTGAGTTGCCAGTAAGCAGGTTGCAGTTCCAGATGATTTACCTTCACAAATTGCTGTTCATAGCTAAATTTATTTTTCATATAATTTACTACTCCAAGTCCACACCACCATGAATCACCAGTCAAGTTAGCTTCCATCTTATAAAACAAAATTAAGACCCTGCCAAGATTTTAACTGTGTCCACCTGTATTTGAACCACTGATTCTGTATTTGCTAAGGCAAACACACACATTTAGTGTACCACTCAGCTATAAATAAGTAAGCTGCAGTTCCTAAGATGTAAAGGTTATGTCACATTCTGCAAAACTCTGGACTGGGAGTCTAAACCTGCAGGCAATTTACCTTTACAAATGGTCATTCTTGGCAAAATTTACTTGCCATATAATGTATTATTCTAACTCCATACCACCATAAATCACCACTCAAGTGAGTTTCCATCTTAAAAAAAAACTACTTAAAGATCAAATACACATGTTTAAGAAAAGCTTGAATTCATTTTACCTCAATCCCCTTTCTCATGATTAGTGTTTCCTGAAAATATCATGCTGTTTGATTTTGTGGTTTTCTCTAAATCAGCATCAGTTAATGTGCTCTGCAGTAATTGAAAACAGTGAAGAAACAGTGAAGATGTTTCTGTCCCTGTTAGTGAGCAATGACATTATACTTGCCCATCCTGCTGCTTCAGCAATTAAGCCCCTTATTGACTAAATAGGCTGTTGCAGTTCCTAGTAAGAGCAACCTATAGAGCTAATAGTTTTCACTCAAAGTTTGTTATTAACCCATCTGGTTTGTGTTTAGAAAGATTAGTTTCAAATCATTCTGTTCTCATAAACAGTTAATCATTTGGGGTTCAGTGCTGAACTGAAGTGGTATGAATGAATATCTGTGAGAAATTACTTTGTCTGTATCACAGATGACAGTTCTCTGTCATCAAAACTATGTATTCTACTCTGGCTAAATAACACAGGGTTGTTTAAAGATCAAATGCCAAGCGTTTACAGATTTACAATAAAATCATGAATTCAAGTTCCTGTATCATGATTACTGTTTCCTGAAAATATCATGGTGTTTACTTTTATGGTTTTCTTTAAATCAGCATCTGTTAATGTGCACTGCAGTAACTGAAAACAGTGAAGATGTTTCTGTCTCTATCAGTGAGTGATGACATCATTCTTGTCCAGCCTGTTGCTGCAGCAGTTAAGTCCTTGATGGCCATAGAAATATAGACTTTGACGGCAGATAAGGACTGCTTGGCCCACCTAGTCAGCCCATTTCCTTACCTGCAGGATAGGCTGCAGATCCTAGTTAACCAACAGCCTATTTCTTCCTACCCCCTACAAGAACTGCCTTATGTCTGTCCCATGCATTCTTGAATTCTCCCACAGTTTTAGACCCCACAACCTCCTTAGAAAGGCTGTTCCATGCATCCACTACCCTATCTGTGAAAAAATATTTCCTCACATTGCCCCAGAACCGCCTCCCCATCTTTAAATTGTGTCCCCTTGTTCTTGCACATCTCTTTTTCTGAAAGATGCTACCCTCTTAGACTTTGTTGATTCCACTGAGGTACTTAAAAGTTTCTATCAGGTCCCCCCTCTTCCTTCTTTCCTCAAGGGTATACATATTAAGCTCCTTTAGTCACTCCTCATACGGCTTCTCTTGCAGACCCTGCACCATTTTAGTTGCCCTCCTCTAGACTGCCTCTATCTTGTCTATGTCCTTGTGCATAAGGGGTCTCCAGAACTGGATGCAGTACTCCAGATGGGATCTCACCAACTGTCTGTACAGAGGGATAACAACTTCCTGTTTTCTGCTGGTGATGCCTATCCCTATGCATCCCAGTATCCCCCCAGCCCGCCCTACTGCATTCTCACATTGCTTGTTAACCTTAAGGTCATCTGATATGATTACCCCCAGGTTCCTTTCCTTTTTTGTTGTTGTTACTACCTCCTCCCCATTGTGTAATCCTCCCCTGGGTTCTTGCATCCCAGGTGCATTATTTTGCACTTCTTTGCATTGAATCCTAGCTGCCATACTTCTGACCATTCCTCCAACCTTGCCAAGTCCCTTCTCATCCTTTCCACGCCTCCTTGTGTATCAACCCTGTTGCAGATCTTTGTGTTATCTGCAAAGAGGCATACTTTTCCTTCTAGTCCCTCTGCAATGTCACTTATAAAGACATTAAAAAGGACTGGACCCAGTACTGAACCCTGCAGTACCCCACTAGTAACCCTTCTTTCTTCAGAGTGGACTCCATTTACAATTACCTTCTGTGTCCTGTTGTCCAGCCAATGTTTTACCCAGGCTACTACCCTGGGACCCACTCCCAGGCTGGTTAATTTGACTATTAATCTTTTGTGTGGAACTGTCTCAAATGCCTTGCTAAAGTCTAGGTAGGCCATGTCCAAAGGCCCTCCCTGGTCTTCTACTTTGGTCGCCCAGTCAAAGAAATCTATTAGATTCGTCTGACATGACCTTCCCGCTGTGAACCCATGCTGCCTTGGGTCCTGTGCCCCACTGGCCTCAAGGTACTCAACAATTCTTTCCTTCAGAAGTGACTCCATCACTTTCCCTACCACAGAGGTCAAACTGACAGGTCTGTAGTTTCCTGCCTGTCTTGGTCCCACTTTTGTGAAGGGAATCACATCCGCCTTCTTCCAGTCCCGGGTACCACACCATCCTCCCACGATTTGTTAAAAGAGTAGTCAGTGGTTTCACTAGTTCCCCTTAATTCCTTTAGAATTCTGGGGTGAATTCCATCAGGCCTCATTGCTTTGTCCACCTTCAGTTTTAGGAGTTCTTGCAAAACCCTTTCTTCTGTGAAAGGGCTGGGATCGACCTCCCTATCAAGAGTGCTTCTGTTAATTGGATTAGGCACTTCCCCCTCCTCTTTTGTGAATACTGAACAGAAATATTTGTTCAGTATCCCTGCTTTTTCACTGTCCCCCTCTGCCCACCCACCATTCATTCTATTCAGCCTCACTATGCCTCCCTTTGTCTTTCTATGCTCTCTGGTATACCTATAACAGGTTTTATCCACCTTCTTAACTGAGTTGGCTATCTTTTCCTCAGTTTGGGCCTTTACTATTCTGACTTCCCTCCCTGCTTCCTTCTGCCTTAACTGGTATAGCTCTCTGTCCTGCTTCTTCTGTGGTTCTTTATACTTCCTGAATGCTATCTTTTTCTCCATGACTTTCCCAGCCACCTCTTTTGAGAACCATAGTGGCTTTTTCTTTCATTTTGATTTGTTTATTTGCTTCACACAAAGGCTTGTTGCCTCTGTGATGGCAGTTTTGATGATTCCCCATTGTTGCTCCACCCCTACTTCTAGCCTATTTGCTACTGCTTTTCTGAGGCACTCTCCCATCTTGCCAAAGTCAGCCCTCCTGAAGTCCAGTACCCTCACTTTTGTATGGCTTAACTCTGTAGCTGAGTTTAACGTGAACCACACTGTTTGATGGTCACTTGTTCCCAGATGGCAACCCACTTCTAGATCTGAGATCCTCTCATTGCCCCCATTTGAGAGTATGAGGTCTAAGAGTGCTCCCTCATGAGTGGGTTCTGAAGCAGCTGTTGCACTTACCAGTCAGAGCAAAATGTAGGGCTAATTGTTTTCACTCCAAGTGTGTTACTAACCCATCTGGTTTGTGTTTAGATAGATTAGTTTACAATCTATCATTCTGTTTTCATAGAGAGTTGATAATTTGTGTTTCAGTGGTTAACTGAAGAGGTATAAATTAATGTTAGTGAGAAATGTATCACAGCTGAGTTCTTTCACATCAAAACTCTGCATTTTTTGGCTATATAAACACAGAATTGTTCAATGGATATAAAATAAATCTAAAGTTTGTTAAGTCATAGAAGTAGTGTATCTTTGATGTAGCCTCCATACAGATGTTCATGTAAGAACAATATTGTTGTTATGAAAGATTGACAAACAGGTGTCTGGCACACTTTGCTATTTCAGGAACATGTACTGTATGAACTCACAAAATACAGTTCTCTGAGGGATTCTCTGTGGAAATATATCATGTATTTGTGTAACTAGACATACTATATGTCATCCTGATGCCCCAGCCTCTTTCCCCTCAGTTGAGGCTGCTACACCCTGCTTCTGTCTGTCCTCCACCCCCACAGTCAGGGTCAATGCACCCCATTGCCCCCTGTTCTTGTCTCAACAGACTGGGTTGCTGTGCTCTGCTAAGCCCTAGAGTCCCAGAGTCTCTGTCTCCACAGTTGTGATTGCTGAACCATGCTACCCCAGGCCACCAAAGGTGGGACTTTTGCTGCACCCTGCTTCCCACTTCCACTGCCCCCAAATGGGCAGGTCCACTGTATTATGTGCACTCTGTCTCACAGTCAGGGCTGTTGTGTCCTGATGCCACCCTTTGTCCTGCCACATGGTTGAGGCATCTGCACCATGCTGTCCTCTGTCTGTGCCACCACATACAAGGATGTTGTACCCTGGAACAATGTTGACACAGTTAAGGTTGCTGTGGTCTGCTGTGTCCTAGATTCCCATGCCACCACAGGTTGAGCTGTTGCACCCTGCAACCCTTTGTCCCCACCCTATAACACAAGATGAAAGTGTTTGTTTTTTCTTTCAAGCAACTTGGGTAATGTAACACAGAATTTGACTCTGGTGGCAGGGAGCCATATGGTGCAACAATCCTAACTGTGGAAGCAAGAGGCTCTATGGTGCAGCAGGCGGCTCTGCAGTACTGGTTCGATAACCCTTTTGTTGACCTGCATCTCTCTGACAGGAATCATGTCGACCCCAAGTTGTGATTTACATGATTTCTGTGTGTCTCCTGGTCCTTTTTTTATTGGGGGCTCTGCCCCAGCCCCCCATCTTTAGGATTCTCAATTCCAGTCAGAGTTGATTCAAGGTGGGGGTACAGGACCAAGAAACAGTGTGCCACTGGCTCAGGCACACCAACACAGTGACCTGTTGGCAAAGTGTCAATTTTGCTGACAGGAGTGTATTTTACTGTGTTGGTGTTACCATATGTGGCTACTACTGCAGCAGGGCACAGTGGTGGCAGAAGGCAGAGGACAGCATGGTGCAGAAGCCTTGACTGTGGGACAAGACACAGTGGGGTATCAGGGTACAGCAGCCCTGACTGTGAGACAGAGTGCACATAATGCAGCAGCCCTGCCCATTTGGAGCAGTGGAAGTGGGTAGCAGGGTGCAGCTAAAGTCATACCTTTGGTGGCCTTTGGCAGCATGGTGCAGTAGCCCCAACTGTAGAAACAGAGACCCTGTGACTCTAGAGCTTAGCACAACACAGCAGTCCTGTGTGTGGAGACTGGAACAGGGTGCAACACATGACATTGGCCCTGCCTGGGGGGGCACAGGGAAGCAGGGTACAGCAGCCTCAACTGTGGGGCAAGAGACAGGGGCATCAGGATGACATATAGTATGTCTAGTTACACACATACATGATGTATTTCTACACAGAATCCCTCAGAGAACTGAATTTTGTGAGTTCATACGGTACATGTTCCTGGAATAGCAAAGTGTGGCAGACACCTGTTTGTCAATCTGACATAACAATATTGTTCTCACATGAGCATATGTATGGAGGCTACATCAAAGACACACAACTTCTATGATTTAACAAACTTTAGATTTATTTTATATCCATTAAACAACCCTATGTTTATATAGCCAAAAAATAATGCAGAGTTTTGATGTGAAAGAACTCAGCTGTGATACAGACAGAAAATTTCTCTCAAACATTCATTTATACAACTTCAGTTGCCCACTGAAACACAAATGACCAACTCTTTATGAGAAGAGAATGATAGATTGTTAACTAATCTGTCAAAACACAAACCAGATGGGTTAGTAACACACTTGGAGTAAAGAAAATTAGCCCTACAGATTGCTCAGACTGGGAAGTGTAACAGCGACTTCAGGCAATCAAGGACTTAACTGCTGCAGCAACAGACTAGAAAAGAATGATGTCATCACTCACTGATAGAGACAGGAAAATCTTCACTGTTTTCAGTTACTGCAGAGTACATTATCAGATGTGGATTTAAAGAAAACCATAAAACCAAACACTGTAAGATTTTCAGTAAACAGTAATCATGACACAGGGACTTGAATTCATGTTTTTATTTTAAATCTGTAAAACCTTCGCATTTGATCTTTAATGGATATAAAATAAATCTACAGTCCATTAATTCATGGACGCAGTGTGTCTTTGATGTAGCCTAAATAAATATGTTCATGTGAGAATAATTTTGTTATGTCAGATTGACAAACAGTTGTCTGCCAGACTCAGCTATTTCAGGAACATGTACTGTATGAATTCACAAAATTCAGTTCTTTGAGGGTTTCTGTGTGAAAATACATCATGTATGTGTATATCTAGAAATGTTATATGGCATCCTGATGCCCCTGTCTCCTGCCCAACAGTTGAGGCAGTAGCACTCTGCTTCTCCCTTCCCCCTGCCCCGCAAGTCACCTGTCTTCTACCCCATTTGAGGCTGCTGCACCTCACTGTCCACCGTCTTCTCCACACAGTCAGGGCTGCTGCACCTTGCTGTCCCCTGCACAAACAGTTGAGGCTGCTGCATCCTGCATCCCTCTGTCCCCCACCCCCGCAGTCAGGGTGTCAGGATTAATGCTCCCTGTTGCCCCCTGTTTCAATTTCCACAGTCAGGGCTGTTTTTCTCTGCTATGTCCTTGAGTCCCAGGTCCCCTGCCTTCACAGTTGGGGCTGTTGCACAATGCTGCCTCAGGCCACCAGAGGTGGGGTATTTGCTGCACCTGCTACCCACTTCCATTGCCCCAACTGGGCAAGGCTACTGCACCACAAGCACCCAGTCCCACAGTCAGGGCTTCCATACCCTGATGCCTCCTTTTGTCCTGACACATAGTTGAGGCATCTGCACCATCCTGTCCTCTGTCTCTGCCACCACATCCAAGGCTGCTGCACCCTGTACCTATCTAGACAGCCAAGGCTGATGTGACCTGTTGTACCCTAGAGCCCCATGCTTCCACCATAAGGGCTGCTGCTCCATTCTGCCATTTGCCATAAGACAAGGCCGGGTATGTGCTGTACTCTGTCCCCTGCCACCACAGTTGGGTCAATTTCTCCCTGTTGCCGCCTGCCACCAGAGTCAGATCCTTTGCTATACCCTGATGCCTATGTCCCTTGTCCCAACCAGGAATATATGCAACACTCTGTCCCAGAGTTTGAGCTGCTGTACCCTGATGCCTCACTTGTCTCCTGCCTGAACAGTCAGGGCTGCTGCACCCTGCTACCTTCTGTCCCCAACCCTATAACACAAGATGAAAGTTTTTTTGTTTTTTCCTTTGAGCAATTTAGGCAGTGTACCAAAGGATCTGACTCTGGTGGTAGAGAGCAGTATGGTGCAACAACCCTAACTGTGGAGGCAAGAGGCTCTATTGTGCAGCAGGGCACAGTGGTAGCAAGGGACAGATGACAGTATGGTGCAGAAGCCTTGACTGTGGTGCAGAACACAGTGGGGCATCAGGGTACAGCAGCCCTGACTGTGAGATAGGGAGCACATGGTACAGCTGCCCTGCCCATTTATGGATGTGGGTAGCAGGGTGCAGCAAAAGCCCCACCTTTGGTGGCTTGGAGCAGCCCCAACTGTGGAGGCAGATGCCCTGGAACTGTAGGGCTTAACAGAGCACAGCAGCCCTGTCTGTGGAGACAGGAACAGGGGGCAACAGGGTGCATTGTCCCTGACTGTAGGGGTGGGAGACTGAGGAAAGCAGGTGGAGCAGTCTCAACTGAGGGGAAGGAGATAGAGGCAACAGAATGCCATATATTACTAACATACTAAGATGCCAGCAGAGCAGGCTTAATGGTCTATCGAGTCTGCTCGAAAGTCAGTCCCCTTCAGGGCACCATTGCCACCCACCCCTCTACCCTGTAAATCCCCCTAACCTCATCCCCCATCAGGTGTGTGCCTCCAAGCCTGGCATTACTAGTATTTCTAGTTACACACATACTTGATGTATTTTCACACAGAAACCCTCAAAGAACTGAATTTTATAAGTTCATACAGTACATGTTTCTGAAATAACAGAGTGTGGCAGACACCTGTTGGTCAGTCTGACATAAAAATAAACTCATTCACACATAACCCTATTAATTGAAGCTACATCAAAGACACACTGCTTCTATGCATTAACAAACTTTAGATCTATTTTATGTTCATTAAACAACCCTGTGTAGTATAGCCAGAAAACAATGCAGAGTTTTGATGAGCGAGAACTCACAGCTGTGATAATGACAAGGTAATTTCTCACATACATTCATTCATACCACTTCAGTTCAGCACTGAAACTCAAATGATTAACTATTTAAGAGAACAGAATGATTGATTTTAAGCTAATCTATTTAAACATAAACCAGATGGGTTAGTAACAAACTTTTAGCGAAAACAATTAGCGCTGCAGACTCCATTGACTGGAAACTATTACAGCTTCTTCTGTTAATCAGTGACTAAATTGCTACAGCTGCAGGCAAGACAAGAATGATGTCATCGCTCACTGATAGGGGCAGAAAAATCTTCACTGTTTTCAGTTACTGCAGAGAATATTAACAGATTTAACAAATGCTATTTTAAAGAAAGCCACAAAACCAAACAGCATGATATTTTCATGAAACACTAATCATGACACAGGGACTTGAATTCAAGTTTTTATTAAAAATATTGAAAAACAGTTGCATTTGATCTTTAAAGGGAAAGTCCCCGCAACCATTTTTTCTGTATTCCTGTGTAATTTTTAGGCATGAACAATGATTCCCAAGCCAATCTTTTGGTAAGAAGGGATGAGGCACCTAGAGCACCTTACCTTTTCACATACCAGTGACTCAGGTTTGAGAATGAGCTTAGGTCATCAGGGGTTGGTCAGGGGGAGAGGATTGAGCATCTGATGGACAGGGTTTCTCTCCTGGGGTGGGGATGTCTGCCATCTTGCTCCTTGGCTGCCACCTGGTGGAGGCAAGGTGGCAGTGCTAGAGTACAAGTAATGTGGAAGGGAGGGGCAGCAGTTCTGTAGCATGTGTGCACCTCCATGTGCACATGCTTACAGGCACCCATGGCTGGAGGCAAGGGAGAAAACAGAAAAGGGTTGTGATACCTTAGTGAAGCCCTGCCTGTCTTTCCCCATTCCTGCATTGTCACCTGTCACCTGTCCACTGGCAACTGGTTCAGGATATGAGTCTTCAGCTGTGAAGAGGACAGCCCTCCCCTTCCTTCCCCCCATGGGGGGAAATCCATTAGGGAAAACAACAGGGCAAGGTGAGTCAGGGTAGGTATGTGCAGGGTGGGGGAGACAGGGGCAGGTCTGAACAGCCTGCTGGACACTAGCCAAGGGAGAAAAAGCTCTATGGCAAAAAAAAGATTCCCTGTCTTGCATTCCCCTTAATTTCATCCTGATTTACAGATAAATGAGGTTGCTTGGCTCTGTTCTGCCCGGGTGTGAAACCCGGATTCATCCCATTGCAAAGCTCATGACCCCACTCATGCAAGGCATCCTGTGAGTTGATGATGCATATCTGCACAAGACAGCAGAAGTTGTACCTTCAGTCAGTTCTGTTACATATCTTGTGAAGTCCCTGTATTGTCTAAAAACAGTTTTTCTGACTCCAATGTACTTTAAACTACAAAGAAACAGTAGGGCACCTACATTACCTTGAAAAGATTCCTGGCCAGCAAAAGACAAGAATATAGGGACTGCAGAGGACAACACAAGCACTAACTAATACAGAATAGCTACTGCAGGCTTTAGCTGTAAAACATCATAAAATCTCAGGATGACTTACATGAGTCTGGTCATGAACTTTGCAATGGGGTCAAGCGAGTTTTCACACCAGACTTAAGCAACTCCATTTATATTTAAATCCTGATGAAATTATGAGGTGCAATAGAGACAGTCATTGTTGATGCCTACAAACTACACAGTTATAGAAACTAAAGACTAAGGGGACCTTTCCTTTACGTTCCTACCCAGATATGAACCACTTACCCTTTGCCTGCTAAGCAAACACACATTCAGTAGGCCACTGAGCTATAGGTAAATTAATCACATTTCCTATGATGTAGATGTTATACCACAACCTGCAAAACAGGTGACTGAGGATCTAATATCAGCAAACAATTTACCTACACAAATTGTTGTTCTTAGCTAAATTTTCTTCTCATATAATTTAATATTCCATTCCAAACTACCATGAATCGCTACACAAGTGAGATTCCTTCTTAAAAATAAGCTCTGGCCGAACCAATACATCTGCAAAATGGTGATATTCATGCAGCTGAACAAAGTGAGAGGCTGCTTCAGACATGAAGAAAGGTGAAGAGTTCATCAATGCATGAACAGGTGCCGATGTGCAGGGTACTTTGGACTATGAACGATGGGAAGACTCTTTTCATCTACAGAAGTGCAGGGCATGGCACATTCACTCTTTGCATATTCACTAGTTACACATTCAGTGTTTAAATTAATAATTACAGTGACCCACAACAGAAAGGGTGCCCCTATCTTCTTTACCCCTGACCATTCACCACCATCGTAAATTGAATCAGGGGTCTCAACACAGCCAATTAGACTCCAGAGCCTGCAGAGGGAGCCCCACAGAGCTCTTGGGACACATGAGAACTTAATTCAGGCATGACTCATGTGATCAGTCTTCCATTGAGTGACAGACCGACATTGCTGTGAGTGATCAACAGCTTCATGGACCAACCAAAAGCTTAATTTCCCACAGGAATAGCAAGAGCTCTTCCAGAATTTTTCAGTCTGTGTATGACTTCTGTAAGAGTCAGATTGGAGTGAACTGCGGCTGATAGCTGAAGGAGACAGACCACATGTCTGCCAGAGCCAAGCAGAATTCCTGCACAGAAATAGTGGAGGTAATCATGTGCTTGCATATTTAGACTTGAGAAACTTAAAGCAAGAAGCAAGGAAAGCTGTTTACAAAGACAAGCTGCCCTGAGAGCACTCTTTTAACACTTGAAGAGACTTTGTTGCATCTCAGCCTAAATTCTGTGATAGAGTATAGCTCTGTGTCATGAAGAAGTTGCCCATCCAGCACCACTGCTGGATTATGGTTGTCACAGTATATGCACAGTCTCTGTACCAGGATGTAGAGTACTGGTCTGACATGATTGGACTACATGGGCTGAAGCTGCTCCTGTGAGTTCTGAGGGAGAGATCATCTGCTACATGCAGAGTGGAGGAGAAGCCCGACTGAACCTGTGGAGAGCCATTTCATACAACATCACAGGAGCCTAAAACCAAGAAAGGATCTGAACCATCTAGAGGAGGGACTCTCTGTAATTGCTGATACCACACCATGTATGCTGACGGAGATACTGCTGTACTGGGGGAGTGTGAGTAATGCTGGATCTTTTCCCTCAGTTTGGCCAATGAGATGAGCAAGATTAGCATATGTTGGGCTGCTTCAGTGGACTAGAAGTTCATGCCAGAATTAAAAATACCTAGTGGGATTTAGCTTTGGGTCTTGACAGTAGTGGTCAAACAGTCCACAAAGTTTCACACAGTGTAGGGAACCAGTCACAATGGCACTGTAAGTGTTGCAATATGAAAAATCATTGTAGAAAAAACGAATAGGAAAGGTGTGCATCAGGTAGTGACACATGCAGAGGAGGAGGAGGTGGAGCAAAATAATTTGGCAGAGCTTGGGGACAGAGATACATATTTTGAGTATATACCTGATAAATGTGATTGCAGTAGTAACAGTTGTGGAGAGGTGGAGGTAGAACAGGTGGGAGTTTGACTTGGGGCAGGTGCAAATAAGAGATCAAAAAGACGAAAAGTGGTGGTGAAATAAAAAAAAACAAAGGCCACAAAACAACAAGTGGAAACACAACAACAAGCATCAGAAATGACAGCAGATGAAGATGACATAGGCAAATGAGTGTTCCAGAACATATGGCAGAGGAATAAGAACTATTCCCAGAACCAGAAGAACTGGTGGAGGAAAAGAATGAGGGTGGGAGCAGCCCACAGTAACCCACCCATTAGGCAACAGCTGAAAGTGCCAGGAGAACAGACCCAGTGGCAGAGGTGGTGTGGGATATCTGTCAAGTGGACGAAGAATCACAGACACGTGTAGTGTGTCTTTTATATAAAGACAGGCTGAGTCATGGTAAGGAGGGAACAAGGCTGGGAACACCTACCATGAAAAGACATTCGTTGAAGTCCCTCAGATCTTAGTATGAGAAATCATGCCAACTCACAGCATCAGCTACAGCACCACTGGGCAGTGAAGCTGCTGCTGCTGATGATGGTAATGATGATGGCCAGGGGGAGAAGAACATTAGGTTACCAGGTAGAGAGGAAGAGGAAGAGAGTCTTTCAAGTGGTAGCTGATGCACGACTCCAACATCTTCCATTCATCACTCTTTAAGTTCACTAACTCCCAAACCTCCAAGGGGCTATACATCCCCAGCCATTTCCACCCCCATGATTAGAAAAAAATAGGAGTTAACTGTCACATCCAGGGGGGAAACCATTCATCTCTCACTGGACCAGTCTCTGAAAATGGGCAAAAAATATAAAGCCAACATACCAGAGGGAAAAAAGTTCAGCACAATTGTGGAAATGCTAGCCACCGACTTGCTGCCATTCTCCTTTGTGAGCAACACAGGTTTTCTATCACTAATTTAAGTTGCAGTGCCAAGGTACCAAATGCCCAACAATACCTACTTTTCCACAATGGCTCTTCCTGATTTGTATGAGTGTCTACAAGACTGTAACATGCCCTGAAAGCATAATTTGTTTTAGTCATTCACATCACTACTTACCTGTGGACCAGTGGTTGGACTACTAATTATATGGCAGTGACTGTCCATTGGGTGAGTCTCCCCTCTTCATTTCCCTCACCTTCCTTCTCCTCCTCTGGGTTAAGTGCCAGCAGCAGCAGCAGTAATGCTAGCTGCAATTCACCAGGGCCCCAAACCTCCACAAGTAGGCAGCTTTATGTATTGCTGGCTTTGACAACAGCCATCATGCAAAAAACTTGTTACACTTCCTTCAACAGAAATTTGATGAATGGCTGACACCACACTCATTAATACTAGGTTTTGTAGTATCAGATAATGCAAAGAACATTGTAAAGGCAGTTGACAATGAGGATTATACACAAGTTCCATGTTTTGTTCACTGTACAAATCTGGTAGTTCAGGGATTCCTAGAGGAGGAAGGCATAACTGTGCAGACATGTGTAGGTCTGGCCAACAATGTTTGTGGTCATTTCAGCCATTCTGTAAAGGTACAGAAGTTGTTATTAAACATTCAGCAGTGGAACAACCGTCCCCTCCACCACCTGAAATAAGATGTGGCAATAAAACAAAATTCCACCCATTACATGATGGAATGACTGCTAGAACAACAGAAGGGTAGACACCAGTATGCTGTTGAGCATGGAATTGGCAAGGGGGGAGGTAAACATCAGCCCAAATCAGTGGCACTAGATGGAGACCCTCTGCACAGTGCTGAAGCCTCCTGAGGAGGCAACAAGGCTGGTAAGGGCTGATGCGGCTGGTCTAAGTCAGGTACTCCCCCTTATTACCCTCATTAACCTGTGACTTCTTCATATGAAAACTCAATATGTGGAAAAGGATACCACTGCTCTCTTAATCTACTAGAAAGGATAAGATTGCATTTCTGGAATGACATACACATTTCAAAAATGTGTGTGTAAATGACCATTACATCATTGCCACTCTCTTGGACCCTTGGTTCAAAAACACATTTGAGACATTCTTTCATACACAAGAATGTGGTGTGGATCGTCAGCCCTATGAAGTCTGGCTTATCCATCTGGTCTCTGTACTTATGCACAAAGCAAAGACTAGGCACACAAATAAAGCAGAGGATCCAAATGTGTTTAAACTGCTCCTTCTGAATGTCGCAAGAGTCACTCATTTTTGTCTCCAAGTCAATCTGCTGCTACTTCTGCTGTTGCTACTGCATCCCCCAGTAAGACAGCCATTGATGGCAAATCACTATGGGAACAATTGTCTTTCTATGGCTTGATGAAAAAGCATAGCAAGTCACTTTCTGACAGTTTTATTTATTTTATTTTATTTAAAAGTGTGATAATTTACAGGATAAAGTTCCATGAGAAACTAGTCTCATTTACAGACTGTCCTAAGTCGTAACATACAGTTCAAAAACATGACATTATATATTTGAATCAAGACACAGTGGTGCCTGAGATGCCAGCAAACAAAATAGTGCTATAATTAATGGGTCTCCCTTTTTCCCATTGGGAAACCATGCCACAATTTGCCATTATAAAGGAGCATTTATAATGGCAAACACATGCACAGTTTCTCTGGCTCTGCCCATGCATGCGCCACAGTTTGTCCCTGCCTGCTGTTTGCCACTTCCTTCTCAGCCAAAACTGAGCCACCAGAGGAACACGGTGGTAAGTTTTTTTAAGCAATTTTCCACATATGGGGGAGAACAAAACATGTCTCCACTATCACCAAAAATGTTTAAACCATTTAAAAATCTCCACATTGAAAATCTGAGGTACCGCCTAAAAATGGAACTGCAGCATGGCAGCACCAGACCCCTTGTATTTTATATAATTGCTGTGGTGAAAAAGGGTAGACCCAGCAATTATATAAAATAAAATATGGGGTGGTGTGTAAACTCAAAGTTTACATACTTTCTGGTGTTAGATGCTACCAAAATGAGCATCTAACACCTCGGGGGGGGGGGCGTAAACTTCTCATTACACACACCACGCCATACTTTTTTCTATATGTATTATCTGGATGAGAATGTGCCACTAGCAAAAGGAGACAAGCCTATATTGTACTGGTACCAAAAAAGACAATCTGGCCCTCTTTGACACAGGTAGATATTGAACACCTCTGTTGTCCACCTGCAAGTACATACTCAGAGATAATTTTCAGTGCTTCAGGCAATATTGTCACCAACAGAAGAACGTGTCTTTCAACACAAAATGTAGAGATGCTCACTTTTTTAAAAACTAACCTGTCTCTTTTACCAACGCCCTTTTGACATGGATAATAGATGATGAATCTCTAACACTTTCATCTGGGCTAAAGATGGAGGAGGACGATAAGGTGGATGGGAAGGGTTTCTGTGTTCTTTCATTTTTTAACTGGTAGCCTACACGCACATTGTGGGATGCAGCACTGTTGTCATCAATCAATCCTCTTCAGATTAATGTTATTTAAATTTTTGGGAGGTCAACACAGGCTAAATAAACACATTTTGGGGTAATGTTGCCCATTAAACCAGTGCATAACACTTAACCATAGCATAACAGGAAGCCTTGTCCATGTGTAGCACTGTCCCAATGGGCACACAATTTTTAGAACCAGTAGCCCACACTGTGGGATGGTGCACTGTTGCCTTCACTCAGTCTTCTTCAGCTTAATGTTTTGAGAAGTTCTGCTAGGCCTACATGGGCCGAATAAATCATTTTGGGGGCAATGTTGCCCATTAAACCAGTATGTACAACATTAATCCATGGCATAACAGGAAGCCTTGTCTGATGTCCATTTCTGGCACTGTGTCAATGGACACACAATATTTGAAACCAGTAGCCTATGCTGTGAGATTCTGTACTGATATTTTATGGGCATAAATAGTCCTTACAATTGCAACCATTTTATTTTAAGCATTGTTAGCCACATACTCTTGTTTACTACTAGCATTGTCCATGTTTGGCACTGACTGAATGGACACCATTTGTGGAACCAGTACCCCTCAATGTGGGCCACTGCATCATCCTGCTGTTTTGTGTGCTTCAACTGCCCAGTGCATTATGTAATTTCAATTTATTCCATTTCCTAATGCTTTTTAATGGTTGAACCAATGCAAACTATCCATCATTAAGAGAACTCTGGTGAACATTATGCATTTTGATGGTCAATGTTTGTGCCATTGAACTTTGGGACGTTCACACATCCCTAACTCCCACCTTCACATTTGCCAGGCCATTTGTCCCAAGATGTATAATGATGAATAGCTCCCCCACTCCTCCTGCTGCCCCAGAGAGACCTCTGCTAAAGCCTAGAATTGTGAGGCAAAATGTTGGGGTGTACAGTGTACATAAGAACTTAAGAATTTGATGCCAGATGGGGACCGAGTGGCCCATCTAGTCTGCCCATGAACATAACCCCCTTCCCTATATTTTGCTGTTTTTGTCTATATTGTAGTGTCAGTCCCATGCATGTTTAAATACATGCACCTTCTTTGATGTGACCACCTGTGGGTGCAGTCTGTTCCATGTGTCTATTACCCTTTCCATAAAAAAGTACTTCCTGATATTGCCTCAGAGCTTTCCCTCTCTCAGGTGTAGGTTGTGCCCTCTTGTACACGCCTCTCCATTTGCATGGAATAGTTTGTCTATCTGAACAGTGTTTATACCCTTGATGAATTTGAAAGTTTCTATCATATCTCCTCTGTCCCTTCTCTGTTCCTGGGAATACAAGTTTAGGTCTTGGAGTCTAGACTCATATGACATGTGATGGAGGTCTTGCATCTTCTCTGTGGCCTTTCCATGTCCTTCTTCAGGTGGGATCTCCAGAACTGGATGCAGTACTCCAGGTGTGGCCTCATCAGGGATCTATAGAGTGGAATGATCACTTCTTGTTTCCTGCTAGTCATTCCCCTGCCTATGCATCTGAGGATGCTGCTTGCTTTTCTAGCAACCTTTTTGCATTGATTCCCTGTGTTAAGGTCATCCGATAAGATTACGCCTAAGTCCCATTCAGTCCTGATCTCTTCAAGTCGATGCCCATCTTGGAAGTATTGAGTTCTTGGGTTCTGTTTTCACAGGTGCATCACTTTACATTTTTCAGCATTAAATCTAAGTTTTTAGTCATTGTCATTACACCACTGTTCAAGTTTCTTGAGATCCTCCATCATACTGGAGGCTCCCTCCTGATTGTCCACCCTACTATATAGTTTTATATCATCTGCAAACAAGCAGACTTTACCCTCAAGGCCATCAGCAATGTTGCTGATGAATATGTTGAAGAGGAATGGACCCAGCATCAATCCCTAAGGGACTCCACTGGTCACAAAACCCTCTTTGGACATGGTCATGGTCATTGGACAGTCTGTCCATATTAGCTCTTCTGCCATGTAAGTGTATGATTTTGCTCCTTACCAGCCTGATGGCAGCGGCCAGTATCAGCACTAGAGAGCAGCTGGTTGTGATGTGGAAAAGAGGTGTGGGGCTTTCATGCTTTAAAAGACAGCCACTACTAGTGGCTCTCTGAGGAGCAGCTCTCCATGCGAGTGACTCTCAGAGAAGTGGTGAGACCATTCAGCGAGAGTAACAGGTGGGAAGCATGGGGGGGCTATTTTAAAGGAGGTAGTAAATTATTTTTACACAGTTAACTGCCCTTCCTTTCCATCTGATACTCTTTGATGATTTTTTAATAAATAAACAATTCAGCTTTGCAGTGCCTTCAGAGGGTCTGGTATAACTGCCTGACTGATGATCTCCCAATAATTTACCTCCTGACTGTAAGTTCCCAAAAACCGAGTGCCCGTTTGGTATCATTTGCCGACAGAATCCTTTGCGCGACCAGTATGCTAGTGCGGAAAACAAATATTCACCTAACCTGGGGTGGGGGCAACAGAGTAGGTTCGCTAATAATTTTTAAATATATGCTCATCTAGTTATTAAGCAACCGATGCAGTCTTCCTGCCACTTCCCCTGCTGCCTGCCGACTAACCACGTGTTTTGCTTTGCGGTTTGCATAACCTGTCAGCAACCAATGAGGAACTGAAAGAGGGGCTGTGTGGCTGGCTGAATTTTTTATATGAAAAATATAACAACACTGCCTGTGTATCTGGTCTGTTCCATGAGAGACAGAGGTTAGTAGCATGGGTAGGGGCGCACTGGAAACCAGGGAAGACAGAATAAAAATTGGTACAGTTCAAAAATAAACAGCTGCAATTATTCAGGAGTTACAGATCTGAAGTTAGCAGCGTTTGGTATAAGACCGATTGGCTCATCATCACCACCACCACCATCCCTATTTCTTCCTTGGTCTCTTTACAAATGTGATTTTTGTTTTTGTCAGCCTCAGCCTTTACATATATTAAGTATGGCAAAAATAAACAGCTACAATTATTCAGGAGTTAAAGATCTGAAGTTAGCAGCTTTTGTATAAGACCGATCAGCTCATCATCACCATCTCTACTTCTTTCTTGGTCACTTTACAAGTGGGGTTTTTGTTGTTGTCAGCCTCAGCCTTTACATATGTTGAGTATGGCAAACTTGAATTCATTTTCCATTCATTTTTTTAAACTGTCTTCCAGCTTCACACTATCACTTTTCTGTATCAGGAGTCTGTGACATGGGCATTTCAGGCTTAGCACACACTGGCTCCCGATACAGAAAAGTGATAGTGTGAAGCTGGAAGGCAGTTTAAAAAATAAGAATTTGTTAGTCATTTAGAAGATTTAAACAAGAAAAAAGACACACACACACACAAGCAATTGTTAGGGCATAATGATTTATTGTCGGGCAATTGTTCTTACGGGATAGAATTTGTTGGCAAACTAGCCCATTTGGGAAATCGATGTCAGGAAATAGTTTGTCAGCAAGTTACATATCAGGCAGCAGTACGGATCCCCCTTCATATCTACATTGAGCTCCACTCTCCTCACCAGCTACTAATCTTGATTTTCATATTTCTAAGACATTCTGTCACATCACAAACTCCCATTCCATGCTATTCATCTAAATAGCCTGGAATGTGTGATTCTGATGTCATAGAATGTTCTTGCACTATGAAAACAGAGAGTAGCAACTGCTGAGCACAGAGGGATTCAGGGTAGTTACAAAGGCATCATAATTAGATTATTCATATAAAAAAGGTCAAAAACATCAGAATAGTGGGTAGCAAATAAAAGAACAACTAGAGGGCATCTAGAGGTCTACAAATGGTTTCCTATCACCTTTAAAAAGCTATTTTATTATGAAGTAGAGTGGTTTTGTAAGTTGGTTTTATATCACACTGGCTAGTTAAAGGTTGGGATAAAGACTGAGTTTTAGCAATATTGAAAAGTTGTACTTTTGGTGTGGATGCAGGAGACAGCAGACTGAATATGCGCTCTCACGTCTGGTGGAGAAAGGCCGGGAAGCAGGGAGATACAGCTCATTATAATTCTTCAAAATGCATGCCACCTATGCTTGCATAGAGTATCTTCTTACAAGTACAACTTATTTTCAGCTGCTAGTCATACAGTATCTCTTCGGTGTTTGTCTCTCTTTACTGGCAGGGAAGGTTCATTACATGGTGGCAGACCAGATCTTTTCCCGAGCTCTTCCCAAGGTGAAGCAGGAGGGGATTCTGGCTGCTCGACAAAGAAGGGCTCACTCAGAACAACTGAGAACACCTTGAAATGCCTGAAGCAATCTGAAGATCTGCACCCTATGGCACCCTATGGTACTATTTCTTCTACATCAAAAGGGCTGTTGCTTTTCCTGTCATTTTTGCTCTTGTTCTGTTAGGTTTATTTTCTTTTAGTAAGAGTGCTTCTTTGTATAAGTGGCAGTCAGACTATTAGATGTAAAATAACAAAGTTAAACTTATTCATAAAGGCTAATATTTTATTAAGCTGATGCTTATTAAAGTGTCAAATTTTAAGGAAGGTGCTTTCTATTTTTTATTCTTTTTTAGATAATTTAATGATTTTATGGTTTTACATTTTAATATTTTAAGACGGCATGTTTTTCACGCCATATGTTAATTAAGTCACATGACCACTAGATTTTGAGGTGTAAGGGGTAGCGCTCAGTGGCCAGATCCAGCTTGACTGCCTCGCTGTTGGAAGCAAAGAGTGTAGTACCTAGACTCCGTGGAGCTTGGTGCTTATTTATAAATGCTAGTAAAGTGTTCTGGTGTTCTTGGCGCCTGTTGCAAGAGCTTGTGAACAGCCTTGTGGTGAGTCTTTTTGATCCTGATTTACAAGTTGCTGCTTACCTTAAGTTTATAAGTGTGACTTTTTCAAAATCTGCCACCTTTTGCCATATCTTGTTTGGTATTTTCTGGGATTTTTAGAGTATTTTCAGGGGTCTGCTTTGTGAGAGTTTTTAAATTTATATCATAACAGGAGTACTAAAAGTATGTAGCATAATTAATCTGTATGTGACACAGCTAATATCTCCTCTCTGGTCTGGTCTGCACCTGGTATTTCCCCAAACTGTTGGGTGGATATAGAAGCTTGGCCCAGAAAGTGAAGGTTACCACAAGCAGATATCAACACATCTCACTTGTTGGAGACTTACTAGTTGGGTCCATTCTGCTCTGTGGACTTAGACCTCCAAGCAATGAATATTTTCCTCACCATTTGAACCAGCACAAGTTTCAGCTGAAAATTAACCTTCTGCCCATAAGTGCTGTGCATGGATTGCAAGAAATGACTTATAACTCAGAACTTTTTGTGACAAACAGTACCTCTTGAAAATTACTAGGAAAGTTCCCACGTGATAATATGATGAAAGACTGTCTGACTCTAGAAATGAAATCTACACTGTAGTGAAATCTGTGTAATATTAAGTGCTGAAGAGTTGTTTTTTTTCTCAAATGCATTGACTGGAGGGTAGCATTGTAAACACAGCATGGGGAGCACTTTTGTCCTCAGACGCAGCAGTTCTGCTCTCTACTTTTGTGGGAAGCATCACACCAATTTTACACTCATGGTTTAAGAGCCAAGTTCTTTCATATAGTTTTCTGTAAGGTTGTCCTTAATATCTTTGTTGATACAGTTTGTTATGGTTGTACTGTAATTATCAGCTGAGACAAAATGTTATACTGTATCTGCAAGTTCTGTACTCATTTGTAAGCATGGTAACAACTAGACAACAATTAGCTATAGTTGAAATTGCGGAGAACTCAGACTGTTTAGGTCAAACAGAATCCAAATTTACTACTGTAGCTGATTTAGCTGTTGAGACCTAATTTAATGAAAGACTTGCTGCTACTGCTTTTTCCATTGTATCATGTCCCAAAAAAATAGACTACACCTTGCAAAGCACCAACAGGGGGAAAAGTAAAAAGGGAAAAAGGGTGGTAAAGGCAAAATCCACCCACCCAACTAAGAATAAGAATTGGAAGTCTAAGAAAAAACTGACATCAATGGGGATAATGGAAATGCAGTCACAAAGCAGCTGCCCATTAGAAAGTTTAACAAGCAACTAAAGATAAGTGATATTTCCTCAAAAAAGAACTAATCTAACTCTTTAGAGACTAATAATGACTTTGAAAAAAACATAAGCTTAGACCATTCAGAGTTGACAAGATTATCTTCTACCCCTAGGATCTGTAGTTCAGATATTGATCAGGTTACTGATTGTGTGAGAGAACGAAACCAAAGCAGTGTCGGTAGCTCCGGTACTATAAAAACAATTATTGATAATAAGCAAGGGGTTTCTGTGAACTCTGAGAATGTGGCAATTTCCCTCCAATAATTTCACATACGACGCATATGATTTATATTTACAAGCTTTCTCCCCTGAAGCCTTTATACCTATAATTGCAAGGAAAAATTCAGATCAATCTGTACTACATACTAACACAAAAGAGCTTATAGGGGAGCTCCAAACCCTTACTGCTGACCTGAAAAAACAAGAGCTTATCACAGGTTCTTAAGTGGAGGATCCTATTGGGGTGGGATATAGCAAGATATCCCTTTTGCATTAAGCATACACATTAAACAGTTTATGAAAAATCCATATGCCACCTATCAGATGATTCCTCACCAGATGATCGGCATTCAAAATGAAATAGACACTATCAAACAAAAGCAGGCCATTAATGGCTCTAGACTGGAGGACATAATGAAAAAAATTGACAAAATTGCCCCTGAACCACCGACATCTCCCTCCATTTTAGCTGAACAGACTGAATAATTAAGGCCTGATTTCTCCATGGTATTAATTCCCTCTCCAGTTGCCAAATCTAAACAGAAAATGGATAATGAGAAAAAGTCCAGATCCAAAAAAGTGGAGGTTAACGGTATGGAGGTACTGCAATCACAAAATGTCATGCCTACTTATGGGTTTGAGCCCATGGCTAGACTGAAGGATAAGGGATTTGTTCAGGAAGTAGAAATAAGAGATAAATCTATTATAATGGCAGCAGAGGTAACAGAGAGAGTGGCCTTGCAGGTGAAGGAGCACCCTGTGGCTACTGCTGAATCTCAGCTGTCACTGGCAACCAAGGAGAATTTTTCTGGTCTGGGACAGTTGTCTAATGCAATTAATGTCTTTCAGGCAGACTTCAAAGACATCAGGGAACATCTGAATAGCTATAATAAGGTTGGTGGGAATCCTAGGGCTAAAGATCCGTTGTATGCCCAGAAAACTATTACTCAGCAAGACAAGGCTTCCCATTGTATAGATATTGACTCCTGTGCCATCTGACACCTGTGTGGCTTTAAATGGGAGCCTGAGTGTTTGGGGATTTCAAACAAATGTAAGACTGTGAACCTAATGAGGGCAGCTTCTGGTATCCATATAGTGGATTCTGATTTTGTTCAGATTTGGACAGACAAGGATGAGAATGGGATAGAGTGCATACATGTGCTCTGCTTCTCACCCAGTCTGGCCAACCATATATAGATGAATCATGAGACCTTGAGTAGAATGGGAGGTTATGTAGATTTCATAAATAGAGTGCAACTAAATGGGTCAAGGACCCTTAAAGTGGTACAGGAACCTCAGATTAGTATTTTTGGTTATAAACTTTTGCCAGGGAAAATGAGGGGAAGTTAAAGAAGGCCTTACATGATCTGATTGTGCATTTACTATGTATACCCGGTGAAAGTTTTAAAATTCACAAGGCACAGAGGAAACCATATAAAAGCATGCATGCCCAAATTGATGTCATACTGGAAACAGGGGACATGATGGAGTTTATCTTACAGAAGGCTCATTGCTTGGATGAATTGGGTTACTCAGTTCAGTACTGACTTACTCAATTCAGTACTAACAAAATCTGAACAGATCTTCTCTGTTAAAACCTTTTTGGTTTTTGGATTGCCTAGAACTAACAAGGAATCTGAAACCACATTGAAAAATATTATGCAAGACCTATTTGTCCATACCCTGAATATTCCC
Source organism: Neoceratodus forsteri (assembly GCA_016271365.2). Classification (NCBI taxonomy): domain Eukaryota; kingdom Metazoa; phylum Chordata; order Ceratodontiformes; family Ceratodontidae; genus Neoceratodus; species Neoceratodus forsteri. The sequence goes on along the minus strand of CM057449.1, from coordinate 756,304,519 downwards.
ATGGGGCAATTTGCTCCCAGAAGAGTTGGAAGGGAATTGGAGGATGACCAGGTAATATTTGGAACAGGTCATTGACCCATTTAGTGTCAGTGGCTCAGTAGGTAGCACACTCACCTCTGAAGCCAGGAGATCAGAGGGCTGTGGGTTCAGTTCCCACATCTGGCACTTGGGTTAATATCCCAGTACTGACACTGTAGTGCAGCATGAGAAGGGTGCTGTACTTCTGAGGTGCCGTCTTTCGGATGAGATGTTAAACCGAGGTCCCATCTGCCTGAATTGGTGGTAGTTCAGGTGGATGTTAAAGATCCCATGGCACTTATTGAAAAGAGTAGGGGTACTTTATCAAGCAAGAAACACAACATCACACAAAACAGAAAAACGTAACAGTTGAAACATCACAAAAAAAAACATATCTGAAAATTTCAAAGGAAACAAACTAAAAAAATTAACAAAAAGAAAAAGCTTTCCATAAATAAATGACATAAGATCTGGAAAAACGTTTCCCACCCTGAAAGCGAACAGTTTGTAAATCAGCAACAATAGCAGAGAGAATAACATCAAAATTCGTATGAAGTTGTTGCAACACAAAATAACAGCAAGCTTGCCATAAATAATATTGTAAAAGTGCAAAAAAAACATTCAATGTACTTCTATGGTATCCGCCCCAATCCCCAGAATAATCGCCTAATACCAGAGTACTGTAAGAAATTAACCATAGATGTGGCATATTCCAATGCCTAGCTGCAAATTCCCAAAACCTCTGACTAGCAGGACATTCAATAAAAAAATGAGACTGGCTTTCTTCAATATTAATACAATCTGGTCGTAAACAATATCTATCAGTCACTGGTTTATACTTTAGATTTCCCCGAACTCCTAAATGACCATGAGCAGAGATCCACACGATATCCCAAATCTTAACTGGAATTCTATTATCAGTTAATTTACCAAATGCATACTTCATGGCAGATGGGGAGCAAGATGGAAAGAGTAATATCACTTTTTGTACCTCATACACATATACTCATAAAAGGATTTTCTATGTAAAGAACGTAATTTATGTAAGGGAATCTTCCATTTAAACAATTTCTTCAAAGCCGAGATACCATAATGTGGTAAACCATCTGATAATAAAATTCTAGGGGGAAGAAGAGACCATTTAAAAAAATATTTGTGCCATATAGATTTAATCCAGAATTGCCAAGGAAGAGACGGTGCACACCAAATGAATGAAAAGGAGGAAAATAAAAAAACAGAATGAAAAAATCACAGGATTAATCATATGTAATCCACCTCTCTATATCTGAGATACGATATTCTCTCTTCACAGGGTTTAATCTATTGCCCCATAACATCTGAAAAAATACTATAAATCCTAGTTTCTAACGAAAGCGGGTGGAAAAGGTGACTTAGATAAAGAAAAATGGGCAAAACAAATTTTTAATGATTAGAACTCTTTTTTTACCAAACTTCCAGCTCTTCCACTGATTAACTTTAAGTTCACCTAATCCTAACTGTTTCCCAATTATAGAATTCCATATTATCCATCCCAAACCAGACACCCAGTATTTTCTGAGGCCCAGTTACTAAGGGAATAGCAAAACAGTTCGATAAGTCCGGAACAAACGGACCCAATTGCATAACAAAACTTTTTGTGATATTAAGAGAGGCACCAGAGTATCTACCAAAGAAAAGAAAAAACTCTAAGGCTTTCCTCAAAGAGGTTGAGTCAGCTAAAAGAAGGGTGATGTCATCCGCGAAAGCAGTAACTTTAATCATTTCCAGGTCTGCAGAAGGAGCAATGCCTGAAATAGAGGTGTCACAAACAATGCTTCTAATTACTGGATCCAGAATGAAAGTGTATAATAAGGGGCTTAAGGGACATCCTTGTCTGACACCTCGGGAAATCTTTACTGTCTCCCCTAACAGGCCGTTTACTATAGGAACTGAGACTGCGGATTTATACAACTGAGAAATCCAATGTACAAAAGTATCAGGAATTCCGTAAGCAGAAAGAATAAAATACAAATAAGAATGACTGACTGCATCAAACGCTTAGATTGATCCAAGGCTGCTATCAATTCTGAGGAAACTAGTTCGACATCCAAAAGATCTCAAGCAAAAGAGGTTATGTTGGATTTTCCTAGTTTTTATCGCATACGCTTGTGCAGGGTGAACTAAAAGCCTAGCCAATTCTCTAATCTATTATTCAAAATTTTAGATAAATCTTATAATCACTGTTTAGTAAACAGATTGGTCTCCAATTTGAGAGCAAGTGTTTATCCCCTTTCTTATAAATGAAAGTCATTAAGGACGTGGAAAAATCTTGGCAGGAGGTCCCTGATGACAGATAACAATTAAACACAATAGGAAGAAAAAACCATGTATTCTATGCATTTTTTATAAAACTCATTAGGTATCCCATCTATACCAGGGGAAGATCCGAGTTTTAATTGTTTAATGACTTCAATCACCTCAGAAGTGGAAATAGGTAATTGTAAAGACCGGACTAGATCACAAGGCAGATGGGGAAGAGAAGAAAAAACTGTACTTGAGAAAGAATCCGTAGGAAGAACCTGTGGGGATGAAAAAGAAGTCTGAATATAATTTTGTACTACATGTAGCATACCTACATCAGTGGTAATAAGCTCATTTTTAGCATCAAGTAAACCAGTCATGATAGTATTCCGTAAGTGTGTTTTACATGCATGAAAGGGATCAGCCATTGGGAATTTTTAATTAAAACAGTAATTCCGATCCAAAGACTTGGCTCTATTGTATTGATATGTTTTCATTTGCTGCTTAATATTCTTTATCTGAGAAAGAAAAGGTCATGATTGTTTGGAGGAGTGACATGAGTCTATATAACTGGTTTCTAAGAACTAAATATGTCCTATATTCATCCTGCACCTTAGTCTTACCCCAGGTCTGAAATAAATGTCTAACCTCAAGTTTAAATTGTTTCCACCACTCATATGGGGAGGAAAATAAAGCCAAAGTAGAAGATTTTGCAGCTAAAAAATTCCAGTTTAGAGAAAGAAGCAGGGTCTGAAAGAAAAGAAGTGTTCAACCTCCACCGTGACATGCAAGAATGTAATCTAGGAGGAAGATTTGTAAAGATAAAGTACAAAATAAGATGTGGTGATCAGAGAATTCCACGGAACTGCAATACAAGACAAAACCTGAAGATAGTGTGAAATAAAAAACATATCAATCCTAGTGGCAAATGTATGTCTATGGTAAGTATTACCATTCGTAGGGTGTAAGCTACGGAAGGCGTCAGTAAGCCCAGCATCAGTTACCACCTCTAATAATGCATTTGAGTCACAATAGACCTTTTTCCCTTGTGTTTTACGGAGCTGAATATCAAGGGAACAGTTAAAATCTCCTCCCCAAACTAAATGTTTCCTGGTGAATAAATAGGGTTTAATTTCTGTAAACAGTGCAATACGGCCAGTTTTAGTCTGAGGGCTATAAACATTTAGAAAGCGAAAAAAATATTCACCCCATGAGCAGTCTAATATAAGAGCTCTACCAGGTGATAAATCAATAACCTTCGTGATTTTAAAAGAAGAATCACCAAACAATATAGCGACTCCATCCGCGATTTCAGTACCAAAAGACCAAAAAGATGGGCCACAAGTCCATAATCTTTTCAATCTGTGTTCCTCAGAAATAGAAGACACCCTTGTTTCCTGTAAAAATATAACATCTAACTTCAGGAATGTAAGATATGAAAATATGGATATCTGCCTATGAAAGGATTTTAGGCTACATACATTAAAAGAAGCAAATTTCAAAGAGGCCATGAGATTACTTATAAACTACGTTTTTGGCTTACTTTCCTTTTTTTCCTTTTTCCCTTTCCTATCTTTAGCAAGCTCTGTAGATTTACTATCGCCCTCGTCTGTTATAATTTCAGAGTGATGAGAGGCCTCAGACTCCATATCTGAGTCTCTAACTTCATCCTGAAGGGGAAAGAAATTTCAGTCACCACCGGACTGATTTGGGGCTGTTTTGAGGATGCTCTAGTGAACCTCCTACCTTTAATGGTTTCAAAAGGGGTGGCATAATAGAGACCTGACTCTGGCAGTCTCCTGATGGAGGAGGGACCAGATGTACAGTATCCTGAGGGTCAGTAACCACAGGTGGCACAGACTTAGCAGCATCTGGGAGTGAGAGGGTAAAACAGAAGCTTGCTTTGGGGAGGGTACCTTGTCACTCGGAGTTTGCAATTTGGCCTGGGCATTTCGAAGCAAACCATCCTGGTCTAATCCATCAGAGCAATTATGCCTAGCCCAAGGACACTGATGGAAGGCATGGCCCTTTGCTTCACAAAGATTACATTGGAAGATATTGGTACACATGTCTACAGAATGCCCAAAACCCCCACATAAAGGACACTTCATCATGTCGCAAACACTACTGATGTGTGTCCTATCCCCACATTTATAACATGCTTTAGGCTGCCCCCCATAAAAGCAAACCCCTCTATCCTTTCCCAAAAAGAAACTGTTCGGTAAATGAATAATTTCAGAATTGACTTGTAGCAATTTCACCTTAAATTTCCATCCCCCTGTCCAAATGCCTTCAATATCCAAAAGGGCTTCAGGTGGCCCAAAACCTCACATTTGGATTGCAACCATCGGTAAATATCACTGACATTAACCCCTCGCTTGAACATAATTGTGACAAACCTAATCAATGGTTTAGTTAAAGGAATGGCAAAAGGAAGCCACACTGGGTGATTTTTTTGATTAGCATATTTGTCCCAGAATCTGTTCATAAGGGCAGTAGTCTGAAAGCTAATGTCAAAGGAATCTTCCCCAGAGACATGAATGAGGGCATACACATCTTTGGCACAAAACCCATTTTAGTCTGCAGAAGCTGTTTAAACACATAGTATCTATCGGGTGCTCCTTCAAACCCCTCTATATTTCAAACGCACAGCGCTAGCATGAGGGGCTTGTTCCAACTTCGACTTGAATAGCTCAGATATTGTGGGGTTTGGGAGGGTTTGGTAAGGGGGCAGTGCGTCTGTGAGAACCAGCAGAAACATCAGGGAGTTCAGTCACAAGTCCACCCTACCCTCCCTCGAAGTAGATGGCTGTGGGGACATTGTAAGACCATCTCAGGTGTCTTCCTACCTGAAAGCGGAGTCCAGTCCAAATCAGGAACCCAAACTCCCGAAGCATTCCTCTTCCAACCAGCCTCCATAAGCGTCACTTCTTCCGACCAGTCTGCAGAGCTGTTGATACTTCCTCCTTCCTGCAGCCCGAATTGTTGCTCCACTAAATGCTTCGTACACAGTCCGACGCTATTTACGGTCCTCCCGGAAACCACCTCCCGTGAAAGCAGTTCCTTCCCCTGAATTTGCGGCGTATCAAGATCTCCGGTAGCTGAATCTCCATCGCTGGGCAAAGGAAGAACAGGCAAAGGCTCCGAAATAGAAGGCACCGCAGTAAGTGGCAAAAAAGGCTTATTCTCCTGTTGAACTGGCGATTGTGGTAAAGGTTGGGCTGCTAGAAACGAACTTGTAATAGCGTTTTCCCCTAACATAGCAAGAGCAACAGAGCTCTCTCCCCTGCAATCTTGCACCTCCTCCTCCATCCTGACCTCAGGAACGTCTGCCATGTCGGGTGCTGACGTCAGCGAGAGTCCCTACCAGCCACTGACCAGCAGCCAGTAGGGGAATTTCCCCGGTGTCCTGGCCAAATTTCCCTCATTCACTAAAAATACACCAGCAGTTTCATCTGGTTCAAGGTCAGTTGGCATTCATCTGTAGCCCACTCCCCCGGGTCATGCCTCAAAATAGGCAGGATTTGTCTAGTGCACTTACCCGGTCAACAAAAACTAAATAAAATAAAAAAATAAATATTTAATATCAATACAAGTGAAGCATATAGAAGGCTTCTGAAACACTCTGATATGTTGGATAGAGTCTGGTATGACTGCCCGACTGATGATCTCCCAACAATTTACCTCCCGACTGTAAGTTCCCAAAAACTTAGTGCCTGTTCAGTATCATTTGCCAACAAAATCCTTTGCCCAACCAGTATGCTAGTGCCAGAAAACAAATATTCGTCTACCCTGGGGTGGGGGGGGCAATAGAGTAGCTTCCCTAATAAATTTTTAAATATATGCTCATTCAGTTATTAAGCAACCAATGCAGTCTTCCTGCCACTTCCCCTGCCAGCTGCCGACTAACCACATTTTTTGCTTTGCGCTTTGCATAACCTGTCAGCAGCCAATGAGGAACTGAAAGAGGGGCTGTGTGGCTGGCCAAATATTTTCTATGGAAAAAATAACAACACTGCCTGAGTATCTGGTCTGTTCCACAAGAGACAGAGGTTAGTAGCATGGGGAGGGATGCACTGGAAACCAGGGAAGACAGAATAAAAATTGGTATAGTTCAAAAATAAACAGCTGCAATTATTCAGGAGTTACAGATCTGAAGTTAGCAGCGTTTGGCATAAGACCGATTGGCTCATCATCACCACCATCCCTATTTCTTCCTTGGTCACTTTACAAGTGTGATTTTTGTTTTTGTCAGCCTCAGCTTTTACATGTGTTGAGTATGGCAAAAATAAACAGCTACAATTATTCAGGAGTTAAAGATCTGAAGTTAGCAATGTTTGGTATAAGATCGATTGGCTCATCATCACCATCCCTATTTCTTCCTTGGTCATTTTACAAGTGTGATTTTTGTTGTTGTCAGCCTTAGCCTTTATATACATTGAGTATGGCAAACTTGAATTAATTTTCCATTCATTTTTTTAAACTGTCTTCCAACTTCACACTATCACTTTTCTGTGTCGAGTCTGCGATGTGGGCATCGTTTAGCACGGCTAGCTCCTGACAAGCAGAAAAGTGATAGTGTGAAGCTGGAAGGCAGTTTAAAAAAATTAATTTGTTAGGCATTTAGAAGATTTAAACAATAAAAAATACACACACACAAGCAATTGTTCTTACGCGATAGAATTTGTTGGCAAACTAACCCAGTCGGGAAATCAATGTCGGGAAATAGTTTGTCGGCAAGTTACATGTTGGGCAGCAGTACAGATCCCATTGGATAGAATAGGCATACATGTAATAGAATGGGAAAAAGTTAAGGGTAGTACAGTAAAATCAAATGTACCCTACCCCTCTAAGGTTAGAGAGAATACTAATGGTTCGAGGGTAAAGTCTCCTGCAGTAGAAGGCTAGACACCTCAAAGAGAAGTTCCAACATGTAATAGGCACCTTCCACTTGCTGACCAGACAGTTTGACTAAATGGAACTGACGTGATAGAATTACAAGAAAATAACCATGCAGGGGACATTACTCATAGAAGGATTGAATGGGCTCTGTTATCCTGGAACATTGCAGATGTGGTTAGTAAATTCGCTGATGCAGACTGGAGGTCTTTTCTTTATAAACATCATATTATCAGTTTACAAGAGACTTGGCACTCTGACAATAATGATGTGGCCTTAAATGGCTATATTTGTTTCCAGCACCTGAGGTCAAAAATGGCTAAGATGGGCAGGATGTCTGGTGATCTGGATCTGAATAGAGAAAAATCTAGTTGCCCAACTGTTAATAAGCAAAGCTTTTGCAGTGGCTATACATATACAGCTGCCTGGGATTACCTGGTATTTGATTAATGTTTATATTCCCCCTGTTGACTCAAGATTTTTTCACCACTCCCTTTGGGAGGAACTTGAGGAAGTAATTCAGTACTGTTGGGCCACAACTGACTGCGATTAAATTCTGATTTGTGGTGATTTTAACAGCCAGATTGGGAAATTTGATGGCTATGCAGACAGTGATATACACAATTGGTTATTTGAGAATGTCATGAATTTTAAAAAATCTACACTAGACAAGAAACTGAATAACTCAGGACATAAGTTGGTAGAACTCTTGATAGTAAATAACTTAGCTTCGATTAATGACAGGATTGAGGGTGATGTAGAAGGAAACTTTACTTTTAGCACTGCCTTAGGTGCATCTATAGTGGATTTTATGTTTTAAAATGGCCCTATGGATAGTTGGACATCACTATCTATTCCAGTAAGGGGTGAAAGTGGCCACAGTCTGCTGGTCCTTAAAAGGGCGATAGTGATGACCCTAGAACCAGATGGTTTGAATTCCTTTGAGATAAGAAATTGAACTAGTATAAGATGGGAAAAACTGAATATCAAAGATGTTGCGAGCAAGGTAGAGGATGTCCTTAATAGACTGACATCCTTGGGTGACAGTAATCTCTCTATTGACACAGTATCTTCTATTATGACACATTGCCTGAATCAAATAAAGGAACCCATTCTTAGTGAGCAAAGAATTGACTGCTGTATTAGAACCCAGCCTACTTGGTTTGACAAAGATTGTTTTCAACACAAAAAGAATTTAACTAAACAAATTAGACAAACTAAAAAAAACAAGTACCAGAGAGGCCTATAGAGTACTGAATAAGGCAAGAAATGACTATAGGGAATATTTAATGGAAAAACGTAGAGACTTTCAGTTAAAACAATGGTCTAACATGCTAACAATAATGCAAAACAATAATCAGCAAGCCTTCTGGCTCATGGCAGCCAGAGGTACAAACAATAGTAAGGTACAATTGGACACATATATCACACTTGAGCAATGGATTAAGCATTATTCTGCTCTCTTCTTTGATCCCTGTCTTGAAACTTCCTTTCTCATCTGGGAAGTAGTTTTGAATACAACACAATGCAGACCATTGGCTTATCAGGAGGTCTATCTGGTCATTCAACATATTAAGAAAAGAAAAGCTCATGGGCATGATTTGATTCCGACTGAGGTCTATTTGGCCATGCCTTCTTTATGGGTAAAATTGTTGGTGCAATATTTTAATTTATGTGTAATTAATAATGGATTTCCTCAGTCCTGGAAGGGGGCTGTCATTATTTCCATTCATAAAAAGGGAAATAGGGCAGATCCCCACATGTATAGACCAATTTCCTTATGAGATATAAATGGCAAAATCTTTGCCAAAATTACTTTAGATAGACTCTTGGAACAACTGAACATCCTGGGTGGCCTGTGTAAACTATAGGCTGGCTTTCGGACTGGCTACAGTATCGAAGACAATTGTTTCACACTATTACACTTGATTGAAAAATATGTCTCTAAGAGGGCAGAAGCTATATCTAGCATTCTTCAATTTTAGCTCGGCCTTTGATAGTCTCTAGTGCAGCCTGCTTTGGCAAGTAATGATACAAAAAGGTTTTCAGCCAGAACTTATTGGCATTACAAAAGAATTATACAACTTTACTTGGGTGCAGGTGAGAACAGGGACCAATGGTCAGCTCTAAGAAGTTTTTGAAACCAACAAGGGTGTTAGACAGGGGTGTCTTTTGGCCCCCATCCTGTTCTGCATCTATTTTAACCAACTACTCAGGGAGTTGTTCACATCTATGTCAGATTCCCCAAAGGCTGGCATTAAACGGTGTCCTGTCTTGGCCTATGCAGATGATTTGGCCCTAATTGCCCTTTCTAGATTAGGTTTACAGAAGAAACTGAATATTTTAAATGCATATGTGAATGATCACAGTTTAGTAATAAATAAGATTAAAAGCCAGATGGTGGTCTTTGGGGCCAGACATGTACAGACAAATAGGTCAATTGGGGTACATAAAATTAAGACAGTTAAGTCCTTTGTTTATTTGGGTCTTACATTTGATAGCTTTGGGAGCTGGGTACCGCATATAAATTCCCTGTCAAACTCAAACAATCTTCTGGTGCACTTTTAAGATTTAATAGAAAATTTGGAGGTTCAGCTACAGCACCCCTTTTAAAACCCATAAAAGCCAAGTACATTTCCCAGGCCCTCTGTTTGGTGGAAGTCTGGGATTACAGAAAGTTTAAAAAACTTGAACCATCTCTTAATAAAATTCTTAGAGCTGCACTTGGTTTAGGGAATTTTATCCTGATTTCTCTGGTAAGGGCTAAGTTGGGTTTCCCTAGCCTGGAGGCTCTTGCCTTTTCTAGATTCCTTGGCTATTGGATTATTGTTACCAGAATGCCACCAGATAGATTACCTAGAGAATGTCTATAGGAAAAGGAAATCTGGAAGCTCAGGGGCTGTAAACAATCTCTATGGTATCCAGAACTGTTGGATGTCCTAAAAAAACAGGGGTTACGACATCTGCTGAAATTACAGGAAAGGAGGATCGTTATTAGTCTAAAATATAAAAAATATTGCACTAATAAAATTATTAATATTAGTAAAGAAAAGGACTGTCAAACCATCTCTACACTCAGGATTGCACCTTGGCTTGTTAAAAATGATATTTGTCACATGTTTAGGTTTCACCTGGAGGCATTGGAGGATCAAGGATTAAGATTTACTTACACACTATATAGGTTTGAGCAGTTTAAAAGTAATGACCTTAGGGAAAGATATAATAAATCAATGGAGACATTCTATACCTATTGTAACTACACTAAGGAGAAGGTGGAGGATCTCTTACATGTGGTTTTTGATTGCCTCTGGTACTGCACCTGTAGGAGATACTGGCTGACTCCAGTGTGGTCTCAAACCAGCACTTTAGATAGAAATGTGCACTTAGAAATTTTGCTGACAGTGCAGGATAATTATGTGATTAAGCAAGTGACAGGTTATTTCAGAGCCATTTCTATTATTTGGAAAAAATACAAATAAATAAGTTCTGGGATAGTTATGTGTGAGATAACTGCACTTTATTCAGATACCCTTTTAGTACTGCTGTTTATGATAGGATGTTGGCATTTGCATGATGTAGGTCACTGTTGTTTTTGTATAATTATTTGTATACTTTTGTACAGATCTTTAGTGTTCTATTTTAATGGTCTTTGACTGGACAAATAAATATTATGATGATGAAAAAGTTGTAATGTTTATAATCTCTAGGGTATAAATGAGGAAAGGGGATATAGATACCATGCAGCCTATTCTGCTGGCTTTTACTATGATACTATGATATTGGGTACAAAAAATGTATATGGGTTTTATGTTTAACAATCTTAGTTATACCCTTTTTTAAAAGTCTGTCAAGTAGTATCACCAAATTAGACAGTAAGTTAAACAAAGAAGGAAGCAATTCTTTTAATGTGTCAAGGTGGCCAAACTTTATGGTTAAAGAAGTGATGCAGTCTATAACATTGGAAACAACAACAAATTGTAAATGTCAAATTCCAGTTTTAACTACCTGTTACAGCGTTAGAAAAAAACAAGATAAAAGTGAAAAACCAGGGAAATCTGTGCACTGTGAAGTATACAAAACAAGTAAGTAGGGTGTCAGAAATTCAGTATAAAATTCCTGTTAGAATCACAGATTGGGAAAACTGGAACAGATGGTATAAGGACAAAATGAGAAAAAGTCATGCATCTAATTTAATGAAAATAGAATTTGGAAAAGTATGTGTTCCCATGGTTATGAATACAAATGTAAGAGCTTTACTTACAAAAATTGATGAGTTAAGTAAAGTGTTGAGATATAATCATGCACAAATAGTTATTATCACTGAGACGTGGTGTGCCCCTCATGTACCTGGCAATGCAAATGCAATAAATGGGTATCAGGTGGGAAGGAAGGATAGGGTGGAGAAAAAAGGTGGAGGGATTGCGTGTTATGTTCAAGAGAGATTGAATTATCAAAGGATGATAGAATTAGATCAGGTGGGGTTTGAAATCTTATGGATGGAAATTAGGATACCAAGGCCGCCCAGAAATGGTAAGCCATTTTTATGGGAGCTTTCTATCACTCTCTTTTGAATAATAACTTGAGTATGATTAAGTATTTAACCCTTGCTGTGCCATGGGCTGACATATCAGTCCAGAAATCCTATATGTTCTAACCCTTTTGACAGCCTAAGGGTTAAATTGGTGTACTGACAGAATTTGGGAAAAGTATCCTGAGTACAATGTAATCGGTTCAGAAATGAAGTAAATAGGATGGGTAAAAAAAATGAAGAAAATGTATTATGTAAAAAAGTAAATGGTTTGCGAAAGTTCAATCATCAGAAATGGTGGACCAAAACAAAGAATGTTTGCAAAGTAGTGAATCTGAGGATCAAGTGAGTAGGTGGGCTGAAAATGTGGATTTAAAAGTGATTGTAAAAACATTACCTTTGTACAGGAATTAAATAAGACATTGTGTGAGGTGAGTAAAAGTCTTGAACCATTAGACAAAATAGAAAGAGAACCATGGGAAGTACCTGGAAAATAGCTTGTCACTGTGGATGAAATAGCAAAACTTCAAAAAGAATGAAAATAAAAAATGTTTGTATTGAAGTGCAGCTACTTTGGAAGGTGTTCTTTATCTTGGGTCTGGCAACCCGAAAATGCACCCTCCTCACATTGCAGTTCACAGTAAGTTTTTGGATTTGTGTAAACTGATGGGAACACCAGTGAAGAAGACCTTGTGAACTACTTGGAGGGCAATGGACTCCAGGATAGTAAACAGCACATGTGTGTGGCAGGAAGGTGTTGTCAGACCAACCTGATGGTATTCTTTGACTGGGTAACAAGGGTAGTGGATAAGGCCATGCTATGGACTTACTCTACTTCCACTTCAGCAAGGCTTTCGACTCAGTGCTTCACAGAAGGTTGCTGAAGAAGCTAGAGGATCTGGATGCAGCCAAGGACACAGATGGGTGAAAAACTGGTTGGAAGGGAGACAGCAGAGGGTTGTGGTTAACAGAGTCAAATCAGAAGAGAAGGAGGTCACCAGTGGTGTGCCACAAGAATAAGTCCTGGGTCCAGTCCTTTTCAATATGTTCAACAGTGACATGGGAGAAGGAATCCAGGGCAAAATGTGTCTCCTTGCGGGTTACACTACGTTCTATGCTATGGTAGACAACCAAGATGGGGTTAGTGAGATACAAAGAGACTTGCAAAGGCTATAGAGGTGATTAAAGGTTTGGCAGTTGAAATTCAATGTCAAAAAGTGCACGGTGATGCACACAGGGAATAAGAATGTGAGGACAGAGTGCTGAATGGGGTGGGGGTAAGGCTGGACATGACCTCTGATGGAAGAGACATAGTGGGTTATTATCAGTGACTCCCTAAAACAATCAAGCCAGTGTAAAATGGCCTACAGTAAGGCAAACAGGATGCTGGGGTGTATAGGAAGGGATACTGACAGCAGAAGGAAGGAGGAATTACTACCGCTCTATAGTTTACAGATACTGCTCCACCTGGAAAATAGTTCACTGATGATGCCCCGCTGGAGTACTGTGCACAGTTCAGGAGTCCTCTCCTAAGGAAAGTTAAGGGCGGACTGGAGTCAATGCAATGTAGGGTGATCAAATTGATCCAGGGCCAGCAGGGAAGATCTTACGAGGACTGTTTCAATGTATTGAACCTAAACTCGCTGAAGGCCAGATGAGAGAGGGGAGACATAATAAAGACCTTAATGTTCTTGAAAGGAATGAACAAGGTAAACTGCAATGAACTATTTAGCATAAAGTAGCAGATCAAGAACATAGAGGTATGAGTGGAAACTGACAGGGGGAGGCTCAAAAGGGAAGCAAGAAAGTTTTATTTTACAGAAAGGGTGGTGCAGTTGTGGAACAATCTGACAGCTGATGTGATGATCACCAGAACTATCAATGATTCAGACTTGGCTAAGAAAAAGTGAAGGGCTTAGTGGTTGCTCAGGGTGGTAGCAGTAGGGTGGGGAACATGTGCGTAGACAGTGTGGGCTACAACCCTATATGGACAATAGGCCCTGTTTGTTAGGTTGGACCAGTGGTCTTTTTCTGATGTCATTGTCTATGTTTCTAATTTAATATTAAACTGTCAATCCAACCCTAATTATAGTGGAGCTACAGTGAAGCTATATAATGTGTCCAGAAAAGACATACTAAGCTACAACTTTCCAGTTGTGTCCTGGAGGGGAGGGTACCAAAAAATAGTCTTGGAATACATTCACAGAGATAAAATTTGAGAAATATGCAAATAGCAGAACTTTACGAAACATTGTACTCACAGTAGTACAGGATCAACCTATTGTCCATACAATAAAATTGTTTTTAATTTTCCAGTATCCAAGCAAACTTTTTAAAATATAATAATTAAACACAATTGAGCTTTAAATTAATTTTATTTATCTACTTCATTCTTTATTCCTGATGATAGTTGCTTGCAAACTGCAGCGTTACCCCACCTCAGACTTAATCTGTTTCTCCAGATCCATGTCATAATGGTGAAAGCCTAAATGTGATCACCGTTATGCAGAAGTCAAGAGTGCCTAAAATTTATTTTATCACCCTGACACCCCGGCACACAGCAAAAGGGTGCCGAGGACTTAGTTTTTAATGTTTTCTGTGGGTGCTTCACCGCACTTCTACTAAAGGATTCTCAACCCAGGGGGTATGTTGGGGGTGAAACATAAAAAAAAGGTTTGGGCCTGTGCAACAAAATGCACCAGCGCCTGACCCAAACATAGCATCCTGCCGACTGATGCTGGCAACCCACCCACCATACCACGGGGTCGGCACAGCAACCGATCATGGCACCACCACCCTCATCCCTCGCCATGTGTGCCCGCTCCCCCCATGCATGTATGTGTAGCAACAGGATGTTGCTATAGTTGCCCACTCCTCCATCCAGCCACCGTATCCCCTGTGTGCCATTGCTGCAATGTGCTGGGGAGAGGGTCACCGTTATTGTCAGCACCCTTTCCCAAGCACCCTCATCAAGGACACCCATTTCTCCTGCTTTAGCCTCCAGTGAAGTCCCAGTTCTTTATTACATCACAATGTGTTGCTGTGTAAAGGAATATGATGTCACAGTCAGAGGCTTCGGACTTCATCTGAGGTTACAGCAGGAGGAACCAGAGGTGAAGATGCTGTCTTCATGCAAATATTCTCTGTAATGAAGAATGCAGGGTGATAAATACAGTCAGTTAATGGAATTTACAACAGTTGTGACAATTTTATGAAAAAGTGCAATAATCCATTGTGGGTGTGTGCCAATGCTGCAGTGACCTCAAATTCTGGATGGCTGAAGCTGTACCTCTGAACTCACAACCCATTCAGATAATTTTGTGATTGCAATATTGCCACACTACTGACAGTGGTTTATTCCTTACCTAAGCTGCATTGTATTTGAATATCATATTTTTTTAACAAACATGTTTATTGTAATTATTGAGGAATAACATACAATAGAGAAATAGCCACTGCAAAAAATTAGGGTAAGAAATATGTTGTGGGATTTACCAGCTCTTTGCGTGATGTGCCTACATTAATTATGCTTTGGGCCTTGACTCATCTTGCAAAGGTTCTCAGACTCAGGCCTTATTGCTTAAATATATACAGTAGGTTAGTAGAAAAGTCACTGTTACATCTACATAGAAGACAACACTAGGTAATTTTCATCTATACAAATATTTCAACTAAATCAAACAGCTATCTTAGGAAAGTCTGAGTCACTGCTAAAAGTATGTAGAAGCTCAGACTAAAGTCAAGTACATATTTGTAGCACCCAAGATTTAATTGGTCCTTACCAAAAAGGTATTGTGTTCTCTGCACCTTGGTTACTGGATGTTTACTAGACCATAATACTCTCTATGCTAATTTTCTGACAAAATTTAAGTATGTTTTAGATAAATACATAACTGAGACCTATACTTGTTTTATAATATAACTGTTAATTCATTATAATTACTGGCAACCCCCTTTATCAAACTGTTTTCAAGCATCTTAAAAATGCCGTAATAACTCAAAAACGAGTTATTACGGCATTTGCAAAACCACCTGTCTCCTTTGTGTGTCACTCATCTGTATTCTGCCTTTTCATTGGTTCGCGCTCTGTGAGTGGGCGGGCTGAATAGCTTTAAAAAAATGGCGGCTCATTTTCTTGCTTCCGCACGAGCCGCTTTTATTTACCACCTCCCCATCTCTATTTGATTTTTTAAATGTTTTATCTGGTTGATCCCACCTTCCAAATAGAAAAGGACTATCTTGTTGATCCCGACGTGTCTCCGGATCAGGAGATGCCGTCGCTGAAAAAAAGGTCAGTCTGAAAGAGAAACAGAGAAAGTGTGTGCGTGTGAGAGAAAAACAGTGTGTGTGTGTGAAAGAGAGAGACAGACAGTGTGTGTGTGTATGTGTGAGAGAGAGTGTGTGTGTGTTTGTAAATAGCAGACACTCTGCATTTTTAAGATGCTTGAAAACAGTTTGATAAAGGGGGTTGCCAGTAATTATAAAGCAACTGTATGTGATTTTACACCTCGTGTGTGATTACCTCATAAACCTCTCGAGCTTCGCTCTCGAGGTTTATGGGTTATCACACACCTTGGGTGTGTAAAAAAAATCCATAACACACAGTTGCCTATCTATTATTCTCTAAGTAATTAATAGTGCAATAATTGTATTTTTCTACTTTACTTGTTCTCCTCCCTACATGACTGCTTCCTCTGTCTGTTCTTCCTTCTTCAGCACCACACCACAGCCTTCCCTTCCATGTCATTGAATGCAGATCAACTGCTGCGGTCAGCAACTAGGACACATCATAGGGATTGCCACCCACTGTAGGCTCCAAGGATACATGCTCAGTCATAGACATACTAGAAGTTTGGCTTTAAACCAGAAGGACCTTTGGTGCTATAGCAAGGGTGGGAGAAATGGGGTCATGTGCTGGCATCATGTGTGTGACAGATATTTTTTCTTCTCTCATGTGCAATGACCTATTATCGCCATGTTACTGGTGCAACATCTTCATCTGGGGTGGGGGTGGGGCAGACTATCAGGTGGTCACTCACAACTTCAATGCAGCCTCTTTCCCAATACATAAGATGTTGTTTCAGCAAGGATGCTGCAACCCCCCTCTCCCAGAGTCTGAGAGCATTGCTTCACTAGTACTCCTTAGACACAATGACCTGAGGCAATGATCGATCGATCGATCTATCTATCTATCTATCTATCTATCTATCTATCTATCTATCTATCTATCTATTTCTCTTTCTATCTAATTGTACTGCTGCATGACTTACTGATTCTTGGCCACATCTCCATTGCAAAAGAGATTTTAATCTCAATGGGATCACCTGGTTAAACAAAATATTAAAAACGTCAGCTAAAAGTAATATGGTCTGTGGCCACCAGAGGTCATCTTTGAACTATGCTGAGTGCTGTGGCTCAGTATGAATTACAGTACAACTGAAGCTTATGAAGGGATACAATGCAGTTGTTGAGCAGAATTTCATAAGCTATAACAGAATATTTTTGTTTATTTCAGATGATATGCTTGAACTCAGATGATTTTACTAAATTTACTTCTGTCGTTTCTGTTTAAGACTTCAATAAAAGTATATACACATTCTTATAGTATAAATAAATGTGCCATTTCTAATTATTATCCTATAATGTACAGAATTAGAAACTGTGTTATATGATGCAGCTTCGATGATGAGCTAAATAGATTTACTCCTATAAAACACTGTTAAATACGGTAGTTTTATCTAGTTAAAAAAATCCTCCATAGCAGTCATGCTGTGTTTTGTTTAACAATGCAACAACTTACCACCATGTAGAACATTTCATTTTCTTTATTTTTTATTAGAATTTTCAAAATGAAAAATAATGAAAAAAGTGATCTATATAGCAGTGAATTACTGCAATTTTGAACATCACATCAAAGTTGCAGTTTATCTTTTCTTTTCTTTCAGAGGGTGAACATGCATACCTCATAGAGGCAGATAAGGTTATATACCCATTTATAAATCAATAGGGTTATATAGCCATTTATAAATCTATAGAAAACACATGATTTAAAATGTGATTTTCCTGCAACACTCTGTGTTTGCATTCCTTATGCTAGGGTACCAGTCTATTCATGAGACAAAAGCCACAGTACCCTTTGGGGGATGGTTCTTGTAGACTGCTTTGCTTTAATTGTTGTTAGGCAGGTGGATCACCTGGGCAGGGCTATGTAAACCCTGGGTTTATGGGTAAATGGCAGCTTGGGTTCAGTCAGAGACTGAGCCCTGTGGAGTGAGGAAGAACTTTTCTTTATTATTATGAGTGAGTTGACCTCTGGTAGCCTGTGGGTGTCAGCAGGGGCACCCAAGGCTGGTATACCAAGGATAAGTCTTTATTTTAAAGAAAGGAAAATTAATATACTGCTACCCTAAAGTGAACTGATCAGTTAGTTTCACAACACCAAGTTATAGTCTGGACTTGTTGTATTTGACTTTATTGATTTATGTTTTTAAGTTTGTTGTGAAGTTAAACTTGGCTGGTTCAGCTGGTGTGAAGTTGGGTAACTTTGCACTTGGCAAAGCTTCAGGAAGTTCCCTGCCTTTGCACCAACTTCACTGGTGATTTTTTACATGTTGTTTTAAAAACTCAAATAAAAATAATGGCTCCCAGCCAGGCTCAGGGCATGGTGGGCTGAGGCACCCCACACTGTGCCAGCAACCCCGGATTCATGAACTGACTAGGGTTACATGGGGGCTGGCCAGGGGAAGGAGAATCAGGCATCCATCATTGGCTCGCTTTCCTCCTTTGGGTGGGGGGACAGTGTATGCCACTTTTTAAAAGACACCTCTCGGGGGAATAGACAATGAATTCAAGAAATGCTGCAGAGCTGTCAGACCATCACTATGGAAGATCACAATGTAAAGATATTTGATATCTATGGCAAAGATGAGCTGATAGCCACCGAATCTGAACCAGTCAAATAACTGGCCAGCTTGCTTAGTGCCTTTAATGTGGGAGGGCAGGGATTCAACAAGTGGTCTCATGAGGCTGTCCAGAAATGCTGAGATGTGGGATGTGGGGCAGAAGCAGAAAGACACAATAAATAGGGCATCTAGGGTTAACTGTTGTGCAGATTTTGGGAAGGAGACAGAACCTTGATGCCTGAGGGTGGTGGACTATGAATCGCTTAACAGATGCAGGGAGTTCTTCATTTTCAATAGCAGAGGTGACAACGGTGGTAACCTCTGTCTGACAGTTGTCAGTAGGATCCTGTAGAAGAGTAAAAACTGTGTCAGGGAGTTGTGTGGCTTCAGTGATGTACTGCTCTTTTTGCCAGACCACAACATCTCCCCTGTTATCAGGTGGTTTAATAACAATGCCATTCCTCTGTTGCAAAGGTCTGAGGGCTGCAAGTTCACCAGTTGTCAGGTTAAAGTGATAGCACCTGCAATAAAAATTGAAATTAGTGGTGTCTTCATATATTGGTTAACAAAATAATCTACAGCAGCAAAACACCCTGGAAGTGGGTTCCATGCACTGCATTATGGATTGATGTCATTGGTTATTCTGGTAATTCTGCCATTATTGTCTGCAGGAAGAGAAGCCCCATTAAAAAAATGAGCTGAAAGGCATACTGTGCAATAGAAGCACAGCAGATCATCCTAAACCTGAGGTACATCAGGGCGTCTAGGCGTGGGCACAAAAGAGAGACCCTTGTTGAGGAGAAGTTGCTCATCTTGTGTTGGGGGAGATCTGGAAGAATGCAAAATGCCAAATTGTCAAGGCCACTGATTTACGGTGATTAAAATAATGAAATTCCGTTTTCAAGACTTCAGATTCTGGAGTTACACCGGTGATTGTTACTCTAATTTCCGGATTTTACCGGGATTCTGCTATCATTCTTTTAGTATGTGCATAAGTAATCAGAATTAAAGAAGGCTTAATATACAGAGCATTAAATAGAGCAAATTGAAAATAGTACAGGAAGGAATTAAAAGAAAAACACAAGTTTTGTAGATCTACTGATCTGATATAAAATGCCAGATTCCATGAAATCTTTGTTTTTACCAGTCTTCAGGCAGCCCTAATTCCGGAATTTTACCAGATTTTCCGGTAAAAACCGAAAAACAGTGGCCTTGCAAATTGTTAATTTGTGTTTGACTGGAAGGCTCATGTCAGTTGCTGATCTGACGGAAGAGAGACTGGACTTTGGCAGATTTGGTGTCTTTGAGAAACTGAAAGATCATGGAATTAAGTTGCTAGATGCAGTGCTTAATGAAAAGAAGGTTGTGTGGGTCTGTGCACTGCAGGAAATCTTTGTACCTCTGGATTGTTTTGGCCACAGGGAACAACTGTTGTTTAATGGAGGAAACTGTGTTAGTGATGAGTTTACTGGATAAAGTATTCAAAAGGTTTTTAGTGGAGGAATAATGTTCCTCAGACCCAAAGGAACAAGAGTGGAATTTGAAATGGAGACCTTAAGGAATAATTCTTTGGTGGCAACATACAGAAAGAAATTGTAATTGACTGTAGAGTTTAGTCTTAGAGCAAATGGCAGAAAATAATTCAAGAGAAGGTTTGGAAATATGAGAAGGGAGTATAGACACAGAGAAAATTGAGGAGCATTGTAGAGCTCTAAGAAGAGATTTCAGAGTAGAAATAGTTGGCCATGGCAAATGGGCATGGGGTCATTATGCCACATACAAAAACAGCGCAGCTACAAACACCGCAGCCAAAAGAGCACCGACCGCAAACAGAGTCGGGCAAAACACTGACCTGTCAGGAACAGGATGCACATTGACAACAATGGGACTTTATGTTTTTGCAGGAGGCTTTACCCTCCTCGCACCCCCCCACACCACCAAAACTTAAACAACTAACTCCGGGGGGGGGGGGATTCAGGGATGCGGACAAACTTTATTATGCCATGTGCTGGTGCCCTAGCCACTCCACTATGGGAGCTGCTCAACCAGGACCCCAGCACACAGCAGCTTCACTTCTCCTCATACAAGTGCAGAGTGACAGGGGTAGTGGTATTTCACATTTGTTATCATACCCCATTGCTCTACGTGCATGTGCGGTATACCTTGCGTGGTTATTGCCGCACTGTTCTGGGTGCGGCATATTGACCCAGTACCCAGCAAATGTAGCACACAAAATGTAAGAACAAAAAAACAAGATGCTGCATCAGTGTGTGGTCTGAAAACAAAACGGAATGGTAATATTAAATGCACGCTGAAAATAGAGTAAGAATTAATGTTTACATCATCGGTCTTCTTTAGGAATTGTCTTAAAAACAAAGTTAGTGGAGAGGTAAAGAGAAATAAGGGATACAGTATATATGTGAGGAAAGAAAGTAGAGGGAGGATCTAGGAGAAAAAGTGAAAATAGGTAAGGTAAGATTAGAACCTGAAAAACAAAACTATGGTGATGGGTATGAAAAGGCATAAAAGGAGTAAATGAGACAAAGAGTTCTCAAGTGGGAATCGATTAACAGGGCCTAGTACGAGACTGAAAGGTGACAGATGTGGGAGTATGAGCAGAGACATCTGTAGAAAATGAAAATAGACATGAACACATAGCTGGAACATCTATGTGAGCATGCATACATACTCACACATACACACACACACACATACACACACACACGCACACATGCAAGCAAAGATATGATGGGGTAGGGGTAAAAAGGACAGACTACAGTGGTAAACCCTAAAGTAGCTGAAATATGCTGTCACTTAAATCAAAGGGCTTCTGGGAGACTAGGTGGATGATCAGCTTATTTTCCATGTTTTTTCTTTAGTTAGCATTAGTTAGAAGCCCTGCTGAAAGACTCAGACAGACAGATCATTGACCTTATGGTCCCTGGAAGTAAAATGGAATATAATGGGTTTACTAATGTCTCCATTCCTGATTACCCTGTAATTCCCTGAATCAGTCAGCCAGGCATCTACCATTTTGTCTGCTGTAGATAGCTGTATACTTCCTGAAAAGAATATAATATTTCACATTACTGAAAGTGCATGAGAACTTCTTGGTGATGTGAAAGTACCTGTGGGACCTTGAATTTTAACCTTACAATTTGATACTTTGCATCCCTCCAGATCTACTACTCACACAAGATGAGCAAGCTTTCCTCAGCAAGGGTCTCTCTTTTGTGCCCACATCTAGACATCTTGATGTACTTCAGGTTCAAGTTGACCTGCAGTGCTTCTGTTGCAGGGTATGCCTTACAGCTCATATTTGTAATGAGGTCTTCTTGCAGATGATGATAATAATAATAAACTTTATTTCTTAAGTGCAATTCAAAATATCAAAGCGCTTTACAAAATAACACAAATAAATAAGTCCATAAATAGTTAAAATACAAACAATAACATTAAAATCCATCCTTATTAATTACTCATCACAGAAGTCAAGACTGAATAGGTATGTTTTTAGTGTGGCTTTAAAGCTCTCCACTGTCAGGCACTT
Organism: Neoceratodus forsteri; assembly: GCA_016271365.2. Lineage (NCBI taxonomy): Eukaryota > Metazoa > Chordata > Ceratodontiformes > Ceratodontidae > Neoceratodus > Neoceratodus forsteri. Next base: position 756,282,342 of record CM057449.1, on the reverse strand, counting down.
CTGAACTGGACAAGGTACAGAATTCCACAGGATGGGGCTACGTAAGCAAAAGTTTGAGCACCAAATGACTTCAACTGAACCCTGGGAACCTCCAGCAATCCCTTGTCAGTGGAGCAGAGTGGTTGGGAGGGGCAGTAGGGGCACAGAAGCTCTTGCAGGTAGCGCGGTCCCTGTCCAGGTAGGGCTTTAAAGGTCAGCAAACTGACCTTGAAGGTGATCCTCCACTGCACTGGCAGCCAGTGCAGCTCGCGCAACACAGGTGTAATATGGCTAGATCGAGGAAGACCAGTTAGTAACCTGGCTGCCGAATTCTGCACTAGCTGCAGCCGGCGGACGTCAACTCCCCACAGCCCTAGGTAAAGGGAGTTGCAGTAATCCAGTTGGGAAGTGACAAAGGCATGGACCAATGCCGGCAAGTCATCGGGTGGAACCAGATGTTTAATCCGGGCAGTATTCCTCAGGTGGTAAAATAATGTCTTGCCAACGGATGACACCTGAGCCTTCAGGGTCAGCTTCTGATCAAGAATAATGTCCAGACTCCGTACCTGCTCAGAAGTCCCCAGCTGGCAGTTCCCTAGTAAAAGACCACTTAATTATGTAGTGAAGATGGCGATTTGCTGAGCAGGTTCAAATAATGCAATTTTTTGTTGTTTATTAACAGGAGATACACAGAAAGAACAGAGCACTCTCCTGGGTCAGTAATATGCCCCGTAACCTTGACCCTCTCTGGAGGGATACTCTCACGGAACAATGACACCACATTACACTGGTGCTTCCCTTCCATTCTAATACCCTTTCTCATCACAGGACCATCACTAGGAACATCCCTATTCAGGAAACTGACCCTAATATCAAAGCTTTATTTTATTTAGTTTTTGTTGACCGGGAAGGAGAACTAGACAATTTTTTGCCTATTTTCAGCCTCGTCCCAGGGGAAGGGGATACATATGGATGCCAACTGAAATTGAACCAGATTTTTAAGCTGTTGGTGGTACTTTTGGAGAATAGGGGAAATTTGGCCAGGACGCTGGGGGAAATTCCCCTACTCTTTTAGAGAAGTGTCATGGGATCTTTAACATCCACCTCAATTACCATCAGAACAGGCAGATGGAACCTTGGCTTAACGTCTCATCCTTTGTAGAGCCACCAATTACCTCCTACCAGTGCTACCACAGATCACTAAACCTGCGGAACCTCCTGGTTTGAAGCAGCCTACATACTCCTAACAATTTCTCCATACTAGGTACCAAAGCCTGCAAAAGAGTTCCCTGTTACACTTGCAAATTTATTTCTAGTTTCACTAAAATTCAAGGTTCCACACCTGTTCTTCACATTCTCATCACATGACCATCACTAGGAACATCTGATGGCAAAGGGAGTGGTTGGGAGGGGCAGTAGGGGCACAGAAGCTCTTGCAGGTAGTGGGGTCCCTGTGTCCTGGTCAAATTTCCCCCATTCACCAAAATACCACCGACAGCTTAAAAATCTGGATCAATTTCAGTTGGCATCCTGGGCTGGCAGTATAGCTGAGAGGTTAGACTAATGAGTTGTGAACGAGCTTGGTACATCCAGCAGACCAGACCTTAGTTTGATTCTCACAACCTCCACTTACTGTGTGACTCTGAGCAAGTCACTTAACCGCCCAGTGCTCCCAGGTCACCCCTGAAAACAGGCACTTGTGCCTAGTGGGCCTTACCTGGTTACCAAAGACAAAAAAAATTACCAAAGAGTTCTCATGCACTTTCAGTAATGTGATATATTGTATTCTTTGCAAAAAGTGTGCTGCTATCTATGTCGGAGAAACTGGTAGATGCCTGGCTGACCATTTCAGAGAACATTGCAGGGCAATCAGGAATGGAGGCACTGATAAACCCATTGTATCCTATTTTACCTGCATGGACCATAATGTCAATGATCTTTTTGTTTGTGTTCCTCAGCAGGGTTTCCAGGATGCTGATGAAAGAAAAACAAGGAAACCAAGTTGATCATCCACCTTGGCTCCCAGCAGCCCTCTGGTTTAAACAACAGGCTTATCTTCTGCTAACATCTTTCGGCGATCTTATAGTTTACCACAGTAGTCTGTCCCTTCTACCCCTACACCCATCATATCTTTGCTTGCATGTGTGTATGGTAAATTTGCATATGCTGATACGCACGTACGAAAATGCCAGCAGATACAGGCCAAATAGTCTATCATGTCTGCTCGATTGAGCAGCACAGTTAGACAACTGCTACTGCCCCCAACCCGTCAGACCATCATCCTCCTTAACCCCTGCTGCTTTCCCTACCCTGCTCAGCTTCCCACTGACTAGTACCTTGCTCTTTACCCTATACCATCCCCTTTTAAAGCTCTCCACTGTTTTTAAAGATATCGATACTTCAGGCAGTCCATCCCGCTACCACTGTCTCTATGAAGTACTGCCTCCTCATTTCTCTCTTGAATCTACCACCCACCAAAGTCAGACTGTGTCCCCTAGTAATCCCCTTTCCCCTTAATTGAAACATGCCCTCTGTACTAACCCTGTTCACGCACTTCAAATACTTGAAGGTTTCAATCATATCACTCCTTTCTCTCCTCTCCTTCAATGAGTACATGTTAAGCTCACACAACCTATCCTCATAAGGTTTCTGCACCATATCTCTGATCATCTTTGTCGCCCTCCACTGGACCCCTCTAGTAGCCTGATGTCCTTCTTTAAGTAGGGGTTCCAGAACTGCACACAGTAGTCCAAGTGCAGCCTCACCGGTGATCTGTACAGTGGCAGAATGACTTCCTCCCTCTTACAGTTGATTCTTCTAGCAATGCACCCTAGCATTCGATTGGCTTTGGCTGATGCTTTCCTACACTGACATGAGTGGTTCTTATTCCTTGTGGCCATTACACCCAGATTCTTTTTCTCCTCATATATGGATAGTTTTGCATGACCTTGCACTTCTTAGCATTGAAACCCAGCTGCCAAGTGTCTGACCACTGCTCAAGCCTTACCAAATCTTCTTGGAGATCTTTTCCTCCCTCCACAACATCCACCACCACACCTATCTTGATGTCAACAGCAAATAGTCTGATCTTGTTCTTAACACCATGCATTGTATCAGCTATGAAGACATTAAACAGCACTGGCCCCAGTACCAATCCCTGTAGGACCCTACTGATGCCGCTTTGGGAGTTGAGAGTTCACCCCCCTACCACCACCTTCTGCTGTCTGTCCCTCAACCAGTTACTAACCCACTTAACCAGTTTCTCCCCCGCTCCCAGGTTCTTCAATTTACTAGTTAATCTGCCATGGGGCACTGAGTCAAAGGCCTTGCTGAAATCCAGATACAGGACATCAACCGCCCAACTGCTATCGAGTGCTTTTGTTACCCAATCAGAAAAGTTGATCAGGTTAGTTTGGCATGATCTTCTAAAGATGAACCCATGCTGCCTGTCGTTTACCTCCTGGTAGGTCACCAATCTTTCCTTTAGGATGGTCTCCATGAGTTTACCAATAATGAATGTAATACTGAACGGACTAATGCAGCACCTGGCTTTTTATTTCTTCTATAGACGTACATTTTGTAGATATGGTTACACATTTAATATATATTATATGGGTGTGTGGTTTTGGAAGCTTAATAAAAAAGCTGTTTTCACAGACCCAACACCTAAGGTGAAAATAAACATGTTAGTCTCATAATTCTATGTTTATTCTCATGTAGTGTTTTGCCATCTCCATATATGGCTAGAACTATACTTAAAAGTGTAGATCAGAAGAGAGACACATGGTGCTTGTCTTGCATTGATCCTGTTTAAAGGAACTACAGTATCAGCTAAGATAAACCGCTATGGTAATAGCATTATTGGCAGCACCCTCCAATTCTCAACACCCAGCAAAAGGCTCTCTTACTGCCAGCACTAAAATACAACCTAGAGTAAAAAAAAAAGCTAAAATGCAATTCTGCAGGAGTCAGGTTAAAAAAAGACAACTTTTCTTTCTTTTCAACTGAAAAAAGGCACACACATTCACACAAACACACACTCTCTCTCGCACACACACACACACACACACACTCTCACACAAACACAAACACACTCACACAAAAACACACACACACCAGAAACTGTAAACAGGGGACAGGATTCTCAAAGAAAGCCAAAACTCCTGCAGCTGCGGGAAAATGTCCTGCATCACTGCGGTAACACAGTTGTGCAGTATTCACAAAGAAAACCACTGCAGCTGTGGATTTCTGCAAAAAGTGCCGCAGGTGCGGTACTTTAGCAGCAGCGGAAATTGCACAAGTGCTGTGAATCCGCAACTGCAGATCCGCAGCTGCGGAAAATGACTTAGGATGCACAGCAACAGTGAACAATTAGCTGGGGCAGCAGACTTTAACATTGCTGCCATAGCACAAAACTAAAAGCACCCACAAAGACACCAGCAACCAGTCCCTGAACTGGGACCACTGCAGCACCACAGGTACCAGCACTGCCATGACACCATAGTGGCCGACTGTCACTGCTGGTTGTCCCTCCTTGGGGTGTTCCTGTTGCCTGCAGGGGTAGCAGGCGCTGCAGGCTGGTTGCACTCTACTGCCTGTGGGGCTCCGTCATGGGCTGCACTGGATCTGGTGGCTGTTGCCTGTTGCCATTTTATGGCACTGTGTGCTATTGTTGCTGTAACAGCAGCCACTGCTATACCCACTGGGATGCTATTACCTGTGCCTCACCTCCACCATAATTGATTTCAATCATTGGGGCACTACTGAAGTTTGCTGAGCAGAGTTACACCTCACTCCACTGTGTGTAACATTTTTTCTGCAACTGTGGAAAAAAACTGTCTGAGAATAGCCTCTGTGCCTTACTTATCTAACACCTTTTTTCCTCAGACACTTCCTCAGCTGCACTTTTTTCCACAGTCCGTAGTGTTTTTCTCCAAGCTGCGGAGGTTTTTGTGAATAGCAGTCAGAGCAATCTCCCCTTTTTCTCCTTAGCTACAGCAGTTTTGTGGACTTAGAGAAGGTTTTGCACCTTCAGAAAGCTTTGTGAATCCAGCCCTGGATCTTTGTAACTGCAGTCACCACAGTATGAACATCCTCTCCTGCTTAAAGGCTCTCATCACTGAGGACTGAAGAAGTCCCCCAGCAAAGAGTGGCACAAAGTAAGATGTCATCACATAACTCTACTTTTGAGCTTGAAATAGAGGACATTATGGCTCAATATAGGTGTGATCCATTCACTGAAGAACAGCTCCTTCTAGTGGTTATTGTGGAAAGTGTAGGTTGCATTATTAGTTTAAAGCCAGGTCAAAAACATTATTGAAGCCCAGATTGTTAGTTCCAGATGGAGTATAGTATTGCAGGTGTACATACTGCTAAAACTTTCCTGATACCCTCCTGGGACTAAATGTTAACATGCCAACATCAGTAACCGAATACAAAATCCTAAACTTGAGATTGCATTAAATTATCCAAGTGAGACATGTAAACCGAAAATATGAGCATTTGCACAACTGTCCCTAATGCTTACGATGACATAGAACTTTTTATCAAGAAACAAGAGAAAATCAATACATTAAAAATAACTTGAATTGACATCACAGGTTTTAAAAGGAGAGTAGAGAGTTACATATGGTACTGCAGATCTCTTTAAAATAATAACTTTTTTTTTTATGCCTGCTAACAAAAAAAAAATGGACAGTACCATAAGCCATTAATGCTGAGGGCCGCATTCCACAATATTGATCAGCACCTCAGTTTCATGGGTTACCCAGTGTTTCTGTCAAAGTCATCGGAGTTTGAAAAACACATGTGGTTTTATCAAAACAAAAGTTACTCAAATGCCTGGGCCAGGGGCATAAGGTGAGCGGCAGAGGAGCACACTGAAAACTTATCAACAAACTGTATGACAATTAAATGTGTTTGGTGCAGTAACATCTAACTGTCAACTTGGTTGTTCCTAGTTGCAAGATTTGCAGTAGAGAAAGGAAGTGTGTCCAGGAAGAGTCAGGTCCAACCATGTGAGACTATAGCTCGGGGGGTGAGCACGGTGATGGTATTTTGGGGGCCTGGGTTAAAATTCCCAGTAGGTCATATTATTTCTTTCTCACTACAATTTGTCAGCGAATTGTATGAAAAGGGCCAATTGGGACCATAAAAGTCACAATCGCTGATTGACACCCTGTAGCTGACAGTGTCTATTTTGGAATGTACAGGAATATCGAAATGCACAAAATATTATGGGGTGACATACAGCTGCAAAGTGATGAAAATGATGTAGAATACTTGTAATTATACCATGAGCATCAGATAAAAACAAAGACAGGTACCAATTCTACAAATGTGCGATACACAAAAACCTAGGGCATATGCCACCCCCTCCAATCCACTGTGGTGCCCAGTCATAAATTACAAGATCTATATGCAGCAATGACCACCCAAGACAAACTCAGAAGATTCCCCATTTTTTCTGAGCATAAACCTGAATATTTTAAAAAAGAGAAACCAGACATACTGGTTTAAAAACCATCAGGCAATAACAAAATCTACAATTGTCAAAGATATGATTTCAAGCACCAGTGTGGCAACAGAGAAATAGTTAACCAGTCACACTACCTGCAAGCATCCAATTAAAACAAACTCTAGCAAGAGCCAATACGGCTGTAGCTGAGGTGCGGCGGATGACGGCACTATCCTTAGTGTCCAAGATGCCCACTACAGTTCTCTGCACACGCGTGATGACTGTGGCAAAGTTGATAAACAGCTGGTGTCCTGTTGCATATTGCAGGTTCCTCTGACAAACTGCACAGTACTTACTGCTCATTAAAGCAGCAGTACTAAGAAAACAAAATTGCACTTTTTTGACAGTTTATTCCCTGTACCCTGCCAATCATATACCTGGTACTCTTTCTGGCCCGCATTGTATTATCGCTGAATAATTTGTTCAGTTATTCTCTGCTTTTGTTTACATTTCTGCCACTAAGCATGTTGCACTGGAACCCCTCTGCTGCCAAATGCACATATTGCATTTGCAGGGACATCAGGAATGGTCAGCAGAGGGTCCCTCAGCTGTTGTCAAAAGACGTGATGTGACCTGTAGATAAAGCTGAAAATTTGTCAGCCGCCATATTTGTTGTAGCACTACAACACTTAAAATAAATTGCAAATATCTAAAAAACTAAAGACGACTGGAAAAAACATTTACAGGTATGGAAACTGGAACTTTGGTCGCATGCTTATGGACGAAAAACAGAATTTTGATGGCTTACTTCCTGATTTCATAGTACTGCTGCTTTAAGCTAGCATTTAATGTTTTAGTGCACTGCTCACTGATTTCACAAAGCAGTTATTATGTTCATGTAGAAGTTTAAAGGTTTAACAGTGTAACTCTCCCATCACAGATGGGTCTTACCTTGCTTTCTCCTGAAGCCCCTTGTCTGCCGGTCCCAGTCCTAGTCTGTCCTTCTTTGGTGCACCTGCCAGCCCCCTTGTGTCTGCAGTGTTTTGGGGGACTAGAGAAGTGAAATATAAGGTTAAACTGCTAGCTCGGCAGTAGAGCCTCTGCGAGCACTGCACAGCTAATTGTGCATATTTTCGAGCTTGCTCCTGCTCAAACATGCGAGCTAGCAGGTCGACATGCAGATAACAGCCCTGCTGCTTTGCATATTACATACTAACATACAAACATATGAAATGCCAGCATGGTCTATCGAGTCTGCTCGATTGTGCAACTAGCCCCTCAACTTGCAGCTGCCCCACCCTCACCTCCCCTCCTCATAACCACCCCCCCCTCGCTCTGTCCCACCCTCTCTTAAATCCTCTCACCATTATACATGATACCTCGTCCTCGGGCAGAGTGTTTCACTTATCTATCACCCTTTCCAAGAAGAATCCCTTCTGTATTAATCATGTAAATATCCTTTAGGTGCTTAAAGGTTTTGATCATATCCCCGTATCCCTCCTTTCTTCCAGTGAATACATTTGGAGCTCTCCCAGCCTCTCCGCGTAGGATTTTCCCTCAAGTCCCTGTTTTATCTTTGTTGCCCTACACTGCACCCCCTCCAACAATCTGATGTCCCTGAAGCCCTGCCTGTCATGAGCACCATAGCACTCTTCCCCCCTGCCACTGGATAGCAAGACAGAGTGACAGCTATCAAACTTTGGGAGCAGTAAATGTTAAAACAATACAGGAGTCAGCCGGGTGGTGCAAAGGGCTGAGGCACTGGATGCCACGTGAACGGCCGCAGTGACGGGTTCAGGAAAGGACTCGGGTCATTAGAGGCTGGGGAAGGAAAGGTTGAGCATCCGGAGGACTGCTCTCCTGCTATCCTGGGGTGGGATGGGTGGCAGCGCCGCTCCTGTAGCGGCCCCCGGTGGAGACCAGGGGCACTACTACATAGCGGTGCAGGAGGAACAGCCACAGAAAAACAGAAAAAATGCACGCATGCTGTCTGGATGATGGCGGCCTGCCTCCCTGCATCTCTCAGCCGGGAAAACCTCCAGGCTGCATTTCCGTGCTCTGGCAATAATGCAAAGGAGTGCGCAGAGCACTCTGGTGTCTCATCCCGATAGTCCTGGCGGGTTATGGGAGAGCCCCCCCAGTGAAGGGATACATCCAGTACAACTGAGGCATCAGAGCTGCTGGCTGGTGGATTGGTCTGAGGAGGTAGTGGTAGGACTTGGCCGCCCGAAGGAGTGGACGACAGTGGGCGCGGAGGAAGTATAAAGAAATAATACAAAAAAAAAAATACAGGAGCCCTGCAGGAGAAACTTAAAGCTGAGACATTAAACTGTCTGCCCTGTAGCAGCAATCTTTGTCACCCCTGGCCCCATAATCAGCCAATGGGAGGATGAGGAGCCCAGAAGACTACAACAATTGTTTCTGGGAGAAAGGAGAGGACTGTGCTCTAGCTTTTTGTTCTCCTAATCAGAAGTCAAGTGAGCATTCTACATACTAATTTGGTGGATTGACAGCCTATTTAACCAATTGGACACTGTTCTTACCTCTCCAGACCCACAGGGCAGATCCAGCTTGGGGCAGTCTGCTTGGAGCTTCCAGAGAGTAAGGAGGGATCAGACTGCGTCTGCAGAAGATTGAACATCTGCCTAAGGTTTCCACAGCCAGTATTCAGGAGGTGATCCAGAAGGTTTCTGCAACTTGCAGCCAAGCAGTTTAAAGCATGAAGTGCTGTTTTTGCTGAAGAAGAGGCAGAGCAACAGTAAATACTGAGAAACAGATCCCTGCTAACAGCCCTAGGAGATACGGAGTTTGCTTGCATAACTGAGCCAAACCTGCTAGCCTGAAACGTGGGAAAAGACTGTGTTCCTGAGATCCAGATGGAAATTCCAAGCCAATAGACAGTCTGGGGAATCAACTGATTAGTGCCACTGCTAGGTGCTGACTATCACGTCACCCTGAGGGCTGGATGCCAGGATGGGTGGATGAGGCTTGTGGACGTGGTCCCTAAAACTGGTCCTTCCAGGTTGCCTACAAAAGAAGCAACAGGGGTTCAAGACTGCAAAGACAGCCTGCCATCAGTCAAGCCATTCGAGACCTGCATCCAGGTTCAGAGCACCTCAGAGCTGCAGCTTGAAAGATCTACAGCCTGAAAGGACTCAATGACTGGTATCTCCGGAACCTTGAGTAACATCAGGGTTTGCTCTGCTCCTGGGGATTCTGTAAATAGTTTCTCCAAGGCAACTGATTTGGCCATTGCACCAGAAGTTACAAGTATTTCATTCAAGAGCTATTTTTGCCATTGCATGGCCTGTGGGTTTTGGGTTTTTATATTAGTTTAAAGTGCACCAGTGCTGGCCAACCAGCTACACCACCATCAGCCCTGCACCGTTCCAATGGCTGGGTAATCAGTGATGACACTGATACCAGTTGGAGTGGGTAGTGCACCCAGTACAGTTGGTCTGTAAGACTGGGAATGGTATTATTTGCAATGCTGGTGGGGTTGAGCACTGTTATTGTTAATGTTTCTTAAAACAGTTGAAACCATTTGTTTTTATTTGCATTCCTTTCCCCCACACCTACCCTGTCTAATAAATAGTTTGTTATTCATTTTAAAACTGAATTGTGAGCAAATAATTTTTGAGCATATTATTAGAGACAGTCAATAATTGCATGCACATTGAAATATTGCAACAGTGTCTGGTATTCCATGTGTGTGGTGACTGTGCAGGGAGGTGGGGAGGTACTCATCCCAGGGGGCTGTACCACTTTATCACCAGGCCCACTTAGATTTAACTCTGGGTAGAGGTAACCTGCTATTTGTTATTCTGTTAGGAATGAACCTCCTGTTCAGAAAAAACAGAGCTGAGGTCCCTCAACCTTGTTTGAGCCCACAAGGCAGGGGTAGTAACTGTAACATCCACAATGAGCCAGTTACAAAGAGGAGAGACTCAAGCAACTAAATGTGTACTCTCTAGAGTAGAATAAGGAATGAGGGAGTGTAGGACAGAAACATTAAAATACCTAACAGGTATTAAAAAGGTACAGGAAGGTAGAATTTTCCATAGAAAAAGAAGCCTCAGGACAAGGGGTCCTACTATGAAGCTGGGGGGGGGGCTCAGATACTTCTTCATGGAGAGGGTGATGAATGCCTGGAACAGCATTCCAGCAGAGGTGGAATGTCTCAAAACAGTGACAGGATTCAAGCATGCATGGGACAAATACAAGGGGAATTTGGTAGTCAGGCAAAGGGAGGAGACGACCAGAGATCGATTAGGGTCTGCAGTGGCACAGTAGGTGGGGATAAACTAGGTGGTTCAAGAGGGAACAAGAAGTACAATTAAGCTGTCAGGGATGAAGATCCCCAAGGGTCGTAAAACTACCCTAAAGGTAGCAAGCTAATTTAGGAAAAACTCCTAATACTAATCAGAGGGAAGGAAACACTAGAACTTCATATACAAATTAAAACACTCTGCACAAAATATATTTTTTCAAGTTTTGGATGGACTTCTCCTTTAAAGCTCCTCCTCTGCAGTTACAGATTAATTTTAAACTTTCATTTGGATACAGTGATGAAAAACAAGTCCTGCTATCATCAGAATATGTTTTGAGTGTCTGTGCTATAGCCTGGTAATCAAATTCACCTCCAATGTCCTGGCTGCCTGGGACAAGGGTACCCCCACAGGGGCCATGTTCATTGACCTCTCTAAGGCCTTCAACCTGGTGGATCACCAGCTCCTACTAACCAAGCTTAGCCAACTGGGGCTGGATTAGCACTCCCTCAACTGGTTCTGTAATTACCTCACTGACTGCTCTCAACAGGTCAAGTGGAAAGGGGTCACCTCTGAACCCCTACCTTTAACTGAGAGGTTCCCACACAGCTCAATCTTAGGCCCACTTATGTTCTCCCTATTCACAAATGACCTCTATGGCCATTGTGGGGGCAGCTCCATAGTACAGTATGCTGACGATGCAGTACTGTACAGAATGAGGGACCGCCCATTGGACCTAGGACCCCTGCTCCAAGCTGACTTTGCCAAGGCAGAGACTTGGCTAATTAAGAATCGCTTGGTCCTTAACCCCACCAAGGCGAAGGCAATGCTGTTTGAGCCAAAATCCCTGGGTCCCTCCTGGGCCCATCTTCTGCCACTCACTACCATATCTGACTCCAAAACAGAGGTAGTACAATCAGTCAAATACCTTGGCCTCACATTAGATCAGGGGCTCACTCCGAAGCCCCATGTGGACGTAGTAATAAAAAACATCCACCAAAAACTGGGCCTCCTCCATCGCCTAAGCCACAACATGATACCAGAGACTAGACTGGCAATCTCAAAAAGCATCCTTCTCCCAACCTTAACCTATGGCGTCCCCATCGTACTCAGCATCGCTAAAATGGACCACAGCAGATTACTGACCTTATACCACAAAATCGCTCGCTTCGCTTCCAAATCCCACCCGAGGACCCACCATTGTGATGCCCTCACAGCTCTCAACTGGCCATCCCTGTACAACAGGCTCCAGTACCCCCTATTAAGCTGGACCTACAAGCTCCTCGATGCCCAGCCTCCAGCAGGTCTAACTGGACTACTTACCTCAAAACAGACCAGACGACCACTCCGCTCCTCTAACAAAAATCTCCTGGAAATTCCTTTGGCCTGCTCTGTCGCTGGGAGTAAATCCTTTACTCACCTAGCCCCTGAATCATGGAACAATCTCCCCAGCCATCTTCAGGAGGCATCCACCCTAGCCATATTTCAAAAGGGACTGTGTACTCACCTCCTCAAACTTAGTCCCTGCCCCTGCATTAATGGCTAGTCAACCACACATTGCGTCAATTTGTGCTGGCTCTAAACTGCTCCCCTACAAGGGTAATGACTAATGACTGCACAAGCTGGTACTCTATCCTATATGGAACTTCCTGTTTGCATTTAAAGCACTTATCACCCTCACCTCTATCTATCTGCCATCACAGCTGTACTCTGTATAGTAATGTATTTACTGCCCTCTTCCACAGAAACTGTATACTGTCCTTATACCTCCATATTATATGTACTACACTGTTCTGCTGTACTCATTAATGTAATGTACCTCCTGTATTAGTTGTGCTGTACTGCTGTATTAGATGTACTACTGTAATAGACGTACTGCACTGTACTGCTGTATTCACTAACGTCGTGTACCTCCTGCCCTCTTCCACAAAAACTGTGAAACTGTATACTGTCCTTGTAATCCTGAACAATATGTCTGACACAGTACTACCTGACTGCATGTACAAAATTATATGTAACTAACTCCAGGTCGCCCCTGAAAAAGGGACCTTCGGGGCTCAGTGGGCTTACCCGGTTAACAAAATTTAATAAATAAATAAATAAATAATCCAAGACAGTCTTTGAATGAAGCAGCTGACAAGCTTAGACAGCAGGCCCTCTCCATCAGTGATAGAGCTAAGCCATCAACATTTATGTAGCTAGGCCCTAAGGGAATCGGAACCCACTTTGAGTGTGGTCATAAAGGCACTTAAGGATATGGATAAAAACTCATGGACTTTCAAACTTACTTTGCTACACGTAAGTCTCAGATGGGAGCCATGCCAACTGAGGTAAGCAACATGACAGACATGGCAACTGAATCAGTGAGCATGACAAAGGACTCATAAAGGAGAATAAAACTCTTTGTTACATACTTAAACATTTATAAAATCATGCTTGTTCAGCAAATCTCTGTGTTATTGGACTGAAGGCATATTGCGTGACCCTTGGTGTTACCAAAACAATCTGAGCATATTTTGCACTCATCTTCTGCTTACATATGGTGTCCATGAGGGGGATAAGATTTTGGATGCAGAAAGGTGACACAGAAACCTGTTCCTCCTTAATGAAACAAATGGTCTTCATATGTGACTAAAGTAAGAGCTTCTGTGCTATCTATGGCAAGCCGATAGGGACATAATTCAGAATCTCTGGCTATATAGTAAAATACATACACTATATAGTGAAATACATACATCATATAGTGAAATATTTACATTATATAGTGAAACGCATACACAATGTAGTGAAACACATACACCATCTACTGAAATATATACATCATATAGTGAAATACACATACTGTATACTGAAATGCATGTCATATAGTAAAACATATACATTATATAATGAAATGCTTACATTATATACTGAAATACATACACTACCTACTGAAATCCACATACTGAGTACTGAAAATCCACATACACAATATACTGAAACTGAAACAAGTGTACTATATACTGAAACATATACACTACATATACAGATACCTAGTCAGATACATACACTACAGACTGAAAAATCCACATAAACTATCTACTGAAATAAATACATTATATATTGTAACACACACACTATATGTTGAAAAAAATCTGCATGCACTATATACTGAAACAAATACAATACATATTGAGATACATAAACTAGCTATTGAAATATATACACTGCACATTGAAAAATCCACATACACTATCTTCTGAAACAAATACACTATATATTGAAACATATCCACTATATATTGAAATACATACACTATCTATTGAAATAAATACACTATACATTGAAAAATCCACGTACACTATATACTGAAACAAATACATTCTATATTGAAACACACTATCTATTGAAAAATTCTGCATACTCTAAATACTGAAAGAAATACATTACATATTAAAATACATACACAGTATATTAAAAAATCCACATACACTATATACTGAAACAAATACACTACACAGCGAAACACATACACTATGTATTAAAATACATACAGTATTGGCTGAACAATCCACATACAGTACACTACATACTGAAACAAATACTCTACATACTGAAATTAGCCCTGCCCCTGCACTCATTTTCAGCTGCATTCAGGGAGCTGCTGACCTGGTGAGAGGATTTTTTTTTTTTTTTATTTAGTTGTTTAACCAGGTATAGCACACTAAGCTGAAAGCTTTTTTACAGGAGCAACCTGGGAGCACAAGGAGGTTAAGTGACTTGCTCAGGGTCACACAGTATGCAAGTAGAAGCTGTGGGAATTCAAACCCAGGTCTGGTCTGCTGGATGTCACCAGATTTGCAGCGCAGAGCCTTAGACCACTGCGCTATACTGCCTCCCTATGTCTATAACTGCAGAGCAGAAGGTAAACAAAACAGGGCTATCTATTATTCTACTTCTTTATGATATTTCCATCTTGTTTTGCTTGAACACTTTTAATCAAATTTCAGAACATTGTGATGAGACAAGAAACTTTTAGAGCTAATTTAAATACAGTAGTTTATTCTTTTAATTGAGTGCTGCCCTCATATACTGTTAAAAACACATTTGAATAGGAAGCTAATACTTAGGATATTCCTAACATACATATCACTCTCATACCATATAAACATAGGGGACTGCATGCATTTTTCTAAGTTGAATTTTGATCAGATTTATGTGTAATTAATTACTGTATTAGTCCAGCAACTTATCAGAGCTGAATGCTTGGGAAGCACTGCAGAAGCTGTGATAGTATAAGCCAAAAGCTTTCCTAGTTTGTACTCTACAGAGTTTGTTTTGATTTAGTTTTCATTTTTATTTTAATGTTTTGTTTAATAAAGGTTCTTGGTTAAGAAACAAAAATATATATTCTTTGCAGCAATCACTAAGGGCCCAGTTCTCGTCAGGAGCTCAGCTGGCATACACATGATTTGCATATTTCTGTTCCGAATAACTTCACTGTGATGCCTCACTGGTGGCATGCACAGTCCTTAGCTTCCCTTTTACATAACTGTGGAGCACTGCAAGGTGGACAGAGCTTTGCCAGGCACTGGTTCTCCACTATTAAGCCTGCCTTGGTCTAGCTGCATAATACGTAGTAACCCTGCTTATATTGTATGACTGTGTTATTGGGTTTGAGATTCCCAAACTGTGTTTTATTTCTTTCTTTTTCCATAGAGATTTTTATCTTCTTAGTCACTCAGTGACTCCCTTGCCCACTGACCTGTCCAACCCCATCATCCACTATTCCCAGAACTTACCTGCTCTGAGATCCCCCATGGCCCCCCCATGGGATATATCTTTGTTACAGTGATGCTGTAACAACGACACCCCAACAGCAATTCCCCAAAAACGATCACACTAGCGGCAAGCTGTATTTGCCACTGACTACATGTTGCAGCAATTGATGTGCAGGCAGTAGGAATTGTCATTTCTCCACTGTCTATGTGCCTGGAGTTGGCAGTCTATAATAGGATGTGTGTGGAGAACCCCCCCCCCCCGCATTGACTCAGGGTCAACATCGGTCCGTTTCCTGGTCGGTGTTGGGACGTGGCAACATTGGGACTGTCCGTGGCATTGTGTCACTGTAACGGCTGTCAGGGAACTTTCTGTCCCCGCGGCATAGTGGAACCCCTTCATGGTGGAGCCTGGGGGGAGAGGGCCATTCACAAGGAAACACATATTCAGACAGGTGGAGAGCCTGGTTAGTAATGCAGAGCCTGTGGCAGGTTGGTGGATCATTCCACCATTGGGGGTTTTCTACCTTTGGTTTCATCCCCTGGGCAGTCAAGCATGCAATGATGCCAATGCATGTAAAGGCAAGTACTTGCTTTGTGCCTTCCTGAGTCCTCCCCTTTATGGCATTCCTGCCAACCCTCCTCAGCTAGGTGGCTGTTGAAGAGTGGGTGGTCAGACTCCCTCTCCCTGAGGGGAGAGCAGTCCCTGAGATGCTCAGTCATCTGTCCCTCCAGCTGATCCCAGTTCAACCCAGGTCCACCAACAAAACCAAGCCATTGGCATGGGAGTCAGAACAGCTACCACCAAGCTGCTAGGCCAGCCTACCAGGCTGTGTTTTCATAAGCAAATAAAGACAACACTCAGATGAGAGAAGAAATTGTATTTTAACTGCAGTTGTTATAAATGTTTTAAGCCGGCCTGCCAGCACAGCAGAAAGATTTAGCACTGTGATGCGGGTGTCCTGGGTTTGGGAATGGACTCAGGATGTTTGAGGGCCAGCCGGGGTGGTGGTGGATTGAGCGCCCATCACACACTGTCAGTCCCTGAGGGGGAAGGGGGGAGTGTGATTCCAGTTTCGTGGCT
This sequence comes from Neoceratodus forsteri, assembly GCA_016271365.2. Taxonomy (NCBI): domain Eukaryota; kingdom Metazoa; phylum Chordata; order Ceratodontiformes; family Ceratodontidae; genus Neoceratodus; species Neoceratodus forsteri. Next base: position 756,265,797 of record CM057449.1, on the reverse strand, counting down.
CCCTGCTGACCACGGGACACACTGGAGCACCAACTAATGTGCAATACTAGGGAAGGCATGTCAGGTGCATGATGTGGGTGTTTCACAGCATCCGCTCAACATGCACCCCATCAAGAAAAAACACAGAAAATTGCCTCCAGTGTGCATAGATGATGCCCTGCCCCGAGACTGGCCTGGATTCCCATCACAACTGTGATTGGACACCTCCAGAGTTGTGCCTGAGGGCTCCACCCTGGGGGGTAATCCAGGGGGCACTTCAGTAGGGGGTTCCAGGGTCCATCCAGGAGGCAGGGGGACCAAAAAGGGGATTGCCACTGGAAGAATACAAAGCCTAGTAAGTTTACAAATAAATAAATAAATGTTTTAAGTCACATCACAATGTTTTGAAATTGTATAAAGGTTTTTCAAACAAAACAACATGAAAAAATACATAAAGAGACAGAATAGGATAACCCATTTGTGTTTACTTTCTGCAACTTAAGAGGCATCAGCCAGGATTTTTAGTCAGGTGCCATTTTCAGAAGGTTAGTGCAGCACTAAAGATGTAAGCATCATGCTATGTGGGAACAGCACAGTTGGACAGGAGCCATATTCAGTATCTCCTGATGCTAACCTGATCATGTGCATGTGCATATGTACTACTGTGGCCATGCAAATGAAGCATCCCCCCCTGCATACAGAGCAAAGTGCTATATAAAAGGTTTTGAAAGTGCTTAACAGCTGAAATTGCAATGCTGTTTACTGCTTTCAAAAATCCTGCTCTCATTTGAGCATATAGTGGTGCATATTGTCACCTCGCCCCAGTCACCATTCTGATGCCCCCAAGTAGTATAATAAAATGATCCCTTGGTGGGTGACATGGGTGCTAACTTGAGGGGTGTAGAGAGTAGTGACTGTTCTGTGTGTTCTACTTATAGTTCTCAGGGAAGGGAAGATTGGAGGAGATGGAAGGGGTTTCTGTTTCTATAATGTTAAAAAACTCAGCGAGCGGTAAAGGAGGCATTGGGGAGAGCTACAACATATATGTGAGTGAACTTGGTGTGGACATCAGTGGCATCATGCCCATAGGGCCCGAGGGGGCATGTGCCCCCTCCCCCCCCAATATTGTTGTGCAGGCTATTAAAAAAATGTATTTATTATTTAATTTTTTATTCTTCGGATGGTTGGAAACATTTTTTTTTGGTTTTTCAAGTTATTTTTGGAGGGGGGGTGGGGGTTGGGGTTCTGAATTGATTGGTGTGTGGTGAGACGACTAAGTGCCGCTGGCAGTTTTAAAAAAATGTACTTGCTCCTGCTGGGCTGGCAACTGGCTTCGGGACTGGCTGAGATGAGCACCTGTAAAAACAAACAGAGACAGACACACAACAGTTGATTGGTGGTAACTGCCAGGCAGTCAGCAGCTAATCACAGCCGAGGCGCGAAGAAAAAGCTCACGTGGCAAACTGGTTCATTCATCGTCATTGACATCATTCATTTACCACTCTTGCCAAACCTGATAGTAGGTCATTCATTCCATTACTCAGTCGGCACTGAAAGAGTGTGGTGTGTTCCTCCTGAACACAAGAAGAAGACAAATAATAAGTTAGGTCCTGGCGTGGCTGCTTCCTGGTTTAAGAAAAAAAAAGGTCCATATACCGCCAAGGCCAAGCAGCAGCTGGGGAAGGAAGCAAGGCTAGGAAGCAGTTTTAATTCTCACCATTGGCATTGCCATGCCACCCCGACCCCCCACTTCCCTGTATGAAAATTACTGCTGCTGAACCAGGCCAGGCGGGCAGCCGTAACATCGTCACTCGCCTAAGTTCGGGTTCTCGCACCTGATCCCTTTGCTTAGTTTAGTTAGTTTCCTGATTTCTATTTGAAAAGTTATTTTCTTGTGGCCCACCTCTCCCCGGTCAATGAGTCCTCCCATCCTGTCTGACAGAGTGGGGGTGCAGACTTGTGCCCCCCCCCCTTCGTGTGGCACACCTGGTGGAAGACTCGGCCATGGATTACTTTAGGACAGAAGCGAGGGAGGAGGGCGCTGCAGGCAGACTGTGTGGCGGTTTATCATTAATTTCCATCCGACACACGCACGCATGTCACCCTGTATAGAAACCTGTACGGATGAGAAGGGATGCAGGGCTGACTGCTTAGTGTCTGTCAGGATTTCAAGAATCATCAGCAACAGGTGTTGCGCTGGAAGGCTTCAGGCAGAGTAAGCACCCACCTAGTGAACATATGACAAGGTCTGCAGACAGACAACGGTTGAGTGGATCAGCAGCAGACGGCTGAGGAGGAGTGGAGCAACTCCCAGACACTTGGTTTCGACTACCATTCATGCACCAGATAAAAAGCCCAACACCAACCTAGAGCTCAGAGTTATACTATTTACTGATCATTTGTGCACTGTAGGAACATCATGCAACAAGTCCTCCCCCCCCCCCAATAATGAAGGTAGAGAAGGTACTTGTCGTAAAGAGCCCCTGCAGGTTAGTATATTCTAAACTTTTTTCTGAGATGGCAGGAGGTAAACCAACTAAGTTATGCATCAAAGTTCAAATGAGTGTGCAAAGTAATGCACTGCAGTCTCTGTAGTTACACAATTCTCTTTTATACAGTGCTGTGGTGTTTTCGTACCTCTCAATCTGCTATGAATTTCGCATACCATGATGATTTTTAAACACTCACATTCACCCTTGCTTCAAAAAGGCTTAATAATGTTATCATGCCTCTCAACCTTTTGTCACTGAAATGAGGAACATGGATATTTTGGGATGCTCAACAAGATGGACAATGAGGGACACACACTCTTAGAATAAGGGACACATCCCCAAACATGAAGATACAAGCTCAGAACTTTGTGGAAACCATTATGTTTTCCTGTAAACAAGGTTATTTTTGAGTTGTCATCTTAGAACATTATGAATTTCTGCTTCAAAGTCTGAATTTACAGCACATTCTCTTTATGGACAGCACATAGTCCATGAGAGACAGAACAATTTTAAGGGGTCAAATGAGGGATGGCCCTTGTAATCAGGGACAGTTGAGAGTATTAATAATGTCAGAGCTATTCTGAACACACAAACTAGTAAATAATTGAACTATCTTGATAGAAACATTCCATAGCACTAATATATGGGGCTAACTATTTGTAGATATATTATTATTTAAAATAATAAAGTGCTACACACATTCTGGCCATTTGCTATGAAGTTTAGAAGGCCAGTGCTATGACTTTTAATGCTGAGAGATTGAGATGTATAGGTGTTTTGGACAGGTCCAGGGGCGTCACTTAGCTATAACCAGGGATTTCAGTTATGATCGCTACGATTTCTTTGCAACCTGTAATATACAGTATGTCTCTTGCAAACTGGATTGCAGTTTACAACCCCTGTGTAAGCTCCTCTGCCCAACATTGGGCGCCCACACAGGGTTTATATCCAGCAGTTTAAGTCAGAAAGTTTATACAGAGCCTCCCAAGACAGAGGACAGGGCATCTTGAGTGACCCCACTCCCACTGAGTCAGTCAAGATGGTCAGGAAAAGACAAAAAGTCTGGATTGGATCTTCCTGATTCCTGAGAGCTGGCAGCAGGGCCAAGAAAGGAAAAGTCATGGGCACCAGTGCCACTGCTACACCAAGCATGCGGAGCAGCATGGAACTAAAGCTCCAGTATGAAGTGAAGTCTGGAAGTCTGTAATATTACTGGGTCCCAGGCTCCAGGGTAGGCAGCATAGCCAACACCAGACATCAATGAGCACCACTGGGCATGGGATAAATTAAATGCTTCCTTGTCCCAAGACAGGCAGTGGAGCTGAGAACAGAGAGAACTCAGTGCTGAACACCATTTTGTCATCAGCACATGTGCAGGGGCCCCTAAACCAGAGCTAAGCCCTCCAGTTGTAAATTGGGCAGAGTAGCTGCTGCTCCAACACCAGTACCTACCTCATGGGACTTGGTAAAACTGGACCCCAGACTGGACCAGATTGGTAAAACCCAAATAGGCAGGTTTAGTCGAACAGACACAAGTTGCACCCTGGATGGATGGATGGATGGCTGGATGGATGGATGGGTTGGTCCTTCTTTTAACTATGTGGTCTGGCCCAGTCCAAGCAGTCTGAGTTTTAACTACCTATATGGTCCATTTGGATCCTGGTGTTCTGGTTTTCAACCCATTCTATGTAGGGATGGAACCCAGACTATCAGGACTGGACCAGACCAGATCGGTATATGAAACCCAGACGACACAGCACAGACTGAGCCACATAGGTAAAAACTGATCATCCATTCTGAGTGGCTGGACCAGCAATATTAGCACAACCTGTGCCCAATCCAGCTGGTTCAGTCAGACTGACCAGTCCAGATTTTACCAATCTGGTCTGGTCCAGGTCTGGAGGTCCAGTTTTAACCATACCCCAACAGGCAGCAGGGACAAAATAGATGGATTGTAGCTCTGATGGGCATAAATAAGAGCTGCAGGAATCTGCACTGAATCACTAAGCAGCACACAAAAGATTTAAATGTCACTGTGTCAACATCAATGCATAGTCACTACCCCTGTCTTATGGTTGCACAAGACTGAGGGGCCTGTGTCATTACACTCCTGGTTACGGTGTTTATATCCAGCAGTTTAAGACAGAAAGTTAACACAGTTGCCTCCACCTAGAGATAAAGGTTTTAGTGGGCCTGGAGACAGTACAGTACAATCCTCTGGGTCATAGTACCTCCCACCTCCCCCCAGGGTACTCCTCCCATGGACCTCCCCAATGCAATAACAAATTACACACATCATGTACTTAACAGTTCTAAAATAAATAGCAAGACAATGAATTTAAAGAGGAAAAAGCAACAGATTTATTTACGGAAGGTCATGCTAAATGGAGAAAGGGAGTGTGCAGTTGGCTGGTCTTCTTTGTCCTCCAAATCCCATCTGGTTTAAACAACAGGACAGTTTTTCTGATGTGTCTGAAGGTGCAGCAAAAATATTACTTACCTGAGGCTGGTGTAAGGTACATTCTCTGGCTCACCCCTCAAACTCTGCCTGTCCACAAACCACACAAGCATAGTACAGTTCTGATGTGTGTCTTTCTGTACTTGGGGGCACTACCCTCCATCCAGTGACTTACACTTTAAAAATTAACAGTAGCTCCTGGAGTGTTACTGGGTACCCAGCCATGGAATCAGTGTAGGTCTTCTTTTGTTGCACATGACTGGCCAGCGGTGGTGCACTTAAAAGGAATAAAGTTAGCAATGCCTTCACAAAGTAAGATCCCCAAACTAAAGGCCTTAAATCTCCATGTGAGTTAGTACTCTTGGCTAGATGGTCAAGTCCAGTGATCTTTCCTTAAGTAGTTAACAGGTTTTGTTGCAATAGCAAACCCTTGATTAACTTATGGTTCCTGGTATTAGTGGACAAGTGTAGCTGACATAATTACTAGTTATTTATTTTATTTTACTTATATTATCTGTGGTACACAGAGTGTATTTGACATAGTCTACTTTCTGATTTCCCTCTCATAAAAATTATGTGATTGATGTAATCTGTTGACTGGCCTGTTTGTGAAAAGATAGAAGAAATCCAGTAAGCTGATTGGTGGTTTATAGGCAGTTCCATCCGTGGTTAGTAATCTCAGTAATACACCAGTCTGAAAATGAACTAATAAACATGAAAAGCTTGTTTTAATTCTACAGGATCCTTTTGTAATCCCAATTATAAATAATGCTGTAATTTGTAGCACCGCTTCGATCTATAATGAAACAAAAAGAGACTGTTTCATCCTAAACTGGTGTGTGCGTTCATGCATGCGTGCATGTGTGCGTGCATGTGTGCCTGCATGTGTGCATGCGTGTGTGTATGTAGAGCTCACCAGCGCTCAGAGGTTTTTATGCCTGGGAAAAGTTAATTTGGATTTTTGGATTTGCCTTCTTTCAACTGAGGATTTTTCTTAAGAGGAAAAGAACAACTTTATGTGGCAGAAAAAGTAAAGTACTTAACTGAGGGAGGGAAAAGAATAGGTGTTTGACAGATTGTTTTAATCTAAGCTTCCCACCTCCCCTGGGGATTTAGGGAGGGCATCCCACATTTCTAGTATTCATAGCCCCAGGTAACATCCATAGGGAGGCAGTACGTATTGACCCTTAGCCTCCAATGCCAGTGTGCTGAGGTAATTAGCCCCCAGCTTCAGACTTCTATGGGGTGAGTGGCATCAGAAGAGGCTGGTAGTCCCAGTCTATGAGCACCTGTCGGCTAAGGCAAGGGCTGGACCTAATAGTTCTTTTGCAAGTGCAGTCCAGAAATATATGTGAGGTGGGTGTTCTGTCTGTGTGGGAAGCTTTAGTGAGCGTCTAAAATGACAACATTGCACCTTAGGGGTCCCAGAGGAATTTTACTACTGCTGAGGACTGTCAGCCTGCTTAAAATGTAAAGTAGTGCCTCTAACTTAAATTACGTAGTTCACCCTGCACAATTTGAGACTGTGTTGTGTTCTCTGTTAAATTATCCTATGGCGGGGATAAGTGTTCACCTGTAGTAAAAACAGACTTTTAGACTCTGCCCCTGTGGGGTGAATGCCATTGTCCTGAGAAGGAAAACATACCAGAGAAATCAGTAGACACACAAGTTCAACAACAGCATTCTTTCTTGTGGGAGGTGAGCCAACTCAGAGGGTGTGGACTATGGCTAGGTCTGGTGCTGGGCTGGCTACTTCCACAATTCTGTTACTGGGCCAAATTGATTCTAGGTTTGTAAGACATGCCTTCTGTGTGTTTTTCATTTTGTAAAAAAAATGAAAAACACATGGAAGACAAGCCTGCATGCCGATGATAAAAGCCTCACAAAATACCAAGTTCTGACTAATTAATGAAAAAAAATTGAAATACAAAAGGTAACACTGTAAGCAGAATGAACAAAGGACAAACACAATTTTATCACTCTTCTAACCTATTTCAGTATTATGGCATTTAGCTTGCTGGGAACAGCTTTCTGGATTGCTAAAAGTCACCAAAATGCACCATTTGACTTCACTTTTTCAAAATGTTCCCAGAGCGCATGCCCCCGGACACCCCTTAGAGAGGTTGAGATTTTATGCCCCTCCAGAATTTCTGACTGCATGACGCCCTTGGTGGACATGTTATTACTAACTGTACTACGGGACATTAAAGTTTATTAACTGAAAGTCAATGACCTGAAGACCACAGTAAAGAGAAATTGGGTATGGTCCTACTTTAAAAAGGAAAAGGGGGATGTGTACCTCCTACAAGAAACTCACATGACCAAGGAAAAGTCAGACAAATTGGCTAATTCATGGGGGAAGCCTCTTGGTGGCACCTTTTACTTCTAAAGCTCAAGGGGTCGCAATTTGGTTCTGCCGAGGTTTGAGGGTCGCCATACGTGTTTCTATATCAGATCCCCAGGGGTGATATGTGGTGGCAGATGCCACAGTGGAGGACTGCAGGCTTACCCTAGTATCTTTATGTGGCCCAAATTATGATAGTCCAGAGTTCTATCCCCACATGTCTCTAATCCATCCAGATAATATCCTTATAGGTGGTGACTTTAATGCTTTTGGGACCCTGTTATGACCACTTTGGAACCCAAGCTCACCTGCCCCTAAGAGTGTGGCAACACTGAGATTTTTGGCTAGGAAAGGACTCTGACTGAAGTATGGTGACACCTCCATCCTCAAGGGCAACAATACTCCTTTTTCTCACATTCCCACCATTTATTTACAAGGATAGATTATATGAAATACAAAATCACACATACCCCCATAAAGCAAATCACCACAGTATACTATGCTGGTTCAACTTTAAGCAGAAATGCATGGTACCAAAAGGTCTCTCATACAGTCTGCAAAGGGTGCTAACAGAAAACACATACACATGTTTCATCCCACCAGGACTCATCAGTGTGCCTCGTCTGTTTGACACCAGAGTGGCATGAACCAGCTACCCTAAGATGGTCTATCTGGATTATGTTGTGGGAAACCCAATAAAAAAAAAAAAAAGTCAAAAGACAAAGAACCTCAGTGTGCAAGTACTGAGGCAATGGTTACCCCAAAGGGCACTGGCCAGGAAGCCAAGTTCAATGAAATACAAAATCACACATACCCCCCATAATGCAAAGCACCATGGGCTGTATATGCAAATCATCACAGAATATAATGCTGGTTCAACTTTAAGCAGAAATACATGATACCAAAAGTTCTTTCACACAATCTGCAAAGGGTGCTAATGGAAGACACATACACGTGTTTCGCCCCACCAAGACTCCTGCCAGGGATAATGTGACTAAGCAATGGTGCATGGATCCCACATTATTAACTGATCAGCCATTTAAATTCCATATGTCTAAGGCACTAACAGAATTTTAACCTTTAATAAGGTGGGGGAGATCTCAGCAACTAATACTTGGGAAGCCCTGAAGGCCCATCAGTGTAGGACAGACTTTCAGGCTGAGAGGGATCTGGAGCAAAAGATCATTGTTCTGGAACTGAAGGCAATGCAGGGGAATGAAGGGGTGTCTATAGGTGAAGTAAAACAACTTAAGGGAAAACTGAATCAGATGTCCTCAAAGCATATTGAGAGGAGCCTTCTTCTGGCTCTAGCAGGGTTATATTTTGAGGGGGGTAAGGCCGGGGAAATGGCTAGCATGGAAGATCAAAAAACAGCAGGCAGACAGAGTGACCCTTTATGTCGAATCCCAAGATGGGGCCATAACTGCAGATCCTATAAACATAAAAAAAAGCATTTCAAGACTTTTATGCAAAGTTGTACTCCTCTGAAGTCCCTGCGCATTCGACCCCTTGGGTGTTTTTGAATATTCCCCTGCCAAATGTACCCCAGCCTCTGAGGAACAATATGGACTGCCTGATATCACCACAAAAGATTAGGGATGCCATTTGGAGCTCCAGACCTGGTAGGACCCTGGGCCTAAAGGAATCTCAATAGAATTCTACAAAACCTTCTGGGTGGTGCTCCACCCACTAATGTACCAGACATTCAAAGAAATCCCTGGCAAATTGCTGTCTTCCCACCTCACAGACTCTGGCCACTATCACAGTTCTCCCAAAGCCTGGCAAAACCCAATAAATGTGATTCATACCACCCTATATCTCTGCTAAACACAGACTATAAAGTAATTGCTAAATTATTAGCTGCCAAGCTGGAGCAGGTGTTGCCCAGCAGAGTCCACCTTGATCAGGTGGTTTAATTCAGGGTTGTTAGCAAAAGCACAACATCCGTTGCACTTTTATAGTATGGGCAAACAAGCAGAGAAGAGTGGAGGAGGAGGTCAGGCTTTTTGGCACTTGATGCTGAAAAGGCCTTTGACCATGTCAAGTGGGCTTACGTGTTTGTTGTTTTGGATAAGTTTGGGTTTGGGTCTGGGCCCCAGTATAGAGAGTGAATGCAAACCCTATATAAAGCTCTCTGGGCTCAGATCCTAATGAATGATGAGCTGTCATCACCATTTAATCTGACTAGAGGAACAAGGCAGTGGTGCCCCCTCTCCCTCCTATTGTACATCTTAACATTAGAGATCCTAGCTACAGCCACACGAGGGTACCCCAATATCCAAGACTGTGTTCATGATGGAAAATGTCATGTTATTTCTCTTTTTGCAGATGATGTGCTGCTGTTTATGGCCAACCCAGATAAAGTCCTTCCTGCCCTAACTAACCTATTTCAGGTGTATGGAACCTTATCAGGTCATAAAATAAACTGGGTGAAATGCGAGTGGATGTCAATGGGACAAACCCACACCCCTATCACAATCACCAATACTACTATCAACCCCTCTTCAAAGCTTAAATATATTGGCATTCATCTCCCTAGAAAATTATTGTCGGTAGAGGAGCTAAATTATAAGCCCCTTATTAAAAAAAAATCTGCATAGATTGCAAGATATGGAATTCACTGCCCTGATACTCTTGGTAAAGTAAACTTGACCAACATGTGTGTTCTACCCCAATGCCTGCATCTATTTCAAACACTTCCTGTTCACATTCATGATAAATACTTTAAGGCCCTCCAGGGCTATGTATCCACCTTGCTGTGGTGAGGCCAGAGACCCCAAGTCCGAAAAGAAGTGCTGTAGCAACTAGTGGACAGAGAAGGCCTGGGTTTACCAAACCTTAGCCTGCATTATCTGGTGCCACAACTGGCTTTCCTCAAAGACTTGTATCCCCAGGGGGATATAGTATGGGCCTAAGTGACCCTGGAAGACACTTTGGATGCCCCCCCCTTTACAGTGCTCCCTTTGCTCCTGCCCTAGCAAGAATCCAGAGTACAGGTACTAAAACCCATTTTCGAGGGCCTCATTGAGAGACTGGATTACAGCCCATAAGATTATCCGACACCACTCTACTTTCTGTCTGGACCCCACCATTAGGAATACCTCTGATGCCAAAACTCGATTCTAGGACCAGTTAGCAAAATCATGAGCAAGTGGGAGAACAAGGATTTAAATCTGATCTAAGAGCTCTTCACAAGAGGAAATTTGTTGTCATATCCGCAATTAGCACATAATTACAAATTGCAACCCTCCAGCTTCTTTGCCTATCTTCAGGTGCATGTCAAACTAGGAGGGACAACTGCATGTAAGGGCCTCCTAAGGGATCATCACTGGAGAAGGCTCTGATTGAGTGCCCTTAAATCCAAGAGCCAGAACCTTTAACTAAAATTTGCAAAATTCTCCAGGAGGCACTATCTGACCATTGGTCAGTGTTTGAACCCGATGGGAAGGGGACTTGGGAGAGTTCCCATCACCATAAGTGAATGGGAGAAGGTTTTGAAAGAGCAATGGCCTGTTTAGTAAAAATAGACTTAGAGCCATTCATTACAATGTCCTCCATAAAACATACTTTACCCCAGTGTTGGCCCACATGATAGATCCCAAGAAACCGTATACTTGCCCAAAATGTCAAATATCTGTAGTGATCTTTTATGTTGGCTTGAGCACCTGCAAGCAACATCCTGCAGTAGTATGGGTTTTGGGGTGCTGCAGCTGTTGGGCGTAATGCAGGGCTTGCATTAGTAGGTGCATCCTCATTCCCCAATCAGCCTGCTTGCAGTGCCATACCATGCATGTATAATACAGCACATCTACAAAGGTCTGCTGAACTGGCAAGCCCGCCATACACAGCGGACCTTCGCTTTGCCAAAGCTCGCCGCCATTATGAGCATGGTCAGGAAGCAGCTCAGGCTGCCGACATTGGGGTGCCCAATCCCTGTCAGTAACCCCCACTGTGTTAGTGTGCCGACGGGAGCCCCTCCCCATCGGCATCGCCCCAAATGTTGAATGCCGAGGGGTGCCCAATCCCCGCCCATGCCCCCATTTTCTTTTTGTTCCTACAGGTGCCCAACTCGCCGGGCATTCCTCCGTGTTGTGCCAACAAGGGTGCCCAATCCCCGTCAAGCACACACCCCCCAAAAATAGTTAGGTGGCACACTGGGAGCACATCCCAGTGTGCCAAATGCCCTGCAACATGAACACTGTCCCACGATGGTTTTTCTTTTTTTCCACGAAACGAAACCGTCCCTAGTAGTCTCGATGCCCCTCCCCACCCACACTCCACCCACTGCGCACCCCTGCCTCCTCACCTCCCCACCCCATACTTACCTCTGTCGTCTGGTGTGACGATCTTCCGTGGACTGGGAACACGTCTGCACTCTTCAAAGCTGACTGAGAACTGAGGAAATGCCAGTAAAATATATAATGGAGTGAATAGGGGGTTTTCAACTTTGCTGCATATCTCAGGCATTTCTTGGAATTTTGGCACCAAATTTTCAACATGGGTTTTTTGAGGCCCCTCCTCATGAATTCTATCACTGTCATGGCATTAATCGGCCTCAAAAGGTGATTTTGCAGTCACCGCGCAAAATCACCTTTCGGGACCTATTAATGAAATGACAGTGCCAGTGTTCATGAGGTGGCCTCTCAAAAAGCCTATGTTCCAAATTTGGTCGGAAAAATCCAACAAATGCCTCTTTTACGAGTGTGCATTGTGCAGTTGCTACGCAGGCTCGTAACTTTGTGCATTCGCAATATTTTAACGCTGGATTTTCAGCATTGGCATTTTTGTACATCTCCTTGTGAACAGTACAGCTGTCATTTTCCACATCCTGCCTGAAATGTGTTTCCGCACTTCTGGTGCACAATAGCGCAGTTACTGTGGGAAATCAGTGTTTGGGCCAGATTATAAAAATGACAGTGACACAGTTCATGAGTAGAGGTCCTAAAGTGCCTATGTTGAAAATTTGGTGCTGATACTCCATAAAATGACTGTGTTACGAGCGTGCGTTGGCAGATTGCATGCACGCTTGTGCCGTTGTGCATTCGTGATATTTTCACTCTGGATTTTCACCATTGCCATTTTCCCACACCTCTTGATGAACAGTACAGCCATCATTTCACATATCCTGCGCAAAATGTGTTTTTGCACTTCTGGCGCAGAATAGCTTGGTTGCTGTGCGAAATCACTTCTTGGGACACTTTGAGGAAATGACAGTGACAATGTACATGAGCAGAGGTGGTAAATGCCTATCTTGAAAATGTGATAAATTAACGTTTCATAAATGGTAGTGTTGCAGCGTGGCGTTGTATATTTTGCACGCACCCTTATAACTCGTAAATTTCAGATATTTGTCTGCCACATTTTCAACACTGGCATTTTTTACACCTCCTTATGAACTGTGCAGCTGTCATTTTTCACATCCTGCCTAGCATGTTTTCCGCACTGCACTACCAAACACCCAAAGGGACACCTTAATGCCTGTCACTCTCTGCGGGGTGGGGGTGGGTTAGCATCAGTTCAATACTTGATTGTCATTCCTATGCTGCATCTCTCTAACTTCTGCACTCCCAATGGCAGCAAGTCAACATTCGGCATTGACAAATGCTTTTTTCATATGTTATGGTCCTGTCCAAAAGTGAACGATTCCTGTCAGGCTATCACAACCTTATTAAACTGAAGCCGGCCCAATGGTGCTGAGGGTTGAGGCGCTGGACGACACATCTCGCACCATGCTGGTGGCCCGAGTTCAGGAGTGAGCTCGGGTGACAGGGGTTGGCAGGGGGAGGGAGAGGATTGAGTGTCTGTTGGACTGCTCTTCTCCCCCAGGGGGAGGGCTATGCGGTGTCTGGCATCCCAGTGACCCCCAGTGGAGATCAGGGGCACTGCAGGATGTAGGACCAGCAAGATTTGGGGTGAGCATGGTGATGCTGGCAGGTTGCCATGCATCATGGCATCATTGCATGCCACACTTGGGGAGGAGGGGCATTCTCCAGAACAGGGAAAACACCAGCTCTGTGGAGTAGGCGATGGCACCTGATCCCCATGCCCACCGCCAGATCCTACCAACCCAGCCTTCCAGTTCCTCCACCCAGGCCCTTACCTGCAGCTTGGCCAGCTTCTAAGAGCACCCAAAGAGGAGGGGCTGCCCCACCCAAAGGGGTCAAGCCAGGGGTACTTGCTGCAGGGAGGGTAGGGAGAGAGGAAGCTCCTGATGGGAGGACCTCAGGTGGGCAGGAACAGATCAGGATGCCCAAGAGAGCCCCCGCAGGCTGCAACCAGAGGGAAAAAGATTTAAAAAAAAAGAAACTTATTAAAACGAGTACTAGGAACACATAAAAGTGCCACAGCTAAGGAAAGTGCAGTTATGTAAGAACTTACCGTAACAGTAGATCTTCGAGAGAGGCTCTTGCGGTAGGCAATTAGCATTAGGACCGAACCACCAAGTGCTAGGACCATACAGAAAACTTTAGTTAGCAGTGTCTGGTGGAGACTGCCTACTCGGCATCACATGACCAACATCAGCCCGATGCTATAAGTGAGCCGTCCTCCACGCCGCCTCCAGTTCTCCCATCGAGACCTAAAAAGGTGCAACAGAAGAAGGATGGTTCCTGGAGCCAATATAAAGCTGAAAAGAAGCAGTAGTAGTAGCAGCAGGGGGAAGGAGGGAGGGAAAAAGCTTGCCTACTGCAAGAGCCTCTCTCGAAGATCTACTGTAATGGTAAGTTCTTATGTAACTGTGCTATCTTACTTTGAAAGGGCTCTTGCAGTAGACAATAACTATTAGGACTGAGTCCTAAGCAGTGTAAGTCAGCAAAAGACTTAGCACAGGAGGCAGGAAAGGTCTACAGTAGGCAGGAAAATTTATAAGGCAGAAGACCCTGGAGGATGGCTAGTTCAAAGCCTGCCCTGCTTCTAAAGGCAATGTCCAGACTGTAATGATTTGTGAAAGTGTGAACAGAGCTCCAGGTAGCTGCTGCATAAATGTCCACAGCTGAGACATTCCTGAAACAAACTATAGATGCAGACATGCCTCTGATTGAGTACCCTTTAACTTCACTGAAGGGTTTGTTATACGCTTGATAAGAAAACAGAATGCAGTTTGCCAATCATTTGGATAAACACTGCTTTGAATCTGTGGTGCCCTCTTTTAGGTGCAAAACAAATGAACAACTGATCCTTTTTTGACTGACCTCATCAGATTAGTGTACTAATTCAAAATAAAGTGAACATCCAACATGTGCAGAATTGCCTCCCCTGATTAGAATGCTCAGGGTAGTACACTGGCAAGTGTATGGTCTGATTTAAAGTAAACTCAGAAACCACCTTTGGTACAAACTACGATTTGTACACAGAGCTACCTGGTCTCTGTAAAAAGCAAATAAGGCTCCATACACATAAGGGCCCGAAGCTCGAACATCCTTTGAGCAGAAGCAATAGCAACTAAAACTGCATTTTCTAAGATAGGTAGTGCAGATCACAACTCGTGGATGGTTCAAACGAAGGCAAAGTGAATTTTCTGAAGTATGAAGTTCATATCCTATGGAGGAACAGGGTCTCTGAGTGGGGGTTTCATGAAGTATTCCTTCAGAAAGGTATGGGAAACCTCAAACTGAGTCAAAGTCTTGCCTTCCACTGGAGTGTGGTAGGTGGATATGGCAGACAAGTGGGCTTTCAGTGAAGAATAGGTGAGCCCTAAGTCAGAATGGTGAAGTAGGTACACTAGGACCTGAGGAACAGGCACAAAAAGGGTCCCAACACTTGAAGCTGCCCAAATGGAGAACCTCTTCCACTTCATAGCATACGTGGTTCTCATGGATGGCTTTCGGGCCTCCATGAGGACCTTGAGTAACTCTGGAAGAGACCCCATAGCATGAGATAGCTACTTCAGAAAGCACCATCTGTGATGGTGAAGGTACTTCAGAGCTGGGTGCACAAGCTTCCCTTGCTCCTGAATCAAGAGGTCATGGCAGAGAGGCAGAGTGAGCTGAGGCTCCACTGCCAACTGTTGAAGCAGAGGGAGCCATATCTGGTGAGGCCAATAAGGGATGATCAGGATCATGTGAGCCCCCTCCACCTGCAGCTTGAGAAGCACCCTCTGCATCTCTGCATCAGTGGGAAGGGAGGGAAGGTGTACAAAAACCTCCCTGTCCAGCAGAGAGACAGGGTGTCTCACCAGAAAACACCAGGCCCAGGAACAAGTGAGCAAAAACTGTGTAGTTTTGCATTGTATGGGGAGGCAAACAGATTGAGATCTGACCAACGCCAGAGGTAGAAGATGTCCTCGACCACTGACTGCTTCAGTTCCCACTTATGTGCCCTTGCCTAAATGCAGCTGAGATTGTCCACTAGGATGTTTTGGACATCTATGATGTGCACTGCCATGAGCTGAAGGTGGAGCTGAACCGCCCAGTACACCACATGCCACACCTCCTTGCACAAGGGGTATGACCGTATGCCTCCCTGTTTGTTCAGATACCAGACCATGCACATATTGTCTGACTGGACTAGAAGCTAGCCTGGAAGGAGGAGAGGCTGGAAGGAATGAAGGGCACACAGCACCGCATGCATCTCTAGTACATTGATGTGCAAAGAAATCAACCACTGAGACCAGGGTCCCTGGGTTCTGTGATCCCCAAGTGAGCACCCCAGCCTTGACTGGAGGCATCCGTGGTCAGGGTTTGGGTCAGAGGGGGAGGCTGAAAAGGCACCCCTCTGCAGAAATTGTCCAACTCCTGCCACCAGAGGAGATCCTGCTGCATAGGGCCGGATATCAGAACCCTGTGGTCCAGGTCATCTGACCTCTAATCCTACTGAACCCTGAGTGTCCACTGCGTGATTCATATGTGGAGTCTGGCTAGAGGAACAGTGGGGATGGCTGCCACCATCGGGCCTAGGAGGCGCAAAACAGATCTGGCCATAGTCCAGTGGCTGGAGGCCACTAGCCTGGCCTGCTGCTGTGAGGTTTCTGCCCTGTCCAAGGGAAGGAAAGTCTGACACTGGGCTATATCCAGCACCACCTTAATAAACTGAAGGCCCTGGAAGGGTGCCAGCTGGTGAGAATTGGTGTAGTTCACCGTAACTCCCACCTGATGGAACAGAGCCATGGTTGCTGACAGAGAAGCTTCCAGGCTGTCCTTCGAGGGAGCTGTCAGGAGCCAATCGTCCAGTACAGGAACACAAAGAGACCTTGGCATCACAAAGCTGCTGCCACTATCACCAGATACTTGGTAAATACCCTGGATGCCAATGAAAGGCCAAAGGGGAGGGCTTTGAACTGAAAGTGCGCCCCCTGGAAAAAGAATCTCAGGAAGTGGCAGTGGACTGGAAAGACAGTATATGAGGGTACACATCCTGCATATCCAGTGTGCAAAGCCAGTGTCCCTTTTTCAGCAGAGGCAGCAGACCTGGAAGGGTCAGCATGAGGAACCTCTTGTACTCTATGTACAGATTAAGCGTGCTGAGGTCCAATATTGGCAGAAGGTCGTCTGTCTCTTTGGGCACCAGGAAGAAGTGGGAGTAATTCCCACTTCCTGCTTGGCCCTGAAGAATGGT
Organism: Neoceratodus forsteri; assembly: GCA_016271365.2. Taxonomy (NCBI): domain Eukaryota; kingdom Metazoa; phylum Chordata; order Ceratodontiformes; family Ceratodontidae; genus Neoceratodus; species Neoceratodus forsteri. The sequence goes on along the minus strand of CM057449.1, from coordinate 756,248,972 downwards.
CTGTATGGTGGATTTTCTCAGTAAATCTTGATCTCCTCTCTGATGAGAGGAATGTGACCTTTCGGGTAGTGAGAGTGACTAGGAGGGTTTTCTGGAGGTCACTCTATGAATTCTAAAGTTTGGCACTGAGCTATTAGCTGAAGAACCCATGTGTCTGCCATGATCGCCTCCCACCCAGGTAGGTGACTGGTGAATCTGCCCCCTACCAGCTCCTCCGGAACTAGACATGAAGGAGAGGGGTGGGCCATAAGTCAAGAGGTGGAGGGAGGGTTGGGGAGCCCTGCCCCAGGAGCTCCCTGCGATTTGGCAGGGGGGGTGGAGGTAGCTGGGGAAGCCTGACTTTTGCCCTGATGCTTGGTGAGCTGTTGTTTAGTCTGATGCTGCTGATGCTTGTGAAAAGGCTGCCTAGGCCGTGTATTAGTACAGTATATCAAGTGGATGGAGTGCAAAGCCTTACCACTCTCTTGTAGTTTCATCAAGAGATCCTTGATGTCTCCCCCAAAAAGCACCAAGCCACAGAAAGGGGCATCCAAGATTGAGGATTGAGCATCCTGGGCGAATCCAGACACCCACAGCCAAGCATGCCTGTGTAGGCAGACCACTGTCGCAGTGCTCTGAGCAGAGGCATCGACAGCATCATAAGTCACATGTAAGATGAGATGGCAGCTGATCTCTGCTGTCTTGACTGTCTGTTCTATCTTGGCACTGGCCTCAGAATTGGGAAAGGCCTTTAATTCAGATTTGAGCTGCTCCAGGATAGCCTTCTGGTAGCAGAACATACTTCTAGTAGCAGAACATATGGGCGACATAGTTTAGAGCCCTCAGTGCCAAAATGGAAGATGAATAGACCTTACATTCAAACTGGTCTAATTGTCTTGACTCCTTATCTGGATGGGAGGTGCTCATGTGCTAGGGCTTAGAGGAGCAGTCATGAGCTGCATTTATGACTAGTGAGTCAACCTTGGGTTGGTGCTGAGGTGGTCTTTGCTTCTGGGGCATGGTATAGTCTGTCTGCCTCTGAGAGACAGCACCAACGATGGCTGTTGACAAATTGTAGTGACTAAGTCATTGTGAGGCCCAATCCATGGGGAATCAGGAGAGGAGACAACTCTGGGAGGTCAAGGTGCTCTGCTGATCTCCTGTGTTGAGGGTCCTACTCCTCAGTCTTCCAGCTGTTGGCCTCTTGTATCTTTTGAGGATCTCTGTGAAGGAGGGATCTTCTGGAGAAGACTTGGGAGTCTCCTGAGCTTAAGATCCTCCTGGGAGGGATTCATAGACCAAGACTGATGAGGAAGAGCCAGAATTGGAGTCCAACAATGGGTTAGCATCCAGAGATCGTGACCGTGATAGGAAACCTTCCTCTGAGGTTCTGTTAACCCACTTCTTTGCCCCTTCACAGTTGAGACACCCACTGTGTGAATGGAGGTGGAGAGACGAGACTCTACTGGAGACAGAGACCGAGGGTGGGTGTAAGATGGGCCCACATGGAGGCGTGACTGGCTAATATTAGTCCAGCTCCAAAACCAAGCTGAGTGTTGGTTCCACTCCGTCAAGACTCAAATAAAACTTCATAGTCCACTGTGGCTATGAGTGGGCAGATGGAGGAAGCTGGTACAGTGGGGAGAGCCAGGTGTGGGATAACCTGGCGTCGGGTAACAGGCATAGGATATCATGGCATAGGATAGCTGGGCATATGACAGCCCGGCATTGGGTACCCTGGTGTTGGATAGCTTGGTGTTGGGTACCCTGTTGTCAGGTACCTCAGTGTGGAGTAAACCGGCATGGGATAACCTGGCATCGGGTAACCTGAGGAAGGACCCAACAGCAGTGCCAAAGGGCCGAACAGTGGAGCCAAAGGACCCGGCAAAGGCCCCATTGACACCAGAAGGCCCCGACAAAATGGGGTCTGATGATGGGCCTATGGGGGGGAGGCCTGGCGTTGGCCCTGAAGGGCCGGAAGATACCTCGGGGGTCTAGGGAGGAGCAGAAGGCCCAGACAGAGGGACCAGAGGAATGTGGGCTGGAGGATCCCCAGGAATGCCTGGCATGGGGAGTTCCAGAGCTGGGCGGTCCAGCACTGGCTGATCAATAGGGTCAGTGGGTGGCTGCCTCCAGCCTGAGTGAACAGGGAGGGTGGAGGCTCCACCGTGGGTGGTGAGTAGGGCCCTGGAGGGCATTCCTTCCAGGGCAGCTTCGCTTGCGCAGCAGTGGGCTCTGATCATAGAGACCAATGTTGGACCTAGAGTAAAGGGCCAAGAATGGGAGAAGCCTTTGAACTCGTAGGTGCCCATCTGAACTGTCACCGGCTCAGGTGGTGGGACCAAAGTCTGCCCCAAAGCAGAAGGGACAGGCTTGGTCTGAGGGCACTTCTCTTGGAGGAAGGCTGCCCTTGGCCTCAATCTCCTTGGAGAGCCACGGCCTGGGAGAAGGCCGATCCCAGTCCCAGTGCTTCTCCTTGTGCTTCTTGTTCTTTTGCTTGTAGGAATCAGAAGAACCCCTGGAGAGGATGAAGCCCGAATCTGCTACAGCTCCTTTTCCATGGAAGTAAGTTTTTGTTTAAAGAGATGGGCTTCCAGGACTTGCTGATGGCACTTCCATGTGGCCTGGTTAAACTTCTAGCAGGCCTCACAGCTCTCAGTGTCATGTTCAGGCCCCAGGTGCAGGAAACACAAAAAGTGGTCGTCTTTCTCCTGCATCTGCTTGGCACAGGAGCACTTATTCTGATGAGATTCGGAAGGAGTTGGAGAAGACATGCAATCCAATGACAAATTCTCACAGAATTGAAGAAAATTTGAAGAAAAAAAGGAATGTATTTTTATTGAAATGGCAGTTGACTGTAGCAGCATTTCGCGAGATCCGACATGCAGAGGTTGACAACGGGAAAGAACTGGAGGGCAGGCATAGGGACCACCTACTATGCAAGCTCGAGCCAACGTCAGCCACTTGACACCAGGTGAGTGGCCCCCATCAGACACTGATAGCTAAAGTTTTCCATGTGGTCCTAGCACCTGGCAGCTCAGTCCTAATGGTTATTGCCTACTGCAAGAGCCCTCTTGAAGTAAGATGTCTTATTAGGTATAACTAGTGAGGGGCTTCACCGGGTCGGGCCTGAACATCCCCTTTGGTGCTTGGGGATACTTGTCATGAAGCAAAGTCTAACACAGCACTAGTGGTTGGAGGCTGCCCCTACAGTGGCGCCTGACCAAACAATTGTTGCACTGTATGAAAACAGAGCATATACAATATACTGCTCACAACCAGTATGGAGAGTACCAAAAATTTGGGGTTCCTGGAAGCAGTGTTGCAATTACCCTAGTTCCCTACTTTCTAGGACCAATATGTTTTATGTGGGGAGTTTTATTGTATATGCTTGAAGGGGAGTAGGAGAAGGAATGTGGTACTGGGGACAGGACTCTGGAGGATCAGACAAAGTGCCGGGACTGGAACAACCTATAATATACTCTCTTACTTAGGCCATTGATGTTCAATATACACTGACCAGTGAGACAACCAGGTCTTGTTCTTTCATGGTCTAGGCCTGGGGGTCCCGTAGGTGGCTACTGGGATATTCTCAAGGGTTGCGTGAGGTATCACTACAGACCATCTGCAACAACTATTGCTTTAAGTGACAAAAGTGAAGAAGCACCTTAATGTACTCAGATTAGTTCACTATCTATAGATGGATTTATGTTCTTGAGCTATAAAGTGTAATGATTGTATCCTGTATGCTTGCTGAAAGTTAAATAAAGTTTACAAAAAAAAAACTGTGGAAGCGTGATGGACAGCAAAGACAGCAGGAGCAGACAGGCAACAGGAGTGGGTGGGGTCTCAGTGAAGTGGCAGGACAAAGTCAGCAGGAAAGTGTTTTCTTAGGTAAAAAATACATATGTTGTTATTTGTAAGGCTTAAGTTTACTTTAGTGGATTTACTGAGCATTTATTATGGGTTACAACTATCAGGGCAGAAGCATAGCTTTGAAGCGGACAGCAGGGAGGCATGCTAATTGAGCAGTACTGGGATCTAGGCAGTTATCGGAAAGTCACAGTACAGCAGCAGTTACTATCTTAAATTTTAATTTATGTGCTAAATGTTTGTCGATGCATGGTACTGTATAAAAAAAATGGTTACTAGTGGCTGTTTGAATCTTTACGCTTGTTACTATACGAGAGAAAAAATGTCGGCATTTCAAATCTCAGTGTTCTAACGGCATGCTGGTTTTATGTTCTGCCCTGCAGTCCTTGTTTTCAGATCTTGGTTTACACTGTACATTGAATGGATTTGATGCACAGGTAAGAACCAATCAGATGTGAGAATTAGCCTGCCCATTTTATGATTTATTATAATAGTCAGGGTCATTTGAATTGAATTGCAATAGAAGGTGGTAGCTGGCATTGCTCTGCACAATGCCTCTATGCAGTCATGCACAGAGGCATTGTGCAAAGATGTAGTGAGCCCATAATGACATGCAAATGGGCCATTAGCACCTTTCCTGCCATATGGGCTTATCAGTATACTGAGAGCTAAAATGACTCACGGGGTAAAAGTGCTGTCCTATCTGGGACACGGTATCTCCCTTGCTCCTCTGAATCCTTGTCCTACTGGAGGCTGTGATAGTGCATAGTCACATCACAGTGGCTGTCCCTGGGAACCAGTGATCACTGTACAGAGTAGTTCAACATTAAGACAGGTGCAGAGACAAGCCGAAAAAGACAAATGTCATGGACTTTAGTAAGTGGGATTAAAGAACTGGGAGACTGCCTCAGAAGCAGCCTAGCAGGGAGGATTGTCAGGGAGGTAGAGGAACAGTGGAAAATTAAGGAAGGCAATCAGAATCTACAAGAAGGACGTGAGCAAAAGCAAGAGGGAAAAAGGACCATTATGGTACTGTAGGAAAGTAGCAATGAAGGTGAAGGAAAAAAGGGTGGCATTCAGGAGGTATGAAGAAACACAGAAGGATGAGGATAGAGAGGTGTAAAAGGTAAACTAGAGGGAAGCAGGTAAGGCAGCGAGGGGAACAAAGGCTCAAACACAGGAAAGGATAACCAAAGGGGTAGCAAAAGAAGATCAGACTTTCTTCAGGCACACAAGCGAGGAGAGGAAAGCAAGGGGAGGGATTGTGAGGATAAGGAGGATGACAAAGAGAGACTGCACAGAGGAGGATCATGAAAAAGCAGACATCCTGAACAGGTACTTCTGCTCAGTCTTCACAGTGGAGAGAGACAGTGACAGACCACCATGGAGCAGCAGGAGCATTGGAAGGGGAAGTGTACACAAGTCCATTTTCATAGGAAAGACTATTGAAGCGACTCGCAATTTTTTTTAAATAGCTGTTTGGTTCCCATCGCCTCCTCCCTCCAACTGGTGAAGGGGACACATATGCATCTTTTTTTAATTTCTCCCCTGACCCCACCTGAGGCCCCAGCACATGGCTGTGTGAGCATGTGGAGGGACGCTTTGCACCTCGTGGTGCCAGCTCAGCCCCTTCCACCTCCCGCTAGTTTGCCACCCCTTCTCCACCTACTCTACCCACTGGATCTCCACCCAGTGGGAGCAGAACTTCAGGGGGACCAACCCACCCCCACCACCCTCAGGAGAGTAGAGCTGCCCACCGGCATGCTCAATCCTACTCTGCCCCCCCCCCCGCCAGCACCCCGATGACCCAAGGTCATTCCCAAACCTGGGTCACAAGCATAGCATGAGGTAAAGCATCCAGAGCCTCAACCCTCTGCACCACCGGGCCGGCAGGAACTTGCAGTTATGAAAGTGGACAAAACCATGGGACCGGATGGATACACCTAAGGGTATTAAGGGAATTAGGCAGGGAGGTGCTTGCTACACTACTCATGGCCTTAGTCAACAACTCACTAGAAACAGGAGTGGTTTCAGAGCACTGGAGAAGCAGACATAGTCCCGTTCTGTAAGAGCGGCAACAGGGAGGAGGCTAATAATTATAGTCTACTCTGTCTTACTTGAGTCATGGGAAATTAATGGAATCCATACTGAAGGAGAGACTGGTAGAGTACTTTGCATCTAGTGGGCTGTAAGAACACAGGCAGCACAGATTCACAGGAGGAAGGGAAATAAATTAGGAGAGGGCAACGGACATGAATGATCTGGAGTTTAGCTAGACCTTCAACACTGTGCCACACAGAAGGCTGATAAAGTAACTGAACAGCCTAGGGGTGGGATCTAAAGTGTTGAATTGGGTTACTGACTGGTTAATGGATAGAAGGCAGAGGGTGGTGATTAACAGCACTCGCTCTAATGATGGGAGAGTGACCAGTGGGGTACCACAGGGCTCATTACTGGAACCAATCCTCTTTAAAGTAGGGGATATTGCAGAAGAACTGAAGGGGAAGGTAGGCTTTTTGCAGATGATACCAAAATTTGCAATAGAGTGGACACTTAGGAGGGAGTGGAGAGAATGTGCAGAGATCTTATGAAACTTGAGGAGTGGTCAAAAACATGGCAGTTGGGTTCAATGCCAGAAAGTGCAAAATCATGCACCAAGGGCATAGGAACCCAACAGCTGAGTATAGGATTGGGGAAGTTATTGAAAGTCAATAAACAGGAAAGGGACCTTGGAGTTATTATGTCTGAGGACCTTAAGGTGGCTCTGTGACAAAGCAGTGGTTAATGCTAGTGGGATGCTGGGGTGCATAGGTAGGGGTATATCCATCAGGAGAATGAATGTGGTGTTGCCACTGTATCGCTTACTGGTGAGACCACACCTGAAGTGCTGTGTGCAGTTTTGGAAAACAAACCTCAGAAAAAAAATAGGCAGGGTGGAGGAAGTCCACAGGTGGGCAACTAAAATGGCACAGGGTTTGCACAAGAAGCCCTAAGAGGAGAGACTGAGGGATTTCAGCATGTACACCCTAGAAGAGAAGAGAGAGAAAGGTGACATGACACAGACATACAAGTACCTCACAGGAGTGAACAGGGTCTGGGGGAGTCTCTTTCAAATGTGAAAGAGCACCAGGGCTAGGGGGAATGCATTTAAGCTGGGAGGGAGGCAAGAGAGATGTGAGAAAATACTGGTAGATCCCAGGAACAGATTTCCAGCTGAAGTGATCGAGGTTAAAACAGTAGAGGGCTTCAAGCATGGTGGCATAGACAAGGTGGTATATTAGAGAAGAGGCATGGAGGTGGGAGGGTCAGTGGAGACCAGACAGCATATGAGGAGGAAGAGAAGGCAGGAAACATCTGAGCAGACTAGGTAGGCCAAGCGGTCTTTTCTGATGACAAATTTTCTTTCTGTGTTAATGATCGCACGCCTACTGTAGAAACAGCTTTTACTACAGTAGGCATCTGATCATGAACTGTCATTCAGTTGGTGGCTGCTATGGATGTGAGTGGAGGGTCTGTGCTGGTCACCATCAGAGGGGTGCATATACCATAGACTGGGGGCCAGTGGAGGCAGTGGTAGTTGTCTGTACTGGGTGGGAGAGTCAGGTGGGGGCTGGGCATCATACTTATGGAGGTGGGGAGAACCTCTGGACACCAAGGATGTGGTATGAAAGAATTACAGCTCTTGCAAGGCTGCTAATTGGGGCACATGGAGAGCCCTGGTCTGGAAATCAGGCAAATGGTACAGAGGAATTACTACCAAGTGTCTGAATGGGGGCCAGTTGATCAGGTACGGGTTGTCTTCTGGACACCAGGGATAATTTTATTATAATAACTGGGGCTATTTAAACTGCATTCAGAGGTGGGGAACCCTTAGATGCCAGGAATAATTTTATTATACTACTTGGGGGCATCAGAATGGTGACCAGGGGTGGGGTGACAATGCGCACTACTGTGTGCTCAAATAAGGGCAGGATTTTTGGAAGCAGTAAACAGCATTGCAATTTCAGCAGTTAAGCATTTTCAAAACCTTCTACATAGCACTGTGCTCTGAATGCAAGACGGGATTCCTCATTTGCATGGCCGCAGTAGTACATATGCACATGATCAGGTTAGCATCAGGGGCTGCTGAATATGGCACCTGTTCAGCTGTGCTGTTCCCACATAGTGTGATGCTTAAATGTTTAGTGCCGTGCTAATCTTCTGAAACTAGGGCCTAACTGACTACAAATCCTGGCTGATGCCTCTTAAGATGCAGAAAGTAAACAAAACAAGCATTTGTCAATGCCGAATGTTTGCTTGCTGGCATTGGCAGTGGTAATGTAGAAGTTACAGAGCTGCGTAATAGGAATGGCAGTGAAGTACTGAACTGAAGCCAACCCCACCACCACCCTGCAGAGAGTGACAGGCATTGGGTGTGCATTTGGTCGTCAGGCATAACGGCCTCGCCATTTCACCACACCTCACCCTGCAGACACTGACAAGTGTCACGGTGTTCCTTGGGGTCTTTGGTTTATAATTCTACTTCATTAGGAAATGCGTGAGATGGGTGCGATATAGGAGAATGGGGTGAACTTTGGGGCTGAAGAGTCCAAGGCATACTTATGCCTCTCACTGGCTGCAGGGGTGGAATGGTATGAGCATTACAGGCAAGAACCCAAGTCACACCCCTGATGCCTGTCATTCTCTACAGGGTTGGGCGTTATAGTTGGAAACCCTAATACCTCAGGCATTCATTGGTATTTTCACTCCAAATTTTCAACATGTTTTTTGTGACCCCACCTCATGAACGGGGGAATATCAGTTTGTTAGCCGGAAGCTGCTTATGCACAGCGACTACGGCATTTAGCACCACAGGTGCAAAAACATTCCGAACAGGATGTAAAAAATGACAGCTGTACTGTTCATGGGGAGGTGTAAAAAATGGCAATGTTGCAAATCTGCAGTAAAAATATTTAAAAAAATGGTGAAGTCATGAGCGTACATAGAAACTGTGCAACGCACACCCATAATATAATTAGGTTGGGGATATTTTACAGCAGATTGTCAACTCAGGCATTTTGGTGCCTCCGATCATGAACAGTGTCACTGTGATTTTCTTTATCTGTGCGAACAATGATTTCCCACAGCGACCATGCATCTCAGCGCTGAAAGTGTGAAAACACACTTCAGCCATGTTTGAAAATGACAGCTGTACTGTTCATTAGGAAGTGTGAAAAATGCCACTGGTGAAAATCTGGACTGAAAATATTACAAAGTCATGAACTTACGAGGTGCGTGGAAACTCGCATTGCTCACTAAGTAACACAGTCATTTATGGACTTTTGTCACCAAATTTTCAACATAGCCGTTTAAGACCTCTGCTCATGAACAGTGTAACTGTGATCTTAATCTGTCCTAAACATTGCTTTAGACACCAACAGCACCATTATGCGCTACATGTGCAAAAACACATTTTGGGCGACATATGAAAAATGGCAGCTGTACTGTTCATAAGGAAGTGTAATAAAATGGCAATGTTGAAAATCTGGAGTGAAAATATTAAATTTGCAAACTTACGAGCATGCATAGGAACTGCGCAACGCACGCTCGTAAAACAGTCATTTTTAGGAATTTTTTCACCAAATTTTCAACATAGCCATTTTAAGACCTCTGCTCATGAACAGTTACGCTGTGATTTTCTTAATGTGTCCCATACATTAATTTTTCACATACTGCGCCATTGTGCACTACATGGGTGGACACACATTTTGGGCAAGATGTGAAAAATGACAGCTATACTGCTCATAAGGAGGTGTGGTAAAATGGCAATGTTGAAAATCTGGAGTGAAAATATTGAAAATTCGCGAACTTACGAGTGTGCGTAGGAACTGCGCAATGCACCCTCGTAAAACAGTCATTTTTAGGACTTTTTTCACCAAATTTTCAACATAGCCATTTTAAGACCTTTGCTCATGAACAGTGTCATGGTGACTTTCTTAATTTGTCCTATACATTGATCTCGCACACCGACTGCGCCATTGTGTGCTACATGGGCAGAAACACGTTTTGGGTGAGATGTGAAAAATGGCAGCTGTACTACTCATAAGAAGGTGTGATAAAATGGCAATGTTGGAAATCTGGAGTGAAAATATTGAAAATTCGAGAACTTACGAGTGTGCGCAGGAACTGCGAACGATGCTTGTAAACAGTCATTTTAGGAATTTTTCACCAAATTTTCAACATAGCCATTTTAAGACCTCTGCTCATGAACAGTGTCACTGTGATTTTCTTAATTTGTCCCGTACATTGATTTCGCACACCGACTGCCATTCTGCGCTACATGGGCGGAAACACATTTTGGGTGAGATGTGAAAAATGACAGCTGTACTACTCATAAGAAGGTGTGGTAAAATGGCAATGTTGAAAATCTGGAGTGAAAATATTGAAATTTCACAAACTTACGAGCCTGAGTAGGAACTGAGCAACGCACCCTCGTAAAATAGTCATTTTTTGGAATTTTGGCACCAAATTTTCAACATGGGGTTTTTGGGACCCCTTCTCATGAATGATGTCACTGTTATGGTGGTATTCAGGCCCAAAGGGTGATTTCGCAGTCACTGCGAGTCACTGCGCGAAATCACCCTTCGGGCCCGAATAACGCCATGACAGTGACATAATTCGTGAGAAGGGGTCCCAAAAACCCCATGTTGAAAATTTGGTGCAAAAATTCCCAAAAATGCCCGAGATATGCAATAAGTTGAAACCCCTATGTAACCCATTATACAGCCACCGGCATTTCTCAGTTCATGGGTCGGCTTTGAAGAGTGCAGCGTGTTCCCGGGTCCAATCAAGATCATCGCGCCGAGTCCGGTAGGCATGGGGTGAGGGGGTGGGGAGGCTGGGTGCGCAGTGGATGGGTGCGGGTTGTGGGAGGGTTGGGAGACGCGCCACGGGACAGTTTTTATTTTACAGGTTTAAAAAAAAGACGTCAGGAGCGTTGCCACGCTGGGTGGGCTCCAGCATGGCACAAGGGACTTGGGGGCTGCTCAGCCGATGGGAGATTGGGCACCCCGCCGGCCAAAGGACTAGAGCTTGCCAGCGCTGGGGTGGGCTCTCAACGTGGCACCTACAACTGGGGGGTGGGGACGCAGCTCAGCCGACGGGATTGGGCACCCCGATGGCTATACAGTACGGGGCGCCGCAGACGTCTGTCTGTGCGTTGGGGAGCTGCGCGTGAGCAGCCAATATCTTATCGGTGCTCATCTGCGTAGTTCTCCTTTCAACTGAGCAAGTTACTGCATTTTGAGCGTGGTCATAGACAGCTCCAAAATGTATTGGCTTACAGGGGCCGCGCCTGCCAGCCCACTGACTGAATTGGAGGAGGAGGTGACACACCTCCGAAATCTCCGATGAAGGCACTATGTTTCTTTCACATGCGTGCAAGCAAACATAAAAAGGGGTATCTTATCTATCTCTTTAGGTCTTTTTTGTTATCTTATTTCACTTGCAGAACATTTATCCAATTTCAAAACATCGTGATATGACTTAAAACATTTATAACAACTGCAGTTAAAATACAGTCTTGTCCCTTATCTGGGTGCTGTCTTTATTTACTTATAAAAACACAGTCTGGTGGGCTGGCCTAGCGGCTTGGTGGTAACTGTTCCACCTTCCATAACAGTGGCCTGATTTTAGGGTGGAACTGGGTCAAACAGGGGTCAGCTGGGGGAAAAGATGGTTGAGGATCTCAGGGACTGCTCTCCTCTCAGGGAGAGGTGAGTCTGACCACCCCACTTTCAACAGCCACCTAGCTGAGAAGGGCTGGCAGAGGAGTGGAGCTGCATAAGTGAGAGGGCTCAGGCAGGCACAAAGCAATACATGCATTTACATATACTGGCATCACTGCATGCTTGGCTGCACAGGAAATAAAACCAAAGGTAGAAAACCTGCATTGACAGAATGATCCACCAACCTGCCACAGGCTCTGCACTACTACCTAGGCTCTGCTAGTGTCTGAATATGTGTCTCCTTGTGAATGTCCCTCCCCATCCTGGTCCCACCACAGGGGATGTGTGGGGGTCCCTGGGGGAAAACAGAGCAGGTACATCCTGGGGATGGTGGGTGATGGGGTTGGACAGATCAGTAGGCAAGAGGGCACAGGGTAACTAAGAAGATAAAAATTTCTATGGAAAAATAAATAAAACACAGTTTGGAAAGTTCAGACCCAATAACACAGTCATACAATATACTGTAAGCAGGGTTACTATGCACTATGCACCTAGACCAAGGCAAGCTTATTAGTGGAGGCCCAGTGCCTGGCAAAGCTCTGTCCACCTTGCGGTGTTCTGCAGATATGTAAAGGGGAAGCTAGGGACTGTGAATGCCACCAGTGAGGCATCACAGTGAAGTTATTCAGAACAGAAAAACGCAAATCATGCATATGCCAGCTGAGCTCCTGACAAGAATTAGGCCCTAGGCGATTGCTGCAAAAAATATATATATTTTTGTTTCTTAACCAAGAACCTTTATTAAACAAAACATTAAAATAAGAACTAAATCTAAATCAAAACAAACTCAGCAGAGTACAAACTAGGAAAACTTTTGGCTTGCACTATCACAGCTTCTTCAGTGCTTCCCAAGCATTCAGCTAAGTTGCTGGACTGACGCAGTAATTAATTACACATAAATCTCATCAAAATTGAACTTAGGAAAATGCATGCAGTCTCCTATCTTTATATGGTATGAGAGTGATATTGTTATGAATATACTAAGTATTAGCTTCCTATTCAAATGTATTTTTAACAGTAGATAAAAGGCAGCACTCAAAATAATAAACTACTGTTGAATTTAAATGTGTTCTAAACGTTTCTTATCACATCACAATGTTCTGAAATTTGATTGAAGGTGTGCAAGCAAAACAAGATGGAAAACATCATAAAGAAGTAGAATAAGAGATAGCTCTGTTCTGTTTACCTGCTGCTCTGTAGCTTTAGACATCCTCTCATTTGGCCAGCAGCTCCCTGAATGCAGCAGAAAATGATTGCAGGGGCAGGCCATTCCAGGGGCAGGGCTAATTTAAGTATGCGGTGTATTTGTTTCAGTACATAGTGTACTGTATGCAGGGCCCCTGGTGTTCTGCTGCAGAATTTTTGATTTCATGCAGGGCTCCTTGACTTCTGCAGCAGCATTTTCTGATTTCTGCAGCATGATTTATTCATTTCTCTGGCAGAATGCAGTCCTGTCATTGGCTAACTATGATGTGATGTCATTGATGACATCATATGCTGAGCTTAGAGGAGGGGCTTCAGGATAAACGAGGTGGGAAAGAAAGCCTGACACTATGGAAAAACAGTATATTTATATGAAAATTCACCAAAAACAATGAATTCTGCTGCACTATATATATTCTGTGGCATGATGCAAATTCTGCTGCAAATTCCGCAACCGCAGAACCGCAGAATGCCAGGGGCCTTGACTGTATGTGGATTGTTCAGTCTATAGTGTATGTATTTTAATACATAGTATATGTGTTTCACTGTGTAGTGTAATTGTTTCAGAATATAATGTATGTGGATTTTTTGATATACTGTGTATGTATTTCAATATGTAATGTATTTCTTACAGTATATAGAGTATGCAGATTTTGTTTTCACTAGATAGTGTGCTTCACTATGTAGTGCATTTGTTTCAGTATATAGAATATGCAGATTTTTTAATGTATTGTGTATTTATTTCAATAGATAGTGTATGTGTATCAATACATAGTGTGTATGTTTCAATATATAGTGTCATTGTTTCAGCAATTTGTGTATGTGGGTTTTACAATGTGTAGTGTATGTATTTCAATAGGCAGTGTATGTATTTCAATATGCAGTGTGTTTATTTCAGTATATAGTGCATGTAGATTGTTTTCAGTATATAGTGTATATGTTATATAGCATATTTGTTTTAATAGATAGTTTATGTGGATTTTTCAGTCTGTAGTGTATATATATATCAATAGGTAGTGTATATGTTTCAGTACCTAGTGCATTTGTTTCAGTATATAGTGTATGTACAGTAGATTCCACATGTATACCATTCGGATGTGTGCATCTTTTGGATATATGCATACTATCGCAATGTCCCAATTTTTGCCCTCTCCTTACCATGTTAAATCGTTCGCTTCTATGCATGGCTAATTTCAGATGTATGCACAAATTTTCAGGTGGCATGCGTTATTCTCTGGTCAGACTGGGTGATAATCGATGTTAATCACTGTCATTAGGAGTGGAGTGCACTGCTTGAAAGAATAATTAAAAGTAGCCAGAACAATTAAGGGTTGCTGGGGTAACAAACTGCCTTCTCCTTGTGGCCACTGAGTGTTTCAGTGTTTCAGATGTGCAAATCAGGTTTTTTACATGTTTACATGTTAAAAAAAGGTGTTGGAAATGATCTCTGATTAGTACATTCTTTAGCAGCCACAGTGGAGAAGGTGTCACACTGGGTGCTCAGCTTGGAGCAGAAAATTAAGCTCCTCGAAAAGTCCACTACCCCAAGCACATTGTAAGCAAACTGATTTGTGCCATTGATCAGTCAGATCAGGAGTTGAAAAAGCAGCTGGCTAAAGAGATCAATGTGATGGAAGCGATCCACCTCCTGCATGCAGCCTTAACCAATGTTACCCCTGACACTATAAGGAGCTGCTTTCAAAATGTCAGCATATGTTCTGAGGAAACAGAAGCCCTCATCAAACCTCCCTCTTGCTGTGCTATAACGCCTGCTAGAAGATTAGTAACCACGTAATGGCTTATGCCAGATCGTGACATGAGACCGACTAACGGAGTCTGACATTGAGGAGGGATCAAGAAATTGTACCACCAACTACAGCCAAGGTATAGAACATGATGCTTTTATGATTTTAACCCTAATGTACTGTACATGCATTTTTAGTTAGTAAATGATTCAGTAACACAACTGAGTCTGTCTCTATTGATTTGATAGCTATCCAGATGTATGCATATTTCAATTGTATCCACATTTTGGTCTGTCCCACCATGTCCATACATCCGAAGCTCAATATTTCAATATATAATGTAAGCATTTCACTAAATAATGTATTTGTTTCAACATATGACATGCATTTTGGCATACAGTATATGTATTTCACTAGATGATGTATATATGTCAGTAGACAGTGTATGTGGTTCACTACATTGTGTATGGGTTTCACAATCTAATGCAAATATTTCACTATATGATGTATATATTTCACTATATAGTGTATGTATTTTCCTATATAGCCAGAGATTCTGAATTATGTTCCTAACAGCTTGCCATAACTATCCATCCAACACTGAGTAGACTGTGGGTTTTCCTTAGCCTCCAAATGCTTGCAAAATCTAAAGTAATTTACTTAGGCAAGAAGTACTTGTTCACAGACCCACACAATACTGGAACACTGGTGAAAAGGATAAAGCAGGACTTCAGAGCACAAGAACTTGAGGGAGAGTAGGAATTGGAATAAGACATTCTTTTGGAACACAGCATGTTTTTCAAACTTGTCATGGTTAGGAGTTTGACAGGAGGGTGTTCTGCAGTACTATTGTAGATAATCATTGTATCAAAGTAATCTGCACAATTTTTTTAACTTCAAAGTAATCTACACAATTTTTATATGGTGAAGTTTTGTATACTCTGTTCTCTTTTATTTAACTGTGCTATCTGTTTCTGGTATTGGTGCACCACTCATGGTGTCAGTCATTTTAATGAGCTTCACCCTCCTGCTCATGCAGCAGCCAGTGAGCTGGCATTTTGTATAGAATGTTAGAGGGTTTTGTTGTACCTTTCATGGTAGAAAAGCTATGTATAGCATGATATCACTTTGAGATGGTGGATCGCTGCTGGACTAGGTCATTACTCTGGAGGAGAGCACTTCCTGACTAAATTAGCAATAACCCATGACAGGGTATGGGATTATAGGCATTTAATCCATGCCTCGGGTGTTTTGTCCTCACAACACCTGAGGCATGGATTAAATGCCTATAACCCCATACCCTGGAGTGAGTTATTGCACTTATAACATGGGTTATGTTGCAAAAATCCCAAAACATTGAAAAATGTGTTTTTCCCTGGTTTATATGACCAAAATATGGCTGTATACTGCAGAGTTGAAAACTAGTTCCCACACCTGATGCATATCTTATTTACTTTATGAACATAGAAATGATAGAAATACCATCCTGAAATGATTTCTGACATTTCTGTGTTTAGACAATAAATATGACATCCATGAGTCACTTTGCAGTAATTGGGTTGCTGTCTACAGGACCAGGCACTTCACTGTCTCTCTCTCTCTCTCTCTCTCACTCTTTCTCTCGCATGCTGTCTGTCTCCACTGCCATAAGGTGCAACATCTGTGTCTCTGTAGCCCATATACTATCACGGTGTTGTAACAGTGCATTTCACCTGGAGGTACAGGACAAAGAGACACAGACTGCTCGCAACACTTCACAGAAGTAGACAGCAAAGAGTGAGTGGAATACATAGTTAAAGGACAGAGCAAGAGAGGGAGACTGCTCGCAACACTCCTCAGACACACACAGCAAATCATGCTATCCACCGTGTGGAGAACTGCTGCCAGGGATATAACAAATGATAAAAAAGGGCACTCAGGAGTGGCATACCCATCATACAGGTGCCTGCTGCTCACTGGGACACAACACCACTGAGAAGGTCAAAAGGAGCAGTTTGCCATTTTGGATGGTGAAGACACTGTATATTGCCCACATGATATGCAATGGTGTGTGGGGGGGGGCAGGCACCATGGCTCTCTCTTCTGCTGGGATGTTTGAGTGTGTATCATTGCGGGGGGTTGCATGAATCTTGTGACTGGGCAGCCACTCTTTCTCACCATCTGTGAAGTAGTGCCTCTGTAACAACAAAGTCGGGCACATTGTCAACACAACCAGTGGCTCTAACACAAAGTTCTGTAGCTAATGGCTCCAAATATCCCCACTTTAGCCCATGACCTGCTGAAGAGCTCCCTCTTGCACGATCTCCTGCTGTCCCATGTTTGCCTATCTGTCTGAAGGAGGGCCTGCTACCAGTTGACAGCTGCATGTAAACCTGATCTCCAGTTGTCTTTGCAAGGTGGGGAACCTATCCGGCAGGGTTAGTTGCTCCATTTTGCCATTTCTATCTCCAGCTGCATGGGGGAGGGCATGTGGCTGCCAATGACAGTTGCTCTGAATAGTTCCACTGACACAGACACTGAGAAACAGAGACAGAGACCCAGAGAGGCCACTGTAGGCATTATGCATGAAATGTGCCAGTCTCTCACTGTCATGTGAGTGTGGGTGCTCAGCGCTGATGTACAGCCAGGCTGGAGATTCAATGGCTACCTTTTACTCTTTGGGAGCCACAGGACAGAAGAAGTCCCGATAGCATTTTCCCCAACTCCCTCCACCCAGCTTTAGATTAAATAGTGAATTTAATCCATGGTCAGGTGATGGTGTTTAGCCACTCACATTACTGGCTGTTCTGAACTGATGTTATGAAGGTTTTTAATATTATTACAACAGGTATGCCATCTACTGTGTGGGAGTGATGTTTTTGTTGTTGTTATTTTAGATTGGATGTGCTTTATGCTACCTTGATTGCAATTGTTTTTATTTACAGCAGAATATCCTTTGAGTGCCTGGAGTCCTAAAGCCCCAAAGCCCTGAACAGAGCTGATTATGCTGTGAATGCGATATTGCCATTCTTGCCCTGCTACCATTACCAGAGTTGTCGGATACTGTGTTTATGCCTTGTACTCGCCATACACAGCACTTCCCCATCTCACCTGTGTGTTCTGCTCCACTGGATGGGACTTAGCATTTTGCGACAGGAACTACAACTGTGATACCCTTACTGTGCTCTGTCATGCACCTCGGACACAGGCATCTTGTGCTGTTGGCAGCAGCACTGGTTGCTCTCACCCCTCACTCTTCACCCGTGAGATAAGTGACATTATTGTGGCACCGTTACCACTTGACAATACTGAGCCATGCTGTACTTGTGGACAAACTGCTCACTGTTGCAAAGAGAGGGAGCTTGTCACTGTGTACTTTTGTGGAAAGTTGAAGCACCCACTGTCACTACCTAGACCTTGGACATGCTCCTGCTACCCCATCTTACCTGTTCCCAGAAACAACATGGGGAAAGGGGAACAGGTTATGTGCTGACTGCCCAGTGGGGTTGGCTGTGCAATTTGTTTACATGTCCAGAGGATCACGGATCCGATGGCCCACGGAACTCCATTAGTGACCAATGAGGGAGGCTTTTGCAGAGGGTGCTCGGACATCTGCTGGCAGGTGGCTGGGACAGACAAAGGAGCACGGGAATACTGTACACTCCACTGTGCTATCCCAGGTGTGACAGTGGTCTGGTGCACCAACTATTATTGTGCAAATTACGGTTTCAGTAGATGGTACCAGGTGGTCAGTGACAGTGACAAGCAAGTGGGGAGAGGGAATGGAATGTTCCCTCATAGTGGTGCCATGCAACAAGTTCCTACAACTCCTGAGCCATCCCAAATAGAGCCACAGTGGAGCCAACAACTCATCCATCGCAATCTCCATGGCGTTTGCTACCAGCACGTACTGACTTGTTGCTGAGGTGTTTCACCCTAAGACTTTCTGGCTGTTGTAACTCTTGTTTACTGCTGTAATTCGCTCATTGGCTGTGTGTTTTTTCAAAGGCATGAAGTCCAGTGCAGCAGGTAAGTCTGATGTAGCTGGGCTTGGACTGCTGGACAGGGAGGTGGATGGGATGGATAGATACAATAAACTGGGACTGTCTGCAGAGTGCAGAGATCATGGTGGCACAGGGGCATTAAAGGCAAGTTTCTGAATACAGCTGCCCATGTTTTTATCACTGCTGCTGTAACAGGGTTGCTTTTCAAACTGCACTGACATTCACCATTCTTGTTTTTCTGAATAATTAGAAGGGAACATCCCAGGTGAGGTCTGACTGTCCCCACCCACCCACCTGTGAACCTCCAATACCCCACAGAACATGGAGGACTGTGCACACTCAATGCCGCAGATCAGTGACTGGATCTCCCTCAGCCGCTGTGAGAAGTGCACATGTGGGGTGGTGGAATCTGGTCACTGAAGTGCGGTACTGAGTGAGCACATTGCTCCATGTTCCTTGGGGTATTAGGAGATCCATGGGGCGGGTGAGTGGGGGAAGTCGATTTCACCCAAGACAATGATGTTATGAGTCTGCTATAGGGTAGCACTGCAAAAATGAAAACTGGATTCTAGTAAGGGTGCAGGTGTGCAGAGTGCAGCAAGGTCCACTGGTGGTATGTGGGCAAACCCAGGCTTCCCGGGGGACATCGCAATGACACATGATGGGCAGTCACTGTAATTGGGGAGTGGGAGGACCCTGGCACTGAGCACTAATGAAACAATTGCCTTCACAGGATGATTAGCTCATTGTGAGGACTCCAGAGGCAGACACCAACAAAGGCTGTGAGGGCCTACAGTCAAGGGCATTCAGCAGCACCTGCAGTACTTCAGGGGCTGTGTGCCATTTGCCTCCCGCTTACCTTATTTTTGCAAATGGTGGCTTTACAGTTTGTGCTGCAACATCAGAATATAGTGCCATTTGCCCCAAATCCTTTGTAGGGTAGACCACATCACCCTGACAGTGCTGATAATGTGCATGTGTCAGTGACCCTCTGCAACTAGTCATCTTCCTCACTGAGTGACCCTTGTAATAAATGTATATATCCATCCATACACCTTTCAGAAACTCACTGCACCTGCCAGGCTACCATTATTTTTCCCCTGCTTTTGTAAAAGCTCTGCAGATCATATGGGTTCTGACCACAGTTTGTTTTATAGTGGAGATACTGCAGCAAAGTATTCTGGGACTTGTAGTTTTCTTTTTTTTCTTTTATGGCAGAGGTATTACCGGGATGAAATACTTAACTGCTACAAATCCCAGAATGTATCCTCCTGGAACTGAGACTATCAGGTGAGCCTCGGTGGGGGGGGGGGGGTCATATAACAGGGCACTGTTGGCAATATAGTGCATCCACAGGGGCCGGGTGTAATCGCACTGTTTTGGAGTTACGGAAGGATCCTTCTAAAACTCCAAAACAGAAGCATTCCGAGGTGTGAATCCGGTAGCTCAGTTTTAGAGCTACCGCAAGACGGCTGCAGGCTCCGCCTACCTGCAGCCATAAAAATTTGTGATTCTAAAAAAATTGATCAAATTTAAATTTCTCATCTGCCTCGATTTTAGCATGCACTCATCAAATGTTTTCACACTAAGGCCCAGATATTCAAACTGCCAGGCTGTGGTGCAAGCTTGGGTGCAGCTCAACTTGGCTGTGCAGGGGTGTGGCCTGGGCAATATCCAAAGGAGCTGTGCCATGGCCCAGCAGCTTTGAATATCGCATCCTGGCCACCCCCACTGTGCATGGCGCAGTGGCACTGCACCGGCGCAAGTGGCCAGAGTGAAGCATGGAGATGTGCTAGCACAAGTGCCATTATGCCATTCACAGCACCTGCGATATTCAAAAGGTGACATGCAAATGGGGCCATAATTTATGCAAGGCGCACATGGGGCCATTTGCATGTCATTATGGCCCCATTTGCATCCCATTAGCATGCAGGTGCGCCGATCCCTGACAACTTGCGCCTTGTGCCCTGCCAGGCAGCAGCTGTCAGGGACCGACGCCCCCTGCAGCCCGATTGCGGGCATTTGTTAAAAAATAAAGTCCCCGTCCAATATCCCTGGTGATCCAGTGGACAGCTATGTGCCCGATCGTGGGCATCCGTTATAATAAACCCCCCCCATCCAATATCCCTGGTGGTCTAGTGGACTGAATGCTGCCTGATCGTGGGCATCTGTTTAAATGAAACCCCCAACCGTCCAATATCCCTGGTGGTCCAGTGAACCTAATGCTGCCTGATCACAGGCATCTGTTTCTGAAAACATCTTATTACCCAGGTGGTCTAAGTACCCCACCGCCCACTGAGTCTGACCACCCGCTTCCCCCGGTCAATGGCGGGTGGCAGCACCCACCCTCCTGCTGCCCCACTGCTCACCAACTGACACCTCGGTAGGGCTGCATGCCCATTGGTTCTGGCGTGAGCCAATGGGTGTACTTGCTCATACATTCCAGATATATGAATGAATCATTCACACTTGAATGTAGAGCGGTAGGTTGCATGCCCATTGGCTCATGCTGTGAACCAATGGGCGGCAGCCCATCGAGGTGTTAGTCAGCGGTGGCGGGCGGCAGGTGGTGGGTGCTGCCGCCCGCCAGCTGACCGGGGAGAGCGGGTGGTTTGACTCAGTGGGTGGGTGGGAGGGGTACCCTAGACCACCAGGGTAATAGGACGTTATCTGTGAAATAGATGCCTGCGATTGGGCAGCATTAGGTCCACTGGACCACTATGGATATTGGACAGGGGGGTTCATTTAAACAGATGCCTGCGATCGGGCAGCATTCAGTCCACTGGATCACCAGGGATATTGGACGGGGGGGTTCATTTAAACAGATGCCCGTGATTGGGCATCATTTGGTCCACTGGACCACCAGGGATATTGGACGGGTTTATTTTTAATTATAACTGATGCTTGCATTTGGGCACTTGGCAGTCCACTGGACCACCAGGGATATTGGACGGGGACTTTATTTTTAAACATATGCCTGCGATCGGGCATGGGGGCATGCCACCAGGTGCAGCCGGTATTCAGGTGGCCACCCACAGGTGGCAGCTGCCGTGTTGCACCCAGCAATGCAGCAGCTCACCTGTGGGTGGCCATCAGTTGTTCCTTTTTTTGGGGGCTTAACTTTGTGCTGACACAAGTAGGGGTTGCACATGCATGGCTCTGCACATCCCAGGCTAAATATTGGGCTGTGCAGGTTATGCATGGAACACCCCCTTGTGTCTGCATACATTACTGATGCGATCCGGCTCATCGAGGTTGTGCGGCGCACTTTTCCCTTTGAATATCACCAGGGTGCATCAGTGGCGATGAGGAACACTGTTGCACCATGTGCAACCCTTTGAATATCTGACCTAAGTGTCAATTGTTGCAAACAGCATTGTGGGAAAATATCTGCACTATAAATTGGATGTTTTATAAAACACACTACATTTAGTGTATTTGTGAATTAATCTTTTGTTATGTCTTTGTAACAGAAAGCCCTCCTAAGGATTATGCTCAAATGGAGCTACAAATGCAAAAGAAAGCACCCAATGAATGAAGACTCGAGAACTGAACTTACTGAGACCAGATTATGTGGATATTAAATCGAAATATACTCGTAAATTGTCATTAACTTCACCATACAATCTGCACACTGGTAATATTTCAGATAAAGGAATGGAATACAAATAAAAAAACTAATTTTCTTTGCTAAAATATGTTAAAGTTACTAGATCACAGAAACCGCCTCTGTTGAGGTCAGCAAAATTGCTACATTAACATAAATATAAAAATACAAAGAACGGGTATAAACTACCTAGTTGTCAGTGATATTGAAAGAATAAAAGTCAGATTCAGCTGTGTTCTCAGACAGAATGCAGCAATTATGAGATCAGTGTATGTGGGGGAGGGGAGAAGCATTTGAACTGTCCATTTTATTTGTATAAACAGAAAAAGCATTGCCATTAATCTTTAATAGTGACGAAAATAAAAATATATGTATGACTTTTGTCCATTTTTGATGTTTGAAACACGCATATAATTTATAAATGCATAATCTGCATTATGTCCACATTTATATTTGTTTTTTAAAAATTTTTTACAAGCGGTGTTATCAGCTGCAGTTTCCAACCTTCAAACATGTCCACCTGTACGTATAGTGCATGACAGCTATGATATTGCTACCTGTATGACAGCATGACACCACATCTGTCAGCTCAGCTGACAGTGCTTGCATTCCCAGTTTGAGAGCACAATGTGCAGCTTACAACACAGAGAATTTATTAAAAGGCAAGCGATTACAGTTTTGGTGCTGGAGACCAGGACCCAGCTGCTGTTAGTTAAAAAAACAAGTCTCATTAGCTCCACGTTTCCACAATCCCCCCCCCACACACACACACAAATTCATTGCTGCTTGGCAGTTGTAATAAAAAAAAATGCAAGTCCTTCACCTTATGCCACAGCTCAACCTAGATTTCTGTCTTTTAATAGCAATACTGTAACACTCTCCTGTCCCCTCTGCCACCATCCCATCCTAACCCTGACCAATGATTGCATTTTAATAAATACAGGACAAATGGACAGAGCCAGGCTGCAGCAGCTGACTTCTGTCTCTGCCTTCCTCCTCCACCGCAGGCATTGTAGGAGTTGATTGAAAAAGGCAGACAATTGCAATACGAATTCTACAGTATTGTACAGTAGCTGTTGGACCTGGCAGCAGTGCAATATGGCATTAAACTGCGAGACACGAAACATGAAATTGATGGCAGATAAGGACTGCTAGCCCATCTAGTCTGCTCATTATCCCAGCCTACCATAGAAGCTGCAGACCCTACTTTATCTCGGGCTTTACATCCTCATTCCTATTGCTAGGTTCCCTACTCCTGTCCCATGCATGCTTGAATTCTCACTGTGTTTGCCCCAACCACCGATGGGAGTCTCATTCCATGCATCCACCACCCTTTCTGTGAACAATATTTCCTCATGCTATTCCTTAGTCTACCCCTTCCAACTTTATGTCATGCCCCACTCATTCCTGGACATCTCCTTTTCTGAAAGATGCTGCCTCCAGCACCCTATTTATGCCTTTTAGATATCTGTAGGTTTCTACCATATCTCCTTGTCTCTCCTCTCCTCCGGATATACATATTGAGGTCTCCCAATCTCTCCTCATATGACGTTTGGTGCAGGCTCTGTACCATTTACGTTGCCCTTCTTTGAACTGCCTGCACTCTGTCTATGCCCTTATAGAGATGTGGCTTCAGAACTGGACACAGTATTCCAAAAGAGGCCTCACCAATGATCTGTGCAGTGGCATCACCACCTCTTCCTTCTGCTGATGATACCTCTCCCTATGCATCCCAGCATCCAATTGACTCTTCCCACAGTCTTCACACACTGTTTGGCTTCCTTTAGGTCATCAGATATGATTACCACTAAATCCCTTTCCTGTTTGGTGACCATCGGTTTCTCCCATTATGCAATCCTCTCCTGGGTTCTTGCACCCCAAATGCATGATTTTGCACTTTTTCGAATTAAATCACAGCTGTCACACTCTGGATCATTTATCCAGTTTACCTAGGTCCCTCCTCGTGTTTTCCATCCCTCCTGAAGTGTTCATCCTGTTGCAGAGCTTAGTGTAATCCACAAAGAGGCACATCTTCACCTCCAGTCCCTCCACAATGTCACTTATGAAGACATTAAACAGGACTGGGCCCAGGACTGATCTCTGTGTCACCCCAGTGGTCATCCTCCTTTCCTCAGATTGAGCACTTGTTTACCACAACCCTCTGTCTTCTATAATTCAACCATTTCCTAACCCAGTTTTCCACCTTGTGACCCACTCCCAGGCTGCCCAGTTTGTTCATAAGTCTTGATGTGGAATGGTATTGAAGGTCCACATCCACCGATCCCCTGATCTATGACCTAGTATCCAGTCAAAGAAATTAATTAGATTTATTTGACATGACCTTCCTGCTGTGAATCCATGCTGTCTTTATCTTGTGCTCCACTGGATTCAAGGTGTTCCACTATCCTTTGTTGAAGTAGTGATTCCATAATCTTCCCCACTATTCAGGGAAGGCTGACTGGTCTATAGTTTCCAGCCTCCTCCCTACTGCCACTTTTGAAGAGGAATTACATCTGCCCTCCTCCAATCCTGCAGAACCACTCCCATATCGAGTGACTCATTGAACAGGGCTGCCAGTGGTGCCACCAGCACACCCTCCTCCTTAGTTCCCCTAATATTCTAGGATGTATTCCAGCCAGTCCCATTGCCTTGTCCACTTTCAGTTTTGTGAGTTATTTTAGGGCTCTCTCTTCTGTAAATGGACTGGTGTCCATCTCCTTCCCATATTTGTTTATGCTGCCTAACTGTGGTCCCTCACCTTCTTCTTCTGTGAATACAGAACAAAAATATGTGTTCAGTATTGATGCTTTTTCCATGTCTCCTTCCACAAACTCTCCTTCTTCCCCTTTAAGACTTATTATCCCACCCCTGGGTTTTTCTCTTTTCACTAATGTACCTGTAAAAAGTCTTGTTTCCCTTTGTTACCTCCTGTGCTATTTTTTCCTGTATTTGTGCCTTTGTGTTCCTGACTTCTTTTCCTGCCTCCTATTTTTGTCAGATACACTACCCTGACCTCCTCCTGCTGTGTTCCCTTGTACAGTATTTCCTGAAAGTCATCTCTTTCATCCTTACCTTCCTGGCCACTGCCTTTGAGAACCATAGTGACTTCCTCTTTCTCTTAACCTTGCCTGATGCAAAGGTTTGCCACCCCCCCATGGCTCCTTTCAGATGGGTCCACTGCTCCTCCACTCCCCTCCTTTCGTCCTTCCATGCCAATGCATGCTTGAGACATATCCCCATCTTAGTAAAGTCTACTCTCCTAAAATCCAGGACCCGTGCCTTTGTGTGGCTTGACTCTGCCACGGTACTCATGCTGAACCACACTGTGTGATGATCACTGGATCCCAGGTGTTCGCCAACCCTGACATCCTCAATTCTGTCCCCATTTCTGAGTACCATGTCCAAAATTGCACCCTCCCTGGTGGGCTCTAGCACAAGTTGCATGAGTCCTGTCCCTTGCACAGAGTACAGGTTGCCCCTGCTCCTGGCTGAGGCAGCAGCTGGGATGCTCCAATCCACATCTGTCAGATTGAAATCACCTACCAGAAGTACCTCCTCTTTAGCTGCCATTGTATGTATGGATTCTACTAGAACTCTGTCCACTTCCTCCCACTGTGCTGGAGGTCTGTATATCACACCCATGCAAATAGAAGTTCTGTTGCCCATCTCAAGGGTGACCCATATTACCTCTGCTCCCCCCTCTATTCCCTGTATCTAAGTTGCCCTAATACTCTCCCACATGTAAAGAGCCACCTCCCACCCTTTTCCCCCCCCCGTCTCTTCTAAACAGAGTGTGACTGGTATTGCTACATCCCAGTCATGGATTTCAGTGTACCACATCTTGATAATAGCTACAGTGTCCAGGTCAGCCTCTGTTATGAAGGCCACCAGGTCTGGGATTTTATTCCCTAGGCTGCAGGCATTGGTATACATGGCCTTCCATGTTCTCCTATTTGTCCTTTTATTAGCCCCCCTGCTGTCCTTTTGCCTCTTCAGTTTGTTCTTCCTGTATTCAACCCCCTTCCTCCTGTCCTCGTAGTCCACCTACTATGGGTTTCATTTCCTCTGGTGATGCCATAACTTTATGGTCCTCCATGTTGACTTCACTTTCCTGTGGGGGTGGTCAGTTTGTTCCCACTGCATCCTTCTGCCACCCCTTTTGCTAGTTTAATTAAGTGCCAGTCCTGGTACTGGTTAGTCCATGTCTCTCTGTGATGCCAGCTATATTAACCCCGCCCTTCTGCCCTCAGTGCCTGGAGCTCTGGTAGCTTATTCCCTAGACTGCTTGTGTTTATAGAAACCACCCTCCAGCCAGACCCCTGGCCCCCCTTATCCTTCCTTTGCCCCCCGCTACCTCCCCTTTCTGAATTTTCTTACTTCCCTTATCACCAGCTAGGGGGGAGGCAAAAGTCCTTTCAAACATTGCGTCCAAGACTGTTTCCCAAGTCTTAGCCCTCCCCCTTCTTAGTTTAAATTATATCTGGTTTCTGCAAACTCTTCCAGTTTCTGTTTCAGGACTCCAGATCCCTTTCTGCTCAGGTGAAGTGTATTCTGGGCACAGAAGGCCTTGTTTTCCCATGTTGACCCCCAGTTCTACACCAGTCCAAACCCCACAGTCCTACACCAACCCACCATCCATTCATTAAACTCCTTAATTCTTTGTTTTCTGTCTGTGTTTGCTCTTGGTACAGGCAGAACTTCAGAGAAGACAACTGACAGGCATTGCTGCCAACCCTGACCAGCTCTCTAAATCTTGCCTGAACTTCTTTCACACTGTTTCCCTCCAGATCATTTGTACAGAGGTGCACCACTATGTGAGGCTTCCCCCTTGCCGTTTTACACAGGTTGGTGTAATGTGCCTCACTTTGTGAGCTGTCATACCTGGTCTACAGTCCACCCAGACAGAACTTCTCCTGTCCCCCTTGAATCCCCATCTGATACCTTTTAGTATGGAGTCCCCCAATATAATTACTACACTGCCCTCTCCTTGTTGCCTTCCTTTAAATCCTCCCACTTCCTGACCCCTGTCTCACTCCTCCAGCCCTTTTACCCTGCCCCCCCACACTTGGTTCCTCATGTCCTGTGGTCACCTCTAGTATTTCATCCTTATTTCCCCTAGCAAGGATTGTCTGCACCTCTCCCTTCCTAATAGTTTCTATGTTACCTATATTTGCCCTTGCATCCCCCTTTCCAGTACCAATCTCTAGAATGTGTGTGTTTCCTCCTGCCCCCTCTTCCCTCTGCCTATTGACTATTATTTGGTCTCCCGACCTATCTGCCTTTTGCTTATCTGAATTGTCTGCCTGTTTCCCTGCTCCCTTCTGGCAACTCTACTCTGATGTTCCTGCTCTTTACTTTCCATCTCCCTTACTCCTCCTGTATGACTCCCATTTCTCCACTTTCCATCTCTGCCTCCCATTGCCTCCTCTACTTTCCTGCTCCCATCCATTTGCTTTCTCACCATCCACTCCCTTGGTTTATACTGGGTCCAACTCCCAAGCACTGTTTAGCATCCTTTCCTTTTGATCCCCCTGATCCTGCAACATAGCCAACAGTGAAAACCTGTTCAATACCATAACACTGTCTCCTATGGTATCCCACTGGACCCCTGGTGCTGTGTCCCTGCAATTTGTTCATGTCCAATCCCCTTGCACCTCCCCATGCTTCCTCCTCACATCCTTCTAGTAGTTGCCCTCCCTACAACCCAATCTGTCACTCCGCCTACCAAACAGCTCCTTTGTTCCTCTGCCCCCATTGTCCCCCCAGCTCACAGTGTTTCCTGTGTAGTTTCTTCCATCTTCCTCTCCCACCTCAATCTGCCTCTCAACCCCCCAACTTCTTCACCTCTTTTCTCAGCCAATTAACTTTGGCCATAAGCTGTCCCAATTTCTGACATATTGGGCACTCCCAATTCTCCAGCGTGTGTTCATAAAAACTGTCACCCCACATCCATCGCAACCAACTAACCAAGGACCCAGCTGTTATTAGTTAAAAAAATCCAGGGTGCTCCATGTTTTTCACCCCCCCCCAGTAAATACCTGCCTACAGTATCACTGCCACTCCTGCCACTCCCCCTTCTGTCACCATCCCATCCCAAAATCCAAGCTTTGCCAGAGAATAAATTCTGAAGGACAGAGTCAGATTAGAACAGCTGACTTCTTTCTGCCTTATTCCTCCACTGCAGAACATCGAGGGAGGTGATGGAAAAAGGCAGACAATCACAGGACTGAACCCTTCAGTACTGTAGCTGGTGCTCCTGGCTGCAGTGCAGTACTGCAGCATTCTGTGGAAAACCAGGACCCAGCTGCCTTTAGTTAAAAAAAGAAGTCCCATGTGTACAATGTTTCCTCACTCTCCAAATTGCTGCCAGCAGTAGTAATAAAAAAAACACTCCTGATCCTTCACCCTAGGTCACCCTATGTCACAGCACAACCCAGCTTCCTCCATCTATTTATAGCAATGTTGCAAATACTGTACCTTTCCTCTCTCTTCTCTGGCATGCTCTATCCCTGCCTTGCCCAGAGACTTCATTTTAATATATCCAGCACAAACAGACAGAGCCAGGCCAGAACAGCCAGCTTCTGTCTCTGCTTTCCTTCTCCATTGCAGGACATCATAGGAGATGATTGAAACGGCAGACAATCACAATACTGAATTCTACAGTACTGTACTGTACAGTAGCTGGCAGACCTGGCTGCAGTGCAGTATTGCAACAAACTGTGGGTGACAAGGACTCAGTTGTCATTGGTTAAAAAGACCCAAATCCCATGTGCTCCATGTTTTATCGACCTCCCCTATAAGTACCTGCCTACAGTATCAGTGACATTCCTCCCGTTGCCCCCCTGCCACCATCCCAACCCAAAATCCCAGTCTTGCCAGAAAATGAATGTTACTAAATTCAAAAGGCCAGAGCCAGGACAGAACAGCTGACTTCAGTGTCTTATCTTAACCACAAGAGGTTGCTCAGGAACTACACTAGGAGCCACTCGGAGAAAACTCAATAGTGATTAACAATGCAGAACAGGGCTAAGTAGCAAAACTGAGGCTACACTTAATGTTAGTGCCAATATAAAAAACATTTATTTACAGAATATATGTACATTACAGTGGCATGCTCCACTCACCACCAACATTTCAGCACTAAATCTATCTTTATCAAGGCAACATCATCAAAAGTGTCCACCTTTATAAATACCTATCTTAAAGTAACATGCACATGATACATCACAAGTATAACATCAAACATAATTTTAAATAAACAAGGTTAAAAATGTAAAAAATATGGACAATCCCAACTCTATAGTCTATTTATAGCAATCTTGTAACTACTCTTCATCTATTCCCCCATCAACATCCCATCCCAGTCTTGCCCAAAGATTACATTTGAATAAATACAGTACAAATAGATGGAGCTAGACTGGAACAGCTGACTTTTGTCTCTGCCTTCCTCTTCCACTGCAGGACATTGCAGGAGATGACTGAAAAGGCAAACTCCTCAGTATTATACTGTACAGCAGCTGGAGGACCTAGCAACAGTGCAATATGGCAGCATATGCAAATATATATGTTGGGTGGTGGAAAAGATTGTATCTATGATGTCAGTAAAATCCTTTTTCAGCAAAATTGCATTATGGAAAAGATTTATAGACAATGTCATGTTACTATGGAATGGAATTGAGTCTGAACTGAAGGATTTCCTGACGATTTGCATGATACCAACCCAAATTTAAAATTTACATATACGTGCAGTAGTGATAATATGTCTTATTTAGATTTAATTGTAAAGAGGGAAAGTAGTGGGTTGGTAAATACACATACATACTGAAAACCAGTTGATGGCAATACAATCCTTCTGACATCGAGCTGCCATCCACCACATGTGACAAGTTATATACCAAAGGGTCAGTTCTTAAGAATACAGAGGAACCATAGCACTGATGAGGGTTTTGATAGAGGAGCACTGGAACTTCATAGTAGGTTTAAAGAATGGGGCTACAGCCATAAGAAGTTGGTGGAAGCAAGGGCTTTGCTGAAAACTGTGACAGAATGGTACTTTTACAGGAAAAGAATCAGAACCTGTTGAAAATTCTAGACTGAATTTAGTCACAACTTATACAGTACACATTAAATATGTAGAGGTATAATTAATAAACATTGGGGTACCTTGCTGCAGATCAGGGACTATGGGAAATAGCAAGTGAAAAAACAAGAATATATTTTAGGAAGGCTAAGAGCTTAAAAGATATGCTTGTACATAGTCATTTTCAAGACAAAAAAGATAGCCAAACTTAGTTCATGTGCCCCCCTGGCTGCTACCAATGTAAAAACTGTAACTACTGCAAGCATATTGGTAGTGGAAAGAGCTTTACATCTGCAAATTGTGACAGAGATTTTGAGATACTCTAGTTGATTTCATGTAGCACAAGTGGAGTAATCTATCTGGCCACATGCACCTGCAAAGCATTCTATGTGGGTAAAACCACTAGATGCTTCAAAATATGGATGGGTGAGTACTTAAGAGTGATAGAGAGAGGTGACTTGAACTATGGAACTGCAGCCTGTATTCTAAATGCAAATGATGGAAATCCTCATGTGTTTACATTTATGGTCATGGACAGAGTGTGCCATAACCCTAGCGAGGCAACTATAAAAATGTGGTTCTAAAACAAGAGACGTTTTAGATTCTGCTGCTGAAGGCTACATACAGTCCAGGACCTAACACTGGTTTTGAATTACATCCCTATTTAGAGGACAGATTAGCCCGATGTTTGCAGTAAATTCTATAGGAGTGAACAATTTGTATTTTGCACATGATTTCCATGCCTCTTTGATATTTGACCTGCTTTCTAAAACTCCCTGATCTTAACACCCCCCCCCCAAACCAATATATCTGTGTTTTGTTTGTTTTTAAATCTGTGTTTTAGCTATTATTTATGAAGTTTTCTAATATGATTTTATGTATATTCAGTACATGTGTGTGCTCTGGTCCATACAACTGTTGTTTGTAATGATCATGTGATGAATTGCTATATCTCTAAATGCTGTTATTGTCCAATGAAAAAAGCTTTTTAGCTGATGTCATGATGATGTAATAATGGAGGGACTATTTAAATGTTTCATTACTAGAGTAGCACCAGCCTTTGATAAAGGGTCCTGCTAAATCCGAGACATGTTAGGCGGGTGCTTTTTTGGTTTTGTACATTATGCAAATAAAATGAATTTGCTTCTATTCAGGGAGTCAGTGTAATATGTGGTGGTGCGTGCCCAAGTTTTTCTGTTTGTGTGAGCCTACACTCTAGTGAGCAGCACCGACCTTGTGCACACTTTTGTTGTACATGAAAACGTCACAGTACTATACTGTACAGCAGCTGGAGGACCTAGCTACAGTGCAATATGGCAGCATACTGCGGGGGACCAGGGCCCAGCTGCTTAGTTAAAAAAAAAAAAGAAGCCTGATGTGCTCCATGAGTTCTCTAAACCCCACCACCACCACTACTAATCTGCTGTGGGCAGTTGAAATAAAAAAGTCTCCTGATCAATCACCATAAGCCACAGCCAAACCCAGCTTTCTCAGTCTTTTAATAGTAATACTGTAAATACCCTCTTTTCTTTTGGTTTTGTGTTTGTTTTACCAGTTCTTGAGATTGGTCATTACCAATGGAGCTTATGGCCAGTGATGCTGAACGTGTATACAATTTCTTTTTTATTCCTGTGCATAAAATGGGGAGTGAGGGGGTAGAAGGATAAAGAGCCAGTAAAAATATGATGTATCAAAATGTTTCAGTCCTCTACTGATGATCACATATTAGGTATTGATATTTAAGAAAAAATAATTGTAAATGGAGTAATTGTGAAAAGGCACTGACATAAAAATTTGAAGGAAAATGCCATATAACTACACTGTCACAATTCATCTACATGTAAACAGAAGTTCAGATG
The DNA here is from genome assembly GCA_016271365.2 of Neoceratodus forsteri. Taxonomy (NCBI): domain Eukaryota; kingdom Metazoa; phylum Chordata; order Ceratodontiformes; family Ceratodontidae; genus Neoceratodus; species Neoceratodus forsteri. The sequence goes on along the minus strand of CM057449.1, from coordinate 756,216,877 downwards.
GAATTAAATCCATTCTACAGATACATATTTTAACCAGGTTTAGTTCCATTTCCATTAGAAACTTCAATGAATTAAAAGTTACCTAAACATGAACAAAAACTCTGAAGTCCATCCTAACAGTTTACAAACTATAACACAACAGGCTCACTAATAGTGACAGCAAACCTTCACACACTCAGTGGTAGACTGTCACTGCTATGCACAAACATGAGTCCCATGTGCATGAATAAATGGCACAGTGTCTCAAAGCACAAGTAAGTACCTGTGTTTACTTGGGATCCATGACTAGTCATTGACAAAATTTTGTTGAAAGACCAGATAGCGAAACCAGCAGGTTGACTGCATTTTGCAGTTGGCTGCCAGTTTTGGACAGAAAAAGTGTTTTCTTCACGGGACTTTTGCCCCATGCGCCTCCAACTTAGGATTCTCAACTTCGAGTCGGAGTTGATTGGGGGGGGGCAGGACCCCTGACAGACAGTGTCGGGTTCCAGCAGGTTCCCTACAGTGACATGGCACTGTAGTCGATGTAGGGGACCTCGCTATTGAAAAGTCGCTGAACGTGAGGCATACCATTTGGTTACACATACCGCCACATCCAGTTAACAGCTGACTCACTCTGAAATAACTTAAATCAATAATATAGGAACAAGATAAAAATATCTAAGCAAATAAAATACATTTAGGAATAAGGGAATAAAATCATAAACTCTGACTTATCAGAAACCGGGGCAAGGGCATTTGTAAAGCTGTCATTTACCATTTTAATTTAAAACCTCAAGTTAGTTGAAAAGAGAAATGAAATGCAAAGAAACTGTTTGTGGAGATTTGTAATCCTCAACACAAGTTGCACTCCCATTACCATCTAAAGACGTGGCTATGTGTGGTTTAAGGAAGCAGGTTAGTCAGCAAAAAATATTTTAGAACAAAGAACAAATCAACCTTTTTATGCATTTTTAGATTACGAGTCTGTTTTAACTGATGTGTTTTGGTTGTGTCAGTCTGAAAACATTGCTTAATATAAAGAAGAACATTTATGTATTATAACAGTATGTTTTTAAAATATATAGGCCTCTTGTGTATTTAGTGATATGTTAATGTTTTAGTTATGAAATCTGTTTATAGATTTTCTTATGTATCATTTTTGCTATGTGGTTGTTTTTTTGAATTGTACAGAATTTCAGCCTCCCCTTTGGGGGATTGGCTGCAATGTGTGTTGACTACATTAAACGGAACTAAACCTAAAGTTCTGCAGTAAGGGGTGAATTCTAGTCTTGCTTTTCAAGGGAAGGGGACTGTAACATTCAATAAATATACAGTAGTAAAAGTTTACTGTGATCATTGAATGGGAGCTGATGCATTTGATTTAAATAAAGAATGTTGTTCTGGAATCACCAGTGCTAAACATTGCATTGCTTTTATGCCTTATCAGTATGACAGCCCCACTGAAATTCAAATAAGTTACAGTGTCAGTTTTCCAATGGCAGTCAGGCTTGTGGTGTGTCCTTAGAGTGAGGGTGTGTGTGTGTGTGTGTTGTGTGTGGGAGGGGGGGACTGAACTGGTGACCACATGGGGAAAAAAGAAAACAAATCAACAAGCACTGCAGTGTTGAACAGTGCATATGTATTGCATAAAGCTGTCAATTTATTTATTTTGTATTACAGGGGAGTCATGGTAAACATCTGGGGCCCCATATTCAGAGCCAGCTGGCTGCATGGCGCAAACAGGTGCACCATGCTAAAAATAATGCTGGCCAGCTCTGCATCCAAAATTCAAACGGGTAGTGAGATCCAACCAGACTGTGCTACCTGTCTGAATATTGGGCCACGGTAGCACAGCACAAAGTGACCAGTTGGCATGCTTTACATCATGCCAACAGAGTGCTGGGCTGAAGATGGCCCATAGGAGCACCGGTTAGCACCGCAGCTCCTATGGGCAATATTCATCCCAGGCATGCAGATGAGCCCATTGGACATGCATGGTGCTAAGGTCCATTTGCATGCCCATTAAGGGTTCATCTGCATGTGGTCCAATGGCCCGATTGTGCCAAGCCACAGTCCTCCCTGCCTATCCCCGATCCCCTGTAAAAGAATGTAAAACACAATCCCTGGTGTCCTGTGGTCCCACCCATCCCCGATCCATAGTAAAGGGATGTAAAATACACTCCCTGGTGTCCAGTGATCCCCCCATCCCCAGTCCTCTGTAGAAGATTGTAAAACACGCTCCCTGGTATTCTGTGACCCCCCCCCCGATCCCCTATAAAAGAATGTAAAATACAGTCCCTGGTGTCCAGTGGTCCCCCCTCCCTCCCCTAATCACCCTGTACAAAAATAATAATCATGCACATCCCTGGTGTCCAGCATACCCACTCCCCGATTGCCCTGTAGAAAAATAATAAAAAGCAGTTCCCTGGTGTCTAGCATACCCCCTCTCTCTCCGTGATTTGCCATGTGGAATAAAAATACCCAATACCCTGGTATCTACTGGAACCCCCACCCCAGCAGGTACTACCCCATCACCATGACCCCCCAATCTGGCCCTGAGACTGCGACCAGCACGGCCCTCTGCTCACCACCTCAGCTGGCCACTGTCTGAGTGGTCAATCAGCGCATACTGTATCAGATGATGGTATAGTATGCGCTCAATGACAGCTCAGACAGCAGCTGGCAATGGTGGTGTGAGGAGGTCTGTGCCATTCACCGTCTCATGGCCAGATTGGGGTGAGTGAGGCGGTTGGGTAGTACCTGCCCAGGTGGAGGGGTCACTAGACAACAGGATATTGGGTGTTTTTATTCCAAAGGGCAGTCAGAGGGGGGGGAGTATGCTCGACACCAGGGAATAGATTTTTATTCTTTTCCTACAGGGCAATCGGGGGGGGGGGGATGCTAGACACCAGGAAATTGTTTTTTATTATGTTCCTACAGGGTGATCAGGGAGAGGGAGGGAGTTATGCTAGACACCAGGGACATGTAAGTACTATGGCACCTGGGATTCAAGCCAGGTCAGTTCTCTGTTTGCTGTTCAAAGCCTGTAACTCTAACAACTAGGCCATCACTGCCTTACACTGATACTTGCATTACAGCAGCTATAACTTGCAATCATGAACCTTGCTTTTGTACCTCTGCTGGCAGCCTCGCTCCTAAGCACCTAATGGTGATTGATTCCTGTGCCTCTGTGCTTGCTCTGGAGCAAAAGAACATAGCCTTCCTCATGCTAACAGAGCAGCCTGTCCATCCTCCCCTAGGGGAAACCAGATGGGAACTAACTGCAATTGGTCCACTACTTTTCACTTTTTTCTCTAACCTAGAGCATCGCCAATTAGAGTTCTTCTTGCGCTCCCTCTCGCTATCATCCCCCTCACTACCACTCCCTTACTATCCATTTTTCTCCCTGCTATTGCTGGCAGGAGACATGGAAAGTAACCCTGGCCCTATAAATATCCCAATCACCCATTCCAATAACACCTGGGCCAGCCCCCCAGGACTGAAAATTGTTCACCTAAACATATGTAGTCTCCCATCCAAATTCTCTGGTCTCAAATTCTGGGTAACTCTGTATAAGTTCCATGTCCTCAGTCTCATGGAGACATGGTTAAAAGCACACATTCCTGATGCCACATTCCAACTGCCTGGCTATTCAATGCTAGTAACCCCTCACAGCCACCCAAGCTCGCAGCTGTGACCCTGATTCCCCCAGTGAGTGGCTCATCTCTGAGCTGACCCTGGGCTCAACAAAAAGACTTTTCCTAGGGTGTTGCTACAACCCTCCAGCAGTAGGCATTCCTGGCTTAATGAACCTCCTGACTGGGTTGGGCACACCTGGACCATCCAGGGATGTTATTCTCCTGGATGACTTTAATCTAAATTGGTTAAGTGCCCTCGAACCCAGCTATGCCAGCCTGCTAAAACAACACAACCTGGTGCAAACCATCACTATCCCTACCAGACACAACACCTGCACATAAAATCACTCCCTCTTGGACTGAGCAGCCACAAACAGGAAAGACAAGGTACTCCAAGCAGGGACCTTGTCTGACTCTATCAGTAACCACTCTCCCATTTATATTATATTGTTCACCAAGACCAAATGCCCCCCAACCCCATACCTATCTTTCCAAAATTTCAGCTGCCAGGACATCACTAACCTCCTGGAGGACACACTACAGTGAACTGGTCAGTACTCTACTCACTGATGGATGTGACATTGGCTGTGACTTTTCTCACAAATGCCCTACTGCTGATTCAGGATCGCCACTTCCCACTCACTATTAGGAGAGTGATAGGTGGCTGTACTCACTGGACCTCAAAGGAACTCCTGGTCCTAATGAAAGTAAGGGATAGAATGTGGGCTGACTACAAAAAGACTCCCTCCCAAGGCCTGCCCATCAGCACAGCAGTAGCACTACCACTCATGATGCTGGTGATCTGGGTTCAGGAATGAGCCCGGAGAGCTGGAGGGTCGGCTGGGGGGGGGATTAGGATTGAGCACCCTAGGGGCGCTCTCCTCCTCTGGCAAGGGAGGGATGCCACTTCTGCCGCAATGCCGCCACCTGGGTGCACCCGGGTGGAGGTGCAGTGGGGTGCCACATAGTAGGGGAAGATATTGGGTGGGGTCCAGAGAGGTGTCACATCTCAGCATGTGCCTTCTCCATTGGACTCCCTCAACCACCTACATCCTCAGGAGTACCGGAAAGAAAAAAGGAAAATGGCCCTGTGACTTGCCTGACTACAGGGCTGGCAGAGAGCAGGTGCAGACCAGGTCAGTCAGAGGCCCAACACGTGGCACAAGTGGGGGTAGTCCCACCTCCCCACTTCCCCATCTGGGGGGTAATCCGAGGCAAGATGGGGGGCCAAGAACCACACCAGGATTCATGTCCCCCTACCACATCCCCGATGGTGAGCTGTGGAGATGAAGGAGGCATGAGCATGAAAAATATAAATAAAACAAAAAAAAAGACTCTCTCCCCTGCCCATTGGAATGACTATAGGTGTTTCTGTAATCAGTGCAAGCAAATGGCCAAGTCCCGGGAATGGAATTTTTTTCCACATCCTACAGAGGGACAGCCTTGGTGACCCTCATCGGTTATGGGGCTCATTGGTTCCCTCTCAGCCCATGAACCTACAGCCTGATGAACATCTGTACTTCTCAGACATCCGCCAGAGGTTGCCATGGCCTTTAACCTAAAATTCACAGACCTTTCTGCCCACCTCAGTAAACTGCTTACCCATCAACAAACCAGTCCTGGACCATGCCTGGGAGGCCCGCCTCTCTTCTCTCCAGTGCTGTACCTCTCCCTTGTCTACTTCAGGACCATCTCCCACAAGGATACCACCAAATTCCTTAAGAGTCTCCCTAACTGGGTCAGCCCTGGCACTGATTTTCTCTACCCCTCCCTGCTCAAGCTCACTTCCCCAGCCATCTCCAAACTCCTAACCTTCATTTTTAACCTGGCATTGTCCACCTCATCCATGCTGGACTCATGGAAGACCACCAAGGTAATACACATATTTAAAGCTAGCGACCCCCTCTCCTCTGATAACTACAGGCCTATTTCCATCCTCCCACACCTTAGTAAGCTCCTTGAGAAAACTGTTCACCGCCAACTATCCAACCATTTTGAGAAGTACAACCTCACATGCAGTCAGCAACATGGTTTCAGCAAAAACCATAGCACCACTACTGCCCTGGCACACTTTACTGGCCACGTCCTTAGGAATATGGACTGGAGGAGAGCCACAGGTACTGTTTTGTGGACCGGACCAAGGTCTTTGACCTGGTCAATCACTTCCTCCTGCATATCAAACTCCACCTGCTTGGCTGCTCCCATGAGACCTCCCTTTGGTTTTGTAACTATCTTTCTGGACAGTCCCAATGAGTGTGCATCAGCTCCACCACCTCCCCTGCCCTGCCTGTCTCCACTTATGTCCCCCAGGGCTCCATCCTGGGTCCCCTGTTATTTTCTATCTTCATCAACTCCCTCCCCACCGACAGCCTCAACTGCAAAGCACTTCTGCATACAGGAGATCTTGTCCTGTTCCACAGTGACAAGTCCCTAATAACATATGCTCCGTTCCTTCCTCAAATTATGGATCGGACTACAACTGGTTTCTCACAAATATGCTTCTGGTAAACAAAAGAAAATCAAAGCCATGCTTCTTGAGTCCAAACCGTATCTAGTCAATACCCTGAAATCCAACTCCCCCTCAGTTCTTTCACCATAGTCCTGCCCTGCACAATGTGCCTAACTTCAAATACTTGGGTGTAACCCTTGATCCCACCCTCTCCCACACAGAGCACATCAACTTCATCGTAAGCAGGGTTAACCAAAACTTAGGGCTACCTATTGGCAAAACACTACTGGACCCCTGAAGCATGTTTAGCCATTGTTCAAGGTAACCTGCTCCCCATCATTGACTATTGCTACCCCATATACTCTCATGTCCCTCTGCCCTGTGTGCAAGATTAACATCAGTCTACAACAGCGTCTGTCACTTTGCACTCCTGACCCCATACTCAACCCACCACTGTGACCTCTACCAGTCACTAGGGTGGCTCCCACTCAATGCCACTTTGACTTTGATCTCGCTGCCTCATAGATAACACTCGTAGAGGAGGTGAAGTGTCTCCATACTCATCCCTCCCTAGGTAAGGGCTGTATCCAGGTGTCTCTGTGAATCATCTGTTCCCTGCATTGAGGTCCCTAGAGTCTGCACCAATATGGGAGGTAAAGCCTTATCTGTCACTGCCTCCACACTGTGGAACAGAATCCCCGCAGTCATCCAGTTGTCTGAAACACACCAAAGCTTCAACTCCCTTGTCAAAGTCTGGTTGATGGCTGCAGCCACTTGCTCTTGCTCACCCGGGGAATTCCTGTACCTCCTCCACACCCCATTTCCTAATCTCCTCCTTCCCCTACCCTCCCATGCTGTTTGCACTCTCTCAGGGGTACATCTACTACCTGTTCACTGCGGCGTACTTTTCCTCTAACTTGCAGTAGTATCAAGCCCACCTTTTGGTTTTTACCTGCTGTGTGTCTCTCACATAGCTATCCTCAGTGACCTACTATACCTGCTGGGAACTCAGTCCTTATATTGCCTCACTAGCTTTTTATGCCTCACTTGCCATTGTCTCACTTACTTAACTGTATGCTGACCTTCTTTCCATTGTTATCTGTGATTTGTACCTACAAAACTTACTGTACCCATTCCCTAATGTGTTGTTCTGACCCTGTCACTATTTGCTATGCATTTGTAACTGAGTTGTATATTCTATGTAATTGTATTTGTATTTGTATTTTCTGTGCCATATTGCACCCTGGGTCGTGCCTGAAAATGATCCTTTGGATCAGTGCACTTACCCGGCAAACAAGGATATAAATAAATAAAATAAATAAATGTACTGTTATTATTTTTCTACACAGTGATTGGGGAGAGGGAGGGGTACTACTGAATACCAGGGAGTGTGTTTTATATATTTGTACATGGGATTGGGGATAGTGGGAACCACTGGATACCAGGGAGTGTGTTCTACATTCTTTTACAGGGGATCAGGGATGGGGGAACCACTGGACACCAGGGAGTGTGCTTTACATTCATTTACAGGAGATCATGGAAGGGGGGGTCACTGGACAACAGGGACTGTTGATGCCATATGGTGCAAGGATGGGGTGCATGGCACCAACCCATCTGCGAATCATTAAGGGCTGGGTTTCAGAAACATTAAACTGCAGTCATCCGTTTAGCATTTCTGAAATCTTTGAATTTCCCACAGTGCCACATATGCATGAGGATCCCTCATTTGCATGGGTGCTGTGGAAAATTCTGTGCACTGGCACAGTCAGAGTAGCGTTACAAAGGGGCCTTCTGAATATGGGCCCTGCCCCAACAGCCACCTCAATCACGGTTAGCTAGTACAAACCCTATTTGTGCTGTGCTATCCACTTGAATATGTGGCCCTGATGACTAAGACAGTGACTGATGTTTTACTTACAAACAAAAGTCAGTGACAGGCAGCTTTACAAAGGCACAACCCCTTGCAGTTTTATGCTGTCACCTGTGCTCAAGGTTTAGAGACTGGGGTGAGGTTGAGGGTAAGGAGAAGCAGGTTTGTGGATCAGTACAAAAACCAAATAATTCATATGTTCTAGAGTGCTATGCCTTCATCAAGTCAGCAATGGTGAACAATACATTGTATATGCTGTGTATTAGAGTCGGCAATTTCAGAACTACATTTTTTAATTAAAGGCATCAGCTTCCATTCAATGATCATAGTAGCTCGCATTATATTTACTGAATGCTACAGTCTACAACCCTTGAATGGCAAGACATTATGTGTGGTTCATAGCTCAGTGCTTATGTAACATATAGTTGAATGAAGAAGACGGTTGTTGGATACAGAGGCCAGCATTAAGAAGACAATGTTTACTAGGTAGTAGTATAGAATGATTTGTGCTTAGGTACTTGGATGCTTGAATTGAGTTGATTGATAATATTTGATGGTTTTGGCCTTTCTCTGTATCCCACCTGTAGGAAGGAAGCTTGGTTTAGAATTATGAAAGCCCCACCGGTGGGATAAGAGTGCCCGCAGAAAGGAGGAGGTGTCGGGAGGATGGTGGGTGAATCGACTCGCTAAGCAGAGCGGAAGGCATCTGCTTGATTTAAATAGGCTGTGGGGAGGAGTCGTCCCCCACATAATTACTGGCAAGCCCTTCAATTATGTGTGGTTCATAGCTCAGTGCTTATGTAACATAAAGTTGAATGAAGAAGATGGTTGTTGGATACAGAGGCCAGCATTAAGAGGACAATGTTTACTAGGTAGTAGTATAGAATGATTTGTGCTTACGTGCTTGGATGCTTGAATTGAGTCAATTGATAATATTTGATGGTTTGGCCTTTCTCTGTATCCCACCTGTAGGAAGGAAGCTTGGTTTAGATTATGAAAGCCCCAAAAGAATAGATAATATCAACGATTGTTCTGTAACTGAATGCTGAAGAAGTCATGCATGACAACACCTAATAATGATAGGAATAGACGATCACCTCCTCCAACTCTGGAGAGTGTGACCAGTAGCACTCAGGAGAGGAAAACCCCCCCTTGGGGGGAACCTCTTAGGACCCATGGCTACTGACCTGCCTGTCCTTCTGGGCATACTAAAGGAGATAGATCCTAATTAAACTAAATTAATCAGCTAATCTGAATTCTAATTTGTAGAATTTAATCCAGATAAATGGAGCTTAAGCAAGAACTGAATTGAAATGTCCAGTGAAGTAATTTCCTCCAATAAACTCCAAGTCCGAGAATCCATGTACAATTCGGAATGATGGAGAGTGGATATATTGAAGGACCATCTTCCGTACTTCAGTTGATAGAGGGCATAATCCAGGAAATGTATGATGGTGGAGATGAAGTTAATGACTGATGAACTCAATACAGGAGACCAGAAGCAGATAGTTGCATCCAAACTTTGACGTCAACGAGGCAGGACGACTAGAAGTAGTACGACTTTCAGGTTTCTAATAATAGCGGGCTTGTATAGTACGAGGAATGAGAGAAGGATAGAAGCCAGGCTATCGAGTGATGAATCCAGTTCTGATAAGTAAAGTATAGTCTTTAGGAATTGATATGAAAGCAACAGCTGTAGAGCTGAGCTGGAATAATGGCAGGCTGTAGAGAATAATCGGAGACACTGGTGCGAGGTTATGAGGCATCCAAGTAGTAGAATATGGCGAGCCCAAAAGTAAGTAAGTCAGTTGGACTGCTAATCCGAAGTGAGAGGTAGTAGGAGCAGGATTGCACCAACGTAGGCAGATGAGAAGGAACAGGACGTGGCAACCAGCACCTGAAGAAAGCGTAGCTGAACCGATAGCTGGTGAGATAGGAGAGAGGTGGCTGATTCCAGTATGGGAAGCACAGCCAGACCCAGGAATGTCTGCTGGCAGAAATCGAGCGTGGTAGATAGTCTCTCGATGATGCGCAGGAATCCATCAGCTGGAGAGGTACGGAATCGCATGGAAGAGACTGAGGCTGAGATATGGCAACTGGATGAGAGGAATAACATTGAGAATGGAAGGTATGCAAAATTCGAGGCATTAAAACCAGATAAGACCTGAAGAGTCCTAGCAGGAGATAACTGAAGAGGTTGAATCCAATGAAGTAGCATTGTCACAGGTCTGATTTCGGTAGAGCACAAGCATGATAATGAAAGTCTGCAGGAGACGCCAACCAAGTCCTGGAAAGGGAAGCAGTAATTCCACAGCTGAGGCAGCAGGGCAAAACATCCAAGAACACATGATGAAGAATAAATGACAGATGAAATCCAGGAAAGAAGTTTCTGGTCGGCTGACGAGCAGCAAGTAGAGGCGTAATAAGTGAGGATCTCAGGCCTTGAGCAGGCGCGGCAGAAGAGCAGAAACAAGAAAACCTCCCAGCCTGAAGGGCGAAGGCAGGTCATAAAGCTGTGAATCTCCAGGCCCAAGCAGAGTGAGCAGGCAAGAGCAGAAGTAGGTAAACCTCCCAGCCCAAAGGGAGAAGGCAGGTCGTAAAGCTGTGAATCTCCAGGCTCAAGCTGAGCGAGCAGGCAAGAGTAGAAGTAGGTAAACCTCCCAGCCCGATGGGCGAAGGCAGGTCGTAGAAGCAGGCGAGTATGGTGTAGTAGTATGAAGGAATGAAGGACCTCCGAGGCTCATAGGGCACAGGTCTCATAGAGCAGCAAGCATCCTGGAACTGAACTTATGCGATGTAGGAGATATTGGTTCAATCAGGGAGACAATAAGAAAAGTTCAGCAGGGAATACTGGCTGAGGCAGCAGTATTAACTCCGGGAAATTTGAATTAACATGGGAAGGAGCATCCAATGCAGCAAAGGTAGGCCGTAGTCAACGGGCATCTCGATAGGAAGTATCCAGGGATATGGAGGTGAGTCCAAATGAGGTGAGGGTGCAAGGTCCAGGATCCAAGTAGGATGACTGAAGGTGAGGAATAGCTAGCAATGCATCCAATGTTGAGAAAGAAGTGAATGGAGAGTAGCAGCTAAGCCCCACGAAGGCTGGTAGGCGCAGCTGGACCTTCCGTAGGTCAGCTGGTAAAGTAAGTAGAGAGTGGCAGATAGCCCCACGTAAGCAAGCATGTGCAGCTGAACCCCACGTAGGTCAGCTGGTAAGGTAAGGAGAGAGAGAGCTAGTGCAGCTGGACCTCAGAAGTCAGCTGGTCAGGTAAGCATAATGGCAGCTAGCCCCATGTAAGCTAGCATGTGCAACTGGACTACACGTAAGTCAGCTGGTAAGGTAAGTAAAGAGAGGCAGCTAAGCCCCATAAGGGTTAGCGGGTACAGCAGGACCACACGAAGGTTGGCCAAAAGTGAGGTAGGAGCAAACGAACTAAAACAATATGGTAAGCATCCTAGGATAGTGAAGTGAACTCCTATGACATAGTCCGATAGGAAGCCACAATAAGCACAGACGGTCCTGGACAGATGGGAAGGAGCGAAGAGGCAAGGTGAGCAGCATCATCCAGAACTCGATCGGTAGGACTGAAGACAAGTCATCCCGGAGTGTGTCCAAATATGTTAGAGGCTCAAATGATGGTCCACAGAAGAATCGGAGCAGGCTCTGAGAGCAATGATGGGATGCAGGGCTAAAGTGCATGGCCGGAGGCCTGAAGCCGAAAGCAAGGAAGTAGACAATAGTCCACGCTGCAACAGAATAACATGAGCATTCTCAAATTAAAAGGTACAAGATAAAGTACTAGTCTGCCGTGAGTGAGCTCAGAGTAAATGAACCTGAAGGAAGGCAAGTCCAGGTACAGCTGTTCATTGTTAGGATTGCCATAAAAATGAATAGTGGGCATCTTGAGCTGCTAGAGGAGAAACCAAGTGAAAGCCAACTACAGTACTAAATGTAGCAGGAATTAGTGTCAGTGACTTCCAGTGATGGTATCCATGCTGCCTACCATGCAAGAATCCATATCCAGGCGGATTGCTAGTGCATACGCATCCAACGTCACATATACTTGAATCTTAGATATTGAGTCCCCACAGAGCATGTCAGAGCAATGAGGAGGTGCCGCTGAGCAACAGGGAATAGTAATGCACTGAATACAAGTGGCCGACAGTGGCAGTGCACTAAACAGTACTAGGAAGTAAAATGCAAAAAGCCAGGCAGTGGCAGTTCGAGACTTCGCAATGTGCTACTGTACCAAACATCATGCCTAGTAGCAAGTAAAAGAGATGTGCACTAAATGCGATTAATGTCAAAGGTGCTAAGTCTGCTACATGCTAGCAGTGCACCGAGACGCCATAGGAATGAGTTCGAAGATGTTGAGTGTTGCATCAGAGCAATCGGTTATGGAGTAAGCTGAGTGACCAAGGCTGGCCAGTATCATGAACCGCCAAGCTTCCAAAGAAGGCAGAGTGAGGGAAAACTCGAAAACCTGAGGGCTAAATGCATGGAATTACTGTAGTAGCCTGTAAGGTTTGTATACTGCGTGTAATGCTGGTACAAGCAAGGCAGTCATAGCTGTGAAGGAGAAGGGGAGATGAGGCTCCGAGAACATTGAACGCTGTAGTCCAGAAGTGGGCGAGTCCCAAATACATGAACTGGCGGTGGCATGGAGGTGGCTGCCAGTGAAAGACACAAAAGAGTCAGAAGGCACAAGACAGCTAGCAGGAGCAGGCAGAAGCTGAAACAGCTGTGGCTGAATCAATGGCTACCGAACAGCAGGGAAAGTAGGAGGTAGCGAGCAGGATGGGACAGACTCCCCCAAAGGCATGAAGAGGAGAGAAAAAAACACAAACAACGAGGAAAGAAGTAGAGAGGAGATGGAACAAACAAATGCGAACGAGCAAAAACAACAACAACGGAAGGAGGGAACTGGGGGGGGGTGCACAAGCAGGGAAGAAAACAGAAGCAGCCACTGCCCAGCATGCCAGCAAGTGCAGCGAGTGTGACTCACTCTAAGCAGAGCAGAAGGCATCTGCTTGATTTAAATAGGCTGTGGGGGAGGAGCTCTTCCCCCACATAATTACTGGCAAGCCCTTCAATTATCAGGGACTGCTCTTTCTTTCTTTCTTTCTTTCTTTCTTTCTTTCTTTCTTTCTTTCTTTCTTTCTTTCTTTCTTTCTTTCTTTCTTTCTTTCTTTCCTTCTTTCTTCATTCATTTATTTTTGCTGAAGAAAACATAAGCATATCATACAATTCCACTGCCTCACCCCCAATAACAGCAACCAAAACATTGGTGATCTGGAACAAAAAGTATACTCATGAATACAAGCAAAGATACAAAAAGGAATGCCAACAACTTGTTATTACAAAGGGATAAGCTAACCTCCCTCACACGCAGTGAATTCACTTAGCTAACCCATATGGACACTGACAATAATACATCACTGCAAACATGAGAAGTTTTTCTAAAATAATGCAGGAAAAATGAAAACAGTGTAGCACAGACGATAAGGGGTCATTTTGTGTTGTGAGTAGGAAGGTGTACCACTGAACTGATAAAACTAAGACACACACACACACACACACACATATGCACAAAAATTAAAATACAAACTGCAACTAAATTCCAAATCTCAGTTTCTAATAAGCCTTAATAAGCATGAGCTATGAGTGCTGCAACATCAGAAAATGGGCACTTTGGTTCATATCAGAATTACATAACGTATATGAAATGGTCCATATATAAACAGGTAAGCCAAAAAGTAAGGGACTGCATATTAGTAGATAGATGTCACCTGTGTTGTAATCACATCGGGAGGGATCACACATAAAACTGCTGTTAATTTATAAATACATAAAATAAGAGTCAAACTGATTTATGTAAATATCAGCTACTACCTAAAAGGTGACACAACAATTGACTTAGTTTAAAAACCTCCAGTTCAAACATTAATGAACAGGATTAAGTGGGAAAAATCAGTTGACCTGCAGTTAACCCAGAAACAGCACTTTGAGTGTTGAAGCAGTCAAGCAGCGAGTAACTGACATGCTAACATCGGAGCTTGCTTTAGCTTGTCTCGAAACAGAGGAAATCAAGCCTCCCACAGTGGTCTTATAATGAAATGTGAATATGATGTGAAACCAACAAAATTTATTATGTACAAACAGGAAAACACATACTAACACACCCATACATCATTTTTTTATTTATTTATTAATTTACTGAAGTCTAGAAATTACAACCCTTTGAGTCAAGGACTCTTTTTCAAAGGCTGCACATCAGTACAAAGTGTGGCAGGCTAGAATTACAGACATCATGAACAATGACAGTAATTGGACACAAAGAGAAACAGTATATAATAGGTGCTATCGCAAATGCTCCATGTCAGTGTAAAGTGTGGCAGGCAAGTACTACAGACATCATGAAGAATGACAGTAATTATATACAGAGAGAAAATTATACAATAGGGAGTTCTCTAATAATGATGCAATACAATAAGCATTGTCAATTGACGTGGGAGTAACCAAAATTGTTGAAATAAGTCAGAGGAGAAAAAATAAATATTGGAGACAGGAGCAATGGAGCTATGGAGGAGAAAGTGAGAAATAGTCCAGGAAGTGGACCAAAGGAGAGCTGGAAATATACAGTAGTAGAGACCAGAAAGCCACCCAATGGGCATTGTCGTGGGCTAAGGTGCAGGAGAGCATATAGTAGGAGGGTTACAACAGTGTTACGGGCAATCACAGTTTGATGACACCAGGATGTGGCTCCACAGTTCTTTTTTGAAAGGGCCCAACCTGGGTATGGATAGGAGGGAACCGGGATGGAGTTCATCCATAAAGGGATCCTATATTTGAAGGGCCTTTGACCAGCAGTGGTTCTATAGAAGGAGATTTGGAAAGCAGTGTTGTCGATGTGTCTCGTAACATGCCTATGCTGCCCTGGAGAGAGGAGAAGGTTACAACCGGGGGTGAATGGCCCATAGAGACTTTTTTTGCTAGTAGACAAGTCTGATAGTAGAGACGCCCTTGGAAATTTAACCAGGCTGAGCGTTGATAGAGATCGCAGGTATGCGTTAACCTGTCGCAGCCAATGGCCAGGTGGCAGACTTTGTTTAAGGCAAGTTTAATTTTTCTCAGGGTAGAGTTTGAGACAGACCTGTAGATGTCTATACCATAGTCTACCAGGGATAGAATAGAGCTGGAGATAGCCAGTCTAAGAGCAGCAGGGGGAGACAGGACCCAGTTCTGTAGAGAGGCTAATTCTGGTATGAACTGTGGAGCAGGTAGTGGTAATGTGTTCATGGAAGGAGGGGCATGATCAATGGTGATACCAAGGTATTTAAAATGGGGAATGGATTCCAGGGGTTGCCATGAGAATTGAGGATGGAGGGTGGCACACTTGTACTTATTTTGGTGATGGGAGAATAACATTACCTTTGTCTTTTTATAATTGAGAATAAGTTTATGGGTTGAAAACCAGGATTCAGCCTCCTTTAAGGAGAGCTGCAGGTCCTGTTGAAGCAGGGTGGGGTCAGGGTGGCGGCTGAAAATCACTGCATCTTCAGCATAGAGGAGGAGACATCCAGTGTAGGCCAAGAGGAGAGAGTTCAGGTACAGGGTAAATAGGAGTGGGCCAAGAATGGAGCCCTGGGGTACCCCAGAGAGAACCTGCAGGCTAGTGGATAAGGTGCCATTTATCTACAATTGCTGGGATCTTCCTTTCAGGTAGTGGGTGAACCATGCAGTGGCCTTCTGGGACAGGCCAGTGGAAAGGAGAGAGTCAGATAATAGGAATGATTGACCGTATCAAAGACCTTGGTGAGATCTATGTACACAGACCCAACCAAGGCCCTTGGTCGAGGGAGTGGTGGTGCTGTGGCCTTCCTGAATCCATGCTGTTGCTGGCAGAGTAGGTTATGTGATTCCAGGAAGTCAGTGAGTTGCTCAGCGATGATTTTTCGATTGCTTTTGTGGGGGGAATATAGATAGGCCTGTAGTCGTTATGGGAGGTCTGTCACCACTCTTGTGGATGGGGTGAACACTGCCCATTTCTACTGGGAAGGGAACTGACCAAGGCATAGTGACATATTCAAGATTTTGGTAAGGGAGGTTAAGACTGTGTCTAGGGGCAGGCTGAGCAGCTTAAGGTCTAGTGTATCGCAACTCTGTCATGATTTGCCAAAGAACTTAGAGAGGTTGGAGCAGGCAACACTTGGGGAGATGGTCTTGAAGCAGAATGGTTGGACACCAGTAGGAGGGGGGAAACAGCCCAGGGAGGGGAGAAGAACCGGGGAGTACTGAGCTAAGGTTAGTAAAAGCCACATTAAAGGTGCCAGCTATCCCATCAGGATCTTGGATAGGGACCCGTTTATAATCAGTTGGGATGGAAGGATGAGGATTTACCACTGAGTTCTTTAATATTCTCCCAGAAATTACGTCCCTGCCCTCAGGAGGTGGTGCACTTAGCTTGGTAGTAAGCAGCCTTAGCTTGCCGAATGGTCCAGGTAAAGGAGTTTCAGGCAGCACGGTATAGTTGATGGTCCAGATGAAGGAGTTTCGGGCAGCATAGTATAGTTGATGGTCCACAGGACTGCCAGATTCCAGGGCTCAGCACCATAGGTTGTCACGAGCAGTCATTTGGTCAATTATTGACTGGTTAACCCAGGAGAGAAGTGATTTTATTACCACCCGCTAACAAAGGGGCAAAGATATCACAGGCGGAGTTAAAGGAACTAATAAGAAGGACAGATCATCATCGACAGATGCTGATATAGTCAAGCTGGGTCCAGTCAAAGTAGAGAAGATAATTGTGGAAATGCCCTAGAGCACCTTTCCTAAGGAGTCAGGTCTGGTGATACGGGGGGGGGGGTGGTTTTCAACTGTTTGACCAGTGGCATGTGACTGGGGAGTGATCGCTAAGTGAGTCAGATGAGACCTGGACTGGAGATACATTCAGGGTGATTGAAGAAAATGAGATCAATGAGGGTTCAGTTGGCCTTGTTTTGGTTAAGCCTGGTTGAAGAGGGGACCAGTTTAGTTAGGTTTTGGGCAGCAGTGGCATCTCTAAAATAGGTTGATTGAGGGGCAAGCCAATTTGTGTTAAAATTACCAAGTGCGATGATCTCAGAGATTTGGGGGAGTTGGGCTGCGATGTCTAGAATCAAAATGAAATCCACTTTCTGGTTATGAGGGGGTATGTATATAGACATCAGGTATGCAGTTTTACCAGAGGTCCCAACGTCAATTTTAAGGGTAACAGTTTGGGCATCAGCAGTGGGAGGATAGTCGGGATTACATGACCTTGTAGTGTATCACGGAGATTGATGGCACAACCTCCCTTTCCCCATTCTATCTGATCTCTATGGGGTGTAACCTGATAGTGCAACAGCAGAATCATGGGTATGGTGGGTTATCCAGGATTCAACTACCGTAAGAGCATCTGGGTTGTAATGGCATACCTAGGCTTGGAGTTGGGAATGCTTCTTTAGAAGGCAACAAATGTCCATGGTAGCCAGTAGGAGGCCACCAGTATGCTTTAGTTTTTGGGGGTGGACATAGGCCCAGATTGGCATGAACATTTCCAGAGAGGAGCAGGAGAATGAAATAGAACCTAAACAGGGATGAGATATAGATATGGCACACTGATGAGTCCAAATGAGGATGAAACACGTGTCTGTGTCTGCTGTTCTCAGTCTTTGCTGATTGATTTGTGAGGCTTATCAGCACCATGCAATTCTGCTTAAAGTTGAGCCAGTCCAAATTAATTCATGGGTATCTGCATATGTTTCCCATGATGCTTTGCATTATTGGGGTAGGTGCAATATGTGTTTTCTAAACAGATATGTTTGGGAAGCTTCTTTAAGGTGAGTTGGTGCCTCTAGAGGTGGGGCAGCTGATCTGGTTTACAGTAGGGATCAGATGAAGACCAGGATTTCAGGGCCCAGAGGAGTTTGGGTTGGAACAGATACACTACAGGGGTGCACGGGTGGATGTTGGCAAAATGAGGGAGGCAGGACGTGGTGCTGAAAGAAGGGGTAATGTGGCACATAATGGTAGGAGTACCTGGGGGAGGGCGAGTGATGATGAAGGGGTGTAATAGAGAAAAGAGGACAGAAGGAGGAGCACAGGAAGAAACAGAGCAAAAAGATTCATTATGGCAGAAAGGAAACAGGAAGTAAACAATGTGGAGATGGATTGTTGACTTAATACATTTTATTTGTGAAACAAAAACATGTCCAGTCCATTTCCTACCTCATTTGACGTTTTATGGAAGGTCTGGTTAACAGGCACAATTTTGACTTTCTTTTGAAAGAATGGACTTCACTTATATGAATTTTTTACTCCAGCAATGATTTCCACAATGTAGCTCTGCTACTGAAAATTGTCATTATTAATGGAACCAGGGGCTGGATTTTCAAAACCCTGCAAAGGACGCAAGGTGCTTGCATCAAACAGATGTGACGCAACTGGCACCTTGTGTCAAACGATGTGTTAATCCTGATTTAGAAAAGCAATCTGTTTCTAAATTGGAAGCCACTGCATCAAGCTGACACTGCATCCCCCTTGCACCACACAGCAGGCTATGACAGGTCATAAGAAAGCTTGTGCCATGGTGGCTGTAACATCCCTTTTCGAGTTGCAGAAAGCCCTGCTGTGACCACAGCAAGGGCCCAAAATTGACCAGCACTGAGTTGGTTTAAGCCCTTGCACCATTGGCACTCCGTGGTCGACCTGGGGCTGACAGTGATATTGATGGGAAAGGCATGGGGTGCCATAGTAGATGTTGGGGAGGCTATGAGTAGTTGGATCAGGGCAGTTACACCCAACAGGGGCAATAATTGAACACTTACACCAATGCCTTGGCACCACAGGGGTTCCACTGCCACACAGTGTCATGGGCCCATGTGAGCACAGTCCTGGCAGCAGCCACAAGGCTGGGGCTGCTGCCAGGGCCGCCCATGCTGAGCCAGGACATTGCCATTTCACTAGTATCAGTGTGCTATTATCGGCCCCTGCCAGGTGCTACTGCCCTGATATGACTACCCACAGCCTCCCAACACCCACAATGGCACCTGGTACCTCTTCTGCCATCTGCCCACCCAGCCTAGCAAGTTTCTATACCCCGGGACCATTCTGGCTCCTCTAGTGTTGTGCAGGGTGGGGGACCACCAGATCCCTGTGGCATTTCCCACAGGTGCGCATAATGCTTTGATGCACACCTGCAGGTGTTACACCTCCTGGATTTGTGGCTCAGAGACCCTTTTCTTTCCGAATAAGGTGCAGGGTCCCTGGCACAGCTGGGGTGTGATGCAGCCCCGCAAACTGTGGCTATGTAGGGATGCTCTGAAAATTCTGCCCCAAGTCACCAACAGGGACAGTGTTGCAGGTGTCAAGCTGGGAGTCATCTGGGTACCAGCAATCACCATACAATGTAATTCAATATAAGGAGAGCTGTGGAATTGAACCACACAAAGGAGAGGGTCCTGGACTTCAGGAAAGCAAAGTTGAAAACATGGGTGAATGCCTCATGAATGACCTGGGGAGGAGTGAACTGGGTGGGTGGAGGAACAGTGGGGAAACTAAAAGGCCATAGTCAAGGCCCCTACTTTTCTGGCGCACAGTGGGACCAAGTTCTGTGGCATGACTACCATTTGCCGCAGAACTTCTTCGTGGTGGTTTGTATTTCTGTGGAAATTTGCGGCACTAACAAACTACCACATCACAGTGTCAGCTTGTCATCCTGACTTCACTTTCATGGCAGTGGTTATAGAAATCAGGATGGGGAAATCACAGTAACACTAGTTCAAAAAATAACAGACTTATAGAAATAATTTTATGCCTAAAAAAGCAAAACAAATGTCTCTCCCTTAAGGTCCTAGCCAAATGCATAAATGACATATGCAGAGGGGACCTTGTTTGATAAATAAGGTATTTCTATATGCATGCTATCTATCCCACTAATGAGGTCTCCACTGTCTATCATTTATATATTTGTATGTGCTTTCTACTCCACTCATGAGGTTCCCACTGTGTATCACTTATATATTTATAAGCAATCAGTAACATACATACAAATATGTGTGTGTATGTGTGTGTATATACAGCGAGAGAGACAGAGATACTGTATGTGTGTGTATATATATATATATATATATATATATATATATATTATTTTTAATTTCCATGAAATTGCATCCTCATTCAAACAGGTCTCATTAGAAATGGAATAAACAGAATAGAGGTGTTATTGCAAAACTCATTTTTCATGTCAGCCTGCTTCCACTGACACACTAGGGAACACCATCAGGCCATGACATGCATGTGAACCAATTGCAAGACAGAGCTCTCCAGCCCATCACAATGTGTCTGCCGTGTGACAGAACACTGCACCATACCTTCCCAGTCTCCGAGCAGTGATGTGTCCCACCAATCCTTGTGCTGCCCAGCCAGCTCCCAGAGCTAATCTCTGAACCTGAGTTGCTGGCACAGAAACACAGAATGCTACCCCTCTGGCCCAACAGCTGTCCCTGCACACAACATTTCTCCATAATTTTTAGGCGCGTCTATCAACCAATGACAGTATGTAATCAATAACCCTGGCAACAATGCATACAGTGCAATTATTTATTTAACAGGTTATTCTTTCAACAGGTCTACACATTATTATATTCCACTTTCCTGGGCATAATTACTTTATTTTTCTTAAAAATGGCAGTTAAATTCATTTTACCAGTTATTCATTTCAGATGGCATCTCTATACCTTAAAGGCACAAATAAGTTTGTACAAAGTGAGGTATGGCCTTAACAGGTCTGTGCTATTGACAAGGTTTTATTTAAGTTGACCCTAGTGCAATAATGTAAGACTGAAAATTGTATGAGGCTGTAGTGTAGGTTAAGCAAATATCATCATGTCTGATGTGCTGTGCCTCCATCTCTGGCAGTGGGAACTGTGGCAGATAAGTGACTATTAATTTCTGTTGCAGAATGCAGCCATTTCATTAGCTAATGTATGATGTTATAGCAATGATAACATCACATCCTGAGCATATGGGGTTTTGGATATAAAAAGAGGCGAAGGGAACCAGATTCTATGAATAAACAGAAATATTAATAAAAAAATCAACAAGAAGAGTGAATTCTGCGGCACCGCAGAAGTTCTGCAGTAGATTGCAAGTTCTGCGCAAAATTCTGCCGCCACAGATTTCTAGGGGCCTTGGCCATAGTGAAGGCAACAAACCTCTGTGTCAAGCAAGGGAGCAATAGAAAGAGGAAAAATAGATGGTTCTTGAAAGAGGTGGCTGAAAAGGTAAAGACTAAGAGGATAGCATTCAGAAGGTGCAAGGAGACACATATGGAGGAGGATAGGGAGGTGTATCAGAGGAAACAGAGGGAAGCAGGAAGAGCAGTAAGGAGCACAAAGTCACAAACTGTAGAGAGAGAATAGCCAAGGCAGTAACAAAGGACAAGACATTTTTTAGGTATGCAAGTGAAAAAGGAAGACCGGGGTTGGACTATAAGGTTAAAAAGGAAGGGGAGGGGGGTCAGTGCAGAAGGGACACAAGAAAAGACAGGTATGTTGAGCAAATACTTTTGTTTCATAATCACAGAGGAAAGAGATGGGAGGGGCCACAAAATGTAACTGGAGCATTGGAGGAGGAGGTGGACACTAGTTCATTTTCAGAGGAGAGAGTCCTGAATGGACTCACAAATCTGAAGTGACAAAGCAATACTACCAGATGAGATATATCCAGTTGTATTGAGGAGCTTCAGACTTGCTGACTGCACCTCTGCTGGCTGTATTTAACAGCTCATTAGAACAGGAGTGGTCTCAGAGGATTGGAGGAGGGCTGACACAGCCCCACTTTACAAAAAGTGGGATTCATAGCAGGGAAGAGGCCGGCAGTCACGGGCCAGTCTGCCTGACTCTGGTGGTGGGAAAGTTAATGGAATTGCTGCTGAAAGAAAAGATTGTGGAATATCTTGAATCCAGAGGGTTACAAGACCTGAGGCAGCATGGATTCATGGGGAAGGGGGAAGTCATGTCAAACAAATCTGATAGAATTCTTTGACTGGGTGATCAAGGAACTAGATCAGGTGGAGCAGTGGATGTAACCTACCTAGATTTCAATAAGGCACTCAACACCATTCCACATAGGAGACTAGAAAGCAAGCTGGGTAGCTTAGGATTGGGTCCAAAGGCTGTTAACTGAGTAAGAAATTGGTTATGGGCTGCCGGCCCCATGACACTGAGGGTTGAGCTGCTGTACACCACACCTCACACCACACAGGTGACCCAGGTTTGGAAATGAGCCTGGGTTGTCGGGGGTCAGTGGGTTGGGAGGGTGAGGAGTGGGATTGAGCTACCACGAGGTAGTTCTCCTCTCCCAGGAAGGAATGTGGAGTTTCCCCCGGCTCTTGCCTGCCACCCGATGGAGGATGGATAGCTGTTCAGGCCATGAGGAGCTCAGCGATTGTCAGGGGAGGGGCAGAAGGGACTAAGCTGGCTCCACAGGCACACACAGCCGTGTGCTGAGGCCCTGGGTACAACAGAAGAAAAATTGGGCAAAACCAAAAAATTTTAATTTAAAAAAAAATTGGTTAAGGGCTAAGTGGCAGAGGGTGATGGTAAACAGTTCACTCAGAGGACGGAAGGGCAACTAGTGGGGTGCCTCAGGGATCAGTGCTGGGACTGGTCCTCTTTAATGTCATTATAAGTGACACTGCAGAGGACCTAGAAGGGAAGGTCTGCCTCTTAGTGAATGACACCAAAGTCTGCAATAGGGTGAATGCTCTGGGGATGAAGGTGGAAAGGATGAGCAGCGACCTGTGCAAACTCGAGGAGTGGTCAAGGATATGGTAGTAGGGTTTCAATGCAAAAGCATGCAAAATAATGCACTTGGGACACAGAAACCCATGGTTGGAGTACAAAATGGGGCAGATTGTACTGATGACCACCACGCAGGAAAGATACTTGGCGGTGATTGTATCAGCTGGCCTAATTGTGGCCAGGCAGTGCGACAAGGCAGTTGGGAGGGTAAATGCGATATTGGGGTGCATAGGGAGGGGTATCACCAGCAGAAAGAGGGAGGTGGTGTTTGCCTCTAAGTAGATCATTGGTAAGATCCCAGCTAGAGTACTGTGTCCAGTTCTGAAGACCACATCACAGAAAGGACATAGACAGAGTGGAAGCAGTCCAGAGGAATGTAACCAAAATGGTGCAGGGTCTGCATTACAAGCCCTACGAAGAGAGATTAAAGGACCTAAATATGTACTGTACATCCTGGAAGGGGGGGATATGATAGAGACCTTTAAATATCTCATGGAGGCAAACAAGGTACATGAGGGAATTATTTTTTGGAAAAAATGTGCTCAAGGATAAGAGAACATGATAAGAAGCTGGGGGTAGATTCAGGAGAGATGTGAGGAAGTACTTCTTCACAGAAAAAGTGGTGGATTCCTAGAACAGTCTTCCAGCAGAGGTGATGGGGGTGAAAACAGTGATGAGGTTCAAGAATACAAGGGATAGGCATAAGAGATTCTTAGGGAAAAAGCGGGAGGGGGGAGATCAAGTAGGATCTGAGATATATTTGGCAGAGAAAAATGGGCACACTCAGTGGGCCAAGCAATCCTTATCTGCAAGTAAATTCTATGTTTCTGTGATAACTGACTATGGGCTGCTTATCAAATAAAGTTGTGGGTCAGCATAAACAGTTAAATGGTTCTCTTTGATGTCTGAAACAGTGAAACATTTATAGATAGCAAGTTGAAAATCACAGATAATAAATAATTGCAAAGTGTTTTCTTCTCAAAGAGAACCTTTTGCTACAATGTACTACATTTCTGTAATTGATATAATATATATAACATCTACATATCTATATCTATATCATCTATATCTATATTATAGTGGTGCAGTAGTGCCACTATATTTAGGGTTGAGTAGGCACTTTAATTTAAACTTCACAACCATTCAGCAGATTTGCACGAAAGTTTGCATGCCTAGCCTCCTGGAGTAACTCTCTTGACGTGCAGCATTTCATTCCAGTTGGATGTGCAGACTCCGAGATGCAGATAGCAAAACAACATAAAAAATCACTCTCTTTTTTTTTTTTTTTTGCCATCGCATAGCACCAGATGGTTTGGAGTTTTGAGCTGACATTTTCAGGGTAGAAAGTGTTTAGTTCAGAATGATTTTCTCTGGTGGTATGTGAAACATATTAGTCCATTCCAAAGTTATTAAATTTTAAAAATGTGGGTTCTGAGCATGCTCAGTAAGTACTGCAAAATAGCTGTTAAGTTTTCACATGAGGGATCCTTTGTCATGAAGGAAAGAATCTTTCTTCATTTGCCACCATCTTGTTTTTTTTTTTTTTTTTTTTTTTTTGTTTTTTAAATGGAAAAAGGCACAAAAATGGCATTGTAGAGGGAGACCAACATATATGTGTTGGTCACTGGGACCCCATTAGGTGGATTCTGAAATTAACTGTTGGAAAATGGACACCCAAAGGTGTGGTTTTTTTTTTTGTTTGTATTTTTAATCCTTTTTTGGAGGTTTCATATTCCATAATACGAAAAATGCCAGCTTAACAGTGTTTTGTTGCTGTTTTTTGCCATCGCCTTGCAAGCAGATGGTTTGGAATTTTGGTCTGAAATTTTCAGGGTAGAAAGGGCATGGCCCACAGATGTTTCCTTTCCTGATTTGGCAAAAAAATATATATTAATCCATTCTGAAGTTATTTAGTTTTACATTTGGGGTTTTGGTTTGTAAATCCTTTTTTGATGACTCACTTCCCTTTTTTTGTATTGTGTGAGCATGCTCAGATCCCAACATTTAAAACTAACGGATTCATATTTTTCACCAAACCAGCAAAGAAACATCTGTGTGTCAAGCCCTTTCTACACTGAAATTTCCGACCAAAATGTGAAACCATTTGGCTGCAAGATGATGGCAAAAACAACAACAAAAACTGACTAGTGCCAGTCCCAGTTTTCAACTATATTTTCTCTTTCCCTCCCCAATACTTTTATATCATTGCATGTTTACTACTTTTTTGCTACATCAGTTATTTTATGTTTTGTACTAACCCACACACAAATAGCATGTCTTCTAATAAAGAGATAGATGCTGCACTTGTAATTCATGAGAGCACCGTCATGAACAATTATCAATAAGTGAAACAATTATTTAGTTATGTTTATCATAATTTATTATCATACATGGATGATAGCATTTGGCATTAAATCTTTAAAAAAGTAGAGATACATTTTTGGTTGCAGAAATTTAATTAGTGCATTTAAAACTATTCCCATCTTGTACATGATCATTTTATGGACTCACTGTAACACACCAGCCTACAATTGGGTTTGTCTACAACCTCTTGATAACCCTGTGGGTGTTTTATGATATGAGTTTAGAACCTAACATCATAAGCGGTTGGAAGCTACTATTTCTAGACATACTAGGGGAGGATTTTAAGACCTTTATGTAAGTACTCTACTCATATCCTATTTCTCTTTTTTCTCCCCCTAATTTCTTTCTAATATTTGCACTTTCATATTTTGAATTCTTCCATTTTCTACTTTACCAAACCTCAAGTTAGCGCGATGTTACACCTAGAATTCAATTGTTTTCAGTACTTACGATTTGCACGAGCCAAGGTAGGCATTGAAAGATCTCAAATCAGCTGCGTTTTTAACTATAAGAAATGTACATGCACTTTATAGGGTAATGGATTTTATTCACATTGTGGGGATAACCTGATGTGATTGTATGTCATAATGGTGTCAAGTTGAGGTGCTTTAACATGGTGATATGTGTAACTGAATAATTTAATTGCTCTAATTTTTGTACTCTTCAAGACAGCCCTATGTCACTGTAAAGTTACACCCCCTGACAAAGTCTTCCATTTTCAAGGCAAAGTGCCAGAGCTAAGTGCCATGCCCTCAGGCATGTGAATTAATAAACTTAGTTGCCTCATCTTTGTTTTTTTTCTGCATGAGTGTTGCTGAAACTGTGTTTGTTTTATAGTGTATAGTAGAGCATTGTTCTATATAGAAATCTATCATTTTCAAAATGCTGTTGTACCACAGTTCAAATGTCATGGAATGTGATTGTACCCTTCTGTGGTAGAACAGCATTCTAGGACTGCTAGAGTCTATGAAAGTCAGTTTCATTGTGAAAAAGGAAAACACACAATGTACACATTTCACATAATACTACGCACTATAAAAAAATATAAGATGAGCAACTTTATGCATAACCAGTGTGCTCTGCTACCTTGAGTTTTGATTCCAATGGACCCCTCAAGCTTTGCTCTCAAGGTCAGAGGAATCAGAATTCTCGTGTGGCAGAGCAATACTGGTTGTGCATAGTTGCCCATGCAGTATTTCTGTTCAGCCTAGATACGGCTAGCACCCTCTTGCCACTGAGTGCATGGCTTTGTGTGTTCTTGATTCCAATACAACTCACAAGGTTTTGCTGCAGCTTTGTACAGGTTCTTAGAAGCTTCCTGGAGTGAGCGATTCTTGATTATTAATGTCACTAGGTACTCATTACCTTCTTATAGAAATGGATTATTGTTACTTGCTGCTTGCAGCAATTGGTAAACATAGTTAGTGGGTTAGGGGTAGAAGGATTCAAACTGGGTACCCTTCTAGGGACATGCTCTGTTCCCAACTCAAATCAATATAATTGGCTTGGTACAACTGAAAACCAACACTAAAAGAGTAGTTCTGGCTTGTGCCTTTCAATAGCAAGTTTTGCACAATTCAAATATCAAACAGGTAGATATGCAGTATCTGCAACAAAGGAGACAAAGACCTGATAGAAGAAATACTCAAAATGACTCAGAGAGCTTAGGTGAAACTGGTGTGGGACTTCAATCCTCCAGATATAAACTGGAGTGCACTAACGGCAGCAAAAACAAGAAGCATGGATTTCTTATTGACATGACAGGGAGCAGGACTAAGTCAACTGATCAAAACACCAACAAGAGGAGATGTCATACTTGACCTCCTCACAAACACTGAGAGGGTCAAGGAACTCGATGTGGGATGCCATATGGGTAACAGTGACCATTGCAGGGTTAGCTTCAAGATGAACATAACTGAAGACACATGCCACTCAAAAATAAAAGTACTAGATTTTAAAAAGGTGGACTTCAACCAAATGAGGACCAACATAAGAAACAACTTAATTGATCTACAAGTGGATGACCACAATGTCATGTGGGGGAAACTTAAGAAAGCAATCCAGACAGTCACTGACCAATGTGCCAGAAGGGTTACCAAAGCAAAATGAAAATGAAACCTCTTATGGTTTTCAAAGGAAGTGGCTAAAATAGTAGAAGAAAAACAGATGGCATTCAAGCTATACCAGGGAACAAACAAGGAAGAAGACTGGGTGTCATACGAGGAGAAGATGAAAGAAGCAAAAAAATAAAGCAGGCAAAAGCACAGACAGAAGCAGGTATAGCAGAGAGGGCAAAGACAGGAGACAAATCCTTCTTTAGATATATGGGACAGAAGGAAGGCAAAAGTCAAAATTACAACTCAGGAAGGGAAAACAACAGAAGATGACACAGAAAAAGCAGACATTCTGAACAAGTACTTCTGCTCAGTATTTACTGAGGAGGACCCAGGCGATGGCCCAGAAATGGCAAAATGCAACATCCATGGACAAGGGGTTGTTACTAGCCCCTTCACGGAGACCAAAGTACTGAAGGCACTAAATAAACTGTAAGCTGACAAGGCCATGGGGCCAGATGAAATGCACCCCAGGATCTTAAAAGAACTGAAATTAGAGTTAGCTGCCCCACTGGCTAAACTATTCACCAAATCCCTAAAGAGTGGGGAGGTGCCCGAAGATTGGAAAAGGGCAGTCGTGGTCCCACTCCACAAATCAGGCAGCAGGAAGGACTCTGGAAATTACATGCCAGTATGCCTCACATCCATAGTGGAGAAGTTAATGGAGACACTACTCAAACAGGATCATGGCATTCCTGGAGGCTAGCGGCCATCAGGACCCCAAGCAGCATGGTTTCACAGTGGGTAGGTCATGCTAGACAAACCTGATTGAGTTTTTTGACTTGTTACAAAGGTTAAAGATGACAACGGGGTGGTAGATGTGATCTGCCAGACATTAGCAAGGCCTTGACTCAGTCCCACACAAGAGCTGGAAAGAAGCTAGACCACACAGGAGTTGGATCAGAAGTAGTTAGATGGGTTATAAACTGGTTACAGGGCAGAACCCAGAAAGTGCAGGTAAAACCAAACACTGTCATCAGAAGGTAGGGTAACCACAGTGTGCCCCAGGGTTCAGTACTGGGGCCCCTGCAATATTTTCATATCGGACATAGCTAACGGACAACAGAGAAAGGTGTGTCTATTCACAGACAACATCAAAATATGCAACAGGTCGACACCCAGCAGGAGTGGACAAGATGGAAGCTGACCTCAAGAAACTGGAAGAATGGTCTGGAGCAAGGCAGTTGAGATTCAACACCAAAACATGCAAAGTCATGCACATAGGAAAAGAAATCCAAATAAGGCACATTACCTTGGAGGGGAAAGACTAGCTGCCTTCACTCAAGAGCACGATATGGGAATCATTATCTCAGACAACTTGAAGGTAGGTAAACAGTGCAAGAAGGCAGCATTAAAGGCCAGTGGTATGCTGGGATGCATTGGGAGGAGAATCACAAGCAGGAAGAGGGAAGTGATCCTGCCGCTGTACAGATCACTGGTTAGGCCTCATCTGGAGTACAGTTTCCATTTCTGGAGGCCCCACCTCAGAAAGGATATTAACTGAGTGGAGACAGTGCTGAGAAGTGCAACAAAAATGATTCAGGGACTGCACAAGATGTCCTACGGGAATAGACTGAAAGAACTGAACATGTATTCCCTGTAACAGAGAAGAGAGAGGGGCAACATGATCAAAACATTCAAGTACATAAAAGGCATAAACCAGGTGCACATAGACAATCTCTTCCAATTTAAGAAGGGCAGCAGAACCAGGGGACATGATCCAAGGCTGCAAGGAGGGCAGTTCTTCACCAACACCAAGAAATTTTTCTTCACAGAAAGAATGGTGAATGCCTAGAACAGCCTGCCTGCAGAGGTGGCAGGGGCAAGCTCATGGTAGATTTCAAGAATGCTTGGGACAAATTCAAGGGAGCCCTCAACCCAAGGGCAGTTAGAAGGGTAGGCTAAAAGACAGAAGACAGACTAGATGGACCTGGTGGTCTCCTTCTGTCATCAACCTCACGTTCTATGTATGTAGCTCCACAATTACAAATATTGTAATCTCACAGGAGCCGCACATGGATGGAGTGCTCATTTAAGGATGAACATACAGGCCTAGATATTCAAAGGGGTTGTGCCTGGTGTAACAAAGAATTGCTTGGCGCAGCCCGCGTCACCTGGTGGGATACTGAGAAGGCTGCCTGGTGCAGTGCAATCCCGATGCACCAGGAGCAGTGATAATGTATGCAGAGCAGATGTGGGGGTGTGCCAATGCATGGCATCCCAATATTCAACCGGGATGTAGCATGCTGGCACAACCTACAGTGTGCCGCATAGGGGCTCAAAGTTGAGCCTGTGAAAAGTTGGAACAACTCCTGGCCACCCATAGACAGGCTGCCATTTGCAGGGTGCAACACAGCAGTCACAGCCGTGGGAGGCCACCACCACCCAGAACACATCCACAGCACCCACATCTCCCTAGTGGTTGAGTGGCACCCCCCACCCCTCCCGATCACTGGCAAATGTAGACATCATTTGCTGATGGGCTAGTGGACCCTCTCCTCCCAAGCACCCGATCACCAGTAAATGGAGATAGAAAAGTCCCTGGTGGTCTAGTGGACCCACCCTCCCGATCCCCTGATCACCGTAAACTACTATAGAAATCGGCCCTGGTAGTCTAGTGGTACTCCCTCATGCCCGTTGCGCCGATTGGCGGTACATCTCTGTATATAATTTCCCTAGTGATCCAGTGGCACCTCCCAGCCTTCCCACACAGCACCCTCTTAACCTCTGCCCCCTATCATCGGCGGGTGGCCGCAAACAGCCACATATCGCTCTGTTGACTGTTATTAATGAGAGGTACAGTATGGCTGTAGCCCATTGGTCCACAGTGTGATTGGCTTGTGGTGGGTCAGGGCACAGACAGTCCCAGATATGTGGAATGACTTAATTTACATATTTGGGACTGTCTAGGATGGTATGCCCTGCAAGCCTATACTGTACCTGTCATTCAGCGGGTGGTTGGGTGGTATGAGGGCAGGTTGCAGCCACCCACCAATGATGGGAGGGGGAGTGGGGTGGGCAAGGCGTGCTGTGTGGGTGGGGGGTACCACTGGATCACCAGGGAAATTATATATGGAGATGTACTGCGATCATGGCAACAGGTGGGGGAGGTATCACTAGGGCTGGCTTCTACAGTTGTTTACGGTGATCAGGGACATAGGAGGGGGGTGCCACTAGACTACCAGGGAATGTTTCTATGGTATGTAACAGCGACCGGGGACATGGGAGGGAGGGGGTGCCGCTGGACTACCAGGGAAGGCCGGCACTTACATTTATCGGGGAATCGGGGACTTAGGAGGGAGGGGGGACCACTAGACTACCAGAGAAGGTCGTATATTACATATATCGGGGAGTCAGGGACTTGGGAGGGAAGGGGTCCACTAGACTACCAGGGAATGTTTTGTTTTACATTTATCACAATTACGGCTATGGGGCGGGGGATGCTCTGGGATCCCCACTGCACACGTCATGCCAGGCTGCCCTGTGCAAGGCTTGCAAATAGGGCCATGATGACATGCAAATGGCCCCGTTTGTGTCTTGCATAAATTATGGCCTCATTTGCATGCCCTCCGCTGAATATCATGGGTGGTGCACCCAGCGCAACTGCGTTTTCGTTAGCGCATCTTCATGCTCCCTATCTGTGGCATGTGCCAGCACAGTGCCACTGTGCCATGCACAGTGAGTGTTCTGTCTGTGCCATTTTCAATGGTGCTGTGCCATTGGCGCATCACCGTTAAATATCACCTGGCCCTGGCCCTGGTCCCGGCGCATCCCAGTTGTGCTGCTCCCAGGCTTGCACCACTGCCTGGCGTAATCCAAATATCTGGGCCCAGACAGCAAGAAATCGGTCACCCACCCCTCTTTATCACAGAAGATGCTGCTCAATATATCTTATAGAAAAGGCAGTTTATTCAGTGCTGATGGTGCCAACAAACACACTCTGCTATGCCTGACACATTTCAGAATAAAAATTCCTTTATCAAAGGCATGCAGAACAGACTAGGAAACTCCTTTATATCAAAAAAACTTTCCCTGCACACTTCTTTCTCTTTTTTTATTGTAACTATTCAATATTGGAAGCTTTATCAAAATGCACCTGTCCTGTATAGATTTTTGGTATAACATAGGAGTTTTGAATGACTTTGCTTAAAGCAATTTGTATATTTAGTTTTTAATATTGCTTCTTGTTCGTGTTTAATGTGGGAGAGGGTTTGATGAGGGAAGTATGTTTTAATGTTGTAGCCATTATGTAGTATTTTAACTTAGTATTCACCTGTTTCACACTGCACTTGTTGCTAATCATAGGTTGATTTTGGCGCTTTTTATAACATCATATTTGGTATATAAAGGGGTTTACTAGCCTGTTCTGCCAAATCTGCATGCCTTTGATAAAGGAATTTTTATTCTGAAATGAATCAGGCATAGCAGAGTGTGCTTTGTTGCCACCATCAGCACTTAATAAACTGCCTTTTCTATAATATGCACGGAGCAGCACCTTCTGAGATAAAGAGGGGTGAGTGCCTAGTTTTTGCTGACTGTACATTAGTATTTGTGAATTTTAGCTCTAAATATTTGCAGCTTTTCACAGTTCCCAGTCTATTACCATTTAAAAACCATGACTTATTCCCAGTTCAGTAGCTAGCAAACACCACTATTTTTCTAAATTTAGGGCTTCTAGTTTATTAACCAATTAGTTAAGTGCTCTCTAGGGCCCCACAGGGGTTATAAACAAAATGATGACATCATCTGCATACGAAAGTAAAAGAACTTCTCTAAGACTGGATTTTGGAGGACGGCAATTTACACACAGGGTATGGTCAGTTATTGTGTTAATATGAGCATCAAGGAGAAAGAGGCAAGCTTACAATCCTGCCTAACATTTTTTCCAACAACCAAAGGTCTAGATAGGTGTCCATCCCTACCCATGCTTATCCTTGCAACAGTGTTGGAGTGTAGTAGCCTAATTATTTTTTTAAATTTATTTATAACTTTTGATAACCTGGTAAAAAAACACTGGGCCACATGGCCCTTTTACAGGCTTGAACCAGTGGGGGTCATAGACACTCAGTAGTTGTTACAGTATAGCAGAAATTACATTACGAATAAAAACCAAAAATACATAGAACAGTATACGACACCATACAAACTAAATAAAACCATAAAATGAAAAACAGACATGAATACAATAAATAAAACAATTGTACACTGAAAATGTAATAAAAAAAATTGTACCCAACTAAGGGCCAGATATTCAAAACTTTGCCCCGGAGCTAAATTAGCACTGCCCGGCGGGCAAACTTAGCCCGGAGCACAAAGCAAGCTATATTCAAAAGGAAACAGCCTGGTGCAAATCCTGCTGAATATAGCAAGCAAAGGAAGCCGTGCAAACAGGCCCAGGAGTGCAGGGCAAAATTTGCCTGGGAATAAGACAGCACTGAATATAACAACAGGGGTGTGCACACTGCAACTGCAGCTCATTAGACTCTGGAGCAAGCCAGTGTTGCGGGTGGAGAACATTGTGTGTGATTGCACAGAGATGTCTGACATCTACTGCAAACAACAAAGTAAGCCACACACTGTAGAACTGTGCTATGCTGAAGTGAGGTTTGCCCAGGGTTAACCTGATTGCACAGTGGTAACACATTAGCCCGGTGCAAACTGGTTAGCTCGGGGCAAACAGGAGCTATATTCAAAGCTCCCATGCAAATGAGCCTACTTAGGTAATCCATGGGCAAACAGGTACATTTGCATCTCATTAAGTGCTGCTAAGCATACATTACCATGCAGTTTGCCTGGTGCTACTGCATGGAGCACAAAGCTCCCCCTTTTGGTCGGAATGGAAGTACAGGCTGGACGCTGCAGGCCAAGGCATACCCACAGCATCCCCTGTTGGTCAGAATAGAAGTACAGGCCAGAAGCAGCAGGAGCTGTGTGCTGCCAGGCACAGTCGGTGCCTTTCCCGACCCATTCACAATAGAATTCATTTCCCTGGTAGTCTAGCGGTCCCCCCACCCCACTGCATTAATCCTGACCCATTTGCAGTACAAGTAAATGTAATTTCTCTGGAAGTCTAGCAGTCCTCCCCCCCTGTATGAATCCAGACCCATTTACAATAAAATTAAATGTAATTTCCTGGTAGTCTAGTGGTCCCCACCCCTGCATGAATCCCAACCTATTTGCAAGAAAATTAAAGTAATTTCCCTAGTAGTCTAGTGGTCCCCCCACCCGGCAGTGATGCCCCACTGAGCCCAGAAACAATCCTACGAACCAGGGCGGCTGGCTCAGCCCTCCTCACCACGGCTGGCGCCGACTGAAATGGGGCCAGAACTTCATTAAATACCTCGTGCAGCATATTAATGGAAGAAACGACTCAGTGCACCAACTCAATCCTGGGTGTTTCTGAAACCTGAAAAACATCACTGCCCATGCGCGCTCTACTGAACTACCGAGGCTAATCATTGTATGGTGCCAGGAATTACGGGATTCATACGGGAAAAATAAGCTCCTGAACTGCCGAAAACTGCTGGCTTCTTGCAAATAGGTCGAGATCATGCGAAATGTAGTTCACTGAACCAGCAAAGTATTTTACCGTACCAAATAGTATTCATGCAACCGAGATGAAGCTTTCACTATTCGAGAAATACATAATTTTCTTGCAAATGGGTTGGGAGTCATGCAGGGGGGTGGGGGGACCACTGGACTACCAGGAAGTGTACTGTACTACCACGGCTACAGGGGCCACGAGGTGGGGTGCACCGCCGCATTACCGCCGCATTACCACCAGCTTTTGTTCGGCAGTATCTAGTGCCATGCTAGAGGCTGCACTAATGCCTGTAGTACGGCGCTAGACCTTTGAATATGCCGCACTGCTGGCATTTATGGGCACTCTCCTAACCCCGCCCCTGCATACTATTATCTATTAGCGTCGGCGCTACCCCACAGCGCCGGCGCTAATAAGACTTTTGAATATAGCAGCCTCATGCAAATCCAGTGCTATTCCAGAGCTATGGTTTTGCACTAGGCACAATGGTTTGAATATCTGGCCCTAAGATCACTATCCAAAGTCACACCTATATATTTAAAATCAGGGACAATATACGTTTTTGTATCATCATATGCAGTTATCGTAAAAGCTTCATGTAACTTCATGGTTTTTAAAGAAGAACAAACAAGCATTCTCTTAGTCCCGTTCTTGTTAAGCACAAGTTGATTTTCCATTAACCATCCCATTAGTTTGCTATACTCACTACCCAGACGTTGTTGGACCATATCAATATTTTTATTAGCAACATACAGCACAGCATTTTTTTAATTAATTAGACTTATTATGTAGATTTTTTGCCCCAAGAATATTCTATTGAATGCTTCCATTGCAGAATGTTTCCCACCAGTGGTTCTAATGAGGCTGAACCAGCACCCTCCCAACCGATGGCATAAAACTGGATTGTCTGATAAGTGGAGGAAGCTATGGCAAGAGTGAGAGGAAGGAAGAAAGAATGAAAGCGGTTAAAGATGAAGAGAAAAGGAGAGAACATGTATGCTCACCTTGAACCCATCATTGTAGCACAGGAGAGCTTTTACTTTCCCAGTAGGGTATGGGGTTGCTAGATTTCTCATGGTAGTTGGGACTGTTAAACAGTTCACTCCTGCCATCTTGAGTGGATGTTATTTGTTCCAACAGGTCTAACCTCCAAGGCTTTTTCAGTGGGCCTAATAAAATTTATTTTTGTTGCTATATATTTTTGCAATCTAGGTTTTTATCCCCAGCCACTGAAACCTACAAACAAGGATCAGCAGGTATTCACCCATCAGGAAGGGCTTCTCTTTGTTGCCTCAATCACAGGAATGTGGATCCTCACAACATCAGAGATGTGGGGGAGGTGGAGAGGCAGCATGCAATAGGGCTGAGAAAATTACTCCTATGTCTCTGTGGTCTCCGTCATAGACTACGGCCTCATAATCTATGGATCTGCCTCTACTACTGCCCTCAGGTGCATAACGACCTCCCTAAACAAGGCCTGTCGACTGCTTACTGGATCCCACTGACTCACACATACATGTGAGCTTTACGCTCAAACGGGATGGCTTCAACTCGCTAACCGCATAAAGCACCTTACCTGCTTGATGGTGAAAAAAACTACTTTGGGCCTTACTCCACCTAGTGTCCAAGCCCTCCTGCACCCAAACACTAATCCACGTAACACCAGAGGGTCTGAACGTCAGCTTCTATAGGTCCCCCGATGCACACCACTCTGGGCCAAAGATTCTTCGCACACCGTGTACCCGGCTGGATGAATGCACTCAGCCCTCACATCACCTCCACCTCCTCACTGGGATATTCAAATCATAGAAACATAGAAACATAGAAGTTGACAGCAGATAAGGACATAGAGGCCCATCCAGTCTGCCCATTTCTTTTTCTACCTTATAAATGTGCCATCGGCCTTTGCTCTGTCATGTGGCCTGTCTATTCATAGTCATTTGTATTGCTCCTTATGCCTATCCCATGCCTGTTTGAAGCCCTGCACTGTATTCATAGCCACCACTTCTTGTGGTAAGCCATTCCATGCATCCACCACCCTTTCTGTGAAAAAATTTCCTCACATTCCCCTTAATTACCCTCTAATCTCATGCTGTGTCCTCTTGTCCTGCTAATTTTCTTATATTTAAACATGTTAGACTCTTTCACCTTGTTAATGCCCTTAAGGTGTTTGAATGCCTCCATCATATCACCTCTCTTCCTCCTTTGCTCAAGGGTATACATATTGAGCTCTGTTAATCTGTCCTCATATGTTCTGATGCAGTCCCTGCACCATTTTGTTGCCCTTCTCTGGACTGCCTCAATTTGATTAATGTCCTTGTGAAGGTGTGGCCTCCAATACTGCACGCAGTACTTCAGATGAGGCCTAACCAGTGTCTTGTAAAGGATTATTACCTCCCTCTTACGACTTGTGATACCCCTACTAATACACCCTAACACCCCCTAGCCTTACCTACTGCTTAGAGGTCTGCTTGGATGATTTCAGGTCATCAGTGATGGCGATGCCCAAGTCTCTTTCTTCTTTGTGACTGCTAACTAACTCCCTCCCAGCCTATAGGTGGCTTCAGGGTTTCTCTTCCCTATGTGCATGATCTTGCACTTCTTGCATTAAATCCCAGTTGCCACTCTTCTGACCATTTTGCTAGTTTATCCATATCTCTTCTCATTTTGCCCATCCATCTGGATCATCTACTCTGTTGCAGATCTTAGTGTCATCTGCAAACAGACAAGCCTTTACCCTCTCAGTCCATCTGCAAGGTCATAATGAAGATGTTGAAGAGGACTGGCCCCAGGACTGATCCCTGAGGTACCCCACTTGTGACTTGCATCTCTTCTGACTGTATACCATTTACCACCACTCTCTGTTTTCTGCCCGTCAACCAGTTTGCCACCCAGTTGACCAACTTCTGACCACCGAGCCTACCCAGCTTATTTTCAATCTGCTATGTGGAACAGTGTCAAAAGCTTTGCTGAAGTCAAGGTAGGCAACATCAACTGCTCCCCTTGGTCCACCACTCTGGTTACCCAGTCAAAGAAATCTATGAGATTAGTTTGACAGGACCTTCCTTTGTAAACCCATGCTGTCTTGGATCCTGTGCCCTATGGATTCCAGGTGTTGCACTATCCTTTCCTTAAGAGTGCCTCCATAATCTTGCCCACTACTGAGGTAAGACTGACTGGTCTGTAGTTCCCGCCTCCTCCCTGCCACTCTTGTGGAGCGGGATCACATGAGCCCTTCTCCAGTCTTCTGGGACCTCTCCTGTGCTCAGAGACTCACTAAACAGTTCTACTAATGGCTCTGCTAGTTCCACCTTTAGCTCCTTAAGTACCCTGGGATGTATGCCATCGGGTCCCATTGCCTTATCCATCCTGAGCTTAGCAAGCTCTTGTAGGACCCTTTCTTTGTGAAGGGAGTAGTCACCCTCCCTCCCCTGTGTCCATGATGCTGAGCTGTGGCCCTGCCTACCTACCTTCTTCAGTAAATACTGAGCAGAAGTATCTATTTAGGATAGATGCCTTTACAGGGTCCTCCTCCTCACATCCTCCCTTTTCTCCATTAAGCTTAGCAATACCCCCTCTGGACTTTCTCCTTTCACTAATGTATCTATAGAAAGTCTTGTCACCTTCTTTTACTGTTTGTGCTAGTGTTTCCTCAGTTTGGGACTTTGCCTGCCTTACTGCCTTCCCTGCTTCCCTTAGGGCAGTTTGGTATGCCTCCCTATCTTCATCCCGCTGTGTTCCCTTACATTTCCTGAAGGCCAGCCTTTTGGTTCTGACCTTCTCTGCTACTGTATTTGAGAACCAAAGTGGTTTCCTTCTTCTTTTGCACTTCCTTTTCTGTATCACACAATGGGATGTTGCATCAAGTATTGCATCCTTAATGCTTGCCCACTTTGCCTGTACCCCCTCACCTGTGTTTCTTTTTGCCAGGGCTAGCTTAACTCTGTTGGCCATCTTATCAAAGTCAGCTCCTCTGAAGTCCCATATTTTTGCCTTGGAATCAAGCCTCCATCATCATCTCATGGCCTCCAGCTCATGTGACTGCCACCCCTAACTTCCCCCTTCCCCATTGAGATCAACCACCCCCCTCTGATGTTCTTTGACAATGCCGTGAGCTGCTCTAGTCTCTTTTTTGGCTGCCACCCCTCTATCCTCTCACCCTTCCTCCCTGATTTCTGCTAGGTTTCTGAAATGATTGCTTGTATGTGTTATTCATGTATCCTATTTACTGTGATGCTGTATCTGAACTGATGAATATGGTTGTATACTCTCTTTAATGTTGTATGCCCTTGTTTAACATGTTTAACATGTATGTACTCGCCTGATGTAGAACCTTTGTAAAAGAGCCTTGGCTCAGAGGTAATTGTAATCCTAGATCTAAATAAAAAAAATTAAAAAACACAGTCAGATGAAATGAAAGTACTTGAAAATCAAAGGAACACAATACTCATTTATTATCCTTCCAAGAAATGGAAATAATGCTTAATGGTTTTCTTTTTCATTTCCATATATTATTGATAGGTGAGACTTCAAAAAATTTTGCAATATTTCCTTATCTCTGGTATTCAGTGTGTTTTTACTTTACGATGTTAGAGTTTTTCTTTTTATGTTTGTACTGTACAGTATATTGTACATGAAGCCACACTTTGGTGTCAGCATACATTTACAAACAAGAAGGCTAATGGGCTTGAGGACAGTGCATCTGTGTCATTATGCCCACGGAGATATCTTTCAATTTTCCTCACTCTTGCCCCACCTACCACCCCCCTGAATCCATCCCAGCTTGCCTTGTACCCAGCACTAGAAGCAACATTTACCACATCACTGGGCAAGCTATTCCTATATAACCAGCCCACAAACACTGGGTGCTACAGACACGCAACATGGAAGGGAAATTGACATGGGTTCAAGAAAGTGTTTGATTTAAGTTAAGGTTAGTTAGATGTCTGTAACAGAAGCCGCAGTCAGTAGAGAGGGTGAGGACAGTGAGCGAGTCAACGGCTTCAGAGGGGAAGACGCAAGTATAAGCGAGTGTTGCTATAATAGCGATGCGCTCAGGCTTCGATCTTCCTTCTGAAACAGTCCGCAGCTTCCTTTATAGATATCTAAGTAATCTTAAGTTAAAAAAGGCAGTTTACATACTTATTTTTTTAATTCAAGATGCCTTATTTTAAACCTCTGCCAGCAAGTCCTTTATCACCATTCACACCGCTCAGTCACACAAAGCATGTAGTACCCCAGGGCTTCTATACCAGTGGCGAACATCCAGCATTGACAAATGCTTCTTACTCTATAGGCATCTACTAAGATTTGTTGTGATCAAGCTGTCCTTTCTTTATCTTTCTTTATAGTGATCAGCATATTTAATGCCACACCCGTTACATCACCCTGCTGCAACTACTTTATATTGTTACCCATTTACAAAACCAGATTCTTGCCAACTTCTGTGAAGTTTAAATGCTCACCATACGTCAAGTTTCGTTTATGAGTGGAGTTCATCATAGTCATCTTACTTTATAAGTTATTTAAAGATACATTTTTTTTTCTCTTCCATATCTAAATATCAAATGCTTTTTAAACCTTACATACTTCTGTAACTATCTATGACAGAATAAAATCAGAAATGCCTATAGTTCATGAATAACATGGTCTAGTGTTTTTATTAGTATATAACCGAATGAAACGCAATTAGTTTTAATCTTAGATGCTTTAAAAGCAAAACTCCCACATTCCAATGTCTTGTTGCTGGAAATGTTGACTGCTATATGACAAGTAAGGTAAGTGCTGTTCAATTTATTTCAATGGGGTTTTCAACTTTGGTCCATTACTTTGGCATTTTTGCATATTTTTACACCAAATTTTCAACATGGTCTTTTTGAGACCCCATCTCATGAACAATGCCAGTAAAATTATGCAAATCTGGCCCAAAAGGTGATTTGGTGGTTGGTGAGTGAAATTACCTTTCAGTCAGGATTTGAAAATGTTCACCTCCCTTGTTCATGAGGTGGGGTCATAATAAGGATACAGTATGTTGAAAATTTGGGGTCAAAATATGTTAAAATGGCAAAGTTATGCACATCCATTGACATTTACCTATGCTGCCTCGTAACTTTCATAATTTTTAATATTTTTGACCCAAATTTTCAACATAGCCATTTCTTTACACAACTAGTACCGGGTTCATGAGGTGGGGTAATAAGAAGGCTATGCTAACAATTTGGTTGCTGTTGTACTACAAATGGGGGCGTAGGGCCTGCAGTGCCCTATGCTTCCACATCAATATACATATTCACATCTATGGAGGAATGGGAGCGCAGGGCAAATAAGAATATGATTATACTCTCTCAAAAAGTCAGGAAATTCTTTGAAAAAAAACTGTGTTAATGCATTATTTAGGGTTTAGGCTAAAGCGACAAAAGTAGAGAATTTTGGTTTTAGGGTTTCCAACTCTAAAACCTCACCCCATGCCTACAACAAATCAGGCATGCAGTCTTCCTTGGAGTTGTCAATCCTAAAGCTCACCCCATTCTATACACTCCAGAAACATACCCCAAGGAAGACTGCATCCCTGATTTGTTGTAGGCATGGGGGTAGGGTTTTAGGGTTGGAAACACTAAAGCCAAATTTTCCTACTTCTGTTGCCTTAGCCTAAACCCTAAGGGCCAGATATTCAAAGGTTAGCCCTTGTCAGTGACTAGCACTGCCCGGTGTGCAAACTTAGCCCGGAGCAAAATGCCAGTCATATTCAAAATGAATAGCCCGGGGCAAAACCAGCTGAATATAGCAAGCAAAGGAAGCTGGGCAAACAGGGCCAGGAGTGCAGGGCGAAAACAGCACACAAGACAGCACTGAATATAGCCCCAGGCAGCAGTGCAAACACACAATGGAACACAGTGCAGAGACAGCCTGACCCTGGGACACATGCAAGGGAACACATGCCGGAATGAGGTATCAGGAGCACACCACAATGCTCACCCAGGAGGACGCCACACATGCACGGGAATGTCCAGGAACAACCCAGACCCATGTGGAGAACACCAGCAACAGTACAAAGCATGTTGAACCCCAGCACCCAAGAATGACACAGGACACAGTAAAATGTCATAGTGTAATGTCACAGTGTAATTAACAATAATGAAGAGTAAAGCAAATGGAAACACAACAGCGAATAAAACACAGAACAAAACAATGAACAAACCCCAGATTACAAAATACCCCACCCACCACTGTACAACCCTCCCCACGACACGGAAACAGAACCAGAACATACCCATCAAGGCCCCCCCCAACACACAACCCCAAATGCCCACTACATGAAAAAAAAAGTCAAACACCATCAGCATAAAAAGACACACAAAGGAAAACATAAGGACGACAACAGATGGAGGGATGGGAAGACACAGGACAAGGGTGCAAAGCAGAGGAGGATGCAGACAGGGACAGAGGACAATAGGTAAGGAAAGGATAAATAAGTCCAGTGAGGGGGTGTGGTGAGGGAAGACGTCAAAATAACAGAGCAGAACTAGTTGCCCGCTGGGTCAGGGAGACGAGCGTCCAGAATATTCGCTACCCTCCAGGTCTCGGTTATGATAAAGGCTGGTGTTCAATAAACAACCATTGCTGCCTCACAATTCTGTGCAGCAGGTCCTCTGTGCCCGCCGATTCTTCGGGCCTCGTCACCTACAGCGATGCCCAGAGTGGACCTACAAGAGGAAGGGTGAGACCATGAGGATGGTACACCAGACAGGAGGCAACCAACAGCCAACCTTTGCCATACAGAGATGGACAGCATGTCCCAATGGGCTATCCTTGGTGGTGTTGAGTTCTGCAATGGTAGGACAACATGGAAGCGTCCCACAAAGCAGCACAGGGCAACACAGGCACCAACACAAAACCCAACACGGATGATGACAGCGATCCTGACAGCAGCAGGGAACATGTGACACCACCCACCATGATACAGCACACCACGAGACATGGCAGACACACTGCTGGAAACCCAGAGAGTTGAGTGCAAGGGACATACCACGACATCTACAAGGGCATCCACACCTTGGGACATGCTGCGCACCCAAACATGGAAATGTACAGTAATGCAGAGCGCAGAACAAACAACAATGACAGGCATGCAGGAGCATCAATGAACCATGACAGTGGCCTGCCAATGACCGACCCAGGCCAGGGGATAACAGTCTGCCAGGGCACAGAGGCTGTCAGTGAAGAGCCTTCACATGTCACCAGGCAATACCACCGAAGGCATACCATCCAACTGAGACATGGTACATGGAAGTGTCCCCAACCCACATAACAGGACCCCCTCCCCCACACAGTGATTACCACTTCCACAGCCACGGTCAGCATTGGCAGGCAACAATGCACATAATGTAATAGCACAGTGATAATACTACCCTATAACTAAACTGCAACACAGTAACCTCACCATGAGATACACATGGAAGGACTCCACAATGCGTATGGCACAATGCCAGGATGTAGCACAGTGTGACAGGCAGTGCTCCACAGCTGGTGGCCAGAAGGGGGAGAGGTAAGGCCGCAAGGCATGGTGCATGTTGTCCCACATGCACAGCAAGGAACCACCACCACCTGTGCAAATGTGGACGCCCTGTGGGTGGTGGTATGGATGCGCCACAGAGGTGGGAAGGTCAGCCATCAGCATGTTGTCCCCACGGAACTCTTGCCACCTGAGCAACCAACACCATCAGTCACCCGCACAGCAATGCAAGCTGACAGTCCCCCCCAGGCAAGACTGACAGCACTCAGCTGTGGTGTGAAAAACAGGTGTACTGCACAGCACACTGCTACACCACACTGGCCCACTGCCCATTGCAGAAATGCCACCAGACAAGTCAGTGGCTGGACACCCAGATGTGACACACAGCCTAGTGAAAGGGCACAGATCACAGAGCAATGAAACAGGTACTCACACAACACACCACCGCTTTCAGGGCTGCTCTCCTGCACCCGCTGTGGAAGGGATGGCACCCTCAGGCTGCCCCGTCTCTGCTTCTGTGGCCTGGGCTGACTCCCTCCTGCAGCCATGGGCTGCTCGATCCGCTCTACAGTGGACAGATGAGAAAGTGGTGTTAGAGCATGACACAGCATACACAATGTCATGTACAGCAAGATGCA
The DNA here is from genome assembly GCA_016271365.2 of Neoceratodus forsteri. Taxonomy (NCBI): domain Eukaryota; kingdom Metazoa; phylum Chordata; order Ceratodontiformes; family Ceratodontidae; genus Neoceratodus; species Neoceratodus forsteri. The sequence goes on along the minus strand of CM057449.1, from coordinate 756,173,943 downwards.
CATGCAACCCCAACCACAATGCACACACATGGAGTGAACAGGGAGAATCCACACACAGAGGGTGGCAGTGGCCATGGTGCATTCACCAGGCACACACGTCAGTGATCAACGGTGCCACAGTACTGCGACAGTGGCCGTTGCAGCTCCCATGTGAACATGTGCAGACCCATGAGTGTATGTCAACAGTCCACCATGAGCGTGTTTCCTGCAACATGAAGGTGCCATCTGCAGGCTGGTGATGCCCTGGGACTTGCAGAACAACATGACCCAATCCTTCTCCCACAGCAATGTTCACGGCATGTACCATGCCCCTATAGGGCATACATGTGCCACTCCACCTGTACACAGTGTGCAACAGCACCATGCATCATTGTGCACACCTGTGCACACACACACACACACACCCACACCCAAACCACACCATGACAGTGGCCCGCTGACATGACTCCCTAGATGTGTGGCATGGCAGGCTGTGGCCCCCCTGCAGGACGTACACAGTGTCCCGGTTCTGTGCCATCCCATGCACCATGTGGACTTTGCATGGTGTCCTGACATTGCTAGTGCACTTGTCCATGCAACCACTGTAGTGCTCAAGAAGGGCACAGTACAGTGCAAGGTGGTTAGCATAGGGGTGGACCCAATCATGGGAGCACATGGCAGCCACGGGCGACAGCAGTGCACATGTGTGTACAGGGCTCACTGTCAAGACATGGGACGGACAGTGACTATGTGGCCGTGTGCACCGTACATGCACATGCAGCAATCTGATATGTCCATGTGGCCTGTGGCACTGTAGAGGGTGGCATTGTGATGTCTATGTGTAATGCAATGCAGTACTTACACGGCCGATAACACATGTCCCCTTTTGACTATCCCATAGGTTTGGCAGCCTGCCAGGAGTGCATCTGTGCCCACAAGTTCTCAAAAGAGGAGTTGAACGCCCTCGTGCATGCTGTTAAGGAGAGGGAGCAGGTGCTATGCACCCATAGGGCCACTGATGCAGTAGTGCGCCAAGCCTGGGAGGTGACTGCAGCTGTAAATGCTGTAGGAGGACATGGCAGGACAACAGAGGCTGTGCACAAGCGATGGAACAACCTTCCGCGACGTGCAAAGGAGGAGGAGGCACAGCGACTGAGGGACAGAATAAGGACCGGTGGTGGACCACCTGAACATCAGCAGCAGGTGGAGGAGCCACACATGGCCATGGTGGCATCGACTCTGAGGACAGTGGCAGTCGCAGGTGTGCCAGGTGGTGGATGTGAGACGCCTCTCGCACTGCCAAGGACAGGTCTGTATTCGCATGTGTATACCCTGTATGTTGTGATGGCATGGGTGCAAGGTCATGCTGTTGGTGTCCTGCACAGGGTGCACTGTGTGCTGCCGAACAGCTACCTGGCATGGCCATGGTCACTGAGGGTTGGGTGGGTGAATGTGGTCATGGGCTGGTGTGAAGGGGGTACATGTCCTGGGGTCTGCATGGTGTAGTGGTGGTAGTGGTGGTGGTGTTTGGGCACAGTGCCCATGTATGGGTGACTGACCCTGTCCCTATTGTCTCCACAGCGGTGTCTGCCAGGCCTGCAGAACAACAGAAGCCGCCAAGGATGTATGACCAGGTTTCAGAGGTAGTGGAGGAGGATGATAGAGAATGCCCAACAACATCCGGGCTCTGTGAAACTCATGGCCGCACAGACACTATGCATGTGTGGCAATCACATGGACAGGGGCTGTAATTGCATGGGGAGGGGATCACACCTCAGTAGGGGTCTTGGGATACACTGGCTACCTGGATGCTGCACAGATGGAGGATGGTGGTGTAGGGGAGGTCCTACTGGTCACTGTTACCAGTGGTGATGACACTGATGTGTCGGAGTTTTCACAACACCTGGCCATTCCTGTGCAAGGGGATGCAGGGGTGGGGCTGCTGGCAGGCCGTGGGATGGGTTCCAGTGGTGTATTCAGCATCACTGGTGTGGCTGTACCTGGACACACAGTGGTGGGCAGTGTGGGGAACATCGGAGAACTGCAGGATGTGCAGTGTCCAACACATATTGGGGTCCATGTCCATACTGTGCCACAGACCACCACCAGTAGTCGCCAGCAGCAGGACATGCCTGGTGTGCAACAGCATCCAGTTGCTCCTGTGCTGCAGGCATCTCTGCCAGCTGCAGCTGAGGGTTCTGTGCCCCTGGGCAGGATGGCCATGATGCCCACCCACTCCTGCAGGCTGCTGTCACCTCCCAGCAGGAGGCCCATATGGACCTGCATGGCATACGGAGGGAGCTGCGACATGAGCAGGCACAGATCAGAGAGGCTGAAGGACAGGTTGGGCCACCTGGTGGGTGCCATCGACCGTGGCTTTTCTGGTCTGACAGCTGCTGTGGTTGACATAGGGAATGTCCTGCATGGTGTGCATGAGGTCACGCCAGCATGGGATGCTTGGTCATGGTGCAGATGGCACAGGGGCACACAGGTGGGCAAACCGTGGCCACAGGGCTGCCAGTGGTTCCAGCTCCACAGCATCACACACTCCATCTGAAACCCAGTGCCACCATGGCGGTCCACCCACCCTGTCAGGCTCCACCGTCCCCCAGGGGCACAAGAGGCTGACTCTTCCTGCCTCACCTTTCTCTTCACCATTGTCCTCTGCCCAGAGCACCCCAGGGTCTGTGTCCCATGGTACAGGTGCACGGCGCATGCATGGAGGTAGGCATTGGTGATGCCCACAATAACTCTGCGGCACTGCACAGTCATCACCCCCCTTTGCAACATTGGTACACCCACATGCACACGCAGACATGCACACACACACACTTCCACTGCCACAATTGCACCCCTTACCCTCACAGCACACATCACACTTCCCCACTGACACTACACCATTTCTGTCTGTCCTCCCCCACGTGTGTCCTGCATACCCCCGACCGCACACCACAGGCACACATGTTGTCTGATCCACTGTGTTGGTTTACTGGTGTGATTGTTGGTGTCACTGTTCTGTTTCTTTGTGCACATTACATAGATTATTAATTGTACTCTTTCAAGTTGTTGTGCAGTCTGTACTTACCCTCTTTGTCTGTAGCAGTGTCCTGATGATGTTGTCCCTGTGCTGTATGACCCTGCGTGCCATGCGAGGGTCCCTCCTCTTGAGTTGCTCCACTATCCCCCTGACCGCTGGTTTTGGCTCACTGTCAGACTGTCCCTCAGGTTCAGGTGCCTGTATCCCATGGTTCATTGCCATGTTGTGCAGCATACAACAGGCTAGGAAGATACAGCATACCTTCTGAGGTGTATACTGTAGGACACTGCCTGATGTGTCTAGGCATCTGAATCGCATCTTCAGGATGCCAAACACCCTCTCTATGATGTTCCTTGTGCTGGCATGTGCCTCGTTGTACATCTCCTCAGCCACTGTGGCCAGACGGAGTACTGGTGTCAGCAGCCAGGGTCACAGGGGATAGGCACTGTCCCCTGTCAAGAGATGTATACCTGTTAGTGCCATACTGCAGTCTGTCGGATGCTGTCCTGCATCACTGTGTAGCTCTCCCACACCCCTTCCCTGGCCTGCAATGCCTGCCCCCATCCATACTGTTGTGTGTATGCCTTGTGTGCTACTACTCACCGACTAGTTGCCCACTGAGTATCCTGCCCTCCTCAAAAGCCTGGCACAGCTGGGACTGGTGCCAGATGAAGGCATTGTGGGCACTGCCAGTGGGCACTGCCATAGACATTGCTGATGTGCCCAGCCGTATCGCACACCACCTGGTAGTTGATGGAGTGGTATCCCTTCCTGTTAACATACACATCACTGCCATCACCAGGTGGTGCACAGATGGGAACATGGGTGCAGTCAATGGCACCCAGTATGGATGGTAGGTGCGCAACTCGATGGAACTACTGCACTGTTTCTCTGCGCTCTGCTGCCGTGCTGGGGAATACTATGAACTGCCCAGCATGTGGCAGGAAAGCCTCTAGGAACTGGGTCAGGAGGCATGAGGTGGCAGACTGCTTTACCACAATGGTGTCCCCCGCTGGTCGTTGGAACGTTCTTGTGGCAAGGAAGCACATCGCTGCTGTCACCTTCTCCTCCACTGTCATGGCATGGCTGCGTCTGGTGTCTGAGTGCAGCTGCTCATGCAGGAGTTCACAGAGCTGCCTCAAAATGCCCCTCTTCATCCTGTACTGGCCAATGATGTGGTCATCAGGCAGGGTCTTGAAGGAGACCCTGGGCCGGTACCACCTGTTTGCAGCATACCATCTCTTTGGCCTGCATTGTGGCTCATGTTGTGCCTGCTCCCTCTCCTCCTCCTCCTCCACTATAGCTGCCATCAATGGCAGCATCACTGCTACTGGCACTGCACACATTCCCACTTCCTGTGGTGGTCCCTCCTCCTCTGTGTTTTGCCCTGGGTTAAGACCAGCCTTTTATAGGCAGTAACTAGCGCCATGCTACGTGTCGCGCTATGTATCCCTGCGTGGCTCTGGGCCTTTGAATATCCCCTTGCGTGTCTCTCTTGGCCCCCCCTTCCTTTTGCCTCTTGCATACATTAGTGGTTTGCCCTGCGCTAATGCTGTTAGCGCACGCTAACTGGTCCTTTGAATATGGCAGCTCCGCACTATTCCCGCGCTATTGGTTTGCACGCCGTGCTATGCTTTGAATATCTGGCCCTAAATGTTTTATTAATGCAGTTTTTTTGCAACAAATATATCTATAGATAGATAGATAGATAGATAGATAGATAGATAGATAGATAGATAGATAGATAGATGCCTTATAGGGGCGCGGTCATGCCCCTATATTAGGGTTCAGTCTTCATTTCCATGTTAACCTGAACATTTTGAACTTTAACAACTTTGCAACCGTTCAAGCAATTCACATTAAATTTTGCATGTACCATCAGGGGGCCAAAGCTCTCTTGATGTGGCAAGATTTGTTCCGGTCAGATGTGTGGGTGCAGAGATATATATTGTCACAAAATGTGAAAATTACTACATTTGGTGAAATTCTTTGTTATGCCACTGCACAAAAACAGTGTGGAAGTTTGGTCTGAAATGTTTAGGGTACATAGCTAATTGGGTCACAGATGTGCCTTCTGAAGGTTTGGTGAAAAAAATATTAATCCGTTCCCAAGTTATTAAATTTTAAAGTTTCCCATTATTTCCTATGGGACCAGTTAGATGTCCCTCTCGAAAAAGGATTCTTTACTGCAAATGCAGAATAATTTTTCTCAAACACAGGATCTTTTGCCGCAAATGCGAAACCTTTTTTCATGCTGCTGCCATCTTGTTTTCAGTTAGCAAGGGAAACAAAACTAAATTACTAAAAAAATAAAGAGCTTTAGTAAACACCAACAGTTGTGTTTACCTAATTGGGGCCAGTAGAATTGGATTCTGCAGTTATTTTTTTGGTAACTTGTTCATAGATGTGGGTTTTTTTAAGCCACAGAAAACCTTTTTCGCAAACCACGGAACCCATATGCCGCAAAACAGGATCTTTTTCTGCAATTTGAGATAAAGGATTTTCTTTTGTCACAAATTGCAAAAAAAGAATAGCAAAAAAGAATTATTTCTCACAGTTTGCAAAAATGATTTTCTTTAACCGCAAACTGTGAAAAATAATTATTCTAGGGACGTGGATACGATGTACTATTCACACTTCTGGCAGTGTTCCTTTCCCCTTTAAATCCTACCAGAACATCTTCAAGCTGGCTCCTCCCACCCACCCGGGTCGTAACTCCCTCAGCACTACCCAGTAACATCAGATCTTTCTTTCTGCTGAAAGAAGAAGGTTCCCTCCTTACCACTCTTTGCGCTCAGTAGGCCCTTTGCTTCAAAACTTTGCAAAATTCTGCAAAATGACACTTGTCTTCAGGTGATTTTTGAATCTTCTGTTCCTCATCATGGATGACTCGAAGTTGGCACCCAGTTTCAGGAAATGTGAGTACAGGCAGAAGATGTCCTGGACAGACCCGCACACCTTGGTGCCTACTGCCTAGGTCATGAACACGATCCCCAGGCATGTGGCCTGAGTCACACCTTGCATCCCAGTACTCTGGAAGACCAGCATGCTCGGCTATTTAAGGGTGCCCAGATGAACGCGATCCCCCCCGTTTTGTCGAAAGATGCTCATCGGACGGTCTCTGTGGCTATGGGGTCCACTGAACAACATACATCTTTTGAAGAGGAAGAAGTTCAGGCTGCAGAGCATGCCTCTTTGGCTTAAGGGCATTAACAAGGTGAAAGAGTCTAACATGTTTAAATATAAGAAAAATAGCAGGACAAGAGGACACAGCATGAGATTAGAGGGGGCCGATTAAGGGGGAATGTGAGGAAATTCTTTTCCACAGAAAGGGTGGTGGATGCATGGAATGGCTTACCACAAGAAGAGGTGGCTATGAATACAGTGCAGGGCTTCAAACAGGCATGGGATAGGCATAAGGGAGCAATACAAATGACTATGAATAGATAGGCCACTGACAGAGCAAAGGCCGATGGCACATTTATAAGGTAGAAAAAGAAATGGGCAGACTGAATGGGCCTTGCGGTCCTTATCTGCCGTCAACTTCTATGTTTCTATGTTTCAGCCTTTGTGCCACTTTCCTTTGGCACCACCTTCACAGGGGCATTTAGGAATTTGTTCCAGTCCCTTCCCACCTTTGGGCAGGGCCCCTTTAAGGGCACTAAATCCTCCAAATCCTAAATGAGACTAAAAAGAAGTCTTGCCGTTGATCGTGAGATCTCAAGCACTCTCTGGACTCAGATTCCCATGCTTCTCTGGAGGTTTTGACTGCAGTCAGTCCTTTGGCTAAGGCCACTGGCTCCATGATCTCCCCATCGGGCCAGTAGGTTGAGATGTCCGTCAAGCAACCTGTCAAGATTTTTCTCGAGCTGGTCAACATGCTGTCACTGGACAAGACCAATACCTCACTCTCTAGGACTCTGGGCATACCTGTCACATCTCAGAGTGGGTTGGATCAGCCTGCTGATCTGGTCCCTAACCTTCGGGATTTGATTACCCCAGAGGATTCTCAACTATCACTGATTCCCTCTGAGTCTCACCATCGGTGTCCTTGACAGTCGAGGTCAAGATCCTGAAGTTCGGAGTCGAGCAGCACATGCTGCCATCGGCATTCCTGCTCTCAGTATTCTGGCAAGCAGTGCCACAGCTATTCTTCTTCTTCTTCTTCCTCCTCCTCCAATGAGGAGAGGCTCTGATGCAAAGTACACCAGAACTATGAAGAACTCATGTGTCATTAGATTATGTTGGCTGGGGTGAAGCTGGTTCCGGCCTCCACCCTCACTCTTCCGTGGCTCCCACCACCAAGGCCCAAGCCCATTCCAACTTGGTCACTGTTGGCTCAGCCTAATCTGGCTTCTTCACCCATCTAGTTGGAACCACCACCTAAGCAGCCGCTGGTGGGTCCCCCCCACAAGGATGACTGTACTGCTTCTGGGCTTCCTCATTGGCTGTCTGTCACCATGACTCCTGACAGATCCTGTAGAGTCAGCAGGAACTCTGGCGGTCTACTGCATTTTGACATGCCTCAAAATCTGAGGGCTAATCCTTGCACTCCCATCCGTTGGACCCCAAGATGGGGGCAGATTTGTCCATGGAGCAAGGTCCTACCTCTTTCTGGGTCTTGCTCTATTTAATCTCAGAATCTATGGGTCTCCATGTGGATCATGTACAAAAACAGCCCAAGTACCTTTTGACTAAGATTCTTGACTGGGCTGACTCCCCTGGGGTGGTATTCTGGGTCACTGAGACCATTCCTGTCCTCGCTCTGGAGCTCTGGCAACACCCTGCCTCTTGCCCTGTGCTGTCAGCATGGATGGCCCACAATTATGCAGCCCTACCAGTTCCCTATCAGATTTCACTGAACATCCCTCAGCCGAGGGTCTGGTGGCCAACTTGGTCTTTTGGAGTACTGGCAACGTTGGAGACATGAATAAGCCTCTGACAAAGAATCCAAGAAATTGGATCATATGGCCAAAAAGGTCATTAAGGCCTCTTCTCTTGGCCTTTGGCAGGTGGGTTCAGCCCTTCTGATGGCCCACTTTGCTCATGCCATCTTAGGCACTCTCAATGAGGTGCTTCCCTAGCTCCCAGCTGACTTACAGACCACGGTCGAGCAAGTCTAGGACATGAGCTGAATGTTGGTCAACCAACAGCTCCAGATGGCCATGGACATTGGTGATTCCTGCACCTGGTCCAATGCCCCTGCAGTGGCCATGCACCATAGGGCTTCACTGCAGATCTCCACCTTTATGGCAGATACTCAGCACAAGTTGGCAGATGTTCCCTTCTTTGGTACCGACCTGATTGAGCCAGTGGTGGAAGGACACCTCACTAGGACTGAGAAGTCCAATGCCTCCCTGGAATCTGTCACCTCCACCCAGAGAGATCCCAAGGACTCCAAGACTCAGAGGAAGAAGCCCTTTTGGACCCTCTCTGGTTCTGTGGCCAAGACACCCAGCCCCCCAGCTGGGCAGCAGGCACAGGCTTGGCATCCTTGACCGAAGTCAGTTGCCTCAGTTGTCCACAAACCAGGGGGTTGAGGTCCCACTGCTTCCTCAGCTGGTCAATCTCCTCCTCCAAGCCTGCCCAGTGATGGGATGGAGGTGCCTCCCCCATGCCCAACCTGTCTCCCCTGGGTCCTCCCATGGGGGGCCTGCTCTGCCACTTCCTTTCCATCTGGTCCACTGTCACCATGGACAGGTGGGTCCTCAAAGTGGTCAGCCAGGGTCTGCCTCTGGAGTTCAAGGCTTACCCACCTTGCTGAGCCCACACCCCACAGGAGGACATGGTGTGCACAGCTATGCTGTCCACCCTTCGGGAGGACATTGCCCAGCTCCTCCCGAAGAAGGTAGTGTCTCAAGTCCCAGACCCTTCAGTAAGCCCAGGGTTTGTCTCCAGGTACTTCCTGGTCCCAAAACAGACAGAGGGGGCCGGTGCCCCATTTTAGATCTACATGACCTGAACGAAGTTCCTTCAGTCATGCACCTTCAGGATGGTCACTCTGTCTCAGATCATTCCATCCCTAGAGCACCACATTTGGTTCTGTTCCCTGGATCTTTGGGATACATACTTCCATGTCCCCATTCGTCCATCCCACTATTGGTTCCTTTGTTTCCATGAGGAGGGGAAGCTCTACAAGTTCAAGGCCATACCCTTTGGCCTCTTCTCAGCTATCAGGGTCTTCACCAAGTGCATCGCAGTGGTGGTAGCCTACCTGAGATGCCAAGGGGTCCCGGTGTACCCCCTACCTGAATGACTGCTGATAGCAGGTCACTCTAGGGAGGAGGTGGAGCAGTCCAGGGATCTTGCCCTTCAGACCTGTTTGTCCCTTGGCCTCCTGGTCAATGAGGCCAAATCATAGCTCATACTGTCACAGGTGATACAATTCATTGGGGCAGAGCTCAACTCTTGCAGAGCCAGAGCTTGACTCCCAGCTGACCGGGTGAAGGTTCTCTCCACTTCTGCCTGATCATTTCTGGCTGGGTTGTTGTGCCCTACTCTTGATTTTCTGTGCCTCCTAGGATTCATGGTGGCATGCACCAGCATGATCCATTGGGCCAGTGGAGAATGCATTATCTGCAGTGGGAGCTAGCCCATCAATGGTCTCAGTGCAAGGGCCACTTCAACCAGCCAGTCACTGTGACCCAATTGATGTGAGATGCCCTCCAGTAGTGGTTAGTCCCAGAACATCTATAGGAAGGATTCCCATTTGTCTGCCCTGAGCCAATAGTCACCATCATGACCGATGCCTCCCTGATGGGCTTGGGTGCCCACCTGGGGGAGCACAGAGTCCACAGACTCTGGACCCCTAAGGAGTTCTGATGCCATATCAACCTTCTGAAGCTTCAGGCAGTTCAGCTGGTACTGACAGCCTTTGCTCCACACATTTGGGGTCAGGTCATTCAGGTCTAGATGGACAACACCACGACTTCTACAAACAGGGTAGGATGCACTCTCTTCCTCTGTGCAGGGAAGCTTTCTGCTTCTGGACCCTTGTGCCCAGCCTGAAAGCTGATCTCCTGGCCATCCATGTGGCCGGCATATCCAACCAGCTGGCAGATGCCCTTAGCTGGGTGGGTGAGGCGTCTTACGAGTGGTTTCTCCATCTGGAAACAGTACAGAGTCTGCTCTCCTGGTGGGACACCCCTCTGGTGAATCTGCTTGCCTCCAGGAGAATGCAAAGTTAAGGTTTTATTGTGCCTGCCCCCATCAGCAGGGAATACTGGAGGGGGATGCCTTCTTGAGGACCTGGGCCCCAGGCCTCGTGTATACATTCCCTCCATTTCCACTAATCCACAAAGTGTTGATCAAGGCCAGGAGAGACAAGGCACAGATGATCCTAGGTTCATAGGAAAATTACAAGATCGAGGGGCTAGCCCATCTTGATCTTGCCACCTACCAACGGTGGTAATAATGTTTTGATTCATCCATGTATGAATCTAGATTCTGTTTAAACTAAGCTAAGTTGATACTATGGACAATCACGAACGAAAGAGAATTCCAAATAGAGATAATTCTCTGTGTAAAAAAATGATTTCTTTTTGTAGTCCTATTTATATTAGCCTTTAATTTCAGGTCATGGGACCTAGTTGCACAAACTGAACGGTGCCATTCCAAGCACAATGACTCAAATAACATAATATCCTGAGTTGCCATAAATACTAAACATAAGTCACTTCTCAAATAACGATACTCCAGAGAATAGAGGTTACATTTTTTTAATCTATCTTTATATGAGAGGGTGTTTAGACCTGTAATATGTTTAGTAAATCTTCTTTGTACTTTTTCTACAGATTGTTTATCTTTCAATAATGTTGGAGAACAAAAAAATGAACAATAATCAGAGTTAGATCTCACAATACTACAATATTAAGGAATCAATACCTCAAGCTCTCTACTTGTTATATTTCTCAATATACAATTTATCAGGCGATTACATTTTTTTACTGTATGATTTGTTTGTTGAGAGAATTTTAAGTCATTAGAAATAAGGACACCTAGATCCCTTTCAGAACTTGTTACTTTCAGCATATTATCATTAATGTAGTACATATGACAATTATTATATTTCCCAAAATGCATAACTTTGCATTTTGGATTTTTAAATGTTAATTCATGTTTGTTAGCCCAAGTAAGAACTAGATCCAGGTTTGTCTGTAATTTTTGAGCAGAAAGTGGATCATTGACAAGACCTCCCATTTTAGCATCGTCAGCATATTTACTTAGCCAAATTCCATCTACAGTATTCATACTTGCAATCAAAATGTTAAATAGGATTGGGCCCAAAACTGACCCCTGTGGAACTCCACTAGTAATTTTAGTCCAATGTGATCTAAATCCTCTTATAACAACCTGTTGTCTTTTATCACACAACCACTTGGTTGTCCAAGTAATTATATGTTTATTTAATTCCATTTTGGACAGACAATCTGTAAGAGTTTTATGTGAAACCGAATCAAAAGCCTTTTCATAGTCCAAAAAAATTACATCTACAGAAATACCTTGATCTAGTGCTTCACTAATTGGTTCAAAGAAGTTGATCAGGTTTGAGTGGCAGGAACGTCCCAGTTGAAAGCCATGTTGTGTAATATCAAACTGTTCGTTATTCAATATATGAGAACTGATTTTGTTGAAAATAAGTTTCTCCATAATTTTACACAGACATGAAGTTGGGCTAATAGGTCTGTAATGTTTGATTTCCTGCATTGATCCACCTTTATGAATGGGGATTACTAAGGCTTCTTTCCATTCATTAGGGACAACCCCTTTTTCCATGGACTCATTGAAGAGTAGTGTCAAGGATCCAGCTAATTCATATGATACTTCTTTTAATAAAGTAATAGGGATACAATCAGTTCCTGCAGATGTTGAGTTTTTAAATGAATTAATGGTGGAGTAGGTTTCAGCTATGGTAAAATCTGAATCCATAATGTCAAAAACTAATATTGGAATAGAAGCCTTTTTCTGAAAAATACTTGCAAAGTATTGAGTAAACTCATTTGCCATCATTTGCTCATTATCTACAATTTCTTCATTGAGTTTTAAAAGGCCCACTTTACTTTCTGTAGATTTTAAAGAACCAATGTAATTAAAAAAATCTGTTTTTTGTTATCCTTTTTAGTAGTTGCCAAATTAATCTCCATTGCTTTTTTAGCCTTTCTAATAGCATATTTTTTTTATTTTAGTAGGAATTTGTTCCAATTTTCATTGGATCTATTCTTTTTATATCTATTAAAGGCTTTTTTTAGCTTTAACTAATCTACTAATTGCTTTTGTATACCATAGTGGGAGTCTTTTTTTATTCTCATGTTTGACTCTTTCTGGTACCCAATTAAAGATACAATAATCAATTTTGTTCTTAATTTGTGTCTATATTTCTAACACTGTTGACAAGCTTAATTCAGCTTGCCAATTCCATTTCTGTAAATATGTTTTAATGGCTACAAAATTTGCTTCTGAATAATTTTTCATTTTAGTTATTCCTCTAGGATCCTTTTTATAATGGCTCCAGACTGGTCCTGCCAGTTCTAGTACTCAAATTTCCTCAGCCTCAGCTGCAGGCTCCCGTGGCATCTTCCTCTACACCTGGATCTGCTTTCCTGCAATCAAGGGAAGGTACTCCACCCAGACTTTCAACCTCTTCACCTGACAGCCAGATTCCTGAGTGGCTACAGTTTCAGTCTTTTGGTCTCTCTGAAGATGTCTTCACAGTAGTTGAGACTTCTCAGAAGGATTCAACCAGAAAATGCTATACCTTCAAATGAAGAGGTTCTCCAATTGGTGTCAGGGCAAGGGGCTCAACCTCTTAACTTACCCAGTGGCTAGCATTCTTGCCTACCTTTGGGCCCTCTCTCAGTCAAGCCTTTAGTCAAAGACCCTCAAAGTGCACCTGGTAGCCATCTCTGCATACCAGGCATGGGTTGGTATGCCTTTGGTGGCCCAGGTGAAGGTGGTCTGGTGCTTTTTCAAAGGCCTTGACCACATTGTTCCTCTGGTGCATGATCCACCACCACCTTAGGACTTCTTACTGGTGTTTGCAAAGCTCATAGGCAAGCTATTTGAATCAATGCACAGGTGTGAACTATCATACCTGTCGTGAAAGACCCCCCTTCTTGGTGACTATCACATCAGTCAGAAGGATCATTGAGCTCCTGGCACTCTCGGTGGAGTCTCCTTATTTGATCTTCCACAGGGACAAGTTTGTCCTTCACCTCAACCCAAAGTTCCTCCTGAAGGTTGTGTCTGAGTTTTACCTTAACCAGGTGTTCAGTTTCCTGATGTATTTCACCAACCATACTTCGGAGGCCGAGCACAGGCTCCATTCTTTGGACCTGCAAGGAGTGCTTGCCTGTTGCAAAGAGCCTATGGCTGGAATTCGGGGAGAGGTTCACCAGCTCTTTGTCACCTACACTGAAGCCATGCCTGACAGACTGGCAGTTAAGCAGATGACTGTCAGGTGGATTATAACCTGCATTGACCGCTGTTATAGTTTGGCGGGTAGGAAGCCTCCTGTAGGGCTAAGGGCTCAATCCACTCATCATGCCATTGCCTCAGTGGCTGCTTCCAGGGATGTCCCTATCCAGGAAATCTGCAGGGCTGCTACCTGGAAGTCAGGATGCACCTTCAGCTCCCACTACCACATCAGCCTTGAGTCATGCCGGGATGCTGGTTTTGGGTCCTTAATTCTCCAATCTCTATTCCCTAAATAGGGAATGTGCACCTTGCTCCCTCCTCCCAGAGACCTGCTAGGAGTCTGCCAGAAGCCTGCATAGTACATCATATCCATGTCCCTAGAAAAGCAGGTTACTCACCTGTAACAGCTGTTCTAGAAGCAGTATATGATGTACATCCACACTGACCCACCGACCTCCCCTGGCAAGTGCCTCTAGCGGGTAAGATCTGACATCACGGGGTGGTGTTAAGGGAGATACCACCCGGGTGGATGGGAGAAGGCAACTTGACTACCTCAAGAGGAAAGGAACACTGCCAGAAGTGTGGATGTACATCATCTACCACTCCTAGAACTACTGTTACAGGTAAGTAATCTGTTGTTTTTCTTTGGCAATTTGCAAAAAAGGATTTTTAAGACAGATGTTTCTTTGTCACTGCATAGTTACAATATGGCTCGTTATTTTAGTGTGAAATTTTGAGGGCACAAAGGGCTTGCCCCATAGATATGCCTTTTGCCTGTTTGGTGAATACATTTTACTTTGCTCTGGAGTTCTGTGGGGTTAAATTTGCTTCATTTCACACACAATAACATTGTAATGGGAGGTGTACAGAGTCTTTTCTTTGTCATTCCGCTGAGAGAAAAAAGGGCTTGTAATTTTCTTCTGAAATTTCCAGGGTACAGAGGGCTTTCCTCACTGATGTGCCCTTTGCTGATTTTGTGAAAATATATTAATTTGGTATTGAGTTACACAGGTATCACATTTTTCTGTGCTTTCTATAGGAGAACATTACAATGTCAGGTGTTTCTTTGGGTCTGCACACTACGGGATTGGAGGGCGGAGCCCAGAGAGCCCTGCACTCCCATGGGCAAAGAAGGGTAGCACTACACTATCTCAAAAATTATGCATTGATGGGAGTGCAGGGCCCGCTCCCAATGGAAATAGGGATACGAATACAATATCTCAAACATTATGGATGGATGGCACAGTGTGCTCCCAGATGCAAACATGAATACATTTATGGAGTGATAGGCATGCAGGCATTATGCATACATTGCAGTGTAGGGCACAGAGGGACCTATATTCCCACATGCAAATACGCAGAGGATTATGGAGTGATGTACTGATGGGAGTGCAGGGCCCAAAGGGTCCTGCACTCCCACAGTGAAATAAGGATACAGTTGCAATCTTTTAAAAATTATGAGTGATTGGGAGTGCAGGGCCCTGCCCTCACAAGCAAATAAACCTATAATTATACTTTCTCAAAAAGTAAGGAAATTTTCTGCACAAAATGTCTTTAATGCACCATTGAACCCTAATACTAGCCCCAGTCTCCTATACTGTACCCATTTTAGCTTACTTACTCATGGAATGGGGTGAGCATTAGGGTTCACATCCCCAAGGCACACACCCCCATGCCTGTTTCTGCATGCAGGGTGGGGGTGAGGTGTTAGGCTTGGAAATCCTAAGACTGCATTTCCCAACTTCTGTCGCTGGAACCAAAATGGTACATTAACAAAGTTTTTTGCAGATAATTTATTATAAGGGTGTGGTAACGCCCCTATAGATAGGTTTGTATAGACAGTTCTATGTCAAATTCAAAATTTTGTACCTTAATAACTTTGGCATTTATTTACGAAATAGCCTGAAATTTGACATGCATGGTCACCCTGTAAATACCTCAAGATGTGGAAAGTTTTGTGATGGCATCTTGCATATGAGATATAAAGTGGTAAAAAAAAACCGAAAAAAAGTACTTTTTTCCCATAGCTTAACATGGGATTTTTTGCTCTCATCTACAGATCAGAGGGAATAACATTTTTGCCTGAAATGTTCAGGGATGATGGAAGCAGTACCAAGGGTGTGCCTTTGGATAGCTTGGTGAAAATAAATGTCACCATTTTTGAATTATAACTAATTTTGTGATAGCTGCCAGACAGGCAGGTTATTGAAAACCATTCCAACTGTTAATTGATTTACTGGTCAGACCTCAGAGAAATACTGTTTGTACTTCCGCCATCTTGTTTTTTTTCCCTTTAAAATTGGATTTCTAAAGAAATCCTACATGGTATGGGATGATGAAGACCTGTATTTAGGTCTCAAGTCACATGCTTAGCAACATTATTTTATTATTATTAAAAAATGTACAGGTAAATTATGTGTTTTGAAAGCAAGAATCATATCGCCCATCACTCCTTTAGTTAGGATCAATCGATCCAAAAATAACCATTCAAAGTTCTTTACAGCTCAAACTGTAAAGACTTCGTACAGTAAAGGTCTATGACAGTTCGAACTCTCATATCTCCCTGGTAGTCTAGTGGTCCCTCCCCCTTCCCCATTCTCTGATTCTTTTCTCCAGTGTTTCCCTGGTGTCTACTGGGACCCCCCCCACCCTCTGATCATGATCCTCCTTTTGTTTTACAATGCCCTGGTGTTGAGTGGTATGACCCACCCTCCGATCACTGTCTAGGGTTGCTACCTGGCTGGTTTTCAACTGGCATGGCCAGTTTTTCCACTGCCCTTTTGGTTGAACAGTGTAATCTGCTGTTTTTTCTTAATTGCTTGCCAGAATGCCAAATAATTGTACTGTGTGTGTCTGCGGCTCTGTATGCCTTGGTGCCACCACACCTGTATTATGCATTTTGCTAGTGCAGTAGGGAGGGTAAACAGTAGCAGGATTGTGGGAATGGAATGGGAGGATGCAAGACTTGAGAGGGGGTGAGAGAGTGTAGACAGTGAGCAGCCATGTGGGAGAGGGGAGAGAGCAAGCCATAACAAAGTGTCAGTAGGGACCAGGGAGGGAGCAGTGCAGCACTCATCTGTAGTGTTCAGTTATCAATGGTGACTAGGGGGAGATGGGTAGAGTCAGTGTCTGAGCAGACACAAGGTGCAAGTGGGAGAGAGAGACAGAGAGATGAGGAGGCATCTCTCAGCTTACAGTATTTTTCTGTTGTCATGGTGATCAGTTAGTTACAGGAGTCAGTGAGCATGAGCAGCCAGTGAGTGGGAGATCAGACAGCAGTGAGGACTTGAATCAGGAGGCAACATGACAGGGTGCGATGTTGACCTGCCATGCGGGCACTGTCTTTGTGTTGTCTTTCTTCAATTTGCACCCTCGGCTCAACCCCTGTGTGTGTTAGCCAGAGCAGATCAGGGGATGCGGTAAGGCAGCGTTGCTTTGTTTTTTGACAAACAGCTGAGCACAGCCCCAGTGTGACAGCACTGTCCAAACTTTTTTTTATGATTTCCCTGGGGTCTAGTGACACCCCCACCCTCTGATCACTGATCCCACATTTATTTTACTTTCCCTGGTGTCTAGTGGCATCCCCCACTCTCCGATCACTGTCTCAACATTTGTTGTAATTTACCTGGTGTCTAATGGCATCCCCCACCCTCCAATCACTGTCCCCACATTTATTGTAATTTCTCTGTTAACTCCTGGCACTTCCCACCCTCCAATCACTGTCCCCACTGTTAGTTTTAGTTTCCATGTCTAGTGGCATCCCCCACCCTCCAATTAGTGTCATTACCTAGAAGAAAGAAAACCGTCCATCAATGTCTTTAATTTTTTTTAACCTGTAAAACAAAAAAAGTCCATCACTGATCACACCTGCATCCCCTCGACATCCCACTGTGTACCCACCTTCCCACAACCCTCTTGACATCTCCACAAACCATCATCACTCACTTGAAGATGTCCCAGGTTCGCGATCCACTCTCCAGATAGATAACATGTCTTGCTGCTGGAACCAACAACTGCAATATAAGAAACTAAGGTAAATGTTGTTCAATGTATTTTGGGGGGTACAACTTTAATTCATAGCTCAACCAATTTCTGAGATTTTGACCCCAAATTTTCAACGTAGACTCTTGGGGACACCGCCTCATGAACAATAGGACTGTCGTTATGCAACTCCTGCCTGCAAGGTGATTTCATGATCAGTTGGTGAATGCACCTTTTGGGTAGGATTTGCATAATGACAGTCCTGTTGTTCATGAGGTGGGGTCATAAAAAGGCTATGGTGAAAATTTAGGTCAAAATATGTATATGTGGCAAATTTATGACCATTTGTTGCAATTACACTATGCACGCTTGTAACTTTGAACATTTTTTATATTTTGATGCCAAATTTTCAGCATAGACAGCTAATTATCTCACCTCATGTATGTTACAGCTGTCTTTTTTCTAATCCTTGACAAAATGTGTTTTTGCACCTGTGGCTCAGAATGGTGTTGCAGTTGTGAGAAATTATGTTTTGGCATGGATTTGAAAATCTTTCTTTACTGGGTACATGAGGTGGGGTAATGAGATGGCTATGTTGAAAACTGGGGGTCAAAATAGTTACAATGGCAAAGTTATGCCCATTCATTGCAGTTTTGCTAAGCAGGCTTGTAACATTGTCCATTTAAAATATTTTGACCCAGTATTTTCAACATAGATGTCTTATTACCCCACCTTATGTATGCCCTGTCATTTTTCAAATCCTGGCCAAAATGTGTTTTCGCACCTATGGTGCAGAGTGTTTTTGGAGTTCTGCGGAATTACTTTTTTGGCGGGGATTCAAAAATTTTC
This sequence comes from Neoceratodus forsteri, assembly GCA_016271365.2. Lineage (NCBI taxonomy): Eukaryota > Metazoa > Chordata > Ceratodontiformes > Ceratodontidae > Neoceratodus > Neoceratodus forsteri. The sequence goes on along the minus strand of CM057449.1, from coordinate 756,155,684 downwards.
TATACCAGGTACATGAGGTGGCTAATAAGATCGCTATGCTGGCAATATGGTCTCTATTCACCTATAAATGGAAGCACAGGGCTCTTCCACAGTGACATAGAAATACACATCTATGGAGGGATGGGAGCACTGGGCCCAAAGTGCCCTGTGCTCTCACAGGCAAATAAGGATACACTTGCTCTATCTCAAAATCTAGAACTGGGTGGGAGCACAGGGCCTGCATTTCCAAAGGCAAATAAAGCTACAATTACATTATCTCAAAAAGGAAGGAAATTCATTGCAAAAAACTGTGTCAGTGCATCAGTTAGGGTACAGGATGAAGTGACAAAGGTAGGGAAATATGACGTTAGGGTTTCCAACCCTTACACCCCTCTCCCATTCTGGAGTCAGAAAACCAGGTGTGAGGTGTGCTGCGAGGGTCTCAAGCCTAATGCTTGCCCCATTCTCATTCACTGTACACATCTATGTTTATTTACTGATGGAAAGGGGTGAGCGTTAGGCTTGAGACCCTCATGGCACACCTCACGCCTGATTTTCTGACTCCAGGGTAGGGGTGGGGTGTTAGGGTTGGAAACCCTAAAGTCATATTTCCCTACTTTTATTACTTTATTCTGAACTATAACTGATGCATGCATTAATGTATTTTTTTGCAAGTATATATACATATACACACACTCAGTTTGTAACATGTCTGACAGAATATTAATCTGTCTTCTGAACACATACAGAACAGTTTCCACTGATAATGTTGCCTGTCACATTTTTTTCCACAGTGACTACAGTAGTTGTACTTTAGAACTATTGTAAGTTGAAAGAGAAATGGTTGACTGAGCTGCAGTATGTTATATTTCCCCACTGTGCCTACCTACACTGCACTTCTAAAAGTGCAGCTAGGCACTGTAAAGAAATGCAAAACACTGCAATGATTCTCCTGCAAACCTGTTGTGAACTGTGGGTATGGCAAATGACTGGATCATCAGTGAGAAAGTCTGGCAATCTGTTCCTCATAACAAAGTCTGCTTGCAAGAAAGGGAGAGAAGGATAAGAAGGGTCATAGTCCTTATGCAACTACTGTATGCTCTGAAGTAGAAAAATGAATGGTTACTGAGCTGTTCCCTGACACCCACCCAACCCCTCAACATCTGCTCCAGGGGGTTCCTTTCATGTCCAGTGATGGAGTCAGATGTCCAATAGCATGGACAGTAAGTGATGCAGTCTTCAAGTTTCCGAGGTCCCCTAACAGTTTCTGGCATTTTTATACCAATAAATCCCTCCCGCTCCTCCCTCTGCCATGATCCAGCCCCCAATCCAGCCATGCCCAGACCTGTACTAATAAAGAAATCCCTTCCACTCCACCCTCTGCCACAGTCCAATCCTCCCCCTTCTCTTTGCATTCTCCCCCAGTCATGCCCGGTGCCATAATAAAAATTAAAAAATTCCTGTGCTCCACCCTCTGTCATGATCCAGTGTCTGTACTAATAAAGAAATAACTCCCACTTCCCCCACTGCCAAGATTGAACCCCCCAAAATATTTTTTTTCCTTATTCCCACTTCCCTATTCCCATCAGTGGTGTTCTTTCTTGTTGGACCTACAGTACACATGATAAATACTCATGTGTGTGCATATATTTCTTTAGATAATGTATAGTAGGTGATCTGAGTGCTCCAGCTGTTTGCACTTCTTCTTTGTATGCCAGCTGAATCTGATTGACTCATTCTTGCAATTAAATAATATTTTGTACTGCAGAAAAATATAGTATATCAAGTGCGTGGGAGAGAAGGGTAAGAAGAGCCATAGTCTTTATGCTATGTGCCGTGCTGTTAAGGAAACAAATTCCCAGCTACTTAGCTGTTCCCTGACACCACTGAACCCAACATCTGCTCTGGGGGGTCTCCTTTCATGGCTGGTGATGCAGGCAGATGTCCAACAGGATGGGCACAGAAATTTGTGGTTTTCAAGTTTTTAAGCCCCTTAACAGTTTCTGACATTTTTATATTCAATAAAATCCTACCACTCCAGCCTCTGCCAGCTAGCATTCATTGTATTGCTCAGCATGATATCTTACTAGTTGATGCCTGTCCCCATTCAAAATTAAGCCTGTACTTGAGTTGCCACCCCCCACCACTCATACACCAACACTCCTCCTGTGAAGCTCATTTAGGCAAAATCATTGTGAAGCTGGGGCTGATTGTGTAGTGAAGGCAGGAAACAGAGACAAAGACATAGGGTGGGACACTGCTTGTATGTTGGGTGGAGAGGTGGACTAAATCAGGAGGCAGATGGGATTATTGGCAACTGGAGAGAATTTATTGTTCACACAGCATCTTTCAGAGATAGTCTGATGAATGAAACCGGCATAATAATCAGTTGTTTGTAGTATCATTCATTTTACCATGGACTGTTAGATGAGATTATAAAATAGTTATGTGTATTCCTTTCTCCTTTTGTTTCATTGCATTATTATTGATAGGGGATGGTGGTGTGGCAGAATTTCAGTGAAGGCTGGAAGTGGTGGGAGGGGGACCTGAAAGACAATACATGTATAAGTGTAACCAATTTAAAATCCTGATCACTGAAACTCATACAAGATACCTAAATCTTAAGTAGCAAGAATGAAGTATGGGTTGAATGAATGGAGGGAACGTAGCCTTGCACAAAGTACTTTACTAACCATTATCATTTGTCCATTATACATGTTTTATGCAGTAGATCTTCACTGTTGAAATTTTGCTGGAGGTCTTTGCAATACTGTAGATAAAACGGCAAACACCATGCTTTTCATACTTTGATGGAAACATAATAGATGTGTCACAAACTGCAGAATGAATAGAATGTGCAAGATAACATATTTGATTATGTCTCATGTCTCCAGTATAAACCATGACAGTACTTGGCCCTGCACAAAATTTTAACTCTTTGCTCGCATAAAAATGAGGTTCATAGTTTTACTTAAAAAAACACTGCATGTACTGTACAGGATAAGAAAGATAAACTTTTAAGTCACTGCTATTATGTCATTCTGTTCAGCACAAGCTTGACTGGTGCTGATTGCAAAATGAAGACAACTTCACACTTATTTGCATTTCCACTGAAAGTATTGTGCTTAGAAATTTGTTATAAGCTCCTTATTGGGAAACACTACATCATAACGTATAGCTGTTATTTGTTCTGAAAATAACCTTTATAGAATCTGCTGCAGTTGCCAGCATCTAGAGAAGTTGAGTTCAGCCAGATTCACTCCCAACTATTGTATGTTGAAGCACCTGTTCTCATGTGATATCAGTCAAGTCATTATTTCTCACATCCTGCATTTGAATAATGAGTATGTTTTAAAATTATTGTAAGCCTCACAATATAGTCAGGATTGGACTGACTACTCAAAGGTTACAGTGGGTAAAGTGTTTCTGGTTAGGCATGCTGATGAGAATGAGATGAGTCATTGACAGCCTTATAGCATGGTGAGTGTTGAGTAAATCCAGGGACCAGCCAGCATCAAACGAATATTTAATCTGAGCTGAAATGATACGAGATGGCTAGACCATTGGTTTGATTACTCACCTTGCAGCATTTTAATTCTCAGGATGCAGTCACTTTTTTAAATAGTATGGTGTGTTTAAAAAAAGATTAGAAAAAAAGAGATGGAATATGATTTTTAAATGTAAAACTGTGATGCAAGGTGCATGTGCCAACCAGGTATGATGCAAGTGGCACCTTGCATCATAGTTTGTGGCAATCCCGGTTTTCAAATCCCGACTGTGGTGAAATTGGGATGTCATACAGTAAAGCCCCCCCTGTGCCACCCTTGTGGCAAAAGCACCCATACACCAGGTTGCAAGGGGGCTTGCACCACAGTAGGGCTGCACCACCCCCTTATTTGGCATTCTATAAGCCCCGCCATGGCTGCAGCAGTGGGTTCACATTAGCCCAGGCAGAAGGTGGTCTGAGGGTTCTATGCCATTGCTTTGCAAGGCAGCAAGTGAGCTGTGGAATTGGGAATGTGGGAAACAGGGGACTGCTGGGGCACTGAGGGTGCCATAGGGCACAAGGGGGGCACAACAGCAAGTTACAGGGAGTGGAGGAAGCACCTGGCAGAAGTGCCATAGGGTGTATCTGATAGCCGAGGGGACCAGGTGGGGGAGTTGGCATGGTGAGACTATTATGACATGACCCCAGATGGAAGAAGCCCTGGAACCTGCCCCACAGGACCCAGAGTCATGTGGGGCAGGTGCCACGGCTGCTTCCACCTGGGGCCATGTCATAATAGTCTGCCCATGCCAACCCACCATACCCGGTCCCCTTGACTGTCAGATATGCCCTATAACACCTCTGTCAGATGCCTCCTCTGCCCCCTGTAACTGCCACCATGCCCCCTCATGCCCTATAGCACCCTCAGTACCCCAACCCCCCTACCTCCATGGGTCATGTAGGCTTGCATGGGGGGGGGTTGATGGATCCCTCCATCAAACTCAGCAGGTGTGCCCAATGTTTGTCACAGCCCTGTGGCTGTGGCAACTCCTGAGTCTTTTGTGCAGTGGCCCCTAATTTTATAAATTTTGGCATCGGGTCCTTGACACACCAAGAGTTCGCCACAGCCCTAGAGTGATGCAAATTGAAGCATTCTAACAGCTCTTTGAAAATTGAGTCCATGATATATAATCCACATGTGGAGATACCATCCCCTTTATCATTTTGCTGGGAATTTAACATGGAATCGTGATTTCCAGTGGCAATAGTTATACTGTGTTAAAGGTGACAGAAACAATTGTAAGTGTGTTTTATAGTATGAAAGTGTATCAGTTTTTTTTTTGAGATGCTGCTAAGTTTGTTGAATTAACTCAGCTATTATGTGATTATTCATTTATATCTTGTCTTTACAGACCACAAACAACATCAGCTATGCAGACTGTAACCCCCAGTCCATGAACATGTTTATTTATGTAAAGGATTTTCTTTTTTTTTTTCCATTTGCCAAGCTTTATCCATTCTCCATACTGTCAAACATCGTAGAAAACTATTATTAGTCTTGTAAGGTATCTAGTAATGCACTCTTCGCATCCCCCAACCATGACACTGATTTACAAATGTTAACCACGATTTTTGCTTTCAGTTTACATTTCAAAGTCAGCATCTGTTCGAGGACAGGTGATTAGGGAAGTTCTTGTAGCTGTGCAAGAGTAAAAAAAAGATCCAAAAGGGCTTTGAGTGTGTGTACTGTTTATATATAAATGAAATACCTATCCAATACTCTGTTTATTTTTCAGCAGTTACGGCTTTTCTCTAATTCTGTACTTTTTGTAACAGAGAAAATGAGTTATTGTGTTATCAGTAGTACCAAACATGAAACAGGGTACTAATTTTCTCTTGTTTGCAAATAGGTAATATTAGCTGCCCCTGAATTGCGAGGCACACAAACAATAACATACTTGTCAGGGACAGAAGTCAAGGAGGTAGGATGCACAGCTCATGTGTCTGGCTAGGTTGCTTCACCCTCATTTAAAAGCCACCACAGAATTAATATTTCATCAAGCTTGCTAAATTTGAAATAATATATGCAGCTACAAAACAATGAGATATGATACACTGTCATTTGACAGGAGTGACGGACACCAGGTCCCTTCTGGCAACACACTATCATGTTAGCATTGACCTGGAGCTGGAGGCTACCTGCAGTCATAGGGCCAGCAGCTTGTGACCTGCAAGGAGCATCAGATGTCAGCTAAGGTGTGATGACCATATACAGAGAGGAGGAAATGGCAATGCATGAGGATGGAAGTGCTCCTTTGATGCGTAAAGTTTTTTTGTTTTGTTTAGCTTTTAAACAATAATGTTTGAGGATTAAATTTATTACTCTATTTAAAATAAATCAACATGCTGGTCAAAATGATCAACAAACATGACTTTCTGCCTTATTGCAGCTCCACAGCTGCATTAGTGCAACTGAAGGCATTGCTATGGTATTTATGTTATTGAACAGTGCTGAATGTTCTGGGTTTGGTATTTAGTTATAGCCTGCCCACATGCATAATTTCTATACCTGTTTCTACTGGGACTGTGTTAAATTCCAAGCAAAATGATAAAGGAGATGATGTCCCCACAAGTGGGTAAAAAATGCTGCAGTAAATCAAATGCATGTAAATGTATGTAAATAAATTACCTGCAGTGTGTGTGATCAAACCAACGGACTAGACAATTCACATCATTCTGGCTTGAAATAAATATTTGTTTATTTTTGGCTGACCCCTGAAGTTGAACACTCAATACTAAGTGTACTATAAGGTTGCCAATGATTTCTCTTATTATGATTGGCAGGTGTGTCACTGCCAGTTGTCATGCTATATTCCCAACTGTAGTGCCATGTGTTTCTTCTGCTCACTTGGTGTGGCTGCAAACATTTACAGTGTTAATGGTTGATGTATAAATATACAAATGTTTCAGTGTTGTGTGTAGACATTATGGAGTAAAATATGAAAATGGTCATTGTTGTAAGAACTGTTACTAACACTTAGCCTCTCATACTCATATGTGGGTATAAATACAATTTCTTTAATTATTTGCTCTAAATTCTAGCATCCTTTCTGAGTCATGGATTTTGAATTTAGTAGTGGACGGGAATAAATCATAACATTCAGCTTAGCATGGCATCTTTCATCAGGCTGGTAGCTCCATGCTCTCTTTCGCAATGCTTATCTGAAGCAAACCTGGCAGAAGAAGATCAAGGGCCAGATATTCAAAACTTTGCACTGGGCACACACCGTTTGCACTGGGATTGTGCCCCATTTGTGTGGGTCCCCTATATTCAAAAGATCAAACAGCATGTGCAAACTGGAATAGCGCTGCGCAAAGTGATAATGTATACAATGGGCAAACAGAGGGGGTGTGTACATGAATATAGATGCTATGCTATATTCAGCACGTTAGGGCCACCCAAAGTGAGTTTGCGTGACACATAGTAAGGCACGAGTTACTGCCCAGAAAAAGGTAATCTTAACTCTGGGCAAAACAAGGATGGAGGGCATGGACACAGCAGCAACAGGCAACAGGGCTGCATGCAACAACAGCACCATGGTGCACCTGATGACTGCAGCCATTGGGCAGGAAGACAGGGCAGAAGGCCACCCTGGGCCACTCCATAAGCCAAGGAAGAGAGATACTGCAAACCGATGGTACTGGCCATGAGTCCTAAAACAGTACCCAGGCAATGCCCATGACACCTTCATCTGGCACCAGTCCCAACTCTGCCAGACAGTTAAGAGTGGCCTAGTACCCAGTGGACACCCTGACAGTGAGTACATGCAGCATACACTCCCAATCCCTCCATATGGGGTATACCAACACAATACAGCACACAAATGCTGCACTGAGGGGAGGGAGGGTGGTGAGGGGAGGGTGTACAGGTGCCCAGGACACACCACAAAGTAGGTGCTGCCACACAGCTGGGGTCCTCCACACAGTGAACGTGTTCCAGTGACAGGAATGCCCCTGACATTATTGGGCCTGTATAATGGTATGTGTGCCCCCCCCCAGGGCACATACCGCATACCTATACATACACCCCATCACACACAGCCAGCCATGTGTGTGCTACTGTGAGAATCCCACGCCAGTGGTACAGTGCCTGTGGGTCACGGGACAGTATGACAGTGTTGTCCACTGTCAGAATACACCTGCCAGCTGGGCCTGTCTATGTGTGGATAGCAGCATTCAATGTTACCTGACACACAATACCAGCTATTCATGGTACTGTAGTGTATGGTACACACTGTAACAGACACAACCATATGTCTGTAGCATGCAGCTTAACCACCTGTTCCTGTGGTGCTAGCCCCCTGCGGCACAATAGTATGTGCCGCTGTGTACAAACCCAGCCTGCAGCTTGCAACCTGCAGTTCCAGTCTGACATGTAGGTGGTGCTGTGTGCAAACCCAGCCTACAGCTACTGACCTATAGTTCCAGTCTAACATACAGGTGGTGCTGTGTGAAAACCAAGCCTGCAACTACCAACCTGCATACCTCTCAACTATCCCTGATTTTCAGGGGCGTCCCTGATTCTGCTTCAAAATTTTACTGTGTCCCTCCTAAAAATTGTATTTCCGTGACCAAACAGTGGGGGGTTGTAAGCACAAAATAATGTCAAACATTAAAGTTACAAACTTGTTCTTCCTTAGAAAATGCATTTTACACTAAGCCTTTTATTCTACCAGCTTTCTGAGTGGGTAACACCAATTTTGAAAATGTGTCCCTGATTTTGGTCCTTTGTCCCTGATTTTTTTTAAGCCTTGTCCCTGATTTACAAGGCAGGAGGTTGAGAGGTATGCAAACCTGTAGTTCTAGTCTGACATACAGGTGGTGCTGTGTGAAAACCCATCCTGCAACTACCAACCTGTAGTTCCAGTCTGACATACAGGTTGTGCTGAGTGCACCCCGAAATAGCCCGGGCAATCTACAGATGGAAATGCTGCAAATTATGTCATAATGACATGCTAATGTTGCTGTTTGCCCTCTGAATGCATAAGTAGACTCATTTGCATATCTGTTTTGCACATGGCAAACTTTTTCCCCTGGCAAATGTGTTTGCCCTGAGCAAATCTGTCTGGACCTTAGCACGGTTCTACAGTATTTGGCCTGCACTGTTGTTTGCAGTTGTTATGCATCACTTCCTTGCTATCGCCCACAGTCGCCACGTAATTGACCTTTGCCTGAATGCACCTGTGTACACTGGGCTGCTGTTGCTGTTTGCACTGCCTGGTTGCTATATTCAGAGCTGTCTTCTTTGTTGGGCTGTCTTTGCACTGCTCTCGTAACCAGGTTTGCCCACCTTCGTTTGCCCGCTATATTCAGAAGTTTTTGGCCCTAGGCTATTCCTTTGAATATTGCGTGCTATTGGCTGTGGGCTAATTTACCCGCCGGGCAGTACAAATTTTGCCCCAGGGCAATGTGTTGAATATTGGGCCCCAGAAGTCATTATCACCTCTTAAATTGTGCTAGACCACTTTTTCCAAGATATAAATATAAGATAATTACAGAAGTCAATGACTGATCGTGAGATGAATCCTCTTGTCCCTATATACTTTCCCTTTATACCAGAGTTTTTTTTTCCCTACCAGAGTTAAACTCTTACAGGCAAATTTTATTTTCCTTTGCTGTGGATCAGGTATAGAAGAAAATATTTTAAGCTGTAGAGAAGTAACCAGAAATGAGTCACCTTATCACCATTGACCAGTCGACCCATTCCTAATTGTATTGTGAGGCTTACAATTATTTTAACAAAGTAAAATTACCATAATCAGTATTCAAATGCAGGATGTAAAAAAATGATGACCTGACTGATAGCACATGAGAACGGGCACTTCAGGTGATTTGGAAGTGAGGCTGGCTGAACTCGACTTCTCTAGACAATGCTGACTGCAGCAGATTCTAAGAGATAGTAATTTTAAAATTAATTATAAAAAGGGTAAACTGGATGTAATTACTTTATACAGAACTGTGCTAAAATGAAGGTTGTACTGCATAGTAACCAACAGAAGAAAAACACAGGATGACTAGGCAGTGATTTTTATTTATTGTAATTCAACTACTAGACACAACATATGAACATACGAATTTGCCAGTAGAAACAGGTCATAATGCTACAAGTCTGTTCGAGTGTGCAGCTCTTATTAGTTCCCTAGAGCTGCTCCCCTTTCACTACTCCCACTGGAATCAAATATCCCTCCCCTAGTACCCTCCTCCTCCTTCTTCCCCATCCCAGGAAAACCTACCCTAATTTTCTTCTTCACCCTATCCCCCCCTTGAAACTAGTCACTGTATTTCCCACAATCACCTCTTCTAGCAACTTGTTCCATGACAATATCACCCTTTCAGTGAAAAAGTGCCTCCCATTTCCTTCTTAAATCTACCCCCCACTAGCTTCATGCTGTTCCCCCTTGTTGCATCCTCCTCCCTTAAGTTAAAGATGCCCTCCAATCTTGCCCTGTATATTTCCTTAAGGTACTTGAAGGTCTCTATCATGCCCTCCTGCCCCCGTCCTCCAAGGAGTACATGTTTAGCTCGTTCAGCCTCTCCTCATATGTTTTTCCCCCATGGCCTGGATCATCCTGGTGACCCTCCTCTCGACCCCCTCCAGTAGCTTGAGATCCTTCTTCAGATATGGGCACCAGAACTGCACACAGTATTCCAGGTGTGGCCTCACCAGTGACAAGCATCACTCTGTCAACTGTTGAGTGAATTAAACCATGAACAGCTGATCTAAAGCATGGTTTCATTCACTCATTCAAATTGGAACTGACAGATGCAGAGTGAAATGAATTAGAGGTGATCTGGCTGTAATATGACAGTGTCCAATGTCCTGGAAGCATCGAATCATACTGCCGTCATCTGCTGTCTGAATACAGCATCACATATAAAAAAAAAATCCTGGACTTTTTGAGAACTGACACAGGACAACACGATTTTCTCTGCACTTCTGCGCGACCCAGATAGTGCAGAATCTTGCAGTAACGTGCTTTATCCTCATGGGGGGCATGTAAGCATCATAATTAAAAATAAGAAATTACATGGGGTTGACAGTTGGCAACTCATTTTGTTTTCTGAATGACATGTTAATCCTTTGCATTATATTTGCGCCATAATTCACTAGATATATTTATTCGCATACTTTGAATATGTACAAAAGTATAATTATAAAGTAACTGTGGTATTCATCACATTTTTACTATTATGTGATGTATAAAATGTATATTACACAGACTGCACTTGTGTTATGATTTTTGAAATCAATACCAAATTTCAAGACACCTTACCCTTGTACTTTTTAGTTTATAAGCAAAGTGTGCTGCGGGAATAAAGACTAATGTTTACTGCCGATGTACAAACTGCTGTTTGATTATGGGCCCCATTTTCAAAAGGTTAGCATGGTATGAACTAGATTTGCACCATGCTAACCCAGAATAGTACCAGCTGCTGGGGGCGTGGCCATTTTCCAAGGTCACCTATGCATGGTGCAGCCCCGACAGTACTATTGGACACAATATTGTGCTGCGCCCATGCAAATGAGAGATCCCTCATGCATATGCAGTGCATACCTCTCAAGTGTCCCTGATTTTCAGGCACGTCCCTGATTTTGCCTCAATATTTTACTCTGTCCCTCCTAAAATTTGTGTTTTTGTGGCTAAACAGTGGGGACTGTAAGCACAAAACAATGTCAAGCATTAAAGTTACAGACTTGTTCTTCTTTAGAAAATGCATTGGGCACTAAGCCCCATATTCTACCAGCTTTCTGGGTGGATAGCTCTAATTTTGAAGATGTGTCCCTGATTTTGGTCCTTTGTCCCTGATTTATTTAAGCCTTGTCCCTGATTTATGAGGCAGGAGGTTGAGAGGTATGATGCGGTGCAACACAATATTGAAAGTTTCAAGAAGAGCTAAACACCCCCCCAGCAGTGCTGCAGTGTAACGTTTCTGAAACCCAGCCCTTAAAAGTGCATGGGGGGAGGGTGCCCCACACCCCCCTCCACACACTGTTAAGGGCTGGGTACCCTTGTGGTCCAGCAATCCCTCCCATGTCCCAATCCCTGTCCAAGTAAATAAAATACATCAATGGTGGTCCAGTGGAACCTCCCTAGCTCTGATCCCCTAGTATAATACAAATACCATAAGACCTAGTGGTCTAGTGGTCCAACCCACTCCCCGCTCTTCGATCTCAGTTCCAACTAAAAAAATCTGTTTCCCTGGTAGTCTAGTGGCCCTCCGACCTGGTAAGTAGTAAACCACCATTCCGCTCCCCCCCACCCTACCCAAGCTGGCAACTGGCACAACACCCCTCACACTGCCATGGCCAGCCACCGACTGAACTGTCACTGAGTGCATACAGTAGACAGTATGCATTCATTGGTTGACCGGCAAATCAAGAGCACATACTGTCTACTGTATGCATTCAGTGACAGTTCAGTCTGCAGCTGGCAGTGGCAGTGTGAGAAGGGTTGTGCCGGTCACCAGCTCAAGTCGGGTGGTGGGGAGCAGGGTGGTGGGTCACTACCTGCCAGGGTGGGGGGCCACTAGACTACCAGGGCAATGGATTTTGTAGTCAGGACGGCAATTGGAGGATGAGGAGGGACCACCAGATCACCAGGTCTTATGTTATTTGTATTATACCAAGGGATCAGGGCTGGGGAGGGTCCACTGTGCCACCAACGATGTATTTTATTATACTTAGATGGGGATCGGGGCTGGGGAGGGTCCACTTGACTGATAATTATTTATTTTATTATACTTGGATGGGGATCGAGGCTGAGAAGGGTCCACTGGACCACCAACTATGTATTTTATTATACAGGAATGGGGATCAGGGCTTGGAGAGGGTCCATTGGACCACCAATGATTTATTTTATTATACTTGGATGGGGGATCGGGGCTGGGGAGGGTCCACTGGACCACCAATGACTTATTTTTTTATACTTGGATGGGGATCAGCACTTTGGAGAGTTCACTGGAACACCAATGATGTATTTTATTATACTTGGATGGGGATTGGGGCTGGAGTGGGTCCACTGGACCAACAATGATTTATTTTATTATACTTGGATGGGGATCAGGTCTGGGGAAGGTCCACTGGACCACCAGGATTTTAATTTACAGCATTCTTCAGGGGATCAGGACTTGGGTGGGATTGCTAGTCTACCAGAGATTCCTTTATTTTTACATGGATGGGGATCAGAACTTGGGGGGGACTGGCCCTGTGTACTCGGCTGGGTGCTGTCATGCAGATGAACCCATAATGGGCATGCAAATGGACCCTTAATGCCCTGCATGCCCAATGGGCTCATCTGCATGTTTGGGCTGAATATCGCCCATGGGGGCCGTGTTGCTAACCAGTGTGCACCGTGTTTTACCCCTCTGGGTGGTCTTCAGCCCAGCACTCTAGTAGCATGGCACAATACATAGTGACTGCTTGTCATGCGTCGAGCTGCCATGGCCCATATTCAGACAGCACAGTCAGTTTGGATCCCCGCTATCTGTTTGAATATGGTGCCAGAGCCGGCTGGCCCTATTTTTCACATGGCACACCTGTTTGTGCATGGAGCCAGCCTGCTCTGAAGATGGGGCCCTATATCTGCACAATAATAAATGAACACTAACAGAGTCAAGTCATGTGGGAGTTCATCATTTTTTGAATTAGTCCAAATTAACTCTTTTGTATATAGTCTCAGCATTTACTTGTGATGCATAATTTTTTGTGAACTCATAAAGAATACTGCTGCTTACCAGGCATTAACTTATAAATTTGGTTGAAGAGCAAATTAAAAGCTGAGAGGTCAATCTTATAAGACTTAATATGGTGAGCATATTTTTTAATGTCAAGATTTGTCTGGTACTGTTTGCATACTAGTAAAACAAAGGGGGACCATACTTGACAATTTAAGTGGTCATAACCTCTAGGCAAGACACTGTAAATTTAAAATTTATTTGTATGGAAATCTGCAACACTTTGTTTTACACAGTTCTTTTGCTGCAAAAATCTACTGAATTAACACCACATTATTATTTATCTTTCTAGCTGCTGCTATTTGAGGTTAACTATAACAACCTGGCTATTTATGTTTGAAATACGCTATGATATGTAAGTAAACGTATGATGTTTTTTCCATATAGGCATTTGCTCTCCTGAGCTGTCCTGGCTGCCCCCTCTGACTGACAACTCCCAGCCCCATCATTTGGCTTCTCTTAGACTTTCATTCCTGCCATTGTCCTCTGCCACAGGACTGTGGAGGGTACCCACTCACCACTGCAGGGTCTGCAAGGGGTTGCCTGTCATTCTGCAACTGGATATGTTTTCTGCCAATTTTGTCCCCGGGCCCAGAGTACATGCAATGTACTGTCAGCTTCAGTGGCTCAGTAGGTAGCACACTCGCCTCTGAGGCCAGGAGATCAGAGAGCTGTGGTTTCAGTTCCCACATCTGGCACTTGGGTTAATATACCAGTACTGACACTGTAGTGCAGCATGATAGGGGTGCTGCACTTCTGAGGTGCCGTCTTTCAGATGAGACGTTAAACCGAGGTCCCGTCTGCCTAGTTTGGTGGTAGTTCAGGTGGATGTTAAAGATCCCATGGCACTTATCGAAAAGAGTAGGGGAATTTCCCTGGTGTCCTGGCCAAATTTCCCTCATTCACTAAAAATACCTCCAACAGCTTAATCTGGTTCAAGGTCAGGTGGCATTCATCTGTATCCCTTTCCCCAGGGTCATGCCTGAAAATAGGCAGGATTGGTCTAGTGCACTTACCTGGTCAACAAAAACTAACTAAATAAATAAGACACGCAAACTCCACCTCCACAGAGACACCCCGGTGCCATGAACATGGGACTCCTTCCCTCTATGTGTAGCTCACTTGTGATGCCACCTTCACACCTCCAGGTGGCAGTCCAGCAGTGAGACACAGCAACCCCCCTATACGAGGGAGGAGAACAGTCTTTTGGATGCTCAATCCTCCCTCCCCAGCCAGCCCTGAGTAACCGGTGTCTGTTTCTAAACCCAGGTTTCTGGCATGGCAGGAGGGGAGATGCATAGTGCCTCAGCTCTCCACACCACTGGGTCAGTTTAATGTAAGTTTTTTTTTTTTATCATTCTGTGAATGCCTTGCCTTCGGCAGCTTAAGTCATGGTTTTACTTTGAATTACTTCTCAGTACAGTAGAAAAATGAAACTCATGACAAAAGTATGTTTTATTCTGAGTTCAGAGTGGAAGTTGGTAGAAAGAGAAGTAGGAGTTTTATTACCCCCAAAATTAAATAAATAAGACCAATTTGGGAGTTCAGTGTGTTGGTAGAGAACTGGAGTGGGAAGCACAGAAACATAGAATTTGATGCCAGATAAGGACCACTTGGCCCATCCAGTCTGCTAATTTCTGCTTATCTATAACTATTACATCAGACTATGCCCGATCTACAGCTTCTTCTCCCTCCCCCCCTTCTTTTCCACTATGATTCCTTTGTGCTGATCCCATGCATTCTTGAACCCCAACACTGTTTTTGCCTCCACCACTTTTGCTGACAGCCTGTTCCAAGAATCCGCCACTCTTTCTGTGAAGAACTATTTCCTCACATCTCTCCTGAATCAACCCCCGTCCAGCTTCACAGCATGTCCCCTTGTTCTTGAGCACCTTTTCTTCTGAAAAATTCTCCCCTCTTGTTTCTTATTTACCCTTATGAGGTATTTAAAGGTCTTTATCATATCTCCCTCCCCCTCCTCTGTTCCAGATTGAACATGTTGAAGTCCTTTAGTCTCTCCTCATAGGGCTTTTGATGTAGAGCCTGCGCCATTTAAGTTGCCCTCCTCTGGACTGCCTCCACTCTAGCTATGTTCTTCCAGAGATGTGGTCTCCAGAACTGGAGACAATACTCTAGGTGAGGTCTTACCAGCGTTCTATGCAGAGGCAACACCACCTCCATCTTTCTGCTGTCGATACCCCTCCCTATGCACCCAGCATCCCACTTGACCTCCCTACTGCCTTGTCACACTGCCTGGACACCTTTAGGTCATCTGACATGATTACCCTCATGTCTCTTTCCTGCTTGGTGGTCATCAATATCACTTCACCCATTTTGTACTCTGACTCTGGGTTTTGGTGCCTTAAGTGCATTATTCTGCAATTTTTCACATTGAAACCTAGATGCCATACCCTTGACCACTTCTCGTGTTTTCTCAGGTCTCTGCTCATCCATTCCAGCCCCCTTGAGTGTCCACCCTATAAAGACATTAAAGAAGACCAGTCCCAGCACTGATCCCTTAGGTACCCTGCTGGTCACCCTCCCTCCCTTGGAGTGAACTCCATTTACCATCACCCTCTGTTGCCTATTCCCCCAACCAATTTCTTATCCAGTTTACCACTTTTGGACCCACTCCTAAGCAACCCAGTTTGCTTACTAGTCTCCTACATGGAATGGTGTTGAATGCCTTACTGAAATCTAGGTAGGCCACATCCACCACTCACCCTGATCTAGTTCCTTGGCCAACCAGTCAAATAAATCTATCAGATTAGTTTGACATGATCTCCCCCTTCAGAAACCATGCTGCTTTGGGTCTTGTAATCCACTGGATTCAAGATATTCCACAATCCTTTCCTTCAGTAGTGATTCCATCAACTTTCCCACCATCAATGTCAGGCTGACTGGCCTATAATTGCCAGCCTCCTCCCTGCTACCACTTTTGTGTAGTGGGACTACATCTGCCCTCCTCCAGTCCTCCAGAACCACTTCTGTTTCCAGTGAGCTGTTAAACATTACTGTCAGAGGTGCAGCCAGTATTTCCCTAAGCTCCTTCAATACCTTTGGATGCACCCCATCTGGCCCCATTGTTTTGTCCACCTTCCCACCTTTGGCAGGATTCAAAATAGCGTGGGATAGGCACAAGGGTATTATCGACCTAGGACGGGGGAAGGTTAACCAAGAAAGCTAGCATCTTAGGTCTGGCTTTCAGATAGGGAAATTAGGCAGACTGGGTGTGCCTGGCGATCCTGTTCTGCCATCACAGTCTATGTTTCTATGTTTCAGATTAGCAAGTCCCTTCAGAACTCTTGCCTCCAAAAAAGCACTGGTGTCCACCTCCCATACCTCCCTGTCTCTCTCTCCAAAGCTTTTGTTACTTTTTTTGTGGCCCATCTCATTCTCCTTCTTCTGAGAACACTGAACAAAAGTATTTGTTCAGGAGGTCTGCCTTTCTTGGTCCTCCTCAACACAGTCCTCCCCTTCCTTTTTTAACTTTACAATCCCACCCATGGTCATCTTCTTTTCACTTACATGTCTAAAAAATGCCTTGTCCCCTTTCGTTAACTCCTGGGCTCTTCACTCTTCAGTTTGCGCCTTTGCACTCCTTACTGCTTTCCCTGCTTCCCTCTTTTTCCCTGATACACCTCCCTGTCCTCCCCCCTCTGAGTCTCCTTATACCTTCTGAATGCTACCCTTTCAGCTTTTACCTTTTAAGTCTCCTCTTTCAAGAACTATAGTGGTCTCGTTTTCCTCTTGCTTTTGCTCACTTGTTTGATGCAGAGGTTTGTGTCCTTTACTATGCTTCCTTTTATCTTCACCACTGTTCCTCCACCCCACCCAGGTCACCCACCCCTGCATGGTCATCTCTGAGGCATTCATCCATCTTTTTAAAATCTGCCCACCTGAAGGTCTGGACCCTCACCCTTGTGTGGTTTGATTCTGCAGCCGTCCTTTTATTGAACCACACCATACTATGATCACTGGTCCCCAAGTGTTCTCCCACCTTGACCTCTCCAACACCATCCCTGTTAATGAGTACCAGGACCAGTACCCCCCCCCCACAAGTGGGTTCACAGACTAATTGCCTGAGGAATGCCCTTGCAGAGAGTCCAGGATGTCCCTGCTTCTTTCTTGCTGAAAAACTGCTGGGAGGCTCCAATCCACATCTGGCAGGTTGAAGTCCCCTATCAGCAGCAGCTTCGCCTTTTCTGCCATCTTGCTAATGGCTTCCACCAGTACCTTATCTAATTCCTCCCTCTGTGCTAGAGGTCTGTAGATCACTCCAGTGCAAATATTGGCTCCATTCCCTGTCCTCACATAGACCCACAGTACCTCTGCCTCCCCCTGTATTCCTTGTATCTCTGTGGCATTTATGCTTTCCCTCACATAAAGCACCACACCTCCTCCTTTCCTTCCCACCCAGTCCTTCCTAAACAGAGTACAGCCTGGTATGGCCATGCCCCTGTCATGGTTTTCAGTGAACCATGACTCAGTAATGGCCACAATATCCAGGTCAGCCACTGCAATGATAGCCTCTAGGTCCGGAATCTTATTTCCTAGACTTCTAGCACTTGCACACATGGCCTTCCAGACTCTGATTCCACTTTGTTTGCTGCCTCCCTTTTTTCCTTGTTGCCCTTCTTCCCACCTCTGTTTTTAATGAATCTGTTTCTTTCCCCCTTTACCTCTGCCACTCTAATCCCTTTATTAATTTTCACCCTGGGGATTCCTCTCCCCTGGGGTTCTCCTTACTCTCTACTTCAGTTTGTGGGGGAAGGAAGTTTCTGACTCCCTGACTCCTTCTGCCATGCCACCTGGATAGTTTAAATGTTTGTCAAAGACACATTTAAACTATTCACTGAGGACTTCGGTTCCCTCCGGAATGAATGCAGGCCATCACCCCTGTACAGTCCCTTACCATCCCAGGTGAGTCCCCAGTCCCAGTGTAGCTGAACCCTTTCTCTCTGCACCATTCCTTCAGTCATGAGTTGAAGCTACTGGTGTGGAGTTCCCTCTCCTGTCCCATGTCATAGACAGGCAGCACCTCAGTGAAAGTCACTGAGCGAGCTACCTGTCTAAAACTCCTACCCAGCTCCCTAAACTCTCCCTGCACTATCCCAGCCCTGTCCCAAGCCAGGACATTAGTCCCAAGGTGGAAAATGACATCCAGCTCTCCCTCCCGTCCTGCTGCCCTAGTGATCTGCAGGATTTGCTTCCAATCCCTCCAGGCCATGGCACCAGTTAGGCACCTAACCTGCCTCTTCTCTCCATTTTACAATTCCCAAATCTATTCCCCTTACAGTTGAGTCCCCCATCAGAAGTTGCTTCTTCTTCTTCTGGGGTTCTCTACCACACTCCTTGTGGTCTCCACTATGGAGAGCCCCCACATTCCCCTTGGTCACTACCGCAGGTGCTTCCTCCAGGCAGTCCTGCCCCACCAGAGTGGTGTAGGAACTGTGTAGTGGTACCAGTTGAGGAATGTGTCACTTCCCCACCCCCACCCTTTCCCAGCCCACCATAGTCCATCAGCTCCTCCTCACTGGCATTCTCTGAGGTAATGGTGGCTGAACATTTGTAAAGCATATAATACACAGAAAGTAGTTGGTTCATCAGCACAGCAGTGCTACTGCTCATGGTGCTTGCAACACAGGCTTTGGAATGAGTCTACATCATCGGAGGACCAATAGGAGGAGGAGGATCAAGTGTCCCGTAGGATACTCTTCTTTTCAGGGATGGAGTGTCTCCACTGCCACTATGCAAACACCAGTTAGATGATCACAGATGGCAGTGCAGGCATGGAGTGCTGTCATGGTGGAGAAGATGCCGATTGGTTGGATCTGTTCATCACTGTGCATGCACATCCATTCATACGAAACATATGAACATACGAAATTTGCCAGCAGATAAAGGCCTAGAGGTCTATGAAGTCTGCTCGAATGTGCAGCTGGTACCCCTTATTCTGCAGCTTGCCCAGCATTTCTAAAGGTATGAGAGGAAAATGGAGGAGAAAAAATGCAAGCAGCACCACAAGAACAGGCTCCACCATTACTGTCAGGTCCCAAACAGTTTGTTCGCTGGGAAGCCGGGCCCACTCCTCACCACTCTACATTGATAGGGATCTTCAAAGTAGGAGGGGGCAAGGAAAGAGACAGAGGAGTTGTGGGTGGGGGCTGGAAGGTGTATAAGGTAAGCAGCACATGGGAGCTGCTACAGAAAGGTGTAAAAAATACACAGAAAGTGTTAGCGGAATGAGACTAACAGTTACATTTTCATTTCATTTTTTTTAATTTTAGCCAGGAGATGGGCATAGCCCTTTTTCAGCCATGCCTGACATCGAACATAAAAAGTACAATACATAATATACACTTAAACAACATAATTAATCACATTTACAAATAGTCTCATAATTCAAAACATTCAGCAACAAGTGCTTAAAGTGCAACTGTCCTTCCAGTCAGCCAAGTACTGTCTCATCTATTAGAGAGTGGTCCTCCCTGTCTGGTGCCCATACCAAAGGGCTCCACTATAGACAGTGGGCAGGTGGTTGTTGGTCCAGCAGCTCCCACTCATCTGACCCGGACTATCCTTTGCAATGCCAGGTTGATGAGGAACAAGCTATGATAGCAGACTTGGTTTCCTGAGTAGACCTGGATTGCATTACAGAGACCTGGCTAGATGAAAATGCTGCCCCCATTTTGGAGGTAACAGTTCCAGCCAGATACTCTGTGGTACACACCCCAAGAAAGGATTATAGAGGTGGGGGAGTGGCCATTTGTTTTAAAAGCCAGCCTGGGCCTCACGGTGCTACCAGCGGATTCTTTCAGGTCATTTGAGAGTGTTGCTGTGCGGGGGGTCCTGGAGCAGGCTATAGGATCCTTCCAATATACCAGCCACCAGCTGGGGAGAAGGAATTCCTACAGGAGGTTGGGGACTTCATTGCCTGCCTGGTGTTGGAATCCCCCAGATGGTTAGTTCTGGGGAATTTCAATGCCTGGGTCAAGGACAGACTCTCGTTCAGTCATAACCTCCTGCAGAGCATGGAAGCTCTAGGCCTGATGCAGGTTGTCACCTCAGTGATCCACTCACACAGCCACACATTGGACACCTCATGATTGATCCGCTCATGTGGTCAGATCATAGCACCATGAGGTTCAATTTTGGGGGTCCATCCTCTGTGGAGATGGACCGTTACCACTCTTTGCGGGATTGTTCCCAGTAGGACTACAGATGGTACTGGACCTTTCGGGTGTGGAAACTGTGTGCGCAATGGGCATGGAGGAGACAGCAGCAGCCTATTACAGGGCTGTCACTGCAACCTTTAACTCTATTGTACCCATCCATGTCCGGCCCTTATCTACTCGCCGGAGGCCCCCTTGGTTTGTTGGGGGAACTCAGTGAGTTAAAGATAAAGGGTCAGAAGTTGGAGAACCGCTGGAGGAGGTCAGGACTGATGGAGGATAAATTGGCTTTGAAGTCACATTATGGTGACTATCAAAGGGCAATCTCCTGAAAAAAGATGGATTTTCTGTCGAGGGAGATTGCTGCAGTAAGGAACACTGGCTCAGCTCTTCCATATGTTGGATGGATTGTTGCACACAGCCTGTCTCTGTACTGGAGGAGCAAGTTCAAGCATGAGGTGCGACGAGTTTGCTCTGTTCTTTGCCGACAATGTGTCCTCTATCAGGACTGAGATCTCCTCCAGTGCTGCTCAAAGAGCTTGCAGGATCGGACCACTGATATGCCGGGGCACCCCTCTTGTGTGGAATGAGTTTGATCCAGTTGGAGTGGATGAGGTAATCGAGATAGTCTTGAGTCTGCAACCAACCTATTGTGATCTAGACCCAGGTCCAACTCAACTTTTGGTTGGTTGCATTGGCCTGACTGGATCTGTGGTTGCTAAGATCGTCCAGTGTTCCTTGGGGAGTAGGATTATTCCTATGGCCTTGAAAGAGGCCTTAGTGAGACCTTTTTTGAAGAAACCCTCATTGGACCCAGAATGTCTCACCAACTACAGACCGGTCTCAAACCTCCCATTTTTAGGGAAGGTTTTAGAAAAAGTGGTGGTCATTCAGCTTGAGACTTGTTTCACCTCCTCTGCCACTTTTGAGCATTTCCAGTCTGGACTTAGATCTGGGCACAGCATGGAGACTACCCTGGTGAAGGTGCTGAACGATCTCCTTATAGTGAGTGATAAGGGAGAGCGTACCATCCTTGACCTCCTGGATCTCTCTGTGGCATTTGACACTATGTACCATGAGGTGTTACTGGACCGACTGCAGAACTGATGTGGGCTAACTGGCAATATCATCAGCTGGATTAGGTTCTACCTCATGGGCAGAGTACAAAGGGTGATGATGGGTTATACTCATCTAGCCTAATGCCCCTACGTCGTGGAGTTCCACAAGGGTCAGTCCTGCCACCTCTGTTGTTCACAGTGTACATGTTGCCATTAGGAGACATTATCCAATGGTATGGGCTGGGTTTTCATTGCTATGCTGATGATACCTAGCTATGTGTGTCATATACACCTGAAAACCATATGGTAGCCTCTGTGCTTAACAACTGTCTAGATAAGATTCAGAACTGAATGGCTCAAAACTGGCTATGACTCAGCCCGGACAAGACGGAGGTACTGGTGGTGGATCCTGGTCATCGGCGGGATGGAGGAGGGTTGGGGAATGATCCTGGCTTGATACCGGAAGGTTTTCAGTGAACCCCATCTATTTGGGTTAGGGATCTGGGTGTGGTCCTTGACGATGGTCTGACACTTGATAATCCGGTGTTGGCCATCATCCAAAGTAGCTTTTACAATCTCAGGAACATTGCCCTGATCTGGGCCTTGATACCAGGTGACGTCTTTGCCACTCTAGTACATGCCTTTGTCATGTACAGGTTGAATTACTGCAATGCTCTGTACCTGGGGCTTTCTGGAGGCAATCTCTGCCATCTGCAGCTGGTGCATAATGCGGCGGCTAGGCTGCTGACTGGTGTCTTGAGATCTGATCATATCACGCCTGTCCTCTGCAAACTGCACTGGCTGCTGATAAAGTGGAGGATTGCCTTCAAGGTTGGATTACTGTCCTATAAAGCCCTGCACAGCTGGGAACCAGACTACCTGCAAGACCTCCTGGTTCCTCACTGCCTGGCTCACACTGTCTGTTCCTCTGAGGGATGCCTGCTGGTGATCCTCAGGGCTAGGTTGTGGCAATCTGGAGATTGTGCTTTATCCGTTGATGCACCAGTACTGTGGAATTCACTTTCAGGCTTTCTGAGGGAGTCACCCTCAGTGGAAACTTTTAAAAAAGGGCTTAAAACATTTTTATTTAACCAAGCATATGACCTATATAATTACTGAGGGATTTATATAGTACTCACTATCATGTTTTTTGTGTCCGATAGATAGATTTTGATGTTGTTTTATATTCTGCAATGTGTTTGTTGGCATCTTTGGATGGTGTTGCTTTTAAGAAATTGTACAGCTCTGCAAAACCTCTGGGAAAGGGCGCTCTGTCTGTCTGTCTGTCTATCTGTCTGTCTATCTATCTATCTATCATGTATAGTAAAGTCCAGTAGGCCTAACTCATCATTGACTAGTCCTCCTCCCCTCTGCTTCTCTCTTTGTCTTAAAAAAGACTGCATTTGTCCCATCTGGCTTTTAATCTATTGTTTATCCCTTCTTCTGTCACTTCCTTGGTCAGCCTATTCCACTGCCCTCCCAGGAAGGAACTTCTTGATATCTGTCCAACCCCCCACACACAATTTCCAATTTTTCCCTCACAAAGCCATATTTTTATTCTTGAGAACAGGTCCCTGTTATCTACCCTATCTGTCCTTCTCCTCAGAAACAATGAAGTGTGAGAACCACAGTAGAGTCTAGAGGTTAGAGTAATAATGATGAGCTGTAAATGAGC
The DNA here is from genome assembly GCA_016271365.2 of Neoceratodus forsteri. Lineage (NCBI taxonomy): Eukaryota > Metazoa > Chordata > Ceratodontiformes > Ceratodontidae > Neoceratodus > Neoceratodus forsteri. Next base: position 756,132,515 of record CM057449.1, on the reverse strand, counting down.
TTGGTACATCCAGCAGACCTGGGTGTCTTTCACTCAACCTCCACTTGCATACTGTGTGACCCTGAGAAGTAACTTAACCTTCCCATTACTGCTGGGTTGCCTCTGAAAACAGGTATCAGGTCTAGTGAGTCTTACCCGGTTACCAAAGAATAAAATAAAAAAAAATAAAAAAGTGCCAAAAATGATCAACCTTGATACACATTCCAAGCTTTGATACCACACAAACCACAAGAAGAAACTAGGATCTGACTGAAAACATGTAATAGTAAATATTTAATATAAAAAGTAAGCAATAAGTAAACTACATGACGTAACTATATACAAAGCAAACAAAATCAGAACTTTTAAAGCGCTAGTGCAGCCAAAACAGACAGAAAGGAAAATAATACAAATTTTAAGAAGTAGTCAGTTGTAGCTCTCTATTTCTGAAGTATTTTTCCTTTTCCTTTTGCTCATTAGAAAGTGTTCTATGGGCTAATATTGTACTGGATACATGGAACTGCTTTTAGTCTGGCAGCTGACATATCTACAGTATCTCTGTTTCCCCTCTATATCATCAACATCATGATAACACTGACAGCAGCATCACAGTTGACTGATCTGGCAGCCACTGAGTGGCTGTTCCTAAGCAGCAGTGATGACACAGAAGAAGCCAGAAGGTGAAGGAAGGAAACATATTCAATTCAGTGCTTCAGAGTAACTGGTAACTGGTATTTTTCTTTTAAACTTAGATTGTAGGCTTGTAGTGACACTATACTTTCTTTCTGTGTTGTCTTTACTTATAATTGTTTTTGGGCTGTTGAAAATTTAAAAAATAGTGGTGGTGTAATTCTGTGCTGTCTTTAATTGCTGCCCCCCTCCACCCCTTCCCCAACTCTTAATTATATGCCCTGATAAATCTGATTGACAGGAGCTAAACACAGGGTATAGTAAGAGGTGTGAAGTAGGAGGGGCATAAGGGGAAGAAGACCACCCTCAGCACGACAAGTTTTTGACTCATTTATTTATTTATTGGTTTCTTTTCCTTAAAAAAATATATCTGAGGATCAGTTACAGGATTTTAGTACTGTAAATAAATAAAAAGAGAACTAAGAGAGCTTCAATGCAGATAAGTAGTGGAATTGCAGTATAATGTGAGGAGTGGTGCAGATGCAGTGGCTGTGGGGCAGCCATATTCAGGCAGACCTTCTGGACACTGAGGTGCTGCCTCATCTGCATGCATCTCCTGGGACTGCGGGATGAGGTAGCCAGACTCAGAGCGGAAGTAAACTGGGTCAGGAGTACCATCACCCCTGTCCAGGAACCACCCAGTCCAATGCAGCTGCCTCAAAGGATGCCGAGAATGAGGAGCACTTGGATGACAGTGGGCTCAGGGAGGGTTAGAGCAGTCAGGCAGAGGCACATCCCAGATCCTATTCCTCTCAAGAACTCATATGCCACACTGGCAAATGAGGACAACCAAATAGAGGTACCCAGGGAAGTGGAAGGAAAGGATGTGGAGGTTAGGCAAGGAAGTGACCTCAGTGGGAAAGCAGTGGACCCCAGAGGAGGAGGAAGCGAATCCTGGTGGGGGACTCCATCGTAAGAGGGATCCAGCTAGGAACACAGGAGGGGGAGGACAGGGGGTGAGGTGCCTACCAGGTGCCACGGCATGGAGGGATGGAAGGAAGATACTGGGGATCACTGGGAAGGCAAGACAGGAGGGTGAGCTGGATGTCATTATCCACCTAGGTACTAATGACTTGGCAAATGGGGAGCCAAAGGAAGTTCAGGAAGAGTTTAGGAAACTGGGAGGGTCTCAAGCAAGTAGCTACTTCTGTCACTTTCTCAGAAGTACTACCTGTGAGAGGCAAGGGAGAGCATAGAGTGCATGCACAGGAACTTTAACTCATGGTTGAAGAACTGGTGCTGTGAGGAAGGGTTTGGATTCATTGGTGACTGGGACCCATCTGGAGGGATGGAGGTTTGTTCAAGCCTGATGGCCTGCATCCATCCTGGAGGGAATCAAGCACTCAATGATAAGTTTAAATGCTACATTGACAAGCATTTAAACTAGCAAAGGGGTGGCAGGCCAGCAAGGATGATACCTACTTGCTCACCCCCACAGCTAGTAATGGAACCAGTGAACCAGAGGAGTGGTTATCTCTGCAAAGCAGTGTGCAAAAGATGGAGATTAGTGTCCAAAAGGTGGATAAGCAGAAAGGGCAAAATTCAGCAGAGGGCAGACAGCAAGGAGAACCAGGGATAAATGACAACCAAGGAAGGGGCTGGAGTAGAACAGTGAAGCAGTCTAGGAGGTCAAATCATGGAAGCCATGTGTGCAAATGCCAGGAGCCTTAGCAACAAGATGGAAGATCTGGAGGCTGTCATGGTACAGTCAGACCTGGACATTGTGGCCATCACTGAAACCTGGTGTAATGATAATCATGACTGGGAGATGGCCATACCTGGCTACAACATATTCAGAAGAGACAGAGCAGGCAGGAAGGGAGGAGGAGTGGCACTGTATGTGAAAATGACATAGGGCCACACAGATCCAGGAGGAACAAAATGGAGAGATACTGTGGGTTAAGCTGGAAAGGAAAATGGGCCAGCCATCCGCACAGGTGTGGTCTATAGACCACCAGCCCAGGAGGAAGAAACAGATAGGGAGTTGATGCTAGCCATCCAAAGGATGGCAGACAAAGTGAGGTAGTACTGGTTGGAGACTTCAATATACCAGACGTGGACTGGAGCATCCCAGCAGCAGCATCAACTAGGAGCAGATTTATCCTGGACTCCTTCAGGGTGCCTTCCTCAAGCAACTGGTCATGGAACCAACTACGCAGAAGGCAATACTGGACCTTGTGCTCACAAACAGGGACAGTGTGATGGGGGTAACAGTGGGGAGCACCTGGTAACAGTGACCACCAGTCATTGTGGTTTGAAATCACAGAAAGAGCAGAATCAAACCACACAAAAACACAGTATCCTGGATTTTAGGGGGCAGACTTTGGGAAAATGGGGAGATGCTTGAAAGAGGCATTAAGGGAATGGGACAGGAATCAGGGATTGAGGAACAGTGGGCAGTATTTAAAATGGGATTATAAGAACAACAGAATTATGCATTAACAGGTTAGCAAGAGGAAAAGAAAGAGGAGACCATTATGGTTTTCCAAAGAGGTAGCAAAGAAAGTGAAAGCCAAAAGATTGCATTCAGGCAATACAAAAAGACACAGGCAGAAGGGGATAGGAGAAGTACCAGGAGAAACAAAGGGAGGCAGGGAAGTCAGTAAGGAAGCCAAAGCTCAGACAGAAGAACACATTGCAAAATCAGTGGTTAAAGGGACAAAACCTTTACACGGGTACATAAGTGAAAAAAGAAGGACAAAGGGAGGGATAGTGAGACTGAAGGGGAGGATGGGGCAGCGTGGAGGATGACAACAGTAAAGCTGACATATTGAACAGGTATTTCTGCTCAGTCTTTACTAAGGAAGAGGGGTAATGGGTCTGAAGGAGTACAAGGGGTGAGAATGGTGCAGAAATGGACACAAGTCCCTTTACACGAAAGGGTCCTGAAGGAACTGGAAGTAATAAGAGCTGATAAAGCAATGGGGCCAGATGGGTGCACCCAGGGTCCTTAAAGAACTAAGAGAGGTGGTGGCTGAACCTCTGGCTATCCTGTTCAGCCAATCACTGGAAACAGGGAGGTACCCAAAGACTGGAGGACAGCAGATGTAGTCCCTTATACAAAAGTGGGAACAAAGAGGAAGCAGGGAACTACAGACCAGTCAGCCTCACCTCGGTAGTGGGAAAGATCATGGAAGCACTACTGAAGGAGAGATTGTTGGAACATCTGGTTCTCAATGGACTACAGGACCCAAGGCAGCATGGTTTCACCAGGGGAGGTCATGTCAGACCAACCTCATTGAATTTTTGACTGGGTGACTGGGAGGTGGATCAGGGAGGGCAGTGGACATGGCCTATCTGGACTTCAGCAAGGCCTTTGACACTGTGCCACATAGAAGACTATTACACAAACTGGGGAATATGGGTGTGGGCAGGACAGTAGTGTGGTGGGTAGGTAACTGGCTGGGTGGCAGGACACAGAGGGTGGTGGTAAATGGCTGTCACTCCACAGAGGGAAGAGTGACCAGTGGGGTACCACGGGATCAGTGCTGGGACCGGTCCTATTCAACATCTTCATCAGTGACATTGCACAGGATATAGAAGGCAGAATTTCACTGTTCGCTGATGACACAAAGCTCTGTAACAGAATAGACACACCAGAGGGTGTAGACAGAATGAGAAAGGACCTGCAGAAACTTGAAGAATGGTCAAGGGCTTGGCAGTTGAAATTCAATGCAAAGAAGTGCAAGATAATGCATATGGGGCACAAAAACCCTGGCACAATATATCAGTTGGGGGTGAGGATATAGCATGCACCAAGCAAGAAAGGGATCTTGGGTTGTCATCTCTGATGACCTCAAAGTAGGAAACAGTGTGACAAGGCATCAGGTAAAGCAAATAGGATGCTGGGATGTATAGGCAGGGGCATCACCAGCAGGAAAAGGGAGGTCATAATTCCGCTATACAAGACACTAGTGAGGCCCCACCTGGAGTACAGTGTACAGTTCTGGAGACCATACACGTAAGGACATAGACAGGGTAGAGAAGGTTCAGAGGAGGGCAACAAAGATGGTGCATGGGTTGCATCACAAGTCCTATGAAGACAGGTTGAAGGAACTGAACATGTACTCCCTGGAGGAGAGGAGGGAGAGGGATATGATAGAGACATACAAGTATCTTACAGGGAGGAACAGGGTGCAGGAAAACACTATTTTTAAGCGAAAAGATGTTTCAGGACTAGAGGGCATGGGATGAAGTTGGAGGGAGGGCGATTCAGAGGAAACATGAGAAAGAATTTCTTCACAGAGCGGGTGGTGGACAAGTGGAACACCCTGCCAGAGGAAGTGGTGGGGCTGAAACAATCACGGGATTTAAGAATGCATGGGATAGACATAAAGGAATTCTAGAGGTCAGGGGTAAGGGGAAATAGACTTCTAGGAAAACAAACTGAACTTACAAGCTCAAATGGGCAGACTAGGTGGGCCATAGGCCCTTATCTGCCGACACTGTCTATGTATCTATGTATCTATGTATCTATGTCACAGTCAGTGAGGTCATAATGCTGATGATGTAGTAGGGGACAACAGAGACAGATTATGACAGCTGTCCCACACATCACAACTGCTAACATCAGTAAAACAATCTTTTAATTAAATAAAGGTGAAAGAAAAAGTATCTGAGATATAAACAGTAATGGTTGACTGCTTTTAGAAACTAAAAGTCAGTTTTGGTTGGATGCACAGGCTCAGGGATGCCCGAAAATGTGCATACAACTGAAAATGCACACAACCGAAACATTTTAATCTCAGGACTCCTGATTGACAGCTGCACTCAAACACAGGAATCATTATCCAGGACAAGGAGTTTATTGTAAAACAAGAATATGTTTTTATTAAAACATTTAAAAGCATGTAGAAAAACATTTTAGAAATGTTAAAATGCTTGTAGGACTTTTAAAGCAATAAGAAAATTAAAATGAATAGTAATGCCAGTGAGCTCACAGATCATTAGAAGTCCATAATTTGAGCTTGTCTTGTGGAACGAGTGGCAAGTGATTCCAGACTTTTTTTCCAAAATAGTAAAACCAACTAAAATCATTTTGCTTCTTTCTCTCAACACAGTGCCAAATCTGCCACATCATGTGCCACACCTCTCCCACTGTGGGAACTGTCACCTCCAGCTCGGCATCCTCTTCATCCTCTGGAAAGTTGTTGCTGGAATCCATAACTAATGCACAAATGTCCTCTTCTGTAAGTTCCCCACTTGCAGGCTTCTCATTGTACACTGCCACAAAATCATTAAAATATGAAGCCTGCATTCCAGCTGGAGGAGGCACACTGTCACTTGGCTGTTCACCTTCTTGCTCGCCAAGCTGCTATCTGATACCGGCTTTGCAGAAGCAGTTTTGCACTGTCTGCAGCTTCTCCTCTCCCCATGCATAGAGATGTTGCAAAATTAAATTTCATTTGTGACTTTGCCACGAAATCATCAATTTTGCCACGCGAAACATTTTGTGACATTCCGCCATTCCATTAAATTTTTCGCTGGGTGCAAAATTTTGCCTGCAAAACGTGAAATTTCACCACAAAATGCTCAATTTCACCAAATTTTGCCTGAATTTCACCATTTTGCAGGCAAAATTTCATGTTTCATGGGAGAAATTTCACATTTCACAGTGAAATTTCGCATTTTGCTGGTGAAATATTGCATTTTGCCCACAGAATTTCACATTTCACACCCACAGAATATTTTGCAAAATGTGAGAATTTTGCAAAATATTTTGCTGAATTAAATTTTCAAATTTCGCACATCTCTACCCATGCAGCGTGTAGCAGGTGTATGGCATCAAGGATGGATATTTATCTCACAATACTGTTAAAATCTAGAGTGCCCTCGGAGCTTGGAGTCCATGCCTAATAAAATTTTGTTTACAATCTTTTTTCGGTAGAGTTGCTTAAGGTTATTGATAATGCCCTGATCCATAGTTTGGATCAGAACCATGCCGTTTGGGGTGAAAAACACAACATGGGCATTACAGACGGTGAGAAGCTTATGTGCCAGGCAATTGTCCGCAATGTTAGATTTCACTGCTGCCTCATCTTCTTATCAATGGACTTCAACCAACTGTGGAAAATGACTGATGTTATCCATGCATTGGCATTAGCAGTTTACTGCACTGGTAAAGCTTCCACTGTGATGCCTTTGAAATAATGGGGCTTTTTAGACTTGCTGACTATCAACAGTGTCATTCTTTCAGTCCCTGTGCAGTTCGCCCACACCAACACTGACACTCTCTCCTTTGCTTTCTTGTGCCCAGCTGGCATCTCCTTTTTAAACAAGAGGGTGCCATCTGGTGTAGCACAAAAGAACAGAGTGGTTTCATCCACATTAAAAATGTCTCTTGGGGCAAAGGAGATGATTATGGTGGGTAACACTTCATAGATCCACTGATTTGAAGCCTTGAGGTCACTTTCTGCCTTTTCCCCATGAATACGCATGTAGCCAATATTGTTTCTCTTCTTCCATCATGACTGCCACCCAGCCGTTGGCTCAAAATCAATCCCCATACTGACATCAAGTCTTTTTGTTTTCTCAAGCAGAATACAGCCAGATAAAGGTACACCATGGTCTCGGGCTGCAGTAAACCACCATAGTAGTGCATCTTCCAGCCTGACATCCTCGCTGTCCCGTTTTCTCTTGCAGTCTTTGTTTGAGCCCACACTCCACTCCTGAAGGATGCTGTGTTTATTTAAGCAATAAGGCATGACAGGGTGTGTGTTATTGTGTAATAACATCACTCCTGGGGTGGGTCAAAGCATGAGGCGAAGCCGAGTGCTTCCTCCACCCCAGGAGTAGTTATACACAACAACACACATCCCTGGAGTGCCTTATTGCTATTATACAATGGCTTGTGTGGTAGCAAAAAAAGAAGAAAGAAAAAAGTATATTTTTTATGTATTTTTATTTGATTTTTATGTGGGCAGGTATACATTTCAAAAAAAAAAAAATCCCTATTTTTTTGCAGCACTAGGTGGCACTGTTGCTTGACTGATGCTCCTTTCCCAGTCCTGTAGAGCTTCTCATTGAGGTGATCTTGAGGGAGGCTGAAAAGCCATTTGGTGTCACAGCTTTCTTTGGTTACGTTTACATTGGGGCTCTTCTGAACTTGGTCGCTGTCTGTGGAGAAAGGAAAGCTGTGTGATCTGCAAGTGGAGCATGGTAGGAAAAGTCAGTCAGCGATATGTTCATGGAGCATAGTAAGCACTCACAGTGCTTCTCACAGTTTCCGTTATTTTGCAGTCGCGATGAAGGCCGAGGGTACAGCTGGAATGTGTGAAGCTGTGATGGCTTCACTGGTGAAACAATGTTGTGCCAGCTAGACTAGTGAGAGGGTAATTAGGGTTAGAACACAAAGAAGAGTTATTTTTGGCCAGCATTTTGTCTGGAAAATGAGTAGCTTTAGTGAGTCACGTGATCGCAGGTTGTGGTAACGCAGTTCACTCAAACCACTAGCTGTCACGGCTTTACTGAGAGTTCAGAGCACCAGTAACTTTAGGAGTAGTAGCATGATTCGTGTTATAGGGTCATATGTGTGTGTCTGAACTTAATACAATGATGTTATAGCTTAATATCATCACTGTCTGAGGCACACACTGACCAATCAGAGAACAGATTGTTTTCTTGCCATTGTATAATCTTTATTATGAACTGAGGATCGTAAATAGAGGAATCTGATTGGCCAAGAGCTCTTTGAAGCCATGATGATATTGGGCTACATCATCACGGCTTCAAAAAAGTTCCAGCACCACCAGCCTCCTTGCTCTCTACTGTCTGAGAACTATTTTTTCATAAAATGTACTCCTACACCACCCAAAAACTCACTCATAAAGTGTTTTAAAACCTGTTTTTTTATTTTTTTTATTCATAAAACTTCAAACTCAGTTCATAATAGCAATAAATCACTCCAGGGTGTGGTATATCATGGGATATCGTCACTTCTCGGGTCGTTGGACACACTCGGCCTGCGGTCTCATGCCCAACCACCCGAGGCGTGACAATATCCCATGCTATACCACATCCTGTCGTGCCTTATAGCTTAATTATCCATCCCACACATGAAACATCAGTTGAAAACTGTGCTGCAAGCTCCTTACAAGACACTCCAGGTTGTTGGGCTCTGTCAAGCAGCTGGACCTTCTGCTCAATCGTGAGCACATTTTACCTCAGCTTGTCCATTGTTCTTTTCGGTGTGCCTATTTGAATGTTTTCAGTGTGCCTGTTTGAATGTGACCCAGCTTTTCATTACCCCTCATCCAGCATCTGCTAAACAATTAACCAGGTGATTATCACCTAGCTCTGCACTGGCAGCAGCAGCCAGCTCACTACGAGTATAATTACAAGGTGATTCATACTTCACTCGCTCCGGACAGCACTCCCAGAGAGCTGCAATCCTAGCAGTTGAGTTAAAACAGAGGATTAATGCACACTACCAAAAATCTATGTGCACACATCTGATTTACATAACATTGTAAACATATGAATGGAAATGGAACTGGTACAAAGTGTTCACACAACTGGAATGTGCACATATCCAAATGGCACACAAGTGGAATTGACTGTATTAGTTTAGGCAGTACACTAGCTCTTTAGCAGTACAAGTAAGAGTGAGTAACCATAGAAAGTGGCCAGCAGTCATACACAGATGTCCTCCTTCCCTCCTAGTGTGCCTCCTCTGTTGATGTTTTTAATGCTGCTGCACGTAATTGGCCTGCCTTCATGTCAGTGTTCAGTTCTTTATTTTGATTTATTTGAGAAATCAGAAATAACCTTTGAGTCGCAGACTCTTTTACAAAGGCTCCTCATCAGGGTTACATGAGGGCAGTGAATTGACAAACATTGAGGTAGGAGGCAGGGGAGGCAAAAGTACAAAGGAAATATAACATAAAGTATAACAAAACAAGGTACATAATTAAAGATCCAGCCAGAGACTGGCCATGGTTGAGATACATGGCAATCGATAACAAAGAAACAGACTACAAAACATTCCACAGCAGGCCTAAGGGCCATTGTTATAAAGGTAGAATAAAACTGTTGTCGGCAGTAAGATAACTGGGCAAGATGATTCCCATAAAAAAACTATTCAAAGCAACTGCAAGTTGATTTCTCAGCCAGGTAGTCTTTAGGGCTGCTTTGAAGGGGCCAGTGGTAGAGAGGTGGCTGATAGCGGTTGAGAGTTCATTGATCCAGGAGGGAGCTCTATAGCCAAAAGCTCATTGACAAAGCATAGTCCTACAGAAAGGAACTACGAGGGATGCTTCTGCAGAATTTCTAGAGGTGCGGGTGGGTTTGGCTACAGTGATCAAGGAGTCAAGCCCTGGGGGAGGGGGTTTGAGGGAGATCTTCTTAGCCATTATACAGGTGAAATATTTGATTCTGCCCTCAAGGCACAGCCAACCTGCCAATGTGTATAGTGTACAGGTGTGAGACAATCTATTCTGTCCTGTGACTAGGCAGCATGCCTTGTTCAAGGAGGTTTTTATCCATGAGATGGAGGTTAGATCGCGTAACCATAAATTACTAGGCCATAGTCTATAAGTGAGAGTACAAATGAGGATATCTGCCACCTAAGTGGTCAATGCTGCCAACAGAGAAGTGTAACTGAACATCTGCTAGGCTGCTTCCTCTAGCTGGTGCTTCACCCTCAAATTGCTATCCTTTATAAATTGGAATTGCTGGGACATCAGTACCCTCTGCATTATGGTCACTCTTCTTAGTTCTTTATGAACAGAGCCTACAAGATCAGTTGGAGATGGGGACTGTATAGGCTGTGGAGGAGGCACTGAGGGAGAGGGGGTGTTTCCCTAAACATGCTGCTGCTGAATCGTGCCATAGCTCGATTTTTCATTGTCAACCTGTTTTTTTCAACCGGGCCAGCCTGGTATACAGTACTTGGTAGTAAGACAGAAGAGGGCTATTTGCCCATCAAACCTGTTTCCCTCCTCTCACAGCTGTTTGTTCTATTATCCGGCATGTACTCATCTAGTAATTTTGTAGTTTTCTTATGTTTTGCCTCCACTATTCTTCTGGGCAGCTTATTCAATAACCTTGCAACTCTTTGTATAAACAATTCCATTCTGCTGGCTGCTTTTATTGACCTTAGCTAATGTAATTTGTTTGCTATGTGACTGTGTGACAAATCCTCTATCTTTATACTCAGTACCTTATTCCGTTCTATGTTCCTCATCACCTCATATTCTATATTGGTGCTGTGGTCCCCTCTTGTCCTCCTGTTTTCTAATGTAAATAGTCTAAAGTGTCTTATGCTTTCCTCATACAGCATTTCCCTCAGCCTTGGTATAATTTTAGTTGCCCTGTGTTGAACCTGCTCTAATAATTCTACATCTTTCCTATAATACAGACTCCAAAAGGGGAAAAATAGTCTGGCTGGAGCATATGTAAGTTCTCTAAAGAGGTAGAATGAACTGCTCAAATGCTTTTTTTTATGAATTTCAGTAACTTGTTGGGTACAGTGGCAACCTTCCTGCACTGTTTCTCATATTTAAGGCCACTGCTTATCAGTATGCCGAGATCCCTTTCTGCAACTACCTCCTTTAGTTTCCTCCCACATAGGTGGTATGATTGTTAGGGCTGGTCTGCATAGCAGACCAGTTCCTATTGGGATGAAAGACAGGAAATAACTTGCAGCTTTCCTACTGAAATTAATTGGGAGACTGGGATATTTATTTTTATTTATTTATTTATTCAGTCTCGGATTACAAGTACCTTTGAGCATGAACACAGCTCATTTACAAAGGTTCCACATCAGTGGGAAGAGTTACAAACAAACATAGGGGAACTGAACAGGTTGAGTTTCTAATACAACATAGATATTCAGTTCTACTTCAGATAAGAAAGAGGAGATAGCAGGGAGATGCAAGGATGGAGGGTATAGGAACTAGGGGGAGAGGTAGTAGCCAGGCACGTTGCCAAAGATGCTGATAGTATACGTGGATTGTAGGGAGGGAGGAGAGTGGAAAGGATGCAGGGAGAGAGGACCTGGGTAAAGGAGGAGGGAGCGGCCAAAGGTCTTGTCAAGGTTATCACCGAAGATCAAGTTGAGGAGCGTGGTGAGCTGGAAGCGCTCCATAGTGTTGGGGATACAGAAAGACTTAACATGGATTAGTTGGAACAATCACAGGAGCTTTCAGAGGTGAGATGCTGGCAGAGTGTATGCTTAAACTGGACATGTTTTGTCAGACTAGTTAATTTGTTGCGCAGTCCATTGTACTATAGCGGAGCTCTATATGCAAAGGATCTCTGGCATTGGGCTGTACAGCACTTATGGACAAAAAGAAGATCGGTGTTGGATATGCAAGTGTGTTGGGTCCTATGAGATTTGCTCAAGAGACTTTCTACTCCCAGCAGCAGTAGCTCAAGGAGAAATTATTTTGTTAGTAGGCATGTTTGATATTTGATCCTACCACTTAGTTGAAGCCATCCAGATTGAACATATAGCTCACAAGTGTGAATGAGGCATGCAGCGCCTGTGAGCAGCTTGTTAAGAGTGACAGTTAGTCTTTTGAGAGAGATAGCAGTAGCAGCTCCATAAATGACCAAGCCATAATCGATGCTGGATAGCACCGAATTGTGAATTGCAAACTTGAGGGCTTTCTAGGTCAAACATCGCCTGTATCTGTACAGGAGACCAATCTTAGTATTAATGGCCTTGACAACATTCTCGATATGAGGCACATAGGTGAGATGATTATCCAAGGTTACTCCTAGATACTTGAAGTGTTGGACTTGTTCGAGTGGGGTAACCAGGTTATTTCTAACAGTAAGTGCATGGGTCCTGAACTTACTGCGAAATTAGGTGAATAACAAAACTTTTGTTTTCTTATAGTTTAGTACCAATTTGTTTACACTAAATCATTGCTCCGCTTCCTTGAAGCCAAGCTGCAGATTGCTTTCGAGAGTGCCAGGGTCATGGTGGCTTGAAAAAATGACAGCGTCATCTGCATATAGAAGAAGATGTTGGTGACAGAAGGAAAGCAAGCTGTTCAGGAAGATATTAAAAAGGAGCGGACCTAGGATAGATTCTTGAGGTACTCCAGATCGGATGGTCCGCTGCTTGGAAGTGACCAAAGAGATTTTCACCTGCTGGGATCTAGGTTCAAGATAGCTGCTGAACCAGTGCAGCGTTTTGAGTGAAAGTCCAATGCTGGTTAGTTGACAGAGGAGAAGTGGGTGATTAACAGTGTCAAAGGCCTTAGTTAAATCTATAAAGGCTGCCCCAACCAGATTACCTTGGTCAAAAGATTGCTGAATAAAGCTGGTGAACTCAAGCAGTGCAGTGGAGATGATATGCCCTTTTCTGAATCCATGTTGTTGTCAGCATTGGCAGGAGTATTTTTCAAGGTAATCCACCAGTTGATTGGCAACAATACATTCCAGCACTTTAGATAGTGGAGGGAGGATTGATATTGGCCTATAGTTGTTATGCAGGGCACGATCACCAGATTTATGCACCGGGGTTACTAGGGCTGCTTTCCAAGACTGCAGGAATTGTGACAGGGTTAAGGAGAGGTTGAGGATCTTTGTTATACATAAAAGTGCTTCCTCTAAGGTGAGTGCGATTAGTTAAGGTCAAGTGAATCTCCACTGTACATAGATTTTCTCAACACTTTTTTTAGCAGTTTTCTAACCTCAGACACTGAGACCTTCTTAAAGTAGAAAGGGGGATGTCCAGGGATCCTGTCCTCATGGTGACTAGAGGTCTTTGCGGGGGAGTCATCAAAGAAGTCCAGTGGTATGACACTACTCAGGTTGATGAAGGCCTCATTAAAAGTATTCACAATTTTAAGAGGGTCCAGGGTTGGGGTACCATCAATGTTTAGCATTGTTGGTGATAACTTTGGATCTTTCCCAGTAATATCTTTAATATTCACCCAAAATTTCCTGCTATCCCCCCACGTGTTGGTCAACATCTCCCTATGGTGTTTATTTTTTTCTGGTGAATAGCGTGTGTACAGGTGTTTCTTGCTGCTTTGGAGGCTTGCATGTCCAGTTAGATACCTGAGGATTTTGCATGGTGCCAGAGGTGGTCTTGCTGTTTCATGCTATCTATGAGTTCAGGAGTGCATTGTGCCTTGAACCTCCATCTTTTTAAAAGGTGCACGTATATCACGGGCAGCATTAAAGACCTTAATGAAGTACTCAAGTGCTGCATTGATGTCATCAGTGGAGTCAAGCAGTATCCAGTCATGGTAACTTAGCTGTTGTTTTAGAAGGTAAAGGTGCCCATGTTTAAGCACTCTATTATAGATAGTTTGGGGTGGGGGACGCAGAAGTTATTTGTCCAGCTGCAAGTGATGGTGGTAGTGGTCACTAAGGGAGTAAGGGTATACGTTTATGTGAGAGATGCGATCAGGGTGATTGGAGATTATCCAATCCAGTGTGGTGCTTGTCCCAGTTTTATAGTTTATTCTGGCTGGTGAGTTGATGAGTTGGGTGAGGTGTAGTGCTGCTAAGGCATCCTTTATTGGGCCTATGATTGGTGACAGCCAGTTTGTATTGAAATCACCCAAAAGAATTGTCTCACTTGGATGAGTTTGGGTCTGAAGATAGTCTAGGACGCTGTGGAGACCTGAGGCTGGGTCATTAGGAGGTATTAGACTGATAGGACTGTGAGAGTTTTGTTATTCGCCTCAAGCAGCACTCTAATGGCAAATGCCTGGGTGGGGCATCCTAGATTGATCTCAGGCAAGGCCAGTCCCTTTAGGGAGTTTTTTAAATGGATGGTGCAACCGCCACCATGTTTGGCTGTCCTATCCAGATGGAAGATGGCATATCCGGGTAGGGCCACAGCTATGTCAGGAAGTTTGGGGGACAGCCAGGTTTCTACAACAGACAGGATGGCAGGGTTATGCTGCGAGGCCCAGACTTTGAGACTGTCAATTTTGCACAAAAGACTGCAGATGTTGATGGTAGCCAAGTTGATAGTGCCCTTCTTATGACGAATACCATTTGGAGCCAATCCAACAGGTCCTGGATTAGGGTGGATGTTGCCAGATAATAGAAGCGACAGAAAGGCGATCCTAATGAGGTGTTCTCTTAGTATTTTTGAAGATAATTTAACAGCCCTTCTCATGTTGTGGTTCCTATTCCTTTTCTTGCTCAGAATGAGAACGATGACGGGCTCAGAGAACGTGGCAGCGTGGGCAATTGTGCTAAACAAGGTCCAGTCAATGATGTGAGGTTGGGTCCATAGAAGAGACCAAGGTCCATTAGTGATGATGAAAAAATTTCCAGAGATAAAGCCCATGGTGTAATGAAGGTTGCCGTCATAAGCATCTTTGATTGGTTGGTCATTTTTGGGGTTAGGGATTCCAGTGTGCCCGAGTAAGAAAAATAAGATAAGCAGGTGGGGTAGGGTATTCGGAGTAATCATGACCATTTTAGCAAGGAAATTAGGTAACAGGAATAACATCAATAAGGATATCCAAATAGGGATGGGATTGCGATTAGATGGGCAGAGCCAAGGTGTATTTAACAGCGGTCAGGGTTGGAGTGGGAGGGTGGGAGAAAATATAGATTTAAAATGCAAATACCGCTATAGATTCAAAACGCAAATATGGGTAGCTAAACTGGAGCTGGAAACACAGACAGGGGAATTCAGATGTTAGCCAGTAGGCTGGCATCCTCCAAAAGCAGTTCAGCCTGTGAGGACCGAGGACCAATAGCATGTCCACTGGTGGAGTTCACAAACATACCTTGCTGGAGCCCTGGAAGTGGCTGCTGACGAGGCAGGGAATCAGGAGTGACCGCCAGCAGCAGGAGCCAAGCCCCGGCTGAGTCTTTGCTCGAGTCAGGGGCTGGACATGAATGAGAGGAGGGAAGAAGTTGTTTGGATTAAGTTAGAGTGAAGCCTAGGAGCTATTGATGGGAGGAACTGCAGACAGTAGGAGAGAGGAGGGGGTAAGAAAGCTGGGAGGGGGACAGTAGAAAGAGTAGCAGGGGTGGGGATTTGGCTGGCTAAGGGTGCCAGGTAAAATTAGCAGGACAAAGAGTGGGTGAGGGGCCACATGGACAGCCTTAGCTGGGGGGAGCGGGAAAAGAGAGAGGTGAATGAGAGAAGCGAGTGAGAGCCGAGAGAGTGAATTACAACAAAAGTGTAAACTATCCCGGTTCTCAATTACATAAGTTGGGGAGAGAATAATGTAGAAAATTAGGTCAGAGGAATGAGTGAGAGGAGGGCAGAGAGGGAACAGAGACAATGAATAGCAAGAGAGATATAGGCAATAATTATCAAACAGGTTCCTATTCTCAAAAATTTCAAAATGAAGTTTTTAGGCTAAACAAGAATGCAGTGCTTACAGTAACAAACTCATTCCTCGGTTACAGCATTAAATTGTCATTAGGCTAGTTAAGGCAGTTGAATACAGTTAGAGATTTGAAAATATAGATTCAAAACGCAAATACGGCTATAGATTCAAAACGCAAATATGGCTAGCTAGATAGGAGCTAGAAACACAGAGCAGGGGAATTCAGATGTTAGCCAACAGCAGGGCTGGTAGGCCGGTGTCCTCCAATAGCAATTCAGCTTGCGAGGACCGATGCTTTTTTATGACTGTCAGTGAGTGAGTTGAGCCTTGCTATTGTTCCTTGCAGCTGTCTGTAATACTTTCCTAACTTCCTATTGGCTGAAAGGAAAAAAGTCCATGAGGACATGCTGATCAAGTGGCTAAACTCTTGTGAACATGCAGCTGACATGGGTGATACACTGAAGAAGCCCTCCATTTGTTTAGGCTAGACGACCCCTCCATGATGACAAGAATGACAATGAATGAGCTCAAAGAGGAAGTACTAATAAATCATGACAATCATTTGATGCTTGTAAGAAATAGGAATAATCTTTCTCAGCATCTTAGTATAATAAAAAAACAGCTGAGTTTTCTATCAGTCTGAGTAGCCTGACCAGGTCTGGGAAGGTCTGGGAAAATAAAAGGTGGAAGGGGGGGCAGAGATCAGTTACCAAAGCAAGAGGGGACCAAGGAAAGGCATTCTGCAAAAAAACGCTTATAAAAACAGTTTACAACGAGATATTATTTTCAGCCTATCGGATGTCATGCATGCTCACACTAATACAACACTGAAAACTACCAGTGCAAAAAGTTATGAGCTGGCTTTTTCTAGAGTCATTTTTTGCCTAATCAGAAAGAAAAAGAGTAGTGACAAATTACCTGATAAGTCTGTGGCACAACCTGGCTTGCTAGAGAATAACAAAAAGTCTGTCCCCCTTCCCTAACAACCTGACAGATCTAGTCCCTAGCCCATCGGGGGGGGGGGGGATTGTACCTCTCCTCCAACCTACTTGATGGGTCTGGTACCCAAGCCTGTCTGTCACAAAAAAAAAAAAGTTCCCCTGATATTGCACCGCTGCTACCAGGAAGTTTGGGCCTCTCCTTTTCTTCCTCCTTGTAGTGCACTAGCATAGGAGACCAACTGGGGGGGAAGGGGGACAGCACTTCTGAGGCTGAAATCCTTTGTGCATGTGATCCTTGCTCCACCACCTGACTCTCCCTCTCTCACTGTCTTTCCTTCTCTCGGTACTCAGTTTCAGCTATGTGCTCTCCTTAACACACGCATAGTGTTCTTATTGCCATGGACACTCCAACCCAGCATGTTGAGCAGTGGAGCACCTGCTCCTGGGCAAATCCCATTTACTAATAGCAGCCATCAGAGGCAAAGTTTTTTGGAAAAAATGTTGGCTGTGGGCATCTTCAGTTTGCCATCCTTACCTACCAGAGAATTAAAAAAAAAAACTGTCCCCCTTCCCTCAACTACCTGACTGATTAGGTGTCCAACCCATCTTGTCAGGGAAAAATAAATCCCTCTGTCTCCAACTGTGACCAGTGCGGTGCTTTACAAAGCACAACAGTTAGACTCTGGTAGCACAGGGACTGTAGAATATAATACAATTTGATTTTTTAAGAATGACCTTCATACTATACTAAGTATTCCAAAGTGTTTTACAAGGTATACTCCATTCTGGTAGGGTAGGGAATGTAGAATAGAATTGAATTTCTGGTGCCTACCTGGTCAGACAGGGAATAAAAAAAATATCTGGCCCCTTCTCCCAACTACTTGATGAATCTGGTGACCAGCCTGACCCATCAGGAAATAAAAAAAATAATAATCTACCCCTTCACCTAATTACCTGATGGGTCTAGTGTCCAGCCTATCAGGGAATAGAACAAATCTGTTCCCCTTCCTCAACAGCCTGACAGATCCAGTGCCCAACCTGTCCCATCAGAGAATAAAACATAAATAAATCTGCCACACTTTTTCAAATACATAACTGGTCTGGTACTCAAGCCTGTTCATCAGGGGAAACCAAAAAATGTTGGTCCCTCTTTCCCAAACTACCTGCTCCTCCCCAAACAGCCTGATGGGTCCAGTGTCAGTGCTTCCCATCAAGGAATGAAAAAAATCTGTCCCGCTCATCCAAACTGCCTGACAGGTCTATTAACCAACCTGACCCATCATGGAATTAAAAAAAAAACTGCCCCCCCCACCAACAATCTGAAAGGTCCAGTACCAACCTGAAATATCAGGAAATAAAAAAAATATTGCCCTCCACCAGCAACCTGACATGTCTGGTGCCCCAACCCCACCTGTCAGGAAAAAAAAATCTCTTCACCCCTTCCCCCAACTGTTATTCCAGTATGGTGTTCAACCTGGCTCATCAGAGAATTAAACAATCTGTTCCTCTCTCTCTCCAACTAGCTGATGGGCCCCATGCTTGACAATCCTTGACAATGCCTTTGGCTGCTATTATTGTAACCTTATTTGTCTTTTTTTTTTTGTAAGTTCCATTGTAATGATTATGTTATGTTTTGTACCTTATTGTTCTTATTGCCTTGATGTGGAAACTTTGTAAAAGAGCTCTCTGCTCAAAGGTGTCATCCGAAATACAACTAAATAAATAAAATGCTGAACTTGGCCTGTTTATTAAGCCACATGTAAATAAGGAGGAGCAATCCCAAAGCAGTGGGTGAAAGGCAGAAAAGATGTGGTGTTAAAACAGTGTTATTTCCAAGCCCTTCCACTCCGGTCACAGTGGGGGGCTTGAACACTGCACCGGGGGCTTGAGGTTGCTGCTGCCACACTGCTGCTGCTACCAGCCTATTACAGCATCTCAGCCTCCTCTGGCCCACAACACACTAGCATAGGAGAATGGACCCAGAGGACAGATGGCATATGCTTCTGAGGCTGTAACTCCAACTGCCAGTGATCTTGGCTCCACTGTCCAACTATCCCTCTTTTTTTTTTTCCTTCTCTCGGTGCTGAACCTCAGCTCTGCAGTCTCCCTAAAATGCACTTAGGGATCACATTGCTCCACACACTCCAACCTAGCATGCTACACAGCAAAATGGTCTGGTGCCCATCCTGGCTTATCAGGGAATAAAAAACTCTGTCCCCTCCTGTAAACTTCCTGATGGTTCCAGTGCCTAAAAATCCATCCCTCCAATAGCACGTAATTACCCTATGAGTCCAGGGCCTAACCCATACCGTTAATGAATTAAAAAAAATCTGTTCCCCTTCCCTCAACAACCTGGCAAATCTCAAGCCCACTCCAGCCTGTCAGGGAATAAAAAAAGAACTCTGTCTCTATCCCCTATACTACCTGATGGGTCTGATGCACAAACTGACCCATTAGGAAAAGAAAAACATCTGGCCCTCTCCCCCAACTACCTGAAAGGTCTGATGCCCAACCAGGCCCATCATGGAATAAAAGAGAATCTGTCCCTCTCCCCCAACTACCTGACAGGTCCGGTGCTCAACCAGGCCCATCATGGAATAAAGGAGAATCTGTCCCTCTCCCCCAACTACCTGACAGGTCCGATGCCCAACCAGGCCCATCATGAAAAAAAAGAGAATCTGGCCCTCTCCCCCAGCTACCTGATAGGTCCTATGCCCAATCAGGCATCATGGAATAAAAGAGACTCTGTCCCTCTCCCCCAACTATCTGATAGGTCCGGTGCCCAACCAGGTGCATCATGGAATAAAATAGACTCTGTCCCTCTCCCCCAACTACCTGATAGGTCTGGTGCCCAAACAGGTGCATCATGGAATAAAAGAGACTCTGTCCCTCTCCCCCAACTATCTGATAGGTCTGGTGCCCAACCAGGTCCATCATGGAATAAAAGAGAATCTGTCCCTTTCCCCCAACTACCTGACAGGTCCGGTGCCCGACCAGGCCCACCATGGAATAAAGGAGAATCTGTCCCTCTCCCCCAACTACCTGACAGGTCCGATGCCCAACCAGGCCCATCATGAAAAAAAAGAGAATCTGGCCCTCTCCCCCAGCTACCTGATAGGTCCTGTGCCCAATCAGGTGCATCATGGAATAAAAGAGACTCTGTCCCTCTCCCCCAACTATCTGATAGGTCCGGTGCCCAACCAGGTGCATCATGGAATAAAATAGACTCTGTCCCTCTCCCCCAACTACCTGATAGGTCTGGTGCCCAAACAGGTGCATCATGGAATAAAAGAGACTCTGTCCCTCTCCCCCAACTATCTGATAGGTCTGGTGCCCAACCAGGTCCATCATGGAATAAAAGAGAATCTGTCCCTTTCCCCCAACTACCTGACAGGTCCGGTGCCTGACCAGGCCCATCATGGAATAAAAAAGACTCTGGCCCTCTCCCCCAATTACCTGACAGGTCCGGGGCCCAACCAGGCCCATCATGAAATAAAAAAGACTCTGCCCTTCTCCCACAACTACCTGACAGATTCAATGCCCAACCAGGCCCATCATAAAATAAAAAAAGACTCTGGCCCTCTCCCCCAGCTACCTGACAAGTCCGATGCTAAACCAGTCCCATCATGGAATAAAAGAGAATCTGTTCTCTCCCCCAACTACATAGATACATAGATACATAGATAGTGTCGGCAGATAAGGGCCTATGGCCCACCCAGTCTGCCCATTTGAGCTTGTAAGTTCAGTTTGTTTTCCTAGAAGTCTGTTGCCCCTTACCCCGACCTCCAGAATTCCTTTATGTCTATCCCATGCATTCTTAAATCCCGTGATTGCTTCAGCCCCCACCACTTCCTCAGGCAGGGTGTTCCACTTGTCCACCACCCGTTCTGTAAAGAAATTCTTTCTCATGTTTCCTCTGAATAGTCCTCCCTCCAACTTCATCCCATGCCCTCTAGTCCTGGAACATCTTTTTCGCTTAAAAATAGTGTTTTCCTGCACCCTGTTCCTCCCTGTAAGATACTAGTATGTCTCTATCATATCCCCTCTCTCCCTCCTCTCCTCCAGTGAGTACATGTTCAGTTCCTTCAACCTGTCTTCATAGGACTTGTGATGCAATCCATGCACCATCTTTGTTGCCCTCCTCTGAACCTTCTCTACCCTGTCTATGTCCTTACGTAGGTATGGTCTCCAGAACTGTACACTGTACTCCAGGAGGGGCCTCACTAGTGTCTTGTATAGCGGAATTATGACCTCCCTTTCCTGCTGGTGGTGCCCTGCTCATACATCCCAGCATCCTATTTGCTTTACCTGCTGCCTTGTCACACTGTTTCCCTACCTTGGAGGTCATCAGAGATGATAACCCCAAGATCCCTTTCCTGCTTGGTGCATGCTATATCCTCACCCCCAACTGATATATTGTGCCGGGGTTTTGTGCCCATATGCATTATCTTGCACTTCTTTGCATTGAATTTCAACTGCCAAACCCCTGACCATTCTTCAAGTTTCTGCAGGTCGCTTCTCATTCTGTCTACACCCTCTGGTGTGTCTACTCTGTTACAGAGCTTTGTGTCATCAGCGAACAGTGAAATTCTGCCTTTCTAGATCCTGCGCCATGTCACTGATGAAGATGTTGAATAGGACCGGTCCCAGCACTGATCCCTGTGGTACCCCACTGGTCGCTCTTCCCTCTGTGGAGTGACAGCCATTTACCACCACCCTCTGTGTCCTGCCACCCAGCCAGTTACCTACCCACCACACTACTGTCCTGCCCACACCCATATTCCCCAGTGTGTGTAATAGTCTTCTATGTGGCACAGTGTCAAAGGCCTTGCTGAAGTCCGGATAGGCCATGTCCACTGCCCTCCTCTGATCCACCTCCCTAGTCACCCAGTCAAAAAATTCAACGAGGTTGGTCTGACATGACCTCCCCTGGTGAACATGCTGCCTTGGGTCCTGTAGTCCATTGACAACCAGATGTTCCACCAACTCTCCTTCAGTAGTGCTTCCATGATCTTCCCCACTACTGAGGTGAGGCTGACTGGTCTGTAGTTCCCTGCTTCCTCTTTGTTCCCACTTTTGTATAAGGGGACTACATCTGCTGTCCTCCAGTCTTTGGGTACCTCCCCTGTTTCCAGTGATTGGCTAAACAGGATAGCCAGAGGTTCAGCCACCACCTCTCTTAGTTCTTTAAGGACCCTGGGGTGCACCCCATCTGGCCCCATTGCTTTATCAACTCTTATTACTTCCAGTTCCTTCCAGGACCCTTTCTCGTGTAAAGGGACTTGTGTCCATTTCTGCACCATTCTCACCCTTGTACTCCCTTCAGACCCATTACCCTCCTCTTCCTCAGTAAAGACTGAGCAGAAATACCTGTTCAATATGTCAGCTTTACTGTTGTCATCCTCACGTGCCCCCCATCCTCCCCTTCAGTCTCACTATCCTTCCCTTTGTCTTTCTTTTTTCACTTATGTACCTGTAAAAGGTTTTGTCCCCTCTACCCACTGATTTTGCAATGTGTTCTTCTGTCTGAGCTTTGGCTTCCCTTACTGACCTCCCTGCCTCCCTTTGCTTATCCTGGTACTTCTCCCTATCCCCTTCTGCCTGTGTCTTTTTGTATTGCCTGAATGCAATCTTTTTGGCTTTCACTTTCTTTGCTACCTCTTTGGAAAACCATAATGGTCTCCTCTTCCTTTTCCTCTTGCTAACCTGCTTAATACATATTTCTGTTGTTCTTGTAATCCCCATTTTAAATACTGCCCACTGTTCCTCAACCCCTAATTCCTGTCCATTCCCTTAATGCCTCTTTCAAGTATCTCCCATTTTCCCAAAGTCTGCCCCCTAAAATCCAGGATATGTGTTTTTGTGTGGTTTGGTTCTGCTCTTTCTGTGATTTCAAACCACAATGACTGGTGGTCACTGTTTCCCAGGTGCTCCCCCACTGTTACCCCATCACACTGTCCCTGTTTGTGAGCACAAGGTCCAGTATTGCCTTCTGCCGAGTTGGTTCCATGACCAGTTGCTTGAGGAAGGCACCCTGAAGGGAGTCCAGGATAAATCTGCACCTAGTTGATGCTGCTGCTGGGATGCTCCAGTCCACGTCTGGAATATTAAAGTCTCCAACCAGTACTACCTCACCCTTGTCTGCCATCCTTTGGATGGCTAGCATCAGCTCCCTATCTGTTTCTTCCTCCTGGGCTGGTGGTCTGTAGACCACACCTGTGCGGATGGCTGTCCCCATTTTCCTTTCCAGCTTAACCCACAGTACCTCTCCCCATTTTGTTCCTCCTGGATCTCTGTGGCCCTTATGTCATTTTCACATAGAGTGCCACCTCCTTCCTTCCTGCCTGCTCTGTCTCTTCTGAATATGTTGTAGCCAGGTATGGCCATCTCCCAGTCGTGGTTATCATTACACCAGGTTTCAGTGATGGCCACAATGTCCAGGTCTGACTGCACCATGGCAGCCTCCAGATCTTCCATCTTGTTGCTAAGGCTCCTGGCATTTGCACACATGGCTTTCCATGATTTGACCTCCCTAGACTGTTTCACTGTTCTACTCCAGCCCCTTCCTTGGTTGTCCTTTATCCCTGGTTCTCCTTGCTGTCTGCCCTTCTGCTGAATTTTGCCCTTTTCTGCTTATCCACCTCTTGGGCACTAATCTCCATCTTTTGCACACTGCTTTGCAGAGATAGCCCTCCTCTGGTTCACTGGTTCCACTGCTAGCTGTGGGGGTGAGCAAGCAGGTTCCTCCTTGCTGGCCTGCCACCCCTTTGCTAGTTTAAATGCTTGTCAATGTAGCATTTAAACTTATCATTGAGTGCTTGGATTCCCCTCCTGGATGGATGTAGGCCGTCAGGCTTGAACAAACCTCCATCCCTCCAGGTGGGTCCCCAGTCACCAATGAATCCAAACCCTTCCTCACAGCACCAGTTCTTCAACCATGAGTTAAAGTTCCTGGTGCATGCACTCTATGCTCTCCTTGCCTCTCACAGGTAGTACTTGAGAAAGTGACAGAAGTAGCTACTGCTTGAGACCCTCCCAGTTTCCTAAACTCTTCGTGAACTTCCTTTGGCTCCCCATTTGCCAGGTCATTAGTACCTAGGTGGACAATGACATCCAGCTCACCCTCCCGCCTTGCCCTCCCAGTGATCCCAGGATCTTCCTTCCATCCCTCCATGCCGTGGCACCTGGTAGGCACCTCACCTCCCTGTCCTCCCCCACCTGTGTTCCTAGCTGGATCCCTCTTATGATGGAGTCCCCCACCAGGATTTGCTTCCTCCTCCTCTGGGGTCCCCTGCTTTCCCCGCTGAGGTCACCTCCTTGGCTAACCTCCACATCCTTTCTTTCCACTTCTCTGGGTACCTCTATTTGGTTGTCCTCGTTTGCCAGTGTGGCATATGAGTTCTTGAGTGGAATAGGATCTGGGATGTGCCTCTGCCTGACCACTCTAACCCTCCCTGAGCCCACTGTCATCCAAGTGCTCCTCGTTCTCGGCGTCCTTTGAGGCAGTTGCATTGGACTGGATGGTCCCTGGAGAGGGGTGACGGTACTCCTGACCCAGTTTACTTCCACTCTGAGTCTGGCTACCTCATCCCGCAGTCCAGAGAGATGCATGCAGATAGGGCAGCACCTCAGTGTCCAGAAGGTCTGCCTGAATATGGCTGCCCCACAGCCACTGCATTGCACCACTCCCCAAATTATACTGAAATTCCACTACTTGTCTGCTACTGAAGCTAACCTAGTTCCCTTTTTATTAATTTACTGTCATAAAAATCCTGCCACTGATCCTCAGATAATTTTCTTTAAAAAAAAAGAAAAGAAACCAAGAAACCAATAAATAAATAAGTCAAAACACTTGTTGTGCTGAGGGTGGGCTTCTTTCCCTTATGCCTCCTACTTCACACCCCTTACTATACCCTGTGTTTAGCTCCTGTCAATCAGATTTAACAGGGTATATAATTAAGAGTTGGGGGAAGGGGAGGGAGGCAGCAATTAAAGACAGCACAGAATTACACCACCACTATGTTTTAAATTTTCAACAGCCCAAAAACAATTATAAGTAAAGACAACAAAGAAAGTATACTGTCACTAAAGCCCACAATCTAAGTTTAAAAGAAAAATAGCAATTACCAGTTACTCTAAAGCACTGAATTGAATATGTTTCCTTCCTTCCCCTTCTGGCTTCTTCTGAGAAATTAAAACTCTACTTGCTACTTCAACTCTGACTAAGCCCCCACCCAGTTATCACGTAGCTGAGGTCAGAGGTCAGACAATTAACACCCTTCACCCAACTACAGGGCAGTCAGACAAGCCAAGATAAAATTTGCAGCAATTAAAGACAGCACAGAATTACACCACCACTATGTTTTAAATTTTCAACAGCCCAAAAACAATTATAAGTAAAGACAACAAAGAAAGTATAGTGTCACTAAAAGCCCACAATCTAAGTTTAAAAGAAAAATAGCAATTACCAGTTACTCTAAAGCACTGAATTGAATATGTTTCCTTCCTTCCCCTTCTGGCTTCTTCCCCAACTACCTGACAGGTCCGGTGCTAAACCAGGCCCATCATGGAATAAAAGAGAATCTGTTCTCTCCCCCAACTACTTGATAGGTCCGATGCCCAACCTGGCCCATCATGGAATAAAAGAGACTCTGTCCCTCTCCCCCAACTATCTGATAGGTCCAGTGCCCCAACGGGCCCATCATGGAATAAAAGAGAATCTGTCCCTCTCCCCCAACTACCTGACAGGTTCAGTGCCCAACCAGGCCCATCATGGAATAAAAAAGACTCTGGCCCTCTCCCCCAATTACCTGACAGGTCCGGTGCCCAACCAGGCCCATCAAGGAATAAAAGAGAATATGTCCCTCTCCCACAACTACCTGACAGGTCCGATGCCCAACCAGGCCCATCATAGAATAAAAGAGAATCTGTCCCTCTCCCCCAACCATCTGACAGGTCTAGTGCCCATCCAGGCCCAACATGGAATAAAAGAGAATCTGTTCTCTCCCCCAGCTACCTGATAGGTCAGGTATCCAGCCTGGATCATCAGAGAATAAAAATAACATTGGTGATATTGGGGGGGGGGGCTATATGTGAGTTTGGTGCTGTGGAGCTTAAACAAATATCATGGTGTTGAGTGGAATTGAACCACTATGTATAGTTCAGGAAGCATTACTAAACAGCAGTGCTGCTGCATTCAAGCCCTCCATGCAGGCACTATATACAAACAATCTGTAAACCTGACATGCATGTGGTCCTCATATAACTGCAGTTATACAGTGAGACTGGTGAAACAGTAAGGGCAAGACAACAACATAAAAAAACAAGACCAACCTTGCTGTCACCAGACAAATCTTGTTTTATGTTTTTTGTATTCTGCTGTAATATCACAAACATTTTGCTATTAAAGTCATATCAGATGACCTAAAGGTGGGCAAGCAATGTGAGAAGGCAGCAAGGAGGGCTGGGGGGATACTGGGATGCATAGGGAGAGGCATCACCAGTAGAAAACAGGAAGTTATTATCCCTCTGTACAGACAGCTGGTGAGACCCCATCTGGAGTACTGTGTGCAGTTCTGGAGACCCAATCTCCGCAAAGACATAGACAGGATGGAAGCTGTCCAGAGGAGTGCAACTAAAATGGTGCAGGGTCTGCACCGGAGGACATATGAAGAGAGACTTATGAGCTTAATATGTATAGCCTCGAGGAAAGGAGGGAGAGGGGACATGATAGAAACTTTCAAGTACCTCAAGGGAATCAACAAAGTCCAAGAGGTAGCATCTTTCAAAAAAGGTGTGCAAGAACAAGAGGGCACAATTTGAAGATAGAGGGCGGCTCAGAGGTAATTTAAGGAAGTATTTTTCACAGAGAGGGTTGTGGATGCATGGAATGGCCTTCCGGAGGAGGTTGTGGAGTCAAAATCAGTGGTGGAATTCAAGCATGCATGGGATAGTCATAAGGCAATTCTGGGGGGTGGGGGTAGATAGAAGTAGGCTGCTGGTTAACTAGGATCTGCAGCTTATCCAGTAGGTAGGGAAATGGGCAGACTGGGTGGGCCAAGCGGTCCTTATCTGCTGTCAAATTCTATGTTTCTATGTTTCTATGTTTCTAAAGTCATTAAATTTAATTCTGCCCATAGTTCAGTTACCTTCAGGTTCTGCAGAAGCACCTCTTGTTTTGTGACTGTAGGCTGTATCAACAACCCCACCCCCCGCATTGTTGGTTGCCCGTTTTGCTAGTGGCCATGGCTGGTCTGACCAATATGTGTGCTGGTGGGTGCGGCTGAGGTTCAGGGTCTATAAAAGAATATCACATGTAGAGTAAATAATGCCTTATCAAAGGTTATTAAATGACAAGAAAAAATCTAGAAACTTCATTGGCCGAGTGATGTGTCCTGACCGTGCATTAAATTTCTACCACCACACGGTCAGGTACCGGAGGCCCAATTCCAAAAGAAGTTAGAAGGACATAAGCCACTTACACCAGGGAGCAAGGACGCAAGTCACAAGTTACCCCTGCAATTGCGACATTTGGTATTACAGAAGACAGACTGCACCAGTGCGTACAATGTCTGTGCCAAATAGAGCTTGCGACCAACTTGCATCCATGGCCCACAACGCCAGTTAGCAATGTGACCTGTGACATGCACAAACAGCACCTCCGCCCACAGTGGTATTCCAGAAAGTGTATATCAGAACTTTGCATCCATCTAAGCAGCCAACATGTAGACCAGGTTGGAGCTGGTCTAATCAAGACAGCATATAAAAGGACCCTGCAGAGATACATAGCTGAGCCACTGAAGATGTAGAAGTGTGTACTGAGACACACAACAATATAGATAATGACAGCACCACTAGCCCTACTAGCCATACTGATGGCAGCACGGTGGCAACATAGGCATGCAAGGCGGCGCGTGGCAGGATCCAGGGGAATGGTGACCCACAGGTGCAGAGGAGGATGCCTGGGGGAACTGTGTCACGTGTACTCTGCATACACAAATCCTTTGAGGAGCTCACTGATAAGCAATGTATAGCACGATACAGTCTCAACAAGATCACCATAAGGGAGCTGTGCCAGGAGCTGTGGGAGGACCTGCACACTCCCAAACGCAGGGGACATGCAATACCAGTGGATTTAAGGGTTAGGGCAGCGCTATGTCTCCTAGCCACTGGGAGCTTCCAGACACCCACTGGTGACACAGTGGATATATCCCAGCATGCTGTGTCGAAGTGCCTACGGAGCTTCATGACAGCGCTGATACGCCGCACCTCCAGGTACATCTGTTTCCCATGGGAGGCTTCACAACAGCTGCACATTAAGCAGGCCTTGTACACCGTGACACAGTTCCCCCATGTGCTAGGAGCCATCGACTGCAGTGGCAATGTGTACATGTCTGATAGAAATGTACACATGTCATGATCATGGATGTATGCACAGTGCAGCACCAATAGCAAACAGGACACCTGAACAATGACGATGCTAGCAAAGGATGGCAGGATAAGCCAACCTTACTGTAGCACCATGACACATACAGGGCCAGCAGGTAGGGACAGGGCCAGCTGCATGCGCAGAACCCATGGACATGGGCCACCCCATGCCTGCAGGACTGGTGGGGGGGAGTTCATGTGAGACTATATGTGTGTGTCTCTATAGACACCACATGGATGGTGCACAGCACAACAGACATGGCCAGTAATGCAGTACTGCCCCCCCTCCCCACAGGTGATAGTAGATACCAGCAACTGCCCTGGCTGATGACCCCTGTGTGACATCCACAGAGTGCAGCAAAGGTAAGATATAATGAGGCCCTGTCCAGCATGAGGTGTGTGATTGAGAGGATATTTGGACTCCTAAAGGTGTGCTTCAGATGCCTCAACTGCTCAGATGGGGCACTGCAGTACAGCCCAGAGGTGGCCTGCAGGATACTCCTCGCCTGTTGCATACTACACAGCCTGGCTCTCTCATGGTGTGTGCCACTGCCAGACCCTGAAGCAGTGCAGGTGGATGGAGATGGACTGGACGGGGATATGGATCATGACAGCATGCCATCCTAAGCAAAACCTGGAGGCGCGGTTACAGGACAACATGCAAGACTGGACCTAATCCAGCAACACTTCTAAGAAGGGACACCAATATCTCAAGGGTGGCACCGTCAGTAGTATGCAAACAACATGCTGATGGCAGGAACATCACCACTGTGGGATCAGCAACTCTTTCCACATGCCAACACAGGACAGAATACTGTCTGCTCGATGCCAAGCAACATACTGTACATGGCAGCACTACAGCTGGACCTGTGGCCATGTCTGTTGGGTGGCACCTGGCTGACATTGTCAATGGCTGCGGGGGGCCCATGGTACATGGTGTGATGGCATAGGGAGGCACCGAGGGGTAGGTGTCCACAGGGTGGAATGGTGCACCTGAACAGTGAACAGTCAAGAAGGATGGACATGCAGGTGTGGATGTGCATGTGCCTTGGCAGTTGGAACACAAATATATGTCTGAGTACCACTGTAATGAAGGAACTGTGAGGGGGATTCAGTGTCCCAGCTGACATGGCCATGCCCAAGGTACACATGTGCCACATAGGTGGACATAGTAACAGCATGCCACAGGGAGCAATGAGTGGTGCTGGCAATGTGGCAGGTGGCAGGGACAGACAGGTGATCAACAATAGACATCAACGGGAATGTTGGGTGGCTGTGACAACAGATGGTAGACCAGCTGACAGACCCACAGCCATACATATAGATGCACGTCAAACATGGCATGCCACGCACACATGAGGCACCATGGGGAGGGGGAAACCAACACATGACCCACTGGGACTGCAGTGTAGACAGCCCTACAGCCCTGCACAGCCAGGTAGCACAAAACAGAATGTACTGCTGGGTCACAAGGCATGGAACATGTCACACATGGTGCATGCACAGCATACAGGCAGTCACACATGTAGGGGACAGGGGATAAGCAACAGGCACAACAGCACCCACAAACAAGTGGGACCGAAGGACCACACCACATGGTTCCACCTGTGACACTGCACAACACTGAGATGGCCGGGACAGCACTCAAGACCCACTGATCATGCATAGCACACAAATAACGCATGTGCGTGCTGCGTGGCCCATAGCGGGAATAATAGACGCATATCGCAAGAACAGCTCGTAAAAAAGCTGCACATGCATTTTGCGTGATGCCACACATGTGTGCGTAGCTGCGTATTTGGGAACTTGGAATTTGCAGGACACATGTCTGTTGGCTGCCCTACATGCTGCACATGATGCAACACTGCAGCACAAGACCCAGAGGCTGCCATTTAAGTGACACACCACTGTGCTCATCACACAGCAGCTGCAGGTGTGGCAGAATGGCACATCTAAGTGGGAGAGCCCCCAACTTCACCCCCCAGGAGACTGCTGCCTACATCAGCCTCGTGCAGCAGTGTGGGAGGTTCATCCTGCCACCTGGGTCCAGGAGACACACTTCCAGTGAGCGGGACAGGGTGTGGCACCAGATAGTTGCCCATCTTGAGCAGCAGACTGGTGTCCGCCAGAATGACATGCCAGCTGAAGCATCGCTGGCAAGACATGGCCAAGCATGACCCTGATCTGCTAGAGAAGATGCATGAGATCGTGCAACAGGTGGATGTGGCCATGAGGAGTGGCTGGAGTGCATCAGCAGGTAAGTGACACAGGGCACACAGTCATAGGCCCACAGGTAGATGGCACATTGGCATGTATCCGTCAACACGTGCACAGTGTAATATGTCCCTTCAATCATCCCACACAGGTCGTAATGGTGCAGGACAATCCACAACATCCAGGCATTGTGGTGAGCTGGACCATAACGAAGCAACACAGGGGCATTCAGGATGCACAGGGCAAGGTAAGTGCCACACACATGTAGGCCACTGTGGTGTGTAGGGCCACTACAGGGTGCCTTCCTGCAGAAGCTGGTCATGGAGCACACAAGGGAAGGAGACATACTTGATGTGGTCAGAACCAACAGAGGGAGTTTGGAGGGGCCAACCTGGGAGATAGTGACCACAGCACTGTGGGCTCCAAGGTAAGAGCAGAGTATGAGGCTAGTTCAACCACAATGACGGTCAGACACGTCAGTGTGGCAGAAATCCCTAGAATGACGGGGCTATTCCAGGTGGAATTGGGGGGGAAGGGATGGAGGGAGGTGTGGGGGACATGTGGAAGAACAACAAGGGGGGTTTCCCTAAAGTGACATAGGAATGTGTAATGTGGGTGAGGATGAACAACAGAGTGAGGAGGCCACTGTTGTACAATAGGGAAGTGCAGGAGGCAATGGGGGAGTGGGAAAGGGCAGTCTGGGAGTATCAGAGGGTGCAGTGAAGGGAGAATAGGGAATACGACAAGGTGATGCTGAGGGAGGCAAGGAGGAGGAGGAATGGGCAGGCCAAAGCAGCAGCTGAAAATAGCATTGCTAGGCATGCAACATGGGGGGACATGTTGTTATAATGGTATATAGGGTACAGGGGGAAGGAAAGGAAAGGCACGGGGTATTGCAGGGATTGTGAGGGACTGCAGGTGGACATGGATATCAGGATAGCTGAGGTGCTGAATGGCTGCCTCAACTTGGATTCTACAATGGAGGAGTAAGGAAAGGGACAGGCGCAAAGCATGAAGGGAAAGGGGGTGATGGGCAGATCTGAGCATGATCATTACAGTTGAGGTAAGGGAGGATGCAGGTAGGCTAAGGGTGAACAAGGCCATGGGCCCAGATGGCCTATACCCAAGGTTGCTCAAGAATCTAGGGGGGATACTGGTGGGAACATTGATCCAGTCCCTGGATACAGGGTGGATACTGGGGGACTCGAAAAGGCATGTGCAGTGCCACTCCATAAAGGTGGCAGCAGGGAGAGGGCATGCAATTACCAGACGTTCAGCCATATATTGGTGGTGGGTCATGGTGACAATGTTACAACAAAGGGTGGTCGACTTTGTGGGGGTGGACGGGCTGCAAGATATTTGGCAGCATGGCATCACTAAGGTCTGTCATGTCAGATGAACCTGATCAAAGTCGTCACTGAGGTGACAAGGGTGGGTGATCAAGGTGGGGCGGTGGACATGGCCTACCTGGACATCGGGAAAGCCTTCGACATGTTGCCTCATGAATGACTGGTCAAGACATTGGGCAGTCTGGGAGTGTGGTAGTACAAGACAAGACAGGTGGAGAGCTGGCTGGCGGGTAGGAGACAAAGGGTGGTGGCCAATGGGGTGCACACTGGAGAGACTAGGAGTACAAGTGGGTTCCCCCAGAGGTCGGTTATGGGGACCATTCTGTCTCACATCTATGCCAGTGACATAGCAGAGGGGTCTCAGAGGACGGTCAGCCATTTGGTGGATGATACGGGACAACACCAAGGTGGACACCTGGGGGAGGCAATGATGAAGGATCCAAGAGTGTTGCAAGAGCGGTCAGAAACAAGGTGGTGAAGGTGCAATGCAAGGATATGCACAGTGATGCAGTTTTGAGGAAGTATCCAAACAAGACATACACAGTAGGGGTAGGGAGAATGGCTGCAAGCAGGCAGGAGAGGGACCTCAGAGTTATACACACTGATGACCTCAGGGTGGGGACACAGTGCAGCAAGGCTGTGGGCAAGACTAACAGGATGTTGGTGTGCATAGGGAGCAGAACAGCCATCAGATGGAGGATGGGGCTGATGCCACCCGACAGCTCCATGGTTAGTCCACTCCTGTGGTGTGGGTTACATTTATGGGGGCCCCAGCTA
The DNA here is from genome assembly GCA_016271365.2 of Neoceratodus forsteri. NCBI lineage: Eukaryota > Metazoa > Chordata > Ceratodontiformes > Ceratodontidae > Neoceratodus > Neoceratodus forsteri. The sequence continues at coordinate 756,099,875 of CM057449.1, read as the reverse complement.
CAAAACTACATAGTTGACATTGAAAGTGTGCATTTAAGGGCCACTAATATGGTGCAGGGTTTAAGTGGGATGACAAATGAGAAGGATTACCTGAGCTGGATTAGTATCCTCCAGAGACAGGAAGGGAGAGAGGGGACATGATCTGAATGATCAAGTATGAAAAGGTGAGCAATACAGTGGTGGAGTGCATATACACATGGCAGGTACACACAGGAACTATGGTGCATGCATTGAGACTGGAGGGGGGAAGAAATGTGGGACATGATAGGAGCTATTACTTCATGGAGTGAGTGTCTGAGCCCTGGAATAGACAGCCGGAGGCGGTGGTAAGGGCCAGTACAGCAGAGGAGTTCAAGAAGGTCTGGGATGCACACAAGGGACTGTCAAGGGGAGGAGGGGTTGAATCCTGTAGGGTGGGGGCAGGTAGGGGGTGTGGGAATGGGCAGACTGTATGGGCCAGGGGGCCTCTTATCTGCCGACACATGTCTATGTGTCCTATGGGTTGTATGTGCAGCATGTGTCAGGTTAGTGATGTTCTGCACCATAGCACATGTCAGCGGATAGTACTGTGCACAACCACACCTGTGTGGAGGAGCTGCATCTCTGCATGTAGCCATGACAGTGTAGGGATGCTGACATATGCCTATGTGTATCCATATAGCGTGCCACCATTAACAGAGGGCTCACATCCCATGGCGACAGTCCCCATGCCAGGGCCATGTTACGTGCAATGCACCTTCAGAAGAGGAAGGATGCTCAGGAGTATGATGAGAGGATATGCAGGCACCATCAACATGTCCCATGGCTGCCTCCAACAGAGGACGAGGATGTGGTGGAGGGGGATGAGGCATGCCAAGAGGCACCTGGACCACAGGTGATGTACACTGCCCACCCAGACTCTGGACATCAGGGTGACCATGAGCAGACTGTGTCAGACAATGGACAGCACAGTATGGGAAACATGATGGACACAGGGATGTGCGCTACTGATGCGTGCATTGGACACAGTGATGGGACTGTACGGACTGTGCTCACCAGTCCAAAGGGTACTGTTGTGTCAGACATTGTGGAAGACCAAGGATACAGTGATGGAACCTGTCATACTATGCGTGGCCTATCTCCAAGCACTGTTGCCATCCACGGTGCTTCATCTCATGTCACTGGAGCTGTTGGTGGGCAACCCGATGGGGACACACACACATCCACTGGGGTGGCTGACACTGCCAACGATGACGTATGAGGGGCTGGGGGAGGACTGGATGAGGGCTATATCAGCACAACCACCATTGTGGCAGACAGTGCCACAGATGCTGTGTACAGACATGGGGTGGAGTGGCTGGGGAAGACATATACACACACACACTGGTGTGTCCAACACTGACACAGAGGCTGTGTGTAGGGAAGAGAGTGGACAGGGTGAGGGTGACACCCTCGCTGTCACAGGGGTGTCCAACAGTGCCGCCGCTGCTGGGTATGGGGCCATGTATGGGCAGGTTGGGGGTGATGTCCACACACCCACAGGACTGTCCTATGCAGCGGCGGCCACCATCTATGTGTCTGGGAGTGGGACACATGGTTGGGAGGAGGACATGGACAGTCAAATGGCAGACAGTGATACCGCAGTGTTGCATGGGGAGTGCCATGGGAAGCCTGGGATGTGTATGACACAGTGGCACCTGGGCAGGCCAGTTCTGCCATACAGGTGACTGTGGGAGGTGAGCACACATGGCAGCCTGACATGGCAGTGGGCCATGATGCCGGGATGGGTACCGCTGTAGACGGCCATGCTGCAGCACAACCCACACCCCCCAGGGCACAGCTGCAGGCACTGGTTGGGCTAGGGTGGCCTTCCAGATAGACTGTGCAAGGATGCAGGTTTTCTTGCAGGCCTTTCTCAATGCAGTGCAGAAGTTCTGTGACATGTAGCCCACACACAGGTAGCTCACATGTACTGCCACCGACAGTGGCAACTGTACAGCGATACATGCACAGACTGCCTGAACAAGGTGTTGTGCCACAACCCCAGTCTGTAGCACACACACACACACACACACACACACTCTATATGAGGACACTGCGTGTCATGGGTGGATATGTATCTTCACAAGGGTGGGCATTGTTCTGCATGGTGTCATACTGAACAGCTGTACTGTCCTGCACTTTTGTTTTCACATGTTCACATGCTTTTTAGTAGTATACTGTAGATGTGTTTCACATTGCATGCCATGTGTTAAGTTGTTGTGTCACACTATCCCAACAAAAGCCTTGGACACCCACCCACCCCCCTTGTATCAATAAACATTTGCTTACATTTTGCAGTACAGTGTGTCAGCTGTGGTTGTCTGTTGTGTGCATCCCTTGGCATGTGCAGTGTGATCATCTCATGGTACTGTTGTTTATTTTGTGTGGTACACCAGTAGCCATGGCCTGAGTTGTCAGGCCCCCCAGCCAGCTGCACACTCTGCCCCTGGCACAGTGCATGTCATGTCCATCAGGGTCATTGGCCACTGTGTGGACCACAGAGGTCATATCCACATGGCCCTGCATGCCCTGGTGGTGTGCCCACCATGGTGTATGGTCATGGCCACCCACATGGTGCCCCTGTGGCAAGCCATGGGCTACACTGTGGTGACATAGCCAGGCATGGTGTGTGTCAGTCATTGGGACTGCACACAGTGGGCAGCATGCCAACACAGCTGTGCAATAGAAGGGACTATGCCTGGATGGAACAATGTCATGCATGTTAGGGGTGGTTTACTATGGGTTCCATGGCACATATGGCCAGGTTGGTGGTATGGGCATGTTGGGGGACAGTGTTTCACCTGGGCTTGTGGTATTTGCCATGCACGCTGGCAGGACACAGGCTTCCTGTCATCACAGTATGTGCACCATGACAATGCCCTTGTATACTGAAGCATGGTGGTGGTGGGCTGAGCCATATCAATGTCACAGTGGTAGCAGCTACATGGCTCCACTGAGGGGGTCTGTCCATGGGTTCTTCCACTGTACAACAGCTGCACAGGCCTGCACATGTCATTGGGCATGCAACATGACACATTACCAGCTATGGCCATGGGGCACAGTACAGTGGTGTTGCTGGTCATTCGTGGCATGCACTGTTGTGCATTACACGACAGCCAGGAGTGGTACCGTGTGTCCAGTGTACCATACGTGCTATGTTTGGTGGTGTGTTCGGTGGCCATCCTATGTGTGGGCTGCCACAGTGGACATGCATGTTGCAAGGGATGTGCCTATGTGACCCTGTCTAGCCTGTTCTAGTGTAGAGGTGACATCTGCAATGGAGGCAGGCCACTGTCAAGGTGCATGGTGTCTGGTGGACATTCCACACACACATGCACCATTGCATTGGCTGGACTGTATGGGCTGGTCCTTGTGTTACCACACAGGTATGCAGTCCAGTGGCAATGGAGGCATGTGTCCGTGCATAGCTATCCTTACCCAGCATGGTAACACCCACACCCACATGCCCTGCATATCCCAGGGTGTCCTACTCTGTTAATGAAACACATAATGCACACATAACCCATGTACTTTGTTTATTACACACACATAGTGTTTTCACACCACTGTGCTGTTTCAGCATGTGACATCCCACATCCCACAGGGTCATTCACACAGCACGCACACACACACACACACACACACACACACACACACACGCACCACTGTGACACTTGGACAGCTGGTTCTGATTAACCTGTGCTTTTTGTAATATAAAAATGTGTTATTGAATGTCTCTCATGAGAGATGCTGACAGTCTGTGGGATAACACACACACACACACACACACACACACACACACACACACACACACACATATCCCAGGTTTTAGCTACAACGTGTTACCTGGAATGCCAGGAGATAATTACAGGCTAGAAGAGACTAAATGAAGCATCTCCTGTTTATTTGACTAATTGCAGCTTGCCAACTGCCAAGATAGATCATAAACTTTTATAACGTTCAGAGGAAACACAGTTAAAATTCACATGGTGATACAAAGCATGTTGCACCTCTGTGAGATCTGGCAGAGAGACATAATAAGTCCCTTGATGTCCTGGAAAGGGGAAGCTGCTCATAGATCAAAAAAAGTCATTTGAAAAAAATGAGTTTTGCTCATTTTAATTTACCTTTGATAAGACATCCTGTTTTGCATATATATATTTTTTTATATTCTGACAGGGAGGAGCTAAGTGACCTCACGCAAAGAGGTTGGCAAAACCAGTTTTTAAACAGTATTCTGTTTTCCATTTAAACACAAATGTTTGGACTCTGAAAAAGCAACATCTACAGCACTGTCAGATAAGAATACCTTAGAACAGACAATTCTAAGTGATTTGTATGTTTTGTGATATATGGTTCTGTATTTACACTTTACATTTTTATCTATTTTTATATAAACTTCTCATTGTTTTAATAGACTATTTGTGACTTCCAAGTCCTTTCTGTTTTTGCCTGTGATGCGACAACACTGTGCTAGGGCTTATATGGTAATGCCAAAGAAGGAAAAGGTAAGAGTAATCTGAAGTCTTTATTAGAATTTTTAAGGGTTCATTTTGTACACCTGGTTAGGTGCCCATAGGTGAAAGATATCTGGTCCCCCTGAAGAGCAGAATTATCTGAGCCTGTACATTGGGTACGCTAACAAGAGGTTCACAGTTTGAATCCCTCCAGAACTGAGACCAAAGGTTGATTTGAACCCACAAAACAGACAGGAGCATTACCCTGTTTCTGCTAATTGTTTACAAGACTGCGCTTGGAGGTGGGCACTGTGGGAGCAGAGGGCCTGACCTGCTGAGTGAGTTTGTGACAGATTGGTTGGCAGTGGTGCAAAAAATGTTGGTATTACAAGCTCTGATTGTTCAGTGTGTCAGCTTAACACTGTCAGCTCACTTGCAAAAAAAAGGGCAGTAATTTTTTTTTTAAAAAGGGAGACAGAACTATGTCACTTGGCATACAGTCAAGTTCCTACCTATTTTTTTTTTTCTAAAGTGCAAGTCAGAGTAGCCGTAGTTAGGGAAGAAGATGGCTTCCAACTACACCAGGCACACTGTAGACTACTTAAAGCAGTTGTGCGGGGACAGAGGAGTCCTGTTCGAGGTTAAAGCCAGCAAACAGAACCTCGTGGATGCCCTGATGGTAGCAGATACCCAGAGCATCGAGTCACAGACAGTGACTGGAAAAGACCAGACCTTGAGTGTGGCAGGGCTAGTGGCCAGTGCAGTGTCCAGGTCCGATGAAGAGGGAAACAGGGCCACTGTCAGTGAAGGGCCACAGCAGCAGGGGAAGCTCACCAGTATCCTGGATCCAGAAGTACTCAGGCTACAAACTGAGTTGCGCAGAATGGAGCTGGAGTTCCAGAGAGAGAGGGACCATGAACAATGAGAGGCAGACTGTGAGGAGTGTGAGCACCAGTGAGCTGCAGAGGAGAAGAAGGAGCAAGAACACTGAGAAGCAGAGTGAGAACAGAGAGATGCAGACCATGAGGAGCATGAGCACCAGCGAGCTGCAGAGGAGAAGAGGGAGTGAGAATGCAGAGACGCAGAAACAACATAGGACTGTCACAATTGTTTAGGGAACCTACTAGAGATCAAAACATTCTTGATCTAGTGCTAACAAATATGGGTGATAATATCACAGAGTGTGTTACATCCATTCCTCTGGGTACTAGCAATCGTGAAAAAATAGAATTTAAAATGAAAGAACCTTTGTATACTAATACAGGCTATATTGTACTGTAAAAATGGACTTTAATAAAGCTGATTATCAATGTATGAAATCTGATATTGTGAATTGGAATTGGCAGCAAGACCTATGTAATGAGCCTTTAGATAAAATGTGGGAGATTTTTTGTAATAACATATCTAAAGTAATGTCCAAAAATATTCCCTGTAAACAAACGCAGAATAACACAAGACCAAAACCTTTCAGCAATAAAGAAATTAACAAATAAAAAAACAGAGGCTATATAAAAAATGGAAAATTAGTGGTACCAAAAAAAATAGGTTAAAGTATAGACAGATTCAAAAAACATTAACCCTTACACTGCCAAGGTTTTTCTGAAAATTGCATATCCCTGCTGCCAGAGGTTTTTTCACTGGGTTTGTACACTTACCGGTTATGACGTTATTACATAATTTTTCTTAATCCCTGGTAAACTTTTTTTGTCAGGGTAGTAAGAAACTAACACAACTATAATTCAAAGTGAAAATATAACTTTTCCAACAAAGACATTTGGAGATATATATGTTTATTTAGTGACATTTCGATTGTTTTTACGAATTTGAATTCGCAAAAAATATTGAAGTTTGTGAAAACGTTAAAATCGATTGCATCACTGATAAAAATTGTTGTCTAAAATGTAACTCATTTTCACTTTCAGGCAACAAATTCTTTATATAAACACAAATTTCACATTGGTTTCTCATCTACAGATTATGAGAGTGACCAGAATGGACCACCTATGGTAGGGCCATGCTGGCCTATGGGGGGTACCTATTGGATTATGGGTACACGCCACAAAATCCATTAAGAAAAGTAAGAAGTAGCCTGTTTCACAAGATAGGGAAGTGAATGAGTAAATCAAGGGCCAGATTGCACCTATAGCTACCTACCCAGGGTCACATGACTAAAAACAAGATGGCTGACACCATTCAGCCATTTTCTGTGTCAAACTGCTTGTGACTCATTTATTGAGATCACTAGATCATAAAAGTGGTAAATGTCAATGGATTACACCCTTTCTTATGGCAGCAGTGGCTTGGATGAAATTTCTGATCCCTAATTTCACATTATAGACCCACTTGCAGATAGCCGAGGTGCCATACCCAACCACCCCTGGTATGTCCATGCTGGCTAGTGGGGTGACCACCTATTACATTATGGGGTGCCTGCCAATAAATTCAAAAAGAAAAAGTAAAAAGTAGTCTGTTTTACATGGTGGGGAAGTGAATGAGTAAATCAAGGCCCAGATTGTACCCATAGCTACATCCCCTGGGTCACATGACCAAAAACAAGATGGCAGCTACCGTTTCATCATTTTCTGTATCAAACTGCTTCTCTTACACATTTATTTGATAACTACATTATAAAAGTGGTAAATGTCAATGGATTACATCTTTTCTTACATCTCCCGGGGCTTGGATGAAATTTATGATCACTAATTTTACTTTACAGACCCACCAGCATATAGCTGGGGTGCCATACCCAACCACCCCTGGTATACCCATGCTGACCAATGAGTTGTCCACCTATTGCATTATGGGTTACATACCAACAAATTGAGAAAGGAAAAGTAAGATGTAGCCTGTTTTACATGACAGGGAAGTGAATGAGTAAATCAAGGCACAGACTGTACCCATAGCTACATCCCCTGGGTCACATGACCAAAAACAAGATGGCTGACACCATTCAAACATTTTCTGTATCAAACTGCTTCTGTTACACGTTTGTATGGATAACAACATTATAAAAGTGGTAAATGTCAATGGATTACACATTTTCTTTACATCTGCAGGGGCTTGGATCAATTTTCTGATCCCTAATTTCACATTACAGTCCCACTTGCAGATAGCCGGGGTGCCATAACCAACCACCCCTGGTATGCTCATGCTGGCCAATGGGGTGTCCACCTATTGCATTATGGGGTGCATGTCAATAAATTCAAAAAGTTAAAGTAAAAAAGTAGCCCGTTTTACATGACAGAGAAATGAATGAGTAAATCAAGGCCCAGACTGTACCCATATCTACATCCCCTGGGTCACATGACCAAAAACAAGATGGCAGCTACCATTTGATAATTTTCTGTATCAAACTGCTTCTGTTACATGTTTGTAGGGATAACTACATTATAAAACTGGTAAATCTCAATGGATTACAACTTTTCTTACATCTGCAGGGGCTTGGATGAAATTTCTGATCCCTAATTTCACTTTACAGACCCACCTGCAGATAGCTGGGGTGCCATACCCAACCACCCCTGGTATGTCCATGCTGGCCAATGGGGTGTCCACCTATTGCATTATGGGGTGCATGCCAATAAATTCAAAAAGTAAAAGTAAAAAGTAGCCTGTTTTACGTGTCAGGGAAGTGAATGAGTAAATCAAAGACCAGACTGTACCCATAGCTACATCCCCTGGGTCACATCACCAAAAACAAGATGGCAGATACCGTGCAATCATTTTCTGTATCAAACTGCTTCTGCTACACATTTATTGTGATAACTACATTATAAAAGTGGTAAATGTCAATGGATTACACCTTTTCTTACATCTGCAGGGGCTTGGATGAATATTCTGATCCCTAATTTCACATTACAGACCCATTTGCAAATAGCCAGGGTGTCATACCCAACCACCCCTGGTATGTCCATGCTGGCCAATGGGGTGTCCACCAATTGCATTATGGGGTGCATGCCAATAAATTCAAAAGGTTAAAGTAAAAAGTAACCCATTTTACATGACAGGGAAGTGAATGAGTAAATCAAGGCACAGACTGTACCCATATCTACATCCCCTGGGTCACATGACCAAAAACAAGATGGCGGCTACCATTTGATAATTTTCTGTATCAAACTGCTTCTGTTACATGTTTGTAGGGATAACTACATTCTAAAAGTAGTAAATCTCAGTGGATTACAACTTTTCTTACATCTGCAGGGGCTTGGATGAAATTTCTGATCCTTAACTTTTCATTACAGACCCAACTGCAGATAGCCGGGGTGCCATACCCAACCACCCATGGTATGTCCATGATGGCCAATGAGGTGTCCACCTATTGCATTATGGGGTGCATGCCAATAAATTCAAAAAGTAAAAGTAAAAAGTAGCCCATTTTATGTGACAGGGAAGTGAATGAGTAAATCAAGGCTCAGACTGTACCCATATCTACATCCCCTGGGTCACATGACCAAAAATAAGATGGCAGCTTCCGTTCCATCATTTTCTGTATCAAACTGCTTCTGTTACACATGTATTGTGATAACTACATTATAAAAGAGGTAAATCTCAATGGATTACAACTTTTCTTACATCTGCAAGGGCTTGGATGAGTTTTCTGATCCTTAATTTTTCATTACAGACCCACATGCAGATAGACGGGGTGCTATACCCAACCTCCCATGGTATGTCCATGCTGGCCAGGGGTGTCCACCTATTGCATTATGGGGCGGATGCCAATAAATTCAAAAAATAAAAGTAAAAAGTAGCCTGTTTTACATGACAGGGAAGTGAATGAGTAAATCAATGCCCAGAATGTACCCATAGCTACATCCCCTGGGTCACATGACCAAAAACAAGATGGTGGCTACCGTTCAATCATTTTCTGTATCAAACTGCTTCTGTTACATGTTTGTAGGGATAGCTACATTATAAAAGTGGTAAATGTCAATGGATTACACCTTTTCTTAAATCTGTCGGGGCTTAGATGAATTTTCTGATCCCTAATTTCACATTACAGACCCACCTGCAGATAGCCGGGGTGCCATACCCAACCACCCATGGTATGCCCATGCTGGCTAATGGGGTGTCCACCTATTGCATTATGGGGTGCATGCCAATAAATTCAAAAAGTAAAAGTAAAAAGTAGCCCGTTTTACATGACAGGGAAGTGAATGAGTAAATTTAGGCCCAGACTGTACCCATAGCTACATCCCCTGCGTCACATGACCAAAAACAAGATGGCGGCTACCATTTCATCATTTTCTGTATACAACTGCATCTGTTACACATTTATTGTGATAACTACATTATAAAAGTGGTAAATGTCAATGGATTACACATTTTCTTACATCTGCAGGGGCTTGGATGAAATTTATGATCACTAATTTTGCATTATAGACCCACCAGCATATAGCTGGGGTGCCATACCCAACCACTCCTGGTATACCCATGCTGACCAATGGGGAGTCCACCTATTGCATTATGGGTTATATACCAATAAACTGAGAAAGGAAAAGTAAGATGTATCCTGTTTTACATGAAGGGGAAGTGAATGAGTCAATCAAAGACCAGACTGTACCCATAGCTACATCCCCTGGGTCACATGACCAAAAACAAGATGGCGGATACCGTTCAATCATTTTCTGTATCAAACTGCTTCTGCAACACATTTATTGTGATAACTACATTATAAAAGTGGTAAATGTCAATGGATTACACCTTTTCTTACATCTGCCAGGGCTTGGATGAATTTTCTGATCCCTAATTTCACATTACAGACCCATTTGCAAATAGCCAGGGTGCCATACCCAACCACCCCTGGTATGTCCATGCTGGCCAATGGGGTGTCCACCTATTGAATTATGGGGTGCATGCCAATAAATTCAAAAAGTTAAAGTAAAAAGTAACCCATTTTACATGACATGGAAGTGAATGAGTAAATCAAGGCTCAGACTGTACCCATATCTACATCGCCTGGGTCACATGACCAAAAACAAGATGGCGGCTACCATTTGATCATTTTCTGTATCAAACTGCATCTGTTACATGTTTGTAGGGATAACTACATTCTAAAAGTGGTAAATCTCAGTGGATTGCAACTTTTCTTACATCTGCAGGGGCTTGGATGAAATTTCTGATCCTTAATTTTTCATTAGAGACTCAACTGCAGATAGCCGGGGTGCCATACCCAACCACCCATGGTATGTCCATGCTGGCCAATGGGGTGTCCACCTATTGCATTATGGGGTGCATGCCAATAAATTCAAAAAGTAAAAGTAAAAAGTAGCCCATTTTACGTGACAGGGAAGTGAATGAGTAAATCAAGGCTTAGACTGTACCCATATCTACATCTCCTGGGTCACATGACCAAAAATAAGATGGCAGCTTCCGTTCCATCATTTTCTGTATCAAACTGCTTCTGTTGCACATTTATTGTGAGAACTACATTATAAAAGTGGTAAATGTCAATATGTTACAACTTTTCTTACATCTGCAGGGGCTTGGATGAAATTTATGATCACTAATTTCGCATTATAGACCCACCAGCATATAGCTGGGGTGCCATACCCAACCACTCCTGGTATACCCATGCTGACCAAAGGGGTGTCCACCTATTGCATTATGGGTTATATACCAATAAACTGAGAAAGGAAAAGTAAGATGTATCCTGTTTTACATGAAGGGGAAGTGAATGAGTCAATCAAAGACCAGACTGTACCCATAGCTACATCCCCTGGGTCACATGACCAAAACCAAGATGGCGGACACCGTTCAATCATTTTCTCTATCAAACTGCTTCTGCTACACATTTATTGTGATAACTACATTATAAAAGTGGTAAATGTCAATGGATTACACCTTTTCTTAAATCTGTCGGGGCTTAGATGAATTTTCTGATCCCTAATTTCACATTACAGACCCACCTGCAGATAGCCGGGGTACCATACCCAACCACCCATGGTATGCCCATACTGGCTAATGGGGTGTCCACCTATTGCATTATGGGGAGCATGCCAATAAATTCAAAAAGTAAAAGTAAAAAGTAGCCCGTTTTACATGACAGGGAAGGGAATGAGTAAATTTAGGCCCAGACTGTACCCATAGCTACATCCCCTGCGTCACATGACCAAAAACAAGATGGCGGCTACCATTTCATCATTTTCTGTATACAACTGCATCTGTTACACATTTATTGTGATAACTACATTATAAAAGTTGTAAATGTCAATGGATTACACATTTTCTTACATCTGCCGGGGCTTGGATGAAATTTATGATCACTAATTTCACATTATAGACCCACCACCATATAGCTGAGGTGCCATACCCAACCACCTGAGGAAGGTCATGCTGGCACATGAGGGGCACACCTATTGCATTATGGGTTACATACAAATAAATTCAGAAAGAAAAAGTAAGATGTAGCCTGTTTTACATGATGGGGAAGTGAATAAGTAAATCAAGGCACAGACTGTACCCATAGCTACATCCCCTGAGTCACATGACCAAAAACAAGATGGCTGACACCATTCAAACATTTTCTGTATCAAACGGCTTCTGTTACATGTTTGTAGGGATAACAACATTATAAAAGTGGTAAATGTCAATGGATTACACATTTTCTTACATCTGCAGGGGCTTGGATGAATTTTCTGATTCCTAATTTCACATTGCAGTCCCACTTGCAGATAGCCGGGGTGCCATAACCAACCACCCCTGGTATGCCCATGCTGGCCAATGGGGTTCCCACCTATTGCATTATGGGGTGCATGCCAATAAATTCAAAAAGTAAAAGTAAAAAGTAACCAGTTTTACATGACAGAGAAGTGAATGAATAAATCAAGGCCCAGACTGTACCCATATCTACATCCCCTTGGTCACATGACCAAAAACAAGATGGCGGCTACCATTTGATAATTGTCTGTATCAAACTGCTTCTGTTACATGTTTGTAGGGATAACTACATTATAACACTGGTAAATCTCAATGGATTACAACTTTTCTTACATCTGCTGGGGCTTGGATAAAATTTATGATCACTAATTTCACATTATAGACCCACCAACATATAGCTGGGGTGCCATACCCAACCACCCCGGTATACCCATGCTGACCAATGGGGTGTCCACCTATTGCATTATGGGTTACATACCAATAAACTGAGAAAGGAAAAGTAAGATGTATCCTGTTTTACATGAAGGGGAAGTGAATGAGTAAATCAAAGACCAGACTGTACCCATAGCTACATCCCCTAGGTCACATGACCAAAACAAGATGGCAGATATCGTTCAATCATTTTCTGTATCAAACTGCTTCTGCTACATTTATAGTGATAACTACATTATAAAAAGTAGTAAATGTCAATGGATTACACCTTTTCTTACATCTGCAGGGGCTTGGATGAATTTTCTGATCCCTAATTTCACATTACAGACCCACCTGCAGATAGCCGGGTTGCCATACCCAACCACGCATGGTATGCCCATGCTGGCCAATGGGGTGTCCACCTATTGCATTATTGGGTGCATGCTAATAAATTCAAAAAGTAAAAGTAAAAAGTAGTCTGTTTTGCATGACAGGGAAGTGAATGAGTAAATCAAGGCCCAGATTGTACCCATAGCTACATCCCCTGAGTAACAGGACCAAAAACAAGATGGCGGCTACCGTTCCATTATTTTCTGTATCAAACTGCTTCTGTTACACATTTATTGTAAGAACTACATTATAAAAGTGGTAAATGTCAATGTGTTACAACTTTTCTTACATCTGCTGGGGCTTGGATGAAATTTATGATCACTAATTTCACATTATAGACCCACCAGCATATAGCTGGGGTGCCATACCCAACCATTCCTGGTATACCCATGCTGACCAATGGGGTGTCCACCTATTGCATTATGGGTTACATACCAATAAACTGAGAAAGAAAAAGTAAAATGTATCCTGTTTTACATGAAGGGGAAGTGAATGAGTAAATCAAAGACCAGACTGTACCCATAGCTACATCCCCTAGGTCACATGACCAAAAACAAGATGGCAGATATCGTTCAATCATTTTCTGTATCAAACTGCTTCTGCTACACATTTATAGTGATAACTACATTATAAAAGTGGTAAATGTCAATGGATTACACCTTTTCTTACATCTGCAGGGGCTTGGATGAATTTTCTAATCCCTAATTTCACATTACAGACCCACCTGCAGATAGCCGGGTTGCCATACCCAACCATGCATGGTATGCCTATGCTGGCCAATGGGTTGTCCACCTATTGCATTATGGGGTGCATGCTAATAAATTCAAAAAGTAAAAGTAAAAAGTAGTCTGTTTTGCATGACAGGGAAGTGAATGAGTAAATCAAGGCCCAGATTGTACCCATAGCTACATCCCCTGAGTAACAGGACCAAAAACAAGATGGCGGCTACCGTTTCATCATTTTCTGTATCAAACTGCTTCTGTTACACATTTATTGTGAGAACTACATTATAAAAGTGGTAAATGTCAATGTGTTACAACTTTTCTTACATCTGCAGGGGCTTGGATGAATTTTCTGATCCCTAATTTCACATTACAGACCCATTTGCAAATAGCCAGGGTGCCATACCCAACCTCCCCTGGTATGTCCATGTTGGCCAATGGGGTGTCCACCTATTGCATTATGGGTGCATGCCAATAAATTCAAAAAGTTAAAGTAAAAAGTAACCCATTTTACATGACAGGGAAGTGAATGAGTAAATCAAGGCTCAGACTGTACCCATATCTACATCCCCTGGGTCACATGACCAAAAACAAGATGGCGGCTACCATTTGATCATTTTCTGTATCAAACTGCTTCTGTTACATGTTTGTAGGGATAACTACATTCTAAAAGTGGTAAATCTCAGTGGATTGCAACTTTTCTTACATCTGCAGGGGCTTGGATGAAATTTCTGATCCTTAATTTTTCATTACAGACCCAACTGCAGATAGCCGGGGTGCCATACCCAACCACCCATGGTATGTCCATGCTGGCCAACGGGGTGTCCACCTATTGCATTATGGGGTGCATGCTAATAAATTCAAAAATTAAAAGTAAAAAGTAGCCCATTTTGCGTGACAGGGAAGTGAATGAGTAAATCAAGGCTTAGACTGTACCCATATCTACATCTCCTGGGTCACATGACCACAAATAAGATGGCAGCTTCCGTTCCATAATTTTCTGTATCAAACTGCTTCTGTTACACATGTATTGTGATAACTACATTATAAAAGAGGTAAATCTCAATGGATTACAACTTTTCTTACATCTGCAGGGGCTTAGATGATTTTTCTGATCCTTAATTTTTCATTACAGATCCACATGCAGATTGCCGGGGTGCTATACCCAACCTCCCATGGTATGTCCATGCTGGCCCATGGGGTGTCCACCTATTGCATTATGGGGCGGATGCCAATATATTCAAAAAAATAAAAGCAAAAAGTAGCCTGTTTTACATGACAGGGAAGTGAATGAGTAAATCAATGCCCAGAATGTACCCATAGCTACATCCCCTGGGTCACATGACCAAAAACAAGATGGCGGCTACCGTTCAATCATTTTCTGTATCAAACTGCTTCTGTTACATGTTTGCTACATTATAAAAGTGGTAAATGTCAATGGATTACACCTTTTCTTACATCTGCAGGGGCTTGGATGAATTTTCTGATCCCTAATTTCACATTACAGACCCACCTGCAGATAGCCAGGGTGCTATACCCAACCTCCCATGGTATGTCCATGCTGGCCAATGGGGTGTCCACCTATTGCATTATGGGGCGGATGCCAATAAATTCAAAAACTAAAAGTAAAAAGTAGCCTGTTTTACATGACAGGGAAGTGAATGAGTAAATTTAGGCCCAGACTGTACCCATAGCTACATCCCCTGCGTCACATGACCAAAAAAAGATGGCAGCTACCATTTGATCATTTTCTGTATCAAACTGCTTCTGTTACACATTTATTGTGATAACTACATTATAAAAGTGGTAAATGTCAATGGATTACACATTTTCTTACATCTGCAGGGGCTTGGATGATATTTATGATCATTAATTTCACATTATAGACCCAACACCATATAGCTGTGGTGCCATACCCAATCACCTAAGGAACGCCATGCTGGCACATGAGGGGCACACCTATTGCATTATGGGTTACATACAAATAAATTCAGAAAGGAAAAGTAAGATATAGCCTGTTTTACATGACGAGGAAGCGAATGAGTAAATCAAGGCCCAGACTGTACCGATATCTACATCCCCTTGGTCACATGACCAAAAATAAGATGGCGGCTACCTTTAAATCATTTTCTGTCAAACTGCTTCTGTTATACATTTGTAGGGATAACTATATTATAAAAGGGGTAAATGTCAAGGCATTGCACCTTTTCTTACATCTGCATGGGCTTGGATGAAATTTCTAATCCCTAATTTCTCATTACAGACCCAACTGCAGATAGAAGGGGTGCCATATCCAACCACCCATGGTATGCCCATTCATGTCAATGGGGTGTCCACCTATTGCATTATGAGGTACAAGCCAATAAATTCAAAAAGGAAAAGTAAAAAGCAGCTTGGTTTACATGTTAGGGAAGTGAATGAGTAAATGAAGGCCCAGACTGTACCCATATCTACATCCCCTGGGTCACATGACCAAAAATAAGATGGTGGCCACTGTTTAATCATTTTCTGTATCAAACTGCTTCTATTCTAAAACGTGTGGAGAAAAATCCTACCCTTTTCCTGTTCAAAATTCCTGTGGAGAAAAACCCTATCCTTTCCCTATTCTAAAACCTGTGGAGAAAAACCCTACCCTTTCTCTTTTCTAAAATACGTGGTGAAAAACCCTACCCTTTCCCTGTTCTAAAATCTGTGGACAAAAAGCCTATCCTTTCCCTATTATATAACACATCATGAAGTCCACTATCCTTGACAGGACGGTATCTAAAGTCCGGTAGGGAAACGTCCTGCCGAGTCTTCTCCAAGACATTGACAGTTGCAAGATAGCTGATCAGGGAAGGAGACATAGGAATCTGTGGTTGCAAGAGCTTAGTTTCCAGATCTGAAACCAGTTCTGACCTGGCCCCCTGCCACCAAGAGTGAATCAGGGTCTTGAAATCTGAAGTAGCCAGGGGTTTGAGAGGTGGATCCTGTTGAGACTGGGGGGAAGGGAGGAGGAGGAGGGGCATCCAGTGGAGGATAATACCCTTGAAACCCCATGTAGTTGGAGTAAGGGCGAAATCCAGGGTAGAACTGCCCCAAATGACTCCAATCTGGAGAGCAGCACCCTGGTAGGGATCCTTTGATACCCAAAAGGGTAATGTGGGACAGTTCAGGGTTGATTATAAGCCCCCAATGTCAGATCTAGCATCAGAAAATCCACTGCTGGACCGCTGCTGTGTAGATGGGGAGGGTCCGCATTGAGACAGCCACACGCAGGGTCACCGACGTGAACCGGGCGCAACCTGACCTGGCACTGGAAGGGTCTGTTGGTCACATGACGCTGGCGGGTAGTCCTCAGGTATTGCTAGAAAAGTCTGCCGTGGCGGCCCAATGCCAGGTGGTGCAAGTCCTATATGTGATGACCTACTGATGGAACCCTCTCAAGTAAGATCTGTCTTTTCCTATATCTATCTCCAGCCTTTATGCATGTGAACAGTGAAAACCTATCTAGTATTACCTTTACTATTATGTTTTAGGTCACTGTATTGCCCTTGGAAAATTAACATTTTTCTTATGTTACCCTATCCTACTATGCCTTAGTCCCATGTTTCTGCATATTTTTCCCATACATTATATAAAATAGTTGGTGGTTGTATACACAGCAATGATACACCTTCACCCTAAGGTTCACAGATGAAATACAAGATATACGTCACCCATGAGTTTTATATAATTAATAGAAAATGGACCTAGTTTCTTCAGTATCTCATGGTTACAATGAGAACAGCAAATTAAGTAAGGTGTTAACGAAAGCGGTGTGTATTTAGGCCACCATACAGTATCTTATATAGTGTACTATACACTAGGAAAGAAACCAAAATAGTTTACTATTTTTTATTACCATTAGCATTTACCATCAGTTGTCCACATTTCACCGATGCGTCACTTTTTCAAGTGTATGGATCATCATACACAAAGAGCATTCCATCAGACATGGTAATGCCAGAAATATGTGGCAAAAAACCTTCTCCGTTCCCTATTCTAAAACCTGCAGAGAAAATCCCTATTCTTTCCCTATTCTAAAACCTGTGGAGAAAAACCCTATCCTTTCCCTATTCTAAAATCTGTGGAGAAAAGCCCTAACATTTCCCTATTCAAAAAACCTGTGGAGAAAAACCCTATCCTTTCCCTATTCTAAAACCTGTGGAGAAAAACCCTACCCTTTCCCTATTCAAAAAACCTGTGGAGAAAAACCCTATCCTTTCCCTGTTCTAAAACCTGTGTAGAAAAACACTTCCATTTCTCTATTCTAAAACCTGTGTAGAAAAATCCTATCCTTTCTCCTTTCAAAAACCTGTGGAGAAAAACCCTATCCTTTCCCTATTCTAAAACCTGTGGAGAAAAACCCTACCCTTTCCCTATTCAAAAAACCTGTGGAGAAAAACCCTATCCTTTCCCTATTCTAAAACCTGTGGAGAAAAATCCTATCCTTTCCCTCTTCAAAAACCTGTGGAGGAAAATCCTATCCTTTCCCTTTTCAAAAACCTGTGGAGAAAAACCCTATTCTTTCCCTATTTTAAAACCTGTGGAGAAAAACCCTAACATTTCCCTATTCAAAAAACCTGTGGAGAAAAACCCTATCCTTTCCCTGTTCTAAAACCTGTGGAGAAAAACCCTACCCTTTCTCTATTCTAAAACCTGCCAATTAACCATTCCATGGTGTTCAATGGACACCCCATGTCTTCCCACACTGGGAAACAGCAACTATAAAACATGCCATGGTGTCCAATGGACACGCAATGCTGACTATGATAGAGGAAAGTCTTGTGCTGTCCATTCCGGGATGCAGCACTCAGCATTTCCCACCTATCTTACATCTCGATCACTCCGCCATCTCGGTCTGTATACCGGGAATACTATTCTGTGTAGCTATTGCTTGTTTTCGTGATCTGGCATCCCGTAGTTCATCTTTGAATGGTATTCGGAGAAGCATTTATCTACACACAGGCCCTTTCCACACTGTGCGCACCAGTAGGTCGATTCCTTATGCTTCCCTTTCTTTGTGCACACCACACATCTTCAGGCAGGGTACAGCTTCTTTGGTGTTCTTGGTACTTTTGATGGAAAGTGCTTTCCTTGCAGTCATTGGCATGGATCCAATTTTGTCGATTGCCATTTTTGGCTATGCTGTGGAAGGTCATCAATTTTTTTGCTTGTCGTTACAAGTTCTTTAATCACAGTTCTTTGGAATTCTAAGTGCGTCATCTTCTTTCTTTCTGGTGAAAATTTCTTGTACATTATGTACCCCTGAAGTAACATGGCATTCAGTAGATAAAAGAACTCCTTCTGCCATACCTTCTTGCATTGCCGGTTAAAACTGTAATACCATGCCAGCTGGTCATTTTTGTTGACTCCACCCATGTATCTGTTGTAGTCCAGTATACATTTTGGTTTTTTGATTGACTCCCCAGTCTTCCAATCCTTTCTTCCGGTATCGACAAATTCTGTACTTGATGTTGTTGACAGCATGTAAATGTCCCTCTTGTCTCTCCACTTCATACAGAGCATTGGTGTCTTCCTGAATGTAACCTTTTCTTTCGCCTTCAGCTTTATGTCTTTTATTTTGGGAGGTATTCCCTTGCGGTTCGACATCACAGTTCCAGTTGCATCAACTCCAGATAAAAATAGATCTGTGTAGAGTTGCGGTCCAGTGTAGTATCTGTCTATGTAAATCCTGTAGCCTTTCCCTCTCAGTTCTTCTCTAACAAGATCAAAACAAACTCTGTATGTATGTCCTTTGCTCTGTTCCTCATCGACTTTGCCTGTATAGAATTGCCAGTTGCATATGTATCCCGAGTTTGATTCACATAAGGTGTACACCTTGATTCCGTGCTTCACTGGTTTTTGTGGATTAAATGTTCTGTAACTCAGATTTCCCTTCCACAGACATATACCTTCATCCAGGGAGAGGTCCCGGTCGGGAAGATAGGTTTCTCATGATCTCTTCAGGAATCGCTCATGTATCTCCCTAATGTGAAAAAGTTGATCAAATCCCTCCATCCCTCTAGGGTTCTGCTTAGAGTTGTCAGCTATGTGGAGAAAAGAAAAAATCAGGTTGAATCAGTTCCTCGCCATCACACTGCCCCAGAATGGTGTGTAGGTGACTTCATCCACTCCCCAGTATTCATCTTTACTGCTCTTCACTACCAGTCCCATCGCAATGTATAATGCAAAAAACCTCTTCAGTTCTTCTTTGTCAGTCCTCTTCCAAGCCCTGGCCCTTGAATGTGTTGGCAACTCATTAATTGGATGCGCCAGAAAGAAATCATCTGCATATCTATTTGTTTCCCTTGCAATAAGCTCCAAATCTTCATCCATTAGGCAAAATAGTTGTACAAATCCAAGTGGACTTTCTGGGACTGGAACTTGAGACCTGGGTTGCAGTGAATAGGTGTCCATTGTCACTTGTTGTGTCACCTCTTCCCATTCATCTCTCTTGTAACGCTTTGTTCTGCTGATGGCTGAACCCTTTTACCATGAGTTTTCTTGGGCATTGCACTGACTGATGTTGTGGGGGTCTCTTCCTGGTCTTCCTGCTCCACATCCGGCATATAATCTTGATCAGTAACTTCATCTTCAGAAGACTCATTCTGCACTTCCACCAGATCCAGATTGTACAACCTTTCTTCAACATCCTCTTCACTATCCGATTCTGAGAAATCAGACTCGCTACACATCTGGATCTCGGCCAAAACATCCAATGCCGTCATTTTGCTTTTTGCCATGATGATTATTCTGTAAGGTGTATAGAAAAAAACACACACACACACATCATTGTTGCAAGATATCTTTTTTTGGCGATTCTAACAATAATATGAACAATGAAGCCTCTATGTATACCAGTTTGGCTCAATAAACCCTCCTCCCCAACTCCCCACTGTGCAATGATTAATATTTTCAAACGTACCACAAATTATTCTATGTTCTGTAGAATTATGTCAAATATACTGCAAGGTTATCAATTAACCTGAAAGACAAAAAAACAAGTTATATTCGAAGTTTTAACATGTAATATCTTTCACAGAATACTCAAGCTCATTTTCACACATACAGGAAAACACAGTGATATGATAAAAAATTTCCATCCCGTATCAGGTGCAGCATCAAGTTAAGCATTCCCTAATGTACAATGTCACCTTGTAGTATGTATTAATGCCTCCTGATGTTACCTGGTTATAAACAAAGTGTTTTACCTTACTACTCAAGAAAATCACCAAATTGAAACCTTTCTTGTTTTGGAACTTGCAACTTTAATTAACCATACAATATGCAATATCACAACATAGGACGAACTTCACATATATCAAGTCAGGAACAACAATTTAAAGTACAGCTGATATCAATCAAAAGTAAAACGTTCCAAAAGTGTTTATGTGTCAGTGAACTGATAAATGTAAAAATGAACCATTGTTCTCTTCTGATTTTCAGGTGCTGTCCCAATGAAGATGATGCACGAAAAACTCTAAGAGATCAAGTCAGGACAAGTGTTATTAAATTGACCTTAGACACTTGCAAGAACACATCATACATGTTATTTCAGTGATAAAATCAACCAATTTCATGTCTTATTAATAAAGCATATACATCCAAAGTCTTGTTTATAGTTTGTGAATTCAGTTGTCAGTTCTTCTGATTACATTTGTTTTATATCGTGTCATATTACTAACAGTATATTACATGAACAAATAACTGCTGTACAAGTAGAAGTGAGAGTGAACATATATGTATTATATAAGCAATAAGACACAATGGGGTGTGCATTAGACAATTCTAATGCATAGCTATAGGGGACGTAGTGAGGTACGAGACTACAGGCGAGTGCATCCAGTCTCTAGTCGTGCATTAGAACTGTCTAATGCACATCCCCGGAGTGGCTTATTGCACTTATAAAATGGGCCTATGTATTCTAAATGGGGGTTCTAGTTTTAGCTGTGCATGAGACACATCTTATGCATGGCTAACAACCAATCAGATTGCTTGAAATCCTTTAACCATTTTATAATATATATTATATTTTAAATGCGGAACTGATTTAATCATCAGCATCCATTGAAGCACCAGATGGTGCAACCTATGTGGTGACGAACACTTTCATAGCATAACATTTCTCATGCTGGCTGGGAACTGAGTGAAGATTGAGTGTTTATCATCACTTCTTTCAAAACAGCTCAAGAATATCCATTGATAGACTGAAAAATATTGAAAATATGTAACCTTAGAAAAGCACATGAAATATATTCAATGGGAAATTTCAGATCAATACTCCTGTATACATTTTTCATCCAGCAGAGTGGAGCAGAGGGCCGAACCATCCATGACTTTCATCTGGTCATACTGCAGGACTTTACTGCCATTGTGAGTGGTCCCCCATGGCTCAGGTGTGGTGGCACAACACATTAAGGGCACTAACAATGTGAAAGAGTCTAACATGTTTCAATATAAGAAAAATAGCAGGACAAGAAGACACAGCATGAGATTAGAGGAGACCGATTAAGGAGTAATTGAGGAAGTTATTTTTCACAGAAAGGTGGTGGATGCATGGAATGGCCTATCTCAGGAAGTGGTGGATATGAATACAGTACAGGGCTTCAAACAGGCATGGGATAGGCATAAGGAGCAATATAGATGAGTATGAATAGATAGACCATTGACATAGCAAAAGGCCGATGGCACATTTATAAGGTAGAAAGAAATGGGCAGACTGGATGGGCCTTATGGTCCTTATTTGCCATCAACTTATATGTTTCTATGCACAATGGTGGGGTGGAAAGGATGAGAAGGGACTTAGGATGTATAGGAGAGGAATCACCTGTAGAAAAGCACATATTTTTCTCCAGCAGGTTCACTGTGGCCCTAAACAGCTGTACCATTTTCTTCCCACCTGCATAATCGGCAATCTCCACGGACAGTGCTTTGCACCTAGCGCTGCACACATACGGCCAAACTAGCAGTAGACACTCAGGGAGCAGTAAGCTAGCCGGCGTCAGTCCTATGTGTAATTACCTACTGCAAGAGCCCTCTCGAAGTAAGATCTGGGATTATAGGGCACATATCCCACGCAACCCCTCCCATACCAGACACAACCAAGTAATATGTGAAGAGTGTCTTACCAGGATACTGTGGAGTCAGAAGCAGGAATCTTGAAGGGACGATGTCTATCAGTACTGAAAAATAAAATCCAGGAATGGAGTCACAAAGGATCCGTAGTTCTTAATAAATTATTAATATATGACATGTTCACAATACAGCAATACTTATCTGATGGTGAAGGAGTCCTCATCCGTCTCAGGCATGCGAAAGAGAAACAACAATAGGTTAATATGAAAAAGATACAGTAATGAGATAAGAAACCGATAGCGGATAGATACTGCTGGTGTATCGGACTACATTAGAGTGTAATGGTGCATAAGATAAAAAATTACTGTTAAAACAGTATTATAATAATAATAATAATAATAATAATAGTGATATAAAGGAATAAAATTAGTTAACAGATAGAAGAAAATTTGTTGTTAGTAAAGATGATTAGAAAGACCAGTGCTCTCTGCCTAGATGGCCAATTTTCAAGTGACTGTAGTATACCGGTTGGGATAGGTTATATTCCTTTTGGTTCACTGGCCCATTGTTTCCTGGGCCATCAGCTAAGTTCATTAACTGGCCCTTTTAATGGCATTCCTTCTTTGCACCTCTTCTGTAAATGAAGCATCTAGTTCAATGCGACTGTCAAATTGGCACAACATGCACCCTGATAACATGCACTATCACGAATTTTCACTTAGACCATCAAATTGGCACATGCACCTTGATAACATGCGCTAACACAAATGTTCCATGACTGTCAATCATGCACAACATGCACCTTGATAACATGCGCTAACATAAATGTTCCATGTGACTGTCAAATTGGCACAACATGCACCTTGATAACATGCACTATCACAAATGTTCCATGTGACTGTCAAATTGGCACAACATGCACCTTGATAACATGCGCTATCATGAATTTTCACTTAGACCATCAAATTGGCACATGCACCTTGATAACATGCGCTATCACAAATGTTCCATGCAACTGTCAAATTGGCACAACATGCACCTTCATAATTTGTGCCATCACGAATTCACACTTCAACCGTCAAATTGACCAAACATGCACTTTGATAACATCCGCTATCATTAATTTAGCACCCTAATATAGCATGGTTGAGTACTGATTCCTTCAGCAGAGATCAAAATGTTGAGAAACAAAAAAACACAGCAACATTTACTAAACTTGTCTGTCGGTGGTGTGTCTAGCATCATGCTACCCGTTATAATAGGTTGCATGCAAAGTAGCCCAATATCTTTGTCAATCCTCCAACACCCTGAATCCAAGAAAACATGTTATTTTTATGCGACCATAAAATATCTTAGTCCATGGTGGTTAATCTCACTATCTCAAAACTCCCCAAACTGGGATCCAGTGATCACAACATAGTTTAGTTTAGCATAGTGATAGTTACTAACTCAAGTCATACTTGGACAAAGGTTTTGGATTTCAAAAATGCTGACTTTGCTGAAATGGGGAGAGGTATCAAAAGAGCACTGGAGAGAATGAGGGCAGGAGGGGGAGTGGAAGAACAGTGTAAGCATCTAAAGGAAGCCTTAATGGAAGTAACAAACAAATGCATCAGATTGGTATCCAAAGGCAAAAGAATAAGAAAGTTACTATGGTTCTCAAGAGAGGTGGCGGTAAAGGTCAGGGCCAAAAGGAAACTGTTCAGGAAGTGTAAGGAGACCGGGGAGGAGTACCTACAGTGTCTAAGGGAAGCAGGAAAGGCAGTGAGGAGACCAAAGGCACAAACTGAGGAAGGTTTAGCACAGTAAGTTAAGTAAGGAACAAGATATTCTTCAGCTCCCAGGGTGGGGCTGACCAAACAAACAGACACGAAGACTGTTAGGCCTATTCTGCTGGCATTTTACTATGTACATCAGTGACAGAAGAACAAGGAGGGGATTGCAAGGCTCAAGAGAGAGGTAGGGAATGCAAGGAGGAGACATGGAAAGGCAGAAATACTGAATATTTTATTCGTATATGTAGAAGAGGGAAGGACAGGGACAACAGCAGTTTCCAATGGGGTGAAGAGGTAGACAATATTCCATTTACATGTGAAAGCATTGGGGCATTTACAGCGATTAGATCCAAGGACCATAGGCAACATTCTCTCAGTGTGGAGTATTTCAGACAAAACTGACCGATTTCTTCGACTTGGACCAGGGGAAGCTTGAAAATGGTTGCAGGATTGGCAACCAAAGTGCAACATTATGCCCCTGTGACACAGAAGCTATGGGGGGAAGCTACAGAATGTTTGTGTGTGTATGTTGGGGGGGAGGGAGAAGATGGGGTCACTGCAAGTCACAAAGGAGGAAAGGGAACGGATGGGTTATGTCAAAGTAGAATGCTAAGATAGCGGGGATGGGCCAGTGACGTGCAAGGATGCATATGCAGGGGTATCACCAGTAGAAAGAGAGAGGTAGTGATGCCATTATATAAAACCATGGTCAGGACATACATGGAGTACATTAGACTGGGGATGGTCCAGAGAAGGGTGACTAAGATGGTACAGGGCTTGAAACACAATACTTATGAGAAATTAAGAACCTCAATATGTACTTGCTGGAAGAAAGAGGGAAAGAGTAGACATCAGACTCCTCAGAGGGCCAGTGTCAGACAACGGAATGGAACGTCCTGATGAATCTTCCCGAGACATGGACGGTGGCAATAGAAGAACTGCTCGGGAATGGGACATAGGAGACCTCGGCATGGGAGTCTGGTCTCCAGGTCCGAAACCAACTCTGACCAAGCCTTTGCCACAAAGACTGAATTAAAGTCTTGCAATCTGGATCCACCAATGGGGGAGTGGGATTGGTAGGGGCCAGGGGGAGAGGAGGAATCACCGGGGTATCCCTGGAACCCCGAGTATAGGGGAGTAGTGCTAAATCCTGGGTAGAACTGCCCAAAATGGCTCCAATCTGCAGTGGGACCAGCCAGGTAGTGGTCCCCAGGAAACCCCTGTGGGTAGTACGGGACAGTTCGGGGCCTGGAATACATCCCCATCATCAGATCCAACAGCGAGGGAATCGACATCAGATCCGCCATCATTATAGATTGGCTGGGGGTCCGGCAACAAGACAGCCCACGGATGGGAGGGCAGCTGAGCAGAATGAAGGGGCCTTGGCGCCGGGACCTGATTCAGCGTTGGGGCCAAAGGCAAAGGCCGGTCAATAGGGCCAGGTTGTGAAACTGTTATCGGGACATCCAGCATCGGAACAAGTGTCGGAGTCCCACCTGAAAGGGGAGAAAGTTCCTCCACGTTAAGGCCTGCAGGCTGGGATACATAGCTACGAGGATCAGTAGTAAGACAGAGGAGGTTATACCCTTGTACAGGTCACTTGTAAAGCTGCATCTAGAGTATGGAGTTCAGTACTGGTACCCATACCTCAAAAAGGACATTAAACCTGCTGGAGAAAGTCCAGAGGAAGGCTACAAAGATGATAGCTGGTCAGCAGGGCAAGGCATACGAGGAGAGGTAGAGGGCACTGAACATGTACTCCCTGGAAAACATCAGAGAGAGAGGACATGATTGGGACCTTCAAGTACTTGAAAGGGATAAATAAGGTTGATTAGGAAAGTCTCTTTCAGCTCAGTGCTAGCCTACAACATGAGGGGCACAGTCTTAAGCCGGAGGGTGGGAGGTTTAGGAGGAGGTCAGGAAGCACTTCTTCACAGAGGCAGAAATAACCTTTATTTTTGACCATGACAATATCCTGCCCAATGTCATTGAGTGTTATCCATGGTGGCAAGTGGTGCCTCCTCACTCAATGGCAGACCCCATTGCCGTCATCCCATGCCCTGGTGTCCAGTGGTTCCTCCCTTATCACAGCATGCCAACACGGTAGATGCCCCATGTAGGTCTGTGGCTGGTTAGCAGTGGGTGCCCCCACACTGATCCTGGGCTGTCCATGACATTCCCATGTCCCTGGTGCTTAGTGCTCCCCCACACTCCCATCTACAGTCCGACATCCAAGCACCCTGTCTCCTTGGTAGTAGTGTTCCCCCCAGGTTCTACCGTGCTGTCTGGTTGCTCCTTCCTTTGGAACACATGAACTGAGTATCACCTATTTATCCCTTTATGCACTTGAATACTCAATCATCCCCCCGGCCTCCAACATGTACATGTTGAGCTACTTGAGCCTCTCCTCATAGTTCCTTTCCCTCAAGACCCAGATCATTTTGATTACCCTACTCTGGACCATCTCCATGAGTGCAATGTCCCTTTTTAAGTGCAACTTCCAAAACTGCACACAGTACTCGAGTTGTGTCCTAACCAAGCAGTTCTACAGAGGGATTATCACTTCAATTTTGACTGGACTATACACACACTGCCACACTGATGCCAAGAATATACCTTATTTGTGATTTCTGAAACTGTAAAAATCTCCTTTTTGTGCCCTGTGGACTCTCCCCCCCACCCCCATGAATGGCAGGAGTCAAAGATGTATTTACACTTTGAGATTTCTGTGACTGTACAAATGTCTTTTTGGTCCCCAACAGTCTCGGTCTGTCTGTCTCCCTCAGTCTCAATCAATAATCATTCCCTGCTGTCTGGGTGTGGTGGAATCCATGGACAACATGAACTGCTGTGTTAAATGCCACTGGGTCTCAGAGTGAGGGGTTAGCCACCCAACTACAAAGGAATGCTGTTTGTTGGTAGTGCGGGTGTTGCAGCACCTAGTGTCAAACAGACAGTATTACCTGGTGTCCAGGGCTGCCGACCACCCTCTGAGACTCGGCACTGTCAAACAAACAGCACTGCCTAGAGTAAGTGGGTTACACCCAATACTCCGAGACATGACCATCACATAGCCTGTTCAATATCCTTGATTTGAACAATCTGTAACCAGGTCTGCTGTGCTAAAACCGGATTAAAAGAAAACAAATATGAAATCAGCTAGATAACAAGGTAAAGCTGGTTCCCCAACCCTATGTTTACATTTGGCTTCTACAATGCTGTATTACGCCAAGAGGATCCAATCTGGCTCGATTTCGTTCCTGGGTCAGAAAAATTGTGTGATGGTAGTAGTAATAATAATCACTGTGGTGGAGTCTGTCTCTAAACCCTCTGGAAAGAAATCCATCAACCATTTTATTTGGCCCAAGGACTGCAAACTCCTCCCTTCATCTACCCTCTGAATTTATTTAAAAATGGGTCCTTTTTTCCTACCTTACTATTGGAAAACAGCCTTTGTTTGTTGGTCACAGATATGGCCTGTCATGACAAATCAGTTCTTGTGGGCCCTGGAAAGCAAAAAAGAGAAATACAAATTACCACATGAAAGGTAAGACTAATTTTGAAGCGAAAATGCTTCCTTGTCCTGCTCCTAGATCATTCAGTGTTCCTACTCTGCCCCATCTGTCCCTGGTCTGCTGAGCAATCTCTCTCTCAATGGCACATCATGTCTGCCTTTGATCTGCCTGTATATGCCAAGTCACATTGCAATGACTGAATGAGTGGGTGGAAGCCAAATACACAAGTCAATCTTTTTTCTTTGATTGGTGCTTTATACAGGAACTGGAACTGCCTCCCTCTCCCGGCAAGGTGTGAACTTGTCCAGAAGATGATCCTCCCAATATTTGCTTACTGTTGTGCCCAAGTCATCCCTGGCCAGATTGGATACCCTCTTCAATTCTTTCTGCCACTTCGCACTTGAGTGTCCTCCTCTCACTCATCACTGCTCTCTCTCTATCACTCCCGACCCATTTACTCCCTGGAAGACAGGAGGGAGAGAGAGATGGGGACATGATTGGGACCTTCCAGTACTTGAAAAGGAATAAAGGTTGATAATGAGAGTCTCTTTAAGCTGAGGCAACCATAATAATTAGCGGACACAGTCTTAAGCTGGAAGGTGGGAGGTTTAGGAGGGGGTCAGAAGCACTTCACATAGAGGGTAGTGGATACTTGGAATGCACTGCTGGAAGAGGTCATCTCATCGAAGACAGTGGGAAGCTTTATGAGAGGCTGTAATGGGCATAGGAGTAAAGTAAGGATCATGGATAGGAGGATGGGATGAGTGGGGAAGGCAGGGACATTACCTCAAGATGTGGACCCTGCAATATGAGCAGACTTGATAGATGAAATGGCCTTCTCCTGCTGGCTTCTTCGTATGTTCATATAGAATTTGATGGCAGATGAGGACCAATTGGCTCATCTAGTCTGCCCATGTTCCTTACCTACTGTAACACTGTAGACCCTAGTTGATCTCTATGAATACCCCCACCCCTTTTCTTGCTTCTAAGATTACCTTATACATATACCATGTCTTCTTAAATCCCATTACAGTTTTTGCTCCCACCACCTCCTCAGGGAGGCTGTTCCAGGTATGCGCCACCCTTTCTGTGACAAAATGTTTCCTTACATTTCCCCAGATTCTACCCCATCCGGCTTCATTGCATGACCCCTTGTTCTTGTGCATCCTTTTCTCTAAAAAGGCCTTCCTTCTTGAAACTTATTTATACCCTTGAGGTATCTGAAAGTCTGTATCATATCCACCCTCTTCACTCCTTTCGTCCAGTCTGTACATATTGAGGTCCTTCAGTCTCTCCTCATAGAGCTTTTGATGCAGATCCCATACCATTTTATTTGCCATCCTCTGGACTTCCTAAGCTCTATCTATGTATTTTTGGTGATGAGGACTCCAGAACACATAATGCATTCACTGGTGTCAGGGAGATAACCCCACCATCTAAGCCCTGCTGCCTTCTCCATCCTAATGGACCCGAGGGCTTCCCTCCATTTCTTACAACCATGTCCCCATCCTCTCTTTCCCTCCCCAAGCACCCCTGTCATGGCTGCATCACCCCCCCCAAGCACTCCTCTCCTCTTCTGTCAGGGTCCCCATGTGACCCTCAAGTACACTCATGCGCTCTTTTTCCTGTGCCCCTGTCTCTAGTGCTTGGTGCAGCACTGTGGGTGATCCCCCCCCCATACTGCCCCTCCTCGGTCCACTAGCTGCATCCTAATCCTCTCAACCTCCTCCATGAGCTGTGCCAGGTGATAGCACACTGGGCAACCACTGAACTTCCAAGACCAGTCCAGTATCATGGCCACTCAACACCATGTGCACCCAACCACCCTCCCAAAGTTGCCCGCTTAGCGATGCATCATCCAATCCCCTCAGAGTAGGCTTTCCTGGTGAACCACCAGGATCCTCAGTGATTGGCAGCTCTTAAAAGAGACACAGAGGCTTTAAGACACTCTATCACAAACACTTTTAAAGCAATAAGACACAGGATACCAGCCTGGCAGTTGGCATTCAGGCACAGGGTTACAAGTAAGATCAGGCTTTTAGTCTATGACACCAAGATCTGTGCAGCGGTTGATGGAGGGGGAAGTCAGTACAGTACTCCATGAGGACAGTAGAGAGGGGGAATGTAGGAGATTTGATGGGCCAAGAGGGGCCTTTTCTGCCATCACATTTTTACGATTATGTGATGCACATCGCTGCCCCCCCATTCACTTCATCAACAAATCAAAGAAATGAATTAAGAAACATAGAAAATTGTTGGCAGATATGTACCGCCAGGCCCATCTAGACTGACCATAATCCCTATGCAAGTTTGCAGTGACCTCATGAACCCTTGGGCACTGTACATGTGTATGCAGTTCTTCTCACTGACTGACATGAACAGCCAAGTGGAATAACAGAATAGCAAGGTAAATGAATATGGGTAATGACCAAATAACATCAGTCTGCATTTTCACCACTCTTTTGTGTGTTAATGCATCCTTGATACTCGCCCATAACCAAACAGTGTTTTACCTTACTACAAAGACCAGAGACCTGCTCTGACCTCATGAACACTTGGGTACTGTACATGTCTATGTGATTCTTGGCATCGCATGACATGAACAGCCAATTGGAATATCAGATTAGCAAGGAAAATGACTATGGTGTTATAGTTTGATAACATCAGTCAGCATTCTCACCACTCTTTCTGTGTGTTAATGCATCCTGATGTTACCCAGTCATGACCAAGTAGTGTTGTACCTTACTATAATGACCAGAGACCTGGCCTCACCTCATGAATACTTGAGTACTGCATAACTTATTGCAGTTCTAGGCACGGCTGACATGAACAGACAGGTAGAATAGCAGAATGTCATGGTAAATGACTATGGGTTATCACGTGTAACCCCCTGCAAATGGGGGTTCCCAAAGACTTCCAGGAGCTTGCTTGAATGCTCCAAGCCTGAATGGTGTTTGGCGTTTAAGCCATTTATCAGTGAGTGTTTTTAGAGCTCTGGTACTGTCTCTTTAAGAGCTGTCTGCTGCAGACATAATTAGTTTGCATGGGGGACTGTGTGCTTCTCTCTGTTTGAGTACCACTCGAGCTGCTGCCAATTCACATCCATTTTGCAGTCACTAGGAGTGCAAAGGGAACCTATCTGAAAGATGTAACTGTTTGCCAGAAATCATTTACAGTAATAATGAAATTACAGTTTGTCTAACCTGCTTTCTTTGCAGTCAGAACTATGTCTGCCTAGTTCCCCATTCTGGTTTTGAACTGCTGAACTGGACCAATCAGTGTGGGGTAAGCTAGCTCTAAAATGGTGCCTTGACGAATCAGAACTTGACTCATAATCTGAGCCAGCCACAAGAGGATTGTATAGGCAGTGACTCTGGGAGATGATAGTTTAGACTTGGCGCCTTTTGGACCAACAGCAGCAGTCTATTGTGAGTGACAGCCAATCCAGTCAAGAACTGGGAGGAACTCAAAGGAAGTGCCCGTTTGTCTGTTGGAGTTTCAGTTTAGCTCTGGCAGTGAAGGAAAGAAACCCTGTGCTCCTTCAGTGCACAGTTTCAGTCAAAAAGCGTGTGTAAGGCCCAGAGTTCCGGTCTGCAGCTTGTGTAACTGCTTGTTAGGACAGAATCCGTCCTGTAGAAAAGAATCAAAGGATCTCTGAAGAGTAGAAACCAGGCTCACCCTGTAGAAGACTGGAGAAATTGTTGAATTGCACTCGATCTGTCAGGAACTGAATCTGCTGTGTGTTCTCCCAGGTATTGTGCAGTAGTGCCCAGGTCGGGATGAGAGAAGCAGCCTGCCTGGTATGAGTGCTTTCTTTTTTACCATATAAATGTGAAGAGTCATTGAATCAAGGTAGCCCTGCTGGCGTTGAAGGACCCTATCTTGTTTGGAGGTCGTGAGTACTAATTCAGGTCGCCTCCTGTTGAATTGCCACATTAAATCCAAATGGAATCACTGTACTGCTGACTGTTTAAACTAATTTTTCTTTTCACTGTGTGAAAGGGCCCCTACCAGCTGCCACGGTTTGGACTAGCCACTAGGGCTTGGGTACCCAGGGACAGTAACTGGTAGGGATAGGCTCGTGCACAGAGCCATAGGTAGATAGTAAAGTGATAAGCTAATTAACCTGATTTCCCCTGTCCTTGTTATATCCCCTAAATAAATCAGAGCTGCTTTGTTTCAGCAAAGTTATACTGCCTGGAGGTATTTGTCTATGGTAAAGTACTGTACTGTGATTGTTGCACTGTATCTTATTTCACAGGAGGTCCCAGTGCGGAACTAGTCCTGGGGGTAAGTGTATACTGTGAAGGTAATTCTGATATATTGTGTGGGCCACTAGTGGGAAGAAAGGGGGTTGCAGTGTCCCAGAGGGCTGTGACCAAGTAAGTTTAACTATTGCAACCCTGACCTCTGGGTGGAGGCACCCGCCATTGATCCAGGCCCCTCAACCTGTTAGTGGCAAATCAGGCAGGGGTGAGTAGCCCTGGGATAGCAACCATCTAGGGGTTACATCTTGGAGGCTCACCGCTGGGATTAGGTGTCCTCTAGTGGCCATATTTATGAACCACTGTTAAGAATAAAAATGGGTACCTGGCCAGAAGTGGCTGTGCACCACGCTGGTGGAGGTGTACTGGGAGGAGATTGACCCCAAAATGCTATGCTTATCATGGACATCCTGTATCAATACGGACACTGTACAGGAGTACTTTCCAAGGTGGAAGGTTTACAAAATCCTGTAGTGGTGGGTCGGCATGTAATCTGCTCACCCACACTTTCCTGGCCCTAGTAGAGTTTAAGGATCCATAGATAGCTCCAAAGTGCCAGAGACCATTACCCCAGAGGGAGCCCTCACTGCCTGGAGAGTGATAACTAAGCACAGTAAAGACCCGTGGGGAATGAGCCCCACCACTCGTCTGAAACGTTTGAGGAGAAATTTGCTAAATGGTTGCTGGGAAGGGAAAACTGTGGAGGACTTGAAGAACTATTCTTGCCACCTGGGGTGCTCCTCCCCAACACCCTCTCCCGCTCCAGTACCTGTGAATGGTGGCTGGAACCAATGCAGACTCCTATTTCTGCACCTGCCATTAGTCATGACTCTTACCGAAGGTTGAGGATCTTCTCTGGCACCCTCCCACCCCCAAGGGAGGATGACTGGGAGACCTGGATGAACTATGTTGCCCCAAAGTGCTAGAATGGCAATGCTCGGAAGTTTAAAAAGCTTAAAGAGGGTTAGTGAGAGCCTCCAGGTCCTGCCCTGGCTACCATCCGTAAGCAAATGGGCCAGTAACCTGAAGTGACTGCACAGGCCTCATCTTGAGGCCTTGAGAATGTGTATGGGGCCCAGATTCTGATGAGGATCTATGGTGGAGAGTAAGAAATGCACAACAGTCCTAGGGAGTTGTTGTGTGTATGTATCTCGGCTGGAAAAATTGTTGCAAGAATGCCCAGAAAGGGTAGTTTTGCCAGCGATTGAACTGGACCGAACCAGGCTGGACAGGATCCTTAAGTCTGCCCCTTCTCAGAACTGCTGTTGCTTCCAGTTCCTGGCAAATCGACTGGAATCCCACCTCCTATGATGAGTTAATGAGAGAAATTGAGGAGTTGAGAAAGGCTACTCTGGAGGGACCTGCACCAATAGCTGCGGCTACGACCCGAGTGACTGAGGGTGGCCCATCAAGTGAAGTTCAGGGGCAGAGGTTGGCAGTCAATGAGTGTTCTGACAAGGAAAAGATATGCCACAATGGGGCGAACT
Organism: Neoceratodus forsteri; assembly: GCA_016271365.2. Lineage (NCBI taxonomy): Eukaryota > Metazoa > Chordata > Ceratodontiformes > Ceratodontidae > Neoceratodus > Neoceratodus forsteri. Next base: position 756,066,080 of record CM057449.1, on the reverse strand, counting down.
GTTGAGAGAGATCCGAATTCAAAAACAGTCCTTTATGAAGGCCACGCCTGCATGCACGGGCCCTGACCTATATCCGACTGGGTATCTGCTATGGGGGTGGGGTACTCCATCCATGTATCTCCTGTTGATAACAGCCCAAACTCAATTCCTTGACCATGGAAGTGGAGAAACTGACGAGATGTCTCCCAAATGCTTATCACGCCGCAGAGGACAGAGATGGCACCAAGGTTTCCAGTTAGTAATACCCCGCCCCTGGCTCCCAGTGTGGCGCCTCGCCAGCTCAAACTCCAGAAAGTATGTTTTGCTATAATTGTGGGAAGGATGGGCACATGAAAAGGGAATGCCGGTCCTCAAAAGACACTGGACAAAGTTGTATATAGGCTACAAGGAGAGCTTCGAGAACAAATCAGTGGTTAAGAGGTGCACGTAAATGATCCCAGTGAGGGCACCAAAAATGCTAACTCACGTCCTTTTGTAGCAAGGCTCAGTTGCCCAGGCCCCCACTATCGCCACTCCAGACTGGTCCAGAATAGTGGTCCCTCCATGGAGACCACTGTAAAGGTGAATGGAGTGTCTACAAGAGCTGTATTAGACAGTGGCTCCTAAGTGACAATTATGTTCCAGGATTGGTATCAGAAGCATTTGTCAGACGTGCTTTACAACCATTAGAAGGACTGCATGTATGGGGGTTAAGTGAGAAGGCCTACCCTATTCGGGAGTATATCAATTTGGCTATCTTTCCCACCTCCGGTGGCTGGAGGGCTTAACAAGTAGAGACTCTAGCCTTATGTGTCCCCCCACTGGACTGTATGATGGTGTCCCTTTGTTGATTGGAACAAATGCTCATATGTCTCGGAAGGCTGGCACAGTTGTGTTATGAAAAACAGGGGTCAAAAACTAGTAGAGTTTTAGAGTTCCAGCTTTAATTAAGAAGGCCTATGAGGCACAGAGATGCTGGAAAAAATAGAACCAGAGGAACCGGTCGGAATTGTATGGAAGAAGGATCCTGAGTCTCTGATTCTGGCGCCCAAATGCCCAGTGTACCTTACAGGAGAGGTCCATATCAGAAAGGATGTTATGAATAAAAATATTAATGTTGGATGCACCAGGCGAGTGGAAATGCTGAGGGACTACTGGTCAAGTTTAGTATTTTGCCTGCTAGAGCCCATGCTTATGCCAGAAGGGTAATGGTCCAAGTTCATAATGTGTCTGAAAGAGACATTCTGAGTAAATAGAGGTTGCATCCTGGCTACTGTGCATTGTGCAGACACTGCAGTGCTACCCAGCAGCAAGAGTTCAAGGAAGAATGACAGAGTAACGCCTGACTTGTTTGATTTCGCGACTTCGCTGCCAGCTGAATGGAAAGTGAGGATCAGTGAGAAGCTTGCCCAGAGAGACCAGGTGTTTTCTTTTAGCGAATGGGACGAGGATGCGCAAAGGAGCTGGAGCACAATATCCGCTGCATGACGAAAGACCATTTCGTGAGAGGTCTCGACGCCTGGCACCCGCTGACATAGATGATGTGGAGACGGCATCTGCAAGAGATGTTAGCTGCTGGTGTAATACAAGAATCCAGAAGCCCTTATGCTTCCCCATTGTGGTAGTGAGGAAAAGAATGGGACAGTAAGGATGTGTGGATTATCGCATCTTAAACCGCGGACTATCCCTGATCAGTACACAATGCCCCGCATTCAGGATGCTTTGACTGCCTAAACGGGAGCAAGTGGTTCCTGTGTTGGATCTCCTCAGTGGGTACTACCAGATCCTGATGGCCCAGAGGACCGTGGAGAAGACAGCCTTTATCTGTCCACTTGGCTTCTATGAATTCATGAGGATGCCTCAAGGGATTTAGGTGCCCCAGCCACTTTTCAACAATTGATGGAGCGTGCAGTGGGGGACATGGACTCACTTAGAGTGCCTGGTATACCTAGATGATGTTATTGTGTTTGGCAGCTCACTGAGGAACATGAGAGCAGATTATTTAAGGCATTGGACCAACTGGAGGACTTTGGCCTTAAACTGTCCATTGATAAGTGTCAATTTTTCAAACATCAGTAAAGTATGTGGGACATGGTATCCACTAAGGAATAGAGACTGACCCAAGTAGCAGTTGGAGGCCTTGACCACCCGGCCACAAGCCCAAAAATCTAAAAGAACTGCCAAGATTCCTGGATTCTGTGGTTATTATCGGCACTTCATACAAGGACTATCTAAGAGTGATCCGCCCTTTACTTAACCTTACTCAAGGGTATCCCCCAACCCACAAAAAATACTAAAAGTCAGCGGCCCTCAAGACTGAAAGAGGATTTTCATCCGAGTGAAGGTATTTTGGCCCGCTGGACTCCTGATTGTGAGACTGCTTTTCATGAGATCATATATCAACTCACTCATGCTCCAGTGCTGGCCTATGTCGATCCAAGAAAACCTACATCCTGCACACTGATGCTAGCTTGCAAGAGTTGGGGTGTTGTACCAAGAGCATGAGAATGGCCTGAGACCAGTGGCCTTGCCAGTAGAAGCCTGACCCCATCCGAAAAGAACTATCCTGTACATAAGTTAGAGTTCCTAGCTTTGAAGTGGGCTCATTGTTGACCAATTCCATGAGTACTTGTATGGGAGTAAAATACTAGTAAAAACTGACAATAATCCTTTGACCCATGTGCAGACCTCAGCTAAGTTGGATGCCACTGGCCATAGGTAGCTTTCTGCATTATCTACATATGATCATGTTTCTCAATAATGAGCAGGTCTGAACCACATAGATGCTGATGTTTTCTCCCAGAGGTCTGTTCCCAGAATGATTGGGTCCGATTGCAGAATTTGACATTCGGGCACTCTGCCGAAGTTTGACAGGGAGGAACAATGTCCACGGACGCAGTGGACTGCATGGTGGATTGCTTGGGACCTCTGAGAATTGCAGTATACCTGCTGCTTATTGCCACTTTTCTGCAATAGACATTGCGCACTGCCTCAGCTGGACAATGACAGTATTCGTGGGCTCAATCTCGCGATCCCATGATCAAAGCAGCTTTTAGCCTCTATGCAGGAAAAGATGTGTCCAAATTATGCTCCACTGATTTGAGAACTGCACTGTTATACAAAGAAGGTCCTAAGTTGAAACTGGATCAATAAACTGTTATACAGAGAAACAGTAGACAGAGGGGACAAGTAGACAAACAACAACTAGTGCTGCCCACTGCCTTTTGAGACTCAGTACTGAGGTCCTTGCACAACCACATGGGGCACCTTGCATAGACAGAACACTTGACTTGGTGAGATCCAGACTTCATTAGGCTCCAAGATGGGGGCTGATGTGAGCAAAACATTCAACTCGTAGTCTGCTTTTTCATAGAGGAAAGCTTTGGCCCTCAGGAAGGCTGCCCCTTGTTAACATCATCACCAGTGCACCCATGGAGCTGGTCCAGTATTGATTTTCTGAGTTTGGAGTCAGATCAAAGAAATATCAGTAATGTGTTGGTGGTCACTGACCATTTCACGAGATATGCCCAAGCTTTCCCCACCAAAGACCAGAAAGCATCCACTGTGGCCAAAGTACTGTAGAAAACTTTTTGTTCACTATGGGCTCCACAAAGAACCATTCTGATCAAGGGAGAGACTTTTGAGAGTCGCCTGATCAAAGAGATGCTTTCTGTGGGAGTGCGAAAGTCCAGAACCACTCCTCACTACCCCCAGGGGGACACACAGCCTGAATGTTTCAACCAACGACTTGCTAGATATGCTAGGGCACCCTGCACCCAAAGGACGCCTAGATGGAGCTAACAAATTAGCACCCTGGTACATGCTTATAACTGCACCTAAAGTGATGCCACTGTCTCTCCCCCAGCTTGATGTTTGGAAGAGAAGCCTGACTACCAGTAGATGTGTTGTTGGGTCTCTCCTGATGGGGTTCAAGCTGACAACTATTTACAGTATGTAAAAGTTAAAATGCCCAGCTAACTCATGCGTACTCAACTGGTCAAACCATGGCTGCCAAAAGAAATCTACAATAAAGAACGGTATGATAAAAAGGTGAAAGCACAGGAACCCAGGAGGAGATCGGCATTGCTAAGAAATCTGGGACTGTATGGCAAACACAAGATTGCTGACAGATGGCACCATCTCCTCACATTGTAGTGGGCAAACTGGATGATCTGCCAGTGTACAAAGTAAGGCCTGAGAACAATTCAAAAGATGTAAAACAATGCATAGAAATCATTTACTGCCCATTGACAACCTTGATTGAGTCTGGAGTCTCCTGTGAAGATGCCCCTCTGGACCAGTGACTAGAGCTGCCAGCAAGAAAAGATCAAGGAAGTCTGCACCTCACAGAAGCAGAGTTAAAGTGTTCCCTGCACAAGTCCCAGTTGAGTAACATGACTGTCAGTCCATATCAGAAGAAAGTGAGAGTGACTTTGAATACTATCCTCTTACTTAACTGAGTCAATTGTTTCGGGCAATCCCTAGTCAACACTGGAGACAAAGCTGGGCCTTCTGGACTGTCTAGCCCCCAGCTTCATCCCTGAGCCACTGCTCCCAGAAAGTGAAGTGCAAAGCATCAGATCAGATGTAATGGAATCATTGTGCATGGTTGAACTGTTTGAGCTTTCAGGAGGAAATGATAGATTGGGGCAGACTGGTGATACACCCGAACAAGAAGAGTATTTTGAGTGCCCTGACAGTCCACTGCCAGTGTCCGAAAGCTCTCCATGGAAAGCTAAATGTTGTGGACTCAGAAACTGTAACTCCTGAGCTGAAAAGTGCCCCAAGTTCTAGCCTCTCTACCCCCAGGGAGACTCCTGACAAGTGAGGTACACTGCTGAAATGAGGCTCAGAGTGCAGAGACTGTAACAGTTCCCCTAGAAAGACTGGTCAAGCTGTAAGTGCCTGTGGTGCACCTCAGTTATGATTCACTTGGGAGGCCTGTGGACTTGCCCTCTCAATGTTGTCCATAAAGGAGTGTAGTGTCCCGAGCTCATTGCCCAAACTGAGCGCAGTGCTAACTCCAGTTACTTGTGTTGTTCTTACATGGTGCCCTTGCCCTGTCCAGCCTCAAGGTAACTGATAGGGAAGGGCCCTCTCTCAGGTTTCATGTACAAGAGGTAATAACTTGAGTTATGGTACAATGTGTGTTATACTGTGTAAAGAGTGATGTACCGGCAATGTTTCAGAAATGCGTTCTTGGTAAAATGATATATTGACTGATGATTATATGTGTGTTCCACGCAAATGCATATGGTTGCAGTTAAAACTTATGGGTACTTGCTTGACGCGATCGCCAAGCTTCCCAGGCTAGGAAGGGGTGCAACCTCTGCAAAATGGGGGTTCCCAAAAGACTTCCAGGAGCTTGCTTGAATGCTCCAAGCCTGAATGGTGTTTCAATGCTTAAGCCATTTATCAGTGAGTGTTTTATATTTTGTACTGTTCTTTAAGAGCTGTCTGCTTGCAGACATAATTAGTTTGTATGGGGACTGTGAGCTTCTCGTTTGAGTACCACTCGAGTTGCTGCCAATTACTCCATTTTTGCAGTCACTAGAGTGCAAAGGGAACTCATCTGAAAGATGTAACTGTTTGCCAGAAATCATTTACGGTAATAATGAAATTACAGTTTGTCTAACTCCTTCTTGCAGTTAGAACTGTGTCTGCCTAGTTCCCTCATTCTGGTTTTGAACTGAACTGGACCAATCAGTGTGGGGTAAGCTAGCTCTAAAATGGTGCTTGGACTAATCAGAACTTGGACTCATAATCTGAGCCAGCCACAAGAGGATTGTATATGGCAGTGACTTGGAGATGTAGTTTAGACTTCGGCCTTTTTGGACCAACAGCAGCAGTCTGACGAGAGTGACAGCCAATCCAGTCAAGTAACTGGGAGGAACTCAAAGGAAGTGCCTGGTTTTGTCTGTTGGAGTTTCAGCTAGCTCTGGCAGTGAAGGGAAAGAAACCCTGTGCTCCTTCAGTGCACAGTTTCGAGTCAAAAACATGTGTAAGGCCCAGAGTTCCGTCTGGTAGCTTGTGTAACTGCTTGTTAGGACTGAATCCATCCTGTGAAAAGAATCAAAGGATCTCTGAAGAGTAGAAACCAGCTCACCCTGTAGAAGACTGGAGAAATTGTTGAATTGCACTCGGGTCTATCAGGAACTGAATCTGCTGTGTGTTCTCCCTAGGAATTGTGCAGTAATTGCATCGACAGAGAAGCAGCCTGCCTGGTATAGTACTTTTTTTACCATATAAATGTGTGAAGAGTCTCGTGGAGCTCAAGAGTAGCCCTGCTGGACGTTTGAAGGACCTTATCTTGTTTGGAGGTCGTGTAGTCAATTCAGGGTCCGTCCCTCGTTGAATTGCCACATTAAACCTAAATGGAATCACCGTACCGCTGACTGTTTAAACTAATTTTTTCACTGTGAAAGGGCCCCACCAGCTGCCACGGTTTGACCAGCCACTAGGGCTTAGCCCAGGACAGTAACTGGTAGGGATAGGCCTGCACAGAGCCATAGGTAGATAGTAAGATAAGTTAATTAACCTGATTTCCTGTCCTTGTTATATCCCTAAATAAATCAGAGCTGCTTGTTTCAGCAAAAGTTATACTGCCTGAGTGTATTTGTCTATGTTAAAGTACTGTACCGTGATTGTTTCATTGCATCTTATTTCACAGGAGGTCCCAGTGCCGAATCTAGTCCTGGGGGTAAGTGTATTGTGAAGGTAATTTGATATATTGTGGGCCACTAGTGGAAGAAAGGGGTTGCAGTGTCCCAGAGGGCTGTGACCAAGTAAGTTTAACTATTGCAAACCCTGACCTCTGGGTGGAGGCACCCGCCATTGGATCCAGGCCCCCAACCTGTTAGTGGCAAATCAGGTAGGGGTAGTAGCCCCGGGATAGCGCCTATCTAGAAAGTTATAATCGATAACATCAGTCTACATTTTCACCACCATCAAGTGTGTTGTAATGCCTCCTGATGTTACCTAGTTATAAATCTAATAGTGTTTTACCTTACTATTGAAGAAAATCACCAAATTGAAACTTTTCTTGTTTGGAACTGCAACTTTTTATTAACTATATTTGCAATATCACTACATAGGAAGAACTTCATATATCAAGTTAGGAACGGAAATTCAAAGTACAACTGATATCCATCAAAAGTTAGGGTTTAAAGTTCCAAAAGTGTCTGTATCAGTGAACCAATAAATGTAAAATGAACCATTGTTCTTCTTCGATTTTCGGGTGCTGTCCCAATGAAGATGATGCACTTAAAAACTCTTAGGGGATCAAGTCAGGACAAGTGTTATTAAATTGACCTTAGACATTTTGCAAGAACACATCATATATGTTAATTCAGTGATAAATTTAACCAATTTCATGTCTTATTAATAAAGCATATATATCCAAAGTCTTGTTTAGTTTGTGAATTCAGTTGTCAGTTTTTCTGATGTCCGGCCACCCCCACCTTCAACCACAGAGAATAATTACAGAAAACTTGTCTATTAGTGTCCAGTGGTTGCCCCCCTTCAACACCCTGCACCATCACAACTAATGTATCCTTCTGTCCAGGAGATCTCCCACACCCTCCAAGACCAGGCACCATCACACCAAAGCTATTCACTGCTTCTCCTCATCCCAAGACCCAGAAAACACACAAAACCATTTCCCTGTGTCCAGACCCCCCACCATCACCTCCAAAGACCAAACCATCACACAAAAAGTATTGCTTTGGTGTAAGGGTATCTCAACCCTCCAAACTCCAGCATCATCACACCATGTATTACTTGTCTCCATCCCCACTCTGAGACCTAGCAACACCACACAAAACCATCTTCTGATGTCCAGGGCCCACCACCACCTTCAAACACCCAGAACCTATCACATATATAGTTTTCCCTATTGTCTGTCAGTCTCCCAAATCCTCCTATACCAGGCACCACAAAATGTAAAGCATATAACTGACCTTGACTAGTAATCAAATTAAGTTCGAAATTCTTCCAAAAACTGGTGACAAATGGCCCCCAACAAGCCCTCCCATATCAGTCACCACCACCACAAATGCATTCAGTGTTGTTTAATGGACCCCGATTCCCTCCCAAATCAGGTGCCACAACAAATTTAAGCATTCCCTGGTGTTAAATGGTCCCCCCACAAGTCATCCCATATCAGTCCCTACCACCACAAATGCATTCACTGTTGTCCAGTGGTCATCCAATACCCTCCCATATCAGGCATCATCACAATTTAAACATTCTATGGTGTCAAATTCACCAACACAAGCCCTCCCATATCAGGCCCCACCATCAAAATTGCTGTGTTTTGTCACAGTCCCCCACCCTCCCATACCAGGCGCCACCCCAGGTTAAGCATTATCTGGTGTCCAATGGCCCACAACAAGGCCTCCCAGCATTAAGGATGCAATACTTGATGCAACATCCCATTGTGTGATACAGAAAGGAAGTGCAAAAGAAGAAGGAAACCACTTTGGTTCTCAAATACAGTAGCAGAAGGTCAGAACCAAAAGGCTGGCCTTCAGGAAATGTAAGGGAACACAGCGGGATGAAGATAGGAGGCATACCAAACTGCCCTAAGGAAGCAGGGAAGGCAGTAAGGCAGGCAAAGTCCCAAACTGAGGAAACACTAGCACAAACAGTAAAAGAAGGTGACAAGACTTTCTATAGATACATTAGTGAAAGGAGAAAGTCCAGAGGGGGTATTGCTAAGCTTAATGGAGAAAAGGGAGGATGTGAGGAGGAGGACCCTGTAAAGGCATCTATCCTAAATAGATACTTCTGCTCAGTATTTACTGAAGAGAAGGTAGGGCAGGGCCCACAGCTCAGCATCATGGACACAGGGGGGAGGGAGGTGAGCACTACTCCCTTCACAAAGAAAGGTCCTACAAGAGCTTGCTAAGCTCAGGATGGATAAAGCAATGGGACCCGATGGCATACATCCCAGGGTACTTAAGGAGCTAAAGGTGGAACTAGCAGAGCCATTAGTAGAACTGTTTAGTGAGTCTCTGAGCACAGGAGAGGTCCCAGAAGACTGGAGAAGGGCTCATGTGATCCGCCTCCACAAGAGTGGCAGCAGGGAGGAGGCGGGAACTACAGACCAGTCAGTCTTACCTCAGTAGTGGGCAAGATTATGGAGGCACTCTTAAGGAAAGGATAGTGCAACACCTGGAATCCATAGGGCACAGGATCCAAGACAGCATGGGTTTACAAAGGAAGGTCCTGTCAAACTAATCTCATAGATTTCTTTGACTGGGTAACCAGAGTGGTGGACCAAGGGGGAGCAGTTGATGTTGCCTACCTTGACTTCAGCAAAGCTTTTGACACTGTTCCACATAGCAGATTGATAAATAAGCTGGGTAGGCTCGGGTGGTCAGAAGTTGGTCAACTGGGTGGCAAACTGGTTGACGGGCAGAAAACAGAGAGTGGTGGTAAATGGTATACAGTCAGAAGAGATGCAAGTCACAAGTGGGGTACCTCGGGATCAGTCCTGGGGCCAGTCCTCTTCAACATCTTCATTATGACCTTGCAGATGGACTGAAGGGTAAGAGCTTGTCTGTTTGCAGATGACACTAAGATCTGCAACAGAGTAGATGATCCAGATGGAATTGGGCAAAATGAGAAGAGATATGGATAAACTAGCAAAATGGTCAGAAGAGTGGCAACTGGGATTTAATGCAAGAAGTGCAAGATCATGCAACATAGGGAAGAGAAACCTGAAGCCACCTATAGGCTGGGAGGGAGTGTTAGCAGTCACAAAGGAAGAAAGAGACTTGGGCATCGTCATCACTGATGACCTGAAATCATCAAGCAGACCTCTAAAGCAGTAGGTAAGGCTAGGGGGTGTTAGGGTGTATTAGTAGGGTATCACAAGTCGTAAGAGGAGGTAATAATCCCTCTTTACAAGACACTGGTTAGGCCCCATCTGAAGTACTGCGTGCAGTATTGGAGGCCACACCTTCACAAGGACATTAATCAAATTGAGGCAGTCAGAAAGGGCAACAAAATGGTGCAGGGACTGCATCAGAAGACATATGAGGACAGATTAACAGAGCTCAATATGTATACCCTTGAGCAAAGGAGGAAGAGAGGGTGATATGATGGAGGCATTCAAACACCTTAAGGGCATTAACAAGGTGAAAGAGTCTAACATGTTTAAATATAAGAAAATTAGCAGGACAAGAGGACACAGCATGAGATTAGAGGGCGATTAGGGGAATGTGAGGAAATTCTTTTCACAGAAAGGGTGGTGGATGCATGGAATGGCTTACCACAAGAAGTGGTGGCTATGAATACAGTGCAGGGCTTCAAACAGGCATGGGATAGGCATAAGGGAGCAATACAAATGACTATGAATAGACAGGCCACTGACAGAGCAAAGGCCGATGGCACATTTATAAGGTAGAAAAAGAAATGGGCAGACTGGATGGGCCTTGCGGTCCTTATCTGCTGTCAACTTCTATGTTTCTATGTTTCTATGATTTGAATATCCCAGTGAGGAGGTGGAGGTGATGTGAGGGCTGAGTGCATTCATCCAGCCGGGTACACGGTGTGCGAAGAATCTTTGGCCCAGAGTGGTGTGCATCGGGGGACCTATAGAAGCTGACGTTCAGACCCTCTGGTGTTACGTGGATTAGTGTTTGGGTGCAGGAGGGCTTGGACACTAGGTGGAGTAAGGCCCAAAGTAGTTTTTTCACCATCAAGCAGGTAAAGGTGCTTTGTCACGGTTAGCGAGTTGAAGCCATCCCGTTTGGCGTAAAAGCTCACATGTATGTGTGAGTCAGTGGGATCCAGTAAGCAGTCGACAGGCCTTGTTTAGGGAGGTCGTTATGCACCTGAGGGCAGTAGTAGAGGCAGATCCATAGATTATGAGGCCGTGAGTCTATGCGGAGACCACAGAGACATAGGAGTAATTTTCTCAGCCCTATTGCATGCTGCCTCTCCACCTCCCCCACATCTCTGATGTTGTGAGGATCCACATTCCTGTGATTGAGGCAACAAAGAGAAGCCCTTCCTGATGGGTGAATACCTGCTGATCCTTGTTTGTAGGTTTCAGTGGCTGGGGATAAAAACCTAGATTGCAAAAAAAATATATAGCAACAAAAATAAATTTTATTAGGCCCACTGAAAAAAAGCCTTGGAGGTTAGACCTGTTGGAACAAATAACATCCACTCAAGATGGCAGGAGTGAACTGTTTTAACAGTCCCAACTACCATGAGAAATCTAGCAACCCCATACCCTACTGGGAAAGTAAAAGCTCTCCTGTGCTACAATGATGGGTTCAAGGTGAGCATACATGTTCTCTCTCCTTTTCTCTTCATCTTTAACCGCCTTTCATTCTTTCTTCCTTCCTCTCACTCTTGCCATAGCTTCCTCCACTTATCAGACAATCCAGTTTTTATGCCATCGGTTGGGAGGGGTGCTGGTTCAGCCTCATTAGAACCACTGGTGGGAAACATTCTGCAATGGAAGCATTCAATAGAATATTCTTGGGGCAAAAAATCTACATAATAAGTCTAATTAATTAAAAAAATGCTGTGCTGTATGTTGCTAATAAAAATATTGATATGGTCCAACAACGTCTGGGTAGTGAGTATAGCAAACTAATGGGATGGTTAATGGAAAATCAACTTGTGCTTAACAAGAACGGGACTAAGAGAATGCTTGTTTGTTCTTCTTTAAAAACCATGAAGTTACATGAAGCTTTTACGATAACTGCATATGATGATACAAAAGCATATATTGTCCCTGATTTTAAATATATAGGTGTGACTTTGGATAGTGATCTTGAGGCCAGATATTCAAACCATTGTGCCTAGTGCAAAACCATAGCTCTGGAATAGCACTGGATTTGCATGAGGCTGCATATATTCAAAAGTCTTGTGCGCCCGGCGCTGTGGGGTGGCGCCGACGCTAATAGATAATAGCATGCAGGGGCGGGGTTAGAGAGGTTGCCCATAAATGCCAGCAGTGCGGCATATTCAAAGGTCTAGCGCGCATTACTACAGGCATTAGTGCAGCCTCTAGCATGGCACTAGATACTGCCGAACAAAAGCTGGTGGTATCGCGGCATGTCGTGATGGGTGCACCCCACATCGTGGCCCCTGTAGCCGTGGTAGTACAGTACACTTCCTGGTAGTCCAGTGGTCCCCCCACCCCCCTGCATGACTCCCAACCCATTTGCAAGAAAATTAAAAGTAATTTCCCTAGTAGTCTAGTGGTCCCCCACCCCCTGCATGAATACTGACCCATTTGCAATACAAGTAAAATAATTTCGCTGGTAGTCTAGCGGTCCCCCAACCCCCTGCATGAATCCTGACCCATTTGCAAGAAAATTAAAGGTAATTTCCCTGGTAGTCTAGTGGTTTCCCCACCCTCCTGCATGAATCCCGACCCCAAGCACCATACAAAATGACTGTTCCCTGGTAGTCTAGTGGTACCCCCACCCGGCAGTGATGCTCCCTCTCAGCCCAGAAACAATCTATGAATAGGCAGGCGACAAGCTCAGCCTCTCTCACCACCACGGCCGGCCGCCCGGACTGGGAATGCGATGAAGCTCATTCGTGCCTCAGTCGGCCGACCAGCGTGGTGGTGAGCTGAGCGTCGCCCGACTCGATTAAGGTGTTTGGAAGAGCATCACTGCGAATGGCTCCTGATACTATTTTCTTGCAAATGGGTTGGATTCATGCAGGGGGTGAGGGTCCACTAGACTGCCAGAGAAAATCATTAATTTTATTGTAAATGGGTCTGGATTCATACAGAAGTGGGAGGACTGCTAGACTTCAGAAGAAATTACATTTACTTGTACTGCAAATGGGTCAGGATTAATGCAGTGGGGTGGGGGACCGCTAGACTACCAGGGAAATGAATTCTATTGTGAATGGGTCGGAAAGGCACCGACTGTGCCTGGCAGCACACAGCTCCTGCTGCTTCTGGCCTGTACTTCTATTCTGACCAACAGGGGATGCTGTGGGTATGCCTTGGCCTGCAGCGTCCAGCCTGTACTTCCATTCCGACCAAAGGGGGCTTTGTGCTCCATGCAGTAGCACCAGGCAAACTGCATGGTAATGTATGCTTAGCAGCACTTAATGAGATGCAAATGTACCTGTTTGCCCATGGATTACCTAAGTAGGCTCATTTGCATGGGAGCTTTGAATATAGCTCCTGTTTGCCCCGAGCTAACCAGTTTGCACCGGGCTAATGTGTTACCACTGTGCAATCAGGTTAACCCTGGGCAAACCTCACTTCAGCATAGCACAGTTCTACAGTGTGTGGCTTACTTTGTTGTTTGCAGTAGATGTCAGACATCTCTGTGCAATCACACACAATGTTCTCCACCCGCAACACTGGCTTGCTCCAGAGTCTAATGAGCTGCAGTTGCAGTGTGCACACCCCTGTTGTTATATTCAGTGCTGTCTTATTCCCAGGCAAATTTTGCCCTGCACTCCTGGGCCTGTTTGCCCGGCTTCCTTTGCTTGCTATATTCAGCAGGATTTGCACCAGGCTGTTTCCTTTTGAATATAGCTTGCTTTGTGCTCCGGGCTAAGTTTGCCCGCCGGGCAGTGCTAATTTAGCTCCGGGGCAAAGTTTTGAATATCTGGCCCTTAGTTGGGTACAATTTTTTTTATTACATTTTCAGTGTACAATTGTTTTATTTATTGTATTCATGTCTGTTTTTCATTTTATGGTTTTATTTAGTTTGTATGGTGTGTATACTGTTCTATGTATTTTGGTTTTTATTAGTAATGTAATTTCTGCTATACTGTAACAACTACTGAGTGTCTATGACCCCACTGGTTCAAGCCTGTAAAAGACCATGTGGCCCATGTTTTTACCAGGTTATCAAAAGTTATAAATAAATTTAAAAAATAATTAGGCTACTACACTCCAACACTGTTGCAAGGATAAGCATGGGTAGGGATGGACACCTATCTAGACCTTTGGTTGTTGGAAAAAATGTTAGGCAGGATTGTGTTGCCTCTTTCTCCTGATGCTCATATTAACACAATAACTGACCATACCTGTGTGTATTGCCGTCCTCAAAATCCAGTCTTAGAGAAGTTCTTTTACTTTCATGCAAAGATGATGTCATCATTTTGTTTATAACCCTGTGGGCCTAGAAACACTTAACTAATTGGTTAATAAACTAGAAGCCCTAAATTTAGAAAAATAGTGGTGTTTGCTAGCTACTGAACTGGGAATAAGTCATGGTTTTTAAATGGTAATAGACTGGGAACTGTGAAAAGCTGCAAATATTTAGAGCTAAAATTCACAAATACTAATGTACAGTCAGCAAAAACTAGGCACTCACCCCTCTTTATCTCAGAAGGTGCTGCTCCGTGCATATTATAGAAAAGGCAGTTTATTAAGTGCTGATGGTGGCAACAAGCACACTCTGCTATGCCTGATTCATTTCAGAATAAAAATTCCTTTATCAAAGGCATGCAGATTGGCAGAACAGGCTAGTAAACCCCTTTATATACCAAATATGATGTTATAAAAAACGCCAAAATCAACCTATGATTAGCAACAAGTGCAGTGTGAAACAGGTGAATACTAAGTTAAAAATACTACATAATGGCTACAACATTAAAAACATACTTCCCTCATCAAACCCTCTCCCCACATTAAACACGAACAAGAAGCAATATTAAAAACTAAATATACAAATTGCTTTAAGCAAAAGTCATTCAAAACTCCTATGTTATACCAAAAATCTATACAGGACAGGTGCATTTTGATAAAGCTTCCAATATTGAATAGTTACAATAAAAAAAGAGAAAGAAGTGTGCAGGGAAAGTTTTTTGATATAAAGGAGTTTCCTAGTCTGTTCTGCATGCCTTTGATAAAGGAATTTTATTCTGAAATGTGTCAGGCATAGCAGAGTGTGTTTGTTGGCACCATCAGCACTGAATAAACTGCCTTTTCTATAAGATATATTGAGCAGCATCTTCTGTGATAAAGAGGGTGGGTGAGCCGATTTCTTGCTGTCTGGGCCCAGATATTTGGATTCATCGGGCAGTGGTGCAAGCCTGGAGCAGCACAACTGGGATGCGCCGGGACCAGGGCCAGGCCAGGTGATATTTAACGGTGATGCGCCAATGGCACAGCACCATGAAAATGGCACAGACAGAACACTCACTGTGCATGGCACAGTGGCACTGCGTTGGCACATGCCACAGATAGGGAGCATGAAGATGCGCTAACGGAAAAGCAGTTGCGCTGGGTGCACCACCCATGATATTCAGCGGAGGGCATGCAAATGAGGCCATAATTTATGCAAGACACAAACGGGGCCATTTGCATGTCATCATGGCCCTATTTGCAAGCCTTGCACAGGGCAGCCTGGCATGACGTGTGCAGTGGGGATCCCAGAGCATCCCCCGCCCCATAGCCGTAATTGTGATAAATGTAAAACAAAACATTCCCTGGTAGTCTAGTGGACCCTTCCCTCCCAAGTCCCTGACTCCCGATATATGTAA
This sequence comes from Neoceratodus forsteri, assembly GCA_016271365.2. Taxonomy (NCBI): domain Eukaryota; kingdom Metazoa; phylum Chordata; order Ceratodontiformes; family Ceratodontidae; genus Neoceratodus; species Neoceratodus forsteri. The sequence goes on along the minus strand of CM057449.1, from coordinate 756,050,612 downwards.
TATCCGACCTTCTCTGGTAGTCTAGTGGTCCCCCCTCCCTCCTAAGTCCCGATTCCCGATAAATGTAAGTGCCGGCCTTCCCTGGTAGTCCAGCGGCACCCCTCCCTCCCATGTCCCCGGTCGCTGTTACATACCATAGAAACATTCCCTGGTAGTCTAGTGGCACCCCTCCTATGTCCCTGATCACCGTAAACAACTATGAAGCCAGCCCTAGTGATACCTCCCCACCTGTTGCCATGATGTGGTACATCTCCATATATAATTTCCTGGTGATCCAGTGGTACCCCACCCACACAGCACGCCTTGCCACCCCCCCCTCCCATCATTGGTGGGTGGCTGCAACCTGCCCTCATACCACCCAACCACCGCTGAATGACAGGTACAGTATAGGCTTGCAGGGCATACCATCCTAGACAGTCCCAAATATGTAAATTAAGTCATTCACATATCTGGGACTGTCTGGTACAGTATGCCCTGCAAACTCAATAATCCACACTGTGGACCAATGGGCTTGCAGCCCATACTGTGCCTCTCATTTAGCAGTCACAGAGCGATATGTGGTTGCTTATGCCACCCGCCGATGAGTAGTAGGCTGGCAGCTGTGTGGGTGTGGGAAGGCTGGGAGGTGCCACTGGATCACCAGGGAAATTATATACAGAGATGTACCGCAATCGCGGCAACGGGCATGAGGGAGTACCACTAGACTACCAGGGCCGACTTCTATAGTAGTTTACGATGATCAGGGGATCGGGAGGGTGGGGGTCCACTAGACCACCAGGGACTTTTCTATCTCCATTTACTGGTGATCGGGTGCTTGGGAGGGAGAGGGGGTCCACTAGCCCATCAGCAAATGATGTCTACATTTGCCAGTGATCGGGAGGGTGGGGGGTGCCACTCAACCACTAGGGAGATGTGGGTGCTGTGGATGTGTTCTGGGTGGGCGGGTGGCCACCCACGGCTGGCGGCTGCTGTGTTGCACCCTGCAATATGGCAGCCTGTCTATGGGTGGCCAGGAGTTGTTCCAACTTTTCACAGGCTCAACTTTGAGCCCCCCTATGCGGCACACTGCAGGGTTGTGCCAGCATATGCGCTGCACATCCCGGGCTGAATATTGGGATGTGCCACATATGCATTGGCACACCCCCTACATCTGCTCTGCATACATTATCACTGCTCCCTGGTGCATCGGGATTTGCACTGCACCAGGCAGCCTTCTCAGTATCCCACCAGGGCGCAATGCGGGGTTGCGCCGACGCAACTTTGTTACACCAGGCACAACCCCTTTGAATATCTAGGCCTGTATGTTCATCCTTAAAATGAGCACTCCATCCATGTGCGGCTCCTGTGAGATTACAATATTTGTAATTGTGGAGCTACATACATAGAAACGTAGAGGTTGATGACAGAAGGAGACCACCAGGTCCATCTAGTCTGTCTTCTGTCTTTTAGCCTACCCTTCTAACTGCCCTTGGGTTTGAGGGCTCCCTTGAATTTGTCCCAAGCATTCTTGAAATCTACCACTGTGCTTGCCCCTGCCACCTCTGCAGGCAGGCTGTTCTAGGCATTCACCATTCTTTCTGTGAAGAAAAATTTCTTGGTGTTGGTGAAGAACTGCCCTCCTTGCAGCCTTGGATCATGTCCCCTGGTTCTGCTGCCCTTCTTAAATTGGAAGAGATTGTCTATGTGCACCTGGTTTATGCCTTTTATGTACTTGAATGTTTTGATCATGTTGCCCTCTCTCTTCTCTGTTACAGGAATACATGTTCAGTTCTTTCAGTCTATTCCGGTGCAGTCCTGAATCATTTTTGTTGCACTTCTCAGCACTGTCTCCACTCAGTTAATATCCTTTCTGAGGTGGGGCCTCCAGAAATGGAAACTGTACTCCAGATGAGGCCTAACCAGTGATCTGTGGCCAGCAGGATCACTTCCTCTTCCTGCTTGTGATTCTCCTCCCAATGCATCCCAGCATACCACTGGCCTTTAATGCTGCCTTCTTGCACTGTTTACCTACCTTCAAGTTGTCTGAGATAATGATTCCCATATCGTGCTCTTGAGTGAAGGCAGCTAGTCTTTCCCCTTCAAGGTAATGTGCCTTATTTGGATTTCTTTTCCTATGTGCATGACTTTGCATGTTTTGGTGTTGAATCTCAACTGCCTTGCTCCAGACCATTCTTCCAGTTTCTTGAGGTCAGCTTCCATCTTGTCCACTCCCTGCTGGGTGTCGACCCTGTTGCATATTTTGATGTTGTCTGTGAATAGACACACCTTTCTCTGTTGTCCGTTAGCTATGTCCGATATGAAAATATTGGCAGGGGCCCCAGTACTGAACCCTGGGGCACACTGCTGGTTACCCTACCTTCTGATGACAGTGTTTGGTTTACCTGCACTTTCTGGGTTCTGCCCTGTAACCAGTTTATAACCCATCTAACTACTTCTGATCCAACTCCTGTGTGGTCTAGCTTCTTTTCCAGCCTTCTGTGTGGGACTGAGTCGAAGGCCTTGCTAATGTCTAAGTAGATCACATCTACCACCCCGTTGTCATCTTTAACCTTTGTAACACAGTCAAAAAACTCAATCAGGTTTGTCTAGCATGACCTACCCACTGTGAAACCATGCTGCTTGGGGTCCTGATGGCCGCTAGCCTCCAGGAATGCCATGATCCTGTTTGAGTAGTGTCTCCATTAACTTCTCCACTATGGATGTGAGGCATACTGGCATGTAATTTCCAGAGTCCTTCCTGCTGCCTGATTTGTGGAGTGGGACCACGACTGCCCTTTTCCAATCTTCGGGCACCTCCCCACTCTTTAGGGATTTGGTGAATAGTTTAGCCAGTGGGGCAGCTAACTCTAATTTCAGTTCTTTTAAGATCCTGGGGTGCATTTCATCTGGCCCCATGGCCTTGTCAGCTTACAGTTTATTTAGTGCCTTCAGTACTTTGGTCTCCGTGAAGGGGCTAGTAACAACCCCTTGTCCATGGATGTTGCATTTTGCCATTTCTGGGCCATCGCCTGGGTCCTCCTCAGTAAATACTGAGCAGAAGTACTTGTTCAGAATGTCTGCTTTTTCTGTGTCATCTTCTGTTGTTTTCCCTTCCTGAGTTGTAATTTTGACTTTTGCCTTCCTTCTGTCCCATATATATCTAAAGAAGGATTTGTCTCCTGTCTTTGCCCTCTCTGCTATACCTGCTTCTGTCTGTGCTTTTGCCTGCTTTATTTTTTTGTTAGCTTCTTTCATCTTCTCCTCGTATGACACCCAGTCTTCTTCCTTGTTTGTTCCCTGGTATAGCTTGAATGCCATCTGTTTTTCTTCTACTATTTTAGCCACTTCCTTTGAAAACCATAAGAGGTTTCATTTTCATTTTGCTTTGGTAACCCTTCTGGCACATTGGTCAGTGACTGTCTGGATTGCTTTCTTAAGTTTCCCCACATGACATTGTGGTCATCCACTTGTAGATCAATTAAGTTGTTTCTTATATTTGGTCCTCATTTGGTTGAAGTCCACCTTTTAAAATCTAGTACTTTTATTTTTGAGTGGCATGTGTCTTCAGTTATGTTCATCTTGAAGCTAACCCTGCAATGGTCACTGTTACCCATATGGCATCCACATCGAGTTCCTTGACCCTCTCAGTGTTTGTGAGGAGGTCAAGTATGACATCTCCTCTTGTTGGTGTTTTGATCAGTTGACTTAGTCCTGCTCCTGTCATGTCAATAAGAAATCCATGCTTCTTGTTTTGCTGCCGTTAGTGCACTCCAGTTTATATCTGGAGGATTGAAGTCCCACACCAGTTTCACCTAAGCTCTCTGAGTCATTTTGAGTATTTCTTCTATCAGGTCTTTGTCTCCTTTGTTGCAGATACTATATCTACCTGTTTGATATTTGAATTGTGCAAAACTTGCTATTGAAAGGCACAAGCCAGAACTACTCTTTTAGTGTTGGTTTTCAGTTGTACCAAGCCAATTATATTGATTTGAGTTGGGAACAGAGCATGTCCCTAGAAGGGTACCCAGTTTGAATCCTTCTACCCCTAACCCACTAGCCTATGTTTACCAATTGCTGCAAGCAGCAAGTAACAATAATCCATTTCTATAAGAAGGTAATGAGGTACCTAGTGACATTAATAATCAAGAAGCTCGCTCACTCCAGGAAGCTTCTAAGAACCTGTACAAAGCTGCAGCAAAACCTTGTGAGTTGTATTGGAATCAAGTACACACAAAGCCATGCACTCAGTGGCAAGAGGGTGCTAGCCGTATCTAGGCTAGACAGAGAATACTGTATGGGCAACTATGCACAACCAGTGTGCTCTGCCACACAGGGGTTCTGATTCCCTCTGACCTTGAGAGCAAAGCTTGAGAGGTCCATTGGAATCAAAACTCCAAGGTAGCAGAGCACACTGGTTATGCATAAAGTTGCTCATCTTATATTTTTTTATAGTGCGTAGTATTATGTGAAATGTGTACATTGTGTGTTTTTCCTTTTCACAATGAAACTGACTTTCATAGACTCTAGCAGTCCTAGAATGCTGTTCTACCACAGAAGGGTACAATCACATTCCATGACATTTGAACTGTGGTACAACAGCATTTTGAAAATGATAGATTTCTATATAGAACAATGCTCTACTATACACTATAAAACAAACACAGTTTCAGCAACACTCATGCAGAAAAAAACAAAGATGAGGCAACTAAGTTTATTAATCACATGCCTGAGGGCATGGCACTTAGCTCTGGCACTTTGCCTTGAAAATGGAAGACTTTGTCAGGGGTGTAACTTTACAGTGACATAGGGCTGTCTTGAAGAGTACAAAAATTAGAGCAATTAAATTATTCAGTTACACATATCACCATGTTAAAGCACCTCAACTTGACACCATTATGACATACAATCACATCAGGTTATCCCCACAATGTGAATAAAATCCATTACCCTATAAAGTGCATGTACATTTCTTATAGTTAAAAGCAGCTGATTTGAGATCTTTCAATGCCTACCTTGGCTCGTGCAAATCGTAGTACTGAAAACAATTGAATTCTAGGTGTAACATCGCGCTAACTTGAGGTTTGGTAAAGTAGAAATGGAAGAATTCAAAATATGAAAGTGCAAATATTAGAAAGAAATTAGGGGAAAAAGAGAAATAGGATATGAGTAAGTACTTACATAAGGTCTTAAAATCCTCCCCTAGTATGTCTAAAGTAGTAGCTTCAACCGCTTATGATGTTAGGTTCTAAACTCATATCATAAAACACCCACAGGGTTATCAAGAGGTTGTAGACAAACCCAATTGTAGGTGGTGTGTTACAGTGAGTCCATAAAATGATCATGTACAAGATGGGAATAGTTTTAAATGCACTAATTAAATTTCTGCAACCAAAAATGTATCTCTACTTTTTTAAAGATTTAATGCCAAATGCTATCATCCATGTATGATAATAAATTATGATAAACATAACTAAATAATTGTTTCACTTATTGATAATTGTTCATGACGGTGCTCTCATGAATTACAAGTGCAGCATCTATCTCTTTATTAGAAGACATGCTATTTGTGTGTGGGGTTAGTCAAAAACATAAAATAACTGATGTAGCAAAAAAAGTAGTAAACATGCAATGATATAAAAAGTATTGGGGGAAGGAAAAGAGAAAAAATATAAGTTGAAAACTGGGACTGGCACTAGTCAGTTTTTGTTGTTGTTTTTTGCCATCATCTTGCAGCCAAATGGTTTCACATTTTGGTCGGAAATTTTCAGTGTAGAAAGGGCTTGACACACAGATGTTTCTTTGCTGGTTTGGTGAAAAAATATGAATCCGTTAGTTTTAAAATGTTGGGATCTGAGCATGCTCACACAATACAAAAAAAGGGAAGTGAGTCATCAAAAAAGGATTTACAAACCAAAACCCCAAATGTAAAACTAAATAACTTCAGAATGGATTAATATATATTTTTTGCCAAATCAGGAAAGGAAACATCTGTGGGCCATGCCCTTTCTACCCTGAAATTTCAGACCAAAATTCCAAACCATCTGCTTGCAAAGATGGCAAAAACAGCAACAAAACACTGTTAAGCTGGCATTTTCGTATTATGGAATATGAAACCTCCAAAAAGGATTAAAAATACAAACAAAAAAAAACCACACCTTTGGGTGTCCATTTTCCAACAGTTAATTTCAGAATCCACCTAATAGGGTCCCAGTGACCAACACATATATGTTGGTCTCCCCTCTATGCCATTTTTGTGCCTTTTTCCATTTAAAACAAAAAAAAAAAAAAAAAAAAGAAAACAAGATGGTGGCAAATGAAGAAAGATTCTTTCCTTCATGACAAAGGATCCCTCATGTGAAAACTTAACAGCTATTTTGCAGTACTTACTGAGCATGCTCAGAACCCACATTTTTAAAATTTAATAACTTTGGAATGGACTAATATGTTTCACATACCACCAGAGAAAATCATTCTGAACTAAACACTTTCTACCCTGAAAATGTCAGCTCAAAACTCCAAACCATCTGGGTGCTATGCGATGGCAAAAAAAAAAAAAAAAAAAAGAGAGTGATTTTTTATGTTGTTTTGCTATCTGCATCTCGGAGTCTGCACATCCAACTGGAATGAAATGCTGCACGTCAAGAGAGTTACTCCAGGAGGCTAGGTATGCAAACTTCGGTGCAAATCTGCTGAATGGTTGTGAAGTTTAAATTAAAGTGCCTACTCAACCTAAATATAGTGGCACTACTGCACCACTATAATATAGATATAGATGATATAGATATAGATATGTAGATGTTATATATATTATATCAATTACAGAAATGTAGTACATTGTAGCAAAGGTTCTCTTTGAGAAGAAAACACTTTGCAATTATTTATTATCTGTGATTTTCAACTTGCTATCTATAAATGTTTCACTGTTTCAGACATCAAAGAGAACCATTTAACTGTTTATGCTGACCACAACTTTATTTGATAAGCGCCCATAGTCAGTTATCACAGAAACATAGAATTTACTTGCAGATAAGGATTGCTTGGCCCACTGAGTGTGCCCATTTTCTCTGCCAAATATATCTCAGATCCTACTTGATCTCCCCCTCCCGCTTTTCCCTAAGAATCTCTTATGCCTATCCCTTGTATTCTTGAACCTCATCACTGTTTTCACCCCATCACCTCTGCTGGAAGACTGTTCTAGGAATCCACCACTTTTTCTGTGAAGAAGTACTTCCTCATCTCTCCTGAATCTACCCCCAGCTTCTTATCATTTCTCTTATCCTTGAGCACATTTTTCCAAAAATAATTCCCTCATGTACCTTGTTTGCCTCCATGAGATATTTAAAGGTCTCTATCATATCCCCCTTCCAGGATGTACAGTACATATTTAGGTCCTTTAATCTCTTCGTAGGGCTTGTAATGCAGACCCTGCACCATTTTGGTTACATTCCTCTGGACTGCTTCCACTCTGTCTATGTCCTTTCTGTGATGTGGTCTTCAGAACTGGACACAGTACTCTAGCTGGGATCTTACCAATGATCTACTTAGAGGCAAACACCACCTCCCTCTTTCTGCTGGTGATACCCTCCCTATGCACCCCAATATCGTTTACCCTCCCAACTGCCTTGTCGCACTGCCTGGCCACAATTAGGCCAGCTGATACAATCACCGCCAAGTATCTTTCCTGCGTGGTGGTCATCAGTACAATCTGCCCCATTTTGTACTCCAACCATGGGTTTCTGTGTCCCAAGTGCATTATTTTGCATGCTTTTGCATTGAAACCCTACTACCATATCCTTGACCACCTGAGTTTGCACAGGTCGCTGCTCATCCTTTCCACCTTCATCCCCAGAGCATTCACCCTATTGCAGACTTTGGTGTCATTCACTAAAGGCAGACCTTCCTTCTAGGTCCTCTGCAGTGTCACTATAATGACATTAAAGAGGACCAGTCCCAGCACTGATCCCTGAGGCACCCCACTAGTTGCCCTTCCGTCCTCTGAGTGAACTGTTTACCATCACCCTCTGCCACTTAGCCCTTAACCAATTTTTTTTTAAATTAAAATTTTTTGGTTTTGCCCCAATTTTCTTCTGTTGTACCCAGGGCCTCAGCACACGGCTGTGTGTGCCTGTGGAGCCAGCTTAGTCCCTTCTGCCCCTTCCCTGACAATCGCTGAGCTCCTCATGGCCTGAACAGCTATCCATCCTCCATCGGGTGGCAGGCAAGAGCCGGGGGAAACTCCACATTCCTTCCTGGGAGAGGAGAACTACCTTGTGGTAGCTCAATCCCACTCCTCACCCTCCCCAACCACTGACCCCCGACAACCCAGGCTCATTTCCAAACCTGGGTCACCTGTGTGGTGTGAGGTGTGGTGTACAGCAGCTCAACCCTCAGTGTCATGGGGCCGGCAGCCCATAACCAATTTCTTACTCAGTTAACAGCCTTTGGACCCAATCCTAAGCTACCCAGCTTGCTTTCTAGTCTCCTATGTGGAATGGTGTTGAGTGCCTTATTGAAATCTAGGTAGGTTACATCCACTGCTCCACCTGATCTAGTTCCTGATCACCCAGTCAAAGAATTCTATCAGATTTGTTTGACATGACTTCCCTTCCCATGAATCCATGCTGCCTCAGGTCTTGTAACCCTCTGGATTCAAGATATTCCACAATCTTTTCTTTCAGCAGCAATTCCATTAACTTTCCCACCACCAGAGTCAGGCAGACTGGCCCGTGACTGCCGGCCTCTTCCCTGCTATGAATCCCACTTTTTGTAAAGTGGGGCTGTGTCAGCCCTCCTCCAATCCTCTGAGACCACTCCTGTTTCTAATGAGCTGTTAAATACAGCCAGCAGAGGTGCAGTCAGCAAGTCACGGAGCTCCCTCAATACAACTGGATATATCTCATCTGGTAGTATTGCTTTGTCCACTTCAGATTTGTGAGTCCATTCAGGACTCTCTCCTCTGAAAATGAACTAGTGTCCACCTCCCTCCCTCCAATGCTCCAGTTACATTTTTGTGGCCCCTCCCCATCTCTTTCCTCTGTGATTATGAAACAAAAGTATTTGCTCAACATACCTGTCTTTTCTTGTGTCCCTTCTGCACTGACCCCCCTCCCCTTCCTTTTTAACCTTATAGTCCCACCCCGGTCTTCCTTTTTCCCTTGCATACCTAAAAATGTCTTGTCCTTTGTTACTGCTTGGCTATTCTCTCTACAGTTTGTGACTTTGTGCTCTTACTGCTCTTCCTGCTTCCTCTGTTTCCTCTGATACACCTCCCTATCCTCCTCCATATGTGTCTCCTTGCACCTTCTGAATGCTATCCTCTTAGTCTTTACCTTTTCAGCCACCTCTTTCAAGAACCATCTATTTTTCCTCTTCTATTGCTCCCTTGCTTGACACAGAGGTTTGTTGCCTTCACTATGGCCAAGGCCCCTAGAAATCTATGGCGGCAGAATTTCATGAGAACTTGCAATCTACTGCAAGAACTTCTGCAGCTACTAGAATTCACTCTTCTTGTTGATTTTTATTAATATTTCTGTTTATTCATAGAATCTGGTTCCCTTCTGCTTCTTTTTATATCAAAACCCCATATGCTCAGGATGTGATGTTATCATTGCTATAACATCATACATTAGCTAATGAAATGGCTGCATTCTGCAACAGAAATTAATAGTCACTTATCTGCCACAGCCCACTGCCAGAGATGGAGGCACAGCACATCAGACATGATGATATTTGCTTAACCTACACTACAGCCTCATACAATTTTCAGTCTTACATTATTGCACTAGGGTCAACTTAAATAAAACCTTGTCAATAGCACAGACCTGTTAAGGCCATACCTCACTTTGTACAAACTTATTTGTGCCTTTAAGGTATAGAGATGCCATCTGAAATGAATAACTGGTAAAATGAATTTAACTGCCATTTTTAAGAAAAATAAAGTAATTATGCCCAGGAAAGTGGAATATAATAATGTGTAGACCTGTTGAAAGAATAACCTGTTAAATAAATAATTGCACTGTATGCATTGTTGCCAGGGTTATTGATTACATACTGTCATTGGTTGATAGACGCGCCTAAAAATTATGGAGAAATGTTGTGTGCAGGGACAGCTGTTGGGCCAGAGGGGTAGCATTCTGTGTTTCTGTGCCAGCAACTCAGGTTCAGAGATTAGCTCTGGGAGCTGGCTGGGCAGCACAAGGATTGTGGGACACATCACTGCTCGGAGACTGGGAAGGTATGGTGCAGTGTTCTGTCACCACGGCAGACACATTGTGATGGGCTAGAGCTCTGTCATAATTGGTTCACATGCATGTCATGGCCTGATGGTGTTCCCTAGTGTGTCAGTGGAAGCAGGCTGACATGAAAAATGAGTTTTGCAATAACACCTCTATTCTGTTTATTCCATTTCTAATGAGACCTGTTTGAATGAGGATGCAATTTCATGGAAATTAAAAAAAATAATATATATATATATATATATATATATATATATATACGCACACACACACATACAGTATCTCTGTCTCTCTCGCTGTATATACACACACATACACACACATATTTGTATGTATGTTACTGATTGCTTATAAATATATAAGTGATACACAGTGGAACCTCATGAGTGGAGTAAGCACATACAAATATATAAATGATAGACAGTGGAGACCTCATTAGTGGGATAGATAGCATGCATATAGAAATACCTTATTTATCAAACAAGGTCCCTCTGCATATGTCATTTATGCATTTGGCTAGGACCTTAAGGGAGAGACATTTGTTTTGCTTTTTTAGGCATAAAATTATTTCTATAAGTCTGTTATTTTTTGAACTAGTGTTACTGTGATTTCCCCCATCCTGATTTCTATAACCACTGCCATGAAAGTGAAGTCAGGATGACAAGCTGACACTGTGATGTGGTAGTTTGTTAGTGCCGCAGAATTTCCACAGAAATTACAAACCACCACCGAAGAAGTTCTGCGGCAAATGGTAGTCATGCCACAGAACTTGGTCCCACTGTGCCGCAGAAAAGTAGGGGCCTTGACTATGGCCCTTTTTAGTTTCCCCCACTGTTCCTCCACCCACCCAGTTCACTCCTCCCCCCAGGTCATTCATGAGGCATTCACCCATGTTTTTCAACTTTGCTTTCCTGAAGTCCAGGACCCTCTCCTTTGTGTGGTTCAATTCCACAGCTCTCCTTATATTGAATTACATTGTATGGTGATTGCTGGTACCCAGATGACTCCCCAGCTTGACACCTGCAACACTGTCCCTGTTGGTGACTTGGGGCAGAATTTTCAGAGCATCCCTACATAGCCACAGTTTGCGGGGCTGCATCACACCCCAGCTGTGCCAGGGACCCTGCACCTTATTCGGAAAGAAAAAGGGTCTCTGAGCCACAAATCCAGGAGGTGTAACACCTGCAGGTGTGCATCAAAGCATTATGTGCACCTGTGGGAAATGCCACAGGGATCTGGTGGTCCCCCACCCTGCACAACACTAGAGGAGCCAGAATGGTCCCGGGGGTATAGAAACTTGCTAGGCTGGAGTGGGCAGATGGCAGAAGAGGTACCAGGTGCCATTGTGGGTGTTGGGGAGGCTGTGGGTAGTCATATCAGGGCAGTAGCACCTGGCAGGGGAGCCGATAATAGCACACTGATACTAGTGAAATGGCAATGTTCCCTGGCTCAACATGGGCACAGCCCTGGCAGCAGCCCCAGCCTTGTGGCTGCTGCCAGGACTGTGCTCACATGGGCCCATGACACTGTGTGGCAGTGGAACCCCCCTGTGGTGCCAAGGCATTGGTGTAAGTGTTCAATTATTGCCCCCTGTTGGGTGTAACTGCCCTGATCCAACTACTCATAGCCTCCCCAACATCTACTATGGCACCCCATGCCCCTTTCCCCATCCAATATCACTGTCAGCCCCGAGTCGACCACCGGAGTGCCAATGGTGCAAGGGGCTTAAACCAACTCAGTGCTGGTCAATTTTGAGCCCCTTGCTGTGGTCACAGCAGGGCTTTCTGCAACTCAGAAAAGGGGATGTTACAGCCCCACCATGGCACAAGCTTTCTTATGACCTGTCATAGCCTGCTGTGTGGTGCAAGGGGGATGCAGTGTCAGCTTGATGCAGTGGCTTCCAATTTAGAAACAGATTGCTTTTCTAAATCAGGATTAACACATCGTTTGACACAAGGTGCCAGTTGCGTCACATCTGTTTGATGCAAGCACCTTGCGTCCTTTGCAGGGTTTTGAAAATCCAGCCCCTGGTTCCATTAATAATGACAATTTTCAGTAGCAGAGCTACATTGTGGAAATCATTGCTGGAGTAAAAAATTCATATAAGTGAAGTCCATTCTTTCAAAAGAAAGTCAAAATTGTGCCTGTTAACCAGACCTTCCATAAAACGTCAAATGAGGTAGGAAATGGACTGGACATGTTTTTGTTTCACAAATAAAATGTATTAAGTCAACAATCCATCTCCACATTGTTTACTTCCTGTTTCCTTTCTGCCATAATGAATCTTTTGCTCTGTTTCTTCCTGTGCTCCTCCTTCTGTCCTCTTTCTCTATTACACCCCTTCATCATCACTCGCCCCTCCCCAGGTACTCCTACCATTATGTGCCACATTACCCCTTCTTTCAGCACCACTTCCTGCCTCCCTCATTTTGCCAACATCCACCCGTGCACCCCTGTAGTGTATCTGTTCCAACCCAAACTCCTCTGGGCCCTGAAATCCTGGTCTTCATCTGATCCCCTACTGTAAACCAGATCAGCTGCCCCACCTCTAGAGGCACCCAACTCACCTTAAAGAAGCTTCCCAAACATATCTGTTTAGAGAAAACACATATTGCACCTACCCCAATAATGCAAAGCATCATGGGAAACATATGCAGATACCCATGAATTAATTTGGACTGGCTCAACTTTAAGCAGAATTGCATGGTGCTGATAAGCCTCACAAATCAATCAGCAAAGACTGAGAACAGCAGACACAGACACGTGTTTCATCCTCATTTGGACTCATCAGTGTGCCATATCTATATCTCATCCCCTGTTTAGGTTCTATTTCATTCTCCTGCTCCTCTCTGGAAATGTTCATGCCAATCTGGGCCCTATGTCCACCCCCCCCCCAAAAACTAAAGCATACTGGTGGCCTCCTACTGGCTACCATGGACATTTGTTGCCTTCTAAAGAAGCATTCCCAACTCCAAGCCTAGGTATGCCATTACAACCCAGATGCTCTTACGGTAGTTGAATCCTGGATAACCCACCATACCCATGATTCTGCTGTTGCACTATCAGGTTACACCCCATAGAGATCAGATAGAATGGGGAAAAGGGGGAGGGGTTGTGCCATCAATCTCCGTGATACACTACAAGGTCATGTAATCCCGACTATCCTCCCCACTGCTGATGCCCAAACTGTTACCCTTAAAATTGACGTTGGGACCTCTGGTAAAACTGCATACCTGATGTCTATATACATACCCCCTCATAACCAGAAAGTGGATTTCATTTTGATTCTAGACATCGCAGCCCAACTCCCCCAAATCTCTGAGATCATCGCACTTGGTAATTTTAACACAAATTGGCTTGCCCCTCAATCAACCTATTTTAGAGATGCCACTGCTGCCCAAACCTAACTAAACTGGTCCCTCACAACCAGGCTTAACCAAAACAAGGCCAACTGAACCCTCATTGATCTCATTTTCTTCAATCACCCTGAATGTATCTCCAGTCCAGGTCTCATCTGACTCACTTAGCGATCACTCCCCAGTCACATGCCACTGGTCAAACAGTTGAAACCCCCCCGTATCACCAGACACTGACTCCTTAGGAAAGGTGCTCTAGGGCATTTCCACAATTATCTTCTCTACTTTGACTGGACCCAGCTTGACTATATCGCATCTGTCGATGATGATCTGTCCTTCTTATTAGTTCCTTTAACTCCGCCTGTGATATCTTTGGCCCCTTTGTTAAGCGGGTGGTAATAAAATCACTTCTCTCCCTGGGTTAACCAGTCAATAATTGACCAAATGACTGCTCGTGACAACCTATGGTGCTGAGCCCTGGAATCTGGCAGTCCTGTGGACCATCAACTATACTATGCTGCCCGAAACTCCTTCATCTGGACCATCAACTATACCGTGCTGCCTGAAACTCCTTTACCTGGACCATCGGCAAGCTAAGGCTGCTTACTACCAAGCTAAGTGCACCACCTCCTGAGGGCAGGGACGTAATTTCTGGGAGAATATTAAAGAACTCAGTGGTAAATCCTCATCCTTCCATCCCAACTGATTATAAACGGGGTCCCTATCCAAGATCCTGATCGGATAGCCAGCACCTTTAATGTGGCTTTTACTAACCTTAGCTCAGTACTCCCCCCCCCCGGTTTCTTCTCCCCTCCCTGGGCTGTTTCCCCCTCCTACTGGTGTCCAACCATTCTGCTTCAAGACCATCTCCCCAAGTGTTGCCTGCTCCAACCTCTCTAAGTTCTTTGGCAAATCATGACAGGTTGCGATACACTAGACCTAAAGCTGCTCAGCCTGCCCCTAGACACAGTCTTAACCTCCCTTACCAAAATCTTGAATATGTCACTATGCCTTGGTCAGTTCCCTTCCCAGTAGAAAATGGGCAGTGTTCACCCCCATCCACAAGAGTGGTGACCGAACCTCCCATAACGACTACAGGCCTATCTATATTCTGCCCCCCCTCCACAAAAGCAATCGAAAAAATCATCGCTGAGCAACTCACTGACTTCCTGGAATCACATAACCTACTCTGCCAGCAACAGCATGGATTCAGGAAGGGCCACAGCACCACCACTCCCTCGACCAAGGGGCCTTGGTTGGGTCTGTGTACATAGATCTCACCAAGGTCTTTGATACGGTCAATCATTCCCTATTATCTGACTCTCTCCTTTCCACTGGCCTGTCCCAGAAGGCCACTGCATGGTTCACCCACTACCTGAAAGGAAGATCCCAGCAATTGTAGATAAATGGCACCTTATCCACTAGCCTGCAGGTTCTCTCTGGGGTACCCCAGGGCTCCATTCTTGGCCCACTCCTATTTACCCTGTACCTGAACTCTCTCCCTTGGCCTACACTGGATGTCTCCTCCCATGCTGAAGATGCAGTGATTTTCAGCCGCCACCCTGACCCCACCCTGCTTCAACAGGACCTGCAGCTCTCCTTAAAGGAGGCTGAATCCTGGTTTTCAACCCATAAACTTATTCTCAATTATAAAAAGACAAAGGTAATGTTATTCTCCCATCACCAAAATAAGTACAAGTGTGCCACCCTCTCCATCCTCAATTCTCATGGCAACCCCCTGGAATCCATTCCCCATTTTAAATACCTTGGTATCACCATTGATCATGCCCTCTCCTTCCATGAACACATTACCACTACCTGCTCCACAGTTCATACCAGAATTAGCCTCCTCTACAGAACTGGGTCCTGTCTCCCCCCTGCTGCTCTTAGACTGGCTATCTCCAGCTCTATTCTATCCCTGGTAGACTATGGTATAGACATCTACAGGTCTGTCTCAAACTCTACCCTGAGAAAAATTAAACTTGCCTTAAACAAAGTCTGCCACCTGGCCATTGGCTGCGACAGGTTAACGATACCCGATCTCTATCAACGCCAGCCTGGTTAAATTTCCAAGGCGTCTCTACTATCAGACTTGTCTACTAGCAAAAAGTCTCTATGGGCCATTCACCCCGGTTGTAACCTTCTCCCTCTCCAGGGCAGCATAGGCATGTTCCAGAGACACATCGACAGCACTGCTTTCCAAATCTCCTTCTATAGAACCACTGCTGGTCAAAGGCCCTTCAAATATAGGATCCCTTTATGGATGAACTCCATCCCGGTTCCCTCCTATCCATACCCAGGTTGGGCCCTTTCAAAAAAGAACTGTGGAGCCACATCCTGGTGTCATCAAACTGTGATTGCCCGTAACACTGTTGTAACCCTCCTACTATATGCTCTCCTGCACCTTAGCCCCACGACAATGCCCATTGGGTGGCTTTCTGGTCTCTACTACTGTATATTTCCAGCTCTCCTTTGGTCCACTTCCTGGACTATTTCTCACTTTCTCCTCCATAGCTCCATTGCTCCTGTCTCCAATATTTATTTTTTCTCCTCTGACTTATTTCAACAATTTTGGTTACTCCCACGTCAATTGACAATGCTTATTGTATTGCATCATTATTAGAGAACTCCCTATTGTATAATTTTCTCTCTGTATATAATTACTGTCATTCTTCATGATGTCTGTAGTACTTGCCTGCCACACTTTACACTGACATGGAGCATTTGCGATAGCACCTATTATATACTGTTTCTCTTTGTGTCCAATTACTGTCATTGTTCATGATGTCTGTAATTCTAGCCTGCACACTTTGTACTGATGTGCAGCCTTTGAAAAAGAGTCCTTGACTCAAAGGGTTGTAATTTCTAGACTTCAGTAAATTAATAAATAAATAAAAAAATGATGTATGGGTGTGTTAGTATGTGTTTTCCTGTTTGTACATAATAAATTTTGTTGGTTTCACATCATATTCACATTTCATTATAAGACCACTGTGGGAGGCTTGATTTCACTCTGTTTCCGAGACAGCGCAAAGCAAGCTCCGATGTTAGCATGTCAGTTACTCGCTGCTTGACTGCTTCAACACTCAAAGTGCTGTTTCTGGGTTAACTGCAGGTCAACTGATTTTTTCCCACTTAATCCTGTTCATTAATGTTTGAACTGGAGGTTTTTAAACTAAGTCAATTGTTGTGTCACCTTTTTAGGTAGTAGCTGATATTTACATAAATCAGTTTGACTCTTATTTTATGTATTTATAAATTAACAGCAGTTTTATGTGTGATCCCTCCCTAGTGTGATTACAACACAGAGTGACATCTATCTACTAATATGCAGTCCCTTACTTTTTGGCTTACCTGTTTATATATGGACCATTTCATATACGTTATGTAATTCTGTAACTGAGCCAAAGTGCCCATTTTCTGATGTTGCAGCACTCATAGCTCATGCTTATTAAGGCTTATTAGAAACTGAGATTTGGAATTTAGTTGCAGTTTGTATTTTTATTTTTGTGCATATGTGTGTGTGTGTGTGTGTGTCTTAGTTTTATCAGTTCAGTGGTACACCTTCCTACTCACAACACAATGACCCCTTATCGTCTGTGCTACACTGTTTTCATTTTTCCTGCATTATTTTAG
This sequence comes from Neoceratodus forsteri, assembly GCA_016271365.2. Taxonomy (NCBI): domain Eukaryota; kingdom Metazoa; phylum Chordata; order Ceratodontiformes; family Ceratodontidae; genus Neoceratodus; species Neoceratodus forsteri. The sequence continues at coordinate 756,033,406 of CM057449.1, read as the reverse complement.
AAAAACTTCTCATGTTTGCAGTGATGTATTATTGTCAGTGTCCATATGGGTTAGCTAAGTGAATTCACTGCGTGTGAGGGGAGGTTAGCTTATCCCTTTGTAATAACAAGTTGTTGGCATTCCTTTTTGTATCTTTGCTTGTATTCATGAGTATACTTTTTGTTCCAGATCACCAATGTTTTGGTTGCTGTTATTGGGGGTGAGGCAGTGGAATTGTATGATATGCTTATGTTTTCTTCAGCAAAAATAAATGAATGAAGAAAGAAGGAAAGAAAGAAAGAAAGAAAGAAAGAAAGAAAAGAAAGAAAGAAAGAAAGAAAGAAGAAGAGCAGTCCTGATAATTGAAGGGCTTGCCAGTAATTATGTGGGAAGGCTCCTCCCACAGCCTATTTAAATCAAGCAGATGCCTTCTGCTCTGCTTAGAGTGAGTCACACTCGCTGCACTTGCTGGCATGCTGGGCAGTGGCTGCTTCTGTTTTCTTCCCTGCTTGTGCACCCCCCCCCAGTTCCCTCCTTCCGTTGTTGTTGTTTTTGCTCGTTCGCATTTGTTTGTTCCATCTCCTCTCTACTTCTTTCCTCGTTGTTTGTGTTTTTTTTTTGCTTCTCCTCTTCATGCCTTTGGGGGGGGGGAGTCTGTCACCATACTGCTCGCTACCTCCTACTTTCCCTGCTGTTTCGGTAGCCATTGATTCAGCCACAGCTGTTTCAGCTTCTGCTAACGCTCCTGCTCGCTGTCTTGTACCTTCTGACTCCTTTTATGTCTTTCACTCTGGCAGCCACCACTCCATGCCACCGCCAGTTCATGTATTTCGGGACTCGCCCACTTCTGGACTACAGCGTTCAATGTTCTCGGAGCCTCATCTCCCCCCTTCTCCTTCACAGCTATGACTGCCTTGCTTGTACCAGCATTACACCGGTATACAAACCTTACAGGCTACTACAGTAATTCCATGCATTTAGCCCTCAGGTTTTCGAAGTTTTCCTCACTCTGCCTTCTTTGGAAGCTTGTGGATTTCATGATACTGGCCAGCCTTGGTCACTCAGCTTACTCCACATAACCGATTGCTACGATGCAACACTCAACATATCGGAGCTCATTCCTACTGTAGCGTCTCGGTGCACTGCTAGCATGTAGCAGACTTAGCACCTTTGACATTAATCGCATTTAGTGCACATCTCTTTTACTTGCTACTAGGCATGATGTTTGGTACAGTAGCACATTGCGAAGTCTCGAACTGCCACTGCCTGGCTTTTGCATTTTACTTCCTAGTACTGTTTAGTGCACTGCCACTGTCGGCCACTTGTATTCAGTGCATTACTATTCCCTGTTGCTCAGCGGCACCTCCTCATTGCTCTGACATGCTCTGTGGGGACTCAATATCTAAGATTCAAGTATATGTGGCACGTTGGATGCGTATGCACTAGCAATCCGCCTGGATATGGATTCTTGCATGGTAGGCAGCATGGATACCATCACTGGAAGTCACTGACACTAATTCCTGCTACATTTAGTACTGTAGTTGGCTTTCACTTGGTTTCTCCTCTAGCAGCTCAAGATGCCCACTATTCATTTTTTATGGCAATCCTAACAATGAACAGCTGTACCTGGACTTGCCTTCCTTCAGGTTCATTTACTCTGAGCTCACTACGGCAGACTAGTACTTTATCTTGTACCTTTTAATTTGAGAATGCTCATGTTATTCTGTTGCAGCGTGGACTATTGTCTACTTCCTTGCTTTCGGCTTCAGGCCTCCGGCCATGCACTTTAGCCCTGCATCCCATCATTGCTCTCAGAGCCTGCTCCGATTCTTCTGTGGACCATCATTTGAGCCTCTAACATATTTGGACACACTTCGGGATGACTTGTCTTCAGTCCTACCGATCGAGTTCTGGATGATGCTGCTCACCTTGCCTCTTCGCTCCTTCCCATCTGTCCAGGACCGTCTGTGCTTATTGTGGCTTCCTATCGGACTATGTCATAGGAGTTTACTTCACTATCCTAGGATGCTTACCATATTGTTTTAGTTCGTTTGCTCCTACCTCACTTTTGGCCAACCTTCGTGTGGTCCTGCTGTACCCGCTAACCCTTATGGGGCTTAGCTGCCTCTCTTTACTTACCTTACCAGCTGACTTACGTGTAGTCCAGTTGCACATGCTAGCTTACATGGGGCTAGCTGCCATTATGCTTACCTGACCAGCTGACTCTGGAGGTCCAGCTGCACTAGCTCTCTCTCCTTACCTTACCAGCTGACCTCGTGGGGTTCAGCTGCATGCTTGCTTACGTGGGGCTATCTGCCACTCTCTACTTACTTTACCAGCTGACCTACGGAAGGTCCAGCTGCGCCTACCAGCCTTCGTGGGGCTTAGCTGCTACTCTCCATTCACTTCTTTCTCAACATTGGATGCATTGCTAGCTATTCCTCACCTTCAGTCATCCTACTTGATCCTGGACCTTGCACCTCACCTCATTTGGACTCACCTCCATATCCCTGGATACTTCCTATCGAGATGCCCGTGACTACGGCCTACCTTTGCTGCATTGGATGCTCCTTCCCATGTTAATTCAAATTTCCCGGAGTTAATACTGCTGCCTCAGCCAGTATTCCCTGCTGAACTTTTCTTATTGTCTCCCTGATTGAACCAATATCTCCTACATCGCATAAGTTCAGTTCCAGGATGCTTGCTGCTCTATGAGACCTGTGCCCTATGAGCCTCGGAGGTCCTTCATTCCTTCATACTACTACACCATACTCGCCTGCTTCTACGACCTGCCTTCGCCCATCGGGCTGGGAGGTTTACCTACTTCTACTCTGCCTGCTCGCTCAGCTTGAGCCTGGAGATTCACAGCTTTACGACCTGCCTTCTCCCTTTGGGCTGGGAGGTTTACCTACTTCTGCTCTTGCCTGCTCACTCTGCTTGGGCCTGGAGATTCACAGCTTTATGACCTGCCTTCGCCCTTCAGGCTGGGAGGTTTTCTTGTTTCTGCTCTTCTGCCGCGCCCTGCTCAAGGCCTGGAGATCCTCACTTTCTATTACGCTCCTACTTGCTGCCATGTCAGCCGACCAGAAACTTCTTTCCTGGATTTCATCTGTCATTTATTCTTCATCATGTGTTCTTGGATGTTTTGCCCTGCTGCCTCAGCTGTGGAATTACTGCTGCTTCCCTTTCCAGGACTTGGTTGGCGTCTCCTGCAGACTTTCATTATCATGCTTGTGCTCTACCGAAATCAGACCTGTGACAATGCTACTTCATTGGATTCAACCTCTTCAGTTATCTCCTGCTAGGACTCTTCAGGTCTTATCTGGTTTTAATGCCTCGAATTTTGCATACCTTCCATTCTCAATGTTATTCCTCTCATCCAGTTGCCATATCTCAGCCTCAGTCTCTTCCATGCGATCTGCACCTCTCCAGCTGATGGATTCCTCATGCATCATCGAGAGACTATCTACCACGCTCGATTTCTGCCAGCAGACATTCCTGGGTCTGGCTGTGCTTCCCATACTGGAATCAGCCACCTCTCTCCTATCTCACCAGCTATCGGTTCAGCTACGCTTTCTTCAGGTGCTGGTTGCCACGTCCTGTTCCTTCTCATCTGCCTACGTTGGTGCAATCCTGCTCCTACTACCTCTCACTTCGGATTAGCAGTCCAACTGACTTACTTACTTTTTGGGCTCGCCATATTCTACTACTTGGATGCCTCATAACCTCGCACCAGTGTCTCCGATTATTCTCTACAGCCTGCCATTATTCCAGCTCAGCTCTACAGCTGTTGCTTTCATATCAATTCCTAAAGACTATACTTTACTTATCAGAACTGGATTCATCACTCGATAGCCTGGCTTCTATCCTTCTCTCATTCCTCGTACTATACAAGCCCGCTATTATTAGAAACCTGAAAGTCGTACTACTTCTAGTCGTCCTGCCTCGTTGGCGTCAAAGTTTGGATGCAACTATCTGCTTCTGGTCTCCTGTATTGAGTTCATCAGTCATTAACTTCATCTCCACCATCATACATTTCCTGGATTATGCCCTCTATCAACTGAAGTACGGAAGATGGTCCTTCAATATATCCACTCTCCATCATTCCGAATTGTACATGGATTCTCGGACTTGGAGTTTATTAGGAGGAAATTACTTCACTGGACATTTACAATTCAGTTCTTGCTTAAGCTCCATTTATCTGGATTAAATTCTACAAATTAGAATTCAGATTAGCTGATTAATTTAGTTTAATTAGGATCTATCTCCTTTAGTATGCCCAGAAGGACAGGCAGGTCAGTAGCCATGGGTCCTAAGAGGTTCCCCCCAAGGGGGGGTTTTCCTCTCCTGAGTGCTACTGGTCACACTCTCCAGAGTTGGAGGAGGTGATCGTCTATTCCTATCATTATTAGGTGTTGTCATGCATGACTTCTTCAGCATTCAGTTACAGAACAATCGTTGATATTATCTATTCTTTTGGGGGCTTTCATAATTCTAAACCAAGCTTCCTTCCTACAGGTGGGATACAGAGAAAGGCCAAAACCATCAAATATTATCAATTGACTCAATTCAAGCATCCAAGTACGTAAGCACAAATCATTCTATACTACTACCTAGTAAACATTGTCCTCTTAATGCTGGCCTCTGTATCCAACAACCATCTTCTTCATTCAACTTTATGTTACATAAGCACTGAGCTATGAACCACACATAATTGAAGGGCTTGCCAGTAATTATGTGGGGGACGAGCTCCTCCCCCACAGCCTATTTAAATCAAGCAGATGCCTTCCGCTCTGCTTAGAGCGAGTCGCATTCACCCACCATCCTCCCCGACACCTCCTCCTTCTGCGGCACTCTTATCCCACCGGTGGGGCTTTCATAATTCTAAACCAAGCTTCCTTCCTACAGGTGGGATACAGAGAAAGGCCAAAACCATCAAATATTATCAATCAACTCAATTCAAGCATCCAAGTACCTAAGCACAAATCATTCTATACTACTACCTAGTAAACATTGTCTTCTTAATGCTGGCCTCTGTATCCAACAACCGTCTTCTTCATTCAACTATATGTTACATAAGCACTGAGCTATGAACCACACATAATGTCTTGCCATTCAAGGGTTGTAGACTGTAGCATTCAGTAAATATAGTACGAGCTTACTATGATCATTGAATGGAAGCTGATGCCTTTAATTAAAAAAAAATGTAGTTCTGAAATTGCCGACTCTAATACACAGCATATACAATGTATTGTTCACCATTGCTGACTTGATGAAGGGCATAGCACTCTAGAACATATGAATTATTTGGTTTTTTTGTACTGATCCACAAACCTGCTTCTCCTTACCCTCAACCTCCACCCCCAGTCTCTAAACCTTGAGCACAGGTGACAGCATAAAACTGCAAGGGGTTGTGCCTTTGTAAAGCTGCCTGTCACTGACTTTTGTTTGTAAGTAAAACATCAGTCACTGTCTTAGTCATCAGGGCCACATATTCAAGTGGATAGCACAGCACAAATAGGGTTTGTACTGCGCTAACCGTGATTGGAGGTGGCTGTTGGGGCAGGGCCCATATTCAGAAGGCCCCTTTGTGCAACGCTACTCTGACTGTGCCAGTGCACAGAATTTTCCACAGCACCCATGCAAATGAGGGATCCCTCATGCATATGTGGCACTGTGGGAAATTCAAAGATTTCAGAAATGCTAAACGGATGACTGCAGTTTAATGTTTCTGAAACCCAGCCCTTAATGATTCGCAGATGGGTTGGTGCCATGCACCCCATCCTTGCACCATATGGCATCAACAGTCCCTGTTGTCCAGTGACCCCCCCTTCCATGATCTCCTGTAAATGAATGTAAAGCACACTCCCTGGTGTCCAGTGGTTCCCCATCCCTGATCCCCTGTAAAAGAATGTAGAACACACTCCCTGGTATCCAGTGGTTCCCACTATCCCCAATCCCATGTACAAATATATAAAACACACTCCCTGGTATTCAGTAGTACCCTCCCTCTCCCAATCACTGTGTAGAAAATAATAACAGTACATTTATTTATTTTATTTATTTATATCCTTGTTTGCCGGGTAAGTGCACTGATCCAAAGGATCATTTTCAGGCATGACCCAGGGTGCAATATGGCACAGAAAATACAAATACAAATACAATTACATAGAATATACAACTCAGTTACAAATGCATAGCAAATAGTGACAGGGTCAGAACAACACATTAGGGAATGGGTACAGTAAGTTTTTGTAGGTACAAATCACAGATAACAATGGAAAAGAAGGTCAGCATACAGTTAAGTAAGTGAGACAATGGCAAGTGAGGCATAAAAAGCTAGTGAGGCAATATAAGGACTGAGTTCCCAGCAGGTATAGTAGGTCACTGAGGATAGCTATGTGAGAGACACACAGCAGGTAAAAAACAAAAGGTGGGCTTGATACTACTGCAAGTTAGAGGAAAAGTACGCCGCAGTGAACAGGTAGTAGATGTACCCCTGAGAGAGTGCAAACAGCATGGGAGGGTAGGGGAAGGAGGAGATTAGGAAATGGGGTGTGGAGGAGGTACAGGAATTCCGGGTGAGCAAGAGCAAGTGGCTGCAGCCATCAAGCAGACTTTGACAAGGGAGTTGAAGCTTTGGTGTGTTTCAGACAACTGGATGACTGCGGGGATTCTGTTCCACAGTGTGGAGGCAGTGACAGATAAGGCTTTACCTCCCATATTGGTGCAGACTCTAGGGACCTCAATGCAGGGAACAGATGATTCACAGAGACACCTGGATACAGCCCTTACCTTGAGGAGGGATGAGTATGGAGACACTTCACCTCCTCTACGAGTGTTATCTATGAGGCAGCCGAGATCAAAGTCAAAGTGGCATTGGAGTGGGAGCCACCCTAGTGACTGGTAGAGGTCACAGTGGTGGGTTGAGTATGGGGTCAGGAGTGCAAAGTGACAGACGCTGTTGTAGACTGATGTTAATCTTGCACACAGGGCAGAGGACACATGAGAGTATATGGGGTAGCAATAGTCAATGATGGGGAGCAGGTTACCTTGAACAATGGCTAAACATGCTTCAGGGGTCCAGTAGTGTTTTTGCCAATAGGTAGCCCTAAGTTTTTGGTTAACCCTGCTTACGATGAAGTTGATGTGCTCTGTGTAGGAGAGGGTAGGATCAAGGGTTACACCCAAGTATTTGAAGTTAGGCACATTGTGCAGGGCAGGACTATCGGGTGAAAGAACTGAGGGGGAGGAATTGGATTTCAGGGTATTGACTAGATACGGTTTGGACTCAAGAAGCATGGCTTTGATTTTCTTTTTGTTTACCAGAAGCATATTTGTGAGAAACCAGTTGTAGTCCGATCCATAATTTGAGGAAGGAACGGAGCATATGTTAGTTAGGGACTTGTCACTGTGGAACAGGACAAGATCGTCTGTATGCAGAAGTGCTTTGCAGTTGAGGCTGTCGGTGGGGAGGGAGTTGATGAAGATAGAAAATAACAGGGGACCCAGGATGGAGCCCTGGGGGACATAAGTGGAGACAGGCAGGGCAGGGGAGGTGGTGGAGCTGATGCACACTCATTGGGACTGTCCAGAAAGATAGTTACAAAACCAAAGGGAGGTCTCATGGGAGCAGCCAAGCAGGTGGAGTTTGATATGCAGGAGGAAGTGATTGACCAGGTCAAAGACCTTGGTCCGGTCCACAAAACAGTACCTGTGGCTTCCTCCAGTCCATATTCCTAAGGACGGCCAGTAAAGTGTGCCAGGGCAGTAGTGGTGCTATGGTTTTGCTGAAACCATGTTGCTGACTGCATGAGGTTGTACTTCTCAAAATGGTTGGATAGTTGGCGGTGAACAGTTTTCTCAAGGAGCTTACTAAGGTGTGGAGGATGGAAATAGGCCTGTAGTTATCAGAGGAGAGGGGGTCGCTAGCTTTAAATATGTGTATTACCTTGGTGGTCTTCCATGAGTCCAGCATGGATGAGGTGGACAATGCCAGGTTAAAAATGAAGGTTAGGAGTTTGGAGATGGCTGGGGAAGTGAGCTTGAGCAGGGAAGGGTAGAGAAAATCAGTGCCAGGGCTGACCCAGTTAGGGAGACTCTTAAGGAATTTGGTGGTATCCTTGTGGGAGATGGTCCTGAAGTAGACAAGGGGGGAAGGGGTACAGCACTGGAGAGAAAGAGAGGGGCGGGCCTCCCAGGCATGGTCCAGGACTGGTTTGTTGATGGGTAAGCAGTTTACTGAGGTGGGCAGAAAGGTCTGTGAATTTTAGGTTAAAGGCCATGGCAACCTCTGGCGGATGTCTGAGGGAGAGTACAGATGTTCATCAGGGCTGTAGGTTCATGGGCTGAGTAGGGAACTAATGGAGCCCCATAACCGATGAGGGTCACCAAGGCTGTCCCTCTGTAGGATGTGGAAAAAAATTCCATTCCCGGGACTTGGCCATTTGCTTGCACTGATTACAGAAACACCTATAGTCATTCCAATGGGCAGGGGAGAGAGTCTTTTTTTTTGTTTTATTTATATTTTTCATGCTCATGCCTCCTTCATCTCCACAGCTCACCATCGGGGATGTGGTAGGGGGACATGAATCCTGGTGTGGTTCTTGGCCCCCCATCTTGCCTCGGATTACCCCCCAGATGGGGAAGTGGGGAGGTGGGACTACCCCCACTTGTGCCACGTGTTGGGCCTCTGACTGACCTGGTCTGCACCTGCTCTCTGCCAGCCCTGTAGTCAGGCAAGTCACAGGGCCATTTTCCTTTTTTCTTTCCGGTACTCCTGAGGATGTAGGTGGTTGAGGGAGTCCAATGGAGAAGGCACATGCTGAGATGTGACACCTCTCTGGACCCCACCCAATATCTTCCCCTACTATGTGGCACCCCACTGCACCTCCACCCGGGTGCACCCAGGTGGCGGCATTGCTGCAGAAGTGGCATCCCTCCCTTGCCAGAGGAGGAGAGCGCCCTAGGGTGCTCAATCCTAATCCCCCCCCCAGCCGACCCTCCAGCTCTCCGGGCTCATTCCTGAACCCAGATCACCAGCATCATGAGTGGTAGTGCTACTGCTGTGCTGATGGGCAGGCCTTGGGAGGGAGTCTTTTTGTAGTCAGCCCACATTCTATCCCTTACTTTCATTAGGACCAGGAGTTCCTTTGAGGTCCAGTGAGTACAGCCACCTATCACTCTCCTAATAGTGAGTGGGAAGTGGCGATCCTGAATCAGCAGTAGGGCATTTGTGAGAAAAGTCACAGCCAATGTCACATCCATCAGTGAGTAGAGTACTGACCAGTTCACTGTAGTGTGTCCTCCAGGAGGTTAGTGATGTCCTGGCAGCTGAAATTTTGGAAGATAGGTATGGGGTGGGGGCATTTGGTCTTGGTGAACAATATAATATAAATGGGAGAGTGGTTACTGATAGAGTCAGACAAGGTCCCTGCTTGGAGTACCTTGTCTTTCCTGTTTGTGGCTGCTCAGTCCAAGAGGGAGTGATTTTATGTGCAGGTGTTGTGTCTGGTAGGGATAGTGATGGTTTGCACCAGGTTGTGTTGTTTTAGCAGGCTGGCATAGCTGGGTCTGAGGGCACTTAACCAATTTAGATTAAAGTCATCCAGGAGAATAACATCCCTGGATGGTCCAGGTGTGCCCAACCCAGTCAGGAGGTTCATTAAGCCAGGAATGCCTACTGCTGGAGGGTTGTAGCAACACCCTAGGAAAAGTCTTTTGTTGAGCCCAGGGTCAGCTCAGAGATGAGCCACTCACTGGGGAATCAGGGTCACAGCTAGCAGCTTGGGTGGCTGTGAGGGGTTACTAGCATTGAATAGCCAGGCAGTTGGAATGTGGCATCAGGAATGTGTTTTAACCATGTCTCCATGAGACTGAGGACATGGAACTTATACAGAGTTACCCAGAATTTGAGACCAGAGAATTTGGATGGGAGACTACATATGTTTAGGTGAACAATTTTCAGTCCTGGGGGGCTGGCCCAGGTGTTATTGGAATGGGTGATTGGGATATTTATAGGGCCAGGGTTACTTTCCATGTCTCCTGCCAGCAATAGCAGGGAGAAAAATGGATAGTAAGGGAGTGGTAGTGAGGGGGATGATAGCGAGAGGGAGCGCAAGAAGAACTCTAATTGGCGATGCTCTAGGTTAGAGAAAAAAGTGAAAAGTAGTGGACCAATTGCAGTTAGTTCCCATCTGGTTTCCCCTAGGGGAGGATGGACAGGCTGCTCTGTTAGCATGAGGAAGGCTATGTTCTTTTGCTCCAGAGCAAGCACAGAGGCACAGGAATCAATCACCATTAGGGTGCTTAGGAGCGAGGCTGCCAGCAGAGGTACAAAAGCAAGGTTCATGATTGCAAGTTATAGCTGCTGTAATGCAAGTATCAGTGTAAGGCAGTGATGGCCTAGTTGTTAGAGTTACAGGCTTTGAACAGCAAACAGAGAACTGACCTGGCTTGAATCCCAGGTGCCATAGTACTTACATGTCCCTGGTGTCTGGCATAACTCCCTCCCTCTCCCTGATCACACCTGTAGGAACATAATAAAAAACAATTTCCTGGTGTCTCATCCCCCGATTGCCCTGTGGGAAAAGAATAAAAATCTATTCCTGGTGTCGGAGCATACTCCCCCCCTCTGACTGCCTTGGAATAAATAACAATATCCTGTTGTCTAGTGACCTTCCACCTGGGCAGGTACTACCCAACCGCCTCACCTTCAATCTGGCCATGAGACGGTGAATGGCACAGACCTCCTCACACCACCATTGCCAGCTGCTGTCTGAGTTGTCCATTGAGCGCACTACTATACCATCATCTGATACAGTATGCGCTGATTGACCACTCAGACAGTGGCCAGCTGAGGTGGTGAGCAGAGGGCCGCTGGTCGCAGTCTCAGGGCCAGATTGGGGGGTTGGTGATGGGGTAGTACCTGCTGGGGTGGGGGGTTCCAGATACCAGGGTATTGGGTATTTTTATTCCACATGGCAAATCAATGGAGAGAGGGGGTATGCTAGACACCAGGGAACTGCTTTTTATTATTTTTCTACAGGGCAATCGGGAGTGGGTATGTTGGACACCAGGGATGTGCATGATTATTATTTTGTACAGGGTGATTAGGGAGGAGGGGACCACTGGACACCAGGGACTGTATTTTACATTCTTTTATAGGGATCGGGGTCACAGAATACCAGGGAGCTTGTTTTACAATCTTCTACAGAGGACTGGGGATGGGGGATCACTGGACACCAGGGAGTGTATTTTACATCCCTTACTATGGATCGGGGATGGTGGGACCACAGGACACCAGGGATTGTGTTTTACATTCTTTACAGGGATCGGGATAGGCAGGGAGGACTGTGGCTTGGCACAATCGGGCCATTGGACCACATGCAGATGAACCCTTAATGGGCATGCAAATGGACCTTAGCACCATGCATGTCCAATGGGCTCATCTGCATGCCTGGGATGAATATTGCCCATAGGAGCTGCGGTGCTAACCGGTGCTCCTATGGGCCATCTTCAGCCCAGCACTCTGTTGGCATGATGTAAAGCATGCCAACTGGTCACTTTGTGCTGTGCTACCGTGGCCCAATATTCAGACAGGTAGCACAGTCTGGTTGGATCTCACTACCCGTTTGAATTTTGGATGCAGAGCTGGCTAGCATTATTTTTAGCATGGTGCACCTGTTTGCGCCATGCAGCCAGCTGGCTCTGAATATGGGGCCCCAGATGTTTACCATGACTCCTGTAATACAAAATAAATAAATTGACAGCTTTATGCAATACATATGCACTGTTCAACACTGCAGTGCTTGTTGATTTGTTTTCTTTTTTCCCCATGTGGTCACCAGTTCAGTCCCCCCCTCCCACACACAACACACACACACACACACCCTCACTCTAAGGACACACCACAAGCCTGACTGCCATTGGAAAACTGACACTGTAACTTATTTGAATTTCAGTGTGGGCTGTCATACTCGATAAGGCATAAAAGCAATGCAATGTTTAGCACTGGTGATTCCAGAACAACATTCTTTATTTAAATCAAATGCATCAGCTCCCATTCAATGATCACAGTAAACTTTTACTACTGTATATTTATTGAATGTTACAGTCCCCTTCCCTTGAAAAGCAAGACTAGAATTCACCCCTTACTGCAGAACTTTAGGTTTAGTTCCGTTTAATGTAGTCAATCACATTGCAGCCAATCCCAAAGGGAGGCTGAAATTCTGTACAATTCAAAAAAACAACCACATAGCAAAAATGATACATAAGAAAATCTATAAACAGATTTCATAACTAAAACATTAACATATCACTAAATACACAAGAGGCCTATATATTTTAAAAAACATACTGTTATAATACATAAATGTTCTTCTTTATATTAAGCAATGTTTTCAGACTGACACAACCAAAAACACATCAGTTAAAACAGACTCGGTAATCTAAAAAATGCATAAAAAAGGTTGATTTGTTCTTTGTTCTAAAAATATTTTTTTTGCTGACTAACCTGCTTCCTTAAACCACACATAGCCACGTCTTTAGATGGTAATGGGGAGTGCAACTTGTGTTGAGGATTACAAATCTCCACAAACAGTTTCTTTGCATTTCATTTCTCTTTTCAACTAACTTGAGGTTTTAAATTAAAATGGTAAATGACAGCTTTACAAATGCCCTTGCCCCCGGTTTCTGATAAGTCAGAGTTTATGATTTTATTCCCTTATTCCTAAATGTATTTTATTTGCTTAGATATTTTTATCTTGTTCCTATATTATTGATTTAAGTTATTTCAGAGTGAGTCAGCTGTTAACTGGATGTGGCGGTATGTGTAACCAAATGGTATGCCTCACGTTCAGCGACTTTTCAATAGCGAGGTCCCCTACATCGACTACAGTGCCATGTCACTGTAGGGAACCTGCTGGAACCCGACACTGTCTGTCAGGGGTCCTGCCCCCAATCAACTCCGACTGTTGAGAATCCTAAGTTGGAGGCGCATGGGGGCAAAGTCCCGTGAAGAAAACACTTTTCTGTCCAAAACTGGCAGCCAACTGCAAAATGCAGTCAACCTGCTGGTTTCGCTATCTGGTCTTTCAACAAAATTTTTGTCAATGACTAGTCATGGATCCCAAGTAAACACAGGTACTTACTTGTGCTTTGAGACACTGTGCCATTTATTCATGCACATGGGACTCATGTTTGTGCATAGCAGTGACAGTCTACCACTGAGTGTGTGAAGGTTTGCTGTCACTATTAGTGAGCCTGTTGTGTTATAGTTTGTAAACTGTTAGGATGGACTTCAGAGTTTTTGTTCATGTTTAGGTAACTTTTAATTCATTGAAGTTTCTAATGGAAATGGAACTAAACCTGGTTAAAATATGTATCTGTAGAATGGATTTAATTCCATCTGAACTTCTGTTTACATGTAGATGAATTGTGACAGTGTAGTTATATGGCATTTTCCTTCAAATTTTTATGTCAGTGCCTTTTCACAATTACTCCATTTACAATTATTTTTCTTAAATATCAATACCTAATATGTGATCATCAGTAGAGGACTGAAACATTTTGATACATCATATTTTTACTGGCTCTTTATCCTCTACCCCTCACCCCATTTTATGCACAGGAATAAAAAGAAATTGTATACACGCTCAGCATCACTGGCCATAAGCTCCATTGGTAATGACCAATCTCAAGAACTGGTAAAACAAACACAAAACAAAAAAGAAAAGAGGTATTTACAGTATTACTATTAAAAGACTGAGAAAGCTGGGTTTGGCTGTGGCTATGGTGATTGATCAGGAGACTTTTTTATTTCAACTGCCCACAGCAGATTAGTAGTGGTGGTGGTGGGGTTTAGAGAACTCATGGAGCACATCAGGCTTCTTTTTTTTTTTTAACTAAGCAGCTGGGCCCTGGTCCCCCGCAGTATGCTGCCATATTGCACTGTAGCTAGGTCCTCCAGCTGCTGTACAGTATAGTACTGTGACGTTTTCATGTACAACAAAAGTGTGCACAAGGTCGGTGCTGCTCACTAGAGTGTAGGCTCACACAAACAGAAAAAACTTGGGCACGCACCACCACATATTACACTGACTCCCTGAATAGAAGCAAATTCATTTTATTTGCATAATGTACAAAAACCAAAAAGCACCCGCCTAACATGTCTCGGATTTAGCAGGACCCTTTATCAAAGGCTGGTGCTACTCTAGTAATGAAACATTTAAATAGTCCCTCCATTATTACATCATCATGACATCAGCTAAAAAGCTTTTTTCATTGGACAATAACAGCATTTAGAGATATAGCAATTCATCACATGATCATTACAAACAACAGTTGTATGGACCAGACACACATGTACTGAATATACATAAAATCATATTAGAAAACTTCATAAATAATAGCTAAAACACAGATTTAAAAACAAACAAAACACAGATATATTGGTTTGGGGGGGGGGTGTTAAGATCAGGGAGTTTTAGAAAGCAGGTGCCAAATATCAAAGAGGCATGGAAATCATGTGCAAAAATACAAATTGTTCACTCCTATAGAATTTACTGCAAACATCGGGCTAATCTGTCCTCTAAATAGGGATGTAATTCAAAACCAGTGTTAGGTCCTGGACTGTATGTAGCCTTCAGCAGCAGAATCTAAAACGTCTCTTGTTTTAGAACCACATTTTTATAGTTGCCTCGCTAGGTTATGGCACACTCTGTCCATGACCATAAATGTAAACACATGAGGATTTCATCATTTGCATTTAGAATACAGGCTGCAGTTCCATAGTTCAAGTCACCTCTCTATCACTCTTAAGTACTCACCCATCCATATTTTGAAGCATCTAGTGGTTTTACCCAATAGAATGCTTTGCAGGTGCATGTGGCCAGATAGATTACTCCACTTGTGCTACATGAAATCAACTAGAGTATCTCAAAATTCTGTCACAATTTGCAGATGTAAAGCTCTTTCCACTACCAATATGCTTGCAGTAGTTACAGTTTTTACATTGGTAGCAGCCAGGGGGGCACATGAACTAAGTTTGGCTATCTTTTTTGTCTTGAAAATGACTATGTACAAGCATATCTTTTAAGCTCTTAGCCTTCCTAAAATATATTCTTGTTTTTTCACTTGCTATTTCCCATAGTCCCTGATCTGCAGCCAAGGTACCCCAATGTTTATTAATTATACCCTCTACATATTTAATGTGTACTGTATAAGTTGTGACTAAATTCAGTCTAGAATTTTCAACAGGTTCCTGATTCTTTTCCTGTAAAAGTACCATTCTGTCACAGTTTTCAGCAAAGCCCTTGCTTCCACCAACTTCTTATGGCTGTAGCCCCATTCTTTAAACCTACTATGAAGTTCCAGTGCTCCTCTATCAAAACCCTCATCAGTGCTATGGTTCCTCTGTATTCTTAAGAACTGACCCTTTGGTATATAACTTGTCACATGTGGTGGATGGCAGCTCGATGTCAGAAGGATTGTATTGCCATCAACTGGTTTTCAGTATGTATGTGTATTTACCAACCCACTACTTTCCGTCTTTACAATTAAATCTAAATAAGACATATTATCACTACTGCACGTATATGTAAATTTTAAATTTGGGTTGGTATCATGCAAATACGTCAGGAAATCCTTCAGTTCAGACTCAATTCCATTCCATAGTAACATGACATTGTCTATAAATCTTTTCCATAATGCAATTTTGCTGAAAAAAGGATTTTTACTGACATCATAGATACAATCCTTTTCCCACCACCCAACATATATATTTGCATATGCTGCCATATTGCACTGTTGCTAGGTCCTCCAGCTGCTGTACAGTATAATACTGAGGAGTTTGCCTTTTCAGTCATCTCCTGCAATGTCCTGCAGTGGAAGAGGAAGGCAGAGACAAAAGTCAGCTGTTCCAGTCTAGCTCCATCTATTTGTACTGTATTTATTCAAATGTAATCTTTGGGCAAGACTGGGATGGGATGTTGATGGGGGAATAGATGAAGAGTAGTTACAAGATTGCTATAAATAGACTATAGAGTTGGGATTGTCCATATTTTTTACATTTTTAACCTTGTTTATTTAAAATTATGTTTGATGTTATACTTGTGATGTATCATGTGCATGTTACTTTAAGATAGGTATTTATAAAGGTGGACACTTTGTGATGATGTTGCCTTGATAAGGAGCATAAGGTTTGGTGCGAAATGTTGGTGGTGAGTGGAGCATGCCACTGTAATGTACATATATTCTGTAAATAAATGTTTTTTTTTTATATTGGCACTAACATTAAGTGTAGCCTCAGTTTTTGCTACTTAGCCCTGTTCTGCATTGTTAATCACTATTGAGTTTTCCGCAGTGGCTCCTAGTGTAGTTCCTGAGCAACCTCTTGTGGTTAAGATAAGACACTGAAGTCAGCTGTTCTGTCCTGGCTCTGGCCTTTTGAATTTAGTAACATTCATTTTCTGGCAAGACTGGGATTTTGGGTTGGGATGGTGGCAGGGGGGCAACGGGAGGAATGTCACTGATACTGTAGGCAGGTACTTATAGGGGAGGTCGATAAAACATGGAGCACATGGGATTTGGGTCTTTTAACCAATGACAACTGAGTCCTTGTCACCCACAGTTTGTTGCAATACTGCACTGCAGCCAGGTCTGCCAGCTACTGTACAGTACAGTACTGTAGAATTCAGTATTGTGATTGTTCTGCCGCTTCAATCATCTCCTATGATGTCCTGCAATGGAGAAGGAAGCAGAGACAGAAGCTGGCTGTTCTGGCCTGGCTCTGTCTGTTTGTGCTGGATATATTAAAATGAAGTCTCTGGGCAAGGCAGGGATAGAGCATGCCAGAGAAGAGAGAGGAAAGGTACAGTATTTGCAACATTGCTATAAATAGATGGAGGAAGCTTTGTGCTGTAGACATAGGGTGACCTAGGGTGAAGGATCAGGAGTGTTTTTTATTACTACTGCTGGCAGCAATTTGGAGAGTGAGGAAACATTGTACACATGGGACTTCTTTAACTAAAGGCAGCTGGGTCCTGGTTTTCACAGAATGCTGCAGTATTGCACTGCAGCCAGGGATACCAGCCACAGTACTGAAGGGTTCAGTCCTGTGATTGTTCTGCCTTTTTCCATCACCTCCTCGATGTTCTGCAGTGGAGGAATAAGGCAGAAGAAGTCAGCTGTTCTAATCTGACTCTGTCCTTCAGAATTTATTCTCTGGCAAAGCTTGGATTTTGGGATGGGATGGTGACAGAAGGGGAGTGGCAGGAGTGGCAGTGATACTGTAGGCAGGTATTTACTGGGGGTGAAAACATGGAGCACCCTGGATTTTTAACTAATAACAGCTGGGTCCTTGGTTAGTTGGTTGCGATGGATGTGGGGTGACAGTTTTATGAACACACGCTGGAGAATTGGGAGTGCCCAATATGTCAGAAATTGGGACAGCTTATGGCCAAAGTTAATTGGCTGAGAAAAGAGGTGAAGAAGTTGGGGGTTGAGAGGCAGATTGAGGTGGGAGAGGAAGATGGAAGAAACTACACAGGAAACACTGTGAGCTGGGGGACAATGGGGGAGAGGAACAAAGGAGCTGTTTGGTAGGCGGAGGACAGATTGGGTTGTAGGAGGGCAACTACTAGAAGGATGTGAGGAGGAAGCATGGGAGTGCAAGGATTGACATGAACAAATTGCAGGACACAGCACCAGGGGTCCAGTGGGATACCATAGGAGACAGTGTTATGGTATTGAACAGGTTTTCACTGTTGGCTATGTTGCAGGATCAGGGGGATCAAAAGGAAAGGATGCTAAACAGTGCTTGGGAGTTGGACCCAGTATAAACCAAGGGAGTGGATGGTGAGAAAGCAAATGGATGGGAGCAGGAAAGTAGAGGAGGCAATGGGAGGCAGAGAGATGGAAAGTGGAGAAATGGGAGTCATACAGGAGGAGTAAGGGAGATGGAAAGTAAAGAGCAGGAACATCAGAGTAGAGTTGGCCAGAAGGGGGAGCAGGGGAAACAGGCAGACAATTCAGATAAGCAAAAAGGCAGCATAGGTCGGGGAGACCAAATAATAGTCAATAGGCAGAGGGAAGAGGGGGCAGGAGGAAACACACACATTCTAGAGATTGGTACTGGAAAGGGGGATGCAAGGGCAAATATAGGTAACATAGAAACTATTAGGAAGGGAGAGGTGCAGACAATCCTTGCTAGGGGAAATAAGGATGAAATACTAGAGGTGACCACAGGACATGAGGAACCAAGTGTGGGGGGCAGGGTAAAAGGGCTGGAGGAGTGAGACAGGGTCAGGAAGTGGAGGATTTAGAAGGAAGGCAACAAGGAGAGGGCAGTGTAGTAATTATATTGGGGACTCATACTAAAAGGTATCAGATGGGGATTCAAGGGGACAGGAGAAGTTCTGTCTGGGTGGACTGTAGACCAGGTATGACAGCTCACAAAGTGAGGCACATTACACAACCTGTGTAAACGGCAAGGGGAAGCCACATAGTGGTGCACCTCTGTACAAATGATCTGGAGGGAAACAGTGTGAAAGAAGTTCAGGCAAGATTTAGAGCTGGTCAGGGTTGGCAGCAATGCCTGTCAGTTGTCTTTCTGAAGTTCTGCCTGTACCAAGAGCAAACACAGACAGAAAACAAAGAATTAAGGAGTTTAATGAATGGATGGTGGGTTGGTGTAGGACTGTGGGGTTTGGACTGGTGTAGAACTGGGGGTCAACATGGGAAAACAAGGCCTTCTGTGCCCAGAATACACTTCACCTGAGCAGAAAGGGATCTGGAGTCCTGAAACAGAAACTGGAAGAGTTTGCAGAAACCAGATATAATTTAAACTAAGAAGGGGGAGGGCTAAGACTTGGGAAACAGTCTTGGACGCATGTTTGAAAGGACTTTGCCTCCCCTAGCTGGTGATAAGGGAAGTAAGAAAATTCAGAAAGGGGAGGTAGCGGGGGGCAAAGGAAGGATAAGGGGGGCCAGGGGTCTGGCTGGAGGGTGGTTTCTATAAACACAAGCAGTCTAGGGAATAAGCTACCAGAGCTCCAGGCACTGAGGGCAGAAGGGCGGGGTTAATATAGCTGGCATCACAGAGACATGGGCCAACCAGTACCAGGACTGGCACTTAATTAAACTAGCAAAGAGGGGTGGCAGAAGGATGCAGTGGGAACCAAACTGACCACCCCCACAGGAAAGTGAAGTCAACATGGAGGACCATAAAGTTATGGCATCACCAGAGGAAATGAAACCCATAGTAGGTGGACTGCGAGGACAGGAGGAAGGGGGTTGAATACAGGAAGAACAAACTGAAGAGGCAAAAGGACAGCAGGGGGCTAATAAAAGGACAAATAGGAGAACATGGAAGGCCATGTATACTAATGCCTGCAGCCTAGGGAATAAAATCCCAGACCTGTGGTCTTCTATAACAGAGGCTGACCTGGACACTGTAGCTATTATCAAGATGTGGTACACTGAAATCCATGACTGGGATGTAGCAATACCAGGTCACACTCTGTTTAGAAGAGACGGGGGGGGTAAAAGGGTGGAGGTGGTCTTTACATGTGGGAGAGTATTAGGGCAACTTAGATACAGGGAATAGAGGGGAGCAGAGGTAATATGGGTCACCCTGAGATGGGCAACAGAACTTCTATTTGCATGGGTGTGATATACAGACCTCCAGCACAGTGGGAGGAAGTGGACAGAGTTCTAGTAGAATCCATACATACAATGGCAGCTAAAGAGGAGGACTTCTGGTGGTGATTTCAATCTGACAGATGTGGATTGGAGCATCCCAGCTGCTGCCTCAGCCAGGAGCAGGGGCAACCTGTACTCTGTGCAAGGGACAGGACTCATGCAACTTGTGCTAGAGCCCACCAGGGAGGGTGCAATTTTGGACATGGTACTCAGAAATGGGGACAGAATTGAGGATGTCAGGGTTGGCGAACACCTGGGATCCAGTGATCACTACAACAGTGTGGTTCAGCATGAGTACCGTGGCAGAGTCAAGCCACACAAAGGCACGGGTCCTGGATTTTAGGAGAGTAGACTTTACTAAGATGGGGATATGTCTCAAGCATGCATTGGCATGGAAGGACGAAAGGAGGGGAGTGGAGGAGCAGTGGACCCATCTGAAAGGAGCCATGGGGGGGTGGCAAACCTTTGCATCAGGCAAGGTTAAGAGAAAGAGGAAGTCACTATGGTTCTCAAAGGCAGTGGCCAGGAAGGTAAGGATGAAAGAGATGACTTTCAGGAAATACTGTACAAGGGAACACAGCAGGAGGAGGTCAGGGTAGTGTATCTGGATAAAAATAGGGAGGCAGGAAAAGAAGTCAGGAACACAAAGGCACAAATACAGGAAAAAATAGCACAGGAGGTAACAAAGGGAAACAAGACTTTTTACAGGTACATTAGTGAAAAGAGAAAAACCCAGGGGTGGGATAATAAGTCTTAAAGGGGAAGAAGGAGAGTTTGTGGAAGGAGACATGGAAAAAGCATCAATACTGAACACATATTTTTGTTCTGTATTCACAGAAGAAGAAGGTGAGGGACCACAGTTAGGCAGCATAAACAAATATGGGAAGGAGATGGACACCAGTCCATTTACAGAAGAGAGAGCCCTAAAATAACTCACAAAACTGAAAGTGGACAAGGCAATGGGACTGGCTGGAATACATCCTAGAATATTAGGGGAACTAAGGAGGAGGGTGTGCTGGTGGCACCACTGGCAGCCCTGTTCAATGAGTCACCTGATATGGGAGTGGTTCTGCAGGATTGGAGGAGGGCAGATGTAATTCCTCTTCAAAAGTGGCAGTAGGGAGGAGGCTGGAAACTATAGACCAGTCAGCCTTCCCTGAATAGTGGGGAAGATTATGGAATCACTACTTCAACAAAGGATAGTGGAACACCTTGAATCCAGTGGAGCACAAGATAAAAGACAGCATGGATTCACAGCAGGAAGGTCATGTCAAATAAATCTAATTAATTTCTTTGACTGGATGACTAAGGTCATAGATCAGGGGGGATCGGTGGATGTGGCCTTCAATACCATTCCACATCGAAGACTTGTGAACAAACTGGGCAGCCTGGGAGTGGGTCACAAGGTGGAAAACTGGGTTAGGAAATGGTTGAATTATAGAAGACAGAGGGTTGTGGTAAACAAGTGCTCAATCTGAGGAAAGGAGGATGACCACTGGGGTGACACAGAGATCAGTCCTGGGCCCAGTCCTGTTTAATGTCTTCATAAGTGACATTGTGGAGGGACTGGAGGTGAAGATGTGCCTCTTTGTGGATTACACTAAGCTCTGCAACAGGATGAACACTTCAGGAGGGATGGAAAACACGAGGAGGGACCTAGGTAAACTGGATAAATGATCCAGAGTGTGACAGCTGTGATTTAATTCGAAAAAGTGCAAAATCATGCATTTGGGGTGCAAGAACCCAGGAGAGGATTGCATAATGGGGAGAAACCGATGGTCACCAAACAGGAAAGGGATTTAGTGGTAATCATATCTGATGACCTAAAGGAAGCCAAACAGTGTGTGAAGACTGTGGGAAGAGTCAATTGGATGCTGGGATGCATAGGGAGAGGTATCATCAGCAGAAGGAAGGAGGTGGTGATGCCACTGCACAGATCATTGGTGAGGCCTCTTTTTGGAATACTGTGTCCAGTTCTGGAAGCCACATCTCTATAAGGGCATAGACAGAGTGCAGGCAGTTCAAAGAAGGGCAACGTAAATGGTACAGAGCCTGCACCAAACGTCATATGAGGAGAGATTGGGAGACCTCAATATGTATATCCCGGAGGAGAGGAGAGACAAGGGGAGATATGGTAGAAACCTACAGATATCTAAAAGGCATAAATAGGGTGCTGGAGGGTAGCATCTTTCAGAAAAGGAGATGTCCAGGAATGAGTGGGGCATGACATAAAGTTGGAAGGGGGTAGACTAAGGAATAGCATGAGGAAATATTTGTTCACAGAAAGGGTGGTGGATGCATGGAATAGACTCCCATCGGAGGTGGTTGGGGGCAAACACAGTGAGGGAATTCAAGCATGCATGGGACAGGAGTAGGGGAACCCTAGCAATAGGAATGAGGATGTAAAGCCCGAGATAAAGTAGGGTCTGCAGCTTCTATGGTAGGCTGGGATAATGAGCAGACTAGATGGGCCTAGCAGTCCTTATCTGCCATCAATTTCTATGTTTCCCGTGTCTCTCGCAGTTTAATGCCATATTGCACTGCTGCCAGGTCCAACAGCTACTGTACAATACTGTAGAATTCCGTATTGCAATTGTCTGCCTTTTCAATCAACTCCTACAATGCCTGCGGTGGAGGAGGAAGGCAGAGACAGAAGTCAGCTGCTGCAGCCTGGCTCTGTCCATTTGTCCTGTATTTATTAAAATGCAATCATTGGTCAGGGTTAGGATGGGATGGTGGCAGAGAGGGGACAGGGAGAGTGTTACAGTATTGCTATAAAAAGACAGAGAAATCTAGGTTGAGCTGTGGCATAAGGTGAAGGACTTGCATTTTTTTTTATTACAACTGCCAAGCAGCAATGAATTTGTGTGTGTGTGGGGGATTGTGAAACGGAGCTAATGAGACTTGTTTTTTTAACTAACAGCAGCTGGGTCCTGGTCTCCAGCACCAAAACTGTAATCGATTGCCTTTTAATAAATTCTCTGTGTTGTAAGCTGCACATTGTGCCTCAAACTGAATGCAAGCACTGTCAGGCTGAGCTGACAGATGTGGTGTCATGCTGTCATACAGGTAGCAATATCATAGCTGTCATGCACTATACGCACAGGTGACATGTTTGAAGGTTGGAAACTGCAGCTGATAACACCGCTTGTAAAAATTTTAAAAACAAATATAAATGTGGACATAATGCAGATTATGCATTTATAAATTATATGCGTGTTTCAAACATCAAAATGGACAAAAGTCATACATATATTTTATTTTCGTACTATTAAAGATTAATGGCAATGCTTTTTCTGTTTATACAAATAAAATGGACAGTTCAAATGCTTCTCCCCCCCACATACACTGATCTCATAATTGCTGCATTCTGTCTGAGAACACAGCTGAATCTGACTTTTATTCTTTCAATATCACTGACAACTAGGTAGTTTATACCCGTTCTTTGTATTTTTATATTTATGTTAATGTAGCAATTTTGCTGACCTCAACAGAGGCGGTTTCTGTGATCTAGTAACTTTAACATATTTTAGCAAAGAAAATTAGTTTTTTTATTTGTATTCCATTCCTTTATCTGAAATATTACCAGTGTGCAGATTGTATGGTGAAGTTAATGACAATTTACGAGTATATTTCGATTTAATATCCACATAATCTGGTCTCAGTAAGTTCAGTTCTGCGAGTCTTCATTCATTGGGTGCTTTCTTTTTTGCACTTTGTAGCTCCATTTGAGCATAATCCCTTAGGAGGGCTTTCTGTTACAAAGACATAACAAAAGATTAATTCACAAATACACTAAATGTAGTGTGTTTTATAAAACATCCAATTTATAGTGCAGATATTTTCCCACGAAATGCTGTTTGCAACAATTGACACTTGGGTCCAGATATTCAAAAGGGTTGCACATGGTGCAACAGTGTTGCGCCATCTCCACTGATGCACCCTGTGATATCTGGGGCGAAAAGTGCGCCGCACAACCTGGATGAGCCGGATCGCATCAGTAATGTATGCAGACACAAGGGGGTGTTCCCATGCATAACCTGCACAGCCCAATATTTAGCCTGGGATGTGCAGAGCCATGCATGTGCAACCCCTACTTGTGTCAGCACAAAGTTAAGCCCCCAAAAAAAGGAACAACTGATGGCCACCCACAGGTGAGCTGCTGCATTGCTGGGTGCAACACGGCAGCTGCCACCTGTGGGTGGCCACCTGAATACCGGCTGCACCTGGTGGCATGCCCCCATGCCCGATCGCAGGCATATGTTAAAATAAAGTCCTCGTCAATATCCCTGGTGGTCCAGTGGACTCGTCATGCCCAAATGCAAGTATCAGTTATAATTAAAAATAAACCTCTCAATATCCCTGGTGGTCCAGTGACCAAATGATGCCCAATCACGGCATCTGTTTAAATGAACCCCCTGTCCAATATCCCTGGTGATCCAGTGGACTGAATGCTGCCCGATCGCAGGCATCTGTTTAAATGGAACCCCTGTCCAATATCCATAGTGGTCCAGTGGACCTAATGCTGCTCAATCGCAGGCATCTGATTTCACAGATAACGTCCCTATTACCCTGGTGCTAGGGGTACCCCTCCCACCCACCCACTGAGCCACCACTCACCGGCTCTCCCGGTCAGCTGGCGGGCGGCAGCACCCCACCCACCTGCCGCCCGCCACCGCTGATTAACACCTCGTAGAGGCTTGCACGCCCTTGTTCACAGCATGAGCCAATGGCATGCAGTTCTACCGTACTACACATTTCAGAAGTGTGAATGATTCATTCATATATCTGAATGTAGTAGGGTAGCTGCACACCCATTGGCTCACGCCAGAACCAATGGGCATGCAGCCCTACCGAGGTGTCAGTTGGTGAGCAGTGGGGCAGCAGGAGGGTGGGTGCTGCCACCCGCCAGCTGACCGGGGGAAGCGGGTGGTCAGACTCAGTGGGCGGTGGGGTACTCTAGACCACCTGGGTAATAAGATGTTTTCTAGAAACAGATGCCTGTGATCAGGCAGCATTAGGTTCACTGACCACCAGGGATATTGGACGGTTGGGGTTTCATTTAAACAGATGCCCACTTATCAGGCAGCATTCAGTCCACTAGACCACCAGGGATATTGGATGGGGTTTATTATAACGGATGCCCACGATCGGCACATAGCTGTCCACTGGATCACCAGGATATTGGACGGGACTTTATTTTTTAACAAATGCTCAATCGGGCTGTAGGAGGCCGGTCCTGACAGCTGCTGGCTGGCAGGGCACAAGGCGAAGTTGTCAGGATGCGCACCTGCATGCTAATGGGATGCAAATGGGGCTATAATGACATGCAAATGGCCCCATGTGCGCCTTGCATAAATTATGGCCCCATTTGCATGTCACCTTTTGAATATCGCAGGTGCTGTGAATGGCATAATGGCACTTGTGCTAGCACATCTCCATGCTTCACTCTGGCCACTTGCGCCGGTGCAGTGCCACTGCGCCATGCACAGTGGGGGTGGCCAGGATGCGATATTCAAAGCTGCTGGGCCATGGCACAGCTCCTTTGGATATTGCCCAGGCCACACCCCTGCACAGCCAAGTTGAGCTGCACCCAAGCTTGCACCACAGCCTGGCAGTTTGAATATCTGGGCCTTAGTGTGAAAAACATTTGATGAGTGCATGCTAAAATCGAGGCAGATGAGAAATTTAAATTTGATCAATTTTTTAGAATCCACAAATTTTATGGCTGCAGGTAGGCGGAGCCTGCAGCCGTCTTATGATAGCTCTAAAACTGACTTCGGATTCCCTCCTGGAATGCTTCTGTTTTGGAGTTTTAGAAGGATCCTTCCGTAACTCCAAAACAGTGCGACACACCCGGCCCCTGTGGATGCACTATATTGCCAACAGTGCCCTGTTATATGACCCCCCACCGAGGCTCACCTGATAGTCTCAGTTCCAGGAGATACATTCTGGGATTTGTAGCAGTTAAGTATTTCATCCCGTAATACCTCTGCCATAAAAGAAAAAACAAAGAAAACTACAAGTCCCAGAATACTTTGCTGCAGTATCTCCACTATAAAAACAAACTGTGGTCAGAACCCATATGACTGCGCAGAGCTTTTACAAAAAGCAGGGGAAAAATAATGGTAGCCTGGCAGGTGCAGTGAGTTTCTGAAAGGTGTATGGATGGATATATACATTTTATTACAAGGGGTCACTCAGTGAGGAAGATGACTAGTTGCAGAGGGTCACCTGACACATGCACATTATCAGCACTGTCAGGGTGATGTGGTCTACCCTACAAAGGATTTGGGGCAAATGGCACTATATTCTGATGTTGCAGCACAAACTGTAAAGCCACCATTTGCAAAAATAAGGTAAGCGGGAGGCAAATGGCACACAGCCCCTGAAGTACTGCAGGTGCTGCTGAATGCCCTTGACTGTAGGCCCTCACAGCCTTTGTTGGTGTCTGCCTCTGGAGTCCTCACAATGAGCTAATCATCCTGTGAAGGCAATTGTTTCATTAGTGCTCAGTGCCAGGGTCCTCCCACTCCCCAATTACAGTGACTGCCCATCATGTGTCATTGCGATGTCCCCCGGGAAGCCTGGGTTTGCCCACATACCCACCCAGTGGACCTTGCTGCACTCTGCACACCCTGCACCCTTACTAGAATCCAGTTTTCATTTTTGCAGTGCTACCCTATAGCAGACTCATACACATCATTGTCTTGGGTGAAATCTGACTTCCCCACTCACCCGCCCCATGGATCTCTAATACCCCAAGGAACATGGAGCAATGTGCTCACTCAGTACCCGCACTTCAGTGACCAGATTCCACCACCCCACATGTGCACTTCTCACAGCGGCTGAGGGAGATCCAGTCACTGATCTGCGGCATTGAGTGTGCACAGTCCTCCATGTTCTGTGGGGTATTGGAGGTTCACAGGTGGGTGGGTGGGGACAGTCAGACCTCACCTGGGATGTTCCCTTCTAATTATTCAGAAAAACAAGAATGGTGAATGTCAGTGCAGTTTGAAAAGCAACCCTGTTACAGCAGTGATAAAAAACATGGGCAGCTGTATTCAGAAACTTGCCTTTAATGCCCCTGTGCCACCATGATCTCTGCACTCTGCAGACAGTCCCAGTTTATTGTATCTATCCATCCCATCCACCTCCCTGTCCAGCAGTCCAAGCCCAGCTACATCAGACTTACCTGCTGCACTGGACTTCATGCCTTTGAAAAAACACACAGCCAATGAGCGAATTACAGCAGTAAACAAGAGTTACAACAGCCAGAAAGTCTTAGGGTGAAACACCTCAGCAACAAGTCAGTACGTGCTGGTAGCAAACGCCATGGAGATTGCGATGGATGAGTTGTTGGCTCCACTGTGGCTCTATTTGGGATGGCTCAGGAGTTGTAGGAACTTGTTGCATGGCACCACTATGAGGGAACATTCCATTCCCTCTCCCCACTTGCTTGTCACTGTCACTGACCACCTGGTACCATCTACTGAAACCGTAATTTGCACAATAATAGTTGGTGCACCAGACCACTGTCACACCTGGGATAGCACAGTGGAGTGTACAGTATTCCACGTGTCCTTTGTCTGTCCCAGCCACCTGCCAGCAGATGTCCGAGCACCTCTGCAAAAGCCTCCTCATTGGTCACTAATGGAGTTCATGTGGGCCATCGGATCCGTGATCCTCTGGACATGTAAACAAATTGCACAGCCAACCCCACTGGGCAGTCAGCACATAACCTGTTCCCCTTTCCCCATGTTGTTTCTGGGAACAGGTAAGATGGGTAGCAGGAGCATGTCCAAGGTCTAGGTAGTGACAGTGGGTGCTTAACTTTCCACAAAGTACACAGTGACAAGCTCCTCTTTGCAACAGTGAGCAGTTTGTCCACAAGTACAGCATGGCTCAGTATTGTCAAGCGGGTAACGTGCCACAATAATGTCACTTATCTCACGGGTGAAGAGTGAGGGGTGAGAGCAACCAGTGCTGCTGCCAACAGCACAAGATGCCTGTGTCCGAGGTGCATGACAGAGCACAGTAAGTATCACAGTTGTAGTTCCTGTCGCAAAATGCTAAGTCCCATCCAGTGGAGCAGAACACACAGGTGAGATGGGGAAGTGCTGTGTATGGCGAGTACAAGGCATAAACACAGTATCCGACAACTCTGGTAATGGTAGCAGGGCAAGAATGGCAATATCGCATTCACAGCATAATCAGCTCTGTTCAGGGCTTTGGGGCTTTAGGACTCCAGGCACTCAAAGGATATTCTGCTGTAAATAAAAACAATTGCAATCAAGGTAGCATAAAGCACATCCAATCTAAAATAACAACAACAAAAACATCACTCCCACACAGTAGATGGCATACCTGTTGTAATAATATTAAAAACCTTCATAACATCAGTTCAGAACAGCCAGTAATGTGAGTGGCTAAACACCATCACCTGACCATGGATTAAATTCACTATTTAATCTAAAGCTGGGTGGAGGGAGTTGGGGAAAATGCTATCGGGACTTCTTCTGTCCTGTGGCTCCCAAAGAGTAAAAGGTAGCCATTGAATCCCAGCCTGGCTGTACATCAGCTTGAGCACCCACACTCACATGACAGTGAGAGACTGGCACATTTCATGCATAATGCCTACAGTGGCTCTCTGGGTCTCTGTCTCTGTTTCTCAGTGTCTGTGTCAGTGGAACTATTCAGAGCAACTGTCATTGGCAGCCACATGCCTCCCCATGCAGCTGGAGATAGAAATGGCAAAATGGAGCAACTAACCCTGCCGGATAGGTTCCCCACCTTGCAAAGACAACTGGAGATCAGGTTTACATGCAGCTGTCAACTGGTAGCAGGCCCTCCTTCAGACAGATAGGCAAACATGGGACAGCAGGAGATCGTGCAAGAGGGAGCTCTTCAGCAGGTCATGGGCTAAAGTGGGGATATTTGGAGCCATTAGCTACAGAACTTTGTGTTAGAGCCACTGGTTGTGTTGACAATGTGCCCGACTTTGTTGTTACAGAGGCACTACTTCACAGATGGTGAGAAAGAGTGGCTGCCCAGTCACAAGATTCATGCAACCCCGCAATGATACACACTCAAACATCCCAGCAGAAGAGAGAGCCATGGTGCCTGCCCCCACACACTTATTGCATATCATGTGGGCAATATACAGTGTCTTCACCATCCAAATGGCAAACTGCCCTTTGACCTTCTCAGTGGTGTTGTGTCCCAGTGAGCAGCAGGCACCTGTATGATGGGTATGCAATCCTGAGTGCCCTTTTTTATCATTTGTTATATCCCTGGCAGCAGTTCTCCACACGTGGATAGCATGATTTGCTGTGTGTGTCTGAGGAGTGTTACAGCAGTCTCCTCTCTTTGCTCTGTCCTTTAACTATGTATTCCACTCACTCTTTGCTGTCTACTTCTGTGAAGTGTTGCGAGCAGTCTGTGTCTCTTTGTCCTGTACCTCCAGGTGAAATGCACTGTTACAACACCGTGATAGTATATGGGCTACAGAGACACAGATGTTGCACCTATGGCAGTGGAGACAGACAGCATGCGAGAGAAAGAGTGAGAGAGAGAGAGAGAGAGAGAGAGAAGTGCCTGGTCCTGTAGACAGCAAACCCAATTACTGCAAAGTGACTCATGGATGTCATATTATTGTCTAAACACAGAAATGTCAGAAATCATTTCAGGATGGTATTTCTATCATTTCTATGTTCATAAAGTAAATAAGATATGCATCAGGTGTGGGAACTAGTTTTCAACTCTGCAGTATACAGCCATATTTTGTCATATAAACCAGGGAAAACACATTTTCAATGTTTTGGGATTTTGCAACATAACCCATGAAGTAAGTGCAATAACTCACTCAGGGTAGTTATAGTTATTTAATCCATGCCTCAGGTGTTGTGAGGACAAACACCGAGGCATGGATTAAATGCCTATAATCCCATACCCTGTCATGGGTTATTGCTAATTTAGTCAGGAAGTGCTCTCCTCCAGAGTAATGACCTAGTCCAGCAGCGATCCACCATCTCAAAGTGATATCATGCTATACATAGCTTTTCTACCATGAAAGGTACAACAAAACCCTCTAACATTCTATACAAAATGCCAGCTCACTGGCTGCTGCATGAGCAGGAGGGTGAAGCTCATTAAAATGACTGACACCATGAGTGGTGCACCAATACCAGAAACAGATAGCACAGTTAAATAAAAAGAGAACAGAGTATACAAAACTTCACCATATAAAAATTGTGTAGATTACTTTGAAGTTAAAAAAATTGTGCAGATTACTTTGATACAATGATTATCTACAATAGTACTGCAGAACACCCTCCTGTCAAACTCCTAACCATGACAAGTTTGAAAAACATGCTGTGTTCCAAAAGAATGTCTTATTCCAATTCCTACTCTCCTCAAGTTCTTGTGCTCTGAAGTCCTGCTTTATCCCTTTTCACCAGTGTTCCAGTATTGTGTGGTCTGTGAACAAGTACTTCTTGCCTAAGTAAATTACTTTAGATTTTGCAAGCATTTGGAGGCTAAGGAAAACCCACAGTCTACTCAGTGTTGGATGGATAGTTATGGCAAGCTGTTAGGAACATAATTCAGAATCTCTGGCTATATAGGAAAATACATACACTATATAGTGAAATATATACATCATATAGTGAAATATTTGCATTAGATTGTGAAACCCATACACAATGTAGTGAACCACATACACTGTCTACTGACATATATACATCATCTAGTGAAATACATATACTGTATGCCAAAATGCATGTCATATGTTGAAACAAATACATTATTTAGTGAAATGCTTACATTATATATTGAAATATTGTAGCTTCCGGATGTATGGACATGGTCGGGACAGACCAAAAATGTGGATACAATTGAAATATGCATACATCTGGATCGCTATCAAATCAATAGAGACAGACTCAGTTGTGTTACTGAATCATTTACTAACTAAAAAAATGCATGTACAGTACATTAGGGTTAAAATCATAAAAAGCATCATGTTCTATACCTTGGCTGTAGTTGGTGGTACAATTTCTTGATCCCCTCCTCAATGTCAGAGCTCCGTTAGTCGGCTCTGCGTCGTCGATCTTGGCATAAGCCATTACGTGGTTGGGTCAATCCCAGCAGGCGTTATAGCACAGCAAGAGGAGGTTTGATGAGGGCTTCTGTTTCCTCAGAACATATGCTGACATTTTGAAAGCAGCTCCTTATAGTGTCAGGGGGTAACATTGGTTAAGGCTGCATGCAGGAGGTGGATCGCTTCCATCACATTGATCTCTTTAGCCAGCTGCTTTTTCAACTCCTGATCTGACTGATCAATGGCACAAATCAGTTTGCTTACAATGTGCTTGGGGTAGTGGACTTTTCGAGGAGCTTAATTTTCTGCTCCAAGCTGAGCACTCCAGGTGACACCTTCTCCACTGTGGCTGCTAAAGAATGTACTAATCAGAGATCATTTCAACACCTTTTTAACATGTAAACATGTAAAAACCTGATTTGCACATCTGAAACACTGAAACACCCAGTGGCCACAAGGAGAAGGCAGTTTGTTACCCCAGCAACCCTTAATTGTTCTGGCTACTTTTAATTATTCTTTCAAGCAGTGCACTCCACTCCTAATGACAGTGATTAACATCGATTATCACCCAGTCTGACCAGAGAATAACGCATGCCACCTGAAAATTTGTGCATACATCTGAAATTAGCCATGCATAGAAGCAACGATTTAACATGGTAAGAGAGGGCAAAAATTGGGACATTACGATAGTATGCATATATCCAAAAGATGCACACATCCGAATGGTATACATGTGGAATCTACTGTACATACACTATATACTGAAACAAATGCACTAGGTACTGAAACATATACACTACCTATTGATATATATATACACTACAGACTGAAAAATCCACATAAACTATCTATTAAAACAAATATGCTATATAACATATACACTATATACTGAAAACAATCTACATGCACTATATACTGAAATAAACACACTGCATATTGAAATACATACACTGCCTATTGAAATACATACACTACACATTGTAAAACCCACATACACAAATTGCTGAAACAATGACACTATATATTGAAACATACACACTATGTATTGATACACATACACTATCTATTGAAATAAATACACAATACATTAAAAAATCTGCATATTCTATATACTGAAACAAATGCACTACATAGTGAAGCACACTATCTAGTGAAAACAAAATCTGCATACTCTATATACTGTAAGAAATACATTACATATTGAAATACATACACAGTATATCAAAAAATCCACATACATTATATTCTGAAACAATTACACTACACAGTGAAACACATATACTATGTATTAAAATACATACACTATAGACTGAACAATCCACATACAGTCAAGGCCCTGGCATTCATGTGTTCTATGGTTATGAATTTGCAGCAGAATTTGCATCATGCCACAGAATATATATAGTGCAGCAGAATTCATTGTTTTTGGTGAATTTTCATATAAATATACTGTTTTTCCATAGTGTCAGGCTTTCTTTCCACCTCGTTTATCCTGGAAGCCCTCCTCTAAGCTCAGCATATGATGTCATCAATGACATCACATCATAGTTAGCCAATGACAGGACTGCATTCTGCCAGAGAAATGAATAAATCATGCTGCAGAAATCAGAAAATGCTGCTGCAGAAGTCAAGGAGCCCTGCCGCAGAAATCAAAAAATTCTGCCGCAGAACACCAGGGGCCCTGCATACAGTACACTATATACTGAAACAAATACACCGCATACTTAAATTAGCCCTGCCCCTGGAATGGCCTGCCCCTGCAATCATTTTCTGCTGCATTCAGGGAGCTGCTGGCCAAATGAGAGGATGTCTAAAGCTACAGAGCAGCAGGTAAACAGAACAGAGCTATCTCTTATTCTACTTCTTTATGATGTTTTCCATCTTGTTTTGTTTGCACACCTTCAATCAAATTTCAGAACATTGTGATGTGATAAGAAACGTTTAGAACACATTTAAATTCAACAGTAGTTTATTATTTTGAGTGCTGCCTTTTATCTACTGTTAAAAATACATTTGAATAGGAAGCTAATACTTAGTATATTCATAACAATATCACTCCATACCATATAAAGATAGGAGACTGCATGCATTTTCCTAAGTTCAATTTTGATGAGATTTATGTGTAATTAATTACTGCGTCAGTCCAGCAACTTAGCTGAATGCTTGGGAAGCACTGAAGAAGCTGTGATAGTGCAAGCCAAAAGTTTTCCTAGTTTGTACTCTGCTGAGTTTGTTTTGATTTAGATTTAGTTCTTATTTTAATGTTTTGTTTAATAAAGGTTCTTGGTTAAGAAACAAAAATATATATTTTTTTGCAGCAATCGCCCAGGGCCTAATTCTTGTCAGGAGCTCAGCTGGCATATGCATGATTTGCGTTTTTCTGTTCTGAATAACTTCACTGTGATGCCTCACTGGTGGCATTCACAGTCCCTAGCTTCCCCTTTACATATCTGCAGAACACCGCAAGGTGGACAGAGCTTTGCCAGGCACTGGGCCTCCACTAATAAGCTTGCCTTGGTCTAGGTGCATAGTGCATAGTAACCCTGCTTACAGTATATTGTATGACTGTGTTATTGGGTCTGAACTTTCCAAACTGTGTTTTATTTATTTTTCCATAGAAATTTTTATCTTCTTAGTTACCCTGTGCCCTCTTGCCTACTGATCTGTCCAACCCCATCACCCACCATCCCCAGGATGTACCTGCTCTGTTTTCCCCCAGGGACCCCCCCACACACATCCCCTGTGGTGGGACCAGGATGGGGAGGGACATTCACAAGGAGACACATATTCAGACACTAGCAGAGCCTAGGTAGTAGTGCAGAGCCTGTGGCAGGTTGGTGGATCATTCTGTCAATGCAGGTTTTCTACCTTTGGTTTTATTTCCTGTGCAGCCAAGCATGCAGTGATGCCAGTATATGTAAATGCATGTGTTTGTGCCTGCCTGAGCCCTCTCACTTATGCAGCTCCACTCCTCTGCCAGCCCTTCTCAGCTAGGTGGCTGTTGAAAGTGGGGTGGTCAGACTCACCTCTCCCTGAGAGGAGAGCAGTCCCTGAGATCCTCAACCATCTTTTCCCCAGCTGACCCCTGTTTGACCCAGTTCCACCCTAAAATCAGGCCACTGTTATGGAAGGTGGAACAGTTACACCAAGCCGCTAGGGCCAGCCCACCAGACTGTGTTTTATAAGTAAATAGAGACAGCACTCAGATAAGGGACAAGACTGTATTTTAACTGCAGTTGTTATAAATGTTTTAAGTCATATCACGATGTTTTGAAATTGGATAAATGTTCTGCAAGTGAAATAAGATAACAAAAAAGACCTAAAGAGATAGATAAGATACCCCTTTTTATGTTTGCTTGCACGCATGTGAAAGAAACATAGTGCCTTCATCGGAGATTTCGGAGGTGTGTCACCTCCTCCTCCAATTCAGTCAGTGGGCTGGCAAGCGCGGCCCCTGTAAGCCTATACATTTTGGAGCTGTCTATGACACGCTCCAAAATGCAGTGGCATACAGTTGAAAGGGGGAGCTACGCTTGAATGAGCACCGATAAGATATTGGCTGCTCACGCGCAGCTCCCCCCCAACGCACAGACAGACGTGCGCGCCCCCGTACTGTATAGCCATCGGGGTGCCCAATCCCCGTCGGCTGAGCTGCGCCCCCACCCCAGTTGTAGGTGCCACGTTGGGAGCCCACCCCAGCGTGGCAAGCACTGTAGTCCTTTGGCCGGCGGGGGTGCCCAATCTCCCATCGGCTGAACGCCCCCCAAGTCCTTGTGCCATGCTGGGAGCCCACCCCAGCGTGGCAAACGTCCCACGACGTCTTTTTTTTTTTAAACCTGTAAAATAAAAACTGTCCCGTGGCGCGTCTCCCAACCCCCCTCCCACAACCCGCACCCATCCACTGCGCACCCAGCCTCTCCACACCCTCACCCCATACTTACTCGGACTGCGCGATGATCTTGATTGGACCCGGGAACACGTCTGCACTCTTCAAAGCCGACCCTGAACTGAGGAATGCCGTGCTGTATAATGGGTTACATGGGGGTTTCAACTTTATTGCATATCTCGGTATTTTTGGGATTTTGAGACTATCATCGATAGCTTAGACTCTTCTAGCTGTCACTGTCATGGCATGCCTGGGCCCGGCATGATTTCGCTGCAGTGACTCGCAGTGACTGCAAAATCACCCTTGGGCCTGAATACCACCATAACAGTGACATCATTCATGAGAAGGGTCCCAAAACCCCATGTTGAAAATTTGGTGCCAAAATTCAAAAAAGACTATTTTACGAGGGTGCGTGCAGTTCCTACTCAGGCTCGTAAGTTCGTGAAATTTCAATATTTTCACTCCAGATTTTCAACATTGCCATTTTACCACACCTTCTTATGAGTAGTACAGCTGTCATTTTTCACATCTCACCCAAAATGTGTTTCCGCCATGTAGCGCAGAATGGCGTAGTCGGTGTTCGAAATCAATGTACGGGACAAATTAAGAAAATCACAGTGACACTGTTCATGAGCAGAGGTCTTAAAATGGCTATGTTGAAAATTTGGTGAAAAATTCCTAAAATGACTGTTTACAAAGCATCGTTGCGCAGTTCCTGTACACCTAAGTAAGTTTAATTTTCAATATTTTCACTCCAGATTTCCAACATTGCCATTTTATCACACCTTCTTATGAGTAGTACAGCTGCCATTTTTCACATCTCACCCAAAACGTTTCTCGCCATGTAGCACACAATGGCGCAGTCGTAAAGTAGATCAATGTATAGGACAAATTAAGAAAGTCACCATGACACTGTTCATGAGCAAAGGTCTTAAAATGGCTATGTTGAAAATTTGGTGAAAAAAGTCCTAAAAATGACTGTTTTACGAGGGTGCATTGCGCAGTTCCTACGCACACTCGTAAGTTCGCGAATTTTCAATATTTTCACTCCAGATTTTCAACATTGCCATTTTACCACACCTCCTTATGAGCAGTATAGCTGTCATTTTTCACATCTTGCCCAAAATGTGTGTCCACCCATGTAGTGCACAATGGCGCAGTATGTGAAAAATTAATGTATGGGACACATTAAGAAAATCACAGCGTAACTGTTCAAGAGCAGAGGTCTTAAAATGGCTATGTTGAAAATTTGGTGAAAAAATTCCTAAAAATGACTGTTTTACGAGCGTGCGTTGCGCAGTTCCTATGCATGCTCGTAAGTTTGCAAATTTAATATTTTCACTCCAGATTTTCAACATTGCCATTTTATTACACTTCCTTATGAACAGTACAGCTGCCATTTTTCATATGTCGCCCAAAATGTGTTTTTGCACATGTAGCGCACAATGGTGCTGTTGGTGTGCGAAAGCAATGTTTAGGACAGATTAAGATCACAGTTACACTGTTCATGAGCAGAGGTCTTAAAACCGCTATGTTGAAAATTTGGTGACAAAAGTCCATAAATGACTGTGTTACTAGTGAGCAATGCGCAGTTTCCACGCACCCGTAAGTTCATGACTTTGTAATATTTTCAGTCCAGATTTTCACCAGTGGCATTTTTCACACTTCCAATGAACAGTACAGCTGTCATTTTTCATAACATGGCTGAAGTGTGTTTCACACTTTCAGCGCTGAGATGCATGGTCGCTGGGAAATCATTGTTCGCACAGATAAAGAAAATCACAGTGACACTGTTCATGATCGGAGGCACCAAAATGCCTGAGTTGACAATCTGCTGTAAATATCCCCAACCTAATTATATTATGGGTGTGCTGCACGTTTTCTATGTACGCTCGTGACTTCACCATTTTTTTAAATATTTTTACTGCAGATTTGCAACATTGCCATTTTTTACACCTCCCCATGAACAGTACAGCTGTCATTTTTTACATCCTGTTCGGAATGTTTTTGCACCTGTGGTGCTAAATGCCATAGTCGCTGTGCATAAGCAGCTTTCGGCTAACAAACTGATATTCCCCCGTTCATGAGGTGGGGTCACAAAAAACATGTTGAAAATTTGGAGTGAAAATACCAACGAATGCCTGAGGTATTAGGGTTTCCAACCATAACGCCCAACCCTGTAGAGAATGACAGGCATCAGGGTGTGACTTGGGATTCTTGCCTGTAATGCTCATACCATTCCACACCCTGCAGCCAGTGAGAGGCATCGAGGTATGCCTTGGACTCTTCAGCCCCAAAGTTCACCCCATTCTCCTATATGCACCCATCTCACGCATTTCCTAATGAAGTAGAATATAAGAGCCAAAGACCCCAAGGAACACCGTGACACTTGTCAGTGTCTGCAGGGTGAGGTGTGGTGAAATGGCGAGGCCAAGTTATGCCTGACGACCAAATGCACACCCCAATGCCTGTCACTCTCTGCAGGGTGGTGGTGGGGTTGGCTTCAGTTCAGTACTCACTGCCATTCCTAATGCAGCTCTGTAACTTCACATTACCACTGCCAATGCCAGCAAGCAAACATTCGGCATTGACAAATGCTTGTTTTGTTTACTTTCTGCATCTTAAGAGGCATCAGCTAGGATTTGTAGTCAGTTAGGCCCTAGTTTCAGAAGATTAGCACGGCACTAAACATTTAAGCATCACACTATGTAGAACAGCACAGCTGAACAGGTGCCATATTGCAGCCCCTGATGCTAACTGATCATGTGCATATGTACTACTGCGGCCATGCAAATGAGGAATCCGTCTTGCATTCAGAGCACAGTGCTATGTAGAAGGTTTTGAAAATGCTTAACTGCTGAAATTGCAATGCTGTTTACTGCTTCCAAAAATCCTGCCCTTATTTGAGCACACAGTAGTGCGCATTGTCACCCCAACCCTGGTCACCATTCTGATGCCCCAAGTAGTATAATAAAAATTATTCCTGGCATCTAAGGGTTCCCCACCTCTGAATGCAGTTTAAATAGCCCCAGTTATTATAATAAAATTATCCTGGTGTCCAGAAGACCGTACCCTGATCAACTGGCCCCATTCAGACACTTGGTAGTAATTCCTCTGTACCATTTGCCTGATTTCCAGACCAGGGCTCTCCATGTGCCCCAATTAGCAGCCTTGCAAGAGCTGTAATTCTTCATACCACATCCTTGGTGTCCAGAGGTTCTCCCCACCTCCATAAGTATGATGCCCAGCCCCACCTGACTCTCCCACCCAGTACAGACAACTACCACTGCCTCCACTGGCCCCCAGTCTATGGTATATGCACCCTCTGATGGTGACCAGCACAGACCCTCCACTCACATCCATAGCAGCCACTAACTGAATGACAGTTCATGATCAGATGCCTACTGTAGTAAAAGCTGTTTCAGTAGGCGATGTATCATTAACACAGAAAGAAAATTTGTCATCAGAAAAGACCGCTTGGCCTACCTAGTCTGCTCAGATGTTTCCTGCCTTCTCTTCCTCCTCATATGCTGTCTGGTCTCCACTGACCCTCCCACCTCCATGCCTCTTCTCTAATATACCACCTTGTCTATGCCACCATGCTTGAAGCCCTCTACTGTTTTAACCTCGATCACTTCAGCTGGAAATCTGTTCCTGGGATCTACCAGTATTTTCTCACATCTCTCTTGCCTCCCTCCCAGCTTAAATGCATTCCCCCTAGCCCTGGTGCTCTTTCACATTTGAAAGAGACTCCCCCAGACCCTGTTCACTCCTGTGAGGTACTTGTATGTCTGTGTCATGTCACCTTTCTCTCTCTTCTCTTCTAGGGTGTACATGCTGAAATCCCTCAGTCTCTCCTCTTAGGGCTTCTTGTGCAAACCCTGTGCCATTTTAGTTGCCCACCTGTGGACTTCCTCCACCCTGCCTATTTTTTTTCTGAGGTTTGTTTTCCAAAACTGCACACAGCACTTCAGGTGTGGTCTCACCAAGTTTATACAGTGGCAACACCATTCATTCTCCTGATGGATATACCTCACCTATGCACCCCAGCATCCCACTAGCATTAACCACTGCTTTGTCACAGAGCCACCTTAAGGTCCTCAGACATAATAACTCCAAGGTCCTTTCCTGTTTATTGACTTTCAATAACTTCCCCAATCCTATACTCAGCTGTTGGGTTCCTATGCCCTTGGTGCATGATTTTGCACTTTCTGGCATTGAACCCAACTGCCATGTTTTTGACCACTCCTCAAGTTTCATAAGATCTCTGCACATTCTCTCCACTCCCTCCTAAGTGTCCACTCTATTGCAAATTTTGGTATCATCTGCAAAAAGCCTACCTTCCCCTTCAGTTCTTCTGCAATATCCCCTACTTTAAAGAGGATTGGTTCCAGTAATGAGCCCTGTGGTACCCCACTGGTCACTCTCCCATCATTAGAGCGAGTGCTGTTAATCACCACCCTCTGCCTTCTATCCATTAACCAGTCAGTAACCCAATTCAACACTTTAGATCCCACCCTAGGCTGTTTCAGTTACTTTTATCAGCTTTTCTGTGTGGCACACAGTGTTGAAGGTCTAGCTAAACCCATAGATCATTCATGTCCGCTGCCCCTCTCCTAATTTATTTCCTTCCTCCTGTGAATCTGTGCTGCCTGTGTTCTTACAGCCCACTAGATGCAAAGTACTCTACCAGTCTCTCCTTCAGTATGGATTCCATTAATTTCCCATGACTCAAGTAAGACAGAGTAGACTATAATTATTAGCCTCCTCCCTGTTGCCGCTCTTACAGAACGGGACTATGTCTGCTTCTCCAGTGCTCTGAAACCACCCTGTTTCTAGTGAGTTGTTGACTAAGGCCATGAGTAGTGTAAGCACCTCCTGCCTAATTCCTTAATACCCTTAGGTGTATCCATCCGGTCCCATGGTTTTGTCCACTTTCATAACTGCAAGTTCCTGCGGCCGGTGGTGCAGAGGGTTGAGGCTCTGGATGCTTTACCTCATGCTATACTTGGCGGTTTGGGAATGACCTTGGTCATCGGGGTGCTGGTGGGGCAGAGTAGGATTGAGCATGCCGTGGGCAGCTCTACTCTCCTGAGGGTGGTGGGGGTGGGTTGGTCCCCCTGAAGTTCTGCTCCCACTGGGTGGAGATCCAGTGGGTAGAGTAGGTGGAGAAGGGGTGGCAAACTAGCGGGAGGTGGAAGGGGCTGAGCTGGCACCACGAGGTGCAAAGCGTCCCTCCACATGCTCACACAGCCATGTGCTGGGGCCTCAGGTGGGGTCAGGGGAGAAAATAAAAAAAGATGCATATGTGTCCCCTTCACCAGTTGGAGGGAGGAGGCGATGGGAACCAAACAGCTATTTAAAAAAAATTGCGAGTCGCTTCAATAGTCTTTCCTATGAAAATGGACTTGTGTACACTTCCCCCTCCAATGCTCCTGCTGCTCCATGGTGGTCTGTCACTGTCTCTCTCCACTGTGAAGACTGAGCAGAAGTACCTGT
The DNA here is from genome assembly GCA_016271365.2 of Neoceratodus forsteri. Lineage (NCBI taxonomy): Eukaryota > Metazoa > Chordata > Ceratodontiformes > Ceratodontidae > Neoceratodus > Neoceratodus forsteri. The sequence goes on along the minus strand of CM057449.1, from coordinate 755,993,240 downwards.
TCAGGATGTCTGCTTTTTCATGATCCTCCTCTGTGCAGTCTCTCTTTGTCATCCTCCTTATCCTCACAATCCTCCCCTTGCTTTCCTCCTCGCTTGTGTGCCTGAAGAAAGTCTGATCTTCTTTTGCTACCCCTTTGGTTATCCTTTCCTGTGTTTGAGCCTTTGTTCCCCTCGCTGCCTTACCTGCTTCCCTCTAGTTTACCTTTTACACCTCTCTATCCTCATCCTTCTGTGTTTCTTCATACCTCCTGAATGCCACCCTTTTTTCCTTCACCTTCATTGCTACTTTCCTACAGTACCATAATGGTCCTTTTTCCCTCTTGCTTTTGCTCACGTCCTTCTTGTAGATTCTGATTGCCTTCCCTTAATTTTCTCCACTGTTCCTCTACCCCTCCCTGACAATCCTCCCCTGCTAGGCTGCTTCTGAGGCAGTCTCCCAGTTCTTTTTAATCCCACTTACTAAAGTCCATGACATTTGTCTTTTTCTGGCTTGTCTCTGCACCTGTCTTAATGTTGAACTACTCTGTACAGTGATCACTGGTTCCCAGGGGACAGCCCACTGTGATGTGACTATGCACTATCACAGCCTCCAGTAGGACAGGGATTCAGAGGAGCAAAGGGAGATACCGTGTCCCAGATAGGACAGCACTTTTACCCCGTGAGTCATTTTTAGCTCTCAGTATACTGATAAGCCCATATGGCAGGAAAGGTGCTAATGGCCCATTTGCATGTCATTATGGGCTCACTAACATCTCTGCACAATGCCTCTGTGCATGACTGCATAGAGGCATTGTGCAGAGCAATGCCAGCTACCACCTTCTGATTGCAATTCAATTCAAATGACCCTGACTATTATAATAAATCATAAAATGGGCAGGCTAATTCCTCACATCTGATTGGTTCTTACCTGTGCATCAAATCCATTCAATGTACAGGTAAAACCAAGATCTGAAAACAAGGACTGCAGGGCAGAACATAAAACCAGCATGCCGTTAGAACACTGAGATTTGAAATGCCGACATTTTTTCTCTCGTATAGTAACAAGCGAAAGATTCAAACAGCCACTAGTAACCATTTTTTTTTTATACAGTACCATGCATCGACAAACATTTAGCACATAAATTAAAATTTAAGATAGTAACTGCTGCTGTACTGTGACTTTCCGATAACTGCCTAGATCCCAGTACTGCTCAATTAGCATGCCTCCCCTGCTGTCCGCTTCAAAGCTATGCTTCTGCCCTGATAGTTGTAACCCGCAATAAATGCTCAGTAAATCCACTGTAAAGTAAACTTAAGCCTTACAAATAACAACATATGTATTTTTTTACCTAAGAAAACACTTTCCTGCTGACTTTGTCCTGCCACTTCACTGAGACCCCACCCACTCCTGTTGCCTGTCTGCTCCTGCTGTCTTTGCTGTCCATCACGCTTCCACAGTTTTTTTTTTGTAAACTTTATTTAACTTTCAGCAAGCATACAGGATACAATCATTACACTTTATAGCTCAAGAACATAAATCCATCTATAGATAGTGAACTAATCTGAGTACATTAAGGTGCTTCTTCACTTTTGTCATAAAGCAATAGTTGTTGCAGATGGTCTGTAGTGATACCTCGCAACCCTTGAGAATATCCCAGTAGCCACCCGATGGGACCCCAGGCCCTAGACCATGAAAGAACAAGACCTGGTTGTCTCACTGGTCAGTGTATATTGAACATCAATGGCCTAAGTAAGAGAGTATATTATAGGTTGTTCCAGTCCCGGCACTTTGTCTGATCCTCCAGAGTCCTGTCCCCAGTACCACATTCCTTCTCCTACTCCCCTTCAAGCATATACAATAAAACTCCCCACATAAAACATATTGGTCCTAGAAAGTAGGGAACTAGGGTAATTGCAACACTGCTTCCAAGGAACCCCAAATTTTTTGGTACTCTCCATACTGGTTGTGAGCAGTATATTGTATATGCTCTGTTTTCATACAGTGCAACAATTGTTTGGTCCAGAGCGCCACTGTAGGGGCAGCCTCCAACCACTAGTGCTGTGTTAGACTTTGCTTCATGACAAGTATCCCCAAGCACCAAAGGGGATGTTCAGGCCCGACCCGGTGAAGCCCCTCACTAGTTATACCTAATAAGACATCTTACTTCAAGAGGGCTCTTGCAGTAGGCAATAACCATTAGGACTGAGCTGCCAGGTGCTAGGACCACATGGAAAACTTTAGCTATCAGTGTCTGATGGGGCCACTCACCTGGTGTCAAGTGGCTGACGTTGGCTCGAGCTTGCATAGTAGGTGGTCCCTATGCCTGCCCTCCAGTTCTTTCCCGTTGTCAACCTCTGCATGTCGGATCTCGCGAAATGCTGCTACAGTCAACTGCCATTTCAATAAAAATACATTCCTTTTTTTCTTCAAATTTTCTTCAATTCTGTGAGAATTTGTCATTGGATTGCATGTCTTCTCCAACTCCTTCCGAATCTCATCAGAATAAGTGCTCCTGTGCCAAGCAGATGCAGGAGAAAGACGACCACTTTTTGTGTTTCCTGCACCTGGGGCCTGAACATGACACTGAGAGCTGTGAGGCCTGCTAGAAGTTTAACCAGGCCACATGGAAGTGCCATCAGCAAGTCCTGGAAGCCCATCTCTTTAAACAAAAACTTACTTCCATGGAAAAGGAGCTGTAGCAGATTCGGAGCGCTTCATCCTCTCCAGGGGGTTCTTCTGATTCCTACAAGCAAAAGAACAAGAAGCACAAGGAGAAGCACTGGGACTGGGATCGGCCTTCTCCCAGGCCGTGGCTCTCCAAGGAGATTGAGGCCAAGGAGCAGCCTTCCTCCAAGAGAAGTGCCCCTCAGACCAAGCCTGTCCCTTCTGCTTTGGGGCAGACTTTGGTCCCACCACCTGAGCCGGTGACAGTTCAGATGGGCACCTACGAGGATTCAAAGGCTTCTCCCATTCTTAGGCCCTTTACTCTAGGTCCAACATTGGTCTCTATGATCAGAGCCCACTGCTGCGCAAGCCGAAGCTGCCCTGGAAGGAATGCCCTCCAGGGCCCTACTCCACCACCCACGGTGGAGCCTCCACCCTTCCCTGTTCACTCAGAGCTGGAGGAGCAGCCACCCACTGACCCTATTGATCAGCCAGTGCTGGACCGCCCAGCTCTGGAACTCCCCATGCCAGGCATTCCTGGGGATCCTCCAGCCCACATTCCTCTGGTCCCTCTGTCTGGGCCTTCTGCTCCTCCCTAGACCCCCGAGGTATCTTCCGGCCCTTCAGGGCCAACGCCAGGCCTCCCCCCCATAGGCCCATCATCAGACCCCATTTTGTCGGGGCCTTCTGGTGTCAATGGGGCCTTTGCCGGGTCCTTTGGCTCCACTGTTCGGCCCTTTGGCACTGCTGTTGGGTCCTTCCTCAGGTTACCCGATGCCAGGTTATCCCATGCCGGTTTACTCCACACTGGAGGTACCTGACAACAGGGTACCCAACACCAAGCTATCCAACACCAGGGTACCCAATGCCGGGCTGTCATATGCCCAGCTATCCTATGCCATGATATCCTATGCCTGGGTTACCCGACGCCAGGTTATCCCACACCTGGCTCTCCCCCACTGTACCAGCTTCCTCCATCTGCCCACTCATAGCCACAGTGGACTATGAAGTTTTATTTGAGTCTTGACGGAGTGGAACCAACACTCAGCTTGGTTTTGGAGCTGGACTAATATTAGCCAGTCACGGCTTCCATGTGGGCCCATCTTACACCCACCCTCGGTCTCTGTCTCCAGTAGAGTCTCGTCTCTCCACCTCCATTCACACAGTGGGTGTCTCAACTGTGAAGGGGCAAAGAAGTGGGTTAACAGAACCTCAGAGGAAGGTTTCCTATCAACGGTCACGATCTCTGGATGCTAACCCATTGTTGGACTCCAATTCTGGCTCTTCCTCATCAGTCTTGGTCTATGAATCCCCTCCCCAGGAGGATCTTAAGCTCAAGGAGACTCCCAAGTCTTCTCCAGAAGATCCCTCCTTCACAGAGATCCTCAAAAAGATACAAGAGGCCAACAGCTGGAAGACTGAGGAGTAGGACCCTCAACACAGGAGATCAGCAGAGCACCTTGACCTCCCAGAGTTGTCTCCTCTCCTGATTCCCCCATGGATTGGGCCTCACAATGACTTAGTCACTACAATTTGTCAACAGCCATCGTTGGTAGCTGCTGTCTCTCAGAAGGCAGACAGACTATACCATGCCCCAGAGAGCAAAGACCACCTCAGCACCCAACCCAAGGTTGACTCACTAGTCATAAATGCAGCTCATGACTGCTCCTCTAAGCCCTAGCACATGAGCACCTCCCATCCAGATAAGGAGTCAAGACAATTAGACCAGTTTGAATGTAAGGTCTATTCATCTTCCATTTTGGCACTGAGGGCTCTAAACTATGTCGCCCATATGTTCTGCTACTAGAAGTATGTTCTGCTACCAGAAGGCTATCCTGGAGCAGCTCAAATCTGAATTAAAGGCCTTTCCCAATTCTGAGGCCAGTGCCAAGATAGAACAGACAGTCAAGATAGCAGAGATCAGCTGCCATCTCATCTTACATGTGACTTATGATGCTGTCGATGCCTCTGCTCAGAGCACTGCGACAGTGGTCTGCCTACACAGGCATGCTTGGCTGTGGGTGTCTGGATTCGCCCAGGATGCTCAATCCTCAATCTTGGATGCCCCTTTCTGTGGCTTGGTGCTTTTTGGGGGAGACATCAAGGATCTCTTGATGAAACTACAAGAGAGTGGTAAGGCTTTGCACTCCATCCACTTGATATACTGTACTAATACAGGCCTAGGCAGCCTTTTCACAAGCATCAGCAGCATCAGACTAAACAACAGCTCACCAGCATCAGGGCAAAAGTCAGGCTTCCCCAGCTACCTCCACCCCCTGCCAAATGCAGGGGGCTCCTGGGGCAGGGCTCCCAACCCTCCCTCCACCTCTTGACTCTATGGCCCACCCCTCTCCTTCATGTCTAGTTCGGAGGAGCTGGTAGGGGCAGATTCACCAGTCACCTACCTGGGTGGGAGGCGATCATGGCAGACACATGGGTTCTTCAGCTAATAGCTCAGTGCCAAACTTTAGAATTCATAGAGTGACCTCCAGAAAACCCTCCTAGTCACTCTCACTACCCGAAAGGTCACATTCCTCTCATCAGAGAGGAGATCAAGGTTTACTGAGAAAATCCACCATACAGACCATTCTTCAGGGCCAAGCAGGAAGTGGGAATTACTCCCACTTCTTCCTGGTGCCCAAAGAGACAGACGACCTTCTGCCAATATTGGACCTCAGCACGCTTAATCTGTACATAGAGTACAAGAGGTTCCTCATGCTGACCCTTCCAGGTCTGCTGCCCTGCTGAAAAAGGGACACTGGCTTTGCACACTGGATATGCAGGATGTGTACCTCATATACTGTCTTTCAGTCCACTGCCACTTCCTGAGATTCTTTTTCAGGGGCACTTTCAGTTCAAAGCCCTCCTTTGGCCTTTCATTGGCATCCAGGGTATTTCCAAGTATCTGGTGATAGTGGCAGCAGCTTTGTGATGCCAAGGTCTCTTTGTGTTCCTGTACTGGACGATTGGCTCCTGACAGCTCCTCGAAGGACAGCCTGGAAGCTTCTCTGTCAGCAACTATGGCTCTGTTCCATCAGGTGGGAGTTCGGTGAACTACACCAATTCTCACCAGCTGGCACCCTTCCAGGGCCTTCCAGTTTATTAAGGTGGTGCTGGATATAGCCCAGTGTCAGACTTTCCTTCCCTTGGACAGGGCAGAAACCTCACAGCAGCAGGCCAGGCTAGTGGCCTCAGCCACTGGACTATGGCCAGATCTGTTTGCGCCTCCTAGGCCCGATGGTGGCAGCCATCCCACTGTTCCTCTAGCCAGACTCACATATGAATCACGCAGTGGACACTCAGGGTTCAGTAGGATTAGAGGTCAGATGACCTGGACCACAGGGTTCTGATATCCGGCCCTATGCAGCAGGATCTCCTCTGGTGGCAGGAGTTGGACAATTTCTGCAGAGGGGTGCCTTTTCAGCCTCCCCCTCTGACCCAAACCCTGACCACGGATGCCTCCAGTCAAGGCTGGGGTGCTCACTTGGGGGATCACAGAACCCAGGGACCCTGGTCTCAGTGGTTGATTTCTTTGCACATCAATGTACTAGAGATGCATGCGGTGCTGTGTGCCCTTCATTCCTTCCAGCCTCTCCTCCTTCCAGGCTAGCTTCTAGTCCAGTCAGACAATATGTGCATGGTCTGGTATCTGAACAAACAGGGAGGCATACGGTCATACCCCTTGTGCAAGGAGGTGTGGCATGTGGTGTACTGGGCGGTTCAGCTCCACCTTCAGCTCATGGCAGTGCACATCATAGATGTCCAAACATCCTAGTGGACAATCTCAGCTGCATTTAGGCAAGGGCACATAAGTGGGAACTGAAGCAGTCAGTGGTCGAGGACATCTTCTACCTCTCAGTGCTGTCAGATCTCAATCTGTTTGCCTCCCATACAATGCAAAACTACACAGTTTTGCTCACTTGTTCCTGGGCCTGGTGTTTTCTGGTGAGACACCCTGTCTCTCTGCTGGACAGGGAGGTTTTGTACACCTTCCTCCTTCCCACTGATGCAGAGATGCAGAGGGTGCTTCTCAAGCTGCAGGTGGAGGGGCTCACATGATCCTGATCATCCCTTATTGGCCTCACCAGATATGGCTCCCTCTGCTTCAACAGTTGGCAGTGGAGCCTCAGCTCACTCTGCCTCTCTGCCATGACCTCTTGATTCAGGAGCAAGGGAAGCTTGTGCACCCAGCTCTGAAGTACCTTCACCATCACAGATGGTGCTTTCTGAAGTAGCTATCTCATGCTATGGGGTCTCTTCCAGAGTTACTCAGGTCCTCATGGAGGCCCGAAAGCCATCCATGAGAACCACGTATGCTATGAAGTGGAAGAGGTTCTCCATTTGGGCAGCTTCCAAGTGTTGGGACCCTTTTTTGTGCCTGTTCCTCAGGTCCTAGTGTACCTACTTCACCATTCTGACTTAGGGCTCACCTATTCTTCACTGAAAGCCCACTTGTCTGCCATATCCACCTACCACACTCCAGTGGAAGGCAAGACTTTGACTCAGTTTGAGGTTTCCCATACCTTTCTGAAGGGAATACTTCACTTGAAACCCCCACTCAGGAACCCTGTTCCTCCATAGGATATGAACTTCATACTTGAAAAATTCACTTTGCCTTCGTTTGAACCATCCACGAGTTGTGATCTGCACTACCTATCTTAGAAAATGCAGTTTTTAGTTGCTATTGCTTCTGCTCAAAGGATGTTCGAGCTTCGGGCCCTTATGTGTATGGAGCCTTATTTGCTTTTTTACAGAGACCAGGTAGCTCTGTGTACAAATCGTAAGTTTGTACCAAAGGTGGTTTCTGAGTTTACTTTAAATCAGACCATACACTTGCCAGTGTACTACCCTGAGCATTCTAATCAGGGGAGGCAATTCTGCACATGTTGGATGTTCACATTATTTTGAATTAGTACACTAATCTGATGAGGTCAGTCCAAAAAAAGGATCAGTTGTTCATTTGTTTTGCACCTAAAAGAGAGGGCACCACAGATTCAAAGCAGTGTTTATCCAAATGATTGGCAAACTGCATTCTGTTTTCTTATCAAACGTATAACAAACCCCTTCCGAGTGAAGTTAAAGGGTACTCAATCAGAGGCATGTCTGCATCTATAGTTTGTTTCAGGAATGTCTCAGCTGTGGACATTTATGCAGCAGCTACCTGGAGCTCTGTTCACACTTTCACAAATCATTACAGTCTGGACATTGCCTTTAGAAGCAGGGCAGGCTTTGAACTAGCCATCCTCCAGGGTCTTCTGCCTTATAAATTTTCCTGCCTACTGTAGACCTTTCCTGCCTCCTGTGCTAAGTCTTTTGCTGACTTACACTGCTTAGGACTCAGTCCTAATAGTTATTGTCTACTGCAAGAGCCCTTTCAAAGTAAGATAGCACAGTTACATAAGAACTTACCATTACAGTAGATCTTCGAGAGAGGCTCTTGCAGTAGGCAAGCTTTTTCCCTCCCTCCTTCCCCCTGCTGCTACTACTACTGCTTCTTTTCAGCCTTTATATTGGCTCCAGGAACCAAATCCTTCTTCTGTTGCACCTTTTTTAGGTCTCCGATGGGAGAACTGGAGGGCGGCGTGGGGACGGCTCACTATATAGCATCGGGCTGATGTTGGTCATGTGATGCCGAGTAGGCAGTCTCCACCAGACACTGCTAACTAAAGTTTTCTGTATGGTCCTAGCACTTGGTGGTTCGGTCCTAATGCTAATTGCCTACCGCAAGAGCCTCTCTCGAAGATCTACTGTTACGGTAAGTTCTTACATAACTGCACTTTCCTTAGCTGTGGCACTTTTATGTGTTCCTAGTACTCGTTTTAATAAGTTTCTTTTTTTTTAAATCTTTTTCCCTCTGGTTGCAGCCTGCGGGGGCTCTCTTGGGCATCCTGATCTGTTCCTGCCCACCTGAGGTCCTCCCATCCCGAGCTTCCTCTCTCCCTACCCTCCCTGCAGCAAGTACCCCTGGCTTGAGCCCTTTGGGTGGGGCAGCCCCTCCTCTTTGGGTGCTCTTAGAAGCTGGCCAAGCTGCAGGTAAGGGCCTGGGTGGAGGAACTGGAAGGCTGGGTTGGTAGGATCTGGCGGTGGGCATGGGGATCAGGTGCCATCGCCTCCCCCACAGAGCTGGTGTTTTCCCTGTTCTGGAGAATGCCCCTCCTCCCCAAGTGTGGCATGCAATGATGCCATGATGCATGGCAACCCTGCCAGCATCACCATGCTCACCCCAAATCCTTGCTGGTCCTACATCCTGCAGTGCCCCTGATCTCCACTGGGGGTCACTGGGATGCCAGACACCGCATAGCCCTCCCCCTGGGGGAGAAGAGCAGTCCAACAGACACTCAATCCTCTCCCTCCCCCTGCCAACCCCTGTCACCCGAGCTCACTCCTGAACTCGGGCCACCAGCATGGTGCGAGATGTGTCAGCCTAGCGCCTCAACCCTCAGCACCATTGGGCCGGCTTCAGTTTAATAAGGTTGTGATAGCCTGACAGGAATCGTTCACTTTTGGACAGGACCATAACATATGAAAAAAGCATTTGTCAATGCCGAATGTTGACTTGCTGCCATTGGGAGTGCAGAAGTTAGAGAGATGCAGCATAGGAATGGCAATCAAGTATTGAACTGATGCTAACCCACCCCCACCCCGCAGAGAGTGACAGGCATTAAGGTGTCCCTTTGGGTGTTTGGTAGTGCAGTGCGGGAAAACATGCTAGGCAGGATGTGAAAAATGACAGCTGCACAGTTCATAAGGAGGTGTAAAAAAATGCCAGTGTTGAAAATGTGGCAGACAAATATACGAAATTTGCGGAGTTATAAGGGTGCGTGCAAAATATGCAACGCACGCTTGCAACACTGCCATTTTATGGGCGTTCGGTATCACATTTTCAAGATAGGCATTTTACCACCTCTGCTCATGTACATTGTCACTGTCATTTCCTCAAAGTGTCCCAAGAAGTGATTTCGCACAGCAACCAAGCTATTCTGCGCCAGAAGTGCAAAAACACATTTTGCGCAGGATATGTGAAATGATGGCTGTACTGTTCATCAAGAGGTGTGGGAAAATGGCAATGGTGAAAATCCAGAGTGAAAATATCACGAATGCACAACGGCACAGCGCATGCAATCTGCCAACGCGTCAGAATACGTCATTTTGGCGGAGTATCAGCACCAAATTTTCAACATAGGCACTTTAGGACCTCTACTCATGAACTGTGTCACTGTCATTTTTATAATCTGGCCCAAACACTGATTTCCCACAGTAACTGCGCTATTGTGCACCAGAAGTGCGGAAACACATTTCAGGCAGGATGTGGAAAATGACAGCTGTACTGTTCACAAGGAGATGTACAAAAATGCCAATGCTGAAAATCCAGCGTTAAAATATTGCGAATGCACAAAGTTACGAGCCTGCGTAGCAACTGCACAATGCACACTCGTAAAAGAGGCATTTGTTGGATTTTTTCCACCAAATTTGGAACATAGGCTTTTTGAGAGGCCACCTCATGAACACTGGCACTGTCATTTCATTAATAGGTCCCGAAAGGTGATTTTCTTGTGGTGACTGCAAAATCACCTTTGAGGCCGATTAATGCCATGACAGTGATAGAATTCATGAGGAGGCCTTAAAACCCATGTTGAAAATTTGCGCCAAAATTCCAAGAAATGCCTGAGATATGCAGAAAGTTGAAAACCCTATTCACTCCATTATATATTTTACTGGCATTTCCTCAGTTCTCAGTCAGCTTTGAAGGAGTGCAGGCGTGTTCCCAGTCCACGGAAGATCGTCACACCAGGCGACAGAGGTAAGTATGGGGTGGGGAGGTGAGGAGGCAGAGTGCGAGTGGGTGGGTGTGGGTGGGGGGGGCATCGAGACTACTAGGGACGGTTTTCGTTTTACGTGGAAAAAAAGAAAAACCATCGTGGGACAGTGTTCATGTTGCAGGGCATTTGGCACACTGGGATGTGCTCCCAGTGTGCCACCTAACTATTTTTGGGGGGTGTGTGCTTGACGGGGATTGGGCACCCTTGTTGGCACAACACGGAAGTAATGCCGGCGAGTTGGGCACCCTAGGCAAACAAAGAAAAATGGAGCATGTCGAGGGGATGGGCAACTTCCCTCGGAGTCTGGGCTGATTTGGGGCGATGCCGATGGGGAGGGGCCCCGTCGGCACACTAACACAGTGGGGGGTTACTGACGGGATTGGGCACCCCAATGTCGGCAGGCCTGAGCTGCTTCCTGACCATGCTCATAATGGCGGCGAGCACAGCAAGCGAAGGTCCGCTGTGTATGACGAGCTTGCTCGGATTCAGCAGACCTTTGCTTAGATGTGCTCGTCCCATTATACATGCATGGTATGGCACCGGCAAGCAGGCTGATTGGGGAATGAGGGATGCACCTACTAATGCAAGCCCTGCATTCGCCCAACAGCGGCAGCACCCCCAAAACCCATACTACTGCAGGATGTTGCTTGCGCAGGTGCTCAAGCCAACATAAAAAAGATCACTACAGATATTTGACATTTTGGGCAAGTATTCGGTTTCTTGGGATCTATCATGTGGGCCAACACTGGGGTAAAGTATGTTTTATGGAGGACATTGTAATGAATGGCTCTAAGTCTATTTTTTACTAAACAGGCCATTGCTCTTTTCAAAACCTTCTCCCATTCACTTATGGTGATGGGGAACTCTCCCAAGTCCCCTTCCCATCGGGTTCAAACACTGACCAATGAGTCAGATAGTGCCTCCTGGAGAATTTTGCAAATTTTAGTTAAAGGTTCTGGCTCTTGGATTTAAGGGCACTCAATCAGAGCCTTCTCCAGTGATGATCCCCTTGGGGGGGGGCCCTTACATGCAGTTGTCCCTCCTAGTTTGACATGCACCTGAAGATAGGCAAAGAAGCTGGAGGGTTGCAATTTGTAATTATGTGCTAATTGCGGATATGACAACAAATTTCCTCTTGTGAAGAGCTCTTAGATCAGATTTAAATCCTTGTTCTCCCACTTGCTCATGATTTTGCTAACTGGTCCTAGAATCGAGTTTTGGCATCAGAGAGTATTCCTAATGGTGGGGTCCAGACAGAAAGTAGAGTGGTGTCGGATAATCTTATGGGCTGTAATCCAGTCTCTCAATGAGGCCCTCGAAAATGGGTTTTGGTACCTGTACTCTGGATTCTTGCTAGGGCAGGAGCAAAGGGAGCACTGTAAAGGGGGGGGGGGCATCCAAAGTGTCTTCCAGGGTCACTTAGGCCCATACTATATCCCCCTGGGGATACAAGTCTTTGAGGAAAGCCAGTTGTGGCACCAGATAATGCAGGCTAAGGTTTGGTAAACCCAGGCCTTCTCTGTCCACTAGTTGCTACAGCACTTCTTTTCGGACTTGGGGTCTCTGGCCTCACCACAGCAAGGTGGATACATAGCCCTGGAGGGCCTTAAAGTATTTATCATGAATGTGAACAGGAAGTGTTTGAAATAGATGCAGGCATTGGGGTAGAACACACATGTTGGTCAAGTTTACTTTACCCAAGAGTATCAGGGGGCAGTGAATTCCATATCTTGCAATCTATGCAGATTTTTTTTTAATAAGGGGCTTATAATTTAGCTCCTCTACCGACAATAATTTTCTAGGGAGATGAATGCCAATATATTTAAGCTTTGAAGAGGGGTTGATAGTAGTATTGGTGATTGTGATAGGGGTGTGGGTTTGTCCCATTGACATCCACTCAGATTTCACCCAGTTTATTTTATGACCTGATAAGGTTCCATACACCTGAAATAGGTTAGTTAGGGCAGGAAGGACTTTATCTGGTTGGCAAACAGCAGCACATCATCTGCAAAAGAGAAATAACATGACATTTTCCATCATGAACACAGTCTTGGATATTGGGGTACCCTCGTGTGGCTGTAGCTAGGATCTCTAATGTTAAGATGTACAATAGGAGGGAGAGGGGCACCACTGCCTTGTTCCTCTAGTCAGATTAAATGGTGATGACAGCTCATCATTCATTAGGATCTGAGCCCAGAGAGCTTTATATAGGGTTTGCATTCACTCTCTATACTGGGGCCCAGACCCAAACCCAAACTTATCCAAAACAACAAACACGTAAGCCCACTTGACATGGTCAAAGGCCTTTTCAGCATCAAGTGCCAAAAAGCCCTGACCTCCTCCTCCACTCTTCTCTGCCCATTTGCCCATACTATTAAGAGTGCAACGGATGTTGTGCTTTGCTTAACAACCCTGAATTAAACCACCCTGATCAAGGTGGACTCTGCTGGGCAACACCTGCTCCAGCTTGGCAGCTAATAATTTAGCAATTACTTTATAGTCTGTGTTTAGCAGAGATATAGGGTGGTATGAATCACATTTTATTGGGTTTTTGCCAGGCTTTGGGAGAACTGTGATAGTGGCCAGAGTCTGTGAGGTGGGAAGACAGCAATTTGCCAGGGATTTCTTTGAATGTCTGGTACATTAGTGGGTGGAGCACCACCCAGAAGGTTTTGTAGAATTCTATTGGGATTCCTTTAGGCCCAGGGGTCCTACCAGGTCTGGAGCTCCAAATGGCATCCCTAATCTTTTGTGGTGATATCAGGCAGTCCATATTGTTCCTCAGAGGCTGGGGTACATTTGGCAGGGGAATATTATTCAAAAACACCCAAGGGGTCGAATGCGCAGGGACTTCAGAGGAGTACAACTTTGCATAAAAGTCTTGAAATGCTTTTTTTTATGTTTATAGGATCTGCAGTTATGGCCCCATCTTGGGATTCGACATAAAGGGTCACTCTGTCTGCCTGCTGTTTTTTGATCTTCCATGCTAGCCATTTCCCCGGCCTTACCCCCCTCAAAATATAACCCTGCTAGAGCCAGAAGAAGGCTCCTCTCAATATGCTTTGAGGACATCTGATTCAGTTTTCCCTTAAGTTGTTTTACTTCACCTATAGACACCCCTTCATTCCCCTGCATTGCCTTCAGTTCCAGAACAATGATCTTTTGCTCCAGATCCCTCTCAGCCTGAAAGTCTGTCCTACACTGATGGGCCTTCAGGGCTTCCCAAGTATTAGTTGCTGAGATCTCCCCCACCTTATTAAAGGTTAAAAATTCTGTTAGTGCCTTAGACATATGGAATTTAAATGGCTGATCAGTTAATAATGTGGGATCCATGCACCATTGCTTAGTCACATTATCCCTGGCAGGAGTCTTGGTGGGGCGAAACACGTGTATGTGTCTTCCATTAGCACCCTTTGCAGATTGTGTGAAAGAACTTTTGGTATCATGTATTTCTGCTTAAAGTTGAACCAGCATTATATTCTGTGATGATTTGCATATACAGCCCATGGTGCTTTGCATTATGGGGGTATGTGTGATTTTGTATTTCATTGAACTTGGCTTCCTGGCCAGTGCCCTTTGGGGTAACCATTGCCTCAGTACTTGCACACTGAGGTTCTTTGTCTTTGTTTTTTTTTTTTTTATTGGGTTTCCACAACATAATCCAGATAGACCATCTTAGGGTAGCTGGTTCATGCCACTCTGGTGTCAAACAGACGAGGCACACTGATGAGTCCTGGTGGGATGAAACATGTGTATGTTTTCTGTTAGCACCTTTTGCAGACTGTATGAGAGACCTTTTGGTACCATGCATTTCTGCTTAAAGTTGAACCAGCATAGTATACTGTGGTGATTTGCTTTATGGGGGTATGTGTGATTTTGTATTTCATATAATCTATCCTTGTAAATAAATGGTGGGAATGTGAGAAAAAGGAGTATTGTTGCCCTTGAGGATGGAGGTGTCACCATACTTCAGTCAGAGTCCTTTCCTAGGCCAAAAATCTCAGTGTTGCCACACTCTTAGGGGCAGGTGAGCTTGGGTTCCAAAGTGGTCATAACAGGGTCCCAAAAAGCATTAAAGTCACCACCTATAAGGATATTATCTGGATAGGATTAGAGACATGTGGGGATAGAACTCTGGACTATCATAATTTGGGCCACATAAAGATACTAGGGTAAGCCTGCAGTCCTCCACTGTGGCATCTGCCACCACATATCACCCCTGGGGATCTGATATAGAAACACGTATGGCGACCCTCAAACCTGGCAGAACAAATTGCGACCCTTGAGCTTTAGAAGTAAAGGTGCCACCAAGAGGCTTCCCCATGAATTAGCCAATTTGTCTGACTTTCCTTGGTCATGTGAGTTTCTTGTAGGAGGTACACATCCCCTTTTCCTTTTAAAGTAGGACCATACCCAATTTCTCTTTACTGTGGTCTTCAGGTCATTGACTTTCAGTTAATAAACTTTAATGTCCCGTAGTACAGTTAGTAATAACATGTCCACCAAGGGCGTCATGCAGTCAGAAATTCTGGAGGGGCATAAAATCTCAACCTCTCTAAGGGGTGTCCGGGGGCATGCGCTCTGGGAACATTTTGAAAAAGTGAAGTCAAATGGTGCATTTTGGTGACTTTTAGCAATCCAGAAAGCTGTTCCCAGCAAGCTAAATGCCATAATACTGAAATAGGTTAGAAGAGTGATAAAATTGTGTTTGTCCTTTGTTCATTCTGCTTACAGTGTTACCTTTTGTATTTCAATTTTTTTTTTTCATTAATTAGTCAGAACTTGGTATTTTGTGAGGCTTTTATCATCGGCATGCAGGCTTGTCTTCCATGTGTTTTTCATTTTTTTTACAAAATGAAAAACACACAAAGCATGTCTTACAAACCTAGAATCAATTTGGCCCAGTAACAGAATTGTGGAAGTAGCCAGCCCAGCACCAGACCTAGCCATAGTCCACACCCTCTGAGTTGGCTCACCTCCCACAAGAAAGAATGCTGTTGTTGAACTTGTGTGTCTACTGATTTCTCTGGTATGTTTTCCTTCTCAGGACAATGGCATTCACCCCACAGGGGCAGAGTCTAAAAGTCTGTTTTTACTACAGGTGAACACTTATCCCCGCCATAGGATAATTTAACAGAGAACACAACACAGTCTCAAATTGTGCAGGGGTGAACTACGTAATTTAAGTTAGAGGCACTACTTTACATTTTAAGCAGGCTGACAGTCCTCAGCAGTAGTAAAATTCCTCTGGGACCCCTAAGGTGCAATGTTGTCATTTTAGACGCTCACTAAAGCTTCCCACACAGACAGAACACCCACCTCACATATATTTCTGGACTGCACTTGCAAAAGAACTATTAGGTCCAGCCCTTGCCTTAGCCGACAGGTGCTCATAGACTGGGACTACAGCCTCTTCTGATGCCACTCACCCCATAGAAGTCTGAAGCTGGGGCTAATTACCTCAGCACACTGGCATTGGAGGCTAAGGGTCAATCACGTACTGCCTCCCTATGGATGTTACCTGGGGCTATGAATACTAGAAATGTGGATGCCCTCCCAAATCCCCTAGGGAGGTGGGAAGCTTAGATTAAAACAATCTGTCAAACACCTATTCTTTTCCTCCCTCAGTTAAGTACTTTACTTTTTCTGCCACATAAAGTTGTTCTTTTCCTCTTAAGAAAAATCCTCAGTTGAAAGAAGGCAAATCCAAAATCCAAATTAACTTTTCCCAGGCATAAAAACCTCTGAGCGCTGGTGAGCTCTACATACACACGCATGCACACATGCAGGCACACATGCACGCACACATGCACGCATGCATGAACGCACACACCAGTTTAGGATGAAACATCTTTTTGTTTCATTATAGATCGAAGGTACAAATTACAGCATTATTTATAATTGGGATTACAAAAGGATCCTGTAGAATTAAACAAGCTTTTCATGTTTATTAGTTCATTTTCAGACTGGTGTATTACTGAGATTACTAACCACGGATGGAACTGCCTATAAACCACCAATCAGCTTACTGGATTTCTTCTATCTTTTCACAAACAGGCCAGTCAACAGATTACATCAATCACATAATTTTTATGAGAGGGAAATCAGAAAGTAGACTATGTCAAATACACTCTGTGTACCACAGATAATATAAGTAAAATAAAATAAATAACTAGTAATTATGTCAGCCACACTTGTCCACTAATACCAGGAACCATAAGTTAATCAAGGGTTTGCTATTGCAACAAAACCTGTTAACTACTTAAGGAAAGATCACTGGACTTGACCATCTAGCCAAGAGTACTAACTCACATGGAGATTTAAGGCCTTTAGTTTGGGATCTTACTTTGTGAAGGCATACAACTTTATTCCTTTAAGTGCACCACCGCTGGCCAGTCATGTGCAACAAAAGAAGACCTACACTGATTCCATGGCTGGGTACCCAGTAACACTCCAGGAGCTACTGTTAATTTTAAAGTGTAAGTCACTGGATGGAGGGTAGTGCCCAGGCACAGAAAGACACACATCAGAACTGTACTATGCTTGTGTGGTTTGTGGACAGGCAGAGTTTGAGGGTGAGCCAGAGAATGTACCTTACACCAGCCTCAGGTAAGTAATATTTTTGCTGCACCTTCAGACACATCAGAAAACTGTCCTGTTGTTTAAACCAGATGGGATTTGAGGACAAAGAAGACCAGCCAACTGCACACTCCTTTTTCCATTTAGCATGACCTTCCGTAAATAAATCTGTTGCTTTTTCCTCTTTAAATTCATTGTCTTGCTATTTATTTTAGAACTGTTAAGTACATGATGTGTGTAATTTGTTATTGCATTGGGGAGGTCCATGGGAGGAGTACCCTGGGGGGAGGTGGGAGGTACTATGACCCAGAGGATTGTACTGTACTGTCTCCAGGCCCACTAAAACCTTTATCTCTAGGTGGAGGCAACTGTGTTAACTTTCTGTCTTAAACTGCTGGATATAAACACCGTAACCAGGAGTGTAATGACACAGGCCCCTCAGTCTTGTGCAACCATAAGACAGGGGTAGTGACTATGCATTGATGTTGACACAGTGACATTTAAATCTTTTGTGTGCTGCTTAGTGATTCAGTGCAGATTCCTGCAGCTCTTATTTATGCCCATCAGAGCTACAATCCATCTATTTTGTCCCTGCTGCCTGTTGGGGTATGGTTAAAAACTGGACCTCCAGACCTGGACCAGACCAGATTGGTAAAATCTGGACTGGTCAGTCTGACTGAACCAGCTGGATTGGGCACAGGTTGTGCTAATATTGCTGGTCCAGCCACTCAGAATGGATGATCCAGTTTTTACCTATGTGGCTCAGTCCTGTGCTGGTCGTCTGGGTTTCATATACCGATCTGGTCTGGTCCAGTCCTGATAGTCTGGGTTCCATCCCTACATAGAATGGGTTGAAAACCAGAACACCAGGATCCAAATGGACCATATAGGTAGTTAAAACTCAGACTGCTTGGACTGGGCCAGACCACATAGTTAAAAGAAGGACCAACCCATCCATCCATCCAGCCATCCATCCATCCATCCAGGGTGCAACTTGTGTCTGTTCGAACTAAACCTGCCTATTTGGGTTTTACCAATCTGGTCCAGTCTGGGGGTCCAGTTTTTACCAAGTCCCATGAGGTAGGTACTGGTGTTGGAGCAGCAGCTACTCTGCCCAATTTACAACTGGAGGGCTTAGCTCTGGTTTAGGGGCCCCTGCACATGTGCTGATGACAAAATGGTGTTCAGCACTGAGTTCTCTCTGTTCTCAGCTCCACTGCCTGTCTTGGGACAAGGAAGCATTTAATTTATCCCATGCCCAGTGGTGCTCATTGATGTCTGGTGTTGGCTATGCTGCCTACCCTGGAGCCTGGGACCCAGTAATATTACAGACTTCCAGACTTCACTTCATACTGGAGCTTTAGTTCCATGCTGCTCCGCATGCTTGGTGAGCAGTGGCACTGGTGCCATGACTTTTCCTTTCTTGGCCCTGCTGCCAGCTCTCAGGAATCATGAGGATCCAATCCAGACTTTTGTCTTTTCCTGACCATCTTGACTGACTCAGTGGGAGTGGGGTCACTCAAGATGCCCTGTCCTCTGTCTTGGGAGGCTCTGTATAAACTTTCTGACTTAAACTGCTGGATATAAACCCTGTGTGGGCGCCCAATGTTGGGCAGAGGAGCTTACACAGGGGTTGTAAACTGCAATCCAGTTTGCAAGAGACATACTGTATATTACAGGTTGCAAAGAAATCGCAGCGATCATAACTGAAATCCCTGGTTATAGCTAAGTGACACCCCTGGACCTGTCCAAAACACCTATACATCTCAATCTCTCAGCATTAAAAGTCATAGCACTGGCCTTCAAACTTCATAGCAAATGGCCAGAATGTGTAGCACTTTATTATTTTAAATAATAATATATCTACAAATAGTTAGCCCCATATATTAGTGCTATGGAATGTTTCTATCAAGATAGTTCAATTATTTACTAGTTTGTGTGTTCAGAATAGCTCTGACATTATTAATACTCTCAACTGTCCCTGATTACAAGGGCCATCCCTCATTTGACCCCTTAAAATTGTTCTGTCTCTCATGGACTATGTGCTGTCCATAAAGAGAATGTGCTGTAAATTCAGACTTTGAAGCAGAAATTCATAATGTTCTAAGATGACAACTCAAAATAACCTTTTACAGGAAAACATAATGGTTTCCACAAAGTTCTGAGCTTGTATCTTCATGTTTGGGGATGTGTCCCTTATTCTAAGAGTGTGTGTCCCTCATTGTCCATCTTGTTGAGCATCCCAAAATATCCATGTTCCTCATTTCAGTGACAAAAGGTTGAGAGGCATGATAACATTATTAAGCCTTTTGAAGCAAGGGTGAATGTGAGTGTTTAAAATCATCATGGTATGCGAAATTCATAGCAGATTGAGAGGTACAAACACCACAGCACTGTATAAAAGAGAATTGTGTAACTACAGAGACTGCAGTGCATTACTTTGCACACTCATTTGAACTTTGATGCATAACTTAGTTGGTTTACCTCCTGCCATCTCAGAAAAAAGTTTAGAATATACTAACCTGCAGGGGCTCTTTACGACAAGTACCTTCTCTACCTTCATTATTGGGGGGGGGGAGGACTTGTTGCATGATGTTCCTACAGTGCACAAATGATCAGTAAATAGTATAACTCAATTTTACACAGCCATATGTAGCGGAGCCAAGAGAAGCTTGAATCAGCAATCATTTTGCTCTCTGCTTGTACCCCACCCAGCCCCTTGCATGTGCAGCTATGATGCAGTGCTCACCCAAACCTGCCCCACGGCCTGCCATGACCACTACCCTTACCCAACAGATGCGGGAAGGAATGTCATTAGTGTCAGTGAGCCGCTGGAGTTGGGGCTTGTTAGCTGGCACCTAAAGCACCACTTTACTTACGGATTTGAGACACGTTAGGCCTGCCTGCTACTGTGTTGAGAAGCAAAACCAGATGGGAAAATGAGGTGAAGGATGCTGGAGTAGCTGAACATTCGAGACCAGCCGCAGCATGCAGCCACATCAATAGTGTAGTGGAGAAGCCAGCTGAGTGTGATAGGATGGGATGTGGGTGACTGAGCAGAAGACAGAGTGAGAAACTGTCACAGCCCTGAGTGAATTCATTCACTTTAGTTCAGACTGGATGGGATCTTAATAGGGTCATATAAGGATTCATTCAGCAGTAGGTGATGTGGGACTGGTTAGAGCCAGCACACAGGAAAGTGGCACACACTAGCTGATTCACCCAACTAGAGCTCAGGCAACTACCTAGCCTGTCTTCAAAATGAACCTGACTATAAGAATAAACAATCTACCCTGCAAGCCCAGCAGGGATGACTCCACAACGATAATCCGAAAGGTAATTTGAGAAGGTAATCAGACAGTGTTGCTTGGTGATTTTAATTACTTTCAGTAAACAAGCAAATCTCTTGCATTTAAACTTACCTGAGGAGACACCAGCCTATACTGGCAGGATGGTCTGCATCTGTCCAGGAAGGGAACAAGTCTTTTGAGCAATCGGTTTAAATGCTTCATTGGCAAGCTTTTAAACTAGTCAAGGGGGGGAGGCACTGATAAGCAGCAGGAAAATCCCAGCCTCTCCCTACAAAACAGGGTACTAAATGGGAAAAAGACCGAGGTAGAAAGGTCAGTGGGGGATGCTGCAACAGAAGGTAAAGCCATCAAAAATGGAAAGCAATGAGTACCAAAGCACGAGTCTGAGTAACAAGCTTCCTGAATTAGTGGCCTTGATGGAGGAGGAACATCTGGATATCGTGGCAGTCACAGAAACATGGTTCACACAAACCATGACCTGGGCGATAAACATACCAGGATACACTATCTACAGGAGAGACAGAGAGGGTAAAGAGGAGGAGGAGTAGCTCTTTACATAAGGAAGGAATCAAAGTAACAGAACAAAGAGAAAACAGGGAGGAGAAGAAGCACTGTGGGTAAATTTGGGAGACCGCAATGGCACCACAATCCGCAGAGGGTTATATACAGACCCCTTCTCAGGGGAGGAAATGGACAAGGAAATGATAGAAAGTATACTTAGTACGGAAGAAAAAGGGGAGATATTGCTGATGGGTGATCTGACTATGCCAGATGTTAACTGGAGTGCAGTTGCCGCAGCCACTTCGAAGAGTGGAGTTATTCTAGATGCCCTACAGGAGGCATGCCTTAGACAACTAGTATTGGAGCCCACTCGAGAGGGAGCAATCTTAGACCTGGTTCTCTCAAATGGAGAAGAAGAGAGGATCACAGATGTAGAAGTGGGTAGCCATCTGGGAACTAGCGACCATCGAACAGTATGGTTCACAATAAACACACAATAGAGTCAAGCCATACAAAGGCAAAGGTACTGGACTTTAGGAGGGCTGACTTTGCCAAAATGGGTAAGTGCCTAAGGAATGCACTAGCAAATGGGCAGGAAGGAGGGGTGGAAGAACAATGGGGAATAATAAAAACTGCCATCACAGAGGCAACAAGCCTTTGTGAGAAGCAAATAAACAAACTAAACGATGTAAGAAACCACTATGGTTCTCAAAGGAAGGCAGTGAAGGTTCAAGAGAAAAGAAAGCTTTCAGGAAGTACAAGGAATCACAGAAGGAGCAGGACAGAGAACTGTATCAAGTTAAAGCAAAAGGAAGCTGGAAGGCAGTCAGAACAGCAAAGGCCCAAACCGAGGAAAAGATAGCCAACTCAGTTAAGAAGGGGGATAAAACCTTTTATAGGTACATCAGGGAGCGAAGGAAGACCAAGGGAGGGATAGTGAGGCTTAATAAGGGGGAAGAGGGTGGGCAGAGGGAGACTGTGAAAAGGCAGAGATACTAAACAAATATTTTTCTCTCAGTATTTACAAAGGAAGGGAGGGGTACCTAGAATGAACAGTAGAAACACACTGGATACAGAAGTTGATACCAGCCCATTTACAGAAGAAAGGGTTCTGAAAGAACTCTTAAAACTGAAAGTGGACAAAGCAATGGGGCCTGATGGGATTCATCCCAGAATTCTAAAAGAACTAAGGGTAGAATTAGTGACACCACTGACTACCCTGTTTAACAAATCATGGGAGGATGGGGTGGTACCCGAGGAGAGGAGGAGGGCAGATGTGATTCCCCGTCACAAAAGTGGGAGCAAGGCAGAAGCAGGAAACTACAGACCTGTTAGTTTAACCTCAGTGGTAGGGAAAATGATGGAATCACTTCTGAAGGAAAGAATTGTTGAGTATCTAGAGGCCAGAGGGGCACAGGACCCAAGGCAGCATGGATTCACAGCAGGAAGGTCATGCCAGATGTAACCCCCCTGCAAATGGGGAGTTCCCAAAAGACTTTCAGGAGCTTGCTTGAATGCTCCAAGCCTGAATGGTGTTTGGCGTTTAAGCCATTTATCAGTGAGTGTTTTTAGAGCCTCTGGTACTGTCTCTTTAAGAGCTGTCTGCTTGCAGACATAATTAGTTTGTATGGGGGGACTGTGTGCTTCTCTGCTTGAGTACCACTCTAACTGCTGCCAATTCACTCCATTTTGCAGTCACTAGGAGTGCAAGGGAACCTATCTGAAAGATGTAACTGTTTGCCAGAAATCATTTACAGTAATAATGAAATCACAGTTTGTCTAACCTGCTTTCTTTGCAGTCAGAACTGTGTCTGCCTAGTTCCCCATTCTGGTTTTGAACTGCTGAACTGGACCAATCAGTGTGGGGTAAGCTAGCTCTAAAATGGTGCCTTGGATGAATCAGAACTTGGACTCATAATCTGAGCCAGCCACAAGAGGATTGTATGGGCAGTGACTCTGGAGATGTAGTTTAGACTTGGCGCCTTTTGGACCAACAGCAGCAGTCTATTGTGAGTGACAGCCAATCCAGTCAAGAACTGGGAGGAACTCAAAGGAAGTGCCCGTTTTGTCTGTTGGAGTTTCAGTTTTAGCTCTGGCAGTGAAGGGAAGAAACCCTGTGCTCCTTCAGTGCACAGTTTCAGTCAAAAACGCGTGTGTAAGGCCCAGAGTCCGGTCTGCAGCTTGTGTAACTGCTTGTTAGGACTGAATCCATCCTGTGAAGAGAATCAAAGGATCTCTGAAGAGTAGAAACCAGGCTCACCCTGTAGAAGACTGGAGAAATTGTTGAATTGCACTGGTCTGTCAGGAACTGAATCTGCTGTGTGTTCTCCCGGGTATTGTGCAGTAATTAGATCAGGATAGAGAAGCAGCCTGCCTGGTATAGTACTTTCTTTTTACCATATAAATGTGAGGAGGCTTGTGCAGCTCAAGTGAATCCTGCTGCCATTAAAGGACTTTTGCCTGTGACTGTTTACCATATAAATGTGTGAAGAGTCTCGTGGAGCTCAAGAGTAGCCCTGCTGACGTTGAAGGACCCTATCTTGTTTGGAGGTCATGAGTTCTAATTCAGGTCGCCCCTGTTGAATTGCCACATTAAATCCAAATGGAATCACTGTACTGCTGACTGTTTAAACTAATTTTTCTTTTCTCTGTGGAAAGGGCCCCACCAGCTGCCACGGTTTGGACTAGCCACTAGGCTTGGGTACCCAGGGACAGTAACTGGTAGGGATAGGCCTGAGCACAGAGCCATAGGTAGATAGTAAAGTGATAAGCTAATTAACCTGATTTCCGTCCTTGTTATATTCCCCAAATAAATCAGAGCTGCTTGTTTCAGCAAAGTTATACTGCCTGAGGTATTTCTCATGTTAAAGTATTGTACTGTGATTGTTGCACTGTATCTTATTTTACAGGAGGTCCTAGTGCCTGAACCAGCCCTGAGGGTAAGTGTATACTGTGAAGGTAATTCTAATATATTGTGTGGGCCACTAGTGGGAAGAAAGGGGTTGCAGTGTCCCAGAGGGCTGTGACCAAGTTAGTTTAACTATTGCAAACCCTGACCTCTGGGTGGAGGCACCGCCATTGGATCCAGGCCCTCAACCTGTTAGTGGCAAATCAGGCAGGGTAGTAGCCCTGGGATAGCGCCATCTAGGGTTACACAGACAAATATGATAGATTTCTTTGACTGGGTGACCAAAGTAGTAGATCAGGGAGGGCTGTGGACATGGCCTACCCTAGACTTTAGCAAGGCATTTGACACAGTCCCACACAAAAGATTAATACAAGTTAGCTAGCCTGGGAGTGGGTCCCAAGATGACAGCCTAGGTAAAGAATGGCATGGAAAATAGGACACAGAGAGTAATAGTAAATGGGAGTCCACTAGGATGAGTCCTCTTCAATGTCTTTATTAAGCTGCAGAGGGACTGGAAGGAAAAGTATGTCTCTTTGCAGATGACATAAAGATCTGCACAGAGTTGATGCACAAGGTGGGGTGGAAAGGATGAAAGGGACTCTGGCAAGGTTAGAGGAATGGTCAAATGTATGGCAGCTTAGATTCAATGCTAAGAAGTGCAAGGTAATGCACCTGGGAAACAAAACCAGGGAAGAGTACACAATGGGGGTGAGATACTAACGACAACAAAATGGAAAGGGACCTGGGGTAGTCATATCAGATGACCTCAAGGTGGGCAAAGCAATGGAGAGGGCAGCTGGGGGATATTGGGATGCATAGGGAGGCATCACCAGTAGAAAACAGGAAGCTACTATTCTCCTGTACCATGACAGCTGGTCAGACCCCATCTGAGTACATCTGAGACCCAGTCCCTGCAGACATAGACAGGAAAGCTGTCCAGAGGAGGGCAGAACTCCCAAAAGCAGCGAGACCAAAGGAGCTACTATGTATAGCCCTCGAGGAAAGGAGGGAGAGGGGACATGATAGAAACTTTCAAGTACCTCAACGAACCAACAAAGTCCAAGAGGGGTAGCATCTTTCAAAAAGAGAGTGCAAGAACAAGGGGCACAATTTGAAGATGGAGGCGGCTCAGAGGTAATTTAAGGAAGTATTTTTTCACAGAGAGGTTGTGGATGCATGGAGCGGCCTTCCAGAGGAGGTCGTGGAGTCAAAACAGTAGTGGAATTCAAGCATGCATGGGACAGTCATAAGGCAATTCTAGGGGATGTGGGTAGGAAGAAGTAGGCTGCTGGTTAACTAGGATCTGCAGATTATCCAGTAGGCAGGGAAATTGGCAGACTGGGTGGGCCAAGCGGTCCTTATCTGCCGTCAAATTCTATGTTTCTATGTTTCTATGAAGATAATCTAGTACAGTCTGCTGCAGTCTGTGCCAGCCAGCAACGGCCTATTGTCTATATGGCTAAAAACTTCACTCTAGAGGCCAATGTCACTGACTGCAAGTTCTGCTGCTGTCTTCTGTACAGAGGGAATGTAGAGGATTCCTGTCCATCAGATGATGGGGTTGAGGAATTTCATCAAGTTTTGGCACTGAAGGATTTCATCAGAGCAGACAATCAAGTTGGGGAGGAACTGCACCAGAGGATGTACTCTTCAGAGTCCACCTATCTCCCTGTCCCTTTCATGTATGCCCTTGTGTAGCTACCAGTAGATTACTTGGAAAGGGACAGGGAGAAGAAGTGGGATGAACACCGAAAAGCACTTGGAAAAGGAGAGGCTATTATTAACCTAGACACAAGGGAGTTCTTGAAAAGGGATAGGTAAACTGAACACTAGGGTTTGATTAGAAAAGGGTTACTCTGGTTGGGACTGTAATGTTGTATAATGCAATATTTTAATAGCTCAGAAATATAGAGATATAGTCTTTGTTGTTGGGTTTTGTTAGAAAGGTGTTACTCAGGTCAGGACTGTACAGCAATATTGTATAATGCAATATTTAATAGCTCAGAAATATTGAAATATAGTCTATGTGGAAACTTGATAGGATGTCAGCAGTGTAGTAGTGTACTGGTTAGAGAGCAGAACACTGTCACATCAACTAGCACCTCCACTGAATTGGTGTGGTGGGGTGTGTGATTGTGCATGTCCTTGAGTGAGTCACATACACTTACCAACAGTGGCAGTTAGAGGTGAAGCAGGGGACAGAGGAGGCCACAGTGTGGAAATGGTGGAGGTGTAGGGCACATGGAAGAGGTGTAGCTGCGTGGAGGGGCGTGGCTGGGTCAAGGTCTCCGGAGGTTACAAATTTGGCCAGCACGTCACTGCTTTGAACATGAAAAGGTGTGTTCATTTTGCTACTACCAGGATCCTATTGTAATCTGACCAATTCATGTTGCCAGATATATGATTTTTCTTATCTTGCAGCTGTTTCCTTTCCTGCATCTTAAATAATTAACAATCAATGTACATTAAGCATAATCTAAGTACAGTAGTTAGAGAATATATTTAAAAAATATTTATGCTGCCTAGATTTGTTAGGGAGGGTAGACAGAGATAAGGTATTTTAGTTTGCTTTCTTCATACATAGCAAAGCAAAAAGATATATCATATATGGAAACAGTAACACCATAGCTAAGGTGTGGGTATAAGCATGAGGTGAAGTCAAGTGTGTTACAGTTAACCTAGGTACTGCATTATATTTTCTCATAACCAGGGACACTAGAAAATTGAACCCATAACTATTTTTCCGGAATCCACAATTTTCACCATTCTCCACAAAAACTGACATGTGCCGCAATTTTTCTGCAATTTTTGAGTTTTTACTTTGAACTGCATAAAAAGTATTACATTTTTAATAGAAATACTCTCAAATATATTAACAATTTTGCATGCAGATTTGGGTTTGGCCAAAATAGTGCAGTCCAAGATGGGGGAAGGGTTTTACGTGACACTGCTTTCTTTTGAATCCTTTTCTTTCAAAATTCACTGGCCAAGCATAAGTACACAAACACTTAACATCTGGTTTGTGCTGAGGCAGTCTATCAAAACGCTTTTTGTTGCCACAGAGACTGAAACAGAAGATGGGAGAAAGGGTGCAAATTATCCCATTTACCTAAATGGGGCACCAACTACAAAGCCTTTTTGTAAGTAGTATGGCAGTTTTTTTCTTGTGAGCATGCTTTCATTCAGACTAGTTTTGATTCAAACAGATGAAGATTTTGGGTGGCCCTGCTGCTTATAAGCTAGTTGGTAAATGTGACTGCACTCTTAGCAATCTACAACCTAGATACTGACATGCAAAGACTACAATAAAAACCTGACTAAAGTCTGAAAACATACTTATAAAACACATAAAATGTATCTAAACATTTATCTTTAGCTAAACAAACTCTTTGCAGTCAGAGTAAAACAAAGGTAAATTACAGGGTACCCAGACTGCTGTATGATGCAGGAAAAAATATATTGTATTTGTTTTTATATATATATATATATATATATTATCTTTGATAACCGGTAAGGCCCATTAGCACAAGTGCCTGTTTTCAGGGCAACCCAGCAGCATCGGGAGGTTAAGTGACTTGTTCAAAAGTCACACAGTATGCAAGTGGAGGTTGGGACTCAAACCCAGGTCTGCTAAATGTACTGCTCATTCACAGTTTGTTACTTTAACCTCTAGGCTATACTGCCAGCTCCAATAACCCCCATGTTCTGTGTTTTAATGTGTGATTTTAAAAACAGTGTACAGTACCTACAGTACAAATTATGAACATAAACACTAACATCTTGCTAAAACTCAATTATTCACCACTCTGCTTATTTTGTTTTGCACCAAAGAGGGTGAATAGTTGACAGAGCACTATAAACAGCTGTTGATCAAGCTTTATTATTCTGCATCCAGAAACAGAAATAAATTGTTTATTCTGGATTTATTTAATACTGATATGCAGTGGCTAACTAAATAGAAATTATTTAGCACTGTATGAGGCACGTGTTTTTAAATTTTGAAAGATAGGCAACACATTTATCAGTTTAGTATTCATTTTAGGAAAACAAGCTTTTTTTTATCTGTGAGACACACTAAGCTGAAGCTTGTTTACAGGTGTAACATGGAAGCACAAGGAAGTTAAGTGACTTGCTCAGGGTCACACAGTATGTTGGGGGCTGTGGGATTCAAACCCAGGTCTCCAGTTTTGTATCTCAGAGCCTTAAACCACTGTGCTATACTGTCTCAAAACCTTTATGCCTTTGCCTATGCCTTTAAAACATATTCAAGTGACAGTGTATTCATTTAGCAGTTTATGCTGACTAATATATGCTGCAGAAAACAATAAAAGATTTAATGTGAAGCACTCAGGGTCTATGGTAGAACTGCTGCAGTATTTGCAAAAAAAAATCTCTGCAATCTTGGGTAACGAGCCCTCTCCAAAGTGTTTTACTATATAGAATTAAAATATATTTGTACCTGAATATGATTTCAACTAAATATTTTCTGTTTTACTTTAAAAAGAGCTTTATCCAAAGGTCAAGACAGGTACTATGACAGAGCAGGGGTGGTACAGTAAGTACTACAGAATGCAAATGAGCCACTTTATAATACAGTTAGAGATGAGTTGGCACTTTTAGGTTAAACCCCTGTTTCTGACTTCTTATAGTTCAGTAATCTTTTGACCTAGGTACTTGCATATTGACCTGCACACCCTTTGCGATAAGATCTAAAAACTATGAAAGCATGGTAAAATCCATTACATGTCAGTAGTTTCAAAAGCTTTAGAGTGATACAAATATGAAAAAATATCCAAACTGACACTGTTTATCCTCTTGCTCTACAAAGATGTAGAAATGGTAAATATTTGAAACCTTAAAGCAGCAGTATTAGTTAATAATTTAAATGACTTGGTGGGCAGTTAGGACAAACCAAGACATCAATATATCTGACAAAAATAAAAATATGAACAGTGAGTTAACTAAGTTTCTAGACAATACTAAATTAGGAGGTTAAGTGGACACCTTAGAGAAACCTAAGAGCTCCGAGGGTCGTGAGGGCGTAGGAGTGCCTGCCCTCCCCTCACTGCAAGGACGCCCCACCCCCAGGACCAAGCAAAAAGAAGCTCAGAGGGTCACGAGGGCGTGAGGGTGCCTGCCCTCCTCACTGCAAGGGCGCCCCAGGACCAAGCAAAAGAATCTCAGGTCGCGAGGGTGGAGTGCCTGCCCTCCACCCCCCAGGACCAAGCAAAAAGAAGCTCCGAGGTCACGAGGGGGTGAGTGCCTCCTCCCGCACTTCAAGGATGCCCCCAGGACCAAGCAAAAGAAGCTCCGAGGGTTGCGAGGCGTGGGAGTGCCTGCCTCACCTCACTTCAAGGACACCCCACCCCCAGGACCAAGCAAAAGAAGCTCCGAGGTCGCGGGGCATAGAATGCTTGTTCTCCCCTCACAGCAAGGTCCCCACCCCCAGGACCAAGCAAAAGAAGCTCTGAGGGTCGCGAGGGCATAGGAGTGCCTGCCCTCCCTCCTGCAAGGGCGCTGCCATCCCACCCCAGGACCAAGCAAAGAAGCTCCGAGGGTCGCGAGGGCATAGGAATGCCTGCCCTCCCTCACTGCAAGGACGCCCCCACCCTCGACCCAAGCAAAAAGAAGCTCCAAGGGTCGCGAGGGCGTGGGAGTGCCTGCCCTCCCTCACTGCAAGGATGCCCCCCACCCCCAGGACCAAGCAAAAGAAGCTCCGAGGGTCACGAGGGTGTAGGAGTGCCTGCCCTCCCCTCCAATGCAAGGCGCCCCCACCCCCAGGACCAAGCAAAAAAGCTCCGAGGGTTGCAAGGGAATAGGTGTTCTGCCCTCCCCTCACTGCAAGGCGCCCCCCCAGGACCCAAGCAAAAAGAAGCTCCGAGGATCGCAGGGTGTGGTGCCTGCCCTCCCCTCACTGCAAGACGTCCCCACCCGCGGGACCAAACAAAAGAAGTTCCGGCGGTCGCAAGGGCATAGGTGTTCCTGCCCTCCCTCACTGCAAGGACACTCCCACCCCCAGGACCACAAAAAGAACTCCAAGGGTCGTGAGGGTGCAGGAGTGCCTGCCTCCCTCACTGCAAGGATGCCTCCCCACCCCCCAGGACCAAGCAAAAAAGTACGGAGTTCGAAACAGGCACTTGCCGGAGCAGTGCCAGCCTGCTACACAGGGTGCTTTGTCTTTTAGGTGCTAGAACAGCTCTTTTGAATTACCAAGAAAGGACTTAACAAACAGCTTGCCTTTAATGGGTCGGGAGGTTGGCGCAGCACTACAGATAGTTTTTCTGCGATGAGCTTCCTCCCACAGCCACAACTCTCAACTGTTTTTTCCCCAAGTACTTTAAGAATTTAAAACATTTGCTCACTTAGCATACAGTGATACAGTTGTAATATTAAAATTCTGTGTCAGCATTCGGCTGCAGTTGCAGCTCTGCTCTGCTCTCTCCTTACCTTGGCCCCGCCTCCAGAAACAAGCATTTAACCCTCTGTTCCTCTCGGTTTCCTCTGCAGAAGCTCCGAGGGTCGCGAGGCGTGGGAGTGCCTGCCCTCCCTTCAGTGCAAGGATGCCTCCCCAGACCAAGCAAAAAGGTACGGAGTTCAAAACAGGTGCTTCAGGAGCAGCGCCAGCCTGCTACACAGGGGCACTTTGTCGGCCCCACCAGCTGCACGCCGGCTCCCCACCACCCCCACCAGCACCCTTGGTTCAGCTCTCTATTTTATACATGGTGTCACGTGAGGCTGAAGAACCAATCAGCCCACTTTACCACCTGCAGGTTATACTCCTTGAACACTAGAGGGATCCTGCCTGCATTCACTTATCTTCATCACATACACCAACATGTCTCTAGTACTGTTCTCTGCACTTGTTTTATTCCTCATGATCCTGTCCCCCCCGTTCTTGTACAGAATCTCTCCTGCACCACTGTAAGTGCACTCCTGTCAGAACCACAGCCCCTTCAGACCCATCCCCCCACTGCTCCTTGCCCTCCCATCTGCTCTCCGCTTACCTCTAATGCACCTCACACACTGGGCCACCCTACTGCCCGCCCACCCCTCCACCGATGTCCACCCTCCGGCCCTTAGCACAGTGCAAGGTGGTCCCTCTCCACTCCTAGCTTCTCCTGCCCTTAACTCCCTACCCATTCCCTGCGCTGTCCACCCCAGATCCTCGCACCTGTCCAAGCTCCATCACCACAACTGCCGCAGTCCTTTTCTCCGCCTCATCACCTTACTCCTTTGCTCTCAGGGAATGTCCACCCCAACCCAGGACCGGACCCACTACCCCACCATCGCCTCCTGGACATGGCCTTCTGATGCCTCTATGAATATCTGCAGTCTCCCAAGGAAGGTGGCTGCACTCCAGTGCTGGGTCTCCCAACACACGCCCGACATTCTTGCCATAGAGGAGACCTGGCTGTCCCACTCAACTCCTGACTCTGCTGTCTCCCTCCCAGGTTTCACCCTTTTTAGAGAAGATCGTGTGGGTAAGCGGGGCGGTGGGTGTGCAGTCTACCTACGTGACTCCCTCTTGGGTCACATGCTATCTACCCCCAAGCTCGACCACGGGGCCCAAGCCATCACCCTAAAAATCACCCCTGGACCAGGCCATGGCCCTCTTTACCTCACCACCACCTACATACCCCCGAGGCACAAAGTTCAGCATCCGCCTCTCACTGACTGTCTCTCACCCTGCCACACAAGGCTGAACAACTTGTCCTAGGAGACCTCAACATAAGCTGGCTTGGCTCCACTACAACACACATTAAGGACAACTTCACAGCCCTTGATCTATCTCAACTAGTGACTCGTCCCACCAGATTCAACCAATCAAGTGGGACCAGCTCCCTCCTAGATATAGTAGTCACAAACCGCCCACACAAAATCAAGTCTGTTAACATCTTAGCCAACTCCCTTAGCGACCACTCACCAATTCTCTGCATCTGCTCCTCCCCCGCACCCAAGCCTGTGTACAAAGCCACCCCCTGTTGCCGTTTCCGCCCCGAGGACCTTAATAAACTAAAGCAGTACCTTGCTCAGCTCGATTGGTCCCCGATCTCCCGTGCTACGGATATAGATACTGCCCTAGCCTTCCTCACCAGTGCCTCCTGCAAGGCCTGTGACATCTTTGCCCCGGTCACCAACGCCCGCTCCAAAAGACATAATGCTGCCTGGATTTCCCCCACGCTGATCCAGCAACTGAAGCAGCAGGATAACCTGTGGCACATTGCTGTTGAGTCTGGCAGGACAGCTGACAGGCAAGCCTATAATGCCGCTCACAACCAATGCACATGGGCCATAAGACAAGCCAAGGCCCGTCACTATCAAACCGCCTTGACCTCATCCTGGGGCTCTGCCTGAGCCTTCTGGGATAACATAAAGGAACTTAATGGGAAGAACCGCTCCCCTTCCCAGATGGTTATCAATGGCACAATTAATACTGACTTATCACGTGTGTTGCTGGCTACCTCAACACAACATTTTCTGACCTAAGTGCAGTCCTTCCTGCCCACTTCTTTGACCCCATCCTGCAGCCAACCACCCTCCTCATTTCCCTATACCCCATTTCTCCTCAGGACCATCTCTCCCCACGACGCCCAGCCACTCCTCCTAAAAGCCCTCTCCTCCCACAACCTGAGCTGTGACCCCTTGACTCCAGGATACTCCGCCCTAGCACTTGATGTCATGTTTGTACCCCTCACTGACCTTCTCAACCGATTCCTATGCCTCGGCCAATTCCAAGCACATGGAAACTGGCAGAAATTACCCCACATATAAAAATGGAGACTGCACATTACCAAACAATTACAGACCTATCTCCATCCCCCCCAAAAGCCCTGGAGAAAATAGTATCCACCCAACTCGTGGATTACCTATCCAAGTACAACATACTATGCCCAAAGCAGCATGGTTTCCTCCCTGGTCACAGCATCACTACAGCCCTACTGGAGTTCTCCCACCAAACACACTCTGCACGTGATGGTGGGGAGATCACTGGGAGTGTTCATTGACCTATCCAAGGCCTTTGACACTGTGTGTCACCCCTAATGCTGACTCCTCCATCAGCTGGGCTTCTCACTCTGGCCCTCTGGCCTGGTTCCTCCAGCTACCTCTGGATAGATCCCAATGGGTCAAATTAAATGGTAGCCTATCAACTGCCCTGCCTATATGCTCCGGGGTCCCTCAAGGCTCCATCCTGGGCCCCTCATTGTTCAGTCTCTTTTCAAACACCCTCCCAGCTCCTGCTCAGGCAAATGTTTCTATACGCTGACGACGCAGTCCTCGTCACCTCACACCCTGACCCACTCACACCCAGAGCTCCCTGCAACTCACCTTCAGCCAAGCTGAGAAATGGTTCCTCACCATCGTCTGGTTCTGAACCTCAAAGAAGACAAAATCTATGATTTTGCACACCAAAACAACTCCGGAAATGCTCCCCTTCACATCATTCCCAGCACCCACCACCCCCTTGAACAGGTATCAACATACAAATACCTGGGCATCACCTTTGACTCCGCTTTCTCCTTCCATGCCCATCTTAACTATCTGTCCTCTGCCACGAATGCCCATTTTGGACTCCTCTATTGCCACAAAGACTGCCTCCCTGAGTTTGCCCTATGGCTGGCTATCACTTCCTCCATCTTGTCATTGGTGGACTATGGACTCTCTATCTATGCAGCTGCTGACCCCACTGCCCTCAACAAAGTACAGACCTCTATTAACAAAGCCTGCAGGCTCCTCACCGGTGCCTCCAGCAGAACTCACAAATGCCAGCTCTACTCTGCCTCGAACTTACTCACTTTCAATGAACGACTGCAATACCATACCTGCATACTGGTAAAAAAGGCTGTACTTGAGCTCTGCCCCCCAGGAGTCACTGCACCCCTTCAACGGGCCTCCAACTTGGTCATCACCCATAATACTGCCAAAGCCACTTTCCAGGTGCCCAGAGCCAGGACCTCACTCGCCCAAAGGACATTTCACTACAGAGCACCTTGCTGGTTTAACTCCTCCCATCGCATATTTCAAACATCCCAAATCAGCCCCTTCAAAGTTGTCCTGCGAAACACCTCACTGACACTTGAAGCTGAAAAATGCCCATTGTAAGACTTTCCGAGTGCACCGCCCTGAACCAATCTGTGATGAGGTACTTTGTAAATGAGTCTTTGACTCAAAGGTTTGTAAATCCGATTTCTTTAAATAAATAAAAACACACGACTTTGACAAGGAATTGTCCACACAAAATTAGGCAACTACAAACCACATGGCTTTCAATCCTGATTTATGTTTAGTGTTACACTATCGAAAAAACAATCCTAGGTACAGTTACTGTATGAACAGCATCCATCTTAAATCAATAAACAAAGAAAGGGATCTGGGAATAATAATAAATCATAAATTAACATCTACTGACCATTGCACACTGATTGCAGGAAAGGCTAATCATCTGATTCGCTCAATAAAATATGCATTTGTCACAAGGGACTCACATTGTATAATGCAAATTTACAAAACATTCGTAATCCTCTATCTTGACTATGGCTCTGTGTTTTGAAATCCCCATTTAAGAAAAGAGATAAACTTATTAGAGAAACCACAAAGAAAGGTAACAAAAATGATTAGGCATATGGAGTCACATGATTATGAAAGTAGACTCAAACAGAACATGTTCAGTCTACAAGTGACGAGGAGTAGAGGAGACCTACTGTTCATATATAACATATTGAAAGACCCAGTCCTTATGAATCAGTTTGGTGTTCAGTTTCACAAGACAACCATCCATCTAAGGTCACATAAACAGATTACAGTATCATGGGTGAATACAAACAAAACAGCTAATTTCTTCAGTATTAGAGTCGCTAGGTTATGGAATTTATTACCAGAGTATTTGGTAAACGTCCAGTCATTTAATAGTTTTAAACATGAATCAGACAAATTTATTATTCAGACTAGGGATAAATAATTCACCCACCACAATCTGCACGAAGGTTGCATACAGACCCCCATCTCGGGGGAGGAAACGGACAGGGAAATGATAGGAGGCATACTTAGAATGTCAGAAAAAAGGGAAATATTGCTGATGGGGGACCTAAATATGCCAGATGTTAACTGGAGCACATTTGCTGCAGCCACATCCAAAAGCAAGATCATTCTCGATGCCCTATGGGGGCATGCCTCAGACAGCTAGTGTTGGAACCCACTCGGGAGGTGTAATCTTAGACCTGGTACTTTCAAATGGGGACAGTGAGAGGATCTTGATTTAGAAGTGGGTAGCCATCTAGGAACAAGCGACCACCAAACAGCATGGTTCATGATAAATATAGCCTGGAGTCAAGTCATATAAAAGTGAGGGTACTGGACTTTAGGAGGGCTGATTTTGGCAAAATGGGAGAGCACCTAAGGAATGCACTAGCAAACAGGCATGCAGGAGGGTTGGAAGAACAATGGGGAAGAACCAGAAATGCAATCCAAGAAACAACAAGGCATTGTGTGAAGCAAACAAACAAAACAAATCAAAACGAAGGAAAGAAACACTATGGTTCTTGAAAGAGGTGGAGGGAAGGTTAGGGAGAAAAAGATAGCATTCAGGAAGTATAAGGAATCACAAAACAAGCATGACAGAGAACTGTATCAGTTAAAGCAGAAGGAAGCAGGAAAGGCAGTCAGAATAGCAAAGGCCCAAACTGAGGAAAAGATAGCCAACTCAGTTAAGAAGTGGGATAAAACCTTTTATAGTTACATTAATGAGTGAAGAAAGACCAATGGAGGGATTGTGAGGCTTAATAAAGGGGAGGATGGGTGGGCATAGTGGGACAGTGAAAAGGCAGAGATACAGAACAAATAATTTTGTTCAGTATTTACAAAAGAAGAGGAGGGGGAGGTACCTAAACCAAGCAATAGAAGCACTCTGGAGAAGGGGGACGATGCCAGTTCATTTACGGAAGAAAGGGTCCTGAAAGAACTCCTAAAACTCAAGTGAACAAGGCAATGGGGCCTGATGGGATTCACCCCAGAATTCTAAAAGAACTAAGGGTAGAACTAGTGACACCACTGACTACTCTTTTTAACAAATCATGGGAGGATGGGGTGGTATCTGAGGACTGGAGGGGGGCAGATGTGATTCCCCTTCACAAAAGTGGGAGCAAGGCAGAGGCAGGTAACTACAGGCCTGTGATGGAACCACTTCTAAAACAAAGAACTGTTGAATACCTAGAGGCCAGCGGGTCATAGGACCCAAGGCAGCATGGAATCACAATGGAAAGGTCATGTCAGATGAATCTAATAGATTTCTTTGACTGGGTGACCAAAGTAGTAGACCAGGGAGGGGCTGTGGATGTGGCCTACCTAGACTTTAGCAGGCATTTGACTCAGTCTCACACAAAAGATTAATAAACAAGCTAGCCAGCCTGGGAGTGGGTCCCAGGTAGTGGCCTAGGTAAAACATTGGCTGGACAACAGGATGCACAGGGTAACAGTAAACTGAGTCCACTCCGAAGAAAGGGGGGTTACTAGTGGGGTACAACAGGGTTCAGTACTAGGGCTGGTCCTCTTTTGTCTCTTTATAAGTGACGTTGCAGAGGGACTGGAAGGAAAAGTATGCCTTTTAGCAGATGATATAAAGATCTGCAACAGGGTTGATACACAAAGGGGGGGGAATGGATGAGAAGGGACTTGGCAAGGTTGGAAAATGCCTAGCTCAGTTCCAAATTCTTTTAGTTTTTCTCATCCCTTTTTTGGTTATAATTTAATCGGATGTCTTTAGCCATTTCCTTTGTCATGGACAATGATGCCTCAAAAGGTTACACTACATACTCTAACAGCCATAAGCTGGATACCTGAGAATTTGTTCCAAGTAGTGAAATTTAAGACCTGGTAAGGGAGGGTGTTTTCCCATTGCTGTTCTGAGAATAGAATGAGGATTAATTTTGAAGCATTGTAAAGTACATGGAAACATACAAACATTTTGAACTAGAAGATGTAATGGCTTTATGAGCTTAGGTCCAATGCAGTTTGTATTCCTTTTCTAATAATTAATTTAGTTAAGCTATTTAAGACCACTGATTTTTGTTATATTCTGTTTTATTTATTATTTATAGTATTGTCTGTCTATTCTATGTATGTCTTGTTGGTGTTTGTGGAAAATGAAGCTTAATAAAAATTATTATTTAAAAAAACTATAGTCTTAGTAAATTTCTTTGGTAAAGTAATGAGTGGATTATTTAATTGGATCTCTAGGCAACTACTTAATATATTTTGTTATCTTTAGTCTTTTGCAACTGTTAGACACACTTACACTTTTAACTTAATTAATGTAATATTTAGTAATACAACTAGCTGAATTTCAGTGTTGTTTCTGTTTATTTTCATATATTCCAGTGGCTTACTATGTAAGCATGAATTCCTTCAGGTTAGCACTGCATCTCCAAGGGGATTTATCTCCAGCTAAGAATTATTTACTAGTTCTATTTTTATTTATTTATTGAAATGTTTCACCAGGAAGGCACAAGGCACACTCAGCAACAAGATGCTTGTCTCATAGTGTGCCCTTGGGGCAGAGGGTTACAGATGGAGAGCAGTTGCACACGTTGATACATGTATAGGAGTTGCATTGTACAAGGAATTACAATGACAGAGTAAATTAGGTTACATACATAAGGTTATCTTCAACAAAATGGTTCGACATGGATTAGGTTAGCACAATACTGTGTTTGGCAGCCATAGTACTCATTGGAGAACACATTTGAGAAAGAGAATGAGGCTAGAAGTGCAATAGAGAGCAAGTGTGGAAGTTGATGGTATATGCCAGGATTCATAGCAGTAGCTAATGCCACTGGTCAGGCCTCATGGGATCGGTGAGGGGTAGGAGGAGGCAACTTAGTGGGAAGGGAGTTGGGGGTAAGGGGAACTGGGTTACGGGAGGTGTAGGGGTAAAGGAGTCAGATACATGAGCAATTTACCACATAGAAGTTACACAGGGCAGAGGATAGAGAATGCCTAGAGTATGAGTGACAGATTTGGACCGGTAGGCCGTTCCAGAGTTTGGGGAGGTGGTAGGAGAAGGCGGCTTGGCCCCCTGAGGTCTGTTGGTGAGGGATTAACAGCAGCCAGGAGTTGGCTGACCAAAGGGCATGAGTGGGGGTTGGTAGAGATAATAGAGAGGAGGCAAGGTAATGTGGAAGGGACCTGAATCAGAAGTTTGAAGCAAATTTAGCACTATGGAGTAGGTGCCAGCTGTCAAGGGAGGGGAAGGCCAGTGAATGGTAAAGCACGCAGTGATGGGTGCGAGGGGGGGCATCAAGGGCAAAGTGACAGAAAGCACTGAAGAGGGGATCCAGTCTGGATAGGGCAGACTTGGGAGCGGCACTGTACACTACATCACAGTAGTCGAAAGTACAGTACATCAGATCATTTTCTGCACAATTTCACATCTCACAGATAGTGGAAAGCTACTGCAGTTCCTGTAAAGAGCACCACACTTGGGGCACAGTTTTTGCAGGATAGTGTCCAAATGGGCGGAGAAGGATAGGTGTTGGTCAAGCCAGACCCCTAGGTACCTAAAAGTAGTTGCATCCTCAAGGACTGTCCCATCAAGGGTGTGGACGTTTAGGAGGGTGGTTAGCCTGGATAGTCTCTGCTTGGTGCTGAAGGTCATGGAGGCTCTCTTTTTGGCATTGAGGGAGGGTTGGTGGGAGCTAAACCAGAGCTGAACTTTATTGAAATCAGCCTGAAGGCTGGTAGCAACCACCTCAGGGGTCCATCCAGAGGTAAACAGAACTGTGTCTTCTGCATACACATGAATGGAGGAAGATGAAAAGATTTGTGGCAGGTCATTGAGAAGGATGGAAAAAGGGATAGGGCAGAGCACTGATCCTTGAGGTACACCAATATCTATAGGTAGCGGAGGGGAGGTGGAATCAACAATTCTTACAGATTAAGTTCTGCCTAACAGGTAGGCTCTGAACCAGTTAGTGGCAGACTTTGACAGACCAGCTGCAGAGAGGTGGGTTATCAACAGAGAATGGTAGATGGTGTCAAATGCTTTGGCTAAGTCGACAAAGATGGCTGAGGTGATTAGACCTTTGTCCATACCAGAGAGGATAGTGTCAGAGAGTCTTAATAGGTAAGTGGCGGCTGAGTGGCTCTTCCTAAATCCAGACTGGTAGGGAGAGAAGAAGTTGGATTCAGAGAGGAAGTTGAAAAGTTGAGAGAACACGAGGTGCTCCTGGAGTTTCTCGAGGGCAGGGAGGAGAGAGAGAGGGCGGTAGTTAGCCATGGTGGTGGTGTCACCCCCTTTTGGCAGGGGTAGGACAGTGGCATGTTTCCAAACTGTAGGAACAGTTGCAGAGACAAACGATAGGTTTAGAAGATCAGTTAGTGGAGATGCAATGGCAGGGGGTAGATAGGTAGAGGAGTCTGGTGCCCAGCCCATCGGGGGATTTACCCTTGAATGGGTTGAGGTTAAGTAAGGCATCTAGAGCCTCAGTAGGAGAAATGTTTCTGAAGTAGAAGGTGTCCGGTCCGAGGGGCTTAGAAGATTCAACATCGAGGCTGGGTGAAGCAACAGTTGGTAGGGAGGCAAGGAGAGGGGTAGCATATGTGGTGATGTAGGAATCTGAATTCTGAGGCAACCGAGATGGGTCAGGAGAGAAGGTATCATTTGAGACTAGTAGGAGGGTGGGATTTGCTAATGGGGAGTGACTAACTTTCCAGAATTTGGATGGCCTACTTAGATTAGCATTGAAGGTGGAGCTAAAGTACTCAGCTTTGCTGGTTAGGCGGCCTCAGTGCACTTGTTCGAGAGCAAGCGGTGGGTGGTGGTATCACTTGGGAAGAGTGAGAATTTGTAAATTTTCCACCCTTGTCCCAGGCATTTGGCACACTATTAGTTGGGAAATCCAAAGCAGGTGGTTTCCCTGGACCCTGATCGTCCTCAGAGGGCATGTTTTTCCCAGACATTAAGGAATGTGTTTCAGCAAATGTGTAAGAGAATCATCAATATTATAATTAATAAGGTTATGGTCCCAGGTGGCGTAAGCTAGTTCTTCCAGTAAGAGGGTAATACTTAGTGATTATAGGAGCGTTGTATCAGAAATGTGGGAGGGTTTTAAGGCAATGGATTTTACGGACTAGGTAGGTAATGTGATGGTCACTTACGGAGACAGGTAGTAGGCTGGCTTTGATGACTCAGTGAGGGTGGGAGGTGAACACCCAGCCAATAAGGGAGTGATTGCCAGTCTTGTTGTTAGTATGTGTTGGCTCTGAGATGACCTGGGTAAGATTTAAGGCTGTTATCTCTGAACGAGCTTGGTTTAAAGATTGAGAAGGCCAACTGTGATTAAAATCCCCCATAATATAGAGTTCACCAGAAAGGGCGAAGGAGACTAGATGACTTATAAGGTCAGTGACAGCTGTGGCAGGGGTTCCAGGATGGCAATAGATGCCAGCAACATAAATTGGGGGGTGAGGAGGGAGGGACAGTTGTAGCATTAACAGTTCATAGGCTTGGGGCTCTGTTTTAGCTAGTGATATAGAGATGTGTAAGTCAGAGGCGGTGTAGATAGTAGCTCCTCCACCTCTGGTGGGGCGGTCTGACGCAGACTGTGAATCCTGGATGGCGATATGAGAGGTCCTTCAAATTTATGCTTAGCTAGGTTTCAGATAAGATAATGTCGGGAACATGTTGGACCACTAGCAACTGGAGCAGGTCTAGTTTAGGGCTAGACTATGAATGTTTAGGTGGAGTACACAAACCCATGAGGGAGGAAGCCATATTGAATGGTAGAGACTGGGTGACCAAAGTAGTAGATCAGGGAAGGGCTGTGGAAATGGCCTACCTAGACTTTAGCAAGGCATATGACTCAGTCCCACACAAAAGATTAATATACAAGTTAGCCAGCCTGGGAGTCAGTCCCAAGATGATAGCCTGGGTAAAGAATTGGCTGGAGAATAGGACACATAGGGTAATAGTAAATGGAGTCCATTCTGAAGAAACAGGGGTTACTAGTGGGGTGCCGTGGGCTCAGTATTAGGACGGTCCTCTTCAATGTCTTCTGGGTTTGCACATTGCAGAGGGACTGAAGGAAAGGTAGGTCTCTTTGCAGATAACACAAAGATCTGCAACAGAGTTGATGCACAGGGTGGGGTGGAAAGGATGAGAAGGGACTTGGCAAGGTTAGAGGAATGGTCAAATGTATGGCAGCTTAGATTTAATACTAAGAAGTGCAAGGTAATGCACCTGGGAAACAAAAACCGAGGGGAAGTGTACACAATGGGGGGTGAGATACTAACAACAACAAAAATGGAAAGGGACCTGGGGGTAGTCACATCAGATGACAAAGGTGGGCAAGCAATGTGAGAGGGCAGTAAGGAGGGCTGGGGGGATACTGGGATGCATAGGGAGAGGCATCACCAGTAGAAAACAGGAAGTTGTTATCCCTCTGTACAGACAGCTGGTGAGACCCCATCTGGAATACTGTGTGCAGTTCTGGAGACCCAGTCTCCAAAGGACATAGACAAGATGGAAGCTGTCCAGAGGAGGGCAACTAAAATGGTGCAGGGTCTGCACTGGAAGACATATGAAGAGAGACTAAAGGAGCTTAATATGTATAGCCTCGAGGAAAGGGGGACATGATAGAAACTTTTCAAGTACTTCAAGGAATCAAAAAGTCCAAGAGGGTAGTATCTTTCAAAAAAAGAGGTGTGCAAGAACAAGGGCACAATTTAAAAGATGGGGGGGCTCAGAGGTAATATAAGAGTATTTTTCACAGAGAGGGTTGTGGATGCATGGAGCGGCCTTCTGGAGGAGGTTGTGGAGTCAAAAACAGTGGTTGAATTCAAACATGCATGAGACAGCCATAAGACAGTTCTAGGGGTGGGGTAGAAAGAAGTAGGCTGCTGGTTAACTGGGATCTGCAGCTTATCCATTAGGTAGGAAATGGGCAGACTGGGTGGGCCATGCCTCCATATCTGCCGTCAAATTCTATATAGAGGTGGCCACTGCAGGGCATTTGACTCTAGAGCTCGATGGATTAAGGGCAGGTGCAGGGCCTGGGTTGGGGTGTGTATGTCGCCCGCAGCAAGTAAGTAGGGTGAAAGTTAAATAGTGTGAGAGTATGTGTTTGCAAATGGATGGTGAGCGAGTACCAACTGGGAGGCGATTATGCGTCAGGATGAATTGAGCGAGGAGTAATTAAGTGGAGAGTTGAGCAAGATGGGCATAGGAGTAGAGAGAGGAGCAGGGCAGAATGGGATAGTGGGACCAGGTTGAGACAGGTATACATAGAGTTACAGTGGGAGGAGAATGTATAGGATGGGTTAAGTTCAGACATACAGGAGGGGGTTGGATCTGTGGCTAATAGTGTGTGGAGGGTTAGGGAGGGGAGGCAGAATGCATTGGAGATGGTGAGTAGTAGATTCCTAGATGGTAGAGCCATTTCTACCAGTACAAAGCAAGGCAGTGAACCAGAGCTTGAAAGACCGTAGTGTTGAAAGTAGTTGGCAGGTAAGTTGTTCATCCACACTGTCTGGCAGGTTCCTTGCCGCTTTAAATCTTGCCGGAAGGTCTTCAAGCTGGCTCCTCCCACCCAACTGGGTGATAAAACTCTCGGCTCCACCCCATGATGCCAGATCTAGCCCGCTGGAAGCCAGGCTGTGCGTCTAAGCCGGGGAGGCCGGGTGGGTCATGTGGATGAACAACATATACCATTCCTAGAACTCCTGTTACAGGTGAGTAAATACAGGTTACTCACCTGTAGAGTTCTAAAATGGTATGTTGTTCATCCACACTCGATTGGCAGTATCCTTGCCGCTTTAATCTTGCGGAAGGTCTTCAAGCTTGCTCCTCCCACCCACCCGGTGGTATAACCTCGGCTCCGCCCATGACGCCAGATCTGGCCCGCTGGAAGCTCAGGGCGAGCGGTCAAGCCGGGAGGTCGGTGTAGGATGAACAATATATACCATTCCTAGAACTCCTGTTACAGGTGAGTAACCTGTATTTTAGGGACATGGATATGTTGTTCATCCACACTCATTGGCAGACTCCTAGCAGTTCTCCGGGAGGAGGGAGGCAAGACGGACACCCCCATACTTACTTGGGAAAGAGAGACTGAGAACCGAGGCCCCAAAACCAGCATCCCGCGTGACTCAAGGTCGATGTGGTAGTGGGTAATGAAGGTGTTTGCTGACTTCCAGGTAGCAGCCCTGCAGATTTCCTGGATAGGGACGTCCCTGGAAGCAGCCACGTGCTGCAGTATGGCGGTGAATGAGCTCTTATCCTCTGGGAGGCTCCATGCCCGCCAACTTATAGCAGAGATCTATGCAGGAGGTTACCCACCTGCTTATCGTCCGCTTGGCTGCAGGTCTGCCAGATGCGGCTTCAGCGTAGGTGACAAACAGCTGGCGAACTCTCCCACTTCTCAGCCGTGGCGCCTTATAATAAGCGAGCTTCTCTAGGGGTCCAGTATGGAGCCTATATTCGCCTCCGAGGTGTGATTGGGTAGAACACCGGCAGAGTCAACACCTGGTTAAGGTGAAACTCCGACACCACCTTCGGAAGGAATTTCGGGTGGGGGCGCAGGACAACCTTGTCCCTGTGGAAGACCAGGTAAGGAGACTCGATGGAAAGCGCCTGGAGCTCTCCCATCCTTCTGGCTGACGGATAGCCACCAAGAAGCGGTCTTCCACGACAGGTGAGAGAGAGCACACCTGTGCATAGGTTCGAATGGCTTGCCCATGAGTTTGCCAGTACCAGCAGTAGATCCCACGGAGGTGGGGGTTCCGACTGGAGGGAAATGTGATCAAGGCCTTTGAAAAAGCGCCAGACCACCTCTCCTTAGCGCCATCGACCGCTTCCTGCCCGCGCCTGCAAGCAGAGATGGCTGCCAGGTGCACCCTTAGGGTCGCCGACCTAAGCCCTTGACTAGAAAGGGACCATAAATAGTCCAAGATGCTTGCCAAGGAACAGGAGGAAGGGTCCAAGCCCTTGTTCCTGACACCAAATGGAAACCTTTTCCATTTGAAGGCATAACATTTTCTGGTCGACTCACTGCAGGACGCCTCAACTACATTGAGGACCTCGTCGGAAAGACCCAAGGCCTGGAACTCTAGCCGCTCAGGAACCACAGGCCCAGGGTGCAGGGATTGAAGGTCCGGATGGAACACCTTCCCTGATTGACTGAGAGCAGGTCCGGGCGAGCTGGAAGCTGCCGCGGAGTCCTGGAGCTGAGACTGAGGAGATCTGGTACCAGAACTGGCGAGGCCAGTCTGGGGCTATCAGAATCACCTGCGCCTTGTCCTCCTGCCTTGAGAAGCACCTTGTGGATCAAGGGAAATGGGGAAAAGGCGAAGAGGCCCGGGGTCCATTGCCTCGAGAGGCATCCCCTGCAGCGAGCCGCCCTGTGGGGCGGGCATGGAACAGACTCAGCAGCGTCTCCATGGAGGCAAACAGGTCCACCTGAGGTGTGCCCCAAAGGGAGAACAGATGCTGTACTACCTCCGGCAGGAGAGACCACTAAGTGGGATGCAGCCCCTATCCGGCTCAGGGCATCGGCCAGGGTGTTGGAGGCTCCTGCCGCGTGAATGGCTAGGAGATCGCCTCCAGGCT
This sequence comes from Neoceratodus forsteri, assembly GCA_016271365.2. NCBI lineage: Eukaryota > Metazoa > Chordata > Ceratodontiformes > Ceratodontidae > Neoceratodus > Neoceratodus forsteri. The sequence goes on along the minus strand of CM057449.1, from coordinate 755,948,881 downwards.
GCATGCAGTGACCAAATGCGGAGAGCTTCCTTGCTATAGAAGCCTGGAGAGCGTCCCGCCCCTGGCGTGTTTAGATAGTACATGGTCGTGGTATTGTCCGTCTGGACTCGGACCATTGACCCCAGGAGGAACGGAGCAAAGGCGGTGAGAGCTAGGCGGACCGCTCTGAGCCCAGCAGGTTGATGTGGCATCGGGACTCCCGCTGGGACCAGAGGCCATGAGCCTGGTGTTCCCAGATGGGCACCCCAACCCATCAGAGAGGCATCGGTCGACAGAGACCGTCGGCCCGGGACGACGAACGGGATGCCCTCCTGCAAATGATCTGGAGCGGTCCACCACTGGAGGCGTTCCACATCCCTGTGTCACCGACTCAAGCTGGTCCAAGGGATGGCTTGTGAGACCACTGGCTGGCCAGTCCCCACTGAAGGGGCGCATGTTCAGCAGGCCCGGACCACGCTGGTACAGGCTCGCCATGAGACCCGGGGCGCAGGAAGTCCCGGGCAGGCGCAATTGCCCAACCAGAAATGATCGGGCAAGGAGGAAAGAACCTCGGCCCTGTCCGTGGGGAGCCGCGCCTGGCTCGAAGAGATCGAGCTTGCCCGATGAATAGAATCACCTGCCTGGCTCGAGTTCCGACTTGGCCTCGTTGATAGGAGGCCCAGTTGAGCAGACCTGGAGGCCAGATCTCTGACCACTCCGCCTCCTTCCTGGAGGAGCTGCTATCAGCCAGTCGCCCAGGTAAGGGCACACCCGACCCCGGGCGCCTAGGAATGCTGTCACCACTGCCATGCATTGGTGAAGACCCTGGGAGCTGGAGACAAGCCAAGGGCATGGCTTGAACTCAAGAGAGATCCTTCCTTGCCGGAGCGAAGGTATCTTGGTGAGACGGACGGATAGGGATGTGAACGCTGCCCTGCAAGTCCAGAGAGCAGAACCACACGCCAGGGTTCCAAGGATGGTATTATCTGAGCCAGAGTGACCATCCTGAAGGTTCGAGACCTTAGGAACTTGTTTAGGGTCGTGGTATGAGAATGGGGCGCCAGCCTCCGTCTGTCTGAACCAGGAAGTACCTGGACACAAACCCTGGGTCTGGCGAGGGTCCACCACCTCCTTACCACCTCCTTCTGGAGGAGGAGAGCGATGTCGGCTCGACGAGCCGCCAGTGAGGCTGGGATCCTCAAGCCCCCGAGGGGCGACGGCTCTGAAGGGTGGTGCTCTCGAATTCAGAGGCAGGCCTCTTCCCACCACCTCCAAGACCCACCTGTCCGTGGTAACAGCGGACCAGGTGGAGCGAAGTGGCGTGAGCCGTCCCCAGGGGACCCAGGGTCAGGTGACGGGGATGGGGCACACCCCTCAGCCCGTCACTGGGCAGGCTTGGAGGAGGGACGGCCGAGGGACCTCCTGGGCCTTCCTCCTGCCTCCTGTTAGAGGAGCCGCGGCTTGGTTTGGAATGCCAAGGCCGAGCCTGCTGGCCCTGACGTTGCTGGGCCAGGCGCGCGGGGCACAGAAGGACGTAAAGGGCTTAGGCTGTGGTTTGCAGCCTTGTCCTTCTGAGCGGAAGAGACGAGTCCAAGGTGGCATTGGACTCTCGACCTTCTGCAGGTGACCTTCCACCCCAGGGTCAAGAGGTCAGTCCCAAAAGGAACATCCGCAACTTGTGCTGGGTATCCGAGTAAAGGTGGATATCCTCAGCCAAGCCTCCGTGACGCATAGCCACTGCGCGCGCCACCGATCTGGTTCACATGAGTCCCTATATCCAAAGCAGTCTGGAGCTGCTGTTTGGCCACTGCCCTGCCCTGGTCCCGCACCTGCTTAACCGTAGTCTGCAGATCGGCGGAAGATGAGGATGACCTCATCCAGGGAGCCCAACAGGGCATGAGAAAAATGTGCCATGAGGACGGCCGAACTGGCCGATCGGGCCGAGAGAGGACGTAGCGTAGACTTTATCGCCCGACATAGTCCATTTCTTGGACTCCTTGTCCAGGAGGGTTTGTCCACATCCCTGGCGTTGCCGGGCGCCGGAAAACGCTGTCGGTAACCAACCTCAGCAGAGGGGTGTTCCAAAACCGGATAAGAGAACCGGTAGGGACCGCGATACTTCCTGGCCATCCTGGCCGGGCGCAGGGCAGGAAGCAGGCGCTGCCAAAGTTCCAGTGCCGACCCACTATGGCCTGCGTCACGGAAAGGCCTCCGTCGGAGAATCCCTGGGTCCAGAATCTCCGTGAGGGGATACCTGGCCCGTTTGAAACGGGTTCGAGCTCCATCCCGTAGACTCCGAGATGAGCCGAAGCAGTCCTAGGAAGGACGGACTGACTGTCGTCCATTGACTGACCTCCTGAAGACTCCAAGTCCAGTCGCTTGAGAAGAAGGAGGAATCATCTTCGACTCGGAAGAGTCCTCGGCGAGCTGCCTCTGGCCTGAGCCACCCTTCACCTGCCGAGGTCGGTCGGGAGTGAGGGTAACTGACAGCCGATGGGGTAAACCCTGCCGATCGAGAATCCTTGGTGGAGCCCCACGTGGCTGTGGAGGCGGAGGTTCCACCGAATCGGTGGAGCAGCTGGTTTTGACGAACAACCGGCCTGGGTATAGCTCCCGGACAAAGCCAGGGTTGGGGTGCGTTGCCACCCGTGACAGCCATTAATGGCCGGGAAGGCGGCGGAGTCGGCTTATTCCCAGCCAGGAGGAGCTGTTACAACATAAGGTCTCTCATCGCCGTCGGCGTAATTTGATGCCGGGCTCCCTCATCCGAGAGGAGGAGGACGAGGGCGATGGCGACTTGGCGCTTCTGGTGCGCGACCGAGACCGCCTTATGACGGGTGGGAATGGTTGGACCGCGAAGAGGTCCGAGACCGAGTCCCGGAATTTCGGTCGGTCTCTGAGGAGGTGTCGGCGGAACGGCACTCCCTTCGGCTCGGAAGGTCCATCCGAGGGCTCCGGAACCAGAGGCAACAGAGCGAGCCCACGGGATCCTCAACTCCTCCGGGGGAACCGGGAGAGGGGAATTTCGGCTGCAGCACAGCCTTTCAATGGGTCGAGAAAAATCGACTTCATCAGTGAGTCTCGGGTCAGCTGACCTGGACGGGGACACCGTGGAGGCCAGCGTGGCCTAAGCCGCGCTGGTGAAACCGCGTCACGGCGGACGGCGGCGGGAGAGGACGCTTTCCGCTCCCAAGAGCGCTGGAGGGGACTTACCCGTCTCCTCTTGACCGCATAAGGTCCAGCAGAGAGGCCCTTCCTTTAGTGGAGAGGGACAGACAGCTCCTTAAAGAAGCCGTAGGAAGGTCCTGTGAGAGAGTGGACAATGCCGCGCCGAGGAAGATACGCCCGCGCCGCCTTCTTGGGTGACCATCCGCTGAGCTGATCCGCCGAGCCGCGACACGGCTTACCGGGCCTTGACTTCACCGAGGAACGCCGGGACGGCCCAGTTGCAACTGGGCAGCACGGTCTCGGGATGAGGGTTGGAAAGATAGTGCACAGGTCAAGCTCGCGGTCGTGCTCAAGGCCTACAGTAGACACACGGAGTGTGGATCCGTCCGACATCTTTCTGTCTGCATAAGCATTCCGAACCGGGAGTCGACGGTCCACCGCAGTCAGGGATCAAGACGAAGTCTTTTGCAAATTTTTTTTTAACCGCAAACGGAGAAATAGGAACCAGTCGAACGAGAGCGTTAAGGAGGGAACCTTGAGCTTCCAAGCGGTAAGGAAGATCTGGCGCTATGGGGCGGAGCCGAGAGTTACACCACCGGTGGGTGGGAGGAGCAAGCTTGAAGACCTCCGGCAAGATTTAAAGCTGGCATGACATTGCCAGTCGAGTGTGATGAATATCCATGTCCCCAGAAACCAGGCCCCTAGGGACATGGATATGTTGTTCATTCACACTCGTCTGGCAGACCCGTTCAGTTTTCCGAGGGGGGGGCAGACACCCCACTTGGGAAATAAAGATGAGAACTGAGGCCCCAAACCATCATCCTGGTGTGACTCAAGGTCATGTGGTAGTGGGTGATGAAGGTGTGTGTGCTGACCTCCAGGTAGCAGCGCCCCAGATTTCCTGATAGGGACGTGCCTTTTGAAGTGTTACCGATGCAGCGGTATGCAGGCAGAATGAGCTCTACCCTCGTTGGTTCATGCCACCAACCTATTGGATCGTGTGAGGGACCCACTGCTTATCGCCCACTTGGCTGCAGGTCTGCCAGGTGCAGCTTCAGCGTAGGGTGACAACAGCTGGGCGAACCTCTCCTCGAACTCAGTCAGTCCGCCTTGTAGTAAGCAAGCCTTCTAGGGTCCAAAGTATGGGAGCCTGTATTCGGCCTCCCGAGGTGTGATTGGGTAGAACACCGCAGAGTCAACACCTGGTTAAGATGAAACCTGACACCACCTTCAGAAGGAATTGGTGGGGGCGCAGGACAACCTTGTCCCTTGGAAGACCAGATAGGGAGACTCGAAAGTGCTGGAGTTTCCCATCCTTCGGCTGGACGGATAGCCACCAAGAAGGGGATTCCATGACAGGTGGAGATGTCACACCTGTGCATCGGTTCGAATGGCTTGCCCATGAGCTAGCCACTAGCAGTAGATCCCATGGAGGTGGGGTGTCTGAACCAGGGATGTGTGGTCAAGACCTTGAAAAGCGCCTGACCACCTTCTCCCTGCCACCTGACTGCTTCCCTGGCCTGCGCCCAGTAAGCAGAGTTGGCAAGTCAGGCACCTTGGGTTGTCTACCGATGCCTTGTGAGAAAGGCACAACAGGTAGTCCAGAATGCTGCTAAGGAATAGGAGGAGGAGTCCAGGCCTTGCTCTGACACCAAAGGAGAATCTTCCATTTGAAAGTAGCATTTTCTGACAATTCCTTACAGGATGCCCAACGACATTGAGACCGTTGGAAAGACCCAAGGCCTGAAACTTAGCCGCTTCAGGAACCAGTTTGTCAGGTGCAGGGATTGAAGGTCAGGCTGGAATACCTTCCACTGACTGAGATCAGGTCCGGCAGACGGAAGCCGCCTTGGAGCCTGAGCTGGGACTGAGGAGATCTGATACTAACTGCGGGGCCAGTCTGGGGCACTAGAATCACCTGTGCCTTGTCCCTCTGCCTTTGAGAAGCATCTTGTGGATTTATAGCCGTGGGGAAGGCATGCGCCCGGTCCACAGCCCGAGAAGGCATCCCTGCAGCGAGCCCTGAGAGGGGGTGGGTATGAAACAGTTCTAGCTTCACATTCTCCCTGAGGCAACAGGTCTCTGAGGCTGCCCCAGTGAAAGGACAGATCTTGTACTCCCGCAGGAGACTACTCATGGGATGCAGCCCCTATCACAGCTTAGGGCCAGGGTGTTGGAGCTCCTGCCACATGAATGGCAAGAGATCCGCCTAGGGACTGCATGAGTGACCAAATGCAGAGACTTCCCGCACAGAGGCATGGAGTACGTCCCGCCCTGGTGGTTTAGGTAGTACATGGTCATGGTATTGTCCGTCTGGACTTGAACCACTTGACCCCATAGAAACAGAGCGAAGGTGGTGAGGGCTAGATGAACCACTCAAAGCTCCAGCAGGTTGATGTGGCATTGGGACTGCCGAGGGGACCAGAGGCCGTGCACTCTGTGCTCCCCCAGATGGGCACCCCAACCCATCAAAGAGGCGTCGGTCGATAGAGAGACTGTCGGCTCGGGGAAGACAAATGGGATGCTCTCCTGCAGATGTGCTGGAACGGTCCACCACTGGAGAGCTTTCCACATCCCCTGGGTCACTGTCACTAGCTGATCCAGTGGATCGAAGTGCTGTGACCATTGGCAGGCCAGCCCCCATTGAAGTGGACGCCTGTACCAATGGGCCCAATGGACCACGCTGGTGCAGGCCGCCATGAGCCAGGAGTCCCTGGCAGGGCACAATAGCTGCCAACCTGAAATGATTGGGCAAAGGTGGAAAGAACCTCAGTCCTGTCCACCGGGAGCCGTGCTCTGGCTCGTAGACAGTAGAGCTCTGCCCCGATGAATTGGATCACCTGCTTTGGCACGAGTTCCAACTTGGCCTCATTGATGAGGAGGCCAACCTGAGAGCAAACCTGGAGGGCCAGATCTCTGGACCGCTCCACCTCCGCTCTGGAGGGGGCTGCAATCAGCCAGTCGTCCAGGTAGGGGTACACCCGACCCTTTGTGCCATAAGAATGCTGTCACCACTCGCCATGCATTTGGTGAAGACCCTGGGAGCTAGGGAAGGCCAAGGCATGGCCCGAACTTGTAGAGGATCGGATCCCTCTCCCTGAAGCAGAGGAATCTCTGTGGGGACGGATGGATTGGAACACAAGAATGTGTCCTGGAGGTCCAGAGAACAGAACCACATGCCTTGTTCCAAGGATGGTATTATCTGAGCCAGAGTGACCATCCTGAAGGTTTGAGGACCTTAGGAACCTGTTCAGGTCATGCAGGAAAAATGGGCGGCAGCTCCCCGTCGGGTTTTGGGACCAGGAAGTACCTGGACACAAACCCCGGGTCTGGAGGAGGATCCACCTTCCTGATCACCTTTCTGAGGAGCAGGCGACATCGGCTCGGGAGCCGACAGAAATGCTATGGACCCCAGAGGTCCCCGAGGGCGATGGCCTGGAAGGGCAGGGCCTGCTCAACTCCAGGGTCAGGCTTTTCCTACCACCTCCACACCCAATGGTCCATGGGTGATAGCGACCAAGCGGAGAGGAAGTGGTGGAGCTGCCCCACGGGGAACCTGGGGTGATGACGGGTGACACCCTCAACCTGTCACTGGGTGCAGGAGGGACCTGGAGGGACCTCCTGGGCCTTTCCTCCTGCTTCCTATTAAAGGAAGCTGCAGGCTTGGCTTTGGGGTGCCAAGCGTGAGCCTGCTGGCCCTGGTGCTGGTGCTGTGGGGCCGGGCGTGCTGCAGGCACAGAAGGGTGAAAGGACTTATGTTGTTGTTGACGGTCCTTGTCCTTCTGGGAGGAGGTGACCGAGTCCAGAGTGGCATTGGACTTTTCGATCCACAAGGTGACCTTACTCCAGGACCGAAGAGGTCGGTCCCCAGGAAGGGGACATCCGCCAGTTTATGCTGGGTATCCGCCGTGAAGGTGGATATCCTCAGCCATGCTCTGTGGTGCACGGCCACTGTGGCTGCAACTGATCTGGCACAGGAGTCTCCAATGTCCAGAGCCATTTGGAGCTGCTGTTTTGCCACTGCCCTTCCCTGGTCCCATACCTTCCTGACTGTGGTCTGCAGGTCGGCCGGGAGATGAGGGATCACCTCATCCAGGGAGCCCATGAGGGCGTGGGAGAAGTGTGCCATCAGCACAGCTGAGCTGGCCTGGCAGAGGCCAAGGGAGGATGCAGCGTGCATCTTGCACCCGGCATAGTCCAGCTTTTTGGACTCCTTGTCAGGGGGCTTATCCACATCCCTAGCGTTCCCGGAACGCTGGAAAATGCTATCGGTGACCAACCCCTTGGCGGAGGGGTGTTTCGAAAAACCAGACTAAGAGCCAGTAGGGACCGTGACACTGGCCATACTACAAGGCGCAGGGACAGGAGAGCTCAAGGCTGCCAACAATGGCTTCAGCAACTGGAAAGGCCTCCGTGGGTGAATCCCCTCAGTCCAGTATCTCCATTAGGGGATACTTGGCCCGAGCTGCATCCTGGTAGACTCCGAGATGAGCCAAGGCAGACCCATGAAGGACGATGGGCTTTCATCCATCGACTGGCCCCTGGAGGACTCCAGGTCAATGGGCCTGGAGAACAGGGAGGAGTCATCATCGGACTCCGATAAGTCCGCGAACAGCTGCCTGGGGCCTGAGCCACCCTCCACCTGCCAAGGACAGTTGGGAGTGAGGGTGACAGACAACCTCTGGGGCAGGCACTGACCTGGAGAGTCCTTGGTCGGTGCTCCCGATTTCAGTTGTGGAGGCGGAGGTTCCATCACAATCGGTGGGGCAGCTGGTTTTGGCTGAACAACTGGCCCAGGCTTGGGCACCTCGACTACAGTGAGGGGCTGTTTCGGCCACTCGGGTGACAGCCACTTGATGGGGGAAGGCAACGGCGTCGGCTTGTTCCCAGACAGAAGTAACTGCTACCACATCAGGTCCTCGTAGCATCGATGCAATTTGCGCCAAAGCCTCTCCTCTTCCGAGGAGGAAGACGAGGACGAGTGGCGGCGCCACTTACTTTGGTGCCGAGACCGAGATAGACGATGTCCGAGACCGAGATCCTCGGTGTTTCCGAGGATGGGTCTGGGAAGGGGTGGAGGACACCTGCTCTTTCCTCGGCTCGGAAGCCTTGACCGGGGACTCCGGCACCGGAGGCACAGGCAAGTCCTCAGTCTCCACCGGGGGAACCAGTGAAGAAGGGTTGTCGGCTTCACCAGTCGACAGCCCATCTGACGGGTCTAGAAAAATCTCAACTGCATCGAAGGGTGTCTGGGCTGGCTGACCTGACGGGGACACCGTGAAGCCAGCGGCCTTAGCCGTAACCTCAACCGAAGTCGAGTGTTGACTGTCTGGGGAAGGGGACCTCTCCCGCTCCCACGAACGCCGATGGTGGGCCTTACCTTTCAAGTCCTTCTTTTTGGACCAAGAAGAATGTCCCGATGGCCCCTCTCCCTTCGTGGAAAGGGATTGGCAAAGCTCCTTAAAAGAAGCTGAATAGGAGGTACCCAGAGAGAGCGGGATAAATGCCGCGAACAAGGAAGAGGATGATGCAGCCTGGGCCGCCTCCTCCTCAAGGCAATCATCTGCTCGAGTTGCTCAGCTGAGCCAGCCTCCACAGTAACCGCCCAACAGGCCACCTTTGACTTCACCGGCGGGTAGTGCTTCTCGGGACGCCCAAGCTGTAACTGGGCAGCACGGTCTTCAGGACGTTGGCTGAAAATGAGCGGCATAACTCGCGAGGCCCGCGGTCGTTGGTCTAGGGCCAAGCAGTAGACGCATGTGGAGTGCGGATCCGTCCTGGACATTTTCTGCCCACACGGGCACCGCCAAAATCTGAGAGTCGATTTTTCCATCGTAGCTGCGAGGAAGTAATTTGACTGAAGTCTTGAAAATTTGAGAATAAGTTGCGGGCGAACCGAAGAATTAGGATCCAGTCTACATGCAGAGTGTTAAGGAGGGAACCTGAGCTTCCAAGTGGTAAGGAAGATCTGGCGTCAAGGGGCGGAGCCGAGAGTTTTACCACCCGGGTGGGTGGGAGGAACCGGCTTGAAGACCTTCCGGCAAGATTTAAAGCAGCAAGGAACCTGCCAGACAGTGTGGATGAACAACATATCCATGTCCCTAGAAAAACTATTACATGCAAGCAAAAAAATACTTCGGTATGCTGATCATGCATGTACAGTAGCTTTTTTGGTGATTGTTCATAAGGTGTCTTCACATGTCAGTGATTGTTCACGGATGCAAGATCACCTGTGCAATCGTATATAGACTACATTCTCACCAGAACTGGGAGTCGATCCCCTGTGTCAGGTTGCCAAGGTGGCCCACAGTTTGCCAGTTTTAACTGAATGCCAAAAAATACAAGGTGATGCACAAAGGGAACAGCATGGAGTATTGGATAGGAGGGGTTAAGCTTGTACTTCTTCTGAGGAAAGGGAACTAGAAGTTATCATAAGTGACTCCCTTTAACAATCTAGCTAATGTAACAAGGCTTATGTAAAGCAATCATGATTTGGGGGTGCACTGGCAAGGGTGTTTTGATAGCAGGAGGAAAGAGGTATTACTACCGCTCTATACAGACAGGTGAGGCCACACCAGAGTAGTGTCCACAGTTCTGGAGTCTTCTCTTGAGGAAAGACAGGCTGGAGACAGTGCAATATAGCTAGCAAAATGATTCAGAAACAGCAGAGCAGATTCTAACATGTACTTGCTGGAAACCAGAAGAGAGAGGGGCACTATAACAGATAACTTTAAGTCATTGAAAGGAATGAACAAAGTAAACTGTGAAGAACTATTCTACAGGAATAGCAGATCTAGAACACAGGGACATGAGAGGAAGCTGGAGGGGAGAGGTTCAAGAGGGTTGTGAGGAAGATTAATTTTATAAAGGGAGTGCTTGAGCTGTGGAACAGCCTACAGGCTGAGGTGGTGGGTGCCAAAACCATTAATGGTTTCAAGCAAGCCTAGGACAGAGTAAAGGGCTTAGAAGTTATTCAGAGGGGTAGCAGTAAGGTAGGGAACATGGGGACGAGTAGTGAACAAAGACTTTGTATAGATATCACCGAAAGGGCATTGTGAGCACAGTGGTTGGACAGATGGTCTTTTTCTGACATTACTGTTTATGTTTCAGTGTTCGCACACTTGTAAAAAAAAAAAAAAAGGCAGCCACTAGGACTCCATCCCCAGTGACTCACTAGTGTTCCATGGTCCCCCTCCATTTCTATCACCAGGATCCTGTGTCTGGCACTTGTGTTAAAGAACTCATCATGCCCTACCACCACCCAAAACATCTAGTGTGTGGCACTGAGATTCTCTCTGGTGCCATGAAACCATCCTCTAACATGCTGTTGCCTGATAACTCCTAATTCTGATACCAGATATTACTTGGTAATGGAGAAAGGTAAGTGAGAAAGGTGCCAGTGAAAGTCAGGAAATGAATGGAACTGGGGCAGGGTGAGGAAGGGGCACTACCATTGGGCACCAATGAATGCCTGGTTTGAATTAGGCGAGGGAAAGTGTGCCACTGGACACCTGGGAATGACTGGATTGGGTAGGGTGAGGTAAAAGTTGCCACTGGACAGCATGAAATGACTGGATTGATTCAAGGGAGGAAAGGGGAGGGTCCACTGGATGCCAAGGATTCCTCGGCACAAGACTAGGCAGTATGAGAACTCCTCTCACCACAGTCAAGCAGCATTCTCCCTAAACCATTGAGAATAAATAGATTACTCGCCTATAACAGTAGTTCTAGGAGTGGTATATGGTTCACATCCACACACTGGCAGTTCTACCTTAAGAGATTATTCACCGGAACATCTTTTGGCAAGCTCCTCCCACCACCTGGGTGGTATATCCTCGCTCTGCCCTTGATATCAGATCTTGCATGCTGGAAGCAGGGATCTGTGCCACTTGACGGGGAGGGACTGGGCGGGTGGTGTGGATGTGAACTACATACCACTCCTTGAACTACAGTTACAGTTTAAGTAACCTATTTTTCTAGAGGCATGGATAAAGTTCATTTATCCACACACTGGCAGACTTTCAGCAGTTCTGTGGGAGGAAGGAGGAAAGTGTGCTCCCTATTTGGCAAACAATGACTGGAGAACTGGTGTCCACATGCAGCATCTCAATGAGACTGCAGGTCAATGCTGTAATGGGAGATGAAGGTGTGTGCTGCCTTCCAGGATGCAGCCCTGCAGATCTCCTAGATAGGAATGTCCCTGAAAGCAGCCACCAAGGCAGCGATATGTCTGGTGGAATGAAGCCCTGACCCCACAGCAGGCTGCCTGTCAGCCAACCTATAGCAGAAGTAGATGCGGGATGTAATCCACCTGACAATCATCCTCTTAGCTGTTGCTCTGCCAGGCATAGCTTCAGCATAAGTCACAAAGAGCTGGGGGGCCTCAACCCAAAGTCCAGCCATGCAGGAAAGCTCCCACCGCAGGTACAAAGTATGGAGCCTGCAATCAGCCTCTGAAGATGGATTCATGAAGAAGATTGGAAGGTTCATCATCTGCTTAAGGAGGAACTCTGAGACGACCTTCAGGAGTAACTTTGGGTGGGGGCTAAGGACTACCTTGCCCCTGTTAAAGACCAGGTATGGAGGCTCCATTGTGAGCACCTGGAGTTCACTAATCCTGCTGATGTGATAGTCATCAGGAAGGCCATTTTCCATGACATGTGTGACATTTCACACCTGTGCATATGCTCAAAAGGCTTGCCCATGAGCATTGTCAGAACCTGAACCAACCATTGTCAGAACCAAAAACAACTCCCAAGGTGGTGGAGGATCATGCACCAGCAGGGAAAAGTGGTCCAGGCTATTAAAAAAGCACCCAGCCACCTTATTCTGTCCACCGTTAGCATACAGTGGTGTGAAAAAGTATTTGCCCCCTTCCTGATTTCCTCTATTATTGCATATTTGTCACAATGGATGTTTTCAGGTCTTTAGACACAATGTAATATTAGATAAAGGAACCTGAGTGAACAAATAACTTGTTTTTGTTTACCTATTTCAGTTTTAATGAAAACAGTTAACCAACACCAACTGGCACTGTGTGAAAAGTAATTGCCCCTTATTTAATAACTGGTTACATACCTTTAGCTGCAATGACTGCAACCAACGCTTCCTATAATTCAATATCAGTCTTTCACATCACTGTGGAGAATTTTAGCCCATCTTCCTCACAGAACTGCTTTAATTCAGTAACATAGGTAGGTTTTCGGGCATGAACTGCTCGTTTCAGGTCTTGCCACAGCATCTCTATTGGGTTTAGGTCTGGACTTTGACTAGGCCACTCCAAAACTTTAATTTTACTTCTTTTCAGCCATTCTGATGTGGACTTGCTTTTGTGTTTTGGATCATTGTCTTGCTGCATGACCTAACTACGATTCAGCTGACGGACGGATGACCGGACATTCTCCTTAAGAATTTTCTGGTACAGAGCAGAATTCATGGTTCCTTCAATTAAGACAAGTCATCCAGGTCCTGAGGCAGCAAAGCATCCCCACACCATCACACTACCACCACCATGTTTGACTGTTGGTATGATGTCCTTACTGTGGAATGCTGTGTTTGCTATACGCCAGACATAATGGGATCCATGTCGTCCAAAAAAGTTCCACTTTGGACTCGTCTGTCCATAGAACATTTTCCCAAAAGGCTTGTGGATCATCCAGGTGCTTCTTGGCAAATGAGAGATGAGCATTTATGTTCTTCTTGGTTAGCAGTGGTTTCCACCTTGCTACTCTCCCATGAAGCCCATTTTTGCCCAGTCTCTTTCTGATTGTGGAGTCATGAACACTGACCTTAGCTGAGGCAAGAGAAGCCTGCAGTTCTTTGGATGTTGTTTTAGGATCCTTTGAGACATCCTGGATGATTTTACACAGCGCCCTTGGAGTAATTTTGGCAGGCCGCCCACCACTCCTGGGAAGATTCACTACTGTTCCAAGTGTTCTCAATTTGGAGATTATGGCTCTCACTGTGGTTTGGTGGAGTCCCAGAGCCTTAGAAATAGCATTGTAACCCTTTCCAGACTGATAGATAGCAACAACTTCTTTTCTGATCTTTTCAGGAACTTCCTTTGATCGTGGCATAATGTGCTTGTTGACTCTTTGGGCTGGCAACGTGACTCTGATGGTAAGTGTCAAAATAAGTGAGGTTTATATTGAGCAGGGCTGGCTGTAATCAGGCCTGGCTGTGTTCAATCAGCTGACTCTACTTATCCCTTTAATTGGGTTGATTTAACTAGGGGGCAATTACATTTTCACACAGTGCCAGTTGGTGTTGGTTAACTGTTTTCATTAAAAACTGAAATAGATAAACAAAAACAAGTATTATTTGTTCACTCAGGTTCCTTTTATCTAATATTACATTGTGTCTAATGACCTGAAAACATCCAGTGTAACAAATATGCAATAATAGAGCAAATTAGGAAGGGGGCAAATACTTTTTCACACCACTGTACCAGCCCAGCCCCATATGCAGACATGGTTGCTGGGTGCACCTTTGGGGTCATTGATCACAATCCCAGCTGGAAAAGGGACCAGAAGTACTCAAGGATACTAGTCACAGGGCAGGCAAGGGGATCAGGTTCTTGTCCTGATGCCAAATGGAAAACTGTTTCCATTCAAAGGCATAGCACTGGCAAGACAACTCTTTTAAAGAGACCTCCACAACATGGAGCGCAGTCTCCCAAAGACCCAGAGCATGGAACTCTAGCTGCTCAGAAACCAGGCTGTCAGGTGCAGGGATTGAAGATCCAAGTGCAGGATCTTCCCCTGTTGTTTGGTCAGCAGATCCGGGTTAAGAGGCAATCACCATGGGGGGCCTGCTGCTGAGGCTGAGGATATCTGGGTGCCAGAAATGATGAGAACAGTCTGTAGCTATCAGGGCGGTTGATGCCTTGTCCTTCAAAATCTTGACCACACATTGTGGATCAGGGGAAAGGGAGGAAAGGCATATTGGAGGCCTGGGGTCCAGGGTCTCGTGACAGCATCTCCCACCTGTGTCCTGGACTGTGAGGGGCAGGTACTGAACAGCCTCTATTTTGTGTTCTCCCAGGAGGCTAACAGGTGCACCAGAGGTGTGCCTCACAGGGAGAACAGGCAGCTTGCTACCTCCTGATGCAGGGGCCACTCATGTGATGTCTCATTCATCCAGCTGAGAGTATCTGCTAGCTGAGTGTCTGCTGATGTGACATGGATTTCTAAGAGATCTGCAGCAAGGCTGGGAAAGAGGGTCCAGGTTCAGAGGGCATCCCAACACAAAGGAAGGGCGTGAGTGCCACTCTGCCTGTTCAGGTAGAACATAGGATAAGACAGGATAGGATAGGAACTTTATTTATATAGCACTCCTTCCCATAGAGTCTGAGTGCTTAACCAATATTAAAACGTACAACAATATTTAAAACATACACACACACATAATGCCAACTCACATCGTAAAGCTCATGCAGCAGACACTACATAAGTTCCACCCCATCCAATCAGCAATATACTATATATTAATAATGCAAACAATAAAATAATAAACCATAGCTCTAAAACACATCCAACAGTCAATAAATCACTTAATTTAAATCAGCAGAGAATTTTCAAACCAGATTAGACACCTGCTCAAAGACCAGCATTCTTAATCCTCTTTTAAAGGCTTCTGCTGGGGTTACCTCCCAGCAGATGTGAGATAAAGGAGTTCCACAGGGCTGGTGTGGCAACCGAGAACGCTCGATCCTCAGATTGCCACAACCTAGCCCTGGGAACCACCAGGAGACAACCTTTGGTGGAACAGAGAGCTTGCAATGGGCAGTGAGGAATCCTGGAGGTCTTGCAAGTAGGCTGATCACCACTTGTGCAGGGTTTTATAGGTCAGCAACCCAACCTTGAAAGCTGTCCTCCACCTTACTGGTAACCAGTGCAGTTCATGGAGGACAGGTGTGACATGGTCAAATTTAGAAATGCCAGTCAACAACCTCGCTGCTGCATTCTGCACCAGCTGCAGCCAGTGAAGGTTGCCTCCAGATAGCCCCAGGTACAGGGTATTGCAGTAGTCCAGCTTGGATGCAAGGAAGGCATGCACCAGGTTGGGCAGCTCGTCAGATGGTATCAGGGCTCAGATCTGAACAATGTTCATAGTGGTAAATACCACTCTTCATGACAGCTGACACCTATGCCTCAAGCATCAGACCATCATCCAGAACCACTATCTATTCTCTCTATATTTATATTATATATATCTATAGTGGGCCACTTCTATTCTCAATATTTATTAATATCTCCTCCAGCCTCTCCTCCACCTTCTCCCTTCTCTATGCCAATAATATAGTCTTCTACACGAGTGCGAAAACCATAAATGACATCAATCTATGGCTCTCCTTAGACTTCCAAAGCATGCAGAACTGGATACTTGACAACAAACTTGTTCTTAATGAGGCCAAGACCCAGTCTATGATATTTGGAACTACCTCAAGGCTCAAAACATGCCAGCACGACTTTATGGTCTCCTGCCTTGATGGTTCACCTGTTGGTTTCGTGACCTTTTTCAAGTACCTTGGGGTAACCCTAGACTGATCCCTAAAGTGTTATGTTTATAATGTATATTTTTGTATTGTTCATTCTAGGTATGGCTAAACTGTTGTAAATACCACTGTATATTTCTTGTACAGTCTATTGTATGGAGTGCTCCTTATTCACTGTACTTTCTACTGTATATTTTCTCCTCTCCCCACTATCCCAGGTCGCATCTGGAATCAAGCGGTACTCCGCTCAGCATGCCTGCCTGGTAACACTCTTAAATAAATAAACTTTGAACTGCACATACAGAACACATGCAACTCTGTTAACTCTAAACTAAGCATTGCGTACCGGACCAGCTATTGCACTAACCCCTTAGCTAGACTGGCTGTTGCTTGAGGTATACTTCTGCCTACCTTAACCTATGGGGCAGCTAAATCAGACATTCATAGATGGACGTTACCTACAACAACATACTGTATGTAGATATGCTCTCCTCTTCCCAAAGGCTGAAACACCATTGTCTCTTACACTCTGATCTAAATTGGCTATCTCCCAGTGCAACCAGATTTCACTCCCTTTGCTCCACAGTTGATAGCATTATGAGGACCCAGACCCCCTTAACACTGGTGGAGCTGCTCACTCCTCAGCAGTCCTCCAACTATGGCCTGTGCTCTACTGACAAATCTTTCCTATGCATGCCAAAATGCAAAACAACTAAAGGTGCTTGTGCTTTTGCCCTCCATGACGCCCAACAGTGGAACTCCCTTCCGCTTGAAGTCCACCTAGCATCCTCACACTATGCCTTTAAAAAGCACTCCATCATCATCTCATCTAGTCAGTGCTCCTGCTTTAAGCCTCCTTAATACTCGGTCCTCCCCCTGTTATGCTCTTAACCGGCCTAATTGCCAATATACTATCGGGTAATATTTTCCTTGTTGCCCTCCCACCCCTAATTATTTTTTTTTCTTTCTCTGCATCAGTCCCCTCTCTTTGAGCTTTATCTTGCTCCAAACTCAACCTATCTCAGCTTCAAGTCTAACCCGCCTTCCCACTGCGCACTTGTAAGTTTTTGTCCAATCTCCTAGATCTGCTGGCTGTCTCTCCCTGGGATTTTTACTTTCCGATTGTTTCTCAGCCTTTGCTGTATGACTATGTTTTTTTCTGTTTTTGTCTTACTTGTAATTAGCCCTGTATAAATTGCTGCTGACTGAAACTTTGCTACTGTAACCTGCTCTAAACACCGTACTTTGTTCATGCTGTAAGCCTGTTATACATTACCATATTTGTCTGAACCTTACTGTACCAACCAATGCTGCCGACTATAACCTTGTGTCTGTACTCTGCTCTATACACTGTTCTTTATTTCATGCTGCAACCCTGATGTATAATACCTTGTTTTGAACCATTTATTTACCCACTGTTTGTCATCTCTGTAATTGCTCTGTAATCCTCCTGGGCCGTATCTGAAAATAGTCATCTCTATGGCTAGTACACCTACCCAGTAAACAAAAGCTAAATAAATAAAAAATAAACATAGAGTTCAAAGGGGGAGAACCCTGTCGACTCTTGGGGCACCTCCCTGTATGCGAACAACAGGTGACAAAGGTATTTTTCCCAGTCCCTCTCATGCTGTTCAGCAAACGTTTGCAGCATCGATTTTAGAGTATCATAAAACCTTTCCACCAGCTCTTTTGGCTTGTGGGTAATAAGGTGTCGTGCGTCTCTGCACCACCTCACACACCTCCCACAAACACTTCATCAGGTCCGACATGAAGATACCCCTTTGATCAGTGATTACCTCCTACAGAAACCAGACATGGGGGAAAATCCCTAGCAAGGCTTTTGCCACTTTGTCTGTTCTAAGTGAGGAGAGGGCAACCACCTCTGGGTATCGGATGGCACAATCTACCACCATCAGGATAAGGATAAGGAGGACCTTGGGTACTCAAAGGTCCCACAATATCCATTCCTACCCTCTGGAATGGCTCCTCCACAATGGGCCAGAGAATTACGGTGACTTTGGTTTTACTACCTGCCTTCCCGATTTGTTGGCATCAGTGACAATACCTGCAATATTCCTTCACCTGCTAGGTGAAGCTAGATGTCAGAAATCCTGGGCTAATTGCTTTGTAGTGCGCATGATTCCAGATGTCCGAACATGGGGCTATCATGGCGATCTTGAGCAACCACTCACAGTACCCCTGGATAACAACAAAGCTGCCTGCCCATCACCCCTCCATCTGTCCTTATATCCTGTGTATACAATATTCCATTGTCCCAAAATACTCTATGTCTCATGTCACCTCCCTGTGTCCCATCAGATTCTGCACAAGCCCTCAGCCTCTCCAAGCTAGGAGCAGTCCTCTGAGCAGCTTCAAATTCTTCACACTTTCCCAAGACAAGAGACATGTCCCCTTCAGTTCCTAAACTGGGGTCCATAGCTCTAATGTCAGGGCATTCAGGGTCACTGCCATCCCTAACCTTCTGACCATTGGTTGCCCCTCCCTCCTCAGAGTAACCTTCTGTAGCTGTTTTGTGAACTGCTACTTGGGAAAGTCCTACCTCTCTTTCACTACTCTCCACTTCAGGGGAGACAGGCTGGGAAACCAGCCTCCCACTGTTTTACGAAGGGACTTCTATGGGATCCAGAGAACTACCATCAGCCTTTGCCGACAGACTGCAGGTAACCACACACACCACCCCCTTCTGGACATTGTTCCCTATAATCACATCCAGGGTGAGGTTGTCTGCCACTGCCACCTTTTGCACTCTCTCTCCTGACTCACCCCAGTCCATGAGAACACTAGCTAGTGGCAGCGTTTTCTCCTTCCCAGTGAATCCCCTCACAGCTACAAACTGATAAGGTATAAGCTGTTCAATCCCAACTAAATCCCATTTTACTAAGGCGCTTCGTCCCTTAGCAGAGGTCCACATCCATTCACACGGTAACAGGCGTATGGGCGTCCTCATATTTATAGGCATGCTTTCAGGGACAGAATAAATGAAATCCTCAGCTCCACTAATGCGTGCCAACTTGTGAACATAAAGTTGAGAGGAAAAAACAACGGCACAGAGGTATATGGAAATCTTAAATTTTAATCAGTGCATAATATATGCTCAGCCGCTCAGCAGTACAGGCTGCAACCTCAACTAGTTTCACACCAAACGTGCGTCATCTGTGCCCTTTTTTTTTCTTATACAGATTTTTATGGTAGTTTTGCAGGTTTTCCTCCTGCTTCCCTGCCCAAGTCCCTATGCCTTTTGTGGCTGTGCATGCATGTGGAGGCACTCATGCACACTGTGTGACCAGATCAGCGTCTTCCACCCACCCATAACAATACAGCCCCTCCTGCCTAAACCCAGTGGGAGTGGAACTACGGGGGGGGATGACAACCCACTCCCACCACCCCCAGGAGAGGAGAGCAGCCTTCCAGCTTGCTCAATCCTGCTCCTCCCTCACCACCATGCATTGGCACCCCGACGAGCCAAGGTAGTTTCCAAACCCGGGCCGCTGGCATAGCGTGAGATAAGGCGTCCAGCGCCTCAGCCCTCAGTGCCACAGGGCCAGCTCATTCTGCATCTTTTTGGGACACTGTCTAGCAGGATGCCCTGGCTATTTGCAAAACCAACAATCATCATTGGTTTTATCCAATAAATCTTTTTTTGTAAACTGGGGCTTCCCCCCTTCTGTGGAGGCAGTGAGGATTTTAGCTGCCCTGAAGGTGTGCATTTTGCCTTCTGCGCTGCCACATCTGTCCCACTCCCTTTCAGAGCAAGCCTGCTCCTAGCATAGCGATCCAAGAGCTCAGCAGCCTGCTGCACTGTTTTGGGGTATCAGTCCTCTAACCAGGTTTTAGCTCTACTGGGCAAGCCCTAAAGAACTGCTCTAGCAACATAACCTCCTCAATTTTTTTCCGCAGAATCTTATTCTACTTACTCCCAACATTTAAAAAAAGTACAGTTATGTAAGAACTTACCGTAACAGCAGATCTTTGAGAGAGGCTCTTGCAGTAGATAATCACCTTGAGGACTGTGCCCCCTGGCATCAGGACCACATGGAAAACTTCAGTTAGCAGTGTCAGATGGGGGACCACCTACCCGACATCACGTAACCAACGTCGGCGTGACCCTATATAGTGGGCGGTCCCCATGCCAGCTTTCCAGTTCTTCTGCCAGAGACTTCTGAGGAGGAGCGACAAGAGAATGGAAAAGAGGCTCCTGGAGCCCCATAATGGGCTCAAAGAGAAAAGGCAATCAAAAAAACAAATTTGGGGGATGGAGGGAGGAAAAATGTTGCTACTGCAACAGCCTCTCTCACGAAGATCTACTGCTATGGTAAGTTTTTACGTAATTGTACTATCTTACTTTGACAGGTCTCTTGAAGTAGGTAACCGCCTTGAGGACTGAGTCCCAAGCAGTGTAATCAGAAGGAAAACTGAAAACACGGGAGGCAGGAATTGAACTGCTATAGGCAGACAAATCAAGACAGGAGACCCTGAAGGACAGCTAGGCCAAACCCTGCCCTGTGGCTAAAGGCAATGTCCAAACTGCAATGTTTTGTGAAAGTGTAGACAGAACTACAAGTAGCCATGGCACATATATCAGTGGCTGACATATTTCTGAAGCAAATAGTTGAGGCAGCCCATACCTCTGGTAGAATGGCGCTAATCTCCACTGGGATGGTTTTACCTGCATTCGCAACAGAAAATGATGCAGTTTGCCAACTATTTGGATAAACATTATTTGGAAACTGTGGCACCTTCTCTCTTGGGTGCAAAAGAAATGAATAGTTGGTCTGTTTTCTGGACAGACTTGGTCCTGTTAGTATAATAACGTAAGATTTTTTGAATGTCCTGTGTATGGAGAATGGCCTCCCCCCGATTACAATGCTCAGGTTAGTATACAGGAAGTTGAATAGACTGGTTCAATGTAAACTCTGAAACCACTTTTGGTAAGAACTGAGGGTTGGTATGAAGAGCTATCCGGTCTCTATGAAAAATTAAATAAGGCTCCTTACAAATCAGGGCTTGAAGCTTGGAAATCCTTTGAGCAGAGGTAACTTCCACTAGAAAAATTGCTTTCCAGGACAAGTAGTGCATATCACAAGAACTAGCTGGTTCAAACGGTGGCATAGTTAACTTTTCCAAAATAAAATGAAGGTCCCAAGGCGGCGTGGGGATGTGCACCAGGGGTTTCAAGTGGAGAATTCTTTCAAGGAAGGTCTTAGAGAGCTCCAATTCAGCCAATGTTTTGCCCTCCACCAGGGTGTGGTAGGCAGAAACAGCTGACAAGTGTACCTTCAGAGATGAGTAGCTCAGGCTCAGGTCATAGAGGTGGTGCAGGAGATACTCCACAACATTAAGAGCTGGACAAGAAAAAGGATCCCAACCTTTAGGCGTGGCCCAAATGGAAAAACATTTCCATTTCATGGAATAGGTGGTCCTTGTAGATGACTTTCTAACCCATACCAGTACCTGTGCCACTCTGGAAAAGACTTCAAATCATGGATCAGCTATGTCCTGAGGTGCCACGCATGAAGGTGAAGGGACTTCGGCCCTAGATGGACCAGAGTGCCCATCTCCTGAGTCAGGAGAGTGTGATAGAGGGGCAGGGGAACCGGAGGTTCCACTGCCAGCTGCTGAAGTAGCGGAAACCAAACCGGACGCGGCCAGAATGGGGTGATCAGTACCAACTGTGTCCCTTCTGCTTGAATCTTGAGCAGTACCCTCTGAAGAACTGGAAAGGGAGGAAAGGCATACAAAAACCTCCCAGACCAGCAAAGATGTAGCGCATCTCACCAAAAAAACACCATGCCCAGGAGGCGAACGACCAAAACTTGGGTACTTTTGTGTTGTATGGGGAGGCTAACCGATCCAGTTCTGGCTGACCCCATTGGTCAAAAATCTGGTCGATCACCTCTTGCTTGAGCTCCCACTCATGGGCTCTTACGTGGTGTGGTCTGCTAGGACATTTTGCACACCTAGAACGTGAACTGTGAGGTGAATCTGATGCAAAACTGCCCAGTTCCACACCTGCCTCACTTCTCTGCAAAGGGATATGACTGAGTGCCTCCTGTTGTTGAGGTACCAGACTATGCACATATTGTCCGACTGGACCAACAGTGTTCCTGGTGGAAGAGGTGCTGGAAAACCTGAAGGGCATATAGTACCACTCTCATCTCTAACACGCTGATGTGTAGACAGAACTCTGGCTGGGACCACGGACCTTGGGTTTTGTGGTTCCCCAGATTAGTACCCCAAACCATCCCTGATGCATCTGTGGTCAGAGTCTGGGTGGGAGGAGGGGAATGGAAAGGTACCTCCTTGGTGAGATCTTGCCATCATAACAGATCCCGCTGCATCGAATCGGAGACCATGATAGAATGGTCCAGGTCATCCAGCCTCTGATCCCACTGTGCCGAGCAACCACTGCAAGATCTGCATGTGTAGCCTGGCTAAAGGAACAGTGGGGATGGCCACTGCCATGAGATCCAGCAGTCTAAGAATTGACCTAGCTGTGACCTTTCTGCTGGAGGCTATAAAATGAGCCTGTGTCTGCAAGTTTTCTGCCCCATCTAAAGGAAGGAAAGCCATACCCTGAACTGTGTCCATCACTGCTCCAATGAATTGGAAGTGCTGTGAAGGAGCAAGTTGGGATTTTGGGAAGTTCGCAGTGATCCCAACCTGCACAAAGATATCCAGGGTAACTGAAAGGGATAGTTCCAGCTGCTCCTTCAACGGGGCTGACAGAAGCCAGTCATCAAGGTATGGGGACACAGAGTAGCCCTGACACCACAGAGCCACTGCCACTACAGCCAGATACTTGGTAAAGACTCTGGGTGCCGAGGACAGGCCAAAGGGGAGGGCTTTGAACTGGAAATGTTCCCCTTGAAAGGCAAAACGAAGGTAGGGGCAATGGGCCTGAAAAGTTGCAAAATGCAGATAGGCATCCTGCATGTCCAGACTGCAAAGCCACTGTCCCCTGTGCAGAAGGGGCAGCAGGCCTGGGAGGGCCAGCATTTGAAACCTCTTGTACTCTATGTACAGGTTCAGAGCACTGAGGTTCAAAAATGGGACACAATTCTCCAGTCTTTTTGGGGACCAGGAAAAAGTGGGAGTAATACCCCTTGCCTTCCTGGTTGGATGGAACAGACTCTATTGCTTTCTTTAGTAACACAGCCTCAATTTCTTCTCTTATCAGAGGAACGTGTGCCTTTGGACAGTGGAACATTATTGGTGGCCTCTCTGGAGGTTTGTCTAGAAACTCCAGAGTGTGGCCTTGTCCTATTAACTGAAGTACCCACGAGTCGGTAGTTGCTGCCCGCCACCCTGACACATGACTGGCGAATCTTCTGCCCACTGGCTCCCTTGATGGACATGGAGGAAGGAGGGAGGGGCTTGGGAAAGCCACACCTGATGCTCTCTGGGCCTTTGCAGGAGGGGCAGCTATTGCTGATGGGGCCCAACATTTGGCTGCCATCTGGCCATCTGCTGCTGTTTCATCTGCCACTTCACCAGGTAATGAAAAGGCTTTTGCCTGAAACTTAGGATAGCACATGGTGTGGACCAACCTAATGGCCTGACCCTTATCCTGCAGGCTGGTGATATCTTCAGCATCACCCCCAAAAAGGATGGAACCCCTAAAGGAGGCATCCTGAATGGTTGTTTGCATGTCCTGTGCTAGGCCTGACACACTCAGCCATGAGAACCTCCAAAGGCTAACTGTCGTGGCAGCACCCCCTGGCCGAGGAGTCCACCGTGTCATAGGTGACCCTGAGAGAGTGCCTACAAGCCACTTTGGCAGCTCTAACAGAGTCTGCCAAAATGGTCTTTGACTCAGAATCTGGGAGTGCCTTAATGGCTGGGTCAAGCTGATCGAACAAGGATTTTTGGTAGACCAACATGCGGGCTACATAGTTGAGGGCCCACATGGCCAATGTTGAAGAGGAATAAAATTTCCTCCTGAATTGGTCCAGCTGCTTCATCTCCTTATCAGGAGGAGAGGTACTCGTGCCTAGGCTTAGAGGATCAATCATGGGTCACTGCTATAACCACAGGGTGGACGGTGAGGTGGTCAGTCCCCTCTGCCATCTGGTAAGTTCAGATGGCCTTCTTGGCTGTCACCAGTATCGAGGAGGGAATCATCCAGATAGTGGATGCCAGGTCCTTGTGCAGTTACAACCAGGGTGGGGTAAGGATGGGTGCTGCCTCCTGCATGTCCAGATGCTCAGCCAGTCGCTGTATTTTGGGGTCTTGAGTATCTGATTTTCAGTCATAGACCACCGCAATCTCTGTGAGCAGGTCCGAGAAAGAAGGGTCCTCTAGAGGAGACTTCCAGGACTCCTTTGGCTGAGGCTCTCCAATCGGGGGAGTCTCAAACCCTGACACCGCTGATGAGGAGGAGTCAGAGTCTGGGTCTGAGTCAGAGGACTGGGCATCAGGACACCCCAGTTCCAGAGGCTCTGAAGGCAGTCTTTCTAATGTCCACCGGACGTCTGTTCCTTTTGAGGGCCTGGCATCGGAGGGCACAAAGGTACCAGGGCAGGCCTGGGCAGTTGTTCCCCTGGGCTGCTGGGCTCTTCTCTAGGGGGATGGTGGCTATCCAACTCTGACACGAGCTGGGCCTTAGTTTTTGATCACCAGGACTGAAGTATAGCCCTAAAGTCTGTCGGGGCCTGAGGAGGAGGCAGGAGCGGGTGGGTAATCCGGTTGGAAACCCATAGTGAACTCTGGCCTCGGGTAACCCTGCATATGAAAGGAGGATAATGGGTACCAGGAAGGATAAGCTGGTGCATTCCCTGGGGTCTGAAACCCTGACAGGGGAAAAAACGATGGCTGATATGATGGGAAATGCGGCATCGGGTATCCAGACGGAAGGTAACCTGATTGAAGACCCGATGGGGATACCCTGAGGAAGGACTCGGCAGGGGGGGTAACCCAACGGAGGCCCTGACAGCGTCTCCAATGGCCCTTACGGAGGCCCTGGGGTGCTCCAGAACCAGTGTCTCAGGGACCTGGAAGAACTGGATCAGAAAGCAGGCAGCAGAGTTGGTGTTGGCATCAGAATCTCCACTGGGGGAACTGACGGAAGAGACCCCTGAGGGTTACTAGGAATCCTCAGTGACAAATCTGGAGGTGAGCTGAGCAAGATGCCACCTGACAGGAGACCTCCATCCCCGCCCTCGATCGAGGGAGGGTGGAGGGACCTCTTTCAATGGGAAGGAGGGGGAGTCTCGGTGGGGAGAACCCACCGAGGAAGGCTGTGACAAGTCCAGCATCTCTACATCGTCGGGGCCCTCGTCAGACCCCGATGTCAGATTGGTTGGGCGGAAGTCAGTGGAGCAGATGCCCAACTTATCAGCCGTAGAGGTTGGATGGACATCGGACAAGCCAATGCCTGACTTATCAAGCAGAGCTGGGTGGACTCCAGGGTCTCCGGAGCACAATGACATAGCCTGGGCCGGGCGCTTGTCAGGGGCTCCAACGAGCAACTTATCGACCACACCCGATGCTGTTGGCCCTCTGATGGAAAGGGACCTAAGCACAGCAGAGATCTCGGATGAAGCGAAGTGCCCGCAGTCACCCTGAATGAGTGGCGGCCAGGTGCAAGGACTGCCCAGGCAAACGAGCTTAGCCGAGGCAACCGACTTCCCAGAGAAGAAGACCACCGCTCATACGAGCTGCCCAAGGGTGGCCTGGGTAAGAGGAGGACCTGTTCTGGTACCCAAGTTTCTCCTCCTTTTTATGTCTGGATTCTGGGGGAAAGGATGAAGTGCTGTGGAGTTTTTTAAGCTCCTTCTCCATAGAGGCCATTCTTTGTTTTAATAAATGAACCTCGAGGGCCTGCTGGCATCGTTTCCATATGGCGTGGTTGAAGCTGGAACAAGCCTCACAGTCCTCGACCTTGTGCTCCGGGCCCAGGCAGAAGAGGCAAAGTATGGGAATCTTTGTGCAGTAGTTGTGCACTTGTGTTTGTGTTCGATGCTCGATGGCTGACGGCATGCAGAAAACTACAAATACTGAGAATAATCAAAGAAAAAATGGATACTCATCCAAAAAGTGGTTGAACTGCAGCGTACAATCTCATGAGGTCCAACATGAACAGAGTCGATGGCGAAGAACTGGAAGATGGGCATGGGATCGCCCACTATATAGAAGTCACGTGGACATCAGTCACATGACATTGGGTGGGCCTCCATCAGACACTGCTAGCTAACGTTTTCTGTGTGGTCTTCACGCAAGGGGGCACAGTCCTCAAGGTGATTACCTACTGTAAGAGCCATCTCGAAGTAAGATCTGATGGTGCTTTGTGGCGAGTTCCTCATATCTCATGTCAGGTCTTCTCCGGAGCTTACGGAACTTAACCCTGTATGCTTCATGAGTTAGTACATACTTTTTAAGCAAATCAGTTTTGACATTGGAGTCCTCCAAATGTTTAGTTCTGGGGGACTTTAATGTCTGGGCCAATGACGAGTCATCCAGATTGGGTCATCACTTCCTTCAGTTGATGACATCACTGGGCCTGTCGTAACAGCTGGGATCTGAACCTTCCCCCTTTCAACTTCAGACTGTGCCCCCTAGTGACCCTTCCCCCTTTAAGCAGAACAATCCTCCCTCTCTGACTTTGTTTATGCCTTTCAAGTACTAAAAGGTCTCTATCATGTCCCCTTTTTCCTTTCTCTCTTCCCGCGAATACATGTTGAGTTCCCTCAATCTTTCCTCATATAGCAACTCTCCCAGTCCCATGATCATTTTCGCAGCCCTGGGCAGCACCCCCTCCAGTAATCTCACATCCTTTTTGAGGTATGGGCACCAGTACTGCACACAGTACTCATGTGTGGCCTCACCAGTGATCTATACAAGAGCAGGATGACCTCCTCCTTTCTAGAGGTGATCCCTCTGGCAGTGCACCCCAGCATCCTATTTTCCCTTGCTGCGCTCCTCACACTGTGCTGATACCTTCATGTCCCTGTGACTATTACCCCGAGGTCCCTTTCCTCCTCTGAAGCCGTTACCTGCACCCCCCTCAGCCAGTAGCTAGTCCTGGGATTTCTTGCTCCGAGGTGCATGACCTTGCTGTTAAACTCCAACTGCCACTCCCTAGACCAGTGTTCGAGTTTAGCTAGATCCTCCCTGAGTGTCTGCCTCCCTTCCTCATTGTCCACTTTCGCACAAATCTTAGTGTCATCTGCGAACAGGCATCTTACACTTGACCCCCTCTTCAATGTCTCCAGTGAAGACACTGAACAAAACAGGGCCCAGCACTGAACTCTGTGGTACCCCATTTGTTACTGGCCTTGGCTTGGCTGTCTCTCCCCTTACAACTGCCCTCTGTTGTCTGCCCTGCAACCAGTTCTCAACCCACCCCACTAGTTTCTCCCCCACCCCCATGTCCCCATGTCCCTAAGCTAGCTCATTAACCTCCCATGGGACACCGACTTGAAAGCCTTGCTGAAGTCCAGGTATAGGACATCCACAGTGTGGCCTTCACAACCACCCAAGTGACCCAGTAGAAGTCAATCAGGTTAGTTTGGCACGATCTTCCTAAGACAAACCATGCTTTCTCTCATCCTGTAGACCATTACTATCAAGAAAGGTTATCAGTCTCTCCTTTAGAATGGTCTCCATCAACTTCCCCACTATGGAAGTCAAAGCTTACCGATCTACAGTTGCCTGGTTGGTCCCTGAGTCCACTCTTGTGAAGGGGCCCCATGTGAGCCATCCTCCAGTCTCTGGGTACATTCCCCATCTCCAAGAAGATGTTGACGAGGTTCATCAGAGGGCCTACCAACACCTACACCAGTTCCTTCAGGACCCTTGGGTGTACACTGTCTGGGTCCTGGTGCCTTGTCAACCCGCAAGGCTTTAAGGCCCTTCAGAACTCTATCCTCCTGATGACCCTATCTGTTATCTCTGCCCCCCTTCACCCTTGCCCTCTTTCCCCTGCAGTATTGGGCCATCCCTTTCTTTTGTGAACATTGAACAGAAGTACTCATTGAGTGCCTCTGCCTGTTCTTCCCCTTGTTCCGCCCATCCCCCAACCCTCTTGATTCTAACAATGCCAGCTCTACAACTCCTCTTCTCTCTTATGTATTTAAAGGAATCCATTTTGCCCCTCTGATCCCCCGAGTCAACTTCCGCTCCTTTCCTGTCTTGGCTGCCCTGACTGACCTGGTCACCTCCCTACATGCTTTGTGAACACCCCTCTATCCTCCGCACACCCCAATTTTTTGAACTTAATGAAGGCCAATCGTTTTTCCCTCACCTTCCACTCCACTTCCTTGCTGAGCCATCCAGGTTTTTTGGGCCTAGACTGCTTACTCTGAGATTTGGCACACGTGTTCATGGCCTCATTCAGCTCCTTCCTAATGATTGCCCACTTCTGTTTAGCATCCATCACTGGGTTCATTTTAGCTAAATACCCCTCTAGGATGCTGCCCATTCTGACAAAATCTGCCTTCCTGAAGTCCAACACTTGTCCTGATCTTAGTCGACTCCTCCTGTGTTGAGGAATCGTTGCTTTTCAGTTCAAACTCCCTCTGCCACTGTTTTTCTCTTTCCTCTGCCTCTCTCTAAAGCAGCCTGTTTCTTTGGCTTCTCACTGCCGCTGCTTTTCCTGCAACTCCATCTCGAACTTCCTCTGCTCGAATGCAAGCTCCAGTTTCCTCAACTCCAGCTGCAGCCTGATCCCTTCCAGCTCCAGCCCTGTGGTGACCTTCCCCTACTGCTGTGGCTCTGGGTGCCTTTTGGTCATGCTGTCCGCCTCCCTGGGACTAGACTCTGGCTCTCGTCCTTTTCAGTCATTGGCAGTGACTTGAGGTTCTGGGCAGCCACTAGCTTATTGGCTGCCACGAGAGCCTCCTTGAGGTGCTTTTTGGTTCACCCCTCGTACTGGACCCCTCTTTTCCTGACAAAACTGCCTTAGGTGGTCTGCAGTGCATTCGTTATAGTTGGAAGCCATCTTTATCCCAAACTATTACTACACTATCTTACACTGAAAAAAAACACACAGATACGGCACTTTATACTGTAACTAAATTATTTTTTTCAAATCTCTGCCTTGATTGTGTGTGGATTACACTAGGCTCGAATCCAACTTTTATGCCTGTGCTGCCAATATCTCTTGAATTGCAACACTATGCAACCAGATCACTCAGATCTCAGTGCTGTGCACCACATCTGTCACAAACCCACTCCTGGTGGTCTGGTCCACTGAGCTCACAGTACCCACCCCTAAGTGCAATCCGTGACAGGGAGAAGAGAACAGGGGATACCCTCCTTGTGTCTTTTTAAACTGCTCTTCATGGTCATGACTGCGCCTCAGTTACAAGGACCCTAGGACGTCCCTTTAAACTCTGGATTAGGGCATAATACCAGTCTTGAGTCTTGTAGCCAAATATGAACCCCTCCTTGGCTATTACACAAAGAGGAAAGACTCAGGCAAAACACTCTTTGGGGTAGTGGTGTAAAACCCGATTTGGCCTGCTCCCTACATGACATGCAACAGCCTGGTTCAAAATCCCTGCAGACTCTAGTATTCTCCCTATCCTTCTAGGTCCCTCTCTCAATTTGGTTGCTGATGGTGGACAACCCCTTAGCAATAACAGTTTGTCACATATTATTACTACTGTCCCATAATTCACATACAATTACAGAAATCTTACTCAGGCAGATGTTCTTTAGAAAAACACAAATTTTTACTAAAATACTTATATAATAATAATACTGTTACAACAACAAACAAACACTAATTTGGCCACAGAGTACAAAAAAAAAGGAAAATATACATGAAAATGCACAATGACTGATAGCTGAAGTCTACCTGAAATTCGTAGAAACTTGAAGTTTAGAACAATAAATGAAAGTTCAGTTTCATTGGTCTTGACAGAAGCTTTGTTTTCTTGTGTATCAGGTGAAGTCAAATGAAAATGAAAGTGTGTTCAAACACCTTGAGCTGGGTCTTTCAAATACCATCTGTAACTTGCATTGTCATCAATTATCCAATTCTAAATAAAATGGTATATTTCCCCAGAGCAACTACTCCATTTGGCCAGGAGATGTCACTGTTCCACTGTTTCAAAATCCCAGCACAATTTTCTAGCAGCCTGCTGATGTCACCCAGCCTTACATTTATAACACCTGAAATTAGGATCTCACACAGGTCTGCTAGGAAGGATGTTCCTGTTTTTTTTTTTCATCTCATCAAAGGCAATACAATGAAAGTTTCCTTGGATTATAGCATCCTGCTTTTGAAGTGAAAGAGAGCTATCTCCTGAACATTTTATTTACCTCTGGTTCCCTTGGTTAGTTAACCATGAGAAATACCCTTTGATCAGCTATGCACAAACATTTTGACAAGTACTTGCCAGTTTCCTGGCACGCAAGCTGGCCTTCAGGTCAAAGGAAGTTCACACAATTATTTTTTCTAAATGTCCAGTCTTTCTATGTCCCCTTGAATTAACACTGGCCTTCATGCGGCATGTAAATATATGCAGTATTACAAAAAAAAATACATGTAACAGAATAATATTTATAAATAAAGACTGGCAGTTGGGTAGCTCACCACATTCAGGCTCACCTATATGTACTGGAGACACTGGGTGTGATACACTTTGGATTTTGGTATGTTGGTTGTTATTCCCACAGAGGAGAACATCTGAAGAGTGTGGGACAAAGTGGGCACCAACTGAGGGCTGGAAGGAGCTTTGAGAAGCCAATCATCCAAGTAGGGAAAGACGTATAAGGCCTTCCCTGTGGACAGCCACTGCCACTACTGCAAGACACTTTGTGAAGACCTAGCTAAGGACAAAACAGAAAAGGAGTGCTCTGAACTGATAGTGATAACCTAGAAAACAGAAATGGAGAAACTGTCTGTGAGCAGGATGCATCAGGATGTGAAGATAGGCATCTTTCACATCCAGAGAACAGAGCCAATCCCTTTGTTTAGAAGGGGCAGCAAGTTGGAGTGTCACCATCCAGAATTTTTTGTACCTACTGTATATAGAAACTGAGGAGTCTGATATCCAGAATGGAACTTAAATCTCCTGTCCACTCTGGAACAAGAAAAAAATGAGAGTAGAAGCCACAACCTGTTTGTGGAAGAGGAACAGGTTCTATGGCATTTTTGATCAGCAGAGCTTGAATTTATTCCACTAGAACAGATTCTTGGCTTGGGGGTAATGAGAGGCCTGTGGGGGCAGGTGGGGCAGGATCACCTTTAAATCCAAGGTGTGACCTAAGTGAATTAGCGGAAGGACCTTTTCATCCAAGGTTATCTCTTGCCACCATTGGAGCTGCAGGGAAAACCTACCACCAACAGCCATGGGATGGGCTCTATCCCATGGGTAAGGGGTCCTCAGGCAGAGGGCTTTCTCTGCTGGGAGGCAGCTGGGACATAACAGGTCACCTTAAGGTTGGCACAGGGACCTGGTAAGGAGACTTGGGCCTTTTTATTATTAGGTTGCCCTCTTGAAGCACCCCATCCTCTGGTTGCAGGTTTGTGAAACTTCCTCTGTAATAGGGTTTGGCAGGGGTGTGGTACAAAGTACAGACAGACTAAGATACGACCTGTAGTTTGTAACAAGGTCAGTACATCCTGGGTTTGAGGTCCAAAAAGCTTATCACCTTTAAAGGGTGCATTAAAAATGGACTGCTGTACATCCAGGGCAAATTCAGAAACCCTGAGCCATGAATACATTCAAAGAAAAACACTGCTGATGAGGCCCAAGCTGTAGAATTGACAGCATCATATGTAGCCCTCAACAAGCCATGGCAGACCACTGAAGCAGTGGATTATTTGGCTGTAAGGTCTTCCTTAGGGACAACCTCTGGAAAGATTTAACAGAGGATTGCATGGCCTTCAAGATTTCTTCTTGGTGTTTCAGTAGATGACCCGTATAATTCAGAATTCTGAGAGTCATAGTGGAAGAAGAATACACCCTCTTCCCCATCACATCAAGTTTCTGTGATTCCTTATCTGAAGGCTGCGCACTTAAGTGTTTTGGTCTAGCAAACCTGTCATGAGCCGCAATAATGACTACTGAGTCAGTCTGCGGGGAGTAGAAGTGATCCAGTAGGGCCTTGTAGGTCCAGTCAGCATTCCCAAGAGCTGATGCAATAGAAAAAGGCTGTTGCCAAGCAGACCAGAGCACATCTTGAAATGCATCCATTAAAGGAGGAATGACCAGTGAAGGACACTCTGGGAGACCCAAATAATCGGCCAATTTCCCACAGGAGGCATTTTGCTCCATTTCTTGGAAGCCAAACATTTTCTGAAAACAAGTAATATCAGAAAAAACTGGGGTCATCAGGAGGGGAACAAGGACGAGCTGAAGCAGATTCCCCCAAGTACGGAAGAAGCCAGAAAGAGGGATGGGGGGATTCCAGGTCCTAATCCATGTCATCATCCTGATTTCCTTCTTCCCCTTCTTATAGAAATGGGTCCATTTCCATACCCCTATGTAGGGGACCCGGAGAAGCCAGGGAGGAACTAGCCATTCTAGAGATGGAGGAACACATAGAAGAGGCACAGACAGGCACATAAGAAGAACCCTCATGGGAATGAGGGGTAGACTTTGTAAGGTCAAGAATAGTGTGTACCAACACCTGGACATCCACCATGGCAAGCTATGGAGAAGAGGACATAGCTACAACTGTATGGACCAACTGGATTGGCACAATAAAAGGAACTGGAGATGTTTGAGGCACCAATCAAGCCATCAATGAAGGGTGCACAAAGGTCCCCAAAATCATCGACGGCAGAGCCACTGCAGGGTTCATGAAGTCTTGACTATTTTTAGTAGAAGAGACATATCAATGAACAATGAGACATCAGCGACGGACGGTAGGCAGATCCCATTGATGGCGCTGCACCAATGGAAGCTGCAATTGAAGCACACTCCTGGATGCTGCAATGGGGAACCGTTGACAGGCAGGGAAGGCAAATCAATGGAGGTTGATGAATAGAAGATGACTTGGTTACAGCCTCTGAAAGGGCTGCCACCTTAGTTTTAAAGAGGTCTTTCTCCTGAGAGTGGGAGGAAGAAGGGCCTGTCATCGATGGGGAGGAGGCAAAAGGAACATGCTTTCTCTTACTAGAGTGTTTCCCTGGTTTCTCTGGAGCCACCATCGATGAGGGATAAGCACCAGAATGGTGAGACCCCAAAGACGACGCTAAGGACTCCTGGGACTTTGAGCATTGTTCCTGTTCCAGGAGGGCAACTTTTTGCTCCATGAGGTACTCTCAAAGTTGTTGGCATCACAGACAATTAATGGCCATATTAAATCACTGGCACAGAACATAAGCATGGATTTCATGTTCAAGACCTAGGCATACACTTTGTGGAGGTCCTCATTCACGATCCTCCAGACACAGGAACACTTACAGAATAGAGGATCCGAAGACATCGGTAAAGGAATACGACAATACTGGGAATGCCACTAAGAAACAGTTGGTGAAGCAATACTCCAGACGTAGAACATGTAGCATGCAGGTCACAGTTGGAAAATAACGGAGGATCTTCTGGGACCGCCCCCTTTTATATGTGCTAGGACACAACCCGTGGTGCCATCGGGGTGGCCAGAGGTCGACTGCTGAGAAATCATCCGAGGAAAATGAAGTCTGCGGCTGGATATCCTATTGGTTATGACCTGCTGCAAGAGATTTCCTCGATGAAGATCTATCCTGTTCTGACTTACCCCTTTTCACTCCTTCTGTTGTTTTACCTTAAAATTCACTTCCTTGTTCTCATTACTGCAACCTTTTTTCAGCACTCTCTTGCATTCTTTAAGACACATCATCTTTCCCATTGCTCCTCTTTCCTGGCTAAATACTGGTCAGCTGTCATTCCTTCGTACCCTATCCTCTCTTCTCACCTCCTCCATCCCATCATCATACTCCCTTTGCTCTTTGAATGGGCAACCTTTCCACATCCCTTTCCGTAAAACCATCACTTGTAAGTCTGTCATTAATTCTCTAGAATAATCTTCCTCTCCATGTTTGCCTCTCGTCCTCACCCTACTCTTCTGATCCACTCTTGTTGTGTCATCTTCACCGACCCTGCTCCTGCAGCTAGACACCTACTCTGTTTTTTGACTGGCTCATACTTTACTACTGATCACCTCTACACACCTCATACTATTTTAGTATTTTAATGCCATATTACCTATTACTAATTTCATTTTTTTTTGTAGTTATTGTAAATTTAACATCTTTTACTATTGTAACATTTTGATCATTTTGCATCCGCCACAGATGGATTTTATGTTTTATACTGCATTTTAACTTTATTGTTGATTGTACTGTAGTCCTCCCCCCAACCAGGTCACACGTGGATACACACTCTGGCTCGGTGTGCATCCCACAGTCAACACATTATAAACAAATTAAAACTGTAATTCTAAAAGGAAAGACAACAATATATTCCATAAAGAATTTCCTACCTGCTGGCTTTTGTTTCCTCTTGCTGTGTATTTCATAAAGTAAAATAAGAGCTACAAGAACAATGACCTCTGCCACTATTGCAAGGAATGGCTTTAGTGGAGCCATAAAGTTTAGGACGGAAGGTTAACCTCTCCATTGCTCTTCCAACTTCAAATATTGCACAGCACAAGTAAAATCCATTGTCCAGCTCAGTGAGGCTTTTTATCTTCAGTACTGTTTCATATTTTGTATTTCCAGAGATTACTTCAATCTCATATTGATCGGGCATCACAGTCGCATTAATAACAACCTAATTTTCAAAGACATGAAAAGATAAGGATGTAAAATTTGGAAAACCACAAGCTATAATACACAATGATACAGTCAAAGCTGGTTAGAACAGCATTATTTGAGGATCTAAAACAAGAAAGGGCTGTGAGGATTTCGCTGCATGAATTTCATTTTCAGTTTTGGCATGGCTCTTAAGTAGAATCATTATTATAGGAACAGTATACATAGTATTATATAATGGATAGGGGGAATCTGTAAAGAACTAGATGAACTGTTGGTCTTTTTCTGCTGTCATTGTCTTATGTTTCTATGGCATGTAATAATGTATTAGCATATCATGGCAAGTCAGAACTCATTTCTAAGATCAGCCATATCACAACATTTATGGGTCATTTAATCACAATAATTCACTTTAAGGTGCGGTATATCATGAGATATTGTCACTTCTAGGGTGCTTGATGGCACCTCAGGTGTGATCATATCCTATAGTATATTATACCCCTTTGTTGTGCACCATAGCCTGAGTGTCATGATACCATTTAGATCATTAATCATTAAGTAATCATGTTAGTATTGGCTCAATTGGACTTTGTGAAAGAAAACCATGCACCAAATCGAAACTGTAACTTTACTAAATTTACTTAAGTATACTGTACTTAGTAAGGTTACAGTTTCAACATGTATGCTCTGCAGGAGAGAAAGGAGAGGAAAGACATGATAGAGACTTTAAAATTCATGAAAGGGTTCAACAGAGTAGATGTATCAACTCTGTTCAGACTATGAAGCGCTGCATTCATCAGTGAGCATGCACTTAATTAAAGGGGGAGGTTAAAAAAATACATTAAGAAGTACAGCATTACTTTACAGAAAGGGTAGTAGATGGACAGAAGGGTCAAAATAAAGTGAAGCACATATTAATGAGTTTTATCAAATGGAAAGAAGAGCAAGAAAAGGGGATACTGGGAGGGATGGCAGAGACTATAACATCTTCAAGTAGGGAATCCTGAAACAGGTAAGATGGACTGTTCAGGTATTTTTCTGACTTTCCTTGTCTATGTTATTACGTCTAGATTGGTGATATATGGTTTGCAATGTAACATTTTATAAGTGCTGTAGTTGCTGCAAAATTGATTTCAACAAATCTGTGTCAAACCTATCACTTTTGTTGAGCAGGCTAAACAAAATCCTGAAATGAAATCAAGCCTAGGACCCTGTGTCCAAGAAAGCAGCAACACTAACTCCAGGATTTATAAGAAATTACTAATAGCGTGGAATGAAGATTATGTTTTGAAATACCATTATTTTTCAATTCTCACAACTAGAAGGTGCTATACTACTGTCCCAAACACTATATGACACCGTTATATGCAGTTGCCATATGTAGATTGTACTGTTTTCACAAATACAACAATATGTAACTTAGTTAAAACTCACATAATGGCTAGTAGGCCAGATTCTCATGTCCCATCATGTGTGCATTTCTTTGG
This sequence comes from Neoceratodus forsteri, assembly GCA_016271365.2. Taxonomy (NCBI): domain Eukaryota; kingdom Metazoa; phylum Chordata; order Ceratodontiformes; family Ceratodontidae; genus Neoceratodus; species Neoceratodus forsteri. The sequence continues at coordinate 755,913,042 of CM057449.1, read as the reverse complement.
TTCTCCATGCAGACAGAACAGTAATAACTTCACTGATCAAGGCATCACCTTTCCCTTCCATGACCATATAGTAATTATAGCACTTAATAAGAAAGCACTTACAGAGTACACAGTAACTTTCTTTTCGCTGAGGAAATGAACCAGAGGTGAAGTCAAGGGACTACAGTCACTGCCCCAATTATCATCAGTGGTGGCCATGATGTAGTAGATGGCAAAGATCCCAGAAAAGAAGAAGAATAAAGAGGGTAGCATTTCTGAGTTTGGTCGCTGCCACAAAGTGTTAGGTATAAGTGTAAGTGCCTGCAGACAGTTGAGCACCAAGGTACAGCTAAATGCATGCTTCACTGCTCAGTTTGACTGCTTGTATTTCTTTAATGGCATGTGCCATAAGCAACCTTATAAAGCTCCCAGAAGTGGCATTATCAATGTGTGTGGATGATCATTTCATAAGCTGCTTTAAATATATAGGCTTTAAAAATATATATCAACATATTTTAACAGTCAATCATATCCTAGAATGTAACATAAGAAAAAATTACTCACCTTAGTAATGTTGTGTCTTCTAATGGAGTCTTGCTATATTCTGACATATGCAGTGAGTCCCAACCTTCAAACTGCTCCAGAGGTGAAAGAGTTAACTTTCCAGCTAGGCATGGAACGCTGAGCTCGAGTTCGGTTGAAACGGTCTGTTGTTCTTCAAACTCAAACCATCAGATCTTTAGGAGCTAAACTCACTGAGGTCCTGTGTGGAAGCTGTAAACCTACACTAGCCAACTGGCTACTAAACATAAGAACACATTTTTTGGTCCCAAAACAAAGACTCAAGTCAGGAGACCCAAAAATTAAAAACAACACCAAGTCACCCCAAGAAAGGAGGGTGAAAAACAACAAGGTGGGCACCTACTAAGTGCCAACACTGCACTGTCCACCCACATCCCAAAAACAGAGGTTCTGAGAGGGGCAGGCGGGGGGGGGGGAGGTCAGAATATAGCAAGACTCCATTAGAAGAAACAACATTACTAAGGTGAGTAATTTTTTCTTCAAACAACATGAAGTCTTGCTATATTCTGACATATGCAGACTACAAAGCAGTACCTCCATGGAGAAGGGACAGAACCAACTTAGGAACTAGGCTCTGAAGCACAGCTGTGTTAAACCGAGCATCACTCCTAGCCTGGATGTCCAGGAGTAATGCTTGGTAAAAGTGTGAACTGTTTTCCAGGTAGCTGCTTGACATATCTCTAGAATAGGATGTCCCTGGCAGCAGCCAGGAAGCAGCTGTACCTCTGGTAGAGTGAGCCCTCAGGCCTGAGGGAGGAACCTACCCAGTTTTTCATAGCAGAATTGGATACAAGAGACAATCCACCTGGCAATGGATCTTTAGTGGCAGGTTTCTTACCAACCTCACCATAAGTGAGGAACAGTTGGAGGAGTCAAACCTAGACCCTTGGTACGCCTCTATGTAGTAACTAAGGGCTCTCTCCAAGCAGTGCAGCCTCTCTCGCCAGAGGAGGAATGGTCAGTGAAGTACACTGGAAGAGATATAGATTGATTAAGGTGGAACCAAACCACCTTAGGCAAGAACTTCCTGTTAGTCCTGAGGACCACCTTATCTCTATGAAAGGAGATAAAATCAGGCTCCACTGACAAAGCTTGTAATTCACTTATAGCGCCTGGCAGAAGTGATGGCTACCAGAAACACAGTCTTCCAAGTCAAGTACTTAAGCTCTGTTGAAGACAAAGGCTCAAAGGGGTTGCATAAGCTGAGCAATGCAAACATTAAGATCCCAGGCGGGGCAGGATCCCTGAATGGAGGGTTGGTGTGAAGCAATCCCTTGAAAAACTTGGAGAATACAGGGTGAGCTGAAAGAGAAGAGGGCTTACCTGCTGAAATAAAAGCAGACACAGCTGCCAGATGCAATTTTAGGGTAGCTGGCCTCAGCCCCAAGGTATTTAAGTGGACCATATAATCCAGGACTGTGGGTAAATCAGCAGACTCTGGGGAAATATGCCTTCCAGAGCACCATATGGAAAACCTCTTCCATTTGGAATTATAAGTAGCCCTGGTGGAAGGTTTTCTAGAAGCCTTCAGAATATCCATTACACCTTGAGAGAGGTGTAAATCAGCAAACTCTAACTCTTCAAGAGCCAGGCCTTGAGATTGAGAGATTTGAGGTTTGGTACCAAACCCTCCCCTGAGCACAGGTTAACAGGTTGTAATTCCTGGGGAGACACAGGGGAAGATGGACTGCTAAGGACAGTAGGAGTGGATACCAGGGTTGACTGGCCCAATCTGGAGCAATCAGGATCATTTTGCAGGGTTGAGATCTGATTTTGACTAGCACTTTGAACAGGAGAGGGAAGGGGGGAAAAGCATAGAGAAACTTCCCTTCCCAATTGAGAACTAAGGCATCCAGAGGGACTGAGCCCAATACTGGGGGCCTGCAGCAAAAAAGAGGAAGTTGGTGATTGTCTGGGGCTGCAAAAAGATCTATCTGTGGGGTGCCCCATCTGGAAAATATCACCCCCAAGACCAGGGCATCCAGAGACCATTCGTGATGGCCCTGGGAAATCCTGCTGAGAGCATCTGCCAGGGCATTGTCCTTGCCTGGGAAGTGAACTGCCATAAGGGAGGTGTTCAGAGAGTAAGCCAGAGACCACAACTTCATTGCTTCGGTGCACAAGGCCGTAGACCGAGTGCCCCCTGCTTGTTGATGTACCACAATGTGGTGGTGTTGTCTGTTCTGACCTGTACAACTTTGTTCTGAACAGATTTGGAAAAAACTTGAAGTGATAGAAAAACTGCTCTGAGTTCCAACAGATTGATGAGGAGCAGAGATTCCTGAGGGGACCACAACCCCTGGGTGGTGAGGTCACCCATGTGAGCTCCCCACCCCAAGAAGAATGCATCTGTAGTAAGGATTAAGGAGTGAAACTGAATGACAAAAGGAACCCCTTGTCTCAGATTGTTCTGATCCTGCCACCACTGTAGGGCCTGGATCAGGGTTCGAGTCACTGGGATCAATTTGGTTAAAGGGTCTTTCCTTTGAGACCAAAAGGCTCTCAAATGGAACTGAATGTCCCTCATCTGAAATCTTGCTCCCTGCACTACTGCTGTAGAGGCAGCCATGTGCCCCAGGAGCTGTAGAAAATGCCTTGCTGGTCGAGACACCTGCAGGGTGAATGAGGAGGCCAAACAGACCAGGGTCCTTGCCCTATCCAAAGGAAGGACGGCTCTGGCTTTCTCTGTGTTCAGCTCTGTGCCTATGAAGGTGAGAAGCTGGACAGGCTCTAGAACTGACTTTGAAAGATTCAGAAGGAAACCTAGAGAGGTGAGCTGTTGCTGAGTTATCTGTAGGTGTAACTTGACTTGGTCTGGGGACTGGCCTACTATGAGCCAATTGTCCAGATAAGGGAAGATGGCAATTCTTTGCCTTCTTAGAGAAGCAACTGCTACTGCCAGACATTTTGTGAATACCCTTGGAGCAGAGGTGAGGCCAACGGGCATTGCTCTGAACTGATAATGGCCTGAGGGCAGCTTGAACCTGAGGTACTTTCGGGGGGAGCTTCTGATGAGAATATGGAAGTAGGCATCCTTGAGGTCCAGGGACACTAGCCAGTCCCCTGGCCTTAGAGAGGATAGAATAATTCCCAGAGTCACCATTTTGAATTTTGGTTTTAAAAGGTGCTTGTTTAAGTATCTGAGATCCAGGATGGGCCGCCATTCTCCTGTCTTTTGGGGTAAGGAAGTACCTGGAATACAATCCTTTGCCCTGTTGTAGGGGTGGAACCCTTTCCACAGCTCTGAGAGCAAGGAGGAAAGAGACCTCTGCCTCTAAGGCAAGTGCCTCTGATGGATTTGCAGGTGGAAAGGATCTGGTTCTCATCTTTGGAAACTTTTTGAAGCTGAGAACCAATCCCTGGCTTACTACCTCCAGGACCCATTTGTCTGATGTCAGAGACTCCTAGTCCTGGACAAAGTAAGCCAGCCTGCCCCCTACAGGTAGCTGAGAATCAGCCCTGGCAACCCCATCAGGGTGCCTGCTTGGCAGGGGCCTTGGGCTGAGAGGTGGAAGCAGGCCTGCTTGTACCCTGTCTGCCTCTCCCTCTAAAGAACCCCCTCTGGGCATAAGCAGAAGAGGAGGCCTGGGCTTGGTAAAAAGGCCTATGAAAAGGCCTGCCCCTGCCCCTGGGAAGCTGCCTTTGAGGAGTGGCCTGCCTTTCCTTGGCCTGTGCACTCCTATAGGTGGTCCCATACTCATCAATTTTCTTCATGTAATTCTCTGTCTGCTCCCCAAACAGGGAATTACCCACAACAGGAAAATCCATGGCCTTAGTCTGGGTATTCTGTGACAGGCTAGTACATCTGAGCCAAGCCATTCTGTGAAGTGCCACAGATGTAGCCATGACTCTCAATGACACATCATTTGAGTCCACTGCAGCATGGAATTGCACCTTGGATGCCTCAATACCATCAGCAACCACCTGCTCCAGCTCCTTGGCAAGTTGGCCAGGACCTGTTTTGCTAGAGCCATGACAATGTCCCATCTGGATTTCTGATATCTAGCAACATAAGCCATATAATTTGCCTGTCTGAGTCCCAAGGATGCTGCCATGTACTGTTTCTTTGCCATGGCATCAATCCTCCTGGAGTCCTTGTCCAGGGTGTGAAGCCAAGGGAATATTTGCCTTGTCACAGGCTGCAGTCTGCACAACCCCAACATGGCTGCATTGTTGTGTAAGGAACTCCGTATCAGAGCCTGACAATGTGTACCTCTTGTCCATTCTCTTATCCACAGGAGGTATAGTGTGAGGAGTTTTTAGAATTTTAAATGTCTGTTTCCCAAAAGATTTATGCAAGGGAATAGACAGTCTCCTAAACTCTGGGATGTCCATCATTTCCACATAGTCAGGCTACTCTTGATCATCCACAGCTTCCTCCGTAGGGAGCTGGAGGGTTTCAGCCACTTTTTATAAAACATAAAATGAGAAGGGGACTAGAAAGCCTAGAGATACATCTTGAAATTCTGTCAGGGAGATGTCCGGGTCAATGGGCACATCCAGAATTTCAAATCCACATTCACTCTCCTCATACTCTTTCTTCCCTCCTCTGGTTCATAAGATTCCTTTAAATCATACTTTGAACCGGAGGAACCGCCACTTACTGATGGTGCCGTTCGGTCGGAACCGGGAAAGTGACTGGACAATTTTGATCTCTTGGCTATTTCTTCAGCGGTTGGAGAGGAAAGTTTGGCTCCACACCAGCTGATTTCTAGCCTTTTTGCTGGAACTGACTCCTCAGAGTCAGATCTCCTTTTGTCCAAAGTCTGCACTTGGTCAGAGGGCATCCTTCTGGTTCGTTGGAACCGAACCGGCTGGCCATCCGTTCAACTGACTTTTGGCCTCCTTTCCTGAGCCAACCAACTCTCTTTCCAGGGTAGCTGCAGGAAAACTTTTACAAATCTGGCAGTCTGCTTTGAGGTGGTCAAACCCCAGACAATAAACACAGGTGGTGTGGGGGTCAGCCTTGGCAAAGACTTCCCCACACACACTGCAGTGTTGAAACCCAGTGGGCCCGGTTTTTCTTTTGGGTTTCTCAGACATAGTGCCAGTCCTATCCAAACTTACCCATTTATGGCAATCCATCAGGTAAGACCCTCTTATCGGTTCCCAACCGTGTCACGGGTCGTGGAAAAAAACGTAATAAAATCCATTTTTTTAGAACCGATAAGAACCGGTAACGACACTCTAAATCACAGATTAAGATATTTGAAATAACCTGATCGGTTCAAACCAAACCGATAAACTGTTTACAAGTTCCACACAGATCAGAATTAATGTAAAACCTATCTAGTACTCACAAATACCACAGACAAAGCCTGAATCGACCGGTTGCAGTTTAAATTCGGTCGAAATCTGAGAAAAACAATACTTTAACCAACAAATGAACCAAGCAGAAGGAGAAATCTCCAGAGCGACTGTTCAGTGAGGCAGAGTAAAGAATCTGATGGTTTGAGTTTGAAGAACAACAGACAGAGTTTCAACTGAGCTCGAGCTCAGCGTTCCATGCCTGGCATGGAAAGTTAACTCTCATCTCCGGAGCAGTTCGAAGGTTGGGACTCACTGCATATGTCAGAATATAGCAAGACTTCATGTTGTTTTAATAATAAAGCCTAAATTTAGAAATCTTGAAAGACAGAAGATAACGCCTGAGTAACACTGATTAACCACAATGTCGCCTCAAGCAGTTGCCAGGACAACTAAGTAACCCCTCTAGAGCATAGCTCAGAGGTTTATAGTTGTCATGACAACTGTGAGAGGTGATTACGTATGGTTGACCACTGTTACTCAGGCATTGTATTTTATAGTGTATGGAAAAACTAGCCACTGTGGGGAAAAATACCATTTTTTTCAATGTGTGTTTGTTCTCCTGCTCGGCTATGAATGTCTCCTGGTCTGAATGTTGAGCAACTGAAGTGCTGAAATTAGCCATTGTGATCTATACTGCAGCAGGTCTGTAACGATATGAATGGAATGTGTGTGTTTTGAATTTATGTCCAAGCAGCGTATCACCTTTCCTTTCCAAGAATTTTGACAGGTGGTGACATTCTCTCTTGTAATCCCATCATTATGACATAGTTAAGAAAGGTTTACAGCATACTCATGTCATAACGTTGGGATATCAGGTTATAAACTGACTGAAAACAGGGGTTAATAGACACTGTCCATACACTATAGTATGAGTAATGTGTACATATGTACCAAGCTCAACTACAACCATTGATTTATTTATTTATTAGCTTTTGGTAACCGGGTAAGTGCATTACGCAAAAGTCCTGCTTATTTTCAAGCACGCCCCGGGAGGGTACAGTAACAATCAATGACAATCAACAAGAAAACGTACAGATCAATTATCAATACAGGCCAGCTTTCAGCCAGGTGACTAAATACATTCTCAAGATTAAGACAATACAAATGGTCAGAATATTACAGTAGTGACCAACTCATAGGGAGTTGACAGTGAAACAACAGGCAGTGACCATCCGTGCAAGGATGGAAAAGTGATACATTCAATGCCGTTAGACAGTAAAGTACAGTAGGGGAGCCCAGAGGGTCTAGGGAGGAATGGCAGGAAGCAGAGAGTAAGGGGGTTAGGCACATACACAGGAGTCAAGTGCTTGGAGGTGGGAGAAAGTGCAGATTTAAAGGCAAGATGAGATGAGGAACCTTTATGTGTCCGGTACAGTGTACGCCGAATTTAGGGGCAAAGTGGAGAAAGCCTGTTCCCCATTTTGGTTGAGCAGTGGGGAACCGAGAGCAGATGTGAGTTAGATGGCCTCAGAGTACGGGCCGGTATCAAAGTGGCAAACATAGCACCAATATAGTCAGGGCGGGGGGTTCGGTTCATGGCGTCAATAAAGCAACCGAGGGAGAAGGAGCGCCGGGTCTTAGGGGATAGCCAGTTCAGTGATGAGTATAGTAAGCAGTGGTAGGTAAGGCGAGGGACGGAGAGTGCAAATCTGCAGATGTTGTTATATGTGGTGTCCCAGTGATGGAGTATACCTTCATTGGCATGTGAGAGAATGAGGAGAGTGTACAGAAGCTTAGAAGCAGTACACCCCGCAACAGAGATTCTGGCAGAGGGGGTTAGGGAATGCTGCACTCAGTAGGAGGCTCCCAGCTTGATGTTAACTGACCTACAAACCTCGCTCATGTGCATAGAGAAATCAAGGGCAGAATCAAGGGTAACACCTAGGTATTTGAAGGAGCTAGTAGTCTTGATCCCAGATCCATCGCAGCTAACCACTCTGAGCTCGGCGGCCACAGCGGGGTCTTTCCTAGTGGACCCAAAAAGCATGGCCTGGGTCTTCAGTAGGTTGAGTAGGAGTGAGATGGAGGAGAGCCAGAGTTGAATCTGTTGGAATGCTGAAGAGAGGTGGGAGTTAATGTCTGGGACAGAATGAGATTCAGTATAGAGTACAAGGTCATCAGCATACATGATGGTACGACAGTGGCGACAGGATGAGGGAGTATCATTAACAAAAATGGAAAAGAGTAGAGGTCCCAGTATGGAGCCCTATGGTACACCACAGGGGTGGTAGTAGGGGATGACATAGCTTTGCCAAAGGAGATGAATTGTGAGCGATTCGTAACATAGCTACGAAACCATGATAGGGTGGGTCCAGAGGCACCTAAAGAATGAAGTTTATGTAGGAGAAGAGAATGATTTACTAGATCAAATGCCTTGGTGAGATCTATGAACATGGCACCAGTGAGTAAACCGTTATCCATATTGGACTTGACCTCGCTGGTGAGTAAGGTGAGGGCCGTGGTGGTGCTATGTCCTGCCCTGAAACCATGTTGAGATGGTGATTGTAGAATAAAGTTTAATAGATGGGATGAGACCTGGAGATGGATAAGTTTCTCTAACATCTTACTAAGGGTTGGTAGTAATGCTATGGGCCGATAGTTAGTGAGGACTTTAGGGTCACCTTTTTTAAAGACTAATAACCCTGGCAGCCTTCCAGGTGGCAGGCACAGTTGAGGTACTGATGGACAGATTAAACAGTCTGGTGATTGGGGTTGCAAGGAGATGGGCTCTAATTTGAAGAATCGAGGGTTCAATTCCATCAGGGCGGGGCTACCGCAGGAGGAATGGACTGAAGTAGCCTAGCACGTCAGCCAAGCAGTATGAGAGGACACAAGAGGTGGAGGAGCTAAGGAAGGGAGAAAGGGCTTGGGATGCCTAAGGGGGATGTTAGAGACTCAGTAAAAGGGCATTAAAAACATTGGCAATAGTATGGGGTTGTTGCACAGAGCACCATTTACTAGCATATCGCTTTGGGGCCAATGGTTTAGTATTCCCAGGATTTCCTTTATCTGGCTCCAATATTTCTTAGGGTCAGAGGATGAGGACTGAAAGAGCTTTTGGTAGTAGGTACTTTTGGCAGCCTGAATCTCCTTCTGCAGGAATTCCGTAGTGTCCTGTAGGCCGCAAAGTCGGTCTGAACAGATGGTTTCCATTTGGTCCACAGTCTAGCACATTCCTTGAGCAGTTGCAAGAGGGTCCGCTTCAGCCACTTATTCACTTTCCCTCTGACCCTACGTGTGGAGACTGGGATGTGTTTAGCCTGTAGTGCTAGTAGAGTGGCACTGAAGTGATCAGTAGCCAAGTTGATGTCATTAGTATGGAATAGTGGGGATCAGTCGGCCAGGTTTAGGTCATGAAGGAATGCGCTGACATCCAGATTGGAAAAATTAGCAAAGGACAGTACTTTTGGAGGAGGGGTGGCAGAAGAGGGGCCCCTAATGCAGAAAACAAGGCAGTGGTCACTGATAGTGTCAGGAGGACTCGGTAGTGGAGTAGCATTCCTGCGATTGGTAAGGATCCAATCAATCAGAGAGCAACTTGTTCTTAGTTTTCCTAGTGTGGGTAGAGATGAGTTGCTCAAGGTTGGCCTTACTGACAATAGTAGCAAGGGCCAAGGAGTTGGGAACAAGCCAATCCAGATTAAAATCACCCAGACAGATCACCTCATTGTTTTTCGTTAGGGTGGGTATTAGTCCGGTGAGCTCCTCGAGACCCAGTTTACTATTATGGGGGGTGATAAACCCCAAATATGTGCACTTTCTTGGCTCCCCCAAGGAGCAAGGTAGAGTATAGCACCTCACTGTAGTTAATGCAGAGAGATGGCATTAGAGTGACATTGAGGTGAGACTTATAATACAGAGCCAAGCTGCCCCCTCTTTTGGAGGAAGCCCGGTCAGCTCTATACGTTATATCCAGGTAGGACACAGGTATTGTCCGGGACAGAGGGTCTTAACCAAGTTTCGGATATCACAAGAATGTCAGGGTTGTTCACCATAACCCAGGCTTCCAGATCCGGGAGGGTGGCAAGTAGACTTCGGATGTTAAGGTGTGCAAAAGACAGGCCCAGATCATGGGGAAGGAGATTGGAAGGGATAGGAGAGGTCAAGGGGCCAGGATTTGTTTTGATAAAAAGACATAGGCAAAACAAGGCACATTTTATTTATGTATTTATTTATTTTGATTTGTTCATCTGAAAATTGGTGCCATGGAAATGCACACTGAGTCGAGGTTCATTTCCAGGTGTGACATGAGGTAAAAAGGTTACAGGAGATCCAGCGAACGTAACACAGTATGTTTCAGTGGTCAGAATAAAGTGCAGACAGAACAATGCATAATACTTAACTGGCACAAAACCTGTAACAGAATAAAGTACAGAATTTTTGGACAATATGTGACACCTTATAAAGCAGCCTTTCCCGTAAGCTCAGTGCGCTGTACAATCAATGAAACTAAAATAAATAATAAAACACATCAGTAAAACAAGCATTTATCAATGCCGAATGTTTGCTTGCTGATATTAGCACTGGACATGGAGAAGTTAGACAGATGCAGAATAGGAGGGGTAGTGAAGTATTGAACTCACACCAGTCCCACCTCCACCCTGCAAAGATGGACAGGCATTAGGGTGTGCCTGTGGATCACTGCCCATAATGCTCACGGCATTTCACATCATCCTATCCTGTAGACACTGACAAGTGCTGAGGTCTGTGGCTTCACAGTCACCACATTTCATAAGGACATACACTGAAATGGGTGCAGTACAGGAGAACGGGGTGAAGTATGGGGCTGAAGAGTGCAAGACACACCTCGATGCCTGTCACTGACTTCAGGGTGGGGGTAGGATGACTTGAGCATTACAGCCAGCGATCCAAAGTCACACCTCTGATGCCTGTCGTCTGTGCAGGGTGGGACGTTATGGTTAGACACCCTAATGCCCCAAGCATGTGTTGGTATTTGCACTACAAATTTTCAATAAGGCCTTTTGTGCCCCAACCTCATGAAAGCATTTGGGACTCTTCTCAAGAACAGTGGCACTGTGATTTTGTTAATGTGTCCTAACTTCAGTTCCCACAGCAACTGCAGATATTCTGCCCAGATGTGAAAACACAGATCAGGCAGGATGTGAAGAATGACAGCTGTACCATTCATAGGGAGGTGTGAAGAGATGGCAATGTTGAAAATCTGTAGTGAAAATATTAAAAATGCTCAAAGTTCTCAGCGTTCGTGGAAACTGCACAACACATGCTTGTACCACAGTCTTTTAGTGGAATAATTTCACCAAATTTTCAAGATCGGAATTTTGTGACTTCTGCTCATGAACACTGTCACTATGATTTTCTTAATCTGTCCCAAACATTAATTTTCCACAGCAAGCACACCTTTGTGCGCCAGATGTGCAAATGCATATTTTGGGCAGGATGTGAAAAATGACAGCTGTACTGTTCATAAGGAGGTATGGCAAAATGCCAATGTTGAAAATCTGGAGTGTAAATATTACAAATTTGCGAAGTTACAAAGGTGCGTGGAAACTGCACAACACACGCTTGTAACAGTCATTTTATGGACTTTTGTCACCAACTTTTTAACATAGAAATTTTAGGATTCTGCTTATGAACAGTGCCACTGTGATTTTTTAATCTGTCCCAAACACTGATTTCCCACAAGCGATCGTGCTATTCTGCACCAGGAGTGTGAAAACACATTTCAGCCAGGATGAAAATGACAGCAAAACTGTTCATAAGGAGGTGAAAAATGCCAATGCTGACAATCTGGAGTGAAAATATTACAAATTTGTGAAGTTACGGGCATGCAAGAAACTGTAGAACGATGCTCATAATGCAGTCATTTTTGAATTGTTTTCACCAATTTGCAACATAGGCTTTTGACAGCATACTATGAACAGTGACACTGTCATTTCGTTAATCAGTCCGGAAAAGGTGATTCCATGCAGTGACCGCAAAATCACCTTTGGACTGAATAATGAGATGACAGTGACTGAATTCATTTGGTGAGGTCCCAAGAGCTCCATGCTGAAAATTTGGTGGCAAAATTCAAAAAATGGCCAAATATGCACCAAAGTTGAAAAAAAATTTATGCCATTATACAGCTTACGGCATTTCTTTAGTTCATGGTTGGCTTTCAAGAGTGGAGAAATGTTCCCAGTCCACTGAAGATCATCACGCTGGGCTCCGGAAGTAAGTATGGGGTGAGAGGGGTGGGGAGGTAGAGTACGGAGAGGGTGGGCGTGTTGGGGAGGGGGCATGGGGCTCAACAAGGGATTGTTTTCTTTTTTTACAGGATTTAAAATAGAAAAAGACATTATGGATAATTTTGGCATGCTGGGGTGGGCTTCCAGTGTGCCACCTGGCTGGGTGTTTGTTGGAGAGGTGGGTACTGGAGCCAACAGGGATTAGGAACCCCATTGGCCATACAGTGTGGTGGTGGGGGAGGAGCGCATGAGCTGAGGGGGGATTGGGCACCCCCTCAGCACATAACAAATGGGGGGGGGGCGCATCATGCCAATGGGGATTGGGCTACCCCATCGGCAAATGAACTGGGGATGGGGGCAGGGAGACTGGGAACACCCAAGTTGGCTTTCATGGGGACTCTGAGGCGGGCGGCGAGAGCTGCCGCCAGCCACCATGTTATAAGAAATATTACACCAGGCAAGGCACTGCCCTTCAATGATGGGTCGCTCCCTCATTGCAGCAGCAGATTCAATTCAAGTTAGTGGCACGCTGGCTTAACTAGTGTCAGCAGTAGTGTGTCTCCGCACTGGGGGAAGTGGGCCAAGCCTCAAAATGCCCCCACAGTGCCGCACCTCCAAAACCCCGCTTCTCTCTTAAGCTATTAAGAAATGTTTCTTGCACACATGCGCAAGCAAACATAAAAAGGTTAATGCTATACAAATTAGGACAAACTTCAAGGTTAAGATCCTGAGACCTCCATTACAGAAAAAGGGGGGCTAAAAAGGGGGAACTCACCTGTGCTAAGAGTGAGGGTACCACATGGAGAGCAATGGTATCCCCCTCTACTTACTTGTTGTTTTGTCTTTTGAAGTGGAACCTCTGTAAACAAGCCCATGGCTCAAATGTCTATCCGATTACCTCAAATAAATTAATTAGTTAATTATAACAAATGTCAGGAGCCTGACAAAAATCCCTCACCTCCTGGCCATCATGGCTGAGGGTGGACTAGACAGTGTCTGAGACAGAAACCTGGTTCACACAGAACCATGGATGGGACATGGTAATCCCGGGGTACAACCTGTACAGACGAGGCATGAAGGAAAAAAAGGGAGGAGGAGTGGTTTTATATGTCCGGTAGGAAATTAAAACCACAGAGATCCAGGGGACCCTTAGCGAGACTGAAGCTCTGTGGGTAACAGCCGAGATGGGGAAAGGGGCAGCCATTCGGTTAGGTGTTATCTATAGGCCCCCATCACAAGGGGACAAAGAAATAACAGAGACAATCCACAAAATGACTGACAGAGGTGATGCAATAACAGTAGGGAACTTTAGTTTGCCAGACATAAACTGGAGCTCTCATACAGTATCATCAACAAGAAACAGGGACTTTCTTATGGCCCTGTAGGGGGCAGGACTGAGGCAGCTTGTTGATACTCCAACCAGAGGTGAAGCTGTCCTGGACTTGGTTCTTACTAACAGTTGCATGGTAAAGGGGGTTGAGGTGAGCAGCAGCGACCACCATATGGTAGGATTCCAAGTGATCACAAGTGAGGACACTAGTCACTCCAAGATCAGGGTTTTAGATTTCAGGAAGGCAGATTTCCGAAAATGCGCACCCAGGGACCAGGGTTGATACTAGCCCTAAATAAACTAAAACTACACAAGGCCATGGGGCCAGATGATATTCACCTGAGAGTTCTCAGGGAACTGGGGAGCATACTGGCAGCTCCCTAGCAGAACTCTTCACTAAATCACTAGAGTACGGGACAGTACCAGAAGACTGGAAGAGGGCAACAGTGGTCCCATCTCACAAATTAGGGAGCAGAAAGGAAGCTGGCAAGCACCGGCCCATTGAGCCTCATGTCAGTGGTTGGATAACTGATGGAGACACTGCTCAAACAAAGGATAATAGCTTTTCTGGAAGCCAGAGGACAACAAGACCCAAAACAGCATGGTTTCACAGTGGGTAGATCTTGCCAAATGAACCTGGTTGATTTCTTCAAGTAGGTTACAAAGGCAGATGATCAGGGAGTGGCAGCAGATGTGGTCTACCTCAACTTTAGTAAGGCCTTCGACTCTGTTCCACACAGAAGGCTGGTAAAGAAGCTGGACCACATAGGGGGTGGTTAAGGAGGTTGTCCAGTGGGTGAGCAACTGGCTGAGAGGAAGAACACAAATGGTGCAGGTAAATGACGCAGAATCTGTTAAGATGGAGGTAACTAGTGGTGTACCACAGGGGTCAGCGGTGGAGCCTCTACTCTTCAATGTTTTCATATCTGAAATAAAGAACGGATTGGAAGTAAAGGTGTGTCTATCTGCAGATGACACCAAGATATGCAACAATGTGGACTCCACTGAAGGAGTAAGGAGTATGAATTCAGACTTAAAGAAACTGGAGAAGTGGTCAAAGACTTGGCAGTTGAAATTCAATGCCAAAAAGTGCAAAGTCATGCATGTAGGCAGGAGCAATCCCAAGGAGGATTACTACGGGGGGGAGGGGGGAGGAGCTAACTTCCACCAGCCAGGAATGTGATCTAGGGGTGATAATCTTGAAAGACTTGAAGGTGTAAACAGTGCAAAAAGGCAGCACTAAAGGCCAGTGGCATGCTGGATTGCATTGGGAAGGAATCATGGAGCAGCAGTAGGGAGGTACTACTGCCTCTCACAGGTCACTGGTGTGCCCCACTTGAGTATTAGTGACAGTACTGAAGGCTGCACCTGAAAGGGACATCGACAGAATGGATACAGTGCAAAGGAGGGAAACAAAGATGATTCAGGGCTGCACCAGATAGCATAGAGGATAGGTTGAAGGAGCTCAACATGTACCCCTGGAACAAAGGAGGAGAAGGGAGACATGATTGAGACCTTTAATTTATTAGGGGTATGCCTTGGGGTGTTCAGCTTTACAGTCACCCCATTTCATAAGGATATACGCTGAAATGGGTGCAGTACAGGAGAATGGGGTGAAGTCTAGGGCTAAAGAGTGCAAGGCACACCTCAATGCCTGTCACTGACTTCACTGTGGGGGTGGGATGGCATGAGCATTACAGCCGGTGATCCAAAGTTACACCTCTGATGAGTGTCAGTCTGTACAGGGTGGGACGTTATGGTTAGAAACCCTAACAGCCCGGGGCGTCTGTTGGTATTTGCAGTACAAATTTTCAACATGGCCTTTTTGTGACCCCCACTTCATGATAGCATTTGGTACCTCTTATGAACAGTGGCAGTGTGTCTTTGTTAATGTGTCCCGAACTTCAAGTTCCCACAGCGACCATGCCATTCTGCACTAGATGTGCGAAAACACAGATCAGGCAGGATGTGAAGAATGACAGCTGTACCAACCATAGGGAGGTGTGAAGAGATGGCAATGTTGAAAATCTGTGGTGAAAATATTAAAAATGCTCGAAGTTCCGAGCGTACGTGGAAACTGCACAACACATGCTTGTACCGTAGTCATTTAGTGGAATTATTTCACCAAATTTTCAACATAGGCATTTTGTGACCTCTGCTCATGAACACTGTCATTATGATTTTCTTAATTTGTCAGAAACATTAATTTCCCACAGTGACCGCGCCACTGTGTGCCATATGTGCAAATGCATATTTCGGGCAGGATATGAAAAATGACAGCTGTACTGTTCATAAGGAGGTGTAACAAAATGCCAATGTTGAAAATCTGGAGTGGAAATATTACAAATTTGTGCACTTCTGAGCATACGTGGAAACTGTACAACACACTAGTAACAAAGTCATTTTATGGACTTTGGTCACCAAATTTTCAACATAGGCATTTTAGGTCCTCTGCTCATGAACAGTGGCACTATGATTTTCTTAATGTGTCCCAAACACTGATTTCCCAGAGCTCCCACGCTTATTCTGCGCCGAAGTGCAAAACACATTTTGGCCAGTATGTGAAAAATGACAGCTGTACTGTTCATAAGGAGGTGTGGAAAATGCCAGTGTTGAAAATCTGGAGTGAAAATATTACAAATTCGAGTTATGAGCATACGGAAACTGCGCAACGCACGCGAAAACAGTAATTTTTTGATTTGTTCCATCAAATTTGCAACATAGGCTTTTGAGAGCCTACCTCATGAACACTGGCACTGTCGTTTTGTTAATCGGTCCCAAAAGGTGATTCTGTGCAGTGACCGCAAAATCACCTTTCGGGACTGAATAATGCCATAACAATGGCTGAAATCATGAGGAGGGGTCCCAATAACCCCATGTTGAAAATTTGGTGCCAAAATTTCTGAGATATGCACCAAAGTTGAAAAACCCTATTTATACCATTATGCAGCTTACTGGCATTTCTTCAGTTCAAGGTCTGCTTTGAAGAGTGCAGACATGTTCCCAGTCCACCAAGAGCATCACGCTGGGCCCGGAGGTAAGTATGGGGTGAAGGTGGTGTGGGGAGGCAGAGCGTAGAGAGTGGGCGTGGACTGGGAGGGCCACCAAACTCAACGAGGGACCATTTTCTGTTTTACAGGTTTAAAAAACAAACAAACAAAAAAAAAAAATCACAGGATTTTTTCCAGGACATTGGCACACTGGTGGGCTCCAGTGTGCCACCCTAAGTGCTTTTGGGGGCTGTAAATGATGGGTGATTGGGCACCCTTGTCAGCACATACCGAGGGGATTTGGCACCCCCCTCTGCACACAACAAATTGGGACATTATGCCAACGGGGAGTGAGCTCCACCATCGGCAAATTGAGCAGGGAAGGGGGACTGAAGACAATGGGGAATGGGCACCCGTTGGCAAAGAGACTGGGGGGGCACATGATGCCAAGGGGATTAGCGCCCCCTCAGCACACAACAAAAATGGGGTTACAATATGCCAACGGGAGTGGGCCTCCATCAGCAAATGAAATGGGTCGGGGCATGCGGACAGCAGGTACCACCCTGCAATGACGGTCGCTCCTTCATTGCAGTGGAATGGCTGACATTGTAATGATGAGGCAGCCCCTGATTACAGTGGCAAAAACATTTCAAGGTGGTGGCACACTGGCTGAACTAGTGTCAGCTGCAGCATGCCACGCGTTGGAAAAGCAGGCCAAGCCTCCAAAAGGCACTGGGGCCATTGGCCCCACAGTGCCGCACCTCCAAAACCCGCTTCTCTAAGCTGTGACAAAATGCGCGTCGCATAAGCAAACATAAAATGTTATAAATAACATCAAAAATGCATATATAACACAGAATTTCATATTAATATTAACTGGGAAATGCATATGAATAAATATGTTTTCAAATAGGCTTTGAAGGCCTCCAGTGAGCGGGCAGAGCAGCCATTCCCAGGTAGTGTATTCCACAGCATGGAGCTGTCACACCAAAAGCCCTTTCCCAGACTGTTTCAGAAGGTAAGTGGGATGACGGCAAGCCTGCATCAGAGGAGCAGAGGAGTGAGCTGGGCACTTAGAAACCAGAAGATCTTTTAAGTATTGAGGTCCCAAACCACATATGGCCTTGAAGGTCATCGAGCATATCTTATAAAGATTAATGGCAATGATAGAATTTTAATTGTTATAATTCATTCATGTTTTGGTTTATTAAATCATACTATGATAAAACTATCCCAGCTTGTCTCATGCATTTATTTACACAACATCTAACAAAACATGCAACTTTCAGTAACATCTCATTCACTGAAGACATCTCTGTTTTTCATGATCTCAACTGAGGACTGTTTACCCTTGATGTCATTTCAAAGACATGTCAATGGCAGAAGTGTGAGAGACCTATGTTTAGAAAAGCTGTTCTAATGTTGTGAAACCATTATTTTCAGGCAAAAATAAGCAATAAAAAGTCCAAATGCTGTGTGGTGCTTTCTGTGCTCATTTTGTCAGTTCCACAGCCCAACATTAATAAACAAACAAAAAGTCCTGTAGCTGCAGTCTGTCAGTAGCATGGCTCCTCACCACTTTATACAGTTCTCTCCCTTGTGGAGCGCATTTTCAAACTAACATCTTACAGTTCTGGCTACAAGCAGCGCTACATTACAACACTGTAAATGGGATCACCGTAATAAAGCTATGTAGCATGAAATTAATAGTGCATATTCAATAAAAAAAAATATTGTATGGCAAAACAGCCTTCACAATTCACACATTACACAACACTATTATAAAATCAGTACAATGTTAAGCAAAAACTTCACATTTCATAAATATAAATAATTTACAGATGCAAAACGGTAAGGGATAATTATATTGCACAGCCTTTCAAAGTACATCCTCAATTATTGCACATATCCCATTTGGTTCCCAGTAATTCTCTTTTTAACCTTACTTATCGTGTAGAAGAATTTTGCTAGTCCAAGTACTGTCCATTCATCAGCAGTATGTACAAGAATAATTGTAAGTAGAGTATATCATAATCTGTATTATATAATAAGTTAATGAATGGACCAAGCCAAAATGCACTTTCTTTTTTGAACCACGAACAGACCCATAGTACATGTGGGAGGTTTTTCTTACCCCCTCTGGACAGTTACATTCCTCTAGTTCTTTTGCTAATTTTTGATGTCTTACTAGGAGAATGTTGCTGGGGAAATGCTCAAATTTATAAGCTATGAATGTCTTCCTTAACTCATAGTCCTGTAAGGTTTTTAAGTATGATTTAAATCCAAAAATGGATTATTCCTCAAAACCATTTGGAATATGCTAAGTTTTTAATAGCTATTTCATCCAGTCTGTTCCAATAAGCACCAATTTTCTTAACTATATATTTCTTGTATTTAAGGCGAATCAAAATGCCAGCATCCAACCATTTTTTTAGAACTGAAAAATTGTATTTATCCAGTATCTTTAGCAATGAATTGTACACAGGCCCCTTTTATAGCCTAAATCTTGCCACACCTTTTTCAATTAAGCAGTAGTATGAAAGAGAGTCCTCCTTAGGCATCCTATGCAATCATAACCAAAACGTAACCTTCTTACTATCTGCTTGGGCAATAATGTTAGTAATGCCCCGTTCTGACCTTATGTAAGAAGCACTGCAGGAATGACCAAGGCCCATAATTTTCCTTAAGGTTCTAAAAATTGGAGCAGTGAGCTTATCTGTGTTTTTAGTTTCCCAAACTTCCAAACTTCCATTGCATACAGGGCCTGTGTCATATACTTGGCCGTAATAGTTTAAACTGAGGGCTTGATTGATTTACCCCCATACTTATAATTAAAAGTCTCTGTTCCTAATGATTTTTTTGTTTGCTTTTTCACAGACTGCTACAAGATGTTCTTTCCAGTTACAATTTTTATGAAAAAAGACCCCAAGATAGGTATAGGATTCCACTGTATCAATTTTAGTTGGGCCTATACACCAATATCTTCAAGATTTTGTTTTATAACCAAAAGTTATTAATTTTGTCTTTTTTATATTAACATTCAGATGTAAGTAATTTGATTCTTTATATAGTAGATGATATTTCTTTTGAAGCTTGACTTTGTTCAAGGAGAATATAATATAATATAAAGAGAGAGTACTGAGACAGACTGTGATTCTCGCTCCTCAGCAATTGACCAGATCGCTGTTACTAACAAACTACACAGCTGTGGCAGTGTGGCACTGTTTCCCATCTGAGGATAAGCAATTGTTAGTGCAGAAAGATAATTGTCTTAAGATTTTATAGAGCAGTGGTCTCCCAGTCTAGGAGGAAAAAAAGATGTGGGGATAATACGCTACATAGCCATGCTCTCCTTACTGAGTCAGAACACCAGTGAGGTGTGCAAAGAAAGTACAGTTACGTAAGAACTTACTGTAACAGTAGATCTTCGAGAGAAGCACTTGTAGCAGGTAACACCGGTAGGACTGAAGCTTTCAGGAATCAGGACCCCACAAAAAAGTTCTAGCTAGCAGTCTATAGCCGGGACCACCCCCCAATGTTGGCCCACCCCTGACATCATGCACGCTATAAAGGGAGGGCAGTCCCCTGCATCCTTCAGTTCTCTCCTTGGAAACTCCGGCATCGAGGATGGAAGGTGATCTGGAACAGAGAACCAAGGTGAATTTCACACAGAACAACAGCAGTGCTCATAAAAGAATAATGCAGACAGTCCTCAAGGGAAAGGTGGGGGGAGTACCTGCTGCAAGAGCTTCTCTGAAGATCTACTTTCAGTAAGTTCTTACGTAACTGTACTATCTTACTTCAAGAGTCAGCTCTTGTAGCAAGTAACACCAGTAGGACAGAGTCCCAAGCAGTAAAGGAAACCCAGACTGAATCCGGGTGGAGGAAACAGAGGTAAAAGAAGAGGACAATGCTCTCAGGAGAGCAGTCCCTGCAGAACAGCAAGTCCAGAACCTGCTCTGCGTCTACAGGCAATGTCAAGACTGCAATGCCTGATGAAAGTATGCAGAGAGTTCCATGTGGCAACTGCACATACGTCTGCCGTGGACAGGTTCCGTAAAGTGGCAAAGGGTGCTGCCACTCCCCTCGTGGCTTGACTCTTCACCAAGCCTGGCAAAGATTTGTCAAATTTCTGGTAACAAAAGAAATACAGTTTATCAGCCATATGGAAAGAGTCTGTTTTGCTATTGGAGCCCTCATGGATTCTGGGGGCAAAGGAAATGAAAAGCTGGTGTGAGCACCTACACTCCCACATTCTGGAAAGCTAGTAATGCTAGATACAGTGGACATCCAATGTGTGAAGGAGAGCCTCACCCCAGTTTGAGTATTCTGGATAGTAAACTGTAAGGTGAATCTCCTGATTCAGAGTCAACTCAGACACCAAACTGTGTAAGAACTTAGGATTGGTCCGCAAGGCCACCCGGTCCTTTTGGTACACTAAATAAGGTTCTTTACACATCAGAGTCTGTAGCTCAGAAATCCTCCAAGCTGAAGTGATGGCAACCAAAAATAATGCTTTCTGAGAAAGAAAGTGAAGCTCGCATTCTGCGGCTGGCTCAAATGGGGGCAAGGTGAGCATGTCCAGCACAAAGAAAAGGTCCTAAGGGGGGACAGGGCCCCTGATGGGGGGCTTCATGTGAAGAATGCCCCGCAGAAAGGTGAGGGCCAAGTCCAGCTGTGCAACGGTCCTGCCTTGCACAGGGGCATGGTAGGCAGAAACTGCAGACAAGTGGACCTTAATGGACAAACAGCACAACCACGAATCAGAGAGTGACAATAGGTACTGGAAGATCAAGCTCACTGGACAGACCAGGGGGTCTAGATGGAAACATTTCCATTTCATGGCATAGGTAGTTCCGGTGGAAGGTTTTCTGGTGGGCACCAGAACACTGGCAACACTGTCTGAGACCCCAAAGCGTGACATGGCTAGATCCTTAGGAGCCATACATGGAGATGCAATGACCTCAGGTTTGGGTGCACCAAGGTCCAATTGTCCTGGAAGAGCAAGTGAGAGCTCAGTGGCAGAGGTAGCGGTGGCTCTGCTACCAGTTGCTGCAACAGGGGAAAATCTGCTGTGGCCACAATGGGGCCACCAGGATCATTACTGCCCCGCCGCCTGCAGCTTGAGAAGGACCTTCTGCAGGAGGCGGGAAGGAGGGAACACATAGAGGAACCTCCCTCCAGGAGAGGGACAATGCGTGTCACCAGAAAACACCAGGCCCAGGACCTAGCTAGCAAAAACTGGGCAACTTTGCATTGATAGGGATGCAAGAGGTTCCATTTCAGTGCCCCATCTGTCGAAAACATCTTCTACAACAGATGGTTGAAGGACCCACTTGTGTGCTCATGTGCCTGGACCATGTCCTGCTGAGTGTGTCTGCAAGGGTGTTTTGTGCCCTGGGACATGAACCACCGAAATTTCAGGTGGTGAGCTATGGCCCAATTCCATACCAGCATTGCTTTTTGACAAAGGGATACAAGTGAGTGCCGCCCTATTTGTTAAGGTAGAACACCACTGCCATGTTGTCCGTCTGTATCAGGAGGTGTCCTAGAAGGAGCACAGTACTCAATCCCTGCAAGGCATAGAGAATGGCTCTCATCTCCAAGACGTTGATGTGTAAGAGTCCCTCGGACTTGGACCAAGTGCTCTGTGGCCGCCCAGATGCACATCCCAACACATGCTAGAAGAGACGTCAATATTTGGGCCAGTGGCATTATCTGGAAAGGCAGACCCTCTGTGAGAGAAGGGAATGTCATCCACCAGTTGAGCTCCTGATGGACTGGTTCCAGGATAGAGACCGGTTGGTCCAAGTCATCCCATCGTTGATCCCACTGGACTCTCAGAGTTCACTGAATAGTCCTCATCTACAGTCTGGCTAAGGGGACTGTGGTGACAGAGGAGGCCATGTGGCCCAAGAGCCTGAGAAGCTTCCTGGCTGGTGTCCTTGAGACTGACAAGAGGTGGAAGGCTATGCTGTGGGGATGGAATGCTCTGTCCTCTGGGAGGAAGGCCTTTCCTTGAGTGATATCAAGCAATGCCCCGATGAACTGGAGGGATTGGGTCGGGAGCAAGGATGACTTTGCTGCATTGATGGTAATTCTTAGTTCCCTGAAGAGAGAACAGGTGTCTTGGATTGTGTGCCAATGCTGCTCACTGGACAGGGCCACTAAGAGTCAGTCATCCAAGTAAGGGTAAACATAGTGTCCCTTCCTCCAAGGCTGCTGTGACAACCGCCAGACATTTGGTAAAGACCTCTGGGGCTGAGGATAGGTCAAGGGTAACACCCTGAATTGGTACTGCCTTCCCTGAAACTCGAGCCTGAGGATCCTCCTGTGAGGTGTAATATTAGAATGTGCAGATTGTCATCCTGCATATCCAGTGACGTTAGCCAATCCCAATCATACAGCGGACAGTAAGCTCGGCAGGGTGACCATCCAGAAACATTTGTACTCAACAAACTGATTGCAGTCACTGATGTCCAAGATGGGGAGTAGGTCCCCCATCTTTTTGGGCACGAGGAAAAAATGAGACTAGAATCCTGTCCACCACGGGGGGGGGGGCAAGCTCTTTTGCCCTCTTGAGTAAGTGAGCTTGAATTTCTTCCTGACTTAGCACCGCATGAGCCAGGGAACAACAGGAGGGTGGTGATTGCCCGTCAGGTGCCATCTATAAGAATTCGATCGAGTGCCCTCAGTCTATCATTTGCAGGACTCATTGGTCCAGCAAGGAGTCAGGCCATGGTGGGAGGAGGGAGAATGGTCTGGGCTGGTTTGGCGGCCCTAGACCCTGTGCCTGTTGAGCCTCGTGAGGGGCCCTTGCGGCCATAGCCACCTCTTTGCTGTTACTGTGGCTGAAATCTGGACTGTTGTCCCGCTTTGCCACAAAAGTGGGGCTCCCTAAAGGGCCTCTGTTTTGGCTTGTACATGGAGTGCATGAAATAAATGGCTTTGCCTGAATCTTGCAACTTGGTAATTATCTTCTTGGAATCCTCACCCAAAAGGAAAGAACCATTGAACGGTGCATCCAAGATACTGGTCTGTACGTTTGGGGAAAGCCTGAGAACCGGAGCCATGAATGGAATCAGACATATACTCCTGTGGCCACCGCCTTCAGCTGTGTCCAAGTCGTAAGCAGATTGCAGGACATGCATGCCACACATCCAATCCCATTTTCAGTAGATTCTCCAGCTCAGTTTTCTGCAGGCAGTCCGGAATCTCTTTGACGATGTCCATCTCCTGCTCTCAAAGGGCGTTTTGGAATTGCACCATATGTGTCAACAAATTAAGACATCATATGGTACATGTCACTGAGGAGTATACCTTGCAGGGCATAGCATCCAGCTGTTTAGACTCCTGATCCGGAGGCTCTGTGCTAAGGTACTGTGGCCTCTGGGCTCTGTCATGGGCAGCCGAGATGATGACAGAGTCTGCCATGGGCTGCTCGCCCAGGAAGGGTTTCCCTTCAGGGCTCTGTATAGCCAGTCTTCCTTTGGGCACCACAGAGGTGTGAGGATGATTCCAGGCCACTTTGGTGACATCTGCAAACATGTCCACCAAGGGTGGCATCACGACAGACTTTGGGTCCTTTTGACGCAGGACCTTGGCCAAATGGAGTCTCTCCAGGTCAAGGTCCTCCATTTCCCAGCCCATATTCTGCTGTATGTGGTGCATGATCTCCATAAAGGAAGGATCATCTGGTGGTGACTTGGGAGTATCCCTTGGGTCTATGGGGGAAAGACCTCCTGCAAACAAAGGTACCGAGAAGGAAAGAGACTGAGAAATGGTCAGAGTCCACAGAGGAGGACGATGACAGAGACCTTGTTTTCCAGAGTTTGCATTTGTGATGCTCAGAGGAGTCAGAGGAACTGCAGTTCCCGGTCCTGAGTGGCACTTGTGGCCTGCCTGTTCTGCACATGACGGGGTGGCCCCAGGGTCAAGCCCCAGTACCAGGGGAAGAGGCCTCGTCCAGAGGTGGTTTTGTGGTAGAGATCCATTCTGATGATCTCCACCAACTGCCAAACAGGTCTTTCACCTGGGACAAATGGTGCTTGGGCTCTGTATCAGTCGTCGGTCCTGGCACTGGCCTATTTTTATGGTCCGGCGGCAGTGTGCATCCTGGGGGGGGGGGAAATCGGAGCCATAACTGTAAGTCCGACGTCAGTAGCCAACACCTGGTCTAAGGCCGATGACCGGTTGTCCTCGGGAGGACTGTGCCCCGCATGTTCATTGGCCGGCAGCAAGGGAGAGGCTGGTGACAGCAATGGACCGGCGGTGCCGACAGCAGGGCCGCTGAAGCAGCAACAATGGTAGAGTGTCATTGGTGGGCATTGCCCACTGATGACTGATGATCTGCTGGATGTTTGTCTGACGACGGCTTATGCAGCAGAGGGGCTGTGAGGCTGATCTCTCTGAGGAGTGCCTCGGAGCCTGGTTATCCTAGGAGTCCACTCCATAAACAGAGGCCAACCAGGAGTGAGCTGACATCAGTCCTGAGGCTGAGGTGGACCTTCCGAGGTCAGGAGTGCCAGCCCGAGGTCAGAGTGCTGGCCCGAGGCCCGATCATGTGGCGGACTTTGAGCAGCTGCAAGGCTGGTACAGAGGACCCAGAGCAGAGGTCCTTACCACACGATGCCCTGATCAGGTGAGTGGTTTCAGTACCACTAGCTGGGAAGGAGAATGGGTCACCTGGGAGGCAGAGTCCAAGCTACCCTGGGAAGCAGAGTCAGAGCCTGAAGACCGGGACTTCGAGGGAGATCTCTCCTTTTCCCTCTCCCTTCTCTTCTTATGGGTGTGCTTTTCGGAAGATTTCTTGTGGGAAGAACTCCCTTGAGAAGAGGAATCTGTTTGAATAGCAGTGAGCCTTTGCTCTGTGAGAAAAGCTTGAAGGGCCTATTGGCAGTGGATTCTCGTCCTGCTGTTAAAGTTTTAGCAGTGTGGGTAGGCCTGAGTATCATGACTGGGGCCTAGGCACAGGAGGCAAGCAGAGTGCCCATCCTTGGGTAGAATCTGGTTGCTGAAGGCACACTTGGAAGGGTGCCATTCAATGGAGGATGGCAGAGAAGATGACATACAGACATTGAGCCCTGAAAGATGAACATTTTTGTCAAAAAAATAAGAAAAGCGGAGCTAAGTAATAGCAAAATGGCAGTCAAACTAGCGAGAGGTGTTTGTGGAGCTGATGAACGCAAGTCAACGGCAGGAAAAGAACTGAGGGACACAGGGGACCACCCTCCCTTTATAGCATGTGTGATGCTGGGCCGAAGTCAGAAGTCCATAGACTGCTAGCTAGAAATTTTCAGTGGGGTCCTGGTGCCCGATGGCTTCAGTCCTACCTATTGGTGTTATCTGCTGCAATAGCTGACTCTCGAAGTAAGATCCGAAGTCATGGCAGCTGGTAAATGCAAGGGGGTTAATGAGCAGTCAGAAAAAGCAGGCAAAAGGTGCCTACCTGGCTACCTTGTCAAAATATTATTAAAAGTTTCTGGGATCACTGACTTACTGGTTGCACAGAAAACGTCAACCTGTCAGTGTGTCATGGACGTACACAGCAGACGGACTTCTGTCAGGTCAACAGTGGGCACTGTTAGGCAACTTTTAATATTTTGACAAAGTAGCCAGGTAGGCATGTTTCGCCTGCTTTTTCAGACTGCACAGTAGCCCCCCTTGCATTTACCAGCTGCGTGACTGCAGTTCTTTGCACACCTTACTGGTGTTCTGACTCGATAAGGAGAGCATGGCTACATAGCTCATTATCCCCACATCTTTTTTCCCCCAGACTGGGAGACCACTGCTTTATAAAATCTTAAGGCAATTAACTGTCCTCTTGACCGCACTAACAATTGCTTATCCTTAGACGAGAAACAGTGCCACACTGCCACAGCTGCCGAGTTTTTCAGTATCAGTGACCTGCTCAATTGCAGCGGTGTGAGAATCATAGTCTGTCACAGTACTCTCTCTTTATTTTTCAGAATATGCACTACTACTTTCATGCTACATAGTTTTATTATGGTGATCCCAGCCATGATGTTGTAATTTAGCTCTGCTTGTAGACAAAACTGTAAGTTGTTCATTTGAAAATGCGCTCCACAAGGAAGAGAACTGTGTAAATCAGAAAGGAGCCATGCCGCTGACAGACTGCAGCTACAGGACTTTTTTTTTTTTGTTTGTTATTAATGTTGGGTTGTGGGAATTGGCAAAATGAGCACACAAAGCACCGCACAACATTTGGACTTTTTATTGCTTATTTTTTGCATGGAAAATAATGGTTTCACAGCATTAGAACAGCTGTTCTGAACCGAGGTCTCTCACACTTCTGCCATTGACATCAGTCTTTGAATGACATCAAGGTCAAACAGCCCTCAGCTGAGATCATGAAAAAATGGAAATGTCTTCAGTGGATGAGATGTTACTGAAAGTTGGATGTTTTGTTAGATGTGTAAATAAATGCACAAGACAAGCTGGGATGGTTCATTCATAGTATGATTTAATAAACAAACCCAAAACATGAATGAATTATAACAATTAAAATTCTATCATTGCCATCGATCTTTAAAGTTGATGGGCCATTAAACAGGTAGCCAGTGCAGTACATGCAGAACTGGAGTGATAGGGTCCTTCTGAAAAATTCCCACAATTAGCCGAGCAGTAGGATTCTGGACTAGC
This sequence comes from Neoceratodus forsteri, assembly GCA_016271365.2. Lineage (NCBI taxonomy): Eukaryota > Metazoa > Chordata > Ceratodontiformes > Ceratodontidae > Neoceratodus > Neoceratodus forsteri. The sequence continues at coordinate 755,885,980 of CM057449.1, read as the reverse complement.
TGGACCAGATAACCCCATATACAGAGCATCACAGTAGTCAAGCCTAAAGGTGACATAAGCATAAACAATCATTACCAGATCAGCTGGCATGAAATGCGGTTTAACCCTGGTAATGTTATGAAAATGTTAAAAGCCAGATCGGACCACTGCTGACACCTGCTGTTTTAGCATCAACTTTCAGTCCAAAATGATTCCAGAATCTTTGCAGCATCTACAAGTAAGGAAGTGTTTGCCGAATCACCCGTCATGCTGACAGTCATGACTTTAACGATCATCATCACCTCTGTGTTCCTGGGTTAAGACAAAGGCACTCTGAGTTCATTCAGCAAATGAGTTTGATATTTATTGGACCAACTTAGATGTGACAAAAGAACAGAATGCCTAAGCGCTCATTCAAAAGTTTAAGCATTCTGTTCTTTTTGTGACATCTAAGTTGGCCCAATAAAAGGTATCAAATCATTTGCTTCCGGATCAGTTCTTATAAGGACCAATACAGCAACTAAACCAAATCTGTTTGAGTCCATCCAGCAACTGATCTAAGGAAGGCATCACCCCAGCACTGAAGCAGCTTGAACCTTGCCAGGAGTGCAATATAGAGATAGTTGAGGGTCATCTGCATAGCAGTGAAACTCAACACTATACCATCTAATGATCTCACCCAACAGCAGCATGTACACAAAAAACACAGGCGGCAAGAATCAAGCCTTGAGGAATACCACAGGAAGGCACAGAGGCCCTGGAGCTGTATTTACCTACTGTAGTGCCACCTGCTGCATTCTCCCTGTATGTAGGACTCAAATCAGTACAAAACTGTGCTGGAGAGCTTATGTAATTCCTCAGATGATCCAATAACACCCCATGGTCGACCGTGTCGAACATCAAAGAGAAACCCTGAAACAAAGCTTTGGTGTTGTCTGAAAATTTCACATGCAGTATACTTTTGTCACTTGCACTGATATTTTTAACTGTTACTAGTTAATTTAGTGCATCTTATCTGTATATATCCTGACTGTGTATTTATATTGTCATGTCAACTTTTGCATTGATGAATTATGTAATATTTTAACAGTGTTGTGTCCACCCTTGCCTTCCACAGGACACCATTGTAAATGAGATTTCATCTCAATGCTTTTTCTCCTGGGTAAAAGTGTTTTTAAACAATCAAATATATCCTGACTTTCAGCAGCTTTTGACTTTCTCACATATCTAGCCTCGCAGTCTCTTGGTGCTACCCTATAATCTGCTCTGGCCAGGTGACAACCTGTCACTTTCCAACACTCACAGATCATCTTTTTGCTCAGGATCAGTTGCTGTAGGTCCCCTTTAAGCCAAGTGGGTCACTTCTTGGCCCATTTTCACTTATTACTTCCAGGAATGCAGACCTCTACAGCTGCTTACAACACTTCCTTCTGTGAACCCCATGTGTTCGCTGCATTACCAGTCTTGTGCAGCTGCTAAAGATCCCTGGACACCAGGTACTTTATTTGATAAAGTCAACCTTTATTAAATTTTGGATCCTGGTGGTTGAGGCCTGGCTAGAAACATAGAAACACAGAAGTTGATGGCAGATAAGGACAGCAAGGCCATCCAGTCTCCCTGTTTGCAGGGAGAAGGTTACAAGTTGTGCTCACTACCTCTCACCGTTCACTGATATTATCACTGAAATTACCACAACCCTACTGCTGAGAACAAAGTCAAGAGACCCTTTTGCACATGCGTTCTAGGAAACAGTCTTTGAAGGTGAACAGGAAGTCAGCTTCAGCCCTGCCATTAGCCTTTTCAAGACTCCAGTCTGTGCCCAAAAGATAATCATCAATGAATCAGATGTGGCTGTTCCTGTACTTTCCCTGACCAACTGGGAATCATGCTCAGTTGAGATGTTAACTTTCTTGTTTAGGGACCACTCCCTTGGCAGGACTACTCCCCTGCTTAGCTAGTCTGCCTGTTGATTAAGAGATCCCACCAGATGGACTGCCATGATCAATACCAGGCTGGCTTCTGCCCATTGCAGAACCCAAAATAATTTTTCTGCCTTTTTTGTGGCTGCATCTAGGACATTCAAAGGGCTTGAAACAAGTCTCTAATTTCCAGGTAAGGTTGGCTATGTTTTCTCCGCTGATGACCAGAGGCACTGCAGGCTGTGTTTTGGTGCTAAGACTGAACCCACCTTGAGAGACAAACATCCATTATTAAAACCATTTCCTGTGGAGGTGAACATGCATCTCTTTCTCCAATCCTTTCTTGCTGACCACCGGCTAAATTTGCTTTTAAATGGATTCAGTATGGTGAGATTGGCTGAGAACTGATCCCAGTTCCTCTTGAGGAACCATTTATGTTCCCTCATATGAAACTGTACCCAAGGGACAAGATCTACTGAGGCTACCAGCAGACTCTGCAGATAAAGACATTGCTATGTCAAAACTGTCTGGCTGCTGAAATTTCTATAAATAATTCAGCATGTCATTTACTTTCTAGGAGTCTGAAGGATTGCGTAGATCTAGCCAAAATAGGGCTCCCAGTTTTGTAAGGGCTTGGCTGGGCAACAGGGAGCTCTTTTCTTTAGTAATTGTACAGCTGTGATCCTGCAAGAATTGAACTGGGGTTCACACTGCTTACACTGAAGAAGCTCTAATAAGAAAATGTGAATCCCTACATGTGGACAGCTGTAGCTAAAACTACAAGGACCTTTGAATACGTGCTCAGTGCTTATACTGGTCTGAATGGCAGAGCCCTGTATGGAAAGTGTGTGCCCTTAACTGTAAATGGAAGAAACTTCTGATATGAGGGGTCGATCAGGATGTGGAGATAAGCAACTTTAAGTTGATAGATCCAAAGAAATCCTCTGGCATGACCTCTCTGATTGTGAACTGAAAGGACTCTATTAATGAATTGGGGGACTCTGACAGATCTGCTTAAGAATTTCAGATCCAAGACAGGGTGACCCACTTCCTTGTCCTTTTGGGGATGATGAAGTACAGAGAATAAAATCCCCCACATCTTGTTGATACTTTGGTACTGGCATCACTGCTCCAAAAACTTTTTGAGCAAGAATCAGAGAATCTGAAACAATGCATTGCTCCTTTCTATATACCGGGATACTGCAGACAGAAAAAAGGAACTGCCTAATGGTCAGGATACGAATTTGATCATGTATCCCTGAGGGATAGTCTCTAGCACTTCTGAGTCTGTTGAGAACTGGGGGCATCTATCCATAAACCTTGAGAGTCTGTCTTCAGCAATATTGACTAGAGGTGGTTAAGCCAGGAAATTTTCACCTACAGCTAAGTGAGAGTTGTGATAAGGGGCTGGCTTACCTCTACAAGCCAGAGCCTAAGCTGAGCCATAACTGTTGCAGGCTGTCCTCTACATTACTGACTGTGTCCCTCATGAATTACAGGAGAAGAAACATGGAATGTGTCGGCAGAAAAGCTCCAGTAGGTCCATCTAGTCTGCCCAATTTTCCTTGCCTAACACTATACCCCAGACTTGATTTGGCCACAGGTTTCCCTCCCTCCTCCCTTACCTCTGTTTATTATATCCATGTGCCTATCTCACACATGCTTGAAACTCCCAACTGTCTTCGCCACAACTACCTCCTCTGGCAGGCTGTTGCAAGTGTCCACCACCCTTTCTGTGAAGAATTATTTCCTCACATCTCTCTTAAACATCCCCCCTATCAAGCTTCATGGCATGCTCCTGTATTCTGGTGCTCCTCCTATTCAAGAGACTCCCCTTCTGCACTGTGTCTACCCCCATAAGGTACTTCTAGGTCTTAATCATGTCCTCTCTTGCTGTCCTCTTCTCTAAGAAATATATGTTGAATTTCTGCAGCCTCTCCTCTTATGGTTTATCATGCAACCCCCTGCACCATTTTAGCAGCATTCCTCTGGACTGCTTGTACCCTGCTGATGCCCTTTCAGAGGTGTGCCTCCAAAACTGGACACAGTACTCCAGATGGGATCTCACAAGTAAGCAATACAGGGGCAACATCACCTCCCTTCACCTGATAGAGATGCTGCTTCCTCTGCACCCCAGCATCCTGCTCATCTTGCCTGCTTCCCTGTTACACTACCCTGCCACCTTGAGATCATCAGATATGATCACCCCAAGGTCCCTTTCTTGTTTGGCAAATATGAGTATCTCCTCCCCCTCTTATGCACAGCCCCTGGGTTTCCTCATCCAAAGTACATGACTTTGCACTTTGTGGCACTGAAACCCAGCTGCCACACCATAGACCACTCCTCTAGTTTCTACATATCTCTTTGTATTCTCGCAGCCCCCTCCTGAGTGTTCATCCTGTTCTAAATGTTTGTGTCCATCTGCAAAGAGACACACATTCCCTCCAGTTCCTCCACAATATCACTTATGAAGATGTTGAAGAGGATAGAGCCAAATACCAATCCCAGTGTACTTACTGGTCTCGCTCCATCCTCAGAGTGGCTGCCGTTGACCAACATCCTGTGCCTAGTTTTCCAACCAATTTGATACCTAGCACACCACCTTCTCCCCACCCCACCCACCAAGTTTCCCTTATCAGCCTCCTGCATGGAACTGTGTCAAGGCCTTAAGTCCAGATAGGCCACATCCACTTCCTCCCGGCCCACCTATCTAGTTACCCAGTCACAGAAATCTATGAGATCTGTTTGACATGACCGCCTCCCTGTGAGGCCATGCTGCTGGTGGTCCTGCAGTCCATGTCTCCAGGTACTCTCTCAGTTTCTGTTTAACCAGGGACTCCATTAACTTCCCCACCAATGATGTGAAACTGACTGGTCTGTAATTACTGGCCTCCTCCTGTTGCCATTCTTGTGCAGAAGGACCACACTGGCCCTCATCCATTTCTCTTGAACCACCCCATCTCCAATAAGGTGCTCAATGGCACTGCCAAAGGAGTGACTAGCACAGTGCTCCTCAGTTCCTTAAGTACACCTGGGTGAATCCCCTCAGGCCCTATTGCCTTGTTTTCCTTAAGGGCTTCCAACCCCCAGTGGACTCTCTTGTCCATAAATGGACTTGTGTCTACTCCCCCTCTCCCCCCAGTGTCTGTTAATGCATGATGGCCCATTCCACCCTTCCATGTGAAGACCAAGCAGAAATAGTCATTTAAAATTGTTGCTTTTTCTTGGCTGTCCTCTGCACATTCCCCCCTTCTAGTTTCCTGATCTTCACCATACCATCCATTGCCTTCCTCTTTTTGCTCACATAACTGAAGAAAGTCTTATCCTTATTTCTGACCTTCTGAGCAATCCTTTCCTCATTCAAAAGATTGGGAGGAGGTGCACTAAAATTCAATAAGAAAGTCATCGCTTCAAACTGTAGTCCTTTTAAAAATAGTTTTATTACAATATTCAGTAGGCATACACCCTCAACCTTTCACCTGTATACATACTAGGCTTCCTTAGGAGGTTGGCTTTTATTCAGTTAGAAAATCTTTAAACATTCACTCTTATTCCAAAACTAAATATATCAAATGGCCTCACTGCTCAGTGTCCTCTGTATGGAGGAGTTATGAATCTCAACTGTGGTCAAGTTGACCACCTTTTAGTCAGATGTGCACCTGGACAAACCCAGCACTTATGTGAGCAGAAGGTTACAAAGAAAATTCACATGAAATGAAGCTGTAGTAGGTTTGCTGCCACCCCAATGTTTGCAAATCATCCAAAAGAGTGGGGGGGCAGGAGGTGCACTAAAATTCAATAAGACAATCGTCACTTCAAACAGCAGTCCTTTCTATGGTCTTATTACAAGATTCAATACGTGTACATCCCCAATGCTTCACCTGTATACACAGAAGAATTCTTCAGGAGGCTGACTTTTAATCAGTTAGAAAATCTTTAAAACATTCATTCTTATTCCAAAACTGAACCAGATATCAAATGGCCTGACTGTTCAGTGTGCTTTATAAGGGGTTATGAATCTCAACTGCGGTCAAGTTGATATTCTTTTTATTTACTTATTGAAGTTCAACCCTTTGAGTCAAAGACTCTTTTGCAAAGGCTCCACGTCAGGTTTACAAACAAAGAAGACACAAAAAAAATTACTGGAGATTAATACAGTACATTCTACATAGTATACGAGTATACAAATAATACAGCACATTATACATAAGTGCATCATAAATGAGGGCGGAGTGCATGGCAAAGAAACAACAAGGCAATTAGATTTAAAACAGACAGGATACGAAACATTACAGAAAATTAACACAGTACATAATACATAGAATAACAGTATACAAGTAATGCAATGCATTATACATAATTGCATCATAACTAAGGGCGAAGTACATGATAATGAAACAAACATGGTGCAAGCAGTACTAGTAACCACGTAAACAGATAGGAAATTAAAGAAAAGAAAGGAGACCAGAAGGAAGTCGGTTAAGGAGAGTTGTGAGACAGCTTGGGGGTAGGAGAAAATTGAGTAGAGGGTGTATGTAGAGAAGGACGAGTAGGAAAGAGGCAGGTAAAGGATGAGTAAAGGGCAAGAGGGAACAGAGTGGGGAGGAGAAATTAGACCAAGATAAGGTGGGAGGAGTTGGGGAAATTGAGGGACAAGTCATGAGTTGTCCCAGATTGACCAGTAAAAGCTAGGAGCAGTCACAACTATTCACAGAGAGTAGGTGCTGGCAAAGTTTAATTTTAAAGGGACTTTTTACTCAGAAGTGCATCTGTGCAAACCCAGCATTTATGTGAGCAGAGGGCAGATCCAGCACTGTCCCGTCCCTAGTGGAATCTTTAACCAGCTGCCCGAGAAATGCCACTTGCAGGGAGTCTAAGATAACCCTGTTCCTAGCTGTAGCTGCAGCCTGGATTTTCCAGTGCACATCTGATAGATTAAAGTCATCCATAATTATTACTCCCCCTTTGTTTGCCATTTTGTCTATGGCTCCCCCCAAACCCTATCCATAGATTCACCCCTGTGCTGGTTACCTGTACATCACCTAAATGTGCATAAATGCCCCTGACCCCATCTCCAAGTCAGCCCAAAGAACCTCCAGCCCCTTCTTCTCCCCGACGTGACCTTGTAATTCTGTGGCCTTAATATAGTAACTTCCTTTACATATGAAACCACCCCCTTCCTTTTCTCACTGTTCTGTCCTTGAGGAGTTGAAAGTTGGTTTTCAGCCACTGCATTAACTGCTCAGGCTGACAAAAAATGCTTGCTTTGATCATAACTTGCTTGGCTTGACCTTGGCTCTTAATTGTTTATAGACATCAAGCTGAACCAAGCCAGACTCAAGCCTGCTCTGGCTTGCTCAACTCTACCACAGCATGAGAAGCCCACACACCTCAACTGGACTTACACTAATAGAAGTTGGAACCTCTGCCTTTAAATGATCAACACGATGCCTCTGAATGAGGAATATCTAAAACAAAGGAACTCTCCCGAGAATGAGTTATAGTTTCCAGAAGATTAACAGCAAAAATTTGTTCTAAAATCTTAATTACCTCAAAACAATAAGTTACTCACCTGTAACAGTAGTTCTAGGAGTGGTTTATGGTGTTCATCCACACTTAGGCAGTGTCCTATCCCTTTAAGAGTTCACCGGAATGTCTTCAAGCTGGTTCCTCCTACCAACTCAGGTGGTAACTCCCTCGGCACCAACCCGTGATGTCAAATCTTACCTGCTGAAAGCAAGACCAGTGTGCCACTTGCCAGGGGAGGTTGTGTGGGTCGTGTGGATGAACACCATATACCACTCCTAGAACTACTGTTACAGGTGAGTTACCTGTTTTTCTAGAGACATGGATACGGTGTTCTATCCACACTTAGGCAGATTCCTATCAGTTCTACGGGAGGAGGGGGCAAGGTGCACACCCCCTATTAGGGAAGCAAAATTGAGAACTGAGGCCCCAAACCAGCATGACTCAAGGTCGATGTGGTAGGGAAATGAAGGTGTGCTGATTTCAGGTAGCAGCCCTGCAGATTTCCTGGATAGGGACATCCTGGAAGCAGCCACCAAGGCAGCAGTATGGCAGGTGGAATGAGAGCTTAGCCCTACTGGAGGCTCCCTACCCACCAACCTATAGCAGAGGTCAATACAAGATACAATCTATCTGCCAGTCATCTGCATAGCTGCCAGTCTGCTAGGTGTGGCTTCAGTGTAGTGACAATAGCTGGTGAACTTCTTCCCAAACTCCATCGATGCACCTTATAATAATAGCGCTACTTGCCAGGTCCAAAATATGGAGCCTGTGCATGGCCTCCAAGGTGTGGCTGGTAACGTACACTGGGAGATTAATCATCTGATTAAGATGAAGATCTGACACAACCTTCAGGAAGAACTTTGGGTTGGGGCAAAGGACAACCTTGTCCCTGTGGAAGACCAAGAAAGAAGACTCCACCGATAGCGGCTGGAGCTCACTGATTCATCTGGCTAACATGATAGGCTCATTGAATCGTGGAAGAGAGGTCAACTGTCCGAGTTCCCACTAATCCTGCGAACACGGTCCGGGGTGACCAACAGCCGATGGGGTAAACCCTTACCTGCCAAGGCATCCATAGTCAGAGTGCCGGTCATCGGCTGTTTAGGTGGCGACTTCACTGGAATCAGTGGAGAGGCCAGAGGGGCCTGCTGGGACTGTATGAATCAGCTTCGGCAAGGTGGGGTCTGCTTCAGCTCCAGTAGTGGCACCCAAGAAAGGGCCGGGGTGGCCAGAATCAGGTTCACCTGGGTCAGCCAGAGCTGCTGGCACATAAGCTCCTCATAGTGTTGATGCAACTTGTGCCAGTGCCTCCTCCTCGTCACGATGCAATAGCGGTGGCGACACTGCCCAACACCGAGAGTGTGAATATCGAGATCGACGCAAGCTGCATGAGTCGGGCTCAGACAGCGGACATCAACCTCAACCACCAGAGGGACTGGCTGTGGGTCTCAGAGGGGCCAGCAAAGGCCAAGGCCTCTCTTGGTCTGGGTGCTTCAGGTCAAGAGTGTCAGAACAGTGCCTGGTCTGTCCCTCCTTGGGAAAGTGGAAGGACCGAGTCCTAGAAAGGGAGGTACTGACCTCATCAGCAGACAATGGGTCAACAGGTTTGAGAAAAACCTCGGGGGTGTCGACTGAAGTCTCAACTAACTTGCCCGATGGGGAGACTGTGGGGTCAGTGGCTAAAGCTGAAGCACCGACCATAGTCGGCAACTCTGGCAAAGCATGGGAAATCAGAGGCCCTAGAGCGCTCCCGATTCTACGACTGATGACAAGAACTCTTTTTGGTCCCTTTATCTCCTTTTTTTGATCTTTTAGATGTTGTGCCCGATGGACCCCAGCCATGGGTGGGAAGGGCCTGCACAGTTCCTAAATTCCCTGTAAAGGAGGTACCCATAGAAAGCGGCCAAAAGGCTGAAGCCAAGGAAACCTGTGCTGCGGCCTGAGACGTGGCCTCCTCAAATGCTGAAAGTTATATGGCAGACCCGTTAGCTGTGGAGACTACCCGATGGGCATCCTTAGATTTCACAGGCAGGTCCCAATCATCCGGATATCCGAGGAGAAGGCAGGCTATATGATCCTTCAAAGTGAAGAGATGAAAGGTGTGGCAAAGGCCACAAGCCTGGGTATCATGTTCGTGGCCCACGCAGTACACATACAATGTCAGCAGATCAGTTCGGGACATCTGCACAAAACCACATTTCAGGAACCCAGGAGTGGACTTTGCATCATCCATGATGGAGGTGAGAAGTAAAAGATTGAAGACAAGTTTTTATTAAAGTTTGAAGAAATAAAACAAAGGGTCTCTTCAGCTTGAGAGCAGTAAGGAGGCAACCTTCTTCTTCCAGTGGAAAGGAAAATCTGACATCATGGAGTGGTGCCTAGGGAGTTACCACCCAGGTGGGTGGGAGGAGCAAACTTGAAGACATTCTGATTTACTCTTAAAGGAAAAGACACTGCTTAAGTGTGGATAGAACACCATATCCACTTGCCTAGAACCATAGTTCTAGGAGTGGTATGAGGTTCACATCCACTCTGGCAATTTCACCGGGAATAGTTTTGATAGACCAGACCTTTAGCTAAACTCCACTCCCTCCCACTCGGCTGGTACTCATCCCTTGACTCACCATGATGTCAGATTGCATGCTGGAAGCAGGAGTTTGTGTGCCATGTGCTAGGGGTGGCTGGGTGGGTTGCGTGAATGTGAACCCTATACCACCTCCTTGAAGTACAGCATGCTTACAGGTTAGCAAACTATTTTTCTAGGGGTGTGGATATGGTTCACTATCCACACTCTGGTAGACTCATATTCCTAGCAGTCCTCTGGAAGGAGGGGGCAAGGCATCTACCCCTATTTGACAAACAGAGATTGGAGACCTGAGGTCCCAAAACCAGCATCCCAGTGTGATTCAAGGTTGATGCAAAACATGACTTCAGCGTTAAGTCACAAATAGCTGGTGAGCCTCTTCACGAACTCCAGCCATGTGTACCACATAAGAGAGTGTCCTCCACAGGTCCAGAGTATGGAGCCTGCAGTCAGCCTTCTGAAGATGGGTTGGTGAAGTACACTGGTAAGTTAATCACCTGGATAAGGTGAAACTATGATACCACCTTTGGGAAGAACTTCAGGTTGGGGCAAAGGATGACTTTGTCCCTGTTGAAGACCATGCAAGGAAACTCTGAGATTGCTTGGAGCTCCCCAATCCTTCTGGAGGATGACATAATGGCCACCAGGAAGGCTGTTTTCCACAACAGATATAACACCTCACACCTGTGCATTGGCTCAAAAGGCTTGCCTATGAATATCACCAATACCAGCAGTAAGTCCCACGGTGGAAGTGGATCACACATTGGAGGGGATATGTGGTCAAGGCCCTTGAAAATGCACCCTACCATCTTCTCCTGGGCCACTGTCTGCTAATCGCCCCATACCAGGTAAGCAGAGATGGCTGCCAGGTGCACCTTAAGGGTCGTCACCAGCAGTCCCAACTGGGAAAGGGACCAGAGGTAGTCCAAGTTGCTAGCCACAGGGCAGACAGGGGATCCAGCTCCTTTCCCTGACACCAAATGGAAAACTTCTTCCATTTAAAGGCACTGCATGTAGGGGTCGACTCTTCCCTGGAGAATTCCACAATGTACAGTACATTCTCCAACAGACATGAAGCCTGGAACTCTAACTGCGAAGGTAGAGGGACTGACATTACCTGTTGTCTGGTTAGGATAGGGCATATATGGGGGCCAAAAATGCGGACAGGTCAGATCTTTAATCCATTAAGGACTCCAGGAGTAGGGATATGAATGATTAATGTGCGCACTTTGTCACCACCTACTCTAGGCACTCTAGGGAAATTTAAAAGATTTTGGAGAGAAACTGGAAAATCTTGGAGGCTGATCCAATTTGGTGAATATAACTAAAGAGAGACCAAAAATGGTGTTTGTGAGAGGCAGAAACATTAAAGATAGGGTAACAGTTATCTACCAGGGGTCAGCACAAACAATACTCTTTCTAAGAGAACATCCTTATCAAAGGGCACATTCCAGTGTGGAAATTGTAAATGTTGTACACACATTAACAGGCACAGGACATTCACTACCCAGAATAACTAAGGATTATGAAATCAGGGATTTTGTGAATTGTCAGACTGAGAATATAGTGTATGTAGCAACCTGTCTATGTGGGGCCGCTTATGTGGGAAATGTGCAAGACCACTGAAGTTACGGATTGGTGAACATGTGAGGTCAATATCGGAATAGAGATGATAAGAGTGCCTCTAAACATGTTAAGAGTATGAACAGCTCCACAAATTCAAATTGTGTGGTATTGAGCAAGTGCAGATAAATATGGGAGGTAGGACACTGAGGCTTAAATTGGCTGGAGAGAGAGGCCTACTGGATCTTACCATGGTGCACTCTATCCACCGGTCTCAATGACAAGACTGACTTGATTCCATATTTGAAACATCATAAGTAGGTGAATATTCAGACTTTGTAAGAGATAGTGAGGAAAGAACAAGAAGATACATATAAAAGATGCAGTGGTCAGGAGTTATATGCCCATACTGTGTGGGAATACTGCCATTTGGGTTAGAATACTAAAAGTGGAAAAATGTGAACAAGCATATCAGTGAAATACTATACACATACAAAACAGTATAGAAATATGGAGATTAGAAGTAAAAAATAGATTGTTCAGACGATAGCACTTAATTATTGCACCTCTGGAATTTTTGTGTATCTTTTGATTAACTTGTGCACTTCTTGATTATATTTCATCTAGGATTCTGAGGAATGAGCCTGTGGTTACCAGACTCTGGACTCAAAAAGGAAAAAAGTAATATTTCCAAAGACTGGCTCTGTTCTTCCAGCATTAGTGGTAATGGTTATTTTAGATACAAATGTACATAATAACGCATTAATTATGTGTGAATTTGCTTAGAAAATGCATTTTTTATGTGTTTATATATGTTAAGCTGCTAAATGAGGGCTATTCAATGTATTTATTGGCACTGAGCACTTTTCACTTTATAACATGTAATGGAATGAAGGTAATATAGCTTTAAGAGGCTGTCCTATTTAAGAGAATGATAAATGTGCATTTATACTTCCCCCTGATGACGTGCTAGTGCAAGAAACTGGTCGGGATTTTGTTTGTCAGCAGGGTATCAAATGTTGGTGACATTTTTAAAGTGAATCTTGAATAAACTATGGTTTTCATCCAGTAGTGGTGAGTGCAGTTTATTGTGGATGGTATGATATTTATTTACCGTAGCATCTGGTTCAGTGGAGCTGTTTTTGCCAAGTGCTGTTGCCTGGTAAGCAGATCTGGGCAGAGAGGCAGTATCCACGGAGGTCTGCTGCTGAGGCTGAGGAGATCTGTGTACCAGAACTGCTGTGGCCAGTCGGGAGCTATCAGGATCATCCACGCCTTTTTTTTTCTGGGCTTGACCACCACTATGTGGATCAAGGGAGGAAGGAAGATGTAAATGAGGCCTAGGGCCTTGTGAAGGAATTACCAGCTGTGTGCCGGACTGTTGGGGTAGGCACAAAACAGCCTCAGTTTGCTATTCTCCCAAGAGGCAAACAGGTCCATCAAGAGTGTTTCCATTCATTAGAAGAGGAGGTTCACTACCTTGTGATGCAGGGACCACTCTTGTAACATCTCTCTTACCTGCTGAGAGTCCACCAGCTGATTGTTCTCTCTTGTGATATGGATCACCAGGAGATCTGCACCCAGGCTGTGCATGAGGGACCAGGTGCAGAAGGCCTCCTAACAAAAGGGAAAGGAGTGGGTTCCGCCCTGCCTTTTCAGTTAGAACATGGTCATGGTGTTGTCTGTCTGGACCTGCATGACCTGACCCTTGACTAGCAGAGCAAACTCCATCAGAGCCAGATGCACTGCATGGAGCTCCAGCAGGTTTATGTGGTGATGGGACCCCAAGGTGACCAGAACCCATGGGATCTGTGGTCTCCCAGGTGCACTCCCTACCTGACCAGACATATCTGTCATGAGAGTGATGGTTGGTTCTGGACGGACAAATATGATGGATTCCTTCCTTCCTTCAGGTGTTCTGAGATCAGCCATCACTGGATGGGATCCCACATGAGATGCATCTCTGTGACTGGCTGGTCCAAGTGGCCTAGGTGCTGGGACCACTAATAGCACAACTCCCACTGAAGGAGACGCACTGCCCAGAAGACTCAATGGGCCATGCTGATACAAGATGCCATGTACCCCTGCAGTCTCATGAATCCCGGGTGAGATCCCAACCTGAAATGATCGGGCAAATGAGGTAAGATCCAATGTTTGGGCCACAGGGAGGCAAGCCTTGGCCTGCAGAGTGTCTAGTTCTTCCCCAGTGAACTTGATCACCTGCTTCACTACCAGTTTGGCCTTGTCTGGGCTGACCAACAGGCCCAAGTTTCAGCATCTCTGGACCACTGCACACCCTTTCTGGATGGACCAAGGAAATGATAGGAGGCATACTCAGAATGGCAGAAAAAGGGGAAATATTGTTGATGGGGGACCTGAATATGCCAGATGTTAACTGGAGCACATTTGCTGCAGCCACATCCAAGAGCAGGGTCATTCTCGATGCCCTACAGAGGGCATGCCTTAGACAGCAAGTATTGGAACCCACTCGGGGTGGGGAGCAGTCTTAGACCTGGTATTCTCAAACAGGGACGGTGAGAGGATCTCAGATTTAGAAGTGGGTAGCCATCTGGGAACAAGCGAACATCAAACAGTGCAGTTCATGATAAACACAGCCGTAGAATCAAGCCATACAAAAGCAAGGGAACTGGACTTTAAGACAGCAGACTTTGGCAAAATGGGAGAATGTCTAAGGAATACACTATCAAGTGGGAAGGAAGGAGGGTGGAGGAACAATGGGAAAAATCAAAACTGCCATCACAGAGACAACAAGCCTTTGTGTGAAGCAAATAAACAAAACAAATGAAGGAAAAAAATGCTATGGTTCTCCAAAGAGGTAGCAGGGCAGGTTAGGGAGAAAAGATAGCATTCAGGAAGTATAAGGAATCACAGAAGGAGCAGAACAGAGAACTGTATCAGTTAAAGCAGAAGGAAGTGGGAAGGTAGTCAGAATAGCAAAGGCCCAAACTGAGGAAAAGACAGCCAAGAGGGTGACAGTGGAAAGGCAGAGATACTGAATGAATACTTTTGGAGGAGTCACGTGATGGGAATCGACTTGCTAGCAGCTCTCTCTCTGTGCTCCTACTCCTCCCTGGAATAACTCCACTTTTTACCGTTAAAACCATCCTGTTGGCTTATCTGCCTTCGTGGGCAAGTTCCTGGACTGTTGTGGAGATTCTATTCGGCATTCAGTTTAAGTATGAAAGCTGAAATGCGCAACTCTCTTCCACGGCATATTCCACCACCCACACCTGGACAAGGCCACAAAAAAGTCTAAGGCCCAAGTTTTGGAAGCAAGCCGTACACCAGCTAAAACATCAGGGACTACACCCTTGATGGAGGGCGCTTTTCAATGAGTTTCTCCTTCCATGAAATGTTTCAGTCCCTACAAAACAGCTAAAATCCTTGGCCATGTCACTTGAGGACTTACACAAATGCACCAGATACAATGAGGTGCGACTTGTGTCTCTGGAGCGGCAGGTGGATCACTTAGATCCTGAGCTCGCTGCATTGAAGCAGAAGTCAGCACGTTTAGAAGCCAAAGCTGAGAACTTGAGGGTCAGAGCCACCGTAATAACATATAGTGGTAACTGGGTTGCCTGAAAAGAGGAAGGTTCTGGCCCTGTTCTGTTTTTTCATAAGTTCGTGGAGAAGCTGGCTGGTCCTTCACCCTTTGGTGCTTGCTACTCCATCGAGTGAGCACATCATGCTCTGCGCCCCATGCCCCCAGCAGGATCACCACCAAGGCCACTTATCTTTCATTTTTTGAATTACTTAGAGTGGCAGCACTTTTTGTCCAAAATTTGGGAGCTCCAGGAAGTTCACTGGGAAGGAAAACACATCAGGATAGCACAAGATCTCCTGAGCTCAGTCCGGCAGTGGCGCACGGCTTTCCATCCCATCAGTACCAAAATTATTCTGCCGGTATCAAGTTCAGGATGGGCTACCCAGTTTGACTGCAGGTTCTTCTTCAGGACGAATGGAAAACCTATGAGTCTCCAGAGCTAGCTCTTACCAAACTGAAGCAGGCTCTGCCTGATTTGTTTCGGGATCGTTGATCTCTGAAGCAGGGTAGGGCTCAGTATTACAAGACTGTGTAAGTCTTTTTTTATTTGGTGTTACAATGGAGGCATTTTATTGGGCTTAAGTTCATCTATGTGTTGCTGGGAACCAGTGGACTTGGATTCACCTGGCCATGCAAAGGGAGGACTGGGTCTGATTTTTGATGTTTGTACTGGACTTTTTCCTTGCTGCTTCCCACCTCAATCTTCGACACTACACTCCCTTACCACTATGTTTGTCACTCTTTTTCCACCTTTGGCTGTGCCAGTAAATTGTCTCAGGGATCTCCCTTTGAATTGTGGCCACTGGACACTGCCAGGTCAGATTTTTATCTTTAGCTAGGAACTGGACAGTATTTGGCAGCTTTCTTGCTTCTGTTCAGCATTGTGCCACTGCTGTGACTGCCAGATAGCGTAAAAGAGAACTCTACATATGCCATGTCCTGGCGGTATTCAATACACGCTAAAGACACTGGGTAGTGAAGTTTTCTCTGGGCATAATGGATGCTTCCAGTGTGGACTTTGACTCCTGGAACTGTTTTGTACCTGATCATCACACACTGTTACATGGGTGGAAGACTTACGTTTTTTGTGATTTATAAATGGGTATGCGAGGGTTCCCAGTCTTATGGAAATGGGTCTCTCTCAGCTTCTTAGGGGGAGCAGCTAAAGACTGCATTTTGGAAGCAGTCTGATGTTGCCCTGTTGTGATGTGCCACCCATGAACTGGCTCCTGTCTCAACCATCATGCCTGGACTAAATTTTTTTTCGACTTTTTCCTCCTTTCATGTCTTGGGGAACTCTCTCAGGCATCCCTTCCCTGTGCCTGCCCACCTGAGATCTGCTGCGGTCCCTGCCCTTCTCTCCCCCCCGCCAGCTCCCTGGTTTGACTCCACCGAGGAGGGTAGCCTGACCACTTACTCGGGCTCCTTAAGAGACAGACTCTGGCAAGTGGGCAGGGCCCAGGTGGAGAGCGATGAGGCTCGGCCCAGTCAGTTCTGGCGCTGGGCATGGAGGAATGGTGTCGTCACCTTTCCCCACAAGCCGGGTGTTTCCTCTTTTCTGTCCCACCCTCCCTTTCGTGTGCACCCCTCAACTCTAGGCACACGGCAACCTTGCCAGCGTCGGACACACTGTAACATGCTGTCTGTGCCTCTGCGGCACCCCTGGTCTCCACCAGGAGTCGCCAGAGCACTGGTACATCCCAATACCCTCCCCCCGGGACAGGAGAGCTGCCCACCGGGTGCTCTATCCGATCCCTCCCTTGCTGACCCCCGGCACTCAAGCTCACTCTTGAACTCGGGTTACTAGCGTGGCCTGAGGTGTGGCATCCAGCACCTCAACCCTCAGCGCCACTGGGCCGGCTATGCCTGGACTAATTTGGGGACTCACGTTTGAACTTCACAGTTACAGTTTTTTTTTGTCTGTTTTGATTTAATTGTAATGTATTGCCTGTTTGCCGGGGGGCTCCACGACTGTCTATGTATCTACTTACTGTTCATGGGATATTACCTCAAGTGTTAGGGAACTGATTTATGGTCCCTCCAGAGTCATGTTATCGTCTCACAAAGGTGGAGGGTGGGGGCTCTGCTTTAGTAAAATGAGTAACGGTTCTGTAATAGTGTGGATTTGGGTTGCTGAGCTCTCATTAGTACTTGTTGGGGTTTTCAGGGGAGGGTGGGAGGAACAGGGGTTTATTGTAGTGAGGACTGCCTCATCATGGGCCGTAAGTTATTATTTGGAGGGTGGGTGGGTGGGTACTCTGAGGTTCCTGGTTCCTGGCGATTATTATTTGCCACTTGGCATCTTCTTGTTTAAAGTAGGAATCCATGTGCTTATTGGTACAGGAATTTTATTATTTCATTTCCAGCTTTTGGTTCACTGGGGCTGTTGTTGGAATTGTTTGTTTATTGTAGGAGTATTTGTTGGGGGCATGGTGGGCTGGATAGGAAGGACTTTTCTTGGGGGGTTGGGAGGAGAGCAGCAGAATGGATGTGCTACTTTTTTTTTTTTTTTTTTAGCTTTGGGTACCTGATGCGGCTTTTGTCCTCTCCTCAATCCCTCAAACCTGATGGCCAATTTTGTAGTTTCTCACCTGGAATGTCCGGGAGTATGTGCCAAGTCTAATAGGTACCAAATTATTAAATATTCACCACTTTAAGGGATATTTCTTTTCAAGAAACCCACCACCTAGAAGGGAAGTGCCCTTTTTCGGAGGCAGTGGGTAGGACAGGTTTTCACTCATGGGGACAGTACTCAGAGTAGGGGGTGGCAGTTCTTTATCTCAGTGTGTCCAGTTTCATTGTTTAGAGTACTTGAGGGACCCCAAGAGTAGATTTATGTTCCTACAGGGACTCTGGACAGAGTGGAAGTATTGATTGGCTGCCTTACGGCCCAACGAGACACTCACTCCTTTTTACCGCCCTCGCTTCCATGCTAGCTCCTTTTTCTCTCTTCCGATATTAAGGTGGGGGTTGGAATCTTCCCTTCACCCCTGATTTGGATCGGTCAGATGGGCATCGGGCTGGCCTATCCCCTGCTCAGTGTGCCCTCAGAGAATTAACAGACTTTCTGGGTATATGTGATCCATGGAAAGTACTACACACTGATTCTAGGGAATTCACCTTTCACTCCGTAGTCCATGGCTCCTCCTCCCAGTTAGATTGTACACTTTCATTCTCAGGATAGAGATACGACCAGGAAGCTTAATAATCAGCTCCTGAAGGAAGAGTGGGTAGTTCAACATATTTGTGAGCATACAGACCTGTTCATATCAACAAATCAGGGTACTGCTAGTTGAGTGGATTTAAAGTGGTGGGTCCTAAAATGCTATCTTAGAGGGGAGTCTGTCTGCCTTGCCTCCACCAGGAAGCGTAAGTGTGAGCGAGCAGCGTCAGACCTACTCACCCACATATGGGATATTGAGAGGAATTTATCCTCATCCACCCCAGACTCCACTCACTGGGATCTCCTGGTATTGAGGGACCAGTATACATAGATGTTACGAGAGAAGGCAGAGTTTGCCATCCTTAGGACCAGAGTCCACTATGTGGATCAGGGTAAAAAAGCTGGGAATTTGCTTGCGTTGCAGGTGGAAAAACAGAAGGCTTCCCGATTGATTATTACAACTGGTCATCGCCGGACGAAGCCTCAAATCTACCCTCGGGATACTGCCTCTGAATTTGAGAGTCACTATTGTTCCCTATACAGTCTGATGGTTAATTCCTCCTCTTGAGCTCAGTGAAGGACTATCTGAATGCCACCCCTCTCCCTGTTGTCAGAGACCCAGAAACACTTTCTAGTGGCACCGCTAATAGAGTCAGAAATGTTCTCTGCAATTCAGTCCCTCCCTGCTGACAAGAAACCTGGCCGACATGGATTCTCTCCTAATTTCTACAAGGTCTTTTCCACCAAACTAGTGCCACTGCTGCTGGGGTTTTACCAGAGACTTCTTGCCTCTGAGGCACTGGACGAGTCCCTGCTAGAAGCCTTGATCATGGTCCTTCATAAACCTGGCAGGCCTCCAGAGCATGTATTCAGCTACCAGCTGATATCTCTGCTAAATTGTGACATCAAAATATTGGCAAAAATTCTTCCTGGCAGACTCAGGAAGGTCCTGCCATTGCTTATTTGCCTCGAGCAAGTGGGATTCATGGTCACCAGGTCATCATCGGATCTTCAAAAGCTGGCCCATATATTCTCCACGTCCAGGGAATCCGAGCACCCTATGGCTCTGGTCTCCCTGGACACTGAGAAGGCTTTTGACAGAGTGGACTGGCAATTTTTATTTTGTACCTTACAAAGGTTTGATTTTTCCGCCCCAGTTCACTGGTTGGATAAAACAACTAAAACCCTGTACTCCTCTCCTAGTGCCTGGATCTATCATAACAGGGTCTTTTCCCCTTCGTTCCCTCTATATTCGTGCACTAGGCAAGGATGTCCCCATTCCCATTGTTGTTCAATCTCTACCTTGAGCCCCTACTCCTCAAGTTAAAGGCCAACCCTTCAATCCAAGGAATATGGATCTGGTCACACATCCTGACTCTGCATATGTCCCCATCTCTCTGTCCTTGGAGCAGGAATTGATTTCTTCATCTGGTATATCTCCTACAGCTTTGTTCCATGCCCACTCCAAGGACCTTCTCTTACATAGATACATAGACAGTGTTGGCAGATAAGGGCCTATGGCCCACCCAGTCTGCCCATTTGAGCTTGTAAGTTCAGTTAATGTTTTCCTAGAAGTCTGTTGCCCCTTATCCATGACCTCCAGAATTCCTTTATGTCTGTCCCATACATTCTTAAATCCTGTGATTGCTTCAGCCCCCCACCACTTCCTCTGGCAGGGTGTTCCACTTGTCCATCACCCGTTCTGTGAAGAAATTCTTCCTCACGTTTCCTCTGAATCGTCCTCCCTCCAAATTCATCCCATGCCCTCTAGTCCTGGAACATCTTTTTCGCTTAAAAATAGTGTATTCCTGCACCCTGTTCCTCCCTGTAAGATACTTGTATGTCTCTATCATATCCCCTCTCTCCCTCCTCTCCTCCAGGGAGTACATGTTCAGTTCCTTCAAACTGTCCTCATAGGACTTGTGATGCAATCCATGTACCATCTTTGTTGCCCTCCTCTGAACCTTCTCTACCCTGTCTATGTCCTTATGTAGGTAAGGTTTCCAGAACTGTACACTGTACTCCAGGTGGGGCCTCACTAGTGTCTTGTATAATGGAATTATGACCTCCCTTTTCCTGCTGGTGATGCCCCTGCCTATGCATCCCGCATCCTATTTGCTTTACCTGCTGCCTTGTCACACTGTTTCCCTACCTTGAGGTCATCAGAGATGATAACCCCAAGATCCCTTTCCTGCTTGGTGCATGCTATATCCTCACCCCCCAACTGATATATTGTGCCAGGGTTTTTGTGCCCCATATGCATTATCTTGCACTTCTTTGCATTGAATTTCAACTGCCAAACCCCTGACCATTCTTCAAGTTTCTGCAGGTCCTTCTCATTCTGTCTACACCCTCTGTGTGTCTACTCTGTTACAGAGCTTTGTGTCATCAGCAAACAGTGAAATTCTGCCTTCTAGGTCCTGCACAATGTCACTGATGAAGATTTTGAATAGGACCCGTCCCAGCACTGATCCCTGTGGTACCCCACTGGTCACTCTTCCCTCTGTGGAGTGACAGC
Source organism: Neoceratodus forsteri (assembly GCA_016271365.2). Taxonomy (NCBI): domain Eukaryota; kingdom Metazoa; phylum Chordata; order Ceratodontiformes; family Ceratodontidae; genus Neoceratodus; species Neoceratodus forsteri. The sequence continues at coordinate 755,865,160 of CM057449.1, read as the reverse complement.
CATTTACCACCACCTCTGTGTCCTGCCGCCCAGCCAGCTACCTACCCACCACACTACTGTCCTGCCCACACCATATTCCCCAGTTTGTGTAATAGTCTTCTGTGTGGCATAGTGTCAAAGGCCTTACTGAAGTCCAGATAGGCCATGTCCACTGCCCTCCCGTGATCCACCTCCCTGGTCCCCCAGTCAAAAAATTCAATGAGGTTGGTCTGACATGACCTCCCCTGGTGAAACCATGCTGCCTTGGGTCCTGTAGTCCACTGACAACCAGATGTTCCACCAATCTCTCCTTCAGTAGTGCTTCCATGATCTTCCGCAGTACCGAGTTGAGGCTGACTGGTCTGTAGTTCCCCGCTTCCTCTTTGTTCCCACTTTTGTATAAGGGGACTACATTTGCTATCCTCCAGTCTTTGGGTACCTCCCCTGTTTCCAATGATCCGCTAAACAGGATAGCCAGAGGTTCAGCCACCACCTCTCTTAGTTCTTTAAGGACCCTTGGGTGCACCCCATCTGGCCCCATTGCTTTATCAACTCTTATTACTTCCAGTTCCTTCAGGACCCTTTCTCGTGTAAAGGGACTTGTGTTCATTTCTGCACCATTCTCACCCCTTGTACTCCCTTCAGACCCATTACCCTCCTCTTCCTCAGTAAAGACTGAGCAGAAATACCTGTTCAATATGTCAGCTTTACTGTTGTCATCCTCCACGCCCCCATCCTCCCCTTCAGTCTCTATCCCTCCTTTGCCTTTCTTTTTTCACTTATGTACCTGTAAAGGTTTTGTCCCTCTACCCACTGATTTTGCAATGTGTTCTGTCTGAGCCTTGGCTCTACTGACCTTCCTGCCTCCCTTGCTTCTCCTGGTACTTCTCCCAACCCCTTCTGCCTGTGTCTTTTGTATTGCCTGAATGCAATCTTATTGGCTTTCATCTTTTGCTACCTCTTTGAAAACCATAATGGTCTCCTCTTCCTTTCCTCTTGCTAACCTGCTTAATGCATAATTCTGTTGCTCTTATAATCCCCATTTTAAATACTGCCCACTGTTCCTCAACCCCGATTCCTGCCTCATTCCCTTAATGCCTCTTTCAAGTATCTCCCATTTTCCCAAAGTCTGCCCCCCTAAAATCCAGGATACGTGTTTTTGTGTGGTTTGGTTCTGCTCTTTCCGTGATTTCAAACCACAATGACTGGTGGTCACTGTTCCCCAGGTGCTCCCCCACTGTTACCCCATCACACTGTTCCTGTTTGTGAGCCAGTATTGCCGTCTGCCGAGTTGGTTCCATGACCAGTTGCTTGAGGAAGGCACCCTGAAGGGAGTCCAGGATAAATCTGCTCCTAGTTGATGCTGCTGCTGGGATGCTCCAGTCCACGTCTGGAATATTGAAGTCTCCAACCAGTACTGCCTGACCCTTGTCTGCCATCCTTTGGATAGCTAGCATCAGCTCCTCATCTGTTTCTTCCTCCTGGGCTGGTGGGCTATAGACACACCTGTGCGGATGGCTGGCCCCATTTTCCTTTCCAGCTTAACCCACAGTATCTCTCCCCATTTGTTCCTCCTGGATCTCTGTGGCCCTTATGTCATTTTCACATACAGTGCCACTCCTCCTCCCTTCCTGCCTGCCCTGACTCTTCTGAATATGTTGTAGCCAGGTATGGCCATCTCCCAGTCGTGGTTATCATTACACCAGGTTTCAGTGATGGTCACAGTGTCCAGGTCTGACTGCACCACGACAGCCTCCAGATCTTCCATCTTGTTGCTAAGGCTCCTGGCATTTGCACACATAGCTTTCCATGCTTTGACCTCCCTAGACTGTTTCGCTGTTCTACTCCAGCCCCTTCCTTAGTTGTCCTTTATCTCTGGTTCTCCTTGCTGTCTGCCCTTCTGCTGAATTTTGCCCCTTTTCTGCCTATCCACCTCTTGGGTGCTAATCTCCATCTTTTGCACACTGGTTTGTAGACATAGCCACTCCTCTGGTTCACTGGTTCCACTGCTAGCTGTGGGGGGTGAGCAAGTAGGTACCCTCCTTGCTGGCCTGCCACCCCCCTTTGCTAGTCTAAATGCTTGTCAATGTAGCATTTAAACTTATCATCGAGTGCTTGGAGTCCCCTCCAGGATGGATGCAGGCCGTCAGGTTTGAACAAACCTCCATCCCTCCAGGTGGGTCCCCAGTCACCAATGAATCCAAACCCTTCCTCACAGCACCAGTTCTTCAGCCATGAGTTAAAGTTCCTGGTGCATGCACCCCTATGCTCTCCCTTGCCTCTCGCAGGTAGTACATCTGAGAAAGTGACAGAAGTAGCTACTTGCTTGAGACCCCTCCCCAATTTCCTAAACTCTTCCTGAACTTCCTTTGGCTCCCCATTTGCCAGGTCATTAGTACCTAGGTGGATGATGACATCCAGCTCACCCTCCCATCTTGCCTTCCCAGTGATCCCCAGGATTTTCCTTCCATCCCTCCATGCCACGGCACCTGGTAGGCACCTCACCTCCCTGTCCTCCCCCTCCTGTGTTCTGAGCTGGATCCCTCTTATGATGGAGTCCTCCACCAGGATTCACTTCCTCCTCCTCCTCTGGGGTCCACTGCTTTCCCCGCTGAGGTCACCGCCTTGGCTAACCTCCACATCCTTTCCTTCCACTTCTCTGGGCACCTCTGTTTGGTTGTCTCCAATTGCCACTGTGGCATATGAGTTCTTGAGTGGAATAGGATCTGGGATGTGCCTCTGCCTGACCGCTCTAACCCTCCCTGAGCCCACTGTCATCCAAGTGCTCCTCGTTCTCGGCATCCTTTGAGGCAGTTGCATTGGGCTGGGTGGTCTCTGGATAGGAGTGATGGTACTCTAACCCAGTTTACTTCGCTCTGAGTCTGGCTACCTCATCCCGCGGTCAGAGATGCATGCAGATGGGGCAGCACTTCCAGTGTCCAAAGGTCTGCCTGAATATGGCTGCCCACAGCCACTGCATTGCACCACTCCCCACATTATACTGCAATTATACTGCTATTCCACTACTTGTCTGCTACTGAAGCTCTCTAGTTCCCTTTTGTTAATTTACTGTCCTAAAAATCCTGCCACTGATCCTCAGATACTTTTCTTTTAAAAAGAAAATAAACCAATAAATAAAAAAATGAATCAAACACTTGTCGTGCTGAGGGTGGGCTTCTTCACCCTTATGCCCCTCCTACTCCACACCCCTTACTATACCCTGTGTTTAGCTCCTGTCAATCAGATTTAACAAGGCATATAATTAAGAGTTGGGGGTAAGGGAGGGAGGGGTGAAAATTTGCAGCAATTAAAGACAGCAAAGAAATACACCACCACTACGTTCTAAATTTTCAACAGCCCAAAAACAATTCTAAGTAAAGACAACAAAGAAAGTACAGTGTCACTAAAAGCCCACAATCTAAGTTTAAAAGAAAAATAGCAATTACCAGTTACTGTAAAGCACTGAATTGAATATGTTTCCTTCCCCTTCTGGCTTCTTCTGAGAAAATAAAACTCACTTGCTACCTCAACTCTGACTAAGCCCCACCTCCAGTTATCACGTAGCTGAGGTCAGAGGCCAGACAATTAACACCCCTCACCCAAACTACAGGGCAAGTCAGACAAGCCAAGACTAAATTTGCAGCAATTAAAGACAGCAAAGAAATACACCACCACTACGTTTTAAATTTTCAACAGCCCAAAAACAATTCTAAATAAAGACAACAAAGAAAATACAGTGTCACTAAAAGCCCACAATCTAAGTTTAAAAGAAAAACAGCAATTACCAGTTACTGTAAAGCACTGAATTGAATAAGTTTCCTTCCCCTTCTTGCTTCTTTGTGTCTCTGTACCGCCCTGATCAGGCTGTCATTTCAGGTTCATACCCAATTATGTGCTTTTCTCAAATACTTGTATAGATGGGGCACTGTACAGTCGATCTTCAGAAATCTTAACTTTACTATTGGAAATCAGGTTATTCTCCAATCCACATTCAGAGCAGTAAGAAATTGAGCCTGCCATTCTCCAAAGGAAGGTTCCCACTCCTCTTTCCAGTGTCTTAGAATTTACAATTTTGTAACCATGGAAACCATGGCAAGTTGAACTTTTTGAGGGAATGTTAACCCTTAGGCTGCTGCCGACAAGATATCTTGTCCTAAAAACCTATGCGTTCTAAATCGTCCGGCAGCCTAAGGATTAATGGGGAATGTTAATATGCGACACCACATATTCCCATTTGCTCCTTCTCGTCTCTCACCACCAGATGTCACAAAATACCTCTCTGCTGAATTGAGCCCTCAATCTCAACTCCTCCCTACCTCACAGATAAAACTTTTTTACTTGAGGATAAATCTTACCCTCCATATACACATCGTCCAGTATTGCTCCATTTGCCATGTCACTATACTTCATTTACCTCCTACCTCTCCTTGCTACCCTTTCATCTTACCCTCCCTCGCTATATCCCTCCCTTGCCCTCCCCAACTTGCCACCCCACATGGATATAAGAAATATGGCAAGCCCTCCACCTCTTCAACCAACCTTGCTACCCCTCTGTTCCCCCATACCCTGGCCCAAAAATGCCTGTATTTTACCCCTTCCTGCCCTTTAATAGCTCTAACCAGACTGTACCTGCTTATAACCCCCGGCACCTCTTGCCATCCCCCCTTTGTCAACCTCCATGGCACTACAAGAAATGTCTCCTCATATACACCTACCTGATTGCCCTACCACTTCTGCTTGCAGGCAACACTGAACCCAACACAGGTCCTGCCCCCTCCCCATCCCAAATACCCCGTGATTGAAAATTGTTCACATAAACATCCGGTCTATTACCTAAAACTGACCTAATCCAAACCTTAGACTTTTCTCTACGCACAGATATTCTCATTCCATCTGAATCTTAGCTAAGCCCCAAAATTGCCAACAAAAGTGTATCAATCCCTGGCTTCACCCTAACTCGTCAGGACCGCACCAGGAAGGGAGGTGGAGAAGCCATGTACTTGAAGGCCTCCATTCAGTTCTCCATTATCCTGTCTTCCTCAACCCCTTCAATATATGAACAGCTAGAAGTGAAGACCTCACCCCTCTCCTCCCTCCTGCTCTTCACTGCAGGCGTCTACTGCTGTCACTGGCTACCTCCCTCCTCCATCAAGGATATAATGGCATCTCTTCCATCCCACTCCACCATGGGTGATCTTTTGATCCTAGGTGACATAAACCTAAATTAGCTCACCACCCATCACTCCCCTACTCACTCTGAAATCTCTGCCCTAAATTTAACCCAACTTATCACTGAACCCACACGACTAAACCACAAAACCCGTAATCATTCCCTCATCGATTGGGTACTGGCATCTCACCCACATCGGATCATAAATGTAGGCATTCTGCCTGATACCCTGAGTGATCATCATATTATATGCTGCATACAGAAAATTCGGCACCTTTGAGCCCCACCCAAGCTCCTTCAAATCCGTACATTTAAATTGCTAATCCTCTCCCCCCTGCTTGATGAGCTATCCAACTCATACTGGGCACCCATCATTTCGGTCTCCTCTATCGATGCTGCCCTAGAATATTTCAAAACAACCTTCCTTAACATTTGAAATCATTATTCCCCAATCAGAAGCACCAGGGTCTGTGTGTCCCACGTATCTTGGATCACATCAGACCTCCTAGACTGTCTGAGAACCAGGGCCCAAGCATGGAAAGACCACAAAAAATTACCCTCCACCACAACCTATCAAAAATACCACCACTTCTGTAACCTCTGTACTAGGTTAGTCAGGCAAACCAAAGCAGAGTACTTTTCTAACACATTTCATACTAACATAAACCACCCTTCTAAATTCTGGAAGGTAGTCGATACATTATTCTCCCCACCAAATAGTTCCCTGGCCCCTGTCCTTAGGGTTGGCGACACCACCATGTTGGACCACCCCTCAGTGGCCACTGACTTTAACAATTTCTTTATCTCCTGTGCTTCGACCCTTCTCTACACTCTACCTGTTATTTCCCCCCTTCCTGTGCCACCCACCCCTCCCTTCAGCTTCTCCCAAATATCAACCTCTACTGCACTCAAGGCACTCCTTTCTCTGAACCCACCCAAAGGCTAAAGCCCAGATGACCTTGATGCTAAATTGCTGTATCTGTCTGCCCTTGCCATCTCATATCCTATCACTGAACTACTAAATCTCTACTTTAAGCTAGCCTCAGTGCCGGCTGCATGAAAGCATGCCACGGCCATCCCTCTCCATAAAGTGGAGACCCATCCTCAACTGGCAACTATCTCCCTTCTCCCCATCCTTGCCAAACTTCAAGACCATATAGTACTTGACCGACTCACTCCTCATCTTGATTCTACTTCATTCTTCACCACTTTCCACTCTGGCTTCCGTAAGCACCACTCCACTTCCACCTCCGTCTCTGTGATGCCATCCACACAGGTATGGACCATGGGCTTATCACCTCCACGATCTTTGATGACCTTGCCAAGGCCTTCAACACTGTCTCTCTCACTCCCTCCTACTGGACAAACTCTCATCCACAGGGTTGTCCTCAGCTGCCACCAACTGGTTCAAATCATACCTAATGGGCAGATCTCAATCGGTTAGAATCAGGGACTCCATTTCCTCCCCCATTCCCGTCCACACTGGGGTCCCAGCAAGGCTCATTAATTGGTCCGATTCTGTTCTCCATGTTTCTTACTGACCTCCCCTCGGCCTGTAAATCCGCATCCATTCACATGTATGCAGATCACACTGTCCTGTATGTATCCGGTCCATCCCACTAAAGCAGTATGTAAGGCTAGAGGGATGTTGGGATGTATTAGTAGGGGTATCACAAGTTGTGAGACGGAGGTAATAATCTTTCTTTTCAAGACACAGGTTAGGCCCCATGTGGAGTACTGCATGCAGTACTGGAGGCCACACCTGCACAAGGACATTAACAAAATGGAGGCAGTCCAGAGAAGGGCAACCAAAATGGTGCAGGGACTGCATCAGAAAACATATGAGAATAGATTAACGGAGCTCAATATGTATACCCTAGAGCAAAGGAGGGAGAGATGTGATATGATCAAAACATTCAAACATCTTAGGGCATTGACAAGGTGAAAGAGAGGTCACGTGATGAGGTTATCTGAGTAACAGCCTTCTTGCACTGCTCCTGCCAAAACTGAATCAAACTACCTATTTGAGCAACTTTAAATCTAATCTTTCTTCAACTAAAGGCATCTGACCACTCATCAGCTTCTGGTGACCCAATTTTGTCATGTTTTAGAGAGATAATGGAGGCTGCGATGCGTTCAGCCCTCCCAAAACATATACCCCCTTCTACGCCGGAGAAGCAAAGCAAAAAATCCAGGCCGCAAGCCTTGGCCTCCGATAAAACATCAAGTGCTACTTCAGATTCGAGTCTGCTCACAGTGGAATGCTTTTTAGAAGAATTTTGATCTTTTAGAGATGAAGTAAAGTCTCTTACCTCGGAAATGATAACCATGGCTGTAGCACTTGAAGATATCTCTAGGCGCTAGGAAGACAATACGGTGCGCATCAAGTCACTGGAGAACAAGGTAGACTGAGTGGATCCTGAATTTGCCATTACTAGACAGAGGATTGCACGTTTGGAGGCTAAGGTAGAAGACCTTGAGGGTCGTAGCTGGCACAATAACACCGTACTAATTGGCTTGCTGAAAAAACAAGAAGGGGTAAACACCATGGTCTTTGTGCAAAAGTTAGTGCAGAAACTGGTGGATCCTTCTCCGTTTGGTGCAGTGTATTCCATCAAAAGGGCCCACAGAGCATGAAGGAGGATGCCCCCACCTGAAGGGCCACCTCGCCCTCTAATTTTTAAGTTCCTAAACTATCAGGAATGGCAGCATTTCCTACTGAAGATTAAAGAGCTGTAGGAGGTGAAATGGGGAGAGCACAAGATTCGTGAAGCTTAGGATTTACCTGCTACAGTACGTCAAAGGCGCACAGCGTTCCATCCGATAGTATCTAAGTTAATCCCAGTCGGGGTGAAATTTAGAATGTTGTATCCTGCTAAATTGCAAATACAGATGCAAGGTCAATGGAAGAGTTTAGAGGACCCTGCTACAGTGGAGAGTGACCTTAAAGTAGCCCTCCTTGATCTGTTTAAACTGTGTAGAATACCCTGAGCACAGCACCTAGGAATCAGCCTATGTCTGTCTAAAGGTATTGTGATCACCTATTCAAGCAATGTTTTGTTATGAAGCCCATGTAGAATAATGCACTCCTGGACTGTATTGGAACATTAATTTAGTTTGTATTTTGTGCTGGGACAGTTTTCCTTTAATTGGTCACTTAGCTACGAAGTTCCTGCTTTGGATGTAGCCAAATCCTGAATGGGCTCAGCGCTCCACCCTATCAGCTTACAGTCTGCTACTAGGCGCTGTTTTAATTGGGTGCCAGCAAAGCTACTCAGTCAGGCTTAATGACCCACTGACATGGACTCTTTATTTCCCAGATCCGGAGGCAACATGGAAAATGGACCTTCTCCCTGCTTGTCAAGACTTTTTTGGGGGGCACGTGCATTAACAGTGCCCCTCATCTGTGTTAGTTAAGCCTGGTGATTTTACTTTTCACTTTTCCCTCAGCCAGATCATTTCGCCTTGATGTTTCTGTCAGGATGACTTGTTATGTTTGGATTGTTTATTTAGCAGGGGTCAAGCTTACACTGTCTCTGTAATATTTTAACAATCAGGGAGTTCTTTAGCCATCTGTACATAGTAGAGGAACAGCGTTGCAATGCACTTATCGGACAGCAGAGGGGATTCATTCCTCCCCGTTTATGTTATTTTGTATTTTTTCTCATGGCAAACATGTTTTTATACACCTCTATAGTTTTAAGAGATATGAATATTATAAGGTAGTTTGTTAAGGTAGCTTAAAGAGTTCTGGTTAATAAAAGGGCAGGAGCAGGAATGGCAGTAGCTTGGTCTGCCTGTACATCATGGTCAGAATGATTATTATTGGAATTGGGGGGTGTGGGGGCACCACCTCATGTTTTCTAGAGGTTCCAATATGTTTTCTGATGGACTATCACATGGGATGGGGAGGATGGGAGGGATAGTGTTCTGGATATTAAAGCTTTGTTTTGGTCTATTTCTGGGTGGGAGGGGTTTGTGGGATTGGGATGGGGAATTGGGGGGTGGTTCAGAGGGGGAGTGAGAGGTGAAAGGCATCACCAGTGACGAGAAGCAAGCAGGGTTGCAAAGGGGTAATACCGGTTAGGTACATGTACCTATACAGATACATGGCTGGCCAGATAACATTTATCTCATTTAATGTGAGGGGGAGCCAGAAACAAAACAAAACACTACCAGATCCTGAAGCATTTAGGTAATCTCAAGGTTGACGTGATTTGTCTGCAAGAGACACATTTATTAGACTCCAGGTCCTGACTCCTCTAGAGACAGAATTTCGACCAGGCATTTACCTTAGGGTCTTGTACACAGAGCAGGGGCATAGCTATTATTATAGCTCGCCGGCTGTCTGTTACCTGTCTGCAGATAATTTCAGACCCTAATGGCCGTTATTTGATAATCAGAGGTTGTCTTGACCAGGTGGAACTGATAATTGTTGTCTCTATGGCCCCAATGCGGATTCACCTCAATTTTTCTCCGAGCTTCTTCAGATTTCATCCCCCTTTTCTAATCTTCCAATACTTCTGGGTGGGGACTGGAATCTCCCTTTCACACCTGATCTGGATAAAACATATCGTAGATCTCAAGGGCTGTCACTGGCTTAAACGGCCAAAAGGGATCCAGTGGACCAGCTGGGACTATGTGACCCCTGGAGGACTCTTAACCCATCTTTTAGGGAGTACACTTTCCACTCCCTGGTACACAGCTCTTCGTCCAGAACTGATTACCTTTTACTAAGTAACATCTCTTTGCCAGGTGTCAGAGAGTGTGGTATAGATGCTGGGGTTATATCTGACCATTCCCCTATCTGGAGTCACTGGCCCCCCACCACCAGAAATATACTATGTGAAAGCTCAACAATCAGCTTCTGAAGGACCCTGACGTGGTCAAAACAATAGCTCAATCCATTGATCACTACACGAAGGATAATTAGTATACAACAGATAAACCAGATATAAAATGGGCAGCGTTGAAATGTGATCTCAGGAATAAGTTTATCAACATTGCCTCTCAAAGAAAAAGACAGTGGAAGGAACAATCCTCCAAATTATTGGTACAAATTTGACAATTAGAAAGTACCCTCCCCCTATCGGGTAATGAGAACACTAAAACTACCCTTTTAAAATAATGGGAGGCATATAGTGAACTACTACGAGAAAAGGCAGAATATGCTATCCTCAAGTCCCGTTCGCTCTACATAGATCAGGGTAAGAAAGCTGGTTGCCTACTGGCTCTGAGGATAAAACAGCAGGAGACAGCAAGATAAGTCAAGGCCATTAAATCGTGTACAGACAGATCCATTAAAGTCACTCCTAGGGAGATAGTCTCCAAATATTGAGCTTTTTTTTTTTTTTTTTTTTTTTTTTACAGACATCTTTGTAATAATAATAATAATAATAACATTTATTTATAAAGCACCTTTCCATTATCAAGGCGCTGTACAAAATAGGACAATACAAGTCAAGCATAACATTCAATATAAAACTTGTATATACAGTGTATATATATATATATATATATATATATACATATACACACATACACACACATACACATACACATACACACACAAACACACACACACCATATAAAAATTTATGAATCTAGGCCAGCTCCCCCCTTCCCCATGAGATAGAGGTATATCTTAATTCTCATCCCCTGCCATCCCTGGGAGATGAAGAGAAAAGTGTTCTATTAGCCCCCATTACAGAGGTGGAAATTAGAGCAACAATCAGTGAACTCCCTCTAGACAAGGCACCGGGCCCGGGCGGATTTACCCCAAACTTCTATAAGAAGTTTATGGACCAGATAGCCCCCTGGTTACACAGATTTTTCACCTTCATTTTATCAGGAAGCCCTTCTGATCTCCACCTGTTAGAGGCCCTTATTGTAGTACTTCATAAGGCAGGTAAACCAGAAGACTGTGTCACGAGTTATAGGCCTATCTTTCTTATTAATAATGATATCAAGATATTAGCCAAGCTGTTAGCAAGCAGACTGAGTAGGGTGCTTCCTGTATTAACTGGGCCGGAACAGGTGGGTTTTATGGTGGGCAGAATGTCCCAAGATCACTTACGGAAACTGGCTCCCATTTTCTCCGCATCCAGGGATTCCGAATGCCCCACAGAGCTAGTCTCCCAGGATGCAGAGAAAGCGTTCGACAGAGTGGACTGGGAGTTTATGTTCAGAGTTTTGGCCAAGTTTGGAATCCCAGATCAATACATTCACTGCATTAGAACTTTATATTGTGACCCCAGTGCCAAAATCTACTGCAACAGGGTAATATCCCCCTCCTTCCCCTTAAAAATTGGGTACCCGGCAGGGGTGGCCTCTGTCACCTCTTCTATTTAATCTATACTTGGAGCCCTTTTTGTGGAAACTTAGGAATAACCCCAACATCCATGGTATTAAGATAGGCTCTCATGTTCTGAAAATATCGGCTTATGAGGATGATATATTGCTGCACCTTACCCAACTCTCTTTTTCTATCAAAGCCATTATATAAACTATCTCGGAATTTAGTGTAGTCTCAAATTATAAAATTAACCTAGACAAGTCTAAGGTCTTCCCCCTGAACAACAGAACTCATAGCACGTTTTTACGTCATTCCAGCCTATAGTGGTTCCAAAACAGTCTCAAGTACCTAGGTATAAACCTAGCGTGAATTGACACCAAACTGAAATTAGTTAATTTAGACTCCCTAATGTCCAAAGAACAGCAGGACTTATCCCGTTGGAAGGATGTGCCTCTGTATCTTTGGGGAGGATAAGCCTGATTAAAATGAATATCTTGCCCTGCCTGTTTTACCCTCTTGAGTATGCTGAATTTGTGGTTGCCTTTCACCTGGTTTAAAAAGCTGCATGGGGTGGTGTTGGGTTTCCTCTGGTGCAGTAAACCTCCTCGACATGCGTACCATAAGCTAGCTGCTTCGAAGGAGAAAGAGGGACTATGGCTCCCCCATTTTGTCTTGTATTTTTGGGCCAGCCATTTAAGCAAATACCTCAGGTGGCTGTGACCAGTGGAGACCTTACACTCATTCCCATACGTTCCATCTTGGCTCTCCATAGAACATGAATTAATTGACTTTTGTGGCATCCTCACGGGATACCATATCACATATCCGGATCAAAAATCTTCCCAGTTCATTGTCTGGTACCCCTATTGATACCTCAGTGAGGGTGCATTTTCAGTTATGTGCTGTTTTAAAATATAACCCCCTGAGGGATCCAGCACAACCAATCCTGCAGAACCCTAACTTTCGCATAGATGGTTCCCCTCTGACAGAAGCTTGGCTCCCCTCACTTAAGGGGAAGAGCCCTCAGGACTTAGCGACTGGGGACTCTTACCTCTCAGTAAAAAATATGATGCTGAAGTCCCCATCGGGTCTGGGCGGCTTTTTCAAACTCTACCAGATTTGTCATCTTCTACTTACTTAACAGTTGTCACTGGGAGTTGACAAGATTATTCTGCCCTTAGCTATCTTTGCCCAACAGCCTCACTCAGTTTCTCATATAGGTTTCTCTGTACAACTTGGTTTTCCCTCTTATAGATGGTTCCCTCTCCGTATTGGTAGGATAGGTTCCCCCAAAGATCCCTTAAATGGGATAAGATATGGAGATCTTGTCACTCGCATATTACGCAAGACAGGCTGTGCATTATGCAAGTCTCAGTCCTTCAGAACATGTATCTACCACCTGTAAGGCTGCACAAGATGGGCAAGCTCCCCTCCCCACCCCAACTTGTAGTCGCTGCAACCAAGCGGAGGGTAACATACCATATTTTCCGGGAATGTCCCCCTATTGCTGTGCTCTGGCAGACCATCAAACTAAGGGCAGATCCTATCTTGGATTTAGAGAATTTATTTTCCCTGGGAGTTTGCCTTCTGAGCGACTTTACCGATGTTAGAGTCAAACAATGTAGATTTCATATGTCTATGATTGTGCTCTCCCTTAAGGCTGTGGTGCTCCGTCACTGGAAGGATTCCCATGCAATTTCCTATACAGAGTGGCATCAGGAACTATTATCCAACTTGTGAGTAGAAAAAATAGTAGCAAGTCTACGTAACTGCATGAACCGTTATAAGAACAGGTGGGAGTCCATGCACACTTTATACGGCCTATAACACCCCCATTCTCCGTAGGGCTTTGTCAAGGGCGATGCCTGGGGGAGTGGGTTGGGGGGGAGATATTTTTGTTTGGTTAACTGTATGTTCTATCTCCTTTTCTCATAGTGTGATATATTATTGTTTTATTTTGTTGGAGAAACCCTAATAAAGTTAAATTTAAAATAAAAAAACAAGGTAAAAGAGTCTAACATGTTTCAATATAAGAAAAATAGCAGGACAAGAGGACACAGCATGAGATTAGAGGGAGGCCGATTAAGGGGTAATGTGAGGAAGTTCTTTTTCACAGAAAGGGTGGTGAATGCATGGAACGGCCTACCTCAGGAAGTGGTGGATATGAATACAGTGCAGGGCTTCAAACAGGCCATGGGATAGGCATAACTGAGCAATACACATGAGTATGAACAGCTAGGCCATTGACAGCGTAAAGGCCAATGGCACATTCATAAGGTAGAAAAATGAGCAGACTAGATGAGCCTTGCAGTCCTTATCTGCCATCAACTTCTATGTTTCTATCCTCCCCCATGGAGGAGTCCACCTTACAGCAGGACTTTGACAATGTCCAGCAGTAGCTACGATCCAACCAATTATTTCTAAACACCAAGAAAACAGTCTCCATGATCTTTGGCACAAGGCAGAGACTCTTGCAGCTCCCTTCCCCTCCCTCCTTCCTCACACTTGATGGGGCTACGTTGGAAGACACTACCTCCTTTAGGTACCTAGGGGTCTGGCTTGACCCACACCTAGACTTCTCCAGCCACATTGATGCTATTCATAAAAAACTACTACCTAAACTAGGTGCTCTCTACTGGAATTGTGAATGCATCCCATTGCTAGGCTACAGAGAAATTCTACAAAAAAAATGATCCTTCCAACTTTTGACTACAGAGACATAGTCTATAGTGCCACCCCAAGAAAGATCCTCGTGAGACTGGATACTCTGTTCCACTCCTGTCACTTTGCCCACAACTGTCTACGCCGCACTCACCACTGCTCACTCTACCAATCCCTTGCTCTCCCCTCCCTCACAGACCACTGCACGCTTCATTGTACCATCTTCACTGGCAAGTACTAGTTTAGCGAGCCACCCTCCTACTTATCTTCTCTCTCTCGCTCTCTCTCTCCCACCCCCTTCTACCCGCTCACTCAGAAGTCATCAGCTGGTCAGGCATCCTTCTCCTACCGATTCCCCAAACTCTGGAACTCACTCCCCTCAAACATTCAAAATGCCTCTTTCTCCCATACACTTACCTCTCTAATGAGCTGTTTCATTGCCCCCTCATGCAACTGTCCCTAATTGCCTGGCTCCTCAACGTTGACTAAGCAACCAAAGGTAGTTCACCTCTTTATGAACTACTATCGACTTATTCTCTTATCACCCAGTTCTACTATTCAAAATATGATGTCACACCTTACTACGCCTGTACTTACAGTAATTCTTTTTTGTAATATTGTTTGTCCCTCCCATCCTACTGTTCCCTTCCCTACCCCTTCACCCAGGACACATCTGGATATGAGCAAATATTGTTCAGTATGTCTTCCTGGTGAAACTTTTAAATAAATTAATAAAAACAATTTATGAAAGAGGCAGGTCCAACAGTTAATCCTACCAAATGTGCATTGGGCTTGCAGTAAACCAGATATTTGGGCAAAGTTTTGGGAAATGGAGAAGTAAAGCCAGAAATTTCTATTTTTATTTTTTTTTATTTTAGTCTTTGGTAACTGGGTAAGGCCCACTAGGCACAAGTGCCTGTTTTCAGTGGTGACCTGGGAGCACTGGGGAGGTGAAGTAACTTGCTCAGAGTCACACAGTATGGAAGTGGAGGTTGTGGGAATCAAACCCAGGTCTGCTGGATGTACCAAGCTCATTCAGCTCATTACTCTAACCTCTAGGCTATACTACCATCCATTTTAAGATAGAAGCTGTAGCTAACAGCCCTGTCCCTAAAACAAAGAAACATGTCAGGTCATTTTTAGGGTTGGCTGGTTACTATCAGAGATTTGTTCCCAACTTTGCCCAGTTAGTTACTCTCCTCAATGAACTCATGAAGAAATGTTTTCCAAATAATGTGAAATGGACCCCAGAGTGTGATGACGCTTTTTGGGCCATCATGATTGCATCATAGTTCAGTCCCTGTTTAAAGAAGCCCCGACTTCTAGGAACAGTTTTTGTTATTAGTGTAAGTTTAGGAAGTAAATCCAAAGATTTAAGCACCAGGACCCACTCAACATGGAAGCAGTAAGGATGGAACCTGCTTCATCTAACGGTAAGGAAGATCTGGCATCATGGGGGGAGCCATAGGAGTTGCTACCCAGGAGGGTGGGAGGAACCAGCTTGAAGACGTTTCCGGTGAATCTTAAAGGGAAAGACAACTGCCAGAAAGTGTGGCTAGGACAGCATATCCACGTCCTTAGAACATCCCATTCTATATAGCAGTAGAAAATTCCACAACAGAGAGAAAAGGTACTCCACCATTGGAAAGGTACACCTTGAAGCAAAGTGGGCCATGGAGTCCCTTAAAGTTTTATTTGCTAGGAGCTAAGTTTGTACTTATAACAGGTCACAGTCCTCTCTGTTGGCTTGACCAAATGAAGGATAAAAATTCCAGATTCACACAGTGTTACCTGGCACTATAGCCATTTACATTTAAAGTGATGCACAAATCTGGGAACGAGAATGTTAATGCTGATTTTCTGTCAAGATATGGATCAGGAATTGAGAATTCAGAAGGCTGAAAAAACAAAACGTGTGAGTTTAATCTTCTCTGGTTACTATACTGCATATGCAATGAACTGTAAAGGATACACGCTAATGTTAGAAGGGAATTCATATAAAGTTCTGGAAGCCTGTTTAAAAAAAAAAAGTTCCCTCTTAAAGATGGGGGTATGTGATAGGGTTGAACAAGACCCTGTCCCATTTGTTATGCAGAAACAGTTAAATGCAAGGATCTGTTCTATACTCCCCTTTTCTGTATCTTGTCTGTCTGGTTGCTCAACCAAATGTTCTCGTGAGACCTAGGAACTGATCACTCTGATGGTCTCGTGATTCTCCACCTCTCGCTATCTCTCTGCCTTCACTTGCTGTTTCTATCTTTTCTTCCTCCTTGTGTATCCATGGTTATAAAAATATATGTGAATCTTTATGTGAAACTGGGATCCCTTTGTTTGAAAATGTATATAGTTATACTGTTGAAATGATTACAAAAAGCTATTTGAAATTTAGAGGGTTAACCTGAAATACAGTTTCAGCTTCTCTCAGGCTTGTTTGCAACCTCTTTTGTAGAGCTGTCAGCAGGAGGCCAACTTAGGACCCTGTTCTATTTGCAAGCCTGCCCTGCAAAGAAACTGACAAGAACATCTTGTGAAAAACAGATGTCTGTTAATGAGCTGAGGATGTAGATATCAAGCAAAGACTTGTTATAAAAAGAGCAGCAATATATTGAGCTGGGGAGACTTAACCTTGTAATTAGAAATACCCTCAGATGAAGGACTTTGCTTTCTCTGTTTGTACTGCCTTTGTAAATAGCTATACTGAACAATTTATATTTATTTTACTGTTACTGATAATAATAAAATGTTTTTTTGTGAATTTTACAACTGCTCCTGGTTTTCCTATGCTTCCTAACCTGTGCCACGATGACACCATTGTCTCTTATCTTTGGCCTGTCACCTACCCCATCTTCTGTAAATACTGAACAAAAGTATTTGTTCAATATATCTTCTGTCTTTTGGTCCTCCTCTTTGCAAACCTCTTTTTCCACTTTTATCCTTACTATTCCCCCTTTGGTCTTCCTCTTCTCGCATGTATAACTAAACAAAGTTTTATCCCCTTCTTTTACTGACTGAGCAACAGACTTTGCACATCTGTCTGTCTTCCCTGCCTCCCTTGGTTTCTCCTGGTAGTTTTCCTTATCCTCCTTCTCCTTCTGTGTCTTTTTCTACTTTCTAAATGCTAGTTTTACTGCTCTTTCATTCTCTGCTACTTTACATCTTGAGAACCATAGCAGTCTTTTTTTTCCTCTTGCCCTTATTAACCTGCCTGACACAGAGATTTGTTGCTTTTTCAAAACCCCCCTTTATTTGTGCTCATAGTTCCTCGATTCCCCCCAGATGCTCTATCCCTGCCAGTGCGTCCCCGAGGGAATTCTCCCATTTTCCTGAAATTTACCATCCTGAAGTCTAGGACCCTCATCTTAGTGTGTCTTGGTTCTGTACCAGTCCTTATACTGAATCACACTGTACAGTGATCACTGTACCCTAGGTTGTCACCCACCATGACGTCAGCAACACGGTCTCCATTTGTTAGTACCAAGTCCAATATCACCCCCCCATGAGTGGGCATCTTAACTAGTTACCTGAGAAATGCCTATTGCAAGGAAGTCCACGATGTCCATACAATCTGACCGTTTCTGCAACTGGCAGGCCTGTGTCTAGTAGATTGAAGTCCCCCACCTGCAAAACCTCACCCTTGCATGCCATCCTTTGGATGGCCTGCACCATGTCTTTATCTACCTCTCCCCCCTGTGCTGGAGGTCTGTAGATCACTCCTATACAATAGTAGCCCCCATATGTGTTTCAAGTACGACCCACAGTACCTCAGCTCCTCTCTGCTCTCCCTGTATTTCCACGGCTTTTATTTTGTCCCTAACATAAAGAGCCACTCCACCCCCTTTTTTTTTTTACCTACCCTGTCTTTTCTGAACAGAGCATACCCTGGTATGGCCACATTCCAGTCCTGGTTTTCATTGCACCAGGACTCAGTAATTGCAACCATATCCAGGTCTGCTTCTGTCATAGTGGCCTCTAAAGTCTGCAGTCTTCTTGCCTAAACGTTGACCGTTTGCACATATGGCTCTCCAAATTGTGCTGTCACCACCCCCTTGTTTCCCATTTGTTCCCTCTGTTTCCTCCACTATCTCATTGTCACTCTTGCCTTCTATTTCTAGATTCCTTTATGTGATTTTTTTAGGAGTTTCATCTGCTCAGTATTCCCCTTGCTGACCTCGTTTGCCTGTGGGGAGTAGGGACAGTTTGTCTCTCCCTTCATCTTTCTGCCTCTCCCTTTGGCTAGTTTAAATGTTGGTCATGGATGCAGGCAGTCGACCCCTGTATAGCCCCTTATACTTCCAGGTGTGTCCCCAATGAAGCCAAAATCCTCCCTCTGCACTATTCCTTCAACACTGTATTGAAGTTCCTGGTGCAGAGAATCCTGTCCTCCCAGTCACTGACAGGTAGCTCTTTTGAGGAGGTCACAGATCATGCCACCTGCATAAGACCCCTCCCCAATTCCACAAACTCCTCCTGAGCTATTGCTGGCTCATCCCTAGCCAGGTCATTAGTCCCCAGATGGATAATGATGTCTAACTCTCACTTACTTTCTGTTGCCCCAGCTATCCTTTAGATCTTCTTTCCATCCCTGCGAGCCATGATGCCTGGAAGGCCCCAAACCTCCCTCTCCTCATCATTACCTGTCCCCAACTCTATCCCACTCAGTATGGAGTCCTCCACCAGGATTCCCTCCATCTTCCTTTTCAGTCCTCTGCCACCCCCCCTTGGGGTATCCACTATGGAGGTCCCCCATATCCACACTGGTCACTTCTTCAAGTGCCTCTGTGGGATGTTACCACTCTGCCAGTGTGGCATGGGAGTTCTGTTGTGGAACCGGGTTTGAGTTGTACCTATGCTCCACCACCCTAACCCTCCCTGGGCCCACTGTCCAGCCGCTCCTCCCTGAGGAAAAATAGTAAACATTTGATTGGGGAAGGAGGGGGTTGAACATATCTGTCACAAATGGAGAGGAACACATTGCCAGGACAGCAAATCAGGATGGTAGATTGCAGTACTGTATATTGTGCTACAAGAAAATCATGATATGTGGGATATGAATTTAAACACAAAGAAGCCATACCTGCCAATTTACTGCAGACCAAGTTAGAACAAACCATAGGAAGTCATATTTTTGATTTAAGGGTGGCAACTTTATGGAACCAATTACCACAGTCAGCACTTGGTAGCGCAACCACTGGAGCATTTAAAGAGCAGCTGATGCCTTTAGGAGAACTTTACCAAAACATAATACTAAAGACACAGTTCAGCTTGTATTTCACATTAGTTCTGTATTCCACTTCCCCATTATTTACTACTGCGCGGTCCTCTACATGAAAACAAGATCTTTGTTCTTAAAGAGTTCATCTATTCCTGTTGCTGTCTCCCTACCAGAGGTCATAATGCACTACTTGTGATACCACAGTTACTCCCATGGCAACAGACTGTGATGTCACAACAGAGGATTATGACTTGAAGTAGGGAGTCAGCTATAGAGGCAGATGAACCCTGAGTGATAAAGATCATATATTCTTGCAAATGTTCTTAGTAATAAATACTGGGGAGGGAAAACTTTAGGATATACATGAAATGGAAGCTTAACTGTACCTAATTATTATGTTTTTCAAAGTTTGTTTAAGACATCAGCAGCTCTTTAAGGAATGACTGGATGATTATTTGAGTATTAATTGGCTTCAAAGGATACATCCAATGTTAGTGGTGGGCAAAGGTGTTGGGCACTTACCTGTTTCTGTCTGAAACTTGCCATGTTTACACGCTTTGCTTTTTTACAATAAAAATTATTGCCAGTGGGAATGTACTTGATATATTGTTATATTACGATACTGTGATACACATAATCCTGAAATGACTAAGACTATTTGCTGTGGATAAGTATGATGCAGTTGTTATGTTATGAGGAATTACTAACATGTTCCTGTTTTGTAAATATTTTAATAAATGGTACAGCAGGTACAATATGTGCATTCTGTTTAACAATGATAACTGTTAATGACTGATGATGTAATCTGTGGTGAGTACTGTTAAAAAAACTCATGCTGTTTACCAATTTACACACATTTCTGCACAAATTACTATTTATATTTTATACAGATATCATATGGTACCTTTTCAGTTTCATTGACCTTCTTATACCACTTCCATGTTAAAGGACCTAAAGCGTGTTTGTAGGGCTCCTGAGTTTTGCACTTCAAAACAGCAGTATCACCTTCATAGCTAATCAGTGGTTTATCTCTGCCTTCAGTTGCTGGAACTAAGGGGGGAAAAAAACAGCAATATGTGAGATTACTACTCCGTAATTTTTCTCCAACTGCCCCAACTACTGCTGTCCTTAGACTATGTTATTTATCCAGTACCTAGATGGCAGTCAAAATTGTGGTAATGTGGCCTAGTGGTTAGAGCTCTAGCTTGGGAACCTAAAGATCACAGATTTAAACACTGCTAGAGTCAAATACTCACAATGTGACCATGGGAAAGTCACTTTACCTCTAGGTTCTCCGGTCCACCCAGCTACGGAAATGAGTAGAAGCAGGACACCACTGAAAATGAGATGCTGCATCTCAGCTGGCAGCTAAAGACAGTCAGTGTAGTTTACAAAGAATAAAGTATACCCAAACATGCAAAAAAAGTGAAATGTTATTAAGATACTCTGGAGGAATTTACAAGCCATGACACTGAAGAATGAGACTGACTTTGCCTCAAGAACCACAAGAAATCGTTGCACTACAGTATTATTTTACAAAGCACGAGTGCATTTTATTTGTTGTAATATATGGTCAGTTCTGGGAGAGGTGTAAGCACTGAATGAGTCTAAGGCTGTATTTTAAAAAGTGGAGGACACAGACATCATTTTTGCATCTGGCTGCATCTTCCTAGTCACAATCGAACTCGAATGCCTCATTTTCAAAGGTGCTCTACTTTTCATTCCTGTTTCAACTATTTGCAGTAGCTCATGTGAAAAGACATCTGCACCATTTTTTGACGAAAGTAGTGCCATATTTGATACAAATCACAGCAACTTCATCAAAATATGAGACGTCATAGAAACACAGAAGTTGTCAGAAGATAAGGACCTCTTGGCCCACCTAGTCAGCCCAATATTCCCTATCTACTGTGCCTCCACAGACCCTACTCAATCTCTGGTCTTATCCCTCACTCTCCTTACTTCTATGGTCCCCTTGTGTCTATCCCATGCATGCTTGAATCCTGTTACCATTTTAGCACCCACCACCTCTGCTGGGAGGCTATTCCAGGCATCCACCACCATCTCTGTGAAGAAGTATCCCCCGTTCATAGTGTGACCCCTTGTCCTGGAGTGTCTTTTCTGTGGAAATTGCTATCTTCCTGTATCGACATTAATACATGTGAGGTATCTGAACGTTTCTATCATATTCCCCCTTTTCCTTCTTTCCTCTAGAGAGTACATATTTAGTTTCTTGAGTCTTTCCTCATAGGGCCTTTGATGCAGGCCCTGCACCAGTTTGGTAATCAACCTTTGTATCACCTCCACCCTATCTATGTCCTTCCAGAGGTGTGGCCTCCAGAACTGGACACAGTACTCGAGGAGGGGTCCTATCAGTGATTTATACAGGGGTAATACTACCTCTCTCCTTCGGCTGGTGATGCCCCTTCCCTATACACTCGAGCATACTGCTAGCCTTCCCCACTGCCTCATCACACTGCTTGGCAACTTTCAGGCGATCAGAAATGATTACCCCAGGTCCCTTTCCTGTTTTGTGGTTGCTAATACTTCCCCACTGAATTGGTACATTGCCCCGGATTGCTGTGCCCCAAGTGCATGATTTTGCACTTTTTTTACACTGAAACACAGCTGCCATTCTTGACCAGTCTTCCAGCTTTTCCAGATCGTCCTCATTCTTTCCACCCCCCCTCCACCCCCTTGGGTGTATCCACTCTTTCACAAATTTCTGTGACATCAGCAAACAGGCAAGAAGTGCCTGATGAATGGAAACTTGCAAAAGTAATTCCAATTTTTAAATCTGGCTCTAAAAAAGAGATTACTAATTATCGACCAATATCCCTGATACCAGTGGTAGCAAGAATTTGTGAATAAATGGTTGCGAAGCAAGTAAAGCAGTAGATAAAAGAACAGGGTATTTTGCATAGCAATCAGTCAGGTTTTAGAGAAAGATATAGTACACAGACTGCATTAATAAAAGTAACGGGATATTCAGACTGCAATGGATAATGGATTATTTAACAGAAGCAATTATGATTGATTTGTCAAAAGCTTTTGATACTTTAAACCATGGTATACTTATTAATAAACTGAAAAATATGGGATTTTCGGATAATGTAGATTGGTTTATCAGTTATTTAAGGGGTAGGAAACAAAAAGTGTTTTTAAACACCTAGTCATCAGATTTCAGGCAGATTAGGCAGAAGGTACCCCAGGGATCGATCCTGGGGCCCCTTTTATTTAATTTATATATAAATGACTTATAATTTAAACAAGATAACTTATTATATCATCAGTATGCTGATGATATGTACACTTCAGGAGTGGATTCTAATTGTATACAACATACTTTACAAGTAGCATCTGATGAAATACAGAAATACTATATTAAAAACAAACTAGTATTGAATGCTACCAAGTCTAAGGTAATATTGTTTCGGCAGAAAAATAAAGACCCATATATCATAAAACCCTTGGACATAATAGTGAAAGATGGTTCTAAATTACAGTTAGTAAATGAATACAAATACTTAGGGTTATGGATAGACATAAATTGTAAGTGGTCCTTCCATATAGATAAATAGGTTAAGAGGTTGGGGCAACAATTGGGGATGTTGAATAGATTAAAGAATAATTTCTCAAGGAACACCAGGTTAAATGTCGAATACTATGTTAGTGCCAGTGATTGATTATTCTGACATAATATATGGTGGGGGCAAATAAGATGGATTTGAAAAAAATAGCATATATAATAAAATGGCTAGGTACATTACGGGGACGCATAGGTCTACACATCATTGTGAGTTGCATAGGGATGTGGGCTGGGATCATTTGTATAATAGGAGAAATCAGCATATAACCAAAATTATGTATAAGTTTATGGAAAATAAATTACCTGAATATATTACTAAAGAACTGAAAATTAAATACCCAATTAAGGGTTTGAGATCAGTCCAGTATATAGAGTTTGAAGTGCCAAAGTGTAGGACAAAATGGGGGTGTGCAACATTGTTTTACTTGGGTCCAAAAATTTGGAATAATCTACCTGCTGATCTTAGATCCTATGGTATCAAAGTGAGTTGGACTAGGATTAGACAGTGGTACTATAAACAAAATAATGAATTGCATGAATGTTGCATAGCACTGGAAAATAGATAGTCTTAATAGTAGAGTAATTAGTGATTGTGATATTTAGTTTAATATGATGAAATGTATTTAAAATGAATGAATTTAAAATGTATAAGTACATTGTATTTTTTGTATGTCTTGATAATTTTTTTCCCTAGACAGTAACCAGGTTATGCACTTTAGAAGGTGTCCCTTGAAAATGAGTGTACTTGTGTACTCAATGGGATTGTTTACTTTGTTCATTAATAGATGAATAAAATCATTACTACTACTACTACTAGGCATACTTTCCCCTCCATCCCTTCCGCAATGTCGCTAGTAAAGACACTGAAGAGGACGAGCCTAGTACTGACCCCTGTGGCACCCCGCTTGTCACCTTTCCTTCTCCAGAGCGGACCCCATTTACCACCATCCTCTGAATCCTAATGCTTAGCCTGTATAGACAGTTGGTGAGACCCCATCTGGAGTACAGCATCCAGTTCTGGAGATGCCATCTCCACAAGGACATAGACAGGATATAGAGGCAATCCAGAGGAGGGCAACTAAAATTGTGCAGGGTCTGCAAGCAAAGCCATACAAAGAGAGACTAAAGGAGTTTAATATGTATACCCTTGAGGAGATGGGGGGACATGATAGAAACTTTCAAGTACCTCAGTGGAATCAACAAAGTCCAATAGGGTAGCATCTTTCAGAAAAATAGATGCACAAGAACAAGGGGATACAATTGAAGATAGAGGGGGGCAGTTCAGGGGCAATGTGAGGAAGTATTTTTTCACAGAGAGGGTGGCGGACACACGGAACAGCCTTCCTGAGGAGGTTGTGGGGTCTAAAACTGTGGGAGAATTCAAGAATACATGGGACAGACATAAGGCTAATTTTGTAGGGGGTAGGAAGAAATAGGCTGTTGATTAACTAGGATTTGCAGTTTATCACGTAGGTAGGGAAATGGGCAGACTAGGTGGGCCAAGCGGTCCTTATCTGCCATCAAAGTCTATGTTTCTATAGCCAACTTCTTACCCACTTTATTACTATTGGACCAACTCCTAGGTTGCCCAGCTTGCTCGCCCATCTTCTATGTGGAATAGTGTCGAAGGCCTTACTGAAATCCAGGCAGCCACATACACCACTCCTCCCTGATCCAGTTCCCTGGTCACCCACAGAAATCGATCAAGTTTGTCTGGCAATACCTCCCCAACCATGAACCCATGTTTCCTCGGATCCTGTAATCCACTTGTAAGGTATTCCACAATCATTCCTTCAGTAATGATTCCATTATTTTATCTACCAAAGTCAGGCTGACAGATCAATAATTTCTGGCCTCCTCCCTATTTTCACTTTTGTGTAGTGGGACCATATCTGCCCTCCTTCAGTCCCCCAGAGCCTCCCCCATTTCTAGTGATACGTTGACTAGAACTGTCAACAGTGCAGCCAGCACCTCCTTGAGCTCCATCAGTATCCTAGGGTGCACCCCATTTGGTCCCATTGCCTTGTCTACTTTTAATTGCACTAGTTCCTTGAAGACTCTACTCTGTAAAAGGACTAGTGTCCACCTCCCTTCCTTGAATGCCCTTGTCCCTCATCTATAGCCTGTCAGTTGCCTGTTTCTCCATAAATACTGAAAAAATGTAATGCTCAATATGTCCACTTATTTTTTGGTCCTCTTCCTCCCAAACTCCCCACCCCTTCCCCTTTTAGCCTTACTATCCCTCCTTTGGTCTTTCTCTTCTTGCTTCTATATCTAATGAATATTTAACCCCTTTTCTATTGATTGGGCAATATTCTCCTCCGTTTGCACCTTGGTGCTCCTAACTGCTCTCCCTGGCACTCTGTTTATTCTGGTAAAGTATCGGTGCGTAAGAACTTGCCGTAGCAGTGGATCTTTGAGAGCATCTCCTGCAGCTGGTCATAACATGTGGGATAACAGCTGCAAGCGTAATCTCCTCCAGATGTCTTCTCAGTAGTTGATCCTGGGACCTCCCCCTATCACCACCATATGGTGTCTGTATGACAGGTATAGAGGGGGGAGGTCCCAGCTACTCTTCAGTTCTTTTCCATCCTAGCGAGAGAATGAAAAAATATTTCTCAGGCCTCCGATGGGAACTGAGCAGGGAAATAAGGCAGCAGCTCATGCAGTCGCAGGAGGACAGGAGCAAGGCACCCTTCTGAAGTAACAGCAAGGGGGGAGGAGGGCGGGTTAGCAGGACCTGCTACAAGAGATACTCTTGAAGATCTACTGTTACAGTAGGTTCTTACGCAACTGTACTATCTTCTTCAAGGCAATCTCTTGCTGCAGATCATAATATGTGGGAAGATTCCCAAGCAGTTTTTATGCCAAGTGTGGAGGAGGAAGAGAACCTCAGAAGTTAGGACAGGAGGCCTAATAAGATGGCCCATCCAAAAGTGGTCCACTTATTAGAAGCGATGTCTAGACTGTAATGCTTGGTGAAAGTACATATACAGTAGACCATGTGGCAGCTTCGCAAATATCCAAGGCAGAGGCGCACAGGAAACACGTCATAGAGGCAGCCATGCCTCTGGTAGAATGGGGTTTTACAGCTCCCGTGAGGGGTTTTTCGTATTTTGTATAGATAAATGTAATGCAGCTGGCCAATCATGTGGACAAGCACTGCTTTGAAACACTAATGCCCTAGTTTACAGGGGCAAAAAAAAAATGTATTTTATTTATTTAAATCTCGAGTTGATACCTTTGAGCTAGGAGCTCTTTTACATAAATTCCACATCAAGATACATAAGGCAAGGTACAATATAACTTATGATATGAGGACACGTGAACAAAAATACAATTGGAGGCAAACAAAGAAATTACTATGGACAATCAAACAAACTGAAAACAGGCATTGGACAATGTATGCCTGGTCTAGTGACTAATAAGTTAGAACTAAGATAGAGATTTGCAACTATTAGTGCTCACTTTCTTACTGTACATTAGGAGAAATGCAGCCCAGAGGCATTGTCAAGGTTGGAGAGAGAGAGAGATATTGGGTAGTGAGATTTAGATGCGGGAGAGAGAGCAGTAGAGAGGTAGGGAGTGGAGAGAGAAGGAGGGTTGCAGAGTTAAGGTGTTAGATGGAGGGATTCAGATTAGATTGAAATACAGAATGGGACTGGGATGGGAGAAGGAGATGGGAGATTGTGGAGGTGGTTTGGAATAAGGAGGCGGTGTAACAGAAATAATTCAAAGCTGTTGGAGGGATGGGGTGGGGGCAGGATTAGGTGGGGGGGAATGTAAGGAGAGGACAGTTGGTAGATGATATTGGCTGAGGGAAGCAGAGCTTCTCCAGTTTTAATTGAAACAATCACAGGAGGCGCTAGCCACAAGGTGTTGCCGTAGTTTGCGTTAGAAGGGGCCTAGTGTGGCAATGTTGGCAACATCACAATGAAGCGGTTAAACCACTTAGGGGCTCTGACTGCAAATGACCACTGACATTGGGAAGTATGACAGCGGGGCACTTGGAAAGTTAGGTTCTCAGAGCTTCTTGATTGCCAGCAGCTGCAGTATGGACTGGAATCCTCAGTCCAAATGACTCAGTTCTTCGCAACTGTGAAGTTCAGAGAAGGTAAATGCTCAATGTTCTGTGCACATCGAGAGTATGAAGTAGGGATTCCCCTGGATTTGTAGGCTTTGCAAAGTACACTGGTAATTGAATGGTTTGATTTAAACTAAATTCAGAAACACATTTTGGCAAAAACGACAGGTTCGTGTGTAAGGACACCTGTTCGTTTTGAAATAACAGGTATGGAGGCTTGCACTCTAGTGCATGTAACTCCGAGACACATCATCCTAACATAATGGTAACTAGAAATATAGTTTTCCAAGACAGATACCAGAGGTCGCTGGATTTAGCGGGCTCAAAAGGACTCATAAGCAATTTTTCAAGCACAAAATTCAAATCCCACACCGTGACTGGATCCCAGATAGGGGGATGAAGGTGCAGAACATCTCTTAAAAATGTTCGAATCAAAGCTAACTGGGACAATGATTTGTTGTCCATAGGGAAATAAAAAAGCCGAAACTGCAGATAGGGGAACTTTTACAGAGGAATACTTTAGTCAATGTCTGACAGGGACAGCAAATAGTCTAAGATGCTCTGAGAGGAACACTCATAAAGGTCTAAGCCCTGAGTGGAGGCCCAAATGGAAAAGCATTTCCATGTCACAGAATAGGCAGAGTATATGGTTTCCTAGCAGCCTGAAGTACTCCAGCTACCTGAGGAGACAATCTGAACCGCTAGAGGACTATGACCTCAAGAGTCAGGAGTGCAGTTACAGGGAGTGAAGGTCCGATTGTAGCAAGGAGCCATTCACCTGATACAACAGAGCCCTGAAAATTTGTAGATGCAAGGGCTTGGCCCAATACTTGTAGAAACAATGGGAATCATATCTGTCTTGGCCAGAACAACGCTATGAGGATCATAGACACCCCTTCCCAGACAAGTTTTAATCAAACAGGAATGAAATAACTCGCCCCACTACACAGTTCCAGGACCTCACTCTAGAGAGCAGTAGCGAGGCAGTGATGCATGTTGCAGAGAGGCAAATAGGTCCAACTTCGGACAGCCCCACTGGTGGAAGACATCATCTAAGACATCCAATAGGATGTCCCCCTCTGGGGTGTGAGTAGTGGACCTGCTCAGAGTAACCAAGAGGTACTGGACTGCCAGCAGACGGATGCCCCTCTGGAATGCCCAACACCATACCCTCATTGATTCTCTACTGAGAGAGTGTAAAAAGACACTGCCTTGTTTGTTCAGGTAGTGAACCACAGCCAAACTGTCTGATTGCACCTGAAGGCAACCTTTGGGAAGCAGAGTCTCAAATACCAGAATGGCATACAAGACCACCCACATCTCCCATATGTTGATAAGGAGATGAACTACTACACTCCTCCATGAGCTTTAGGAGTGTACCCCCTGGAGATGTGCACCTCACCCATCAAGGATACACCCATAGGCAGGGTGAGACATGGGACAAGAGACTGGAACGGCATGCGCCGCATCCAGTTGCCCTTGGATTTCCACCACTGTAGAGCTCAAAGAGCTGGGGATGACATCAGGATAGGGGGTATCAAAATCGTCATCCTTCCAGTCCCACTGAACTCTGACGGACCATTATGAAAAAGTCTCATATTGTGCCTGGCATTGGGGACAGTCTGAAAAGTGGCTGGTAAATGCCTCAGGAGGTGAAGATCATGACGAGCGAAGACCGACCTGTATGCCTCTAATCTGAGTGCCAATGGCCTGCAGGGCATCCGCCCGGGTCTGGGGAAGAAAGGCCATGCCTTGTAGAATAGCCCCTATGTATAGGAGGCTCCAGGAGGGAGCCCTCTTGGATTCTGGATAGTCCACCAAGATTCTCACCAGAGAAAATAGGTGGAGGGTACATGATAACATGACCACCAGCAAATGGCGAGAAGACGCTTTCTACAGCCAGTCTTCTAGGCATCGAAAGACGTACAGGCCTAACCTGTGAAGGGCTGTCGCCACAGCTGACAGGCATTTTTGTGAATACCCTCAGGGCCAAGGAGATGCTGAAAGGGAGGGTGCTGAACTGATAATGAAGACCCTGAAGCCAGAAACAATGAAACTGCCGGTGAGTGGGATGCAGCAGGATATGGATGTATGCAGCCATCCTATCCAGGGAACAGAGCCAATCTCCCATGTCCTGCAAAGGGAGAAGTGTTGGAAGAGACACCATCCAGAACTTTTGGAATCTGATATAGAGGTTGAGACCTCCAAGATCCAAATGTGATTGTAAGTCAATTTGGGAACTAGAAGGAAATGAGAATAAAATCCTGTGCCCCTCTGTTGAAAGGGACACTGGTTCGATGGCTTGTTCTATGTGCAAAGCATCTATTTCGGCATATACTGCCAATGTTTGGTCTGGGGGATAGAGAGATCCTTGGTGGCCACCGAGGGGGCACTTCATCTGATCCAGTGCGTGAACCGAATGGATTAATTGGAGGATCCAGGAGAACTGAAATGAGCACTGGTCCCCCTGGGAGGTGCAGGGAAAACTTGACCCACATCATGGGAAGGGTCTCTGGTCCAATGACCAGAGAAATACCTTCATGCTGATGGCTGGCCCAGCTATGGAGCAGCCACAGCATAACGTTGGTTACTTGCATTTCTGGGATTGGGCAGGGCTAACAGAGCCTGTAGCTTAATAGCAGGCTGTTGATGAGTAGTAGGCCAAGACCTGTTAGGGTGGCCACTAAAGAAACCTCTGTTGTTTAGTTTTGCATGTGTACGACACACAGTGCAAACAGACTGAAGGGTATGGCCAGAGTCATGTAATGCATTCAGATCCTGAGTCTGCCTGAAGAGCTCATCAATTACCCTTAAAGGAGCATCAAGGATGGACTGCTGTATGTCCTACAGGACAGTCTCAGCCTGGGTGGACTACAAACACCCACTGAGGATGCCTGAGCTGTTAGGTATCAATGGCATGAGAGGTGGCCCTAAGCAGGCAGTGGCATATCACCGCATCAGTAAGGAACATAGCTGTAAGGTCCTCCTGAGCAGAACCGGCATGAAGAGCCCTTTAATTAAGAAGGTGGAGAGATCTCATAGTAGAGGCAGAGACCCTCTTCCCCATGACATGCAACCGTGGTCTAGCAGACTGTACACGTCAGGGTTTGGCCCATCTCTGTACTGAAGAGGCAGCAGATAAGGTCTGAGGGGACTCAGGGTCAAGGTCTATGATTGTGTTACCCTCCAGGACATCAAGATCCCATTCCTATAGGAAGGGGTTTGTCAGGGCCCTGTTCCTCAGATGTAGACCGGGGGAAAACAGGGGAAGCAGATCGTCCTCTAGTCTGAAGACTGGAGGCAGCAGTGACCAGGACCACCTCCGCACCAACACGGTGAGGGATGGATAGAGTAAAATCCAGGATATGAATATCAACCATAAGAGAGAATCAGGGAATTCTCAGAAACCTGGCCAGCCATCAATGAGCCAGAAGCCGAAGTCGACAGACAAAGGCATGGGTAAAATCCCAGAACCCACCATTAACAGATGAGCCGTTGACGGAGGTAAGAGATAAGCCAGCAGTCGTTGATGGTGTAGAAGAACATATGGGAGCAAACTGTCTAGTCGTCGATGAGAGAATCGTCGACTGGCAAAAGCTATCATCCACAGAAGATGGAAGGGTAAAACCCTGGAACTCACCATCGACAGTGGATCGTCGATGAGCCAGAAGCTATCTTCAACAGAAAATGGCATGGGTAAAATCTCTGAACTCACTATGGACCGAAGAGCTGTCCCACAGTGGAAAGAGAGAAGCCAGTGGTCATCGACAGTATAGAAGATGACATATCCAAGCAAACTGGCCAGTCGTCTGAGATAGTCAACGGGCCAGAAGGCATCGTCGGACGATGGCATGGATAAACCCTTTGAATTCACTGTTAAGGATCGTTCACTGGTAGGATCGTTGACAGGCCAGAAGTCATCGTCGACAGATGACGACAAGGGTAAAACAAAACCCCTGAACTCTCGTCGATGGAGGAGCCGTCGATAGAGCAAAGAGAGGAGCCAGTAGTTGTTGATGGTGTAGATGATGACATAACAGCGGCTACCGTCTCAGGTTACTTACCTTCATTGTAGACCTTGGGGCACTTCTGGTCCATGATGAGGGCCCAGAAGAAATGTGCATGGTTCCTGCTAGCATGGTTCTAACTTGGACCCAGGGTCGCTGACAAGGAGGGCTGACCAGCAGAAAGGTGAGACCCCAAGTAGGTTCTGTGTAGATCGATTTTCAGAGGTTCAAACCCTGGTACCATGTACAGGCCCAAGGCACTCAACACAAAAGTTGTGGAGGACCTCTGGTAGTCATTCAGGATCCACAGGAACACTTTCAGATGAAGGGATCCAAAAACATCAGTAGATGAACCCGTTTAGAATGAACGTTTGGTCGGTAGAACTCTTCATTGACAACTGGTATGCAGAGCTCTGAAGGAGGACTTGTTGCATGCAGGTCACAGTTGAAAAGAACTGAGGAGTAGCTGGGACCTCCCCCTTTTATACCTGCCATACAGACACCACGTGGTGGTGATAGGGGTAGGTCCCAGGGTCAACTACTGAGAAGTCATCTGGAGGAAATGACACCTGTGGCTGTTATCCCACATGTTGTGACCTGTTGCAAGAGACTGCTTCAAAGAAGATCTCTACCTATCCTCCTCCTTCTGTGTCCTCTTGTACCTTCTAAATACTGTTTTTTTTTTTGCCCTTACATTCTCTGCTACTTCTCTAGAGAACCACAGTGGTCTCTTTTTTCCCTTGCCCTTGTTAACCTGCCTGACACATAAATTTGTTGCCTTTTCAATGCCCCCCCTTTACTTTTGCCCATTGTTCCTCGACTCCTCACAGTTTCCCTATCCTTGCTAGTGTGTCCCTGAGGCATTCTCCCATCTTCTTAAAATCGGACCTCCTGAAGTCCAGGACCCTCATCTTAGTGTGGCTTGATTCTGACCCAGTTCTTATATAGAGACACACCATATGGTGATCACTGGTCCATGGGTGGTCACCCACTGTAATGTCAGCAACACTGTCCCAGTTGGTCAGTACCAGTTCTAGTACTGCCCCCCGAGTGGGTTCCTTAACTCGTTGCCTGAGGAACACTCCTTGCAGGAGTCCAGGATGTGCTAACTCTTCTGATTGTTGGCACAGCTGGTAGGCTCCAATTCATATTCGGCAGACTAAAGTCCCCTACCAGCAACACCTCCCCTTTGCATGCCCTCCTTTGAACTGCTTCCATCATATCTTTATCCATCTCTCCCCATGTCATAGATGGTCTGAAGTTTGGCCGTGACTGCAAGAAATGCTTTTGAAAAGTGGTGCTAGTCAGAGACACCCAATGCGAAAATCCTGCCATCAGAGTTTGTCAATTCTTATATTTTTTTTTTTTTGTCAACTTTATATCACCTACTCACCGGAACTCTCTCAAGTGACCCTCTCTCACCATCCAACCCTTCTACCACCCCATCTGAAGATTTCCTCTCCAGGAAATTGGGGACAGATACCCCCCACCTACCCAATCCATCAACCTGGGAATGCAACCATTGATGGACTAGAGCAGGCAGGGGGGATTGGGAGAGCTGGAGGATTGAGCCTGACCTTGGGCGTGTGAAGGTGGGGCCTCTGGAGGGCGCCATCACCTATATGGGAAGCACGGGGGGGGTGTTTCTGGCTTTGCCCCTGCAGCACGGTCATGCAATGGCGCCTGTGCACCTTGCATGCTGATGCCCCCCCGCCATTCCACCCCTACTGCGGCATCGCTAACTACAGCATCCCCGATCTCAACCGGGGACCACTGAAGAGCATCGCAATTCCCACCACCCACCCTGGGAGAGGAGAGCCATCCTCCGCATGCTCAATCCTCTTCCTCCCCACCTGATTCCCAACGACCCAAATCCATTCCCAAACCTGGGTAACCGTCATGACGTGTGGTGTGGCATCCAGCACCTCAACCCTCAATGCCACCGGGTTGGCAACTCTTATATTTAATGCTGCCATGAATATAGGATTGTATACTCCTAAATTGTTTGCAGGAATTGCACTGTAGTTCACCACCAATTGTATCAGGAATAATATATACGCAGGTTTATATAACAAGGGAACAATTCAATCAAGGGGTTCTGATGTCATTTATAAACCACAACAGTGAAGCTGAAGTGGTCTATATTTTAAATCAGAACTTCAAGAAGAACCACACCCTTATTTATGTTGCAATCAGTGGCGCCATGTTTGTCTCAGAAAAATCTAATACTTTTTTTTGTAGCAATATCTTTTATTCTGTTAGTCTAATAAAATATATCACCACAATAAATGTACCCTTATTTAAGTATATCTGAGTATATTCTATTTGTTATAACATAAACTAGTTGGTGTCAGTGTAAGGAGTGAGCCAACAAGGAAAGAATGTCCGTTCAACATTCTGAGTCTGGACTGGCTAGTCAGCTAAGGGAATGTACTCAGGGAATGACAGACTAGACTGAATCGGTTCAGCTCAGTGCAGTTTAGTGGTAGCTTACCTAGAAAAACATAAGAATTTTACAGCCTTATAATAAGTGATGTCTCAGACATTAGAACTAGCCAGTTATAACGCTGTAAAATTCAGAGTTATTGATTTTACTTTTTTATTTTATTTATTAACTGGAATAGGTCATTAGGGCAGAAGAAGGATACATACTGGATGTATACACAGGTAAAGGAGGTTTACAGAAGTCAAAACAGTTAGAACCAGATTTTACATAGATCTGTTTACATTTCCCTGGTTATTATATAAGGAATCAAATGCACTTTTGTTCATACAATAAGCCTGTAATGGCATCAAGGGACTCTGGAATATTTTTTAAACTAAGTGTAAAGTACAAGCTGTTTACATTTGTCACAAAAACCCTGATATGCTATTACAGAATGATACAGCAAATGGGCAGTATTGCATTACAAGTAAGGATTAACCCATGACAAAGCGTGGGTCTACTAGGAATTAATGTATGGCTGGGGGGGTTCTAACCACCCAGCCATACATTAATCCCCAACAGACCCACGCTCTGGAGTGGGTTAATTCACCTGTCACATGGGGAAGAGAAAGGGTTCGGCACACTTTTTATGTTTCTCTTCCCCATGTTACATTTGCATAAAAGTAATGTTAAGGTGCAAAATTACAAAGGTTCTAGGAGGATATTAAGGTTCCTACCATAGGGAACAGAAAGGGAATTGCACCTGACTGGAGAAACTACATGCTGAAAAGGCTAATTTCTTTTCAATATTATGGTAAACAGTCATTGAATTACTGACTACATGCAGATGTGATCATCGTTTTAGAATATGTGCTCATTTTTGGCTGACCTACTTTTGTGAACTGTGGAATTTTCTCCGTTTTTCTGCCATGTTTGTTGTTTGGGATTTCGCTGCTGTGCATTATGGGAAATGCATATATTTAGATGCACAGGAGATTTGACATTAGTTACTCAGTATTACTCGGTTTGAAAAAGTGGAAGAAGGAACTAGGACCATCGAGACCAATTTCCCCACAACTGTGGGGGATAGCTACAAAATATTCCCTAGAAAGAATTTATCCAATTCAGTTTTAAATTGTTTACATGTTGACTGCTCCACTATATGTTGAGGTAAAGAATTCCATAGTTCAGCGGACCTAAGTGTGAAAATACAGGTTACTCACCTGTAACAGGAGTTCTAGGAATGGTATATGTTGTTCATCCACACTCATTGGCAGTATCCTTGCCGCTTTAAATCTTGCCGGAAGGTCTTCAAGCTTGCTCCTCCCACCCACCCGGGTGGTATAACTCTCGGCTCCGCCCCATGACGCCAGATCTGGCCCATGGAAGCTCAGGGTTGTCGTCGAGCTGGGGAGGTCGAGGGTCGTGGATGAACAACATATACCATTCCTGAACTCCTGTTACAGGTGAGTAACCTGTATTTCTAGGGACATGGATATGTTGTTCATCCACACTCATTGGCAGACTCTAGCAGTTCTCCGGGAGGAGGAGGCAAGACGA
This sequence comes from Neoceratodus forsteri, assembly GCA_016271365.2. Classification (NCBI taxonomy): domain Eukaryota; kingdom Metazoa; phylum Chordata; order Ceratodontiformes; family Ceratodontidae; genus Neoceratodus; species Neoceratodus forsteri. Next base: position 755,830,178 of record CM057449.1, on the reverse strand, counting down.
CACCCCATATACTTACTTGGAAAGAGAGACTGGAGAACCGAGGCCCCAAAACCAGCATCCCGGCGTGACTCAAGGTCGATGTGGTAGTGGGTAATGAAGGTGTTTGCTGACTTCCAGGTAGCAGCCCTGCAGATTTCCTGGATAGGGACGTCCCTGGAAGCAGCCACCGTTGCAGCAGTATGGCGGGTAGAATGAGCTCTTATCCCTCTGGGAGGCTCCATGCCCGCTAACTTATAGCAGAGATCTATGCAGGAGGTTACCCACCTGCTTATCGTCCGCTGGCTGCAGGTCTGCCAGATGCGGCTTCAGCGAGGTGACAAACAGCTGGCGTAACCTCTCCTCGAATATCAGCCGCGGCGCCCTTATAATAAGCGAGCGCCTTCTAGGATCCAGAGTATGGAGCCTATATTCGCCTCCGAGGTGTGATTGGGTAGAACACCGCAGAGTCAACACCTGGTTAAGGTGAAACTCCGACACCACCTTCGGAAGGAATTTCGGTGGGGCGAAGGACAACCTTGTCCCTGTGGAAGACCAGGTAAGGAGACTCGATGGAAAGCGCCTGGAGCTCTCCCATCCTTCTGGCTGACGTGATAGCCACCAAGAAGGCGGTCTTCCAACAGGTGAGAGAGAGCACACCTGTGCATAGGTTCGAATAGGCTTGCCCATGAGCTTTGCCAGTACCAGCAGTAGATCCCACTGGAGGTGGGGGTTCCCTGATTGAGGAAATGTGATCAAGGCCTTTGGAAAAGCGCCAGACCACCTTCTCCTGCGCCACTGACTGCTTCCCAGCCCAGCGCCTGCAAGCAGAGAGACATGCCAGGTGCACCCTTAGGTCGCCGACCTAAGCCCTTGACTAGAAAGGGACCATAAATAGTCCAAGATGCTTGCAAGGAACAGGAGAAAGGGTCCAAGCCCTTGCTCTGACACCAAATGGAAAACCTTTTCCATTTGAAGGCATAGCATTTTCTGGTCGACTCATACGGGACGCCCCAACTACATTGAGGACCTCGTCGGAAAGACCCTAAAGCCTGGAACTCTAGCAGCTCCAGGAACCAGGCCGTCGAGGTGCAGGGATTGAAGGTCCGATGGAACACCTTCCCCTGATTGACTGAGAGCAGTCCGGGCGAGCTGGAAGCTGCCGGAGTCCTGGAGCTGAGACTGAGGAGATCTGGGTACCAGAACTGGCGAGGCCAGTCTGGGGCTATCAGAATCACCTGCGCCTTGTCCCTCCTCGCCTTGAGAAGCACCTTGTGGATCAAGGGAAATGGGGGAAAGGCGTAAAAGAGGTCCGGGGTCCATTGCCCTCGAGAAGGCATCCCCTGCAGCGAGCCCTGCTGAGGGGGCGGGCATGGAACAGACTCAGCTCATGCTTCCATGGAGGCAAACAGGTCCATCTGAGGTGTGCCCCAAAGGGAGAACAGATACTGTACTACCTCCGGCAGGAGAGACCACGTGGGATGCAGCCCCTATCCGCTCAGGGCATCGGCCAGGGTGTTGGAGGCTCCTGCCACGTGAATGGCTAGAGATCCGCCTAGCCCGTTTACATGACAGGGGAAGTGAATGAGTAAATTTAGGCCCAGACTGTACCCATAGCTACATCCCCTGCGTCACATGACCAAAAACAAGATACGGCTACCATTTCATCATTTCTGTATACAACTGCATCTGTTACACATTTATTGTGATAACCACATTATAAAAGTGGTAAATGTCAATGGATTACACATTTTCTTACATCTGCAGGGCTTGGATGGAAATGCAGTCACTAATTTTGCATTATAGACTGGCACATAGCTGGGTGCCATACAACCACTCCTGGTATACCCATGCTGACCCCAATGGGGAGTCCACCTATTGCATTATAAGGTTTTATACCAATAAACTGAGAAAGGAAAAGTAAGATGTATCCTGTTTCACATGAAGGGAAGTAGAATAGATCAATCAAAGACCAGACTGTACCCCATAGCTACATCCCTAGGTCACATGACCAAAAACAAGATGGCGGATACCGTTCAATCATTTCTGTATCAAACTGCTTCTGCAACACATTTATTGTGATAACTACATTATAAAAGTGGTAAATGTCAATAGATTACACCTTTTTCTTACATCTGCAGGGGCGGATGAATTTTCAGATCCCTAATTTCACATTACAGACCCATTTAGCAAATAGCCAGGGTGCCATCCCAACCACGATATGTCCATGCTGGCCAATAGGAGTGTCCACCTATTGAAGTTAATAGGATGCATGCAATAAATTCAAAAGTTAAGTAAAAAATAACCCATTTTACATGACATGGAAGTAGATGAGTAAATCAAGGCTCAGACTGTACCCATATCTACATCGCTAGGTCCATGACCAAAAACAAGATAAGCGACTACCATTTGATCATTTTCTGTATCAAACTGCATCTGTTACATGTTTGTAAGGATAACTACATTCTAAAAGTGGTAAATCTCAGTGGATTGCAACTTTTCTTACATCTACAGGGCTTGGATGAAATTTCTGATCCTTAATTTTTCATTAGAGACTCAACTATGAATGCCAGAGAACCATACCAACCACCATAGTATGCCATGCTGGCCAATGGGGTGTCCACCTATTGCATTATAGGGTGCAACCAATAAATTAAAAAGTAAAAGTAAAAAGTAGCCCATTTTACGTGACAGGGAGTAGATAAGGTAAATCAGAGCTTAGACTGTACCCATATCCACCATCTCCTGGGTCACGCATGACCAAAAATCAGATGGCAGCTTCCGTTCCATCATTTTCTATATCAAACTACTTCTGTTGCACATTTATTGTAGGAACTACATTATAAAAGTGGTAAATATCAATGTCTTTAACTGCACATCTACAGGGCTTGGATAGAATTGCATGATCTCCAATTTCGCATTATAAGACCCACAACAGCATATAGCTGGGGTGCCACATGCCAACCACTCCTGGTATGCCATGCTGACCAAAGGAATTGTCCACCTATTGCATTATGGATTTATATACCAATAAACAAGAAAAGGAAAAGTAGATATATCCTGTTTACATGAAGGGAAGTGAATAAGGTCAATCAAAGAACAGACTGTACCCATAGCTACATCCCCTAGGTCACATGACCAAAACCAAGATGGCGGACACCGTTCAATCATTTTCCTCTATCAAACTTGCTTCTGCTACACATTTATTAGCAAATAACTACATTATAAAGAGTGGTAAATGTCAATGGATTACACCTTCTCCTAAATCTATCGGGGCAGATGAATTTTCAGATCCTAATTTCATTACAGAACCCACCTGCAGATGCCTGAGGTACCATACCCAACCACCCATGGGCCAGCCACCCATACTGACTAATGTGGGGTGTCCACCTATTGCATTATAGGGCATGCCAGTAAATTCAAAAGTAAAAGTAAAAGTAGCCCGTTTTACATGACAGGGAAGGGAATGAAGTAAATTTAGGCCCAGACTGTACCCATAACTTCATCCCTACGTCACATGACCAAAAACAAGATGGCGACTACCATTTCATCATTTTCTGTATACAACTGCATCTGTTACATTTATTGTGATAACTACATTATAAAAGTTATAAATGTCAATGGATTACACATTTTCTTACATCTGCCGGGGCTTGGATGAAATATGATCACTAATTTCACATTATAGACCCACCACCATATAGCTGAGGTGCCATACCCAACCACCTGAGGAAGGTCATGCTGGCACATGAGGGGCACACCCTATTGCATTATGGGTTACATACAAATAAATTCAGAAAGAAAAGTAAAGATGTAGCCTGTTTTACATGATGGAAGTGAATAAGTAAATCAAGGCACAGACTGTACCTATAGCTACATCCCTGAGTACACATGACCAAAAACAAGATGGCTGACACCATTCAAACATTTTCTGTATCAAACGGCTTCTGTTACATGTTTGTAGGGATAACAACATTATAAAAGTGGTAAATGTCAATGGATTACACATTTTTCTCTTGCCCATCTGCAGGGGCCCCGGATGAATTTTCTGATTCTAATTTCACATTGCAGTCCCACTTTGAATGGTACGAGGTGCCATAACCAACCACCCCTGGTATGCCCATGCTGGCCAATGGGGTTCCCACCTATTAGCATTATGGGGATTGCATGCCAATAAATTCAAAAAGTAAAAGTAAAAAGTAACCAGTTTGTGACAGAGAAGTGAATAGATAAATCAAGGCCCAGACTGTACCCATATCTACGCCCCTGGGTCACATGACCAAAAACAAGATGGCCGGCTACCATTTTGATAATTATCTGCTGCGCCATCCCAAACTGCTTCTGTTACATGTTTGCTTTGAGGATAACTACATTTATAACACTGGTAAAAATCTCAATGGATTACAACTTTTCTTACATCTGCTGGGAGCTTGGATAAAATTGTGATCACTAATTTCACATTATAGACCCACAACATATAAGCTGGGGTGCCATACCCAACCACCCCAGTATACCCATGCTGACCAATGGGGTATTACCTATTGCATTATGGGTTTACATACCAATAAACTGAAAGGAAAAAGTAGAATGTATCCTGTTTTACATGAAGGGAAGTGAATTTGATAAATCAAAGACCAGACTAGTACCCATAGCTACATCCCTAGGTCACATGACCAAAAACAAGATGGCGAATGTCGTTTCAATCATTTTCTATCAAACTGCTTCTGCTACACATTTATAGTGATAACTACATTATAAAAGTAGTAAATGTCAATGGATTACACCTTTTCTTACATCTGCAGGGCTTGGATGAATTTTCTGATCCCTAATTTCACATTACAGACCCACCTGCAGATATGCATGGTTGCCATACCCAACCCGCATGGTATGCCCATGCTGGCAACCCCAATGAGGTGTCCACCTATTGCATTATTAAGGTGCATGCTAATAAATTCAAAAAGTAAAAGTAAAAAGAAATAGTCTGTTTTGTGACAGAAGTGAATGAGTAAATCAAGGCCCAGATTGTACCCATAGCTACATCCCTGAGTAACAGGACCAAAAAACAAGATGGCAGCTACCGTTCCATTATTTTCTGTATCAAACTGCTTCTGTTACACATTTATTATAAGAACTACATTATAAAAGTGGTAAATGTCAATGTGTTACAACTTTCTTACATCTACTACAGAGGCTTGGATAAAATTTATGATCACTAATTTCACATTATAGACCCACCAGCATAGCTAAGGGTGCCATGCCAATTCCTGGTATACCCATTGCTGACCAATGGGGTGTCCACCTATTGCATTATGGGTTACATACCAATAAACTGAGAAAGAAAAAGTAAAATGTATCCTGTTTTACATGAAGGGGAAGTGAATGAGTAAATCAAAGACCAGACTGTACCCTATAGCAACATCCCTAGGTCACATGACCAAAAACAAGATGGCAGATATCGTTCAATCATTTTCTGTATCAAACTGCTTCTGCTACACATTTATAGTGATAACTACATTTATAAAAGTGGTAAATGTCAATGGATTACACCTTTTCTTACATCTGCAGGGCTTGGATGAATTTTCTAATCCCTAATTTCACATTACAGACCCACCTGCAGATAGCAGGTTACATACCAACCATGCATGTAGGCGCTCATGCTGGCCAATGGGTTGTACACCTATTGCATTATAGGGTGCATGCTAATAAATTCAAAAGTAAAAAGTAAAAGTAATCTGTTTGCATGACAGGGAAGTGAATAGAGTAAATCAAGGCCCAGATTGTACCCATAGCTACATCCCTAGGTAACAGGACCAAAAAACAAGATGGCGGCTACCGTTTCATCATTTTCTGTATCAAACTGCTTCTCATTACACATTTATTGTAGAAACTACATTATAAAAGTGGTAAATGTCAATGTAAGTTACAACTTTTCTTACATCTACCAGGGCTTGGATGAATTTCCTGATCCTAATTTCACATTACAGAACCCATTTGCAAATAGCCAGGGTGCCATACCCAACCTCCTAGTATGTCCATGTTGGCCAATGTGGGTGTCCACCTATTACATTAAGGTGCATGCCAATAAATTCAAAAGTTAAAGTAAAAAGTAACCCATTTTACATGACAGGGAAGTGAATGAGTAAATCAAGGCTCAGACTGTACCCATATCTACATCCCCTAGGTCACATGACCAAAAACAAGATGGCGGCTACCATTTGATCATTTTCTGTATCAAACTGCTTCTGTTACATGTTTGTAGGGATAACTACATTCTAAAAGTGGTAAATCTCAGTGGATTGCAACTTTTCTTACATCTGCAGGGGCTTGGATGAAATTTCTGATCCTTAATTTTTCATTACAGACCCAACTGCAGATAGCCGGGGTGCCATACCCAACCACCCATGGTATGTCCATGCTGGCCAACGGGGTGTCCACCTATTGCATTATGGGGTGCATGCTAATAAATTCAAAAATTAAAAGTAAAAAGTAGCCCATTTTGCGTGACAGGGAAGTGAATGAGTAAATCAAGGCTTAGACTGTACCCATATCTACATCTCCTGGGTCACATGACCACAAATAAGATGGCAGCTTCCGTTCCATAATTTTCTGTATCAAACTGCTTCTGTTACACATGTATTGTGATAACTACATTATAAAAGAGGTAAATCTCAATGGATTACAACTTTTCTTACATCTGCAGGGGCTTAGATGATTTTTCTGATCCTTAATTTTCATTACAGATCCACATGCAGATTGCCGAGTGCTATACCCAACCTCCCATGGTATGTCCATGCTGGCCCATGGGGTGTCCACCTATTGCATTATGGGCGGATGCCAATATATTCAAAAATAAAAGCAAAAGTAGCCTGTTTTACATGACAGGAAGTGAATGATAAATCAATGCCCAGAATGTAGCTTACATCCCTCAGGTCACATGACCAAAAACAAGATGGCGGCTACCGTTCAATCATTTCTGTATCAAACTGCTTCTGTTACATGTTTGCTACATTATAAAAGTGGTAAATGTCAATGGATTACACCTTTTCTTACATCTGCAGGGGCTTGGATAGAATTTTCTGATCCCTAATTTCCATTACAGACCCACCTGCAGATAGCCAGGGTGCTATACCCAACCTCCCATGGTATGTCCATGCTGGCCAATGGGGTGTCCAATTTATTGCATTATGGGGAAGGATGCCAATAAATTCAAAAACTAAAGTAAAAAGTAGCCGTGTTTTATGACAGGGAGTGAATGAGTAAATTTAGGCCCAGACTATTTTATAGCTACATCCCTCGTCCACTGACCAAAAAGATGGCAGCTACCATTTGATCATTTTCTGTATCAAACTGCTTCTGTTACACATTTATTGTGATAACTACATTATAAAAGTGGTAAATGTCAATGGATTACACATTTTCTTACATCTGCAGGGCTTGGATGATATTTATGATCATTAATTTCACATTATAGACCCAACACCATATAGCTGTGGTGCCATGCCCAATCACCTAAGGGCATACATGCTGGCACATGAGGGGGCACACCTATTGCATTATGGATTTTATACAAATAAATTCAGAAAGGAAAAGTAAGATATAGCCTGTTTTACATGGCGAGGGAAGCGAATGAGTAAATCAAGGCCCAGACTATACCGATATCTACATCCCTTGGTCACATGACCAAAAATAAGATGTCGGCTACCTTTAAATCATTTTCTGTCAAACTGCTTCTGTTATACATTTGTAGGATAACTATATTATAAAAGGGGTAAATGTCAAGGCATTGCCTTTTCTCACATCTGCATGGGCTTGGATGGAAATTTCTAATCCCTAATTTCTCATTACAGATCCAACTGCAGATAGAAATTTCCATATCCAACCACCCATGGTATGCCCATTCATGTCAATGAGGTGTCCACCTATTGCATTATGAGGTACAAGCCAATAAATTCAAAAAAGGAAAAGTAAAAAGCAGCTTGGTTTATATGTTAGGGAAGTGAATGAGTAAATGAAGGCCCAGACTGTACCTATATCTACATCCCTGGGTCACATGACCAAAAATAAGATGGTGGCCACTGTTTAATCATTTTCTGTATCAAACTGCTTCTATTCTAAAACGTGTGGAGAAAAATCCTACCCTTTTCCTGTTCAAAATTCCTGTGGAGAAAAACCCTATCCTTTCCCTATTCTAAAACCTGTGGAGAAAAACCCTACCCTTTCTCTTTTCTAAAATCCGTGGTGAAAAACCCTACCCTTTCCCTGTTCTAAAATCTGTGGACAAAAAGCCTATCCTTTCCTATTATATAACACATCATGAAGTCCACTATCTTGACAGGATCGGTATCTAAAAGTCCGTGTAGGGAACGGCCCTACGAGTCTTCCAAGACATTGACAGTTGCAAGATAGCTGATCAGGAAGGAGACATAGAATCTGTGGTTGCAAGAGCTTAGTTTCAGATCTGAAACCAGTTCTGACCTGGCCCCCTGCCACCAAGAGTGAATCAGGGTCTTGAAATCTGAAGCAGCTAGGGTTTGAGAGGTGGATCCTGTTGAGACTGGGGAGGGAGGGAGGAGGGCATCCAGTGGAGGATAATACCCTTGAAACCCCATGTAGTTGGAGTAAGGGCGAAATCAGGGGTAGAACTGCCCCAAATGACTCCAATCTAGAGCAGCACCCTGGGTAGGGATCCTTGGATGCCCAAAAGGGTAATGTGGGACAGTTCAGGGTTGATTATAGGCCTCCAATGTCAGATCTAGCATCAGAAAATCCACGTTGGACCGGCCGTTGTGTAGATGGGGAAGGGTCCGGCATTGAGACAGCCCACGGCAGGGTCACCGACGTAACCGGCGCAACCTGACCTGGCACTGGAAGGGGTTCTGTTGGTCACATGACGTTGGGCGGGTAGTCCCCCTTCAGGTATTGCTAGAAAAGTCTGCCGTGCGGCCCAATGCCAGGTGGTGCAAGTCCCTATATGTGATGACCTACTGATTGGAACCCTCTCGAAGTAAGATCTGTCTTTTCTATATCTATCTCCAGCCTTTATGCATGTGAACAGTGCAAGAACCTATCTAGTATTACCTTTTACTATTATGTTTTAGGTCACTGTATTGCCCTTTGAAAATTAGCACACATTTTCTTATGTTACCTTTATCCTACTATGCACCTTAGTCCCATGTTTTGCGATATTTTCCCCATACATTATATAAAATAGTTGGTGGTTGTCAATACACTGACATGTTACCTTCACCCTAAGGTTCACAGATGGAAATACAATGATATACGTCCCACCCATGAGGTTTTATATAATTAATAGAAAATGGACCTAGTTTCTTCAGTACTCATGGTTACAATGAGAACAGCAAATTAAGTAAGGTGTTAACGAAGCGTGTATTTAGGCCACCATACAGTATCTTATATAGTGTACTATACACTAGGAAAGAAACCAAAATAGTTTACTATTTTTATTACCATTAGCATTACCATCAGTTGTCCACATTTCACCGTACGTCACTTTTCAAGTGTATGGATCATCATACACAAAGAGCATTCCATCAGACATGGTAATGCCAGAAAATGTGGCAAAAACCTTCTCGTTCCCTATTCTAAAACCTGCAGAGAAAATCCTATTCTTTCCCTATTCTAAAACCTGGAGAAAAACCCTATCCTTTCCTATTCTAAAATCTGTGGAGAAAACCCTACCTTTCCCTATTCAAAAACCTGTGGAGAAAACCCTATCCTTTCCTGTTCTAAAACCTGTAGAAAAACACTTCCATTTCTCTATTCTAAAACCTGAGAAAATCCTATCCTTTCCCCTTTCAAAAACCTGTGGAGAAAACCCCTATCCTTTCCCTATTCTAAAACCTGTGGAGAAAAACCCTACCCTTTCCCTATTCAGAAAACCTGTGGAGAAAAACCCTATCCTTTCCCTATTCTAAAACCTGTGGAGAAAAACCTATCCTTTCCCTCTTCAAAACCTGTGGAGAAAAATCCTATCCTTTCCTTTTCAAAAACCTGTGGAGAAAAACCCTATTCTTTCCCTATTCTAAAACCTGTGGAGAAAAACCCTAACATTTCCCTATTCAAAAACCTGGGAGAAAAACCTATCCTTTCCTGTTCTAAAACCTGTGGAGAAAAACCTACCCTTTCTCATTCTAAACCTGCCAATTAACATTCCATGGTGTCCAATGGACACCCCATGTCTTCCCACACTGGGAAACAGCAACTATAAAACATGCCATGGTGTCCAATGGACACGCAATGCTGACTATGATAGAGGAAAGTCTTGTGCTGTCCATTCCGGGATGCAGCACTCAGCATTTCCCACCTATCTTACATCTCGATCACTCCGCCATCTCGGTCTGTATACCGGGAATACTATTCTGTAGCTATTGCTTGTTTTCGGTGATCTGGACATCCCGTAGTTCATCTTTGAATGGTATTCGGAGAAGCATTTATCTACACACAGGCCCTTTCCACACTGTGCGCACCAGTAGGTCGATTCCTTATGCTTCCCTTTCTTTGTGCACACCACACATCTTCAGGCAGGGTACAGCTTCTTTGGTGTTCTTGGTACTTTTGATGGAAAGTGCTTTCCTTGCAGTCATTGGCATGGATCCAATTTTGTCGATTGCCATTTTTGGCTATGCTGTGGAAGGTCATCAATTTTTTTGCTTGTCGTTACAAGTTCTTTAATCACAGTTCTTTGGAATTCTAAGTGCGTCATCTTCTTTCTTTCTGGTGAAAATTTCTTGTACATTATGTACCCTTGAAGTAACATGGCATTCAGTAGATAAAAGAACTCCTTCTGCCATACCTTCTTGCATTGCGGTTAAAACTGTAATACCATGCCAGCTGGTCATTTTTGTTGACTCCACCCATGTATCTGTTGTAGTCCAGTATACATTTTGGTTTTTTGATTGACTCCCCAGTCTTCCAATCCTTTCTTCCGGTATCGACAAATTCTGTACTTGATGTTGTTGACAGCATGTAAATGTCCCTCTTGTCTCTCCACTTCATACAGAGCATTGGTGTCTTCCTGAATGTAACCTTTCTTTCGCCTTCAGCTTTATGTCTTTATTTTGGGAGGTATTCCCTCGCGGTTCGACATCACAGTTCCAGTTGCATCAACTCCAGATAAAAATAGATCTGTGTAGAGTTGCGTCCAGTGTAGTATCTGTCTATGTAAATCCTGTAGCCTTTCCTCTCAGTTCTTCTCTAACAAGATCAAAATAAACTCTGTATGTATGTCCTTTGCTCTGTTCCTCATCGACTTTGCCTGTATAGAATTGCCAGTTGCATATGTATCCCGAGTTTGATTCACATAAGGTGTACACCTTGATTCCGTGCTTCACTGGTTTTGTGGATTAAATGTTCTGTAACTCAGATTTCCTTCCACAGACATATACCTTCATCCAGGGAGAGGTCCGTCGGAAGATAGGTTTCTCATGATCTCTTCAGGAATCGCTCATGTATCTCCCTAATGTAAAAAGTTGATCAAATCCTCCATCCCTCTAGGGTTCTGCTTAGAGTTGTCAGCTATGTGGAGAAAAGAAAAATCAGGTTGAATCAGTTCCTCGCCATCACACTGCCCCAGAATGGTGTGTGGTGACTTCATCCACTCCCAGTATTCATCTTTACTGCTCTTCACTACCAGTCCCATCGCAATGTATAATGCAAAAAACCTCTTCAGTTCTTCTTTGTCAGTCCTCTTCCAAGCCCTGGCCCTTGAATGTGTTGGCAACTCATTAATTGGATGCGCCAGAAAGAAATCATCTGCATATCTATTTGTTTCCCTTGCAATAAGCTCCAAATCTTCATCCATTAGGCAAAATAGTTGTACAAATCCAAGTGGACTTTCTGGGACTGGAACTTGGAGACCTGGAGTTGCAGTGAATAGGTGTCCATTGTCACTTGTTGTTGTCACCTCTTCCCATTCATCTTCTCTTGTAACGCTTTGTTCTGCTGATGGCTGAACCCTTTTACCATGAGTTTTCTTGGGCATTGCACTGACTGATGTTGTGGGGGTCTCTTCCTGGTCTTCCTGCTCCACATCCGGCATATAATCTTGATCAGTAACTTCATCTTCAGAAGACTCATTCTGCACTTCCACCAGATCCAGATTGTACAACCTTTCTTCAACATCCTCTTCACTATCCGATTCTGAGAAATCAGACTGCCAACATCTGGATCTCGGCCAAAACATCCAATGCCGTCATTTTGCTTTTGCCATGATGATTATTCTGTAAGGTGTATAAAAAACACACACACACACATCATTGTTGCAAGATATCTTTTTTTGGCGATTCTAACAATAATATGAACAATGAAGCCTCTATGTATACCAGTTTGGCTCAATAAACCCTCCTCCCCAACTCCCCACTGTGCAATGATTAATATTTTCAAACGTACCACAAATTATTCTATGTTCTGTAGAATTATGTCAAATATACTGCAAGGTTATCAATTAACCTGAAAGACAAAAAAACAAGTTATATTCGAAGTTTTAACATGTAATATCTTTCACAGAATACTCAAGCTCATTTTCACACATACAGGAAAACACAGTGATATGATAAAAAATTTCCATCCCGTATCAGGTGCAGCATCAAGTTAAGCATTCCCTAATGTACAATGTCACCTTGTAGTATGTATTAATGCCTCCTGATGTTACCTGGTTATAAACAAAGTGTTTTACCTTACTACTCAAGAAAATCACCAAATTGAAACCTTTCTTGTTTTGGAACTTGCAACTTTAATTAACCATACAATATGCAATATCACAACATAGGACCTAACTTCACATATATCAAGTCAGGAACAACAATTTAAAGTACAGCTGATATCAATCAAAAGTAAAACGTTCCAAAAGTGTTTATGTGTCAGTGAACTGATAAATGTAAAAATGAACCATTGTTCTCTTCTGATTTTCAGGTGCTGTCCCAATGAAGATGATGCACGAAAAACTCTAAGAGATCAAGTCAGGACAAGTGTTATTAAATTGACCTTAGACACTTGCAAGAACACATCATACATGTTATTTCAGTGATAAAATCAACCAATTTCATGTCTTATTAATAAAGCATATACATCCAAAGTCTTGTTTATAGTTTGTGAATTCAGTTGTCAGTTCTTCTGATTACATTTGTTTTATATCGTGTCATATTACTAACAGTATATTACATGAACAAATAACTGCTGTACAAGTAGAAGTGAGAGTGAACATATGTATTATGTAAGCAATAAGACACAATGGGGTGTGCATTAGACAATTCTAATGCATAGCTAGGGGGACGTAGTGAGGCACGAGACCACAGGCCGAGTGCATCCAGTCCCCTAGTCGTGCATTAGAACTGTCTAATGCACATCCCCGGAGTGGCTTATTGCACTTATAAAATGGGCCTATGTATTCTAAATGGGGGTTCTAGTTTTAGCTGTGCATGAGACACATCTTATGCATGGCTAACAACCAATCAGATTGCTTGAAATCCTTTAACCATTTTATAATATATATTATATTTTAAATGCGGAACTGATTTAATCATCAGCATCCATTGAAGCACCAGATGGTGCAACCTATGTGGTGACGAACACTTTCATAGCATAACATTTCTCATGCTGGCTGGGAACTGAGTGAAGATTGAGTGTTTATCATCACTTCTTTCAAAACAGCTCAAGAATATCCATTGATAGACTGAAAAATATTGAAAATATGTAACCTTAGAAAAGCACATGAAATATATTCAATGGGAAATTTCAGATCAATACTCCTGTATACATTTTCATCCAGCAGAGTGGAGCAGAGGGCGAACCATCCATGACTTTCATCTGGTCATACTGCAGGACTTTACTGCCATTGTGAGTGGTCCCCCATGGCTCAGGTGTGGTGGCACAACACATTAAGGGCACTAACAATGTGAAAGAGTCTAACATGTTTCAATATAAGAAAAATAGCAGGACAAGAAGACACAGCATGAGATTAGAGGGAGACCGATTAAGGAGTAATGTGAGGAAGTTATTTTTCACAGAAAGGGTGGTGGATGCATGGAATGGCCTATCTCAGGAAGTGGTGGATATGAATACAGTACAGGGCTTCAAACAGGCATGGGATAGGCATAAGGGAGCAATATAGATGAGTATGAATAGATAGACCATTGACATAGCAAAGGTCGATGGCACATTTATAAGGTAGAAAAAAGAAATGGGCAGACTGGATGGGCCTTGCGGTCCTTATTTGCCATCAACTTATATGTTTCTATGCACAATGGTGGGGGTGGAAAGGATGAGAAGGGACTTAGGATGTATAGGGAGAGGAATCACCTGTAGAAAAGCACATATTTTTCTCCAGCAGGTTCACTGTGGCCCTAAACAGCTGTACCATTTTCTTCCCACCTGCATAATCGGCAATCTCCACGGACAGTGCTTTGCACCTAGCGCTGCACACATACGGCCAAACTAGCAGTAGACACTCAGGGAGCAGTAAGCTAGCCAGCCAGTCCTATGTGTAATTACCTACTGCAAGAGCCCTCTCAAGTAAGATCTGGGATTATAGGGCACATATCCCACGCAACCCCTCCCATACCAGACACAACCAAGTAATATGTGAAGAGTGTCTTACCAGGATACTGTGGAGTCAGAAGCAGGAATCTTGAAGGGACGATGTCTATCAGTACTGAAAAATAAAATCCAGGAATGGAGTCACAAAGGATCCGTAGTTCTTAATAAATTATTAATATATGACATGTTCACAATACAGCAATACTTATCTGATGGTGAAGGAGTCCTCATCCGTTCAGGCATGCGAAAGAGAAACAACAATAGGTTAATATGAAAAAGATACAGTAATGAGATAAGAAACCGATAGCGGATAGATACTGCTGGTGTATCGGACTACATTAGAGTGTAATGGTGCATAAGATAAAAAATTACTGTTAAAACAGTATTATAATAATAATAATAATAATAATAATAGTGATATAAAGGAATAAAATTAGTTAACAGATAGAAGAAAATGTGTTGTTAGTAAAGATGATTAGAAAGACCAGTGCTCTCTGCTCTAGATGGCCAATTTTCAAGTGACTGTAGTATCCGGTTAGGATAGGTTATATTCCTTTGGTTCACTGGCCCATTGTTTCTGGGCCATCAGCTAAGTTCATTAACTGGCCCTTTTAATGGCATTCCTTCTTTGCACCTCTTCTGTAAATGAAGCATCTAGTTCAATGCGACTGTCAAATTGGCACAACATGCACCTGATAACATGCACTATCACGAATTTTCACTTAGACCATCAAATTGGCACATGCACCTTGATAACATGCTCTAACACAAATGTTCCATGTGACTGTCAAATTGGCACAACATGCACCTTGATAACATGCGCTAACATAAATGTTCCATGTGACTGTCAAATTGGCACAACATGCACCTTGATAACATGCGCTATCACAAATGTTCCATGTGACTGTCAAATTGGCACAACATGCACCTTGATAACATGCGCTATCACGTATTTTCACTTAGACCATCAAATTGGCACATGCACCTTGATAACATGCGCTATCACAAATGTTCCATGCGACTGTCAAATTGGCACAACATGCACCTTCATAATTTGTGCCATCACGAATTCACACTTCAACTGTCAAATTGACCAAACATGCACTTTGATAACATCCTATCATTAATTTAGCACCTAATATAGCATGGTTGAGTACTGATTCCTTCAGCAGAGATCAAAATGTTGAGAAACAAAAACACAGCAACATTTACTAAACTTGTCTGTCGGTGGTGTGTCTAGCATCATGCTACCCGTTATAATAGGTTGCATGCAAAGTAGCCCAATATCTTTGTCAATCCTCCAACACCCTGAATCCAAGAAAACATGTTATTTTTTATGCGACCATAAAATATCTTAGTCCATGGTGGTTAATCTCACTATCTCAAAACTCCCCCAAACTGGGATCCAGTGATCACAACATAGTTTAGTTTAGCATAGTGATAGTTACTAACTCAAGTCATACTTGGACAAAGGTTTTGGATTTCAAAAATGCTGACTTTGCTGAAATGGGGAGAGGTATCAAAAGAGCACTGGAGAGAATGAGGGCAGGAGGGGGAGTGGAAGAACAGTGTAAGCATCTAAAGGAAGCCTTAATGGAAGTAACAAACAAATGCATCAGATTGGTATCCAAAGGCAAAAGAATAAGAAAGTTACTATGGTTCTTCAAGAGAGGTGGCAGTAAAGGTCAGGCCAAAAAGGAAACTGTTCAGGAAGTGTAAGGAGACTGGGGAGGAGTACCTACAGTGTCTAAGGGAAGCAGGAAAGGCAGTGAGGAGACCAAAGGCACAAACTGAGGAAGGTTTAGCACAGTAAGTTAAGTAAGGGAACAAGATATTCTTCAGCTCCCAGGGTGGGGGCTGACCAAACGAGCAGACACGAAAGACTGTTAGGCCTATTCTGCTGGCATTTTACTATGTACATCAGTGACAGAAGAAACAACAAGGAGGGGATTGCAAGGCTCAAGGGAGAGGTAGGGGAATGCAAGGAGGGAGACACGGAAAAGGCAGAAATACTGAATATTTTTATTCAGTATATGCAGAAGAGGGGAAGGGACAGGGACAACAGCAGTTTCCAATGGGGTGAAGAGGTAGACAATATTCCATTTACATGTGAAAGCATTGGGGGGCATTTACAAGCGATTAGATCCAAGGACCATAGGCAACATTCTCTCAGTGTGGAGGTAATTTCAGACAAAACTGACCGATTTCTTCGACTTGGACCAGGGGAAGCTTGAAAAATGGTTGCAGGATTGGCAACCAAAGTGCAACATTATGCCCCTGTGACACAGAAGCTGAGGGAAGCTACAGAATGTTTTGTGTGTATGTTGGGGGGGAGGGAGAAGATGGGGTCACTGCAAGTCACAAAGGAGGAAAGGAACGGATGGGTTATGTCAAAGTAGAATGCTAAGATAGCGGGGATGGGCCAGTGACGTGCAAGGATGCATATGCAGGGGTATCACCAGTAGAAAGAGAGAGGTAGTGATGCCATTATATAAAACCATGGTCAGGACATACATGGAGTACATTAGACTGGGGATGGTCCAGAGAAGGGTGACTAAGATGGTACAGGGCTTGAAACACAATACTTATGAGAAATTAAGAACCTCAATATGTACTTGCTGGAAGAGAAGAGGGAAAGAGTAGACATCAGACTCCTCAGAGGACGGTGTCAGACAACCGGAATGGAAACGTCCTGATGAATCTTCCCCGAGACATGGACGGTGGCAATAGAAGAACTGCTCGGGGAATGGGACATAGGAGACCTCGGCAGTGGGAGTCTGGTCTCCAGGTCCGAAACCAACTCTGACCAAGCCCTTTGCCACAAAGACTGAATTAAAGTCTTGCAATCTGGATCCACCAATGGGGGGGGAGTGGGATTGGTAGGGGCCAAGGGGAGAGGAGGAATCACCGGGGGTATCCCTGGAACCCCAGTATGGGGGAGTAGGTGCTAAATCCTGGGTAGAACTGCCCAAAATGGCTCCAATCTGCAGTGGGACCAGCCAGGTAGTGGTCCCCAGGAAACCCCTGTGGGTAGTACGGGACAGTTCGGGGCCTGGAATACATCCCCATCATCAGATCCAACAGCGAGGGAATCGACATCAGATCCGCCATCATTATAGATTGGCTGGGGGTCCGGCAACAAGACAGCCCACGGATGGGAGGGCAGCTGAGCAGAATGAAGGGGCCTTGGCGCCGGGACCTGATTCAGCGTTGGGGCCAAAGGCAAAGGCCGGTCAATAGGGCCAGGTTGTGAAACTGTTATCGGGACATCCAGCATCGGAACAAGTGTCGGAGTCCCACCTGAAAGGGGAGAAAGTTCCTCCACGTTAAGGCCTGCAGGCTGGGATACATAGCTACGGGGATCAGTAGTAAGACAGAGGAGGTTATACTGCCCTTGTACAGGTCACTTGTAAAGCTGCATCTAGAGTATGGAGTTCAGTACTGGTACCCATACCTCAAAAAGGACATTAAACCTGCTGGAGAAAGTCCAGAGGAAGGCTACAAAGATGATAGCTGGTCAGCAGGGCAAGGCATACGAGGAGAGGTAGAGGGCACTGAACATGTACTCCCTGGAAAACATCAGAGAGAGAGGACATGATTGGGACCTTCAAGTACTTGAAAGGGATAAATAAGGTTGATTAGGAAAGTCTCTTTCAGCTCAGTGCTAGCCACAACATGAGGGGGCACAGTCTTAAGCCGGAGGGTGGGAGGTTTAGGAGGGAGGTCAGGAAGCACTTCTTCACAGAGGCAGAAATAACCTTTATTTTTGACCATGACAATATCCCTGCCCAATGTCATTGAGTGTTATCCATGGTGGCAAGTGGTGCCTTCCCCTCACTCAATGGCAGACCCCATTGCCGTCATCCCATGCCCTGGTGTCCAGTGGTTCCTCCCCTTATCACAGCATGCCAACACGGTAGATGCCCCATGTAGGGTCTGTGGCCAGTTAGCAGTGGGTGCCCCCCACACTGATCCTTGGGCTGTCCATGACATTCCCATGTCCCTGGTGCTTAGTGTGCCCCCCACACTCCCATCTACAGTCCGACATCCAAGCACTCCTGTCTCCTTGTGGTAGTGTTCCCCCCCCCAGGTTCTACCCGTGCTGTCTGGTTGCTCCCTTCCTTTGGAACACATGAACTGAGTATCACCTATTTATCCCCTTTATGCACTTGAATACTTCAATCATCCCCCCCCCCCGGCCTCCAACATGTACATGTTGAGCTACTTGAGCCTCTCCTCATAGTTCCTTTCCCTCAAGACCCAGATCATTTTGATTACCCTACTCTGGACCATCTCCATGAGTGCAATGTCCCTTTTTAAGTGCAACTTCCAAAACTGCACACAGTACTCGAGTTGTGTCCTAACCAAGCAGTTCTACAGAGGGATTATCACTTCAATTTTGACTGGACTATACACACACTGCCACACTGATGCCAAGAATATACCTTATTTGTGATTTCTGAAACTGTAAAATCTCCTTTTTGTGCCCTGTGATTCTCCCCCACCCCCATGAATGGCAGGAGTCAAAGATGTATTTACACTTTGAGATTTCTGTGACTGTACAAATGTCTTTTTGGTCCCCAACAGTCTCGGTCTGTCTGTCTCCCTCAGTCTCAATCAATAATCATTCCCTGCTGTCTGGGTGTGGTGGAATCCATGGACAACATGAACTGCTGTGTTAAATGCCACTGGGTCTCAGAGTGAGGGGGTTAGCCACCCAACTACAAAGGAATGCTGTTTGTTGGGTAGTGCCGGGTGTTGCAGCACCTAGTGTCAAACAGACAGTATTACCTGGTGTCCAGGGGCTGCCGACCACCCTCTGAGACTCGGCACTGTCAAACAAACAGCACTGCCTAGAGTAAGTGGGTTACACCCAATACTCCGAGACATGACCATCACATAGCCTGTTCAATATCCTTGATTTGAACAATCTGTAACCAGGTCTGCTGTGCTAAAAACCGGATTAAAAGAAAACAAATATGAAATCAGCTAGATAACAAGGTAAAGCTGCGTTTCCCCCAACCCTATGTTTACATTTGGCTTCTACAATGCTGTATTACGCCAAGAGGGATCCAATCTTGGCTCGATTTCTGTTCTTGGGTCAGAAAAAAAAAATGTGTGTGATGGTAGTAGTAATAAATAATCACTGTGGTGGAGTCTGTCTCTAAACCCTCTGGAAAGAAATCCATCAACCATTTTATTTGGCCCAAGGACTGCAATCCCCTTCCCCTTCATCTACCCTCTGAATTTATTTAAAAATGGGTCCTTTTTTTCCTACCTTACTATTGGAAAACAGCCTTTGTTTGTTGGTCACAGATATGGCCTGTCATGACAAATCAGTTCTTGTGGGCCCTGGAAAGCAAAAAAAAGAGAAATACAAATTACCACATGAAAGGTAAGACTAATTTTGAAGCGAAAATGCTTCCTTGTCCTGCTCCTAGATCATTCAGTGTTCCTACTCTGCCCCATCTGTCCCTGGTCTGCTGAGCAATCTCTCTCTCAATGGCACATCATGTCTGCCTTTGATCTGCCTGTATATGCCAAGTCACATTGCAATGACTGAATGAGTGGGTGAGCCAATACACAAGTCAATCTTTTTTCTTTGATTGGTGCTTTATACAGGAACTGGAACTGCCTCCTCTCCCGCAAGGTGTGAACTTGTCCAGAAGATGATCCTCCCAATATTTGCTTACTGTTGTGCCCAAGTCATCCCTGGCCAGATTGGATACCCTCTTCAATTCTTTCTGCCACTTCGCACTTGAGTGTCCTCCTCTCACTCATCACTGCTCTCTCTCTATCACTCCCGACCCATTTACTCCCTGGAAGACAGGAGGGAGAGAGAGATGGGGACATGATTGGGACCTTCCAGTACTTGAAAAGGAATAAATAAGGTTGATAAGGAGAGTCTCTTTAAGCTGAGTGGCAACCATAATACTAGCGGACACAGTCTTAAGCTGGAAGGTGGGAGGTTTAGGAGGGGGGTCAGGAAGCACTTCTTCACATAGAGGGTAGTGGATACTTGGAATGCACTGCTGGAAGAGGTCATCTCATCGAAGACAGTGGGAAGCTTTATGAGAGGCTGTAATAGGCATAGGAGTAAAGTAAGGATCATGGATAGGGAGGATGGGATGAGTGGGGGAAGGCAGGGACATTACCTCAAGATGTGGACCCTGCAATACGAGCAGACTTGATAGATGAAATGGCCTTCTCCTGCTGGCTTCTTCGTATGTTCATATAGAATTTGATGGCAGATGAGGACCAATTGGCTCATCTAGTCTGCCCATGTTCCTTACCTACTGTAACACTGTAGACCCTAGTTGATCTCTATGAATACCCCACCCCTTTTCTTGCTTCTAGATTACCTTATACATATACCATGTCTTCTTAAATCCATTACAGTTTTGCTCCCACCACCTCCTCAGGGAGGCTGTTCCAGGTATGCGCCACCCTTTCTGTGACAAAATGTTTCCTTACATTTCCCCAGATTCTACCCCATCCGGCTTCATTGCATGACCCCTTGTTCTTGTGCATCCTTTTCTTTGAAAAGGCCTTCCTTCTTGAAACTTATTTATACCCTTGAGGTATCTGAAAGTCTGTATCATATCCACCCTCTTCACTCCTTTCGTCCAGTCTGTACATATTGAGGTCCTTCAGTCTCTCCTCATAGAGCTTTTGATGCAGATCCCATACCATTTTATTTGCCATCCTCTGGACTTCCTAAGCTCTATCTATGTATGTTTGGTGATGAGGACTCCAGAACACATAATGCATTCACTGGTGTCAGGGAGATAACCCCACCATCTAAGCCCTGGTGCCTTCTCCATCCTAATGGACCCGAGGCTTCCCTCCATTTCTTACAACCATGTCCCCATCCTCTCTTTCCTCCCCAGCACCCCTGTCATGGCTGCATCACCCCCAAGCACTCCTCTCCTCTTCTGTCAGGGTCCCCATGTGACCCTCAAGTACACTCATCGCTCTTTTTCCTGTGCCCTGTCTCTAGTGCTTGGTGCAGCACTGTGGGTGATCCCTGCCCCCATACTGCCCCTCCTCGGTCCACTAGCTGCATCCTAATCCTCTCAACCTCCTCCATGAGCTGTGCCAGGTGATAGCACACTGGGCAACCACTGAACTTCCAAGACCAGTCCAGTATCATGGCCACTCAACACCATGTGCACCCAACCACCCTCCCAAAGTTGCCCGCTCTAGCGATGCATCATCCAATCCCCCTCAGAGTAGGCTTTCCTGGGTGAACCACCAGGATCCTCAGTGATTGGCAGCTCTTAAAAAGAGAGCACAGAGGCTTTAAGACACTCTATCACAAACACTTTTAAAGCAATAAGACACAGGATACCAGCCTGGCAGTTGGCATTCAGGCACAGGGTTACAAGTAAGATCAGGCTTTTGTCTATGACACCAAGATCTGTGCAGCGGTTGATGGAGGGAAGTCAGTACAGTACTCCATGAGGACAGTAGAGAGGGGAATGTAGGAGATTTGATGGGCCAAGAGGGCCTTTCTCCCATCATATTTTACGATTATGTGATGCATATCGCTGCCCCCATTCACTTCATCAACAAATCAAAGAAATGAATTAAGAAACATAGAAAATTGTTGGCAGATATGTACCGCCAGGCCCATCTAGACTGACCATAATCCTTATGCAAGTTTGCAGTGACCTCATGAACCCTTGGGCACTGTACATGTGTATGCAGTTCTTCTCACTGACTGACATGAACAGCCAAGTGGAATAACAGAATAGCAAGGTAAATGAATATGGGGTAATGACCAAATAACATCAGTCTGCATTTTCACCACTCTTTCATGTGTGTTAATGCATCCTGATGTTACTCGCCCATAACCAAACAGTGTTTTACCTTACTACAAAGACCAGAGACCTGCTCTGACCTCATGAACACTTGGGTACTGTACATGTCTATGTGATTCTTGGCATCGCATGACATGAACAGCCAATTGGAATATCAGATTAGCAAGGAAAATGACTATGGTGTTATGTTTGGATAACATCAGTCAGCATTCTCACCACTCTTTCTGTGTGTTAATGCATCCTGATGTTACCCAGTCATGACCAAGTAGTGTTGTACCTTACTATAATGACCAGAGACCTGGCCTCACCTCATGAATACTTGAGTACTGCATAACTTATTGCAGTTCTAGGCATCGGCTGACATGAACAGACAGGTAGAATAGCAGAATGTCATGGTAAATGACTATGGGGTTATCACCGTGTAACCCCCCTGCAAATGGGGGTTCCCAAAAGACTTCCAGGAGCTTGCTTGAATGCTCCAAGCCTGAATGGTGTTTGGCGTTTAAGCCATTTATCAGTGAGTGTTTTTAGAGCCTCTGGTACTGTCTCTTTAGAGCTGTCTGCTTGCAGACATAATTAGTTTGTATGGGGGACTGTGTGCTTCTCTCGTTTGAGTACCACTCGAGCTGCTGCCAATTCACTCCATTTTGCAGTCACTAGGAGTGCAAAGGAACCTATCTGAAAGATGTAACTGTTTGCCAGAAATCATTTACAGTAATAATGAAATTACAGTTTGTCTAACCTGCTTTCTTTGCAGTCAGAACTATGTCTGCCTAGTTCCCATTCTGGTTTTGAACTGCTGAACTGGACCAATCAGTGTGGGTAAGCTAGCTCTAAAATGGTGCCTTGGACGAATCAGAACTTGACTCATAATCTGAGCCAGCCACAAGAGGATTGTATAGGCAGTGACTCTGGGAGATGTAGTTTAGACTTGGCGCCTTTTGGACCAACAGCAGCAGTCTATTGTGGTGACAGCCAATCCAGTCAAGAACTGGGAGGAACTCAAAGAAGTGCCGGTTTTGTCTGTTGGAGTTTCAGTTTAGCTCTGGCAGTGAAGGAAAGAAACCCTGTGCTCCTTCGGGCACAGTTTCAGTCAAAAACGTGTGTAAGGCCCAGAGTTCCGGTCTGCAGCTTGTGTAACTGCTTGTTAGGACAGAATCCGTCCTGTGAAAAGAATCAAAGGATCTCTGAAGAGTAGAAACCAGGCTCACCCTGTAGAAGACTGGAGAAATTGTTGAATTGCACTCGATCTGTCAGGAACTGAATCTGCTGTGTTCTCCCAGGTATTGTGCAGTAGTGCAGGTCGGGATAGAGAAGCAGCCTGCCTGGTATAGATGCTTTCTTTTTTACCATATAAATGTGTGAAGAGTCTTGAATCAAGGTAGCCCTGCTGGCGCTTGAAGGACCCTATCTTCGTTTGGAGGTCGTAGTACTAATTCAGGTCGCCTCCTGTTGAATTGCCACATTAAATCCAAATGGAATCACTGTACTGCTGACTGTTTAAACTAATTTTTCTTTTCACTGTGTGAAAGGGCCCCTACCAGCTGCCACGGTTTGGACTAGCCACTAGGGCTTGGGTACCCAGGGACAGTAACTGGTAGGGATAGGCCTGTGCACAGAGCCATAGGTAGATAGTAAAGTGATAAGCTAATTAACCTGATTTCCCCGTCCTTGTTATATCCCCCTAAATAAATCAGAGCTGCTTGTTTCAGCAAAGTTATACTGCCTGAGGTATTTGTCTATGTTAAAAGTACTGTACTGTGATTGTTGCACTGTATCTTATTTCACAGGAGGTCCCAGTGCCGGAACCAGTCCTGGGGGTAAGTGTATACTGTGAAGGTAATTCTGATATATTGTGTGGGCCACTAGTGGGAAGAAAGGGGGGTGCAGTGTCCCAGAGGGCTGTGACCAAGTAAGTTTAACTATTGCAAACCCTGACCTCTGGGTGGAGGCACCCGCCATTGGATCCAGGCCCCTCAACCTGTTAGTGGCAAATCAGGCAGGGGTAGTAGCCCCTGGGATAGCGCCATCTAGGGGTTACATCTTGGAGGCTCACCGCTGGGATTGGGTGTCCTCTAGTAGCCATATTTATGAACCACTGTTAAGAATAAAAATGGGTACCCTGACAGAAGTGGCTGTGCACCGCTGGTGGAGGTGTACTGGGAGGAGATTGACCCCAAAATGCTATGCTTATCATGGACATCCCTGGTATCACACGGACACTGTACAGGAGTACTTTCCAAGGTGGAAGGTTTACAAAATCCTGTAGTGGTGGGTCGGCATGCTAATCTGCTCACCCACACTTTCCTGGCCCTAGTAGAGTTTAAGGATCCCATAGATAGCTCCAAAGTGCCACAGACCATTACCCCAGAGGGAGCCCTCACTGCCTGGAGAGTGATAACTAAGTACAGTAAAGACCCGTGGGGGAATGAGCCCCCACCACTGTCTGAAACGTTTGAGGAGAAATTTGCTAAATGGTTGCTGGGGGAAGGGAAAACTGTGGAGGACTTGAAGAAACTATTCTTGCCACCTGGGGGTGTTCCTCCCCCAACACCCTCTCCCGCTCCAGTACCCGTAATGGTGGCTGAACCAATGCAGACTCCTATTTCTGCACCTGCCATTAGTCATGACTCTTACGAAGGTTGAGGATCTTCTCTGGCACCTCCCACCCCCAAGGGAGGATGACTGGAGACCTGGATGAACTATGTTGCCCCAAGTGCTAGAATGGCAATGCTCGGAGGCCAAGCTAAAGAGGGTTAGTGAGAGCCTCCAGGTCCTGCCCTGGCTACCATCCGGAAGCAATGGGCCAGTAACCTGAAGTGACTGCACAGGCTCATCTTGAGGCCTTGAGAATCGTGTGTATGAGCCCAGATTCTGATGAGGATCTATGGTGGAGAGTAAGAAATGCACAACAGTACCAAGGGAGTTGTTGTCTGTGTATGTATCTCGGCTGGAAAAATTGTTGCAAGAATGCCTCAGAAAGGGTAGTTTGCCAGCGATTGAACTGGACCGAACCAGGCTGGACAGGATCCTTAAGTCTGCCCCTTCTCAGAACTGCTGTTGCTTCAGTTACTCTGGCAAACGACTGGAATCCCACCTCCTATGATGAGTTAATGAGAGAAATTGAGGAGTTGAGAAGGAGCACTCTGGAGGGACCTGCACCAATAGCTGCGGCTACGACCGCAAGTGACTGAGGGGTGGCCCATCAAGTGAAGTTCAGGGCAGAGGTTGGCAGTCAATGAGTGCTCTGACAAGGAAAAGATATGCCACAATGGGGCGAACTGTTGAGAGAGATCCGGAATTCAAAAACAGTCCCTTTATGAAGGCCACGCCTGCAAGCACGGGCCCTGACCTATATCCGACTGCATCTGCTATGGGGTGGGGTACTCACCCATGTATCTCCTGCTGATAACAGCCCAAACTCAATTCCTTGACCATGGAAGTGGAGAAACTGACGAGATGTCTCCAAATGCTTATCACGCCCCAGACAGAGATGGCACCAAGGTTTCCAGTTAGTAATACCCCGCCCCTGGCTCCCAGTGTGGCGCCTCGCCAGCTCAAACTCCAGAAAGTATGTTTTGCTATAATTGTGGGAAGGATGGGCACATGAAAAGGGAATGCCGGTCCTCAAAAGACACTGGACAAAGTTGTATATAGGCTACAAGGAGAGCTTCGAGAACAAATCAGTGGTTAAGAGGTGCAGAAATGATCCCAGTGAGGGCACCAAAAATGCTAACTCACGTCCTTTTGTGGCAAGGTCAGTTGCCCAGGCCCCCACTATCGCCACTCCAGACTGGTCCAGAATAGTGGGTCCCTCCATGGAGACCACTGTAAAGGTGAATGGAGTGTCTACAAGAGCTGTATTAGACAGTGGCTCCCCTAAGTGACAATTATGTTCCAGGATTGGTATCAGAAGCATTTGTCAGGCGTGCCCTTACAACCATTAGAAGGACTGCATGTATGGGGGTTAAGAGAAGGCCTACCCCTATTCTGGGTATATCGGATTTGGCTATCTTTCCCACCTCCGTGGCTGGGTGGGCTTAACAAGTAGAGACTCTAGCCTTATGTGTCTCCCCACTGGACTGTATGATGGTGTCCCTTTGTTGATTGGAACAAATGCTCATATGTTCGGAAGGCTGGCACAGTTGTGTATGAAAAACAGGGGTCAAAAACTAGTAGAGTTTAAGAGTTCCAGCTTTAATTAAGAAGGCCTATGAGGCACAGAGATGCTGCTGAAAAATAGAACCAGAGGAACCGAGTCGGAATTGTATGGAAGAAGGATCCTGAGTCTCTGATTCTGGCCAAATGCCCAGTGTACCTTACAGGAGAGGTCCATATCAGAAAGGATGTTAAGAATAAAATATTAATGTTGGATGCACCAGGCGAGGGAAATGTCAGAGGGACTACTGGTCAAGCTTAGTATTTTGCCTGCTAGAGCCCATGCTTATGCCAGAAGGGTAATGGTCCAAGTTCATAATGTGTCTGAAGAGACATTCGAGTAAATAGAGGTTGCATCCTGGCTAATGTGCATTGTGCAGACACTGCAGTGCTACCCAGCAGCAAGAGTTCAAGGAAGAATGACAGAGTAACGCCTGACTTGTTTGATTTCGCACTCCTGCCAGCTGAATGGAAAGTGAGGATCAGTGAGAAGCTTGCCCAGAGAGACCAGGTGTTTTCTTTAAAGCGAATGGGACGAGGATGCGCAAAGGAGCTGGAGCACAATATCCGGCTGCATGACGAAAGACCATTTCGTGAGAGGTCTCGACGCCTGGCACCTGCTGACATAGATGATGTGGAGACGGCATCTGCAAGAGATGTTAGCTGCTGGTGTAATACAAGAATCCAGAAGCCCTTATGCTTCCCCATTGTGGTAGTGAGGAAAAGAATGGGACAGTAAGGATGTGTGGATTATCGCATCTTAAACCGGCGGACTATCCCTGATCAGTACACACTGCCCCGCATTCAGGATGCTTTTGACTGCCTAAACGGGAGCAAGTGGTTCTCTGTGTTGGATCTCCTGAGGGTACTACCAGATCCCGATGGCCCCAGAGGACCGTGGAGAAGACAGCCTTTATCTGTCCACTTGGCTTCTATGAATTCATGAGGATGCCTCAAGGGATTTCAGGTGCCCCAGCCACTTTTCAACAATTGATGGAGCGTGCAGTGGGGGACATGGACTTACTAGAGTGCCTGGTATACCTAGATGATGTTATTGTGTTTGGCAGCTCACTGGAGGAACATGAGAGCAGATTATTTAAGGCATTGGACCAACTGGAGGACTTTGGCCTTAAACTGTCCATTGATAAGTGTCAATTCTTTCAAACATCAGTAAAGTATGTGGGACATGGTATCCACTAAGGAATAGAGACTGACCCAAGTAAAGTTGGAGGCCTTGACCACCTGGCCACAGCCCAAAAATCTAAAAGAACTGCCAAGATTCCTGGATTCTGTGGTTATTATCGCACTTCATCAAGGACTATTCAAGAGTGATCCGCCCTTTACTTAACCTTACTCAAGGGTATCCCCCAACCCACAAAAAATACCAAAAGTCAGCCCCCTCAAGACTGAAAGAGTGTATTTTTCCGAGTGAAGTATTTGGGGCCGCTGGACTCCTGATTGTGAGACTGCTTTTCATGAGATCATATATCAACTTACCCATGCTCCAGTGCTGGCCTATGTCGATCCAAGAAAACCTACATCCTGCACACTGATGCTAGCTTGCAAGAGTTGGGGCTGTTGTACCAAGAGCATGAGAATGGCCTGAGACCAGTGGCCTTGCCAGTAGAAGCCTGACCCATCCGAAAAGAACTATCCTGTACATAAGTTAGAGTTCCTAGCTTTGAAGTGGGCTATTGTTGACCAATTCCATGAGTACTTGTATGGGAGTAAAATACTAGTAAAACTGACAATAATCCTTTGACCTATGTGCAGACCTCAGCTAAGTTGGATGCCACTGGCCATAGGTGGCTTTCTGCATTATCTACATATGACTATGTTTCTCAATACCGAGCAGGTCTGAACCACATAGATGCTGATGCTCTCTCCCAGAGGTCTGTTCCCAGAATGATTGGGTCCGATTGGCAGAACCTGACATTCGGGCACTCTGCCGAAGTTTGACAGGGAGGAACAAATGTCCACGGACGAGTGGACTGCATGGTGGATTGCTTGGGACCTCTGAGAATTGCATATACCTGCTGCTTATTGCCACTTTTCTGCAATAGACATTGTGCACTGCCTCAGCTGGACAATGACAGTATTCGCTGGCTCAATCCCGCGATCCCATGATCAAAGCAGCTTGAAGCCTCTATGCAGGAAAGATGTGTCCAAATTATGCTCCACTGATTTGAGAACTGCACTGTTATACAAAGAAGGTCCTAAGTTGAAACTGATCAATAAACTGTTATACAGAGAAACAGTAGACAGAGGGGACAAGTAGACAAACAACAACTAGTGCTGCCCACTGCCTTTTGAGACTCAGTACTGAGGTCCTTGCACAACCACATGGGGCACCTTGCATAGACAGAACACTTGACTTGGTGAGATCCAGATTCTATTGAGCTCAAGATGGGGGCTGATGTGAGCAAAACATTCGAACTCGTAGTCTGCTTTTACAGAGGAAAGCTTTGCCCCAGAAGGCTGCCCCTTGTTAACATCACCACCAGTGCACCCATGGAGCTGGTCTGTATTGATTTTCTGAGTTTGGAGTCAGATCAAAGAAATATCAGTAATGTGCTGGTGGTCACTGACCATTTCACGAGATATGCCCAAGCTTTCCCCACCAAAGACCAGAAAGCATCCACTGTGGCAAAGTACTGTAGAAAACTTTTTTGTTCACTATGGGGCTCCACAAAGAATCCATTCTGATCAAGGGAGAGACTTTGAGAGTCGTCTGATCAAAGAGATGCTTTCTCTGTGGGGAGTGCGAAAGTCCAGAACCACTCCTTACTACCCCCAGGGGGACACACAGCCTGAATGTTTCAACCACACTTTGCTAGATATGCTAGGCACCCTGCACCCAAAGGACAAGCCTAGATGGAGCCAACAAATTAGCACCCTGGTACATGCTTATAACTGCACCAAAAGTGATGCCACTGGGTTCTCCCCTACCGCCTGATGTTTGGAAGAGAAGCTCGACTACCAGTAGATGTGTGTTTTGGGGTCTCTCCTGATGGGGTTCAAGCTGACAACTATTTACAGTATGTGCAAAAGTTAAATGCCCAGCTAACTCATGCGTACCAACTGGCTCAAACCATGGCTGCCAAAGAAATCTGGCAACAAAGAACGGTATGATAAAAAGGTGAAAGCACAGGAACTCCAGGAGGAGATCGGGTATTGCTAAGAAATCTGGGACTGTATGGCAAACACAAGATTGCTGACAGATGGCACCATCTCCCCGTTATTGTAGTGGGCAAACTAGATGATCTGCCAGTATACAAAGTAAGGCCTGAGAACAATTCAAAAGATGTAAAACAATGCATAGAAATCATTTACTGCCCATTGACAAATCCTGATTGAGTCTGAGCCCCAGAAGATGCCCCTCTGGACCAGTGACTAGAGCTGCTGCTCAAGAAAAGATCAAGGAAGTCTGCACCTACAGAAGCAGAGTTAAAGTGTTCCCTGCACAAGTCCCAGTTGAGCATGACTGTCAGTCCATATCAGAAGAAAGTGAGAGTGACTTTGAATACTATCCTTCTTACTGAACTGAGTCAATTGTTTCGGGGCAATCCTAGCTCAATACTGGAGACAAAGCTGGGCCTTCTGGACTGTCTAAGCCCCAAGCTTCATCCCTGGAGCCAATGCTCCCAGAAAGTGAAGTGCAAGCATCAGATCAGATGAAATGGAATCATTGTGCATGGTTGAACTGTTTGAGCTTTCAGGGGAGAAAATGATAGATTGGGGCAGACTGGTGATACACCCGAACAAGAAGAGTATTTTGAGTGCTCTGACAGTCCACTGCCAGTGTCCGAAAGCTCTCCATGGAGCCAAATGTTGTGGACTCAGAAACTGTAACTCCTGGAGCTGAAAGTGCCCCAAGTTCAGCCTCTCTACCCCCAGGAGACTCCCCTGACAAGTGAGGACAATGCTGAAAATGAGGCTCAGAGTGCAGAGACTGTAACAGTTCCCCCTTAGAAAGACTGGTCAAGCTGTAAAGCCTGTGGTGCACCTCAGTTATGATTCACTTGGGAGGCCTGTGGACTTGCCCTCTCAATGTTGTCCATAAAGGAGTGTAGTGTCCCCAGCTCATTGCCCAAACTGAGCGTCAGTGCTAACTCCAGTTACTTGTGTTGCCTTTTAGTATGGTGCCCTTGCCCTGTCCAGCCCCAAGGTAACTGATAGGAAGGGCCCCTCTCTTCAGGTTTCATGTACAAGAGGTAATAACTTGAGTTATGGTACAATGTGTGTACTTGTAAAGAGTGAGTACCGGCAATGTTTCAGAAATGTGTTCTTGGTAAAATGATATATTGACTGATGATTATATGTGTAGCTTCATGCAAATGTATATGGTTGCAGTTAAAACTTATGGGGTACTTGCTTGACGCGATCGCCAAGCTTTCCCAGGCTAGGAAGGGTGCAACCCCTCTGCAAAATGGGGTTCCCAAAAGACTTCCAGGAGCTTGCTTGAATGCTCCAAGCCTGAATGGTGTTTGATGCTAGTTTAGCCTTTATCAGTGAGTGTTTTAGAGCCTCTGGTACTGTCTCTTTAAGAGCTGTCTGCTTGCAGACATAATTAGTTTGTATGGGGGACTGTGTGCTTCTCTGTTTGAGTACCACTCGAGCTGCTGCCAATTCACTCCATTTTTGCAGTCACTAGAGTGCAAAGGGACCTATCTGAAAGATGTAACTGTTTGCCAGAAATCATTTACAGTAATAATGAAATTACAGTTTGTCTAACCTGCTTCTTTGCAGTTAGAACTGTGTCTGCCTAGTTCCCCATTCTGGTTTTGAACTGCTGAACTGGACCAATCAGTGTGGGGTAAGCTAGCTCTAAAATGGTGCTTGGACGAATCAGAACTTGGACTCATAATCTGAGCCAGCCACAAGAGGATTGTATAGGGCAGTGACTCTGGGAGATGTAGTTTAGACTTGGCGCCTTTTGGACCAACAGCAGCAGTCTGATTGGAGTGACAGCCAATCCAGTCAAGAACTGGGAGGAACTCAAAGGAAGTGCCTGGTTTGTCTGTTGGAGTTTCAGTTTAGCTCTGGCAGTGAAGGGAAAGAAACCCTGTGCTCCTTCAGTGCACAGTTTCAATCAAAAACATGTGTAAGGCCCAGAGTTCCGGTCTGCAGCTTGTGTAACTGCTTGTTAGGACTGAATCCATCCTGTGAAAAGAATCAAAGGATCTCTGAAGAGTAGAAACCAGCTCACCCTGTAGAAGACTGGAGAAATTGTTGAATTGCACTCGGTCTATCAGGAACTGAATCTGCTGTGTGTTCTCCCAGGAATTGTGCAGTAATTGCGATCGGGATAGAGAAGCAGCCTGCCTGGTATAGTACTTTCTTTTACCATATAAATGTGTGAAGAGTCTCGTGGAGCTCAAGAGTAGCCCTGCTGGACGTTGAAGGACCCTATCTTGTTTGGAGGTCGAGTACTAATTCAGGGTCGCTCCCTCGTTGAATTGCCACATTAAATCCAAATGGAATCACTGTACCGCTGACTGTTTAAACTAATTTTTTCTTTTCACTGGTGAAAGGGCCCCACCAGCTGCCACGGTTTGACTAGCCACTAGGGCTTGGGAGCCCAGGACAGTAACTGGTAGGGATAGGCCTGTGCACAGAGCCATAGGTAGATAGTAAAGTGATAAGCTAATTAACCTGATTTCCCCTGTCCTTGTTATATCCCCTAAATAAATCAGAGCTGCTTGTTTCAGCAAAGTTATACTGCCTGAGGTATTTGTCTATGTTAAAGTACTGTACTGTGATTGTTGCACTGTATCTTATTTCACAGGAGGTCCCAGTGCCGAACTAGTCCTGGGGGTAAGTGTATACTGTGAAGGTAATTTGATATATTGGGCCACTAGTGGAAGAAAGGGGTTGCAGTGTCCCAGAGGGCTGTGACCAAGTAAGTTTAACTATTGCAAACCCTGACCTCTGGGTGGAGGCACCCGCCATTGGATCCAGGCCCCTCAACCTGTTAGTGGCAAATCAGGCAGGGGTAGTAGCCCCTGGGATAGCGCCATCTAGGGGTTACAACCGGATAACATCAGTCTACATTTTCACCACCATCAAGTGTGTTGTAATGCCTCCTGATGTTACCCAGTTATAAACGAATAGTGTTTTACCTTACTACTGAAGAAAATCACCAAATTGAAACCTTTCTTGTTTGGAACTTGCAACTTTTATTAACCATACAATTTGCAATATCACTACATAGGAAGAACTTCATATATCAAGTTAGGAACGAAAATTCAAAGTACAACTGATATCCATCAAAAGTTAGGTTTAAAGTTCCAAAAGTGTCTGTATCAGTGAACCAATAAATGTAAAATGAACCATTGTTCTCTTCTGATTTTCGGGTGCTGTCCCAATGAAGATGATGCACGAAAAACTCTAAGGGATCAAGTCAGGACAAGTGTTATTAAATTGACCTTAGACATTTGCAAGAACACATCATACATGTTAATTCAGTGATAAAATTAACCAATTTCATGTCTTATTAATAAAGCATATACATCCAAAGTCTTGTTTATAGTTTGTGAATTCAGTTGTCAGTTTTTCTGATGTCCGGGCCACCCCCACCTTCAACCACAGAGAATAATCACAGAAAAATCATTCATTAGTGTCCAGTGGTTGCCCCCCTTCAACACCCTGCACCATCACAAATAATGCATTCCTTCTTGTCCAGGAGATCTCCCACACCCTCCAAGACCAGGCACCATCACACTAAAGCTATTCACTGCTTCTCCTCATCCTCCAAGACCCAGAAAAAACACACAAAACCATTTCCTGGTGTCCAGACCCCCCCCCCACCATCACCTCCAAAGACCCGAAACCATCACACAAAAAGCATTACCTGGTGTAAGGGGCATTCCCCCAACCCTCCAAAATCCAGTATCATCACAATTCATGTATTACTTTGTCTCCATCCCCCACTCTGAGACCTAGCAACACCACACAAAACCCATCTTCTGATGTCCAGGGCCCACCACCACCTTCAAACACCCAGAACCATCACATATAATGTTTTCCCTATTGTCTGTCAGTCTCCAAATCCCTCCATACCAGGCACCACAAAATGTAAAGCATATAACTGACCTTGACTAGTAATCAAATTAAGTTCAAAATTCTTCCAAAACTGGTGACAAATGGCCCCTTAACAAGCCCTCCCATATCAGTCACCACCACCACAAATGCATTCAGTGTGATTTAATGGACCCCGATTCCCTCCTAATCAGGTGCCACAACAAATTTAAGCATTCCCTGGTGTTAAATGGTCCCCCCACAAGTCATCCCATATCAGTCCCTACCACCACAAATGCATTCACTGTTGTCCAGTGGTCATCCAATACCCTCCCATATCAGGCATCATCACAATTTAAACATTCTATGGTGTCAAATTCACCAACACAAGCCCTCCCATATCAGGCCCCACCATCAAAATTGCTTTGCCTTTTGTCAAGCAGTCCCCCAATTCCCTCCCATACCAGGCGCCACCCCAGGTTAAGCATTATCTGGTGTCCAATGGCCCACAACAAGGCCTCCCATGTCAGGCCAATGTTCCCCTGTACCCTCCACCACCAAAAATGCATTTCACATCGTTCAATGGACTCCCATTTCCCTCCCTAATCAGACGCCACAGCAATTTAAGCATTCACTGGTGTTCAGTGGTCCCCCACAAGTCCTCCCGTATCAGGCCCCACCACCAAAAATGCATTTCCTGTTGTCTAGTGGTCCTCCAATATCATCCCATATCAGGCATCACCTCAAGTTAAGCATTCTACAGTGTCCAATGGACACACCCAAGCCCTCCCATATCATGCCTCACCATCACAAACACATTCAGGAAATGCGTTTCTGGTGGTGTGCCATTCAACATTGTTCAAAGGACCCCCAAGCCCCTCCAATATAAGGCACCAAAACAGGTTACAGTGATTTTCCAGCTTTGATGAGGACAGCTACCACTCACATACTGTGGTAACTACCATCAACGTTATTCTAGTCATACCTTAGTTATATCCTTCATAACTTTAACTTATAGATGAAATGCCAGATCATTTCAGAGTCTCCCAGTCTTGCTGACACTCTTCCACCCCCCGCTCAAGCACGTAATGACGTGTGACCATGGAGAGTGTCCTACTGAAAAGAATGGGGCTTGATTTGCCTTCTGTTTTTCAGCTAATGAATGGCTTTTTAGTAATTAATGAATGTCACTGCTTGACTAACAAGGCCTTCTCAGTCTAGTGGTATCCTTCATTAATCATTAAAAGCCATTCATTAGCAGAAAACAGAAGGCAAATAGAGCCCCATTCATTTTCAATGAGGCGCACTCCCGTGATCTCCCTGGTCACACATGTTTATGTGCTTGAGTGCGGGGGGGGATGTCAGAAGGAATGGGAGACTCTGAAATGATAGGGCAATCCATACATAAATAAGTTACGAAGGATATAACTAAAGTATGGGCGGCTAGTTTTACTTCAATCCTGACTAGAATAACTAATGTTGAGGGTAGCTATCACAGTGTGTGAGTAGCTACCTTACATCAGAAATTTAATTTAAGCATTCCCAGGATACTAATGACCCCCCACCAATCATTCCATATCAGGCGCCACCAAGAAAAGCACATTCCCTATTGTCCAGTGGTTCCCCAACTCCATTTCATGTCAGGCGTCACCACAAAGGAATACTTAACTTGATGTGGCCTCTGAAATGGTAGGAAATTTGTAGGCCACTGAACAACGTGGAATGCATTTTTGGTGGTGGTGGCTGATATGTGATGGGATTGCTGTGGGCCATTCTACACCACTGGATGCTTAACATGTTGTGGTGCCTTATATGGGACAGAATTATGGGTCCATTTAAGAAAATTGAATCGTTTTTTTTGGTGGTGTGGACTAGTATGGGAGGGCTTGTGAGGGGTCATTGTACACCAGGGAACACTTAACATGTTGTAGAGCCTTATATAAGAGGGAATTGTAGGTCCATTGAACAACTTGGCGTGCACTTTTGGTTATGTGGCCTGATATGGGAGTGCTTGTGGGTGGTCACTGGACACCATAGGATGCTTACATTGTTGTGACACGTGATATGGGAGGGTATTGGGGAATCAATGGGCAACAAGGAATGCATTTTTGATGGTGTGGCCTGAGAGGAATCACCTGTAGAAAACAGGAAGTTGTTATCCCCCTGCACACACAGTTGGTGGGACCCCATCTGGAGTACTGTGTGCAGTTCTGGAGACCACGTCTCTGCAAGGACATAAACAGGATGGAGGCTGTCCAGAGGATGGCAACCAAAATGGTGCAGGGTCTGCACCAGAAGACATATGGAGAGAGAGACTAAAGGAGCTGAATATGTATACTCTCAAGGAAAGGAAGGAGAGAGGGGACATGATAGCAACATTCAAGTACCTCAAGGGAATCAACTAAATCCAAGAGGGTAGCAGTTTGTGGGTGCATGGAATAGCCTTCCTCAGGAGATTGTGGAGTCAATAACAGTGGGGGAATTCATGAATGCATGGGACAGACATAAGGAA
Organism: Neoceratodus forsteri; assembly: GCA_016271365.2. Taxonomy (NCBI): domain Eukaryota; kingdom Metazoa; phylum Chordata; order Ceratodontiformes; family Ceratodontidae; genus Neoceratodus; species Neoceratodus forsteri. Next base: position 755,794,136 of record CM057449.1, on the reverse strand, counting down.
ATTCCAGTGGGGGTAGGAGGAAGTATGCCGTTGGTTAATTAGGATCTGCAGCTTATCCATTAGGTAGGGAAATTGGCAGACAAGGTGAGCCAAGCGGTCCTTATCGGCCATCAAATTCTGTGTTTCTATGTTTCCCTCTCTTCCCACTGGACACCGACCTGAGGCAATGGTTCATCACTTACATTAAGGATGCTATCAGTTATGCCCAGTGTAATTCAACCACTTAACTCGTGTCCCCCTTCTCCATGACTGCCCCGATACATCTCTCCATCTCAGTGAAGTCAGCCCACTTAAAGTCTATTAACTTCAGTGGTGTGTGGCTCGATTTCAGTCCCTGTCCCCATGCTAAATCACACTATAGTACAGTTACGCATAAACTTACCATAACAGTGGATCCCCCAAAAGTCATCCCATATCAGGCCATACCACCAAAAACAAATTCCTGGCCAGCCTGGTGGCACTGAGGGTTGAGGCGCTGGACGCCACACCTCACACTGGCGACCCGGGTTCTGGAATGAGCCCGGGCTGTTGGGGGTTGGTAGGGGAGGACTGGGATTGAGCATCCGTAGACTGCTCTCCCAGTCCTGGGATGGGTTGGGGGAATCTCGCCACGCTGTAACGGCTCCTGGGGACGCTCAGGGGCACTACAAGTGCTAGCGATCTGGAAGGGGAATGCGACAGACATCAGCACACTGTGCCCAGACGTCATTGCACGTCCACATTCCAGGGGACCAATCAGAGGAAAATGGCTGGGTGTGACCATGCAGCTTGATGGCTGCGCTCCGAGCCACCTGGATAACTTTGGCGGAATCCTGTCGGGAAGGGTCCGGGGGCAGTCTGAGCTACCCAGTTCTCCGGGTGGGCAGAGCTGGCGGCTGGATGCCCCAATCTGGTAGTGTGCTGCAGCAGGTGGCAAAAAGCATTACATAAAAAAAAAAAAAAAAAAAAAGTCTTTTTGTCAAGTGATCCCCAAATTTCCTCCCATATTAGGCGCCACCCTGTGTTAAACATGCCCTGGTGTCCAATGGCCCACAACAAGCACTCTCATATCAGGCCATACCACCAGTAATGCTTTCCTTTTATGAAGTGGTCCCCCAATTCCCTCCCATATCAGGATCGGAGAGTAATGATGTGGGGGTGTACTGGGGGGTGTGGGGAGGTGTGTGCTACCTATGCATCCCAGCATGCGACTTACCCTCCCTGAAGCCTTAGTACTGTGCTTACACACCTTTATGCTGTCAGAAATTATCTAGGTCCCTTTCTTCCTTTTTAGTATTCATACATTCTCCCACCCCATCCTGTAGCACTCCCCAGTGTTCCCTCTTTCCAGGTGCATTACTATAACATGCCCAATCAAAATAAAACCAAGTAATATATGAAGCATTTCTTACCAGGATACTAGGGAGCAAGAATCAGTAATCCTGACGGGACTACATCCAGCAAAACTGTAAAATAAAAATATAAGAAATGAATCACAAAGGATGTGTAGTTCTTAATGAGTAATTAGTAAAAAAGGGCAGGTTAGTCATAGAGTAATACTTATCTGATGGGGATGGAGTCAGCATCCTGTCAGACCTTTTGAAGACAAAACAAAAATAGGTTAATATGAAGAATATAAAGAAGCAATACAGAATAACCCCCCCCAACTTCCTCTTCGTCAAACAGTACCAGGCACCACAACCAAAAATGTATTCACTGGTGACCAGTGGTCCAACAATACCCTCCCGTTTTAGGTGTCACCACAAACTAAGCTCCACCACAAAAACTGCACTCCCTGTTGTCAAGTGGGCCCCCAAATCCTTCACATATCAGAGGCCACCCCAGGTTAACAATTCCCTTGTGTCCAATGGCCCACCACAAGCCCTCCCATATCAGACCACACCAAAAAAAAAGCATTCCACTTTGTTCAATGATCCCCAAATTCCCTCCCATATCAGGCGCCACAACAAGTTGAGCATTCCATGGTGACAAATGGCCACCCACTGGCCCTGCCAAGTGGTTCCCCAATTCCCTCCCATATCAGGTGCCAACCCAGGTTAAGCATTCCCTGGTGTCCATTGGTCCTCAGCAAGCCCTCCCATATCAGGCCACACCACCAAAAATGCATTCTCCTGTTGTCCAGTGGTTCCTCAGTACCCTCCCATATCAGGCGTCACCACAAGTTAAGCATTCTATGGTGTCCAAAAGGGTGGACAACAGCACATGCCTTTTGTGTGGTGGGGCTTGATACTGGAGGGCTTCTGGCTAGCCATTTGTCACCAGGGGATGCTTAACTTGGGATTGTGGGTCTATTGAACAAAGTGGAATGCATTTTTAGTGGTGTATCCTGATATGAAAGGGCTTGTGGGGGTCATTGGACACCAGCGAATGTTTAACATCTGGTGATGCCTGATGTGGGAGGGAATTGGGGGACAGCTTGACACCAGGGAATGCGTTTTTGGTGGTGGGCCTGATACGGGATGAATTATGCGGGGTCATTGGACACCATAGAATGCTTAACTTGTGGTGACACCTGATATGGAAAGGTAGTAAAAGACAATTGGACAACAGGAAATGCCTTTTTGGTGGTGGGGCTGGATACTGGAGGGCTCCTGGGTGGCAATTTGTCATCAGGGAATGCTTAACTTGTTGTTGTGCCTGAAAAGGGATGGAATTGTGGTTCTATTGAACAACGTGGAATGCATTTTTAGTGGTGTGGCCAGACATGGGAGGACTTGTGGGGGGCCGTTTGGCACCAGGGAATGCTTAACAAGTTGTGGCACTTGATGCATGAGGGATTCGGGGGAACATTGGACATCATGGAATGGACTTTTTGAAGGTGGGGCCTGATAAAGGAAGGCCCCATCATATCAGGTCCCACCACCAACGCATTTCCTTTGTTCAATGGTCCCCAATTTCCTTCCCATGTCAGGCACCACAACAAGTTGAGCATTCACTGGTGATAAATGCCCCCCACCCCACAAGACCTCCCATATCAGGCACCACCACCAAAAATGCATTCCACATTGTTCAATGTACCCCCAATTCCTTCCCCCCAAATCATGCAGCACAACAATTTAAACATCCCCTGGTGTCCAATGGTCATCCTCAAGTCCTCCCATATCAGGCCCCACCACCGAAAATGCATTCCCTGTTGTCCAGTGGTTCCCCAATACCCTGCCATACCAGGCGTCACTACAAGTTAAACATTCTATGGTGTCCAATGGACCCACACAAGCCCTCCCATGTCAGGACCCACCATCAAAAATGCATTCAATGTTGTCCAATGTTCCCCAAATCCCTCCCATACCAGGCAGCACTCCAGGTTATGCATTCCCTGTATGCCATTAGACTACAGGGGATGCTTAACTTGTTGTGGTTCATAATATGGGAGGGAATTTGGAACACTAAGTAACTACTGAATGCATTTTTGTAGTGAGGACATGATATGGGAGGGCTTGTTGAGTGGATCCAATGGACACCATAGAATTAATAATGGGTATTTATAATCCAGTAATCTGATTTTTTCTTTTTTTTTTACCTTTGTTTTACCAGGAGAGACACACTAAGCTGAAAGCTTGTTTACAGGTGCAACCTGGGAGCACAAGAAAGTTAAGTGACTTGCTCAGGGTCACACAGTATGCAAATGGGAGCTGAGGGATTCAAAGCCAGGTCTCCAGGTTTGCAGCTCTGATCCTTAAACCACAGCACTATACTACCTCCTGATTGGCTGACTGGTACCTTTCTAGTGTGGTAAATCCTAACATAACCTATGCAAAAGGAGCCTGTCACCCACACCTGCAGTTACCCCCTTTCTTATATCAATCTGAGCCCCAAACAGCCATTTTGATTCCTCACTAAACCACCGATCATTATGAACATCTCCATCAAAAGTACCAGCTAGAACAAAAAAGTCTAATTTGCATTTTGCTCATTCTGATTTTGTTTAAAAATGTCAAGTGCTACACCCTTGTTCTCTGCATTCTTGAGATCTTAACCTTCTGGTCCCAGGGCTGCTGAAGAGGGTGACCAGTAGGGCAGTCACAGCAGTACAGTGCATCACCACCACAGTGCGGTCACATTATAGGCTAAGTGGTCAGTCTGTGAGCAAGGAGGCGTGTGCTTGTGGCACCAAGCCTATCCCCCATCCCTCTCTAATTTGTATTGCTGTTCCACAGTGCAGAAAAAGCAAAGGAAGCAGAAATAGATTTTAATAACCGTTCCCAGCTTTTGGCAGTGGGCAGAGCAGAGGAGGGCAAAGCTGTAGTGTTTCACCGTTGCAATGAGAAGCTCTATCAAAGACGCCTAGGAAGGTGTCAAAAGGCCAATGTGTGTACCACAGTGTAGAGATGGGTAGGTGATTGTTTCCTATGCTCCTCTAACAACTGAGGGGTAAAAAGAACAACATTCTGTAGGTGCTGATAATGATTCTCCTCAGGTTTAACCCCTCCCTCCATATGTTTTTACCTGAACCTCAACAAAAAAAAGCTGTCATTGTATAACATTTTATTGTTTAAGGTGTGTTTTTTTTAAACTTCACTAACATTGTTAGCCAGACAGGAAAGAAGAGAAAACCTGCTTGTAACAGAAGCTGCTGATCCTGAATGGGAAAAATTACATAAAAAGGGACCCAAATCTTCCAAAGGAACAACAAAAAGTAAAGTTAAAATAGGCAGACTGGCAGTGACCCTAGCAAAAAATAACTATTTTTTTCTGGAGGTGGAATTTATTTATTTTTCTCACCAAAAAAGGAGGACATTGTATAATTGTGGTTCCACTAGTGTCCTATAACCTCCACATGCCCTCCCAAAGCATGCCCAACTAAAAAACATTTCCTGTTGTGCACCCCCCACTTCAACCACAGAAAATCTTCACAGAAAGATCATTCATTAGTGTCCAGTGGTTACCCCCACCATCCAACACCCTGTACCAACACACATAATGCATTCCTTGTTGTCCGGGGGATCCCCACCCACCCTCCAAGACCAGGAACTATCACACAAAAGGAATTCACTGGTTCTCCCCACCCTCCAAGACCCAGAACAAACACACAAACCCCATTTCTGGGTGTTCAACCCCACCACCCCAACCATAACCATAACCCTCCAAGACTCAGCACCATCAAACAAATAACATTGCCTGGTGTATATGAGTTCTGCCCAAACCTCTGAGACATGGCACCTTCACACTTAGTGCATTCCCTAGTGTCCAGGGGACCCCACCTAAGCCTCTAAGACCTGTTTACCTCAGACATAATACATTCCATTGTTCACCCCACCCTCCGAGACCAGTTCTATCACACACAAAAACATTTTCTGGTGTCCTGCCCCCCCCACCTTTAACAACCCTGAACCATCACAAAAAAGCATTCCCTGTTGTCCAGTGGTTACCCTCCACCCTACAGCAAATGGCACCATAATACATAATGCATTGCCTGTATTCTGTATGCCCCCCACCATCCAAGACCCGGCAATAGATAGGTCTGTCAGTGTCCCTACCAGTGCCACAGCCAGTTCCCTTAGTACCTTTGGATGTACTCTGTCTGGGCCTGGTGACTTGTCCACCTTTAATGCAAGCAGCCCTTCCCTCAGTCTATTCTCCTCTATCACTACATCTGTGTTCCCATCTCCTCCTGTTCCTCTTCTCCCTCTGGAATGCACTTGTCCGTCCTTCTTCCTGTTGAAGGCTGAGCAAATGTATTCATTCAGTATCTCTTCTTTTCTCCCCATTATCCTCCACACACTACTCCACTTTCTTAAGCCTAACTATCCCTTCCTCCTTGTATGGTTTCTCACTTCTATAATGAAAAATAAACAATGTACACCGGGCAATGCATTTTCTCTGATGGTGCAAGGTCTAAGCAGGTGGGTTGGGGTGGAATCAATGGACACCATGCAATGCTGCATTTTTGATGATGTTAGATCGCAGAGAGTGGGAGTGAGCCCCCAGACACCAGGAAATGCAGTTTGTGGGATGGTGTCAGGTATAGCAACACTCAGCACCATACAACAAACAGTTTTACCTGTTGCTCTGGGGGGCTGCCAATAACCATCCAAGAACCAGCACCATCACACAAAAAAAACATTCCCTGGTGTCTGTGGGGTCCAGCCAACCCTCTGTGGCCTGGCACTATCACACAAAATGCATGTCCTTGTTCCTCCCCATTCACCTTCCAAGACCCATCACTTTGACACTTTGACACATAAAGCATTCCATTATTCTCCCCTGCCCTCCGAGACCCAGCACCATAACACTATTCCCTTTGAAACCAGGCAAGGCAATAAGAATGGTATTCCCCTATTGTCACACAGCCACCCCATGCCAGTCCCATACCAGGTCCAATCCCCCCCAAAATGTTTTCTTCGTGTCTAGTGAACTGCCAGTTCCATCCATACCAGGTGCCACCACAGGTGATGCATTTCCTGGGGGTCAAATATCCCCCTACAAGCCCTCCCATACAAGGCTCCACCAGCAAAAATGTACTCCCTGTTGTCCAGTGTTCACCCAGTATCTTCCCAAACCAGAGCACAACAATAAGTAAAGCATCCAGTGGATCCTCATAAGCACTCCCATACCAGGCCCTATCCCAAAAAGGAATTTCACGTTGTCAAGTGATCCCCAATTATCTTGCATACCAGGCACCAGCACAAGTAATTCACTTCCAGGTGTCTAAATAGCCCACCAATGCCCTCATATACTAGGCCCCACCCCTCAAAAAAGGATTACCAGATGGTCAATTGCCCCTCAATTCCCTTCAAAATCAAGCACTGCATGAACCAGGATTAGAGGGCACCTGTCCCACCCAAGCCGTCCTGTACTAGACACAACCAAGAAATATGTGGAGAGTTACTTACCAGGATACTATGGAGTCAGAAGCAGAAATCTTGAAGGGACGACAGCCATCAGAACTATAAAATAAAATATAGGAATGCAGTCACAAAGGATCCATAGTTCGTACTGAATTAATAGTATTGAAAATGTTCACAAAAGAGTTATACTTATCTGAGGGGAAGGAGTCCTCATCCTTACAGGCATGCGGAAAAGGAACAAAATTAGGTTAATATGAGGAAACTTGCCCTTGCACGTATTTCAGACACACATCCACACTAGCCCAGGACTAAACTTGTTTTGCATTTTCTGTGACTGTAAAATTACTTTTTGGTCCCCATTAGTCTCTACCTCTGTCACCTCTGCATCACATAAATCACAGATTCATTTTTTCCAGCCTGCCTTTGCACTGACTGTACACACATCCACTTTGAGGCAAGGACTAAACTTCATTTGTGATTTCCGTTTTGCTCCTGGTATCTCCTCTTTCTAAACATTATGTGTCCCAGCAGCCCTACTCCACTGAGCTTGAGCCAAGCATCCCGCTAGCCATAAAGATGTGTCTGCTACCCCACTGGTACCTTGCACTACTTTGTAGGGATGAAGCGAAAGGGAATTCAAAAATTAAAGGCTAATCAGTCAAAACAACACCTGAAACACGCCTCACTCCTTAAGAAAATCAAAAACCTCTGTTAGCAGCCCTCTTGAGCTGTGCAGAGCCAGGCAATTGTAATGCTTCACTATTGCTTTGTGACTGAGCCCCCAGTCCCGAACTGCCCCCATCACAGTGCAGTCAGCCGGCATATGCCCGCACAATCTGCTGTTTTACCTGTCCTGTAGTACAGTCTTCCCTCGCTATAAGGAACCCCAGTTCTACTAATGCTTGGTTATTGCAAATGGCCATGGTGGCACCCAACAAATGTCACTTGCTGACAGCGTTTTGTGCTATTATAGCACAACCCGATATGGGAGCACAGAACTATATGCAGTATTTTGCAAGTTCAGCATGTCAGCCTTATGTAAAAGACCTGGTTACTGTAACCAGAATTGGTTAATTGTTTAATTACAGTACTGTACAGGCAGGTTCCTATCAGGTGTATGGAGTGTACATTTTTGGCACTCTGTTTTAGCAACCTGTGCAACACTCAGGCCGTCCTCCCCCCCCCAAATTCAGTGGACCAACTGCTGACCTGGACGAGGATGTGGACGCTAATGACACATCCGAAATCACACAGCTGGCATAGATGCTTGGATCCTAAACCATGTACAGAAGCTGACAACAGGGGAAGCAGTTTGTGATCTGGAAACAGCCCTCGCCTGCCTTGAATGCGATGATGCCGACCTTTAGATAAGACATTTTTGTCTTATGCCAGAGCTCACTTGCACTAATTTTAAACTATGTTTGTGTGTGCTGTCTTTTTAATTTTGGCATTTAATTTACTTTATACATGTTAAATCAACAAAGATTGTTTCTGAACCGATGCTGTGCATGATGTCACTTGCATTTGAATGCTTGGCGCTTTACTGTTTGTGTATGCTGTAGTGATTTTCGGCATCCCTCGATATAACAAATGTTTTACTATAATGAATGCATCGCTTGGCTCCCAAAACATTTGTTATAATGAGGGAAGACTGTACCTGGGAATGTTTGAAAAATGCCGAGATGAGGGTGATGTGCAGGCTGAGATATCGGGACGTGCAACGGGCTCGGTAAATGCTTGCGGCAGGGAAAGCCTCAACTTGCTTGCGGGCAGCACAGCTCCAGCTGCAGCAGGCTGTAATCCACAGAGCGGCCAGGGAGAGGGAGACAGGCGATCCCTGCCAGACATGCTGAATAAGGCAGGACGAGGAGGAGTAGGGCGCCCAAAGACTCCGGCGCTGATCGCATTCAACTCCAAATAATAATCCCTGCTATATCAGACGACACAGTTGGCCACATGCTGATTTTTTTCCCAATCATGTACAAGTCAGCATATGAAAAAAAACCTGTTTAACTCACCCAGTACATATGAAACAAATACAAGTTAGCCATGCCCCCTATGAAGAGTCTGTGACTCAAAGCGCCCGAGCTATCGTGGTTTGTGGCTAGCCTGCACCATCACTTCTTTTGCTTGATTTTTAATGAAATAAGCCTTATTTTGAATTTACTTTGGAGTGTTATGGCACTGGTTATTTTTCTTGGAGTGTGGGTGCTAGTAGATTATCCTTATTACACAAACCACAGCGTCAGTAAAGTATTATTCCATCACACAGAAATTACCGCAGGTCTGTTAGTATGGCACTGTACTGGTTTGCACCACCTAATCCTTTTGGCTACTGCTTGCAGGTACAGTTACAGGAGACTCACAGAACTTTTACATAGGAGTCAAAGGTTTTGTATTTTTTTTTTTTGTCGCCTGGTCTGCACTACAAAACAATGTTTTTACTAATTACTCTGCTATACTATTACTATGCTCTCTCTCTCCTAACCTTTGTTTCATTTTCTTGGTCCTCACACCCCCCTTCAACTTTATTGTACTGTATAGTCATATTCATTCTCTGTATTTTTACTATTTACTCTTTTCTTTGTGCCGATAATGCAAGACTACGAAAACCTGAGTCCCCCAAGTATCACAAGGTAGAAAAGAAAATGCGAGCATACTATTCAGAAGGTTAAGTAGCACAACAAAAAATATTTTCCAGCCCATTGCAAACTTACAAAATGAATTTATGAGGAATAAAAGAACACAAACATGTTATACCACAAACTGTATAAAATTGATACACGACTACAGTACATGGAGCGAACCTAGAACGACCGGCAAGCTAATCACAGCACCAGAGAGAAAATTCCGAACCAAAACCAACAAAACTAAAACAGCTAAACAAAGAAAAATGTATAAAACAGCAAGATTTTTAGAAAACAATTGCTCAGTATGTATCTGAAACTCAAAGCAAACCACATGAAACCAATGCGGAAAATTATTGAATCAACTATGTCAGTTACCGCAGAAAACACTATGACACAACATAAAACAAGAAAACAAAATGTTTAGTACCTTACTGTACTTGATAAAATAAAGTGTAGAGGATTCAGATGAGAGTGCTGAGGCAGAGCAAAATTCCACTTCATATACTATGTTCTTGTCCACACAGCAGTGTCAACAGAGTGCAGTGCAGTGCAGAGTAGGAATAACTGAAACCCGCCACTAAACCACCTGATCATGAAAATAAATCCAGTGATTGGGGCAATCAAAGCTTCAAAAGATGCAGCTGGATCTGTCATGTGTGTTGTTGCTAGGCAGATCTTGCTCCACTATCGTGAATAGTTGTTGGGCGATGGCTGCTGACTTTACCCTTTTTCCGAACACTTGAGAGGCAGCGTAAACTGCTTCACATAACTAGTAAGTATGAAATGATATGCAGACCCAACAATGCTCAAAACAAGGTCCAAAACTTACTAGTTCATACATTTATGCATTTTTATTTGGCATTTATTCCATAGGCTAAACTAACAAACATTCAGATTTATAATGCTACAGGAGTGTACCAAAAAAAGCTAGCCTAGTGAAAGAACTTGACAAAGGCTGTGTCCTCAATCTGCTAGATAGCCTTTAGTTCTAGAAAAACTGATCCGGTTTACTCAACCTTTCTCCTGCTCTCCCGATCTGCAGGAGAACACATGAAGTGATTAACTTGATCAAGCAAAGCGTCAGACAACTGGGATAGGGACTAAATAAGTAAAATAAAATGTACTATTGACTAATATTGTAGATACAACATGTAAAAGCACACTGCTCAAAAGTAGAATTCTGTCACTACCTCGCTCCGTCCGAAAACTACTGCTTATTTTTATTTTTCATTTACTGAACAGACTAACCTTTATTTTACTAAATGATCAACTACTACCCGAATGTCCCAAAAAGTGAATCTAGTGCTAGTGCATGATAAAGCCTTGCTCCGATCTGCTGGCTTAACCTTTTCTAACGTTAGAAAACTGACAGAATTTCCTGACCCTTTCTCCTGCTTGTCTGATCTGCTAGCGAGACCATGATGTCGATGTAAGGTTTTTCCATGGTGGTTTACTTGATCAAGCAAATGTCAGAAACCTGGGAAAATGACTCACTAACTAAAACAAAATGAAAATTCCTTCAAGTTATCAACCATGATGGTAGATACCTCGTCTGAAGGCACAACAAATAAAAATAACAAAGAATGAAACAAAAAAGAAAAGAAAATTGAGTGTGAATGAAAGCTACTAAAACAAAAATCCCCCAAAACTTGCTAATATCCAAAAATAAAAGCAAAAAGTGACAAAACCATCAATGCCAGAACCCAAAGTCCATTGGCAAAAACATTCTTTGACAATGAATAAACTAAATTAGTGACCCAATAACAAGAATGTTGACAACCCTTACTTTGAAAAGTAAACACATGTGTGGATCGTTCAAAACTCAGTATTCAGATAAGAGATAGCTAGATTCCATGTCCTATGACAGAATTCTGTTGACCGCTCTAGCCGTGTGGTTGAAAGCAGAATGAACAGATGCAGGAGAAAGTGGAAATACCCGCCACAAAAAACACCAGTTACTGAGGATTTTCAGATTGATTGCTGAAGGCAGCAGTTAGAATTTGATACATTTATGTCTCCCACCGATGCTGCTGCTGGGCAGATTACAGGAGCAGTTATTTTTACCGCAATTTAAAGAACTTAAAAAATACATGTTATTGAACATAGTAATACGTCGGTGGCGGCTAGTGTGCTTCAACTGCATGACGTATTATTGCGTCGGTGGCTGGCTAGGGGTTAAAAGTAAAAATAAAAATCGCTAAATCAAGCTATGAACATAAATTAGCAACTTCTGTCAGTCAAAATTGCAAACTATTTTATTCATATATAAATAACAAGAAAGGAAATTTTCATAATGTGGGACCTTTAAAAAATCATGAAGGGGAATTAACGACTGATGTAAATTCAATGACCAATATACTTAATGTATATTTTTTGTCTGTGTTTAATAGTAAAGCGGGTAATACTCAAAGCTTTTTAGTCAGCGAGTCATCACAAACACAAAGGTTAATATTAGACTCAACTGATGTTGAGGCTAGACTAAAAAAACTTGATCCTAACAAATCAGCAGGACCTGACTGTCTTTATCCGAGAGTTCTAAAAAGTAGCTTTATTGCTAAACCCTTAACATATATATTTCAGGTTTCATTGGATAGAGGCGAAGTGGTGGATGACTGGAAGAAAGCTACTATAATACCTTTGTTTAAAAAAGGGGTACATCCGACCCGGCAAATTATAGACCAGTGAGCCTGACCTCTATTTCATCAAAAATATTGGAAGGTATACTAAAAGATTATATATTAGACACCTTGAAACAAAATAACCTGGAAGATAATTCACAACATGGTTTTGTCAAGGGCAGATCCTGCCAGACTAACATGTTGAGCTTTTATGATAAAGTGGTAAGGGAGCTCAATGATGGGAGAGCACTGGATGTGGCCTTTCTGGATTTCTCAAAGGCTTTTGATAAGCTATTTCACACAGAGTTATTATTAGCTATGAGTAGACTGGGTATTGCACATCCTATAATATGCTGGGTGCAAGGGTGGCTGACGAATAGAAATCAGAGAGTTGGTATAAAGGGGTCATATTCTACATGGTCGGAGGTTACGAGCGGGGTTCCCCAGGGGTCAGTGTTGGGACCCTGCCTCTTTAACTTATATATATATCATCATTACAATATGAAAATGAGGATGTCTGGATGTGAAAGTTTGCGGATGATTGTCGCTTGGGGGCTAAAATTAAAATGCATCCACAAAATCTTCACTACAGAAAGCAGTGGATCATATAGCTGAATGGACAAAAAAGGCCAGATTATCATTAAATGTTGATAAATGTGCTGTTATGCATTTGGGGAGAAAAAATCCTGAACTGAATTATAGGTTAAACAATATAATATTAAGAAAAACATCTGAGGAAAAAGATTTGGGGATTTTAGTGTTGCGGGATATGAAATATACAGCACATTGCAGGCAATTATCTCAGAAGGGTAATAATATTTTAAATTCCATTTTAGACATATAAATGCAAGAAGTAAGGAAGTTGTTATGCCTCTCTACATACACTTGGTCAGACCTGTATTGGAGTATGGAGCTCAAGTTTGGTCTCCCTATAATAAGAAGGATGTAGCCATGCTAGAGCAGATTCAGAGGAGGGCTACTAGAAGTATAGAAAATGTAAAATTTAAGACGTACCAGGAGAGGTTGAATTATTTGGATCTGTTTAACTTGGAGTACAGGAGAAAAAGAGGTGATATGTGTCTTGTGCACAAGGCATGGACAGATAACGATCTATGGGAAAACTTAGGGTTAGAAATATCAAAAAATGTATATGATACTAGATTGCACCCACTACAGTTAGTAGCTAGAAACACAAGGCTAGTGAGATCAAGAAACTGGTTCATTCAAAGGGTGGTGCATGATTGGAATAGATTACCTACTGAAGTGGTGGTTAGCACCACCACACAGTCTTAAAATCAGACTAGATAAAGTCTATCATAGAAATTCAAATATATGGCGAGCAAATGGACGCAAGTCTTCAGGCTCAGTAAAAATCCTATGACTCCTATGACGCAGACCGTGAGGAGCAGGAATGCCAGAGGCAACATGAACTGGGGAAGCTACGACTCCAACCACCAGCACCAGAGCAGGTAAGTGGCTTGGATTTAACTGGGACTACAGGACTGGGTTACAAATTGAATTCCAAATTGATAGCCAAATTTAAAGAGGGGGAGGATATGGATGCCTTTTTAAATTCTTGTGAAAAGTTTGTATTCAGGCTAAAATTCCTGAGAGTCCTGGAGCTTCCAGCTATCCCCGCTACTTACCGGGAAAGCTCGGGATGCATTGGGTCAAATGGACAATGAGGACAGTGATGATTACAGCAAACGTAAAGCTGCACTGTTAAAGAAATTTGAATTAACTGCTGAACTATATAGAGCTAAATTCAATAAGCTCAGGAGAAGCCCTGACATGAGCTACGAGGAGCTAGCCATCAAACGTCAGTTTTTAAAACATTGGTGGGAAGGAATTGGAGCAAACTCTGTTGATAAAATTGAAAATGTGATTTTGTTGGAACAGTTTTTCTGGGCATGCCCAGCAAAGCTGAAAACCTGGCTGGAGGACTGAGATCCCAAAAAAGTGCAAGAGGCTGCTGAACTGTCAAACTGCTATGCCAAGAGCAGACCTGCTCTGAGAGCAAATGGGGCGGGCGTGGCAGCGCAGAAAGGAAAAAGCGTGTCTTTAGGGCAGCTAAAACCCTCACTGCCTCCAGTGAAACCAGTTAGCCCCAGGTTTCAGAGAAAAGATTTCTCTGAAATGAGAAGTGAATGTTGGTTATGCAAAGAAACTGGGCATATTGCCAGACAGCGTCCCAAAAGAATGAGCAATACTACGCAAAATGGTACTAGAAAAGAAGTGGGTTGTTTGTGTGTCCCTGGAAGCATGCCTGTGAACATAAGGGAACACATGCACCCAGTCATGATGAATGGTGTACAGATGCAAGGGTTAAGGGACACAGGGGCATCCCTGACATTGGTAAAAGGGGATCTTGTAGAGCCTGGTCAGCTTATACCCAATAAATACATCACTGTACAGGACTTTACTGGTGAGGCGAAAACATTGCTCCTTGCTAGTGTTCTCCTAGACTGGGGTGAAACAGGGGGAACTGTGCAACAGGAGGCTGTAGCCAAAACCTTAGCAGTGGATGTGAGCCTGGGCAACAATCTCAAACAAGGGATGGTGTGTGCAGTTACCCGTAGCCAAATAGCAATGGAAAATTGTAGTTACCTGAACCACACAGAAGCCTTTGTGGAAACCATTGAGAGGCTGGTTCCCCAGCCTGTGTCTCCAGATGGGAAGACTAATGAACAGGGGGTAGAAATTTCCCCCAGTAGCAAGTAACCACACAGCTACAGAGGGTTACTCTGAAGAGGGTGGGGTGACTCATTGTCAGAGGGTTGGGATTGACAGTGATCCTGAGTGCCCTGATGCTAGTGCTAGGGACCCTAGTTTAGCAACTGAAGGGGACCTGTACCATGCCTTGGGAATGTGTGAGGGGTTTGCAGCTGCTCAGAGAAGTGACCCTAGTCTAGAGAAGCTGAGAGCTTGGGCAGACTCGGACGGCACACAGGGAGGTGATGGCAGACATAAGGTTTGTTGGGAAAATGGACTTATGTATACTCAGGCAGTACAGACAGAGGGAGAGGTGCTAGGCAGGCAGCTTGTCATTTCCCAGGGGTATCATGAGCAGTTGCTCAAGATTGCACATGATATTCCCTTGTTTGGTCATCTGGGAATCGTGTGCACGATGCAGCTGTTGGCCCAGAATTCCTACTGGCCTAACTTCACCCAGCAAGTGAAGGAGTATTGCAGGTCTTGTCACCGGTGCCAAGAAATAGGGAAGGCAGGCAAGAAAACCCAAGCTGCCCTGATTCCCTTGCCCATAGTGGAGGAGCCATTCCAGAGGGTGGGAATGGATATTGTGGGGCCTTTAAATACACCCAGCTCCTCAGGGAAGAGATTCATCCTGACTGTGGTGGATTATGCCACCCAGTACCCAGAGGCAGTCGCGCTGTCCTCACTGAGGACAGATAAAGTGGCAGATGCCTTACCTGGAATTTTCTCCCATGTTGGGTTGCCACAGGAGGTTATCACCGATCGAGTGGGTTCCTTCATGTTAGACCTGATGAAATGTTTATGGAAGAAGTGTGGGATGGTGCAGAGATGCACGACACCGTATCACCCACAAGCCAATGAGCTTGTGGAAAGATTCAATGGTACCCTGAAGTCAATGCTATGGGCATTTGCTGAACAGCATGGAAGAGACTGGGAGAAATACCTTCCCCACCTGTTGTTTGCATACAGAGAGGTGCCCCAAGAGTCGACAGGATTTCCCCCTTCAAACTCTTATATGGACGCCGGGTACATGGGCCCCTAGACTTGATCCGGGAGGACTGGGAAGGCAAGTACACCACCCAGGGAACTCTCATAGTGGATTATGTCCTTAGGTTTAGGGAAAGGCTGAAGGAGCTTATGGGGACAGCCCAGAGCAACCTGGCAACTGCCGAACAGAAACAAAAAGTGTGGTATGACCACAGATCTAGAGCTCACTCGTACATGGTGAGTGAGGAAGTCATGGTCCTTATTCCGGTCTGGAAAGACAAGCTTCAGGCTGAGTGGGCAGGACCGTACAAAGTGGTTAGGAAGGCAAATTACGTGAACTATATTGTGGAGTTACCTGACCAAAGACAGATAGAAAGGATGTACCATGTCAACATAATGAAGCCATATGCAAATAGGGATGACACGGTGTTTGCAGTGTGTAGTTCTGGGGAGGGGACGGACAAAGGAGACCCCCTTCTGGACTTGCTGGAGGAAAGTAAGCGGGAGTCATCTGTGGAGGCAGTTAAATTGTCTCCCCGGTTGACCCCGGACCAGATCCAGAAAGTAAGGGAGGTTTTAGCAGACTTTGCCCCATTGTTTAGCACCAAGCCTGGCCTAACCCCCTTAGCGATGCACGATGTGGAGACAGGGACACAGACACCCATACGGCGGACAGCAGATCGGGTGTCAGAGGCTGTCCAAAAGAACATTAGGAGGGAGGTGGAGGAGATGCTGGATTTAGGGGTAATCCAGAGAACCCACAGTCCCTGGGCCTCACCCGTAGTCCTTGCGCCCAAGCCAGATGGCTCTACTCGTTTCTGTGTGGACTATCATGGACTGAATGCAGTCACAAAGTCAGATGCCCACCCGATGCCCCAGACTGACGAACTCCTGGACAAGATGGGAGGGGCGACCTAACTTAAAACCATTGACCTGACAAAGGGGTATTGGCAGGTAGAGTTGACAGACAGAGATAGGGAGAGGTCGGCCTTCATCACTCTGATAGGCTTACTTGAATTTAAAGTAATGCCTTTCGGAATGAAGAATGCACCGGCCACTTTCCAAAGGTTGGTGAACCAGGTGTTAAATGGTGCTGAGGAGTACACCGTGGTGTACCTGGATGACATTGCCATCTTTAGTGCCAGCTGGGAGGAACACCTATCCCACCGTAGGGAAGTGCTGGTCAGGATACAGAGGGCCGGGCTCACTGTCAAAGCCGAGAAATGCCAGGTGGCCATGGGAGAAGTGGCATACCTCGGGCACGTGGTAGGCTGGGGACAGCTCCGTCCTAACCAAATAAAAATAGAGGTAATCCAAGCATGGCCCAGACCAGAAACACAGAAGCAGGTCAGGAGTTTTCTAGGGACAGCAGGGTACTACAGGAACTTTGTACCCAATTACAGTGCCCTGGCAGTTCCCCTATCTGACCTGACAAAGAAAAGGATGCCCAAGAAAATTACCTGGGTCCCAGCCTGTGAGGAAGCCTTTTTGCAAACTAAAGGAGGCACTGTGCAGTGCTCTTGTTTTGACAAGTCTTGACTATAGCAATCAATTTATAGTTCAGACTAATGCCTTATACGTGAGTATTGGGGCAGTACTGAGTCAGACATCCAGCCAAGGGAGAGATTACCCAGTAGTGTACCTGAGTAGGAAGTTACTCCAAGGGAGCAGGCATACTCTACTGTGGAAAACGAATGTCTTGCCATAGTGTGGGCCCTAAAGAAGTTGGAGCCATACTTATATGGGCACCATTTTGTCATGCAGACTGACCACAACCCCCTGGTTTGGCTGACGCAGATGGGGAGAAACAATGGTAGATTGCTAAGATGGAGTCTTGCTTTGCAAGGGTATGATATGACAATTCTACATAGGGCTGAAGCCAAAAATCAGAACTCCAATGGTCTGTCTCGTGTGTACGAGGAGTGAACTGATTTGGGAAGCTCATCCCATGCAGGGGATAGAGCCCCCAAATTCAGTCGAGATGGGGGGGAATTGTGACATTTGGACAGCTGGTTCTGATTAACCTATGCTTTTTGTAATATAAAAATATGTTATTGAATGTCTCTCATGAGAGATGCTGACAGTCTGTGGGATGACACACACACACACATCCAGGTTTTAGCTACAACGTGTTACCTGGAAGGCCAGGAGATAATTACAGGCTAGAAGAGACTAAATGAAGCATCTTCTGTTTATGTGACTAATTGCAGCTTGCCAACTGCCAAGATAGATCATAAACTTTTATAACGTTCAGAGGAAACACAGTTAAAATTCGCATGGTGATACAAAACATGTTGCACCTCCGTGAGATCTGGCAGAGAGACATAATAACAGAGTCCTTTGATGTCCTGGAAAGGGGAAGCTGCTCATAGATCAAAGAAAGTCATTCGAAAAAATGAGTTTTGCTGAGGTCACAGAATTTTAATTTACCTTTGATAAGATCCTGTTTCGCATAGATATATTTTTTTATATTCTGACAGGGAGGAGCTAGGTGACCTCATGCAAAGAGGTTGACAAAGCCAGTTTTTAAACAGTATTCTGTTTTCCATTTAAACACAAATGTTTGGACTCTGAAAAAGCAACATCTACAGCACTGTGAGATAAGAATACCTTAGAACAGACAATTCTAAGTGTACTAGTGGTAGGAATCTGCACTTTTTAAAACCTTATTCTTTTAAGTGATTTGTATGTTTTGTGATATATGGTTCTGTATTTACATTTCACATTTTTATCTATTTTTAAGTAAACTTCTCATTTTTTTAATAGACTATTTGTGTCTTCCAAGTCCTTTCTGTTTTTGCCTGTGATGCATGGATGGTGAAGAGTGTGACAACACTGTGCATGAGCTTATATGGTAATACCAAAGAGGGAAAAGGTAAGAGTAATCTGAGGTCTTTATTAGAGTTTTTAAGGGTTCATTTTGTACACCTGGTTAAGTGCCCATAGCCAAAAGATATCTGGCCCCCCCCAAAGAGCAGAATTATCTGAGCCTGTACATTGGGTACGCTAACAAGAGGTTCATAGTTTGAATCCCTCCAGAACTGAGACCAAAGGTTGATTCTAACCCACAAAACAGACAGGAGGGTTACCCTGTTTCTGTTAACTGTTCACAAGACTGCGCTTGGAGGTTGGCACTGTGGGAGCAGAGGGCCTGACTGCTGAGTGGGTTTGTGACAACCACCACCTCCAATGCTGTCCATCACTGTGTTACCCTCCCTACCCCCACACTGTGCTGTACTGTCCCATCGGTTTGTGTGGCCATTGTGTCATGGTTGTTTGTCAGTCTTCTTTTTCTTTTGTCCAGTACAGTGCTGGGTTACAACATCCTGCACCATTATCTATTTCCTCCCTCTGTTGCCTGTGTCACCCCCAACCTTGGACACTGGTGTTGCACATGTTACCACTGTTGTGTCCATCATGTCTGCTGTGCGTGGCTTCTGGCCTCGTTTCTTCGGTGTTTTGGGGGGGCCATTCTCTGGCTGTGTCTGCTGTGTGTCCCACAAGGCCATTCCTTATGCCCCTGTAGCACCAACATCACTGGCAACAAATTGATGGACTGCACGTGTATGTTCCATCTCCTGCTGCTGTGTGGGCATGGACAGTTCAACAATGCTGGTGTCTGCCACCACGGGGCGGATTTTGTCTGTGTGCCCTTCACTCCTCTGGATGGTCCCACTGGTGCCTGGGACAGCATGGTGTGCATCCTGGTCATGTCCATGTATGCACGGTGGTTCCGACACTGGTGCTTGCGTCTACATGGTGGTTGTGGTGTCCTTTTGCACTGCAGCTCCAGGGATTGGTGCAAGTCCCAGGGTGGCCTGCTCTGCCGCAGTGGCCTGTACTGCTGCATCACTGTAGTGTGGCTTTTCAGGCACCACAGTTGGTTGCTGCTGTTTGGCCTGTAGCTGTGTGTTGTCCTGCTGCACCTGCAGTGGTGCTGGTGCCCTCACATGCAAGGCTGTGGCTATCGCCTGCAGCACTATCGCCATGACCTCTGTATGTCTGTTCTGCTGCTACACTGACTTCTCCACAGACATTGCAAGTCTGTGTATTGCCTGCATGTTGTCCTCCATGCTGTCCCGTGTGGCTTGCAGTGCCTCCACAATGTTGTTCAGGGCCTCATGGTTGTCACGTGTGCCCTCCTGTATCACCATGGCTATGCCTGTGAGGTTGTTACCCATGTTTTTGTGGTGCTCCTCCAGGCATAATCTGATGCAGCCCAGCATCTTGATCTGCTCCTCCTGCCTGAACACCACTGAGTTGCAGTAGCTGTCATAGTTGGTGGTTGATCGCTCCTCTGCCTCCTGTAGGCTCCTTGCTGCCTCATCAAGTCTTGCCTCTAGGTCTGTATACCTGATTGGGCTCAGATCCTCAGTAATGTTGTCCACAATGCTGTCAACACTCCCAGGTACGTCCACATTTGCTATGCCAAGGTCCTGAAACACTGGTGACAGTATGTTGCTGGGTTCTGTGGCTCTTTCCTCTGTTTCCACCTGTGCTGTATCCTGAACATCCAGCACCTGTGCAGACCCATTGCCTTGTATGTCTGTTTCCTCAGTGGTGCCCTTTTTACCTTGCGGTACCACCGTCATCAGTGGTGTCATCCTCCTCCTCATCCTCCAATGGTGTCCCTGTGGATGTACAAAATGTGCAGGTCAGTGCCTACCTCTGCCATTTGTTCCCTAACATTGCCTTATGCATCACCCACATTGCAGTGGCTCCACATCTGTCAGCACCCCCTGCAGTGGTGCATAGCCATGGGGTGCACTTATGTGTGCCATTGTTGTGTCTGTCACCTGGCACTGCAGACATCCATCCATCCAACTGTCCAGACAGGGGCTGTCCCCTGGGTCATGTGGCCTACATGTGGCATCCCCCCCCATAATGGCCACTTGCTTCCCAGCCACCGCCTACTATCCTCCAGCTGTGGGCCATGTTATGTATGCCCACATGACTGTGTGTCTGCATCCTGTTTGTGCATGTCTGTCACACCACCCTTGTTATGGTACACTGTTGGGGATGTTGTCTGCGGCCTCAGTGTGCTGCACACTGTGTGGCATGCTGTTACCTGGCAGACATGTCTCACCCACTGTCACATTGTCCAGTACTGCCTTCCCACCATCACACTTTCCTTGCACCTGTCCATGTGGCCCTCTGTTGCTGACATGCTTTTGCATGTGTTGTGTGCATCAGTGCCTGCCTCTGTCTAGGGCCTGTTGCAGGCGGCTGTGGTCACAACCCTGACATTATTTTACGAACATTCACTCATGACACATTGTCCACCTCTATGTATGTCTACCCTTACTCATTGCTGTCCACCATGCTGTGTCCTAGTGTTCATGGTTGCCTTCCCACCACCTTGCCCCGTGTGTCACTCGTGTGCACCTATCAACGAACCCCCCTCCCCCAACTATGTTGTGTGTCCCACATCGGTGCTGTGGCCTTGCAAAGGCCTCCTTGCATAGGTGTGCACATGTGCATTTCTGGCCATCAAGGTGTTGGTCTGTGGTTGCAGACCACACAGACATGCACTTGCCATGGTACGTGTCTATCCATGCTGGCCCTGCTGTACAGACATGTGTGTGACATACTGCCACGCACGTCTATGGTGTGCATTGTGTCACATGCTGCTGTGTCCATGGCTGCTTGCTCTGTTGTACCTGCAACATGTGCTATCACACCCTGCTTACTGGTGCTGTCTCCTGTTCCCTTCACCACTGTTGGCTGTGTCTGTCATCCAACCCTGTGCTCACACAGTCCAGTGTGTTACTGTGCTAGGTGGCATGCTGTGCACCGTTATTTGCCGGCAACCCCCACTGGTGTTCAGCCCCCACCCTCCCACAGCCTGGTGACATGCCTTTCTACCTCGACATGTGTCATGCTGCATGATACATTGTTGCATGCCATGCATGTCTGTACACTTTCCATGTCTGTTCCTCGTCCACCATCTCCTATGTGTGGCTGACTTCCCCACCACCCCCCAGCTCTGCGGAACACCTGGCACACAGTAGCGGTGTGCATGTTCTCCACAGTCGTGTGTGTGACTGAGCTGTTCCATGGTGACCTGTGCTGTTTGTGATGTGTTATGCCCCTGTGTGTGGCACATTTGTCACATTCCACACCCCTGTCCCAGCTCAGGCATGCCCCTTGGTCCTGTGGCACTGACTGTGTGGCCATTCTGTGCACAGCATACACACCTTTGTGACACCTCTACTTCATCTGTGTGCCCCTTCTCTACCCCCCCATGGACCACGGGCCAACACCCCTGGCCCACCTCCTCCATCAGTGTCGCTGTCTGCATGTGTGGCCTACCTGTGTTGCTCTGCATCCTGGTTGTATCCAAGTCACTGTCCCCCTGTATTGTGTGGTGGCTTAGGAATGCATGGACTATCTCCTAGTGGCTGCTTAGTGGGATTTGCTCATTTGGGCCACCACCAGTCGCCATTGCACACCTCCGATTTTGTGCCTCTTTGTCCTTGCTGTGCCACTTCAGATCATTCAACCATTTTTGCAGGTCTCGGACCGTACACTTTGCATTAGTGACTGCATTAACTTTTGTGGCCACTGCATTCCAGGCCTTCCTGCGCAGTTTGAGCTGCTCTCTCTCACCACCCATGCCCAGCAGAAGCTTAGCCTGGGCCTCCACCTCATCCAGGAGAACATCTGTCTCCTCTTTGGTGAAGTTTTATTTTTGCTTCTGCTACTTGCTTGCTGCCTGTGATGATGCATCTGTGTTATTTTGTGCCATCCTGTGCACCTCTGTTTGCGTCAGCACTGTGCGGCATGTTTGTGGTGTGCATCCCATTTATATGATGCAGTTTGTGACATGCGCAATCAGCTCCAGTTCTGGTGCATGCCCTGCTTTTTCTGGAATGTGGTGCATAGAGCTTGTCACAGGGATTTTGGGTGCATTTCGCGGTATGGCGTAACTTGCGACTGGTCTAGGTAATCTTTCAGAATCGGGCCCCAGATCTCATTACCAAGGCAAAAAATCTTCATTACCTGTAAAATCAAAACATATTTCATGTGACATTTTGTTTTTTAAAATGTATTTAAACAAATGGTGTATATACAAAAAACATTTAAAATGTTTTACTTTACAATAAATACAAAAGAGCAGCGAAACATTTTATAAGGACAATAAGTCACTCCAGAGTTTGCACTGAAGGATTTGGATTCAATTCCCAGGGGTTCAAGGGCACTCAACCCTCCACCTCATGTCTTACTCCCCAGGGCATGCATGAATATCTTATAATAAATAACTGGCCAGCATTTTTTTGTTATGGCTGAGCCAGTTGATATTCACTGTAATAACCTGTGGGTTATTATGGTGAGGTGAGCATGCACTCTGTTACTCAAAAGCAGTCACTTCCTAATTGGCTCTCTATCTCCTTGGGGGTGTGCTGAACATTTCCACAAACTAGGTGGCTCTGTACCCCCGGTGGAGAGGAGCAGCCAGAGCAATGATACTCTCATGTTCATTGTTTTTTTTTAAATACAATATCTGCTAGATTCCTCAGTAAAAGAAAAAAAGGAAAAAAAACTTTATCTTGTTCATCCCACTGATCACCAACTAGAATGGAACAGAGCTGTAGCTGACTTGACACAGCTGAAGCTGAAGGTGAGTGTGATCACTGAACAGAAACTCTTAAGATTCAAAAAATAAATAAACACTTTTAAGCAAAACAAAACAACACCAGGCAGAGGCAGACTCTGTGTGTGTGTGTGTGTGTGTGTGTGTGTGTGTGTGTGTGTGTGTGTGTGTGTGTGAGACACAAACAGGAGTCAGGCTGGAAAAACATGCTGGCCAGTTTATTATATAAAATAAAAAATGGGGAAGTATAAGACGTTTGAGATTAATGCACACCCTCGGTGTGGGATGCTTTAATAACCCCCACAGGCTTCACCATTAGGGTTTATGTAGCATCCCACAGCTCGGGTGTGCATTAAAGATAGATAAAGTATGGGGTGCTGTGTGTTATGAGAGCCTCTTGATATATTCGAAAGGTTGGTCGAGAAACCCGAGGGCAGCCCTCGGGCTTTATGAATGCCATCCAACAACGAGGGTGTGTGTTAAATTCGAGTTAAACACACTGCACCCCGTATTTTATTTTATATAATTGAAGGTCTCCGTTTTTTCTATGGTGAGACTTGAGTTTGCAAAAATGACGTGGAAGCTTACCTTGCAGATGAACGTCTTTATTTGTGTGAGGAAAACAGAACTGTGCTTCAACATTAATGTTTAATTATTTGAAATGTTTATCAGAATAAAGAAAATAGCAGTTGGAAGTCTATAACTGTGGAGATTCTTTGGCAAAGTTTCCTGTTGCATCGGGTGTTTTGCGGTGATGTAGTCGTTTGACCTGCAGAGGAAAGGTTAGGGTTGAAAGGGCGAGCAGTTAGGGATTGTGGCTAGTGTGAACTGTTTAAGTTAGGCTCGATAGAACAATATGGAGAATGTATGAGATGGAAGTAACGTCGACAAGTAAGTGTAATTTTCTGGTTAGTGAAGTTTGAAGTAAAAGGGACAGTTGGAAGCTCGCGCTCTGTTTGTTTGCTGTGTCTCGAGCGATCTGCTGTGGAAAGGGAGCATGTGAATGCTGTAACACCTACTCAGGTGTTACGGTATTTAACACACTTTTTTCCTGTGTGAAAAAAACGGAGACCATTAATTATATAGAGAATAATTGATAGGCAAGTGTGTGTTATGAATATTTTTTTCACACCTGAGGTTTATGTGGTCATCACACACCGAGGGTGTGAAAAAAATATTCCTAGGCACACACTTGCCTATCTCTTATTTTTAATAATTACTGGTGCAGAGTCTTAGCCAGCATTTTTCTCATAGGGAAAAAAAGTTATTGGTTTTTGTTCAGAAGTCATTTTATTATAACTTCATATAACAGAACAGGTTTTCTTAAACTGATTTTGGTATACTTTTTGTAAACATTAAGAATGAGGAACACTATGATTTTTTTGTCTTAAAATGCAAAGGTTAAATTGTTTAAATACCAGGAGTAGAAGTGTCCTTGAGAAGTTCAGTAGAGTAACTTGTAGAAGTCCACTGGAGATCAGAGTCAAACAGCGGAGAACGAGTGAAAGAATAGGCAACATTTAAGAAACTTTTTTTAGAAAGGCTAGTAACTTAAAACTGTTAGGAACTTGTCTGAAATTGTGCTGTTCACAGTGCCATGAGCAGGAAGTGTTGCTGTGGTGACGAAGATCTTCCGGTTGCTGTGGAGATCTGTGACAGCGGAAAACAGTGTAAGGGAGTGTCTTTAAATAGCGGTGTTCTACAGTGTTTTTCACTTCTTTAAAAAAAGAAATGTGTGGGATAGATATGCTTCTGAAGAAATGGCTTGGACAGAGACAGTTGTGCCAAAGCTCGCAATGGTAAGGAGAAGTGCTTTGCGGAGGCAAAATCTGTGCATTAGCACTCGAGCTGTCTTGAGTGCAGAGTACTGCTGGAGCATTCTAACAGTGACTTTCAAATTGTGACATGCCAGGTAATTATGGCATTTTACAGTGTCTGAATACAGGTTGTTAAAGGGGGTCACCAGTAATTATATTCTCATATCACACACTTCCCCATATTTTATTCTATATTTAATGCACATCCTGTTGTGGCTTATTACTTACATAATTGTCACCTCTGGAACAGCACACATAATATAGTCATAGGCATATATGTTGCATTTATAACTCTTGATGTGCAGCAGTGAATTGAACAACAAACTGGCCCACTGCAGCACAGAGTTGTAATAGCTATTTGAATTGTTACAGCTGCAGCCAACAGATTCATGTTTCTATGTAGGGTTACCTGGCCAGTTCACACATTTACAAATAGCATTGGGTTCTGTCAAACAATAAATAGTACCCCAGTAGTGGACCCTCCACTGCATTCTCCTTTGGTGGTACTCGTGATGACACTGCTGCTAGGCCCACCAGGAGTAGTAGACAGACAGCTGACTCTTGAGGTCCCACTGGCTTTCTGAAGTTTCTTTAATGTTGCAAATTAAAGAATATATTCTAAACACTGAACCACAAACCAAAAATAATTCAGCATTAATAATATAACACATTGCATCAGAGATAAAGACAGTGTACTTGCTAAACAAATCCCAGAAGATCATAACAACAGTGGTAAGAGGTGAGACATACATAGACAGTAGATACTGACCAGGGAGCTGCAGTAGGGATACCTGTCCATCATCACCTGCTATTGTTACCATTTCTGAATCACGGTTAGTTGATCTGACATTGGTTATTGCTGATGGAATCACACAAAATCTTGAGTATGCCACCACCATGGATCTGCAAGACCAAGCATACATGCTACTAGTCTGTAAACCATTTATGCAGTAAACAGACAGTAACAGTCTCCTGAACTGTATGATCTACATGTGATTCTTAAGGGAAGAAGAAGTGGGATGTGCTATATGGCATGCCATTTCTGACATGAACCACATGTAGGCAGACCACACACAGGAGGGAAGCAAGTGGTCAACATTAGGAATATGACATGGTGTAGATTACATAAAACTGACATGCATGTCTGTGGTGTTCCCTGATGTCCTTCTGCACCCACCCCCTGATCTGCATCATCTGGCTAGCCATATAGCTATGCATGCATCTTGGGATCAGGTGTAGAGGGGTCAGCTGCCAAGGTTGTGGATGTTTGGAGGCCTCACATGCACACAGCACAACCTCTGTGCACCATATATTCCCATAAAACCAGCTCCTTAAGTACAGAAGGAGGTGCTGGGCTTCTGAGGATCAGGCCCTAACTCTCAGCCTAGATTGAGACTTTGGAGAGGAGATAGGCTGCAGGCAGTAGCAGACATTTTTCAGCAACCATGCTACAGTATGTGATTTTTGGAGTGAGAATGCAATTATCAAAATGGTTTAAGCAGGTGAGAAGATTCCCTTTATGTTGTTGGGACAGGGCATAATGCCCATGTATAGAGTCAAAAAATTTTAGGAGACTTAAATAAAGTATTTGAACAGGTACACCGATTCGTTCTGTGCTGCTAGGACAGGACAAAACATATGCTGACAGAGTATGTTGAGTCAGAAAATTTTAAGAGACAAAAATCTGGCATTTAAACAGTTACAGAAATTAACTCTGTGCTGCTGCAGTAGCTGCAAAGCTGGTCGGTGGTTGTATATGGATGGCCAACAGGGCAAAACATCCATATGTGTAGTCAGAAATACTAGAGTGTCTTGAATCAGGTATTTGAACAGGTACCAATATTTATTCCATGCTGCAGTGCTGGCTGGTAGTGGCTTGACTACCACAATAAGTGCTAATTTGGATGCAAACACAATGTCTGTGCACTGCCATGCTGTGTTTGTCTACTGTGCATGTATGCCTATAAGGTAAGGCGGTTACCTACATACATAATTAGCATACAACAGAAGCACAGCAGGGCACACACATCATACAAGTGCCATATAAAAAGTGTGTAACAAAATTTTTGTTACAAAATAATTTCAATAATATTTAAAATGATAGGCAAAATGAAGTGTGCAGTGCAGCACTGAGCAGTCTGCTGCACTGTAAGGTAAGCCCAAAGAACAGTCATTCTGCAGCAGGCTGCAGGGTGTGCACATACTCTCCTTCAAATTTTCAGCTACCAAAAAAACTGAAGTTCCAAACAAAACACAAACTTTACAAAAAAAATACAAAGTATGTTCAAAAGTAAGTTCCCCCAGCAACTAATTTCAACACGTGTGTGTTTTGCATGATTTCCATGCTGTTTTTATAAAGTTTTTTTATATTGAATAAACTAAGAGTCTGAGACAAAATCCCTCTGTCTGAGAGCCCAGCTGCATCTGAACAGACAGTGAGGAACTGCATGGTAAGTCCCAGAACACTGTATCAAGAGAAAGATCAATTGTAATCAGTCACCTTCTTTTTACCTTGTGCACACCAACCCCCTTCTCCCCTTCCCCCTAATTGCTCCCCCTTACTGGCCTCCCTTAATCTCTCACAGAATGTAAAGGACCCTGAATGCTCTCCATGGGTCCTTCTCCTGACCCTCCAAAGGGCTTGTATCTCGCATCTACTTTTTTTCCTCACCATTTTAAAGGGGTCTCTCTGGGACAATGTTTTTTCCACTTCTCTCTGGTCCCCCAATCCCCTTGCTGCAGGGTTCCTCGCATCCTGAAGTGGTCTCCAGGGGCATGACTCTTCCCCCTCCCCCACCTCACCCCTCACTTCCTTTTCTCCCTTTTCTTTCATGAAAGCACTTGTTTGCTTATTAACCCAGCACTTATTATTGTCCCCTCTTTCATCATGTTATGCACAATACTGTTGTAACACTGTTTGTAATACTTGCCTTACAACTGTATGTTAATGTTGATCCTGTAACTTGAATGTGTACTGTCTCATTCCAGTTGAACCCGTTCCCCCCAGGGCACACCAGGAGATGAGCGACTTGTTGCTCTGTGTGCCTTCCTGGTGAAACATTTCAATAAATAAATAAATAAAAAATTTCAACTTTAATCTTCTGCCCCCAACATTTCCTGTTAGAACTTAACCAAACAAATTCTGCAAATTATCATTTACCCATGTTGCAGAATGTTTTAGTCATCTAGCAAAGGGTTTAGCAGATTTTTTAGTACCATCTTCGCCCTATATAAAACTCCAGTGAAGTGTGGAATTTCACAGTATTTTCTTCGCATCAAGCAGTAGGTGTAGGTGGAGAAACTGCAGTTTTGCCCACCTCTAGTAGTGGAGCATATACTCTGTTCGGTGCTCCATTTAATGAATATATTTCAGTGTTGTCCATCTGCTGACATCATGGATACTCTTCTGGACTGTAGTATGTCTCTATTTCTGAGGAACGGTACCCTGTCTTTGATTAAATCATTTGAATCACCACAGGTTCACGGCCCCCCCAATTCAAATGTTAAGAAAGGGTATTCCACCAGCCCACCAAGCAGTCAGCAAACATTTTGAATGATTATTTTGTAAGCTTACCTGATTTAGACTTTTCTAATTTAGTATTCAAAAACAGTGTAAAGGAGGTGGAAAATATGGACATACCAAAATTTAGATTCAAAATTATTTCTTGTAGGCAGGTAAAAGATGAGATTAGAAAGTTAAAATCTAAAAAAGCTTTTGGTTTAGATTACACTGAAAACCGTTTTCTTAAGGATTCTGTACAGGTAATTGCCCCAGTATTAACCAAATTATTTAACTGGAGCTTAATGGAAGAAATTTTCCTAATAGTTGGAAGAAGGCAAAGATTGTTCTCATATATAAAGGTGCAGGGGATACATTTCAGCCTACAAATTATAGGCCTATAGCCCTGTTACCTGGGATATCTAAGATTTTAGGGAGACTGGTACAGGTATAGCCTACTGACTTCCTGGAAAAATACTCTTTGCTAACAAAATATCAATCTGGCTTTTGCAAAGGCTTTTCCACGGGCACTGCGCTCACCGACATGGTAGATAATATAGCCTCAAAGATGGACGATGAATGTCGGTGGGCGCGGTGTTCATGGACTTATCAAAAGCCTTTGATACAGTGTCTCATGGGCTTTTGGGGGAACGGCTTGCAGAGATTGGTTTAGCTGAGGAATCATGTAATTGGTTTATGTCCTATCTATTAAATAGAACACAGCAAGTATGCTTAAATGGGGTGTTATCTGATAGAGCACTTGTGCAGAGAGGAGTGCCTCAAGACTTCATTTTGGGTCCAACACTGTTCCTGATTTATAAATATAAATTAGTAGATATTATAAAATGTTCGAATATAAGTCTTTATGCTGATGATACTCTTTTAATTGCAAGTGGAAGAACACCTGGAGAAATGGAAACTAATTTGCAGGCAGATTTTGCGAGGTTATGTACATGGTTGACCGAATTGGGATTAAAAGTTAACACTAAAAAAACAAAACTCGTGATTTTTCGTAAAAAACACCAACATTTGGGCAAAAGCAAAGAAACAGTAACTATAAAAACATTACAAAATGAAGTATTAGCACAGGTATCAGAGTATAGATACCTGGGGGTATGGATCGATGATACTCTAAAATTTGATAAACATATACTGGATACAGAATCAAAGGTACATAAAAGGTTGGGAGTGTTTAGATGGTCTAGCTTCTGCATGAATAAAACAATGAGGGAAACTGTAACAAATCAACTTCTTCTTCCAGTATTAGAATATGGCAACCATGTATATGGCCTAGCAACAAAAAGCCTCTTAATAAAAATCAATAAAATGTACAATAGAATGGCTAGATTTATAACAAGACAGGATTATAATGTTCATCATTGTGAGTTTTTTGAGGAACTAGGATGGCTCCAACAAGAGAGTAAAAGGCGGATTGCCTGGGCAACCCAGACTATAGAGTGTTAAATCAGAAACAGCCTAAGTACCTTTGTGACAAATTGGAAGTGAAAATGTATGCTCATAATTTACGAGATATAAATTTAAGAAATTTTGTATTCCCAAAACTTAAAAACACATACAGTAATTTGGTTTCCCAGTGATTGTAGACAGGACATGGAATGCTCTTAAATCAATAACAAAGAAACAATTCCAAGATGTGAAATCATTCTCAACAAGTTTGAAGTTAGAATTAAGAGTAAGGTGTGAATTTTATGGCTAGGAATTAGGGCACCTCTTAATTTATATCTAGAAAAGTGAAGTGCAATAGATGTATAATCAGTGTTAGTTGACTAAATGTATTAACGTTATGCGATATTTCGGATTAATTTATTTGTACTGTTATAATGAATGGATTGTATAGTATATGTTGTTGTCTTGATGTTGTTATTGGATTAAGTCTTAATTGTTTTAAACTTTATATAACAGGATCATCTTGAAAATAGGACTATGTCCTAATGATGTAAAATGTCACCTACTCTCCTGTATAAAAATAAAGGTTTTTACTAGTACTACTACTTCAACAGTCTCTTTTTTTCAGAAGCCAGGCTGTGAGTTTCAGGTTGTGCAGACTGGAATGTCTGACTGGTCTTTGAATTAGAATGTCTGGTCTCATTGGTAGGTGCCATGGATGGTAAAGTGCCATGGTTGCTTCTGTAATGAACCAGGACAGTCTCAGCCAGTAGGGTGTGAAGAGAATTTTTGTCATTTTGGACTGCTATATTTTTTTTTAGTACCTGATGAATCAGAGAGAATGGTGTAAACATGGAGACCCTGTTGATTATCCATACGGGTGACAGAGCACTTATGCCCAGTGACTGCTGTTCCCTGGATCTCGAGAATAATTTCTTGACCTGCAGGTTCCTGTTTATGGTCATGAGATCTATTTTGGATTGGATCCTACCTTCAACTGATGTTTTGGAATCTCTGTGGGTGCAGACACCATTCTCCTGGATGTATCTGCTACTGACTCTGCCAATCTGCCATGGTGTTTATTTTTTCTGCTAGGTGGATGGCAGAGATACATGGCAGATTTCTCTAAGCCTAGTTAAGTACTATTAACACCTCCCAGGCTATTCTCTGGCTCTTGGTTCTGCCTTACTTCACAATGTATTCCATAGTTAATCTGTTGTCTGACCTCACCAGCACTGACTTGTCTTGGATGGTTGACTGGAAATGAGAGTGAGCGTTGTATACTGCCCTCATTTCCAGAACACTGATCAGGTATGTGGCTTCCAGTTTGGTTCATTTCCTTGGGCCACTTTGTGTTCTAGGGTGGTTCCCCACCCTAAAAGCCTTGCATATGTGTTTATCATAAGGCTGTGCTGCTGTTTGAGTGACACCCCTTTTGCTAGGTTGTGTCGGACAGTCTACCATCTGAGTAATGCTCTCATCCTCTGTAGGAGCTGAACTATGGTTGACAGTTTGCCATCTGTTGTTGGTCCATATTTTATGCCAGTTTTTGTAGAGGCCTCATGTTTCATCTGAATTAGGTCAAATGCAGGATGCCATGGTGCTCAACACCTTTAGGTTCTGTTACAGATGGACAGCCTGTTGCCAGCCCAGTCTGTTGTCCTCTGATGTTATGTTGTTCAGCCACTTTCCCAATGGTCTGGTAAGTCCTTTGTTGGTGTCCATCTCTGTGTCAAGATATCTGTTGGCTCAGCTACAAAATAGTATTTTCTTCATGTATTTTCAAGCTGTGTGTTCTCAGGGCCCTGAAAACTGACCCTTTTGTCTCTTGCCATCTATTTTCTTGACCTGGTTTGGATTAGCCAATTATCCAGTTATGGGACCACATGTATTCCCTGTTCTCTTAGGGATGCTGCTATCACCATGGATATTTTTTGTGAATACCCTCGGTGGTGAAGCTAGGTATCACCTGGTACTGGAAATGTCCAAGGATGTGTAACCTTAGGTACTGGAAGGATAGATAGATAGATAGATAGATAGATAGATAGATAGATAGATAGATAGATAGATAGATAAAAATGTTTAATTTTTGACAGGAGTTAATCATTAGGACTGTTAAGCACTATTTACAAGATTGTCCTGTGTAGATTATAGTTACAAGTTCAAGTCTTATCATAGTTCCATACAAAACAAAACAAGCAACAATATAACAAAACCATAATACAGTGAGCTGAAACAAAAGAATATACATACCAGACAAGACAGAAACATTAATAAAGTAGATCTCATAAAACTTTCCTAAGACCCTAAACACAGACAATTTATTTTCCACATCGACATCAAACTTCTCCTAAACTGACCCACATCGACATCAAACTTCTCCTAAACTGGCCCAAGCTACCAGCATTTCTAACATCCAATCTCAATTCATTCCACATCTTTGGTGAATAATATCTCCTTTACATCTGACTATATCGATTTTTCACTAATGGAATTTTCAGACCTCTGTTTTGAATAGCCCTCATAGAATATTTATTTGTGTAGGCATAAGCATACATGGCATTTCATTTCCATCCCTGAATGCCATAAATGCCCTCTGCCCCCAATCTTTTCTTTCTCTGTGTCTCTAATGTATCCCATTTTAAATTCTGTAATGTAGTACAGTGATGAGTGTTTATGTGGCATTGTAAAACATACCTAGTTATTTAATAATATACTTTATTTAAACATTTCAGAGTTGACTTTGTTGCATGCTGATAAATCTGACTCCCATATTCCATTATTGGCAATAGAAGTTGCAACGCTACTCTATTTCTATCTTCTCTTGTGAGGAATGAGGTCTTCTGTCTGATAACCACCAATCTAATATTTACTTTCTTTACTGTACTCTCTGTATGTTTACCAAAAGTTGGACTACAATCTAAAAGTACCCCCAGATATTTATATTGGGACTCTACCTGTAGTTTAGTTCCATCTAATGAGGTTATATTTATCTCCTTACTTGATAATTTTTCAACATGTGTTATTTGAAACAACATAACTTGGGTTTTTTTCTTACTTAAGATCATTTTAGAGGTAAACAGCCAACATTGCAGGGAATCAAAATCAAATTGCAGTTTATGTTGTAGCTCTGTTTTTGTGTTGGCACTAGCAATCAGAGCCATATCGTCAGCATGCAAAAAAAATTTGTGATCAGGTGATTATTTGTGGAATTGGGTTTACATAAATTAGGAACAATAGGGGGCCCAGAATCAAGCCCTGTGGAACACCCCTATATTTCCCTTCCTTCTCAGACAAAATGTTCCCCACCCTAACCTGCTGGGTTCGTTCTGTCAAATATGACAGTAACCACAATTTAACTGACTGTGACATCACCACTAAAGTAAGCCTCTCCATCAGGACACTGTAGTCCACCAAGTCAAAGTGTAGGAGGGATGTGTAGGTATGCAGAGCTTATGTTTATGGAGGTGAGGAAATTCCTTTGCTTGGTGGCCTTGAGTATAGAGCTTATTATCTCCATCTTTAATTTTTGTTGACGTATGAATTGTTTTAAGAATTTGAAGTCTCGTACCAGCCTTAGGTCTCTCATCTTCTTGGGCACCATAAAGAAGATGGAGTATATGCCTTTTCCTTGTTGCTCTTCTGTTACAGGTTGTATGGCTTTGTTGGCCAGGCATTTGTGTGGGATGAGCTGTACCTCTTGGGAAGATGCTTTCTTTTGGTAATACTGGTGATAGTACTAGCCTGCCCTGACTGGTACCTCCACGAATTCTATGGAGTATCCCTGTGATATCACTTTCTTTACCCACCTGTCTGATGTTGTGAACCATCATTTATCTTTGAACTGTAGTAGTCATCCCACTATTGGTGGAATTTGTCTTTTCTATTCAGTTTGTGGTATTCTGTCTGACAGTTATTTCTGTGGCTGTTTGTTGTTCTTTGATGCTTTATTAAATCTTCCCCTTCCACAGTAGTTTCTACCTTTGAATATTCTCTAATTGTTCTGTGAGGAGAAGGTGGACTTGTGGCCATAACTTTTGTGTTGGCTAAACTGCTGCTTCCTGTCCCACTGGTTTCTGTTGTGAATAAAATGACTCAGAAAGGATGAAAGGATGGCAGGCATGTCAGTCGTAATGCCCTGTCCTTAGTAAGGTTCTTGCCCTCCTTCTCCCTCATATTCAAGAACTTTTTGAGGCCTTTCCTGAAATGTTTACCTCCCTTTAAATGGCAGTTTTTAAAGCAGGTTCTTGGAAGCTTCTGCTTTCCACAACCTTAGCCAGAGGGACCACTGAGCTCTGTTGACTATGGCTGCAGTCTTGGAATTAAGCTTTAGTGGATCCACCACCATGTCTCCCAGGTATTTTGCATAGAGCGCAATTCACCATTTCAGCGTCCAGTGATTTTGGTTCCACAGTTTTGGCCAGGTCTTCCATCCATCAAACCTGAGTCCTCAAGGAAGGGGTCACAGAGATGAATAAGAAACAATGTTGAATGTATAACAGAGAGGCACAAATTGTAATTGTCTTATTGATAAATAAGATTGCAGGGTTCGTTCAAATAAGGTAACAACAGATATTGATAAAACACTGAAAAAACAGGAGCCAGATGAATGTGCTGTAGCCTGATACACTGCTAGAAAGTATATGGACTCAAATGAGCTGGTTAAAATAAAACAAATTAATTAAAATGGTTAACACTTATGCATCTAAGGCACTTGTAACTGTGGTCTATAAAACCCCTGCCATGGCATGGTGAAGGAAACACCTATGAATATGGGTCATTACACGGGATCTGCACCTTATTTTGGAGGTATATAGTCTAATTGGTACTGTACATAATCTAATTTAATATACAGTACATTTGGGGCCACTTTTTTGTTTTTAATCTCCCCCATCTACCAGGATAGGCTTACCTTCTGTGTCCAACCCACCATGTCACTTGGCTCCTTGGAGGCTTAGCTCAATCCAGCTCATCCTCCACAGCTTACCCCCCCAACACCGTGGTGGGGTTGGCAGCTTCCCCACATCACTGATACTTGGGTGCTATGTGCAAGAGAGGGCCTTGCCACCAATGCTGGGATGGCAAGGGTCATACCCCTCATCCTTGCTCTGGCTGGTGTATTTTCCCCCTGTAGCCTTCTAGGCAAAACAGTTGTGCAATACTGCACTAGCACACTCCTACATGCAGTATGTCAGCAACCACCACTCAGCCTCTCCCAGTTACTCTGTGGGATATCATGAAGGAGTGGAGAATATCCCTCAACCTGATTAGTATCCATAAGGATCTTTATACTGTTACATGGGCCCAAGTTAGGGTTGGGAATGGTCAGATTTCAGACAAGTTTCCAACTAACAAAGGGGTTAGACAGGGGTGTATACTTGCCCTTACTCTCTTCTCCACCTATATTATTAAATTATTGAAAGTATTAGATGTTCCTGATATGGATTCTCCCAAAATTGTCCTGACAGTGTGCCCTGTGTTAGCCTATATAGATGACCTGGCACTGTTATCGCTTTCCTTTAGCGGACTGTAGAAGAGACTTGATATTCTAAAGAAGGAGTCCAAAAGCTTATCCCTCAAGGTAAACATTTCTAAAAGAAAGATTATTGCATTTGGTGCTCACAAGAATAAATATCATTTCAAACTGGATAACATGCCATTGGATACAGTGAAAACATATTGTTATTTGAGCATACTGTTCTCCTGGAATCTCTCATGGAAAAGTCATTTTGATCATAGCTTTACTAAAGCAAATCCTCTATTACTAGTTTACAACGGTTCAATCACCTATACGGTGGGCACTCTATCTGTCCACTGGTAGAGACAATAAAAGCTAAATATAATATGCAGCTTCTTTATGGTGCTGAAGTTCGGGTTCTGTCCCCAACTGAGGGACTGGAAAATCAACTGTACAAATATTATGTTTTGCATTAGGATTTGATAAATCTACCCCAAGCTGCTTTTTGAGACCTGAGTTGGGTTCAACCAGTATCCAATCAATTGCAGATAGCAAAATTATTGGCTTAGAATAAATACTTAGAATAAATAGATGCACTGACTATTGCCTGACTAAAAAATGCTTACAGGAGAAAGTCTTCTGGAAAGACCTTGGAATTAAGTTACCATATTGGATAGGGCATACTTTTGCACGTCTGCAAAATTATGCAATTGTCCTTTTGGCTAGATATGTTAATAAAAATATTACCCTCAGCACAGACATTTTTTAGAAATATAAAGCATTTATTTATAGAAAAATCAATGATTGGCACAAGCCAAGGGATCTGAATGCTATTCAGCTGTCTAAATGTTCTAAGTGGTACAGCATGAATAATTGCAGACACACCTTCAGGTACTATAAGTCTTACAGGACCCCAAGCAATGAAAAACTTCTGCAAAATTCAAAACTGGCATGTTTGCATTTAATGTACTCCAAGCCAGATTAAACAAATCTTCTAAACCTGAACGAAACTCTGTAAATGTAACAACAAAGACAAGGAAGATCTATATCACATATTGCTGAAATGTCACTGGTATTGCAAAGCTATGGGATACTGGTTGGCTCCAATACTCAATTGTGTGAATCGCACAGATGAAAGTGAAATTTAAAAAAATGTATTCACTGTAGAAGATGACTACATTCTTAATAGAGTTGCTCACTATTTAGTGGCTATTCAAAAAGTTAGGAATAGAATGCTTAGAATGCTTGAATATTCAGTTGATACTGGAGTATAGGTTAAATCTGTTACAATATCCCTATTTATGCATATAATAGAGAGCAAACTCTTGTTTCTGGAACATATTGTTGTCTTTTACACTGTCATTTTATAAAGTAATTTATTTGTATAACTTGCGAGTTGATTTTACTTGTAATGATCTTTTTTATGATTGAACAATAAAGTGATTACTAGCACATCCCCTATTAATGTGTTTTCCTGGATGCTAAGCCCCTATCAGCTTCTAATGACCAGTTCATCCAGGAGGAGGAGGAGGAGACCAGTCCTACAGCTACTTAGTCATCCTCCCAGCAAACACTTTGACAACTCCAGTTCACTCTCAAACCCAGGTCATCAGCACTGCCATCAGTATCCCACTCGCTGGGCCACTGGGCTGGCCTGGTGCCACATTTTCAAAGGTGGAAAAATTGCATACCTATGGAAAAGTTATGCAAGGGTGGGTATCCCTGCATAAACTTGATTTTTTTCTGCATGTGCTCTGTTGTCAAAAGGGTTGCTTTCTGCTAAATTTTCCACATTTAACAGCAACTTGCATAAATTAACATGCTACAGTATGCCTTATGTTAAGAAATGTAGCATTTTGGACCAGTGCAGGAAAAGAAAATGCCACCTATGCACACAAAATGCTGTAAATATCAGTTTCCCTGCTGCAAGGATTTCCCCCACATGAGCAAGTTGCACAGGCCATGAGGCCCTTAGAAAATCAGACCCTTGGTCTTTATACCTACAGTACCTACAGCAACCCATGTGAACAAGCCCACTGAACCCTAATGAGAGGCACATTAGGAAATGGGCACCCTGAGTTTGTAGGGGCACCTTTTCTATGCACACCTCAGTTTTTACCTTACAGCAGGATATGGTATATAAGAAAAGTACAGCTCACTATTGACCTGGCTGAGAAAGAAAGAAAGAAAGAAAGAAAGAAAGAAAGAAAGAAAGAAAGAAAGAAAGAAAGAAAGAAAGAAGGAAGGAAGGACGGAAGGAAAGAAGGAAAGAAGGAAGGAAGGAAGGAAAGAAAGAGAAGAAAGAAAGAAAGAAAGAAAGAAAGAAAGAAAGAAAGAAAGAAAGGAAGAAAGAACAGCTTACTAGGGATGGGTGAACCAGCTCTGGTGCAGTTCCAAATCCATCTGGACCAGGCTGCCTTGGCTGTGACAGGGAAAACACAGCTTTTCCTGGCTCGACCCGAATTGCCAAGTTGGCCAGGTTCGGAAGTGCGGTCCGGTCAGGAATAACACTCTCACCTCCAGTACTGCATGGAAAAGGCAGGACATGGTGTAGAAACATGCAGAAAACTTAAAAAAAAACATTTATTATTCCCTCGATCTCTGCCAAAGACTTCTGAGTCCCTAGATCATCACATGACCAACAAAGGGAAACACTCATGATCCTGGGGCACTGAAGGGATCCAACCAATGAGGGTCACTGCTCTGTGATTGACACATGTTCTAACCAATCCTCTGTATCAGCCACCACTGGATATCTCTAGGAAGCTGACTATTAAGTGCATTTAGGGCTCACATTTATCGGAGACAGGTTTGTGTGTGTGTGTAGAAATTTCCAAAAAACAAAATATGGTGAAAATCATTTTGTTGGAAAGGGAGAGTGAGAGAGGGACAGCTGAGACTGAGAAACCAATGAATTCAACGGCAGAGTGCAGATGTTGCAGCAGACTGCAGAGTACACTTATTTAAAAATAAGGATTTTTTTTTCCATTAGAAAGAGAAAGAGTAGATAGACCAACAAATTCAACAGCAGAAAGCAGAGTGGACAGCAGAAGAGAGCAGATGTTGCAGACTCCACAGTAAAAGAAACAAAAAAAACTGTTTTTGTTAGAGAGAGAGTAGAGTGAGAGAGACCAATGAATTCAACAGCAGAGTGCAGACGTTGCAACAGATTGCAGAGTACTCTTATTAAAATAAAAGGATTTTGTTCCATTAGAAAGAGAGAGAGTAGAGAGACCAGTGAATTCAACAGCAGAATGCAGAGTAGACAGCAGTAGAGTGCAGACATAAAAATATTTCCTGGAAACAAATTCAGAAAAAAAGGGGAATTCACTGCTTAAGATGTCATTAACATAACTGATGAAAATAAAGAAATGCTACCAGAAAAAGATGATGCAACACAACCAGAAAAAGAAAAGAATGTTGGTGAATCCCCTGATCAAAGTATTGCAGCACTGTCAGCATTGTCAGAAAAATCAGATAAAAGTAAAACACAAAAGCAGGTAGCCAAAACACTTGGACCTAGAAATAGTAAAAAGTGAATGATTAAGGAAAAGACTCTATCTAGTACAAATAAACTTGGCACTCCATGATCTGCAACTCATGCATATCAGGTTCCTTCATCAGAAAGCAGTGCCTCTGATGAAGAAGAGGTTGTAAATGTACAAGAACAAGATCATGATCCCAGTGTATCACAGTTATGCTCTTCCAAAGGTGATGAATCAGAATGTGATACTGATGAAGCAGAGGATGCCTCCTGGGTTCCCCCACCAAAATTAAAAAACACTTGCAGTCTGCATGGGGACAGAGTGGGGTTGTAGCAGGCAAATACTGTGCCACTCGGTGTCCGGGCATATGGAGGTGGGAGTCTGGCGAGCTGGCTAGGGACAGCAGCTGAATAGCGCTGTAAGCCAGGTAGGGTACCAGTACCAGTAAACACATCTCAGGAGGGAGGAGCAGGTGTTTCTGCAGCATTCTATGGTCCAGATGTATCTGTGCCTTCAGGGGAGCTGCAGGGCTCCCAGGAATGGAGTAGGACTGAGGAGAACTGAATGGGAGCACGGCAGAGGACACCAGGGGCACCACCTCAGGGAAGTGATTTGTACTTTCTGTTTATTTCTTTTAGAATCTCCTGGACATATGGAGGTAGCCTGAAGCAGGGGCAATTGATTTGCAGGACCTTTTGCTTTAAACTGTTTCTTTTGTTTTGTTTTTTCCTTGCTTTAGATGCGGGCAGCAAAGGTCAAATGAGGGACGGAGACTACCTTGGATAGGGGTTGATTGTCTCATTAGGAAGCGGGAGTAGGGCAGCCAATAGGGGTGGAGAACAAGGTGCCACACACAAAGGACCAGGGAATGGCTTAAGACACCACTCAGCTTGAACTGTGACACTTGCAGTCGGCGTGGAGACAGAGTGGGGTTGTGGCGGGTGAATACTGTGCCACTTGGGGTCTGGGCGTAAGGAGGTGGGAGTCCGGTGAGCAGGCTAGGGACAGCAGCTGAATATCACTGTAAGCCGGGTAGGGTACAGTACCAGTAAACACATCTCAGGGGGAAGGAGCTTGCGTTTCTGCAGCATTCTATGGTATGGATGGATCTGTGCCTTTGGGGGAGCAGCAGGGGTCCCAAGAATGGATGAGGAGTGAGGAGGACTGAACGGGAACATGGCAGAGCATGCCAGAGGCACCACCTCAGGGAAGTGATTTGTATTTTCTATTTATTTCTGTTAGAATCTCCTGGATTTATGGAGGTAGCCTTAAGCAGAGGGAATTGATTTGCAAGACCTTTTGCTTCAAACTGTTTCTTTCTTTTTTTTCCTTGCTTTAGGTGCGGGTGGCAAAGGACAAATGAGGGACAGAGACAGCCTTGGGCAGGGGTTGATTGTCTCGCAAGGGAGCAGGAGGAGGCCCTAACCCAGTCACCCCCTTCCCTCCCCGGGCTGCTCTCCATTTATAAGTGGGCTGCAGCCTCCTGATTGGAGGGGGTAAACAGGGGTGATGTCAGTCAGTACTAGATGCTAACAGGGATGTAATGCCCCAAAGTTGGGGCATCCCAGAAATATAAATTACAGGTGCCCAGGGTGCCTGCCTTAGGTACAGACTGCAGGGTAAAGAGATAAAGGGTTCCCTTAAATGTGAATTTCCCCTCCCTATAGTGGGAAAACAACTGCAAATAGTAGAAAAAGTGCCCTGTGCACTTAAATCTTTGTAAAAAAAAAATAGAATTTAAGCAGCTTCAGTAACAATGGTCTGGATGGAATGCTGTGCTGAGCTGCTCATGCACAGCATTCCACTCCAGCTACTCTAGAACCCTGGTGGCTTTAAGTTTAAAAAAAATTTTACAGTTAGTCAGTTGTTCCTGGGCAGTGGTTGAGGAGACAGGCCACAGAAGTCATAGGGACAGTTCAGGGCTTATCTTGAGTTGAAGCCATCCCTCAGGGCTTGCTGTGGTCCTGCTCTGCCTCCTCTGTCTGAAGACGCCTGCTTTGGCTCTGCGTTGCAGTCGGTGGTGCCATCGGGGCACCACAAAGTACAAGAACATCCAGTTCGGTCGTTTTGGACTGAAGAGCCCCGTTCGTTTATTCATTTTAGCCGCTGTATTTATTTTAATTTAATTCCGGTCCCCCGTCGGTGGCTTGCAAGCGCCGCATCACTGCAAGTTCGGTCAGCCCTCCAAGGCCCTTAGTCATCCCCCTAGCTGCCTATAGCACTCCCTCCCTTTGCCAGCTTAGAGCCCACCTCCCGTGACCGTCTTCAGTCTCCAGCAGCCTGAGGAGTGATGAGTCGGTGTCAGCACACGCTATGTGCTGATCGCCTAAAAGAATAGACTTTTTATTTTATTTTAAAAGTGCACATAAGGCATGAAGAAAGGTGGCCGCGCGCCGCAGAGGCATCGGGTCGGTAGGACCCTAGAATTTAAATATTCAGGAGGGAGGCCGGGTAGTGACGCCTCGGAGAGGGGCCAGACCAGTGAGGCCAAGCAGGACCTCATAAATATTCATAAAGGGGCGGGATTCAGGGCGGTGATCTGCCAAAAGAGTGACAGCAGGCTCAGTGAGCCTTTCACATTTAAAGAGGCCCTGCCACATTTGGCCTGATTAAAAATTTAAGGGGGCAATCCAGGCCCACTGTATTTAGGGCACCAGGCCCAGTTTTAAAAGGGCAATCAGGCCCAGTTAAGAGGGCACCAGGCCCAGACAGAAGAAGGGCACCAGGCCCATTTCGAAGGGCATCAGGACCACAGTTAGGAGGGCACCAGACCCAGCAAGAAGTAGGGCACCAGGCCCATTTCAAAGGGCATCAGGCCCACAGCTAAAAGGGCACCAGGCCCACTGTATTTAGGGTGCCAGGCCCCAAGTAAAGGTAGGGCAGCAGGCCCAAGGTAATTGTAGGGCATTAGGCCTGATGTAAAGCAGGGTTCCAGGGCAACCCTGGCCTAGTGGATTAGGACAAGCCAACCTAGTGGTAGTAAGGGCAGCCCCGGCCTACTGGATTAGGGCAAGCCAGCCTAGAGGTAGTAAGGGCAGCCCCGGCCTACTGGATTAGGACAAGCCAGGCTAGTGGTAGTAAGGGCAACCCCGGCCTAGTGGATTAGGGTAAGACAGCCTAGTGGTAGTAAGGGCAACCCCGGCCTAGTAGATTAGGGCAAGCCAGTCTAGTGGCAGTTAGTAGGGCATATAGGCCCCATAGCAAATAAGACATTTAGGCCTTTAGTGTCCCGGTCAATTAGCATAGGCAAGTGGTATCCTCAGTATAGTGGTTAGGGTATCTATAGCAAAGTGTTCAGGGGTAGCCAGATCCTACTCAGGAAGGCCCTACAGTCAGGAAAACTGGTCCATCCAAGGGTGTTCAGCTCACAAATACTGCAAAGTAACTGTAACAACTGTACTGTTCATGCAACTGGTTATTGCTAAAGTATCTGAAAAACTGTGAACTTGTTAAGAAGCACCAAGACTGTATTGTATGTGGATTGTGGTTATTTGCCCCCTGGTCATCTGAACTATTGCCCTAAGCATCTGAACTATTGCTCTAAGCATCTGAACTATTGCCCTAAGCATTTGAACTATTGCTCTAAGCATCTGAACTATTGCTCTAAGCATCTGAACAATTGCCCCACCTGTAATAATTACCCTAAAACTATAATTTGCCCTTCCCCAGGCAAATTATCTGATCATTCCGCAGTTCTCTTGGCATTGCAGGAAGGTGCATCTTTTTAGCTACATTGTTTCCAGCGTATGGGGACAGTCTCAATCTTCTACCACACTGCAGTCCCATGGTGTGGTCTGTAATACTACGTACTCAGAATCAGTCTCTACCCAGAAGG
Organism: Neoceratodus forsteri; assembly: GCA_016271365.2. Taxonomy (NCBI): domain Eukaryota; kingdom Metazoa; phylum Chordata; order Ceratodontiformes; family Ceratodontidae; genus Neoceratodus; species Neoceratodus forsteri. The sequence goes on along the minus strand of CM057449.1, from coordinate 755,751,303 downwards.
GGACGTCTTCTCATCATTCTTCACCCAAGTGGGGTCGACCATCAGATCATCTCCTCCATCTGTGTTGTCCGCCGAAGTCGAGTCCGACACCATTCGGGATATGTCGTGACCCACCCATTTCTGTTTTCACAGCCCGGTTACGTCCGCCAAAGTACAAGTGCATCACGGCAGCCATGCCAGTGTTATTTCATGTGGTTCCTGATCTGGATGTCCCGAAGCTGGTCACCCTCCACAGAAGAGTATGCACATCCTGGAGAACCTGGTCTGTGCCCCTGGTCATTCGCCAAAAGCCGAGTCTGTCGAAGCCCAGTTCAGGACGCATCCGCCGTTTCTTTATTTTGTTCTAGTTTCTGGTGACAAGATTGCAGCATCAACCATCCTTTCTACAGATTCTTCTGGTTCCTGGTCCTATCAGAGATCCTTCTTCACCCCAGATCCTTCAGAGTCCAGCTGGCCCTTGGAGAGCTGCAGCATCGTTCAGGTCGTGGAAGTCCTCAAGTGGATTCGTTGCACCACACAGATCCTGGTTCCTCATCGTCCTTGGCAGCCCTGAAAGTGGGTTTTTGCCAAGGTATCCTTTGTTTTCAGCTTGGAATCCGACAGCCTGTAAGTGGGTTATTCCAGGAACCAGTTGCTCTGGTTCTTTCTTTCCGGCACCCTTGGAGAGAGTGGGCTTTTGCCGAAGAATCACCTCCCACCACCCAGTGGAATTTACAAGGTCCCTGCTGGGAACTGTGTTTAGTATCGACCGTTCTGTTTACTTCCCTTTGTAGCTACCATCCTAGAACGACGGTGTACACGAAGACATCAGACCTTTGGACTTAGGTGACATTTGGACTTCGGTAGAATTCTGTGGTCATAGCTAACCAAATATTGTTGTGGGTAGTACATATCATCTGATTTTTGCCTAAGTTTAGTAATAAGTATAGGAACTGTTGAATAATTATAGAAGTATAGTGGCAGTAGGCCTCAGTACATATGCTAATACTGTTTGAAGTTATTTAGCAGTCATAGATAAAAGTGTTCTGTCCTCTTTACTGCTCTTTTGTTTTGGGTTATCTTCTCCTCTCTTGACTGTGTCTCCTACCCACTGGTGGCTTCAGCCAGTCACCTCATGGGCACTGAATCCCTAGGATGACTCTTGCCTCTCCTTGTCTGGGTAACAGATATCTTATCCACAATAATTCGGACCTTGGTGTTCCATCCTCCTTCATCTTGGGAGCACCACAGGGAGCACATTACTGAAGCAGCCAGTCCAAAAGGAGGGACAAGGCTTGGTTAGGTATTGACAATAGGATGTAGGCAATTCAGAGGGGTGTAATGTAAGAAGAGAGAAACCAGTGTGGTAGCTTGAGGGTTAGTACGTCGTTGGAGTACACAGATGAAGTGGGGCAGGGATGAGCACACCAGAGGGTGGGAAGGTTACGTTGGGGGCAGTTGGGGCCAGCAGAAGGGGGGATACTATGGGGGGGAGGTAGGATGTGAGGGGGGATAACACTAGTGGAATTGTGGGATGCAATGGGTGTGGGGCAGCAGTGTGGATGAGTATATTGTGGAGGCTAGGAGGGTGCCCAATCTGTAACAGGCTGAGAAAGCTGGAAGAGGAAGTGTTATGTCTTAGGAGAGTGTTGGAGAGGAGGAAGAGGGAAGGGGTAGTAGCCTTGAGGTACAGGCTCATTGGGGGAATAACATAGGGATGCCAAATGGCAGAAACAGGGGTCCAAGGGAATGGATGGGCAGGGAGGGCAGTAGCAGACCAGCCAGAGGTTCTAGCACTAGAGGTAAAACCAGAAGCGGCGGGGGTAGGAGCCTAAGCACAACCAGGTGGGAGAGACAGGTAATATGTTTGCTGTGCTGGCCACATTATGGGACGAGGAGGGGGCACACAGTTTCAGGTGGAGGGCAGGAGGAGGCAGGAGAGGGAAATCCACAAGGGCTGGGAGTCTGTCAGAGAAGGCAAACAGGGTGAGGAGGGAAATAACACTAGTGGGGTGGTAGACGGAGGCAGAGCAAAGAGTGGGGAGGGCAAGGCAGAGTGGAAGGGGTGGGGGAAGGGAGCAGCAAAGGGAGCAGATGACAGGACAGGGGAAGGGGGAAGCAGTAGATCGTAAGGGGGGAATTAGGGAGGTGGCATGCTCCAATGATGGAGACCTTAGGAAAATGGGGGGCCAGGGGAAAGGAAAGAAGATGGGGGTGTGCTAGTGCAGGGGGATTCCATACTAAAGGGGATCAGATGGGGCAGTAAAGGGGAGAGACATAGTCTAATATGGGTCGAGCCTATTCCTGGGTTGACAGCGGGCAAGGCAGGCCATTCTCAAATGCATGGGTTGGGGACGGAGAAAACCACATGTTGTGGTGCACGTCGGTACGAGCGACCTGTCAGGGGGGAGATGGTGGCGATAGTAAATGGGAGATTCCAAGAGCTGGGGAAGCTGTGTGAGGAGGTGGGCAACTCAGTGGCCTTCTCCGAAGTGCTCCCAGTACCCTCTGCAAGTACTGCGAGGAAGGGAAGGATCAGAGAGCTCAACACATGGCCAAGGGAATGGTGTGGTAACGAAGGGGAACAAAGTAGTAGGGGGATGGGGCAGAACCTGGGACAACAATGACCTGTATGCAGGGGACATGTTACATTTAAGCAGAGAGGGAAAGGCAGAACTGAAGCAGAGGATAGAGGGGTACATAGCAACTAAGGTAGCTTTAAACTAGGAAGGGGGTTGGCAAGTGGACAGCTGGTAGGCAGGGTTCTTGGGGATGGGAACCAGATGATCCTACCCCCCAAGCAAAAGGGGAGGGCAGAAGAGTAGAGGCGACAAGGGAAATTCAGGGAGGGGAAGGGAAAGGAGCAGAGTGGAAGGTAGTGTCACTGAACGTGAGGAGCCTAGGGAACAAATCAACTAGGTTTCAGACCCTCTTGGCAGTGGGGCAGGTGGATATTGCGGTCATAACAGAAACTTGAGCCACCCAGAACCAGGACTGGGATATGGTGATCCCTAGATACAAGCTGTTCAGAAAAGACAGAGCAAACAGGAAGGGGGTGGCAATCTATGTAAGGGAGGAAATAAGGTGCATGGGGGGGAGGGTGGAACAGAGGCCCTGTGGACACAATTTCAGGATTCAAATTCAGGGTACTGAGGATGGGGTAGTGTATAGGGCACCAACTGGAGGGGAGGAGCTGGATAGGGAATTGGCAGAACAGATCAGGAGGGTTTGCAGGAAGGGTAACATGGTGGTGGTGGGGGACTTCAACCTACTGGGGGTGGATTGGAGCAAGCTGACCACTGCAAGTGCTAAGGAGCAGGTTATATTAGCGGCATTTCAGGATGGCTTCCTGGTGCAGCTGGTACAGGAACCAACAAGGTTGGGAAGACCAGTCAGCCTCACCTCGGTAGTGGGGAAGATCATGGAAGCACTACTGAAGGAGAGATTGGTGGAACATCTGGTTGTCAATGGACTACAGGACCCAAGGCAGCATGGTTTCACCAGGGGGAGGTCATGTCAGACCAACCTCATTGAATTTTTTGACTGGGTGACTAGGGAGGTGGATCAGGGGAGGGCAGTGGACATGACCTATCTGGACTTCAGCAAGGCCTTTGACACTGTGCCACATAGAAGACTATTACACAAACTGGGGAATATGGGTGTGGGCAGGACAGTAGTGTGGTGGGTAGGTAACTGGCTGGGTGGCAGGACACAGAGGGTGGTGGTAAATGGCTGTCACTCCACAGAGGGAAGAGTGACCAGTGGGGTACCACAGGGATCAGTGCTGGGACCGGTTCTATTCAACATCTTCACCAGTGACGTGGCGCAGGACCTAGAAGGCAGAATTTCACTGTTCGCCGATGACACAAAGCTCTGTAATAGAGTAGACACACCAGAGGGTGTAGACAGAATGAGAAGCGACCTGCAGAAACTTGAAGAATGGTCAGGGGTTTGACAGTTGAAATTCAATGCAAAGAAGTGCAAGATAATGCATATGGGGCACAAAAACCCTGGCACAATATATCAGTTGGGGGTGAGGATATAGCATGCACCAAGCAGGAAAGGGATCTTGAGGTTATCATCTCTGATGACCTCAAGGTAGGAAACAGTGTGACAAGGCAGTAGGTAAGCAAATGGGATGCTGGGATGTATAGGCAGGGCATCACCAGCAGGAAAAGGGAGGTCATAATTCCGCTATACAAGACACTAGTGAGGCCCCACCTGGAGTACAGTGTACGGTTCTGGAGACCATACCTCATGAAGGACATAGACAGGGTAGAGAAGGTTCAGAGGAGGGCAACAAAGATGGTGCATGGATTGCATCACAAGTCCTATGAAGACAGGTTGAAGGAACTGAACATGTACTCCTGGAGGAGAGGAGGGAGAGAGGGATATGATAGAGACATACAGGTATCTTACAGGGAGGAACAGGGTGCAGGAAAACACTATTTTAAGCGAAAAGATGTTCCAGGACTAGAGGCATGGGATGAAGTTGGAGGGAGGACGATTCAGAGGAAACATAAGAAAGAATTTCTTCACAGAACGGTGGTGGACAAGTGGAACACCCTGCCAGAGGAAGTGGTGGGGGCTGAAACAATCACGGGATTTAAGAGTGCATGGGATAGACATAAAGGAATTCTTGAGGTTAGGGGTAAGGGGCAACAGACTTCTAGGAAAACAAACTGAACTTACAAGCTCAAATGGGCAGACTGGGTGGGCCATAGGCCCTTATCTGCCGACACTGTCTATGTATCTATGTATCTATGACTCTGGACTGTGTGCTAACACATGGGGAGGCCATAAGGGAGCTGGAAGTTGAGGACCCACTGGCTGGGAGTGACCACCACTCAGTGTGGTTCACACAAAGAATGGGGAGGTAATCTGGAGGTTCGTGTACCAGGGTTGTTGATTTTAGGGGGGAAGACTTCAGAAAGATGAGGGAAATTCTCTTAGGTCACCTTGGGTGAATCCAACCAACCATGGATGCCAACCAAAAATGGGGTATCATTAAGGCAGGACTTGCAGAGGCCTCTGAGACATGTACTAGGGTGCAGAGTAAGAGGGGAAGGGGAAAGAAATCCAGCTGGCTGACCAAGGAGGTCAGGGACAGGGTGAGGGCCAAGAGGGGAGCTTTTCAGATGTACAAGAGATCAGGAAGAGGGGAAGACAGGGAGGAGTATAGAAAGAAGTCCAAGGAGGTTACAAGGCTGGTCAGAGCTGCCAAGGCAGACTAGAGAGCTGAGGTTGGCACAGGGAATCAAGAACGGAGAGAAGGACTTCAGATACATTGGAGAAAGGAGGAAGCACAGGGACCACATAGTGAGGATTAAGAAGGATGGAGGGTTGGGTAGAGAAGAGGAAAGAGCAGGTAGAGGCATTAAATGAGTATTTCTGCTCTGCATTCATGGTTGGGGGGGCAGATACCAGATGGGAAGGGAGGGGTGGAAAAGGGAGGGGAGGGAGTGACGGATGGTGATATAGCAGAGGGAAGAGTACTGGAAGGGCTGAGTGTGCTGCAGGTGGACAAGGCATCAGGACCTGATGGCATTCACCCTAGGGTACTCAAAGAACTGGCAGAATGCCTGGCGGGACCACTGGCAGACCTATTCAATATCTCTCTGCACACTAGATGCGTACCACAGGACTGGAGGTTAGCCCATGTAGTGCCCATTCACAAAGGTGGCCCAAAGGATGATCCAGGTAACTACAGACTAATGAGTCTCATGTGATTTGTGGGAAAACTCATGGAGACCATCGTTAAGGAGAGGCTGGTGACATTTTTGCAGGTCAATGGCCTCCAGGATAGGCAACAGCACAGGTTTGTCTCAGGAAGGTCCTGCCAGACAAACCTCGCTGAGTACTATGATTGGCTAATGAGACAGCTGGACAAGAGCCATGCAGTGGATGTCCTTTACTTGGACTTCAGCAAGGCTTTCAATTCCGTGCCGCATGGGAGGCTGGGGGGAAACTGGAATATGTACCGGTAGGTACTAGGATGGTCAGGTGTATCACTAACTGGCTGAAGGGTAGACAGCAGAGGGTGGTGGTGGAGGTTAAGCTCTCATCGTCAAGAGCGGTAACGAGTGGGGTACCACAGGGGTCGATGCTGGGGCCAGTGCTGTTCAGGATATTCATAGCAGATATCTCGCAAGGTACCAGGAGTAAGATCAGTCTGTTCACAGACGATACCAAGATGGGGGTCAGAAACATGGCAGCTGGGGTTCAATGCCAAGAAGTGTAAGGTAGAGGACTTCGGAGCTAGGAACCAGAGGAGGAGCTATCATCTGGGAGGGGTACAGTTAGGGAGCACAGAGGAGGAAAAAGACCTGGGTGTGATCATAATGGGGAGTATGAACAACTTGGCACAGTGCAGGAAGGTGGCAGTGAAAGCTAACAAGATGCTGGGTTGCACAGCAAGGGGGATCTCTTCTAGAAGGAGGGAGGTGATCCTTCCCCTGTACAGGTCACTGGTCAGGCCACACCTGGAATACTGCATGCAGTACTGGTTCCCATTCCTTAAAAAGGACATCAGGCTGTTGGAGGGGGTGCAGTGAAGGCCGACTAAGATGATCCAGGGTCTGGAGGGGAACTCCAACAAAGGGAAGCTGAACATGCTTAACATGTATTCCCTGGAAGACAGGAGGGATGGGGGGATATGATCGAGACCTTGAAGCTCCTGAAGGGGATAAACAAGGCCAATACAGAGGAGATATTTCAGGTCAGAAGAGGGAGTGATACCAGGGGCATCATTCGAGTTTGGAGGGGGGAAAATTCAGGAGGGATCTCAGGAGACATTACTTCATGGAGAGAGTGGTGGATGGTGGAATGCTCTACCGGAGGAGGTGGTTTCAGGTAGGATAGTGGGCTGCTTCAAGAGGGGGTGGGACAGAGTGAGGGGAGAGGACTGGGGAAAGGGGGGCAGTTGTAAGATGAGGGGCTAGCTGTACAATCGAGCAGATGCCATAGACCATTTTGGCCTGTTTCTGCTGACATTTTGTATGTTCATACATACAGCAAGCACCACCAGTAGCCACATCCAGTAATGGAAAAAAAATCAATAATCATGGTAGTTCTTCTGGAGACAGCCACAGTGTGCATGAATCAGGGTCAGAAACAACTGCCACCAAAATCATTACAATTCCTGGTATGATGATGGAACATTCCACTTCAGTTGTGTGGAGCTATTTTTATATCATTCCCCAAAATGAATGTGTTGCTCTCTGCACCTTTTGTCATCAGGAAGTTTGTAAGGGTAACATGAGGGGCCAGGTCGGGACAACATCACTAAAAAGACATTTGCAAAAAGCATATCCAACCATTTGGTTGGGCAGCAGTCCTGAGCAAGGGAAAAATATCCATGGTGAAATTAATCCTACAGTCAATAATGATTTTATTTATTTATTTATTTATTTATTTGGTATTCGGAAAAGACCTTTGAGCACAAGCTCTTTTACAAAGGTTCCACGTCAGGTTAACAAAACAAACAGAAGATGAGTTACAGTATTCAAACACCTCGGAAAATAACAATTGGTTACAATGTTACAGTAATTATCACTAGACAAGTACAGTTCAAGTCACAGTAATAAGGTAAATATTTACAATTCTTCGTGCATATCACTGGTTTAGTGTGTCTGGTTATGCAACAGTGAGTGAGATAACAAGGAGTGGTGAGAGAACATGGAGGGGATCAGCCTCAGGATAGGGCCTTGTTGAGATATAAAGTTCAGAATGTGAGTTTTGGGTGGGGGGTGAGGTATGTATGCATGTAGCCACACTATTGCAGACCTATGTATGTAATCAGTCTCGAGGAGGCCCATGCCTCCCTCAGACTTTGAAATGCATGATATTGGCATGCACTGGTTTTTGTATATTAACTGGTAAGCATGGACTACTTTTCTTGTTTTTAAATCTAGCTGGTTCAGCACTTTCTGTGGCCAGTCTATCACACCAAAGCTGTGTAATATCTAAGGAAGGACAAGTTAATTTATAGCTAGCACTTTGTTTTGTTAAGGCAGTTTTCAGTATAGTGATGGTGAAGAGACTGAGAGACAAGGCAGAAAAACAAATGTTTGACTTCATTGATAAAGGTATTTGGATAAGTTACAGCCTTGCCACTGCAGTCCTGTGATTTTTGCCCTCTGCATGAACTAAACAGCAGACCATTGTTTCGATGCTTGAACAAAAAGCTGCCTACAGTAGATCTCATCAAGTCACATTAAAAATTAATCAGTTTACAGCTGTATTTAATGCCAAGGACCTGCAACCATTTTCTGTGGTGGAGAATGACAGTTTTAGAGCTTTTAAAATATTTTGCTCCACGTTACAACATACCAAGTCATAAATATTTTGCAATTGTGGCTGTTCCTAAAATGTACGGATATATATGCACAGTCAAATAAAATTGCCTCTTCAAGACAGTGAATGTGGTTGGGTGCACCTGACCACAGACATGTGGATGAGTTCTCAAACCACTAATTATATGTGCATCAGAGCACATTGGGTGTCATGACCATCTTCAAACACCACCACAAGCAGCAGTGTACAGGAAGGTACACAAAGAATGGCAGCTCTTTGTATTAGCATGTTTGGTAATTATCACACCAATGAACATATTTTGGAAGAGATGCAGGACAACATTTCTAAGTTGTTAGAGCCTCTGGGACTCACTACTGAATTTGTGGTTTCAGACAATGGCACCAATATTGTTAGTGCATTGAAATGTGGTGGTTTTACTCACATTCCATGGTTTGCACACTCATTAAAGCTGTTAGTATGAGCTTTCCTTTCCAGTGACAACAGTATCATAATTCTAGTGGGAGCTGCAAAGAAAATCTGTGGTCGTTTTAGTCACTCTGTAAAATTACGTTATCTTGCCTGACCTCCAGAAAAAAAAAAGCAAGCTTGCCAATATAGCAACTAAAACAAGATGTTCCGACAAGATGGAACTCAGCGTTTTACATGTCTGAGAGCCTTCTCACACAAAAGAAGGCAGTCCATGAATATACCATGGAGGACATCGTAGAAGATGGTGTTGTGCTGAATTCATTCCAGTGGGGCCTCATAGAGAATCTTACATTGTTCTTGACTCCCTTTGAAGAAGCAACTTGACGGATTAGCAAAGAGAATGCTACTCTAAACTGGGCCATTTCCATCATAAATGTATTGAACAAGGAAGTCAGGAGGCCACATAGAGGTTTTGAATAAAAAGGGGACAAATCTGGTATATCCCTCATGGACCGGCTGATATAGCAATTTTGCAGAAGACTTCACAATATCATGACAGACAAAAATGTTCTTCTTTCTACTTTCCTTGATCCTTGGTTTAAATTGCAACAGCTGCCTCCTTCAGATGTTGGTGACTCTTATCCAAAATACAAAAACATGCTGACTTCAGCAATTGTACAGGAAAAGGGCAGGATTATATTTGACAATACAAGTGAATCATGTGATGTGGATGCTGCATCTGATGATGCAACATCTATTGGTTGTGACAGCAATAATTTCTACTTAGTACCACCGTGTACTCCTTCATTAACACTGGGTAGTCCCGCACAAAGTCCTCTTTCACAGCCCTTGAAAAAGGCATGTCATTCTGAAAAGCACACAGATGACTCTCACACTTTTTGATCAAAATTCATGGAACCTGATAATTCAGATGTGTCTGTTGTGGAGCCACCTTCTTTGTCTTTGTCTGATACTGTGGATGCCTGTTTATGAGGACCACCCTTTAATATTACCAAGGGCCCTTTTGAGTACTGGCTAGAAAAGAAAAACATTTGGCCTGCACTATCTGCCTTTGCTATCTAGCTTCTTAGTTACTCTCCCACTAGTGTTTACTGTGATTGTCTATTTAGCACAGCTGGAAATGTAGTCTCTGATGGCCACACATGGCTTATTCCTGAAAATGTGCAGTACCTTACCTTCCTAAAAGTCAGTCTTACCAAATTCTCTTACCAGTTCAGTGAACAGCAGCAGGAACAGAAAAGTGATGATGACGAACAGGTGCAACAGCTGTCTCCTAATCAGGGTGCTTCCTTGGTGGTGTTTGAAGATGATGGTGATGTTATTACTTAGTTTGATGATTTATTTCATTGAATTCAGAGGACAAAGGTCAGCAACCATAACAGAAAGATCAAATAAAAATAATTCCTTCTTGTGCAGTTGCAGTAAATATTGCATAATATGTAATGCTGTATGTGTTTTTCAATTTGGGAACCCAGGTGGGATGTACCATGCAGATCCCTGACAGCTTGATGATGGGATGAGGGGTGGCTACAGGGCTGGATCACATGGGCTTCATGGCAGCAGTAGGTGTCAGTTTGGGCCAAACAGCTCTATAAAAAAACTGCAGTGCTGATGGGGGGGGGGCAAGGTCAACCAGATAAAAAGAAGTAACTTAGAAAACACAAGTGATAAAAATAATTGACTAATCAGGCAGAAGTGTGTGTGGGATGGTTAGGTCCATGATGCTTGCTATAACATCAAGTAAGCAAGCAAAATAATTACAAATAAGAAAAATAACATCTCAAGTCAAAAGGGTGGGTGGGAGGGATGGCTGGGGCCCCATCACATATCCTGCTCATGCTGCTTGTCTCGCACCAAAACACCTGCCAGACTCAGTGAAGGTCTCTTTGCACTCTGCTGTTGTCTTTCTGCCATTGAATTCATTGGTCTCTCTCTCGCTCTCCCTTTCTGACTAACGTTTGACACACCGCCTCCTTTCACTGCAAAGCCCCAAATGACCTGCATACACTGGGCTGGATTCACAAATGTTTTGGGGACTACATCCTACAACGCAACTCCACTTATGAGCCAAAATCTCTGCAGCTGCAGAGATTGCTATTCACATCCACAGCAGCTGTGGAAGATGTTACAGGTGGTTCCACTGGCTGCAACAATGTTCTGCATCTGTGGGGATTTCCATGGCAGCATCAACTGCAAGCTGCCATAAATCATGGAGCTGGTCATAAACTGGCACCACTTTTGAGAATACTGTAGCTGTGAAAGAAATTGTGGTTACACAAGCGGTGACCCACTCACACTGTCTCTCTTCTGCAGCTGCAGGATTTTCAAGAATTTTGTGAATCTAGCCCACTGTTTCCTACAAATGTCATGTAGTAGCTGGCACACAGGACTGACAAGAACAACAGACAATTTATTTTATTGTTGTTGGCTGCTTGTTGATCTTGAAAAAAGCCAGGAAAATACAGACACAATTTTTTTTCAAAGGTTAAATTTTATTTTTTTTTTTAACAGAGAGATCTAAAAGAATAATACTGATGCATTTCTTATACTCACTGAAATAGACTAAAATAGATCTACAATTCATCAGAGCAAATCAGAGTACATTGGAACCTTTTGGGGAAAAAATGAGACTCAGAATCAGAACCGGATCACAGCCGACCCGCCATCCCTACAGCTTACCATTTATCCAGCAGGCAGAGTAATAAGGAAAGCACAACTTATTATTTACCCAGCTGCCTTATCAATGAAGAAAGCCAAACTAACTATTTACCTGGCTTCCTAAATTAATAAGGAAAGCACATCTCATTACTTATCTGGCTGCTAGATTAATAAGGAAAGCACAACTCACTATTTATCCGGTTGCCTGATTAATAATAAAAGCACAGCTCACTATTTACTCACTGCCTGATTAATAATAAAAGCACAGCTCACTGTTTATCTGGTTGTCTGATTAATAAGGAAATCACTGCCTGATTAATAAGGAAAGCACAACCTACTATTAATCAATCTACCTGGTAAATAAATAAGGAAAGCACAGCTCAATATTTACCAGACTGCCTGGTAAATAAGGAAAACACAGCTTATTATTTAACTTGCTGCTGGTAAATAAGGAAACAACAATTCACCATTTATCAGGCTACATTGTAAATATGGAAAACACAGCACACTATACTCCAGGTTGCCTGACAAATAGGGAAAGCACAACTCACTGTTTAACTGGATGCCTACTAAATAAGGAAATTACAGCTCACTATTTACCAGGCTACCTAATAAATAGGGAAAGCAAAGCACAGCTCACTGTTTACCTATATGCCAGCAAAATAAGTAAATCACAGTTCACTATTTACTTATCTGCCAGATAAATAAGGAAATCACACTTCGCTGATAAATAAGGGAAGCAAAGCACAGATCACCATTTACCCATCTGCCAGATAAATAATATCACAAATCACTGACAAATATGGGCAGCAAAGTACAGCTCACTATTTACCCATCTGTCAGATAAATAAGGAAAGTATAACTCACTATTTACCAGTGTGTCTGGTAACTACGGAAAACACTGTTCACTACTGAACCACCCATCTGACCACGTGCAGCTCACTAGTTCCCCAGCCACCCAAATAAATAGGGAAAACACAGCTCACCATTTTCAATCAGTCAATCAATCAATCATCTTTATTTCACCAGGTGAGACATCATTGAGACAAGCTCATTTACAAGGTGGACCTGGGATGGTCAGCAATAAAATACATGTAATACAAATACATGGAATAACAGTTAAAAAGACATTTTGAGAAAGAGAGAAATATACAAGTACAGTGATCATTAGCTTGCACAAACAGAGTAACACTAAATAGAATGATTTTCATTGGCATTGACATTTTCCTGAGCAGATGGTGGGCAATGTTAGGTGATACAAGGAGTTAACAAGACTGTAGTTAGTAGAGAGTAGAGAAGCACATTATGTACATAAGAAGCAAAATAGTAGGGAAGGAGGAGAGGGAGTGCTATCAGGAAGAAGAAGAAGAAGTGTTAGGGATGGAGCCTAGGTAGACAGGGTAAGGTGGAATGAGGGGCTGACAGGAGTATGCTAGGGTTGATGGGAGGGTAAGAGGGGGGAGCCCTGGAATAGACACAAGAAGGGAATGGAGGGTTGGATAGAAGATATTCAGTGATGAGTCACCTTGCCTAATAAATAGGTAAAGTACAACTCACAATTTATGGGGCTGCATGGTAAATAATGAAAGCACTGCTCACCATTTACCAGGCTGCATGGTAAATAATGAAAGCACAGCTCACTATTTACCAGGCTGCATGGTAAATAATTAAAGCACAGCTCACCATTTACCTCGTTGCCTAGAAAATATGAAAAGCACAGTTTACTAGTTCCCCATCTGTCAGATAAACTAGGAAAGCATAGCTTGCAATATACCAGGCTATCAGTTAAATAAGGAAAGCACTAAGATTTCCAATAGTGTTTACAGTAAGAAGAAGGGCAAAACAATGAGGGAGGATTTGGGAAAGCAAGAAAAAGGGTTAAGGATATGGCAGCTGAAATTCAAACCAAAGAGCAGATGAATGACTCGCCAGTGAACACTATTTTCTTAAAAACTTTCATCAAAATTCTGCCCCAAACTTTTTCACTGGTCGCTGCCAGCTTTATCAAGGGTAGTGGTCCCACAGAAACAAAGACTTTGTCAGCAGATAAGGACTGCTTGGCCCACCCAGTCTGCCCATTTCCCTACCTACTGGATAAGCTGCAGATCCCTATTCACAAGAATTGCTTTATGTCTTACCCATGCATTCTTGAATTCCCCATAAACATATAAATCTCATTTTCAATATAATTGTTATGCAACACTAAAAATAACAACAGCAGTATTTCTTCTCAAAATACATTTTAAGCTTAGTAGTATCCATATTCTCCAAAAGTAAATACAGCTCTTAAATTATCAAGCGTACTAACTCGTCAAAGGCTTTTCAAGTTGTAATCACATTTGTTGTTAACACATAGGAAGGTGTTTGTCTTTGTGAAACCTGCAGCTGTAAGTGCTAATCTAGCTGCATGTTCCCAGCTTGTACCTCTTAAAGCTGTCACTGATCCAGACATCCTAGAGTGATGATGATATCACCCCATTTAGCATATGCTTGACATCAGTCAGCCAGGAACCTTGGAAAGTGGGTCAGAGGAAAATATTCGCTCTCACAACCTCTAGGCACTGGGAAAAATAGATTAACTGAATAATGGAAGTATGATTTTCTTTCAGTTTGATGTCAGTTTCAACACTATATTATACACATCTATTATATCTAGAAACTAATTAATTTAAAACCCCACTTACTTTTCAAATCCCACAAGGTTAGCTCATCGGAGGCTCACGGTCAACCTGCCATTTAATGGTGAAACCAGTAATGTATTCCCCACAGTAACACCTAGTGTAAGACTCTACAGGTCAGTCTATAAACAATATTGAAAAATGAAAACAATATGTCAGAATAAGCAATTTAACAACATCATAATATATAGCAACAAAAAAATTTTTACTTTCCTAAAACTACAGAATCAGGTGAATGGGCCTTTAGAGAATTGCCATTTGTAATGGCCGAAGGATGTAATACTCTTAAAGATTGCAGAAACAAAAGTAGAGACAAAGGGCTTGATTCTCAAAGCGCCGTGTATGCAGCAAGCCCCTGGTGCACTGATAGTTTGGGACATGAGGCCTGGCGGCATTCACTTGGTTGGCGATTGGGATTTTCAATCCTAAGCACCAAATGCAACAAGTCAGACTAGCTTTTCCCTGGTCTAACTTGCATCATTTGGGGGTCCCTTTTATGGGGCTTGCGCCAAATCTGTGATACAAGCTGCCGTAAATGGAGGAAACTGTTGCAACTGCGCCCAATATACTAAAATCAGGTACAGTTCTATCAAAGGAGTTTGACACAGCTGCATCAAAATTGGGTTTGCCACAGGGCTTGAAACAAGCCCTGCATCACCCTTTGAAAATCGAGCCCAATGTTTTCTTTTACCCCTTCCCCGTAGGAAATTACCCTTGCAGACACTGCCCAAACATACACAGGTTATTAGAGATACAACCTCCCCAACATGAAAAAATTTTACTTAGACAACGTATCTCTTGGAGTTCCACTTATGTAGTATAGCTTATTAAGTGTAATTGTGACAGGATATAAACTGGGCAAACAGAGAACTACATTTATGTATCTCTGAACATAAATGTATGATTTGCAGAAAGGACTTATGGCCAGTCTTGCCAGACATTTTGCTGATGCAGGGCACCAGGTTCCCTTGATTAGATTTTATTGCACTGAACAAGTGGAACCTTTATCGGGGGGGGGGGTGATAAAGATCAGACATTACTTTTAAGGGAAGCATATTGGATAAAAAGGTTCAGGGCACTGAGCAAGGAACATGGAAAGAATGATATTGACTGACTGCCCTTGCTTTGATTATAATGTGAAATTACTGGGATTAGTATTATGTTTTGGAGAGGGAAATTAGTTACCTCTTGCTCTCTTATCGTATTACGCAGACTGCCCATGCTTAAGATCTTAAGCAGGCACTTTCTACACATTAGGGCCATATCGAAAATGGTATTAGGACTGGAAAAAATGTTTTTGTTGCCAAATATTATTATGTTGCTAAATTGCTTATTCTGGAATTTTGTTTTCATTTTTATTTTGGTATTGTTTATAGACTGACCTCTAGAGTCTAACATTAGGTGATATTGTGAGAAATACAATACTGGTTTCGCCATTAAACAGTGGCTTGACCTTGAGCCTTTGATGGGCTGGCCCTGTGGGACCTGAAATAAGTGGGGTTTTAAATTAGTTTCTGGAAATAATAGATGTAGATAACGTAGTGGTGAAAAGACACAACACTGAAAGAAAATCCTACTTCCATTATTAAGTTAACCCCTTTCTCTGAGTCTGGGAGGTTGTGGAATGGAATCTTTTCATCTCACCAGTGTTCAAAGGTGCCTGGCAGTGTGATGTCATGCATATACTAATGGGTGTGATGCCGTCACACTGAGATGCCTGAATCAGTGGCAGCTTTAAAGGTGATAGGAAACAGTTTTTGCACCTCTGGAAACCCTCTAGTTGTTCTATTATTGGCTACCCAGTATTCTTTTTTTTCTCATGAAAGATTTAATTAATTTTCCAGTTTATAGAAAAACCCAACATACATCAACAGTAAGTTCCAGACAGAGTATACCATGTACAACAGGATTAAGTCTTAACTATACCACAGAATTAACGTCCTGCATAAGAAAGAACAAACAACACAGTGAATGACTAGAACGGTACAGACAGAGTTATAAAGGCTACTCAGTATTCTGATATGTTTTTGACCTACTTTGTTAAATTAATAATCTTTTTTTTTGCCTTTTTAAGAACCCTGAATTCCTCTCTCCTCAGCAGTTCCTGCTCTCTCTTTTCACACTGCCTGAACATTCTATGGCATCACAGACACCTTTTCAGGCCATTCAGATAAATGGCATAGAATGGGAGTTTCTGATGTCATAGAATGTCTTAGAAATAAGAAAATCAAGAGCAGTAGCTGGTGAGGAGAGTGGAATTCAATGTAGATCTGAAGGCACCCAACAAAGCTAGATTATTTATCAAAAAATCATCAAAACATATCAGAATACATACCTGTCATGGAAAGGAAGATGGAAGGGCAGTTAACTATATACAAATCATTTATGAGGCAGAAGCAGGAAGCTGCAGCTAGATTAACACTTTTGGCTGCATATTTCCATGAGACACATAGCTTTCTATTTATCAACCACAAATGTGGTTACAGCTTGCAAAGACTTTGATGATTTGGTAAGCTTGACAATTAAATGCCTATGTCTACATCTGGAGAATATGTATATTACTAATCTTAAAACATATTTTGAGAAGAGATACTGCTGTTGGTATGATTAGTGTTGCATAACAATTATACTGAAAATGTGCTTTATCTATTTATGAATACCAGGACCTCTACCCCTTGATAAAGCTGGTGGGGGCCAGCGAAAATGTTTGGGGGCAGAAGTTTGGTGATCAAAGCAATTCAATACAAATTTGATTACATTTTTGTTCACTCATGATTCATTCATCTGCTGTTTGCAGAGACTGGTCCATTTAAATGATCTTGTGGACTTAACAAGCCTGGTTTGGGACTACTAATTGTTCATGCATTGTTTGGAGTTGAAATTTAAAGCCAAAAAATGCAACATAATGCATATCAAAGCAACAACCAAACCTGATAGGAGGGGTTGCAATAGAGAGAAAGGGAAAGGAAGGACACCTGGGTATGATAATCTTGTACAGAGTAAAAGCATCATCCCAGTACAACAGAGCAGTAGGCAGGGCTAACAAGCTGCTGGTATGTATAGGAAGAGGAATCAGCAGAGAAGCAGGGTAGAAACACAATTCACTATTTACCCATTGGTCTAATAAATAATGTAAGCTCAGCTTCCTATTTACCATGTTACTTATTAAATAAGGCAAGCACAGCTCACTATTTACCCATCCACTGGATAAATAACTGTAGCTCCCTTTCCAGTCTAGCGGTTTACGATGGCACAGATTCTTTTTCAGAGAGGGGATACATATAAACCAATCACTTGACTTTCCTAGGTCTGAGGTGATCTCCCAGGAGTATGGACATTATTTAGGCTGATGAGGGGCTTCAAACAAGAGGTGTTAGCAAATGAACAGTCCCAAAAAATGCCTGAATGTCCCAAACTTGATTAAAGTCCATTCAATTCCACCTTATTAAGGGATAGCTCATCAGCATGTTATTTGTAAAATGTACGAATCACAGTACAGGATTTTAAGTTTTTAAACTCCAACATTAAGTCCATATTCTGCAGGGGAATGGATTACTTTCAGGGTTAACTGCTCTCTGATATAAAAGTACTGACATTTAAGGGGCTGCATACAACTCAAGAGTACATTGAATTCAGCAACTGCTTGACCCTAGACAGTCAGTATGGGTTTTAAGTACCCATAATATAATATTAACAGGACACAGAATAAGGTAGATTTTAACTAAGAAGATACTTTAGTCTTCAGGTCCCAGCTTACATAGAATCTAAGTGGATTGCCACACAATTTAGAATTGGCATAGAGAAGCCATCACCCCCTTGGGGTCCCAGGCCAGTTGCCACAGTTCATACCTCACACCCTCTCCCTACCATGATCCCCACAGTGCATATGGTCATGGCCAAATGAGATTCACAATTTAGTAGGGGAGTGAAGAATTCCTGATGAGCTAAACACAAAGCCTTCAACTTGAAGTATCCTCCATAGGAAAAATGTCCAGAGTTCACGCTGGAGATAGCATCCCTGCATGTTCCAATTAGGTGTTTCTTCAGAGGCTGACCTTAACCCCGGGGAACAGGAATAATTCTTCCACAATTACATGCAGGGCATTATAGCCAATTCTTTGGGTACTTTCACCATGCTCTTGGGGTTCACTCACTGCCTTGGAACAAGGTCTGTCACAGCCATCTGTGATGAGATATTGTGAATAGTGTGGGCATTACCTAATTTACAGGACCCCCTGGTCCTGAGCCAGTCCCTTCCTCATCAGAAGAACAAAGGGGCAAGAGCAGATCCACTGAACAGGGGCTCTAGGACTTTGACCAACAACGGCAGCCCAGAAAACACAAATATTGACCCACCAAATCTAATACTCTCCTGGTCCCTTAAATCTGTACGCTTATCCCTGACTGGCCCTGCCCATGTTCCCACCTCAAGGGTTCAGAAGCTAACAGTTTACAAATTTAAATATAACTATGTAGACAAGGCCTCATTAGAAACCACTTGTAAATTATTATAGTCTTGACCCTTGTGCTACTGCTGGAAGGGGGCACTGTATGGTATTTTAAATAATTATTTCTAATTTAAATAGTTTACATGTTTCCTTACAGGCTGCAACTTATCTTTTTGTGGTAAAAAGAAATAGATTTCCCTTGAAGATCAGTACTGCCATGGGTATTCACCCCATGGGGACATGATAAAATGGCCCCACCACAATCTGTTAGTATAGGGCTGGTTCAGCTTTCAGTAAGATCTTTCAGCTCCTCTGACTTCCAGCTCCTCCATGGACTGAGTAAATAACTCCCTATGACTCTTCAGTTCAGGGAGCTGGCCACACTCCCTCAGGGCTATCAGCCAATCTAGCTGGCCTGGTGTCCCGATGCTGGCTGAAGCTAACCCTTTTAGGTCAAGTAGACCTATAGGGGAGCCTTAACTCCCCAAGGGCTGCATAAGAAAAAGTACTGCTCACTATTTACCAAGCTGCCTGATACATAAGGAAAGCACAACTCACTGTTTACCATCTTGACTGGTAAATATAGAAAACACAGCTCACTATTTGCCCATGCTGCCTGGTAAATAAGGTAAACACTAAGATCTGCAGTGGTGTAGACAGTGAGAATGGCTCAGGATATGGCAGTTGAAATTCTGTGCAAAAAAATAAAGGTAATGTACATCTGGAGAAACCCCCACCTCCCCCTTCAACACAATACCTGATAGGAGGGAATTGCAATAAACAGCAATGATAAGGAAAGAGGCCTGAGTATGATAATCTCATTAAGATTGAAAGGATTATTCCAGTGAAACAGAGCAGTCAGTAGTGCTAACTGGATGCTGGTGTGTAGAGGAAGACATATCAGCAGTAGATACAGGGTAGAAGAACACAATCACTATTTATCCAGCTGCCAAATAAATAAGGAAAGCACATCCCACCATTGTCCTGGCTGCCTTATAAATAAAGAAAGCACAACTCACTATTTATCTGGTTGCTGGATAATCAATCAATCTTTATTTATCCAGGCAAAAATAAGGAAAGCAGAGCTCACTATTTAACTGGCTGCATGGTAAATAAGTAAAGTACAGCTCACTACCATGATACCTGATAAATAAGGAAAGCAAAGCACATCTCACCATTTACCCATCTGCCAGATAAATAAGGTAAGCACAGCTCACTATTTACCAGGTTTTCCTTTAAATAAGGTAAGCACAGCTCACTATTTGCCCATCCATGAGATAAATCATGCAAGCACAGCTCACAATTTATCCATTCAGCAGATCAATAAGGAAAGCACAGTTCACTATTAAGAAAATGGTAGTAGAAAAAGAACACTGGTCCATCCAGTCAGTCTTATTTTCCCTATTCTGTCCCAGGAACTAATGTCTAGTTGAGTAATTGCCCTCACCCCCCCCCGCCCACTGCACTACTGTTTTCCCCCGTGAAACTATTAAGCTTTTACTCAGTCACAATTGTGTTTGACATCATTTAATGGTTCTTGAACCCACCATCTCTGCTGGTAGGCCGTAAGAAGGTGGTTCAACTACTCTCTCTGTAAAAATAAAAGTTTCTCACATCCCTCCTAAATCCCCCCCCCCAGCTTCCACTCATTTCCCTGTGCTCTTAATTCACATGTCCTACTGAATATTTCCCCACACTCTATCTTGTTCATTCCTTTAAGGAACTTGAAGGTCTCTATCACATCAGCCCTCTCCCTTCTGGTGTCCAGAGAGTACATGCTCAGGGTCTGCACTGCCGGCCCCGAGTCATTCAGTAACTGGAAGGTGGCTCAGAGGAATAACTGGAGTCATGGCGTCCCACAGGTCTGAGTTCAAACTAAGCAGCTTAGCTAACTCCAACATTTAAACAAATATTGCAAAACCTCTACATCCATGGGAGGAATCAAACAAGGGTGAGGCAGGCACAGGAGCCTGATAAGATCAGGGGATGTTACAGCAGGGTAGGGTACTGTGGGGATGGCAGGCCAATAGGGCCATCACAGACATATTAGGCAGAGTTGTGCCAACTAGATGGACCAATGCGCTTTTTTCTACTTTAACATTCTATTTCTACAGCTCACTATCACCAGGCTGTCTTGCCCAATAAATAAGAAAAACACACTTCAACATTTTCCTGTCCACCGTATACTGTAACTGACATACCCAACTAACAGCAAGACTAGAAGCCAGCCAAAGTGGTACTGCTGTATAAGGAAGGAGATATGGAAAACATAGGTAACAACGGGCCTGTTTCATGTACCTTCATTGTGTGTATACTGATGGAGACTCAGGTCAAAGAAAAGATTATAGAATTCCTAGAAGTTATTAAGCTACAAGATTGCAAACAACATGGATCTGTGGCAGGTAGATCATGTCAAACAAATCTTATAGTATTCTTTGATTAAGTAACAAAGGCAATTAGAAGTCTAATTAATTATTCATGAGTCTAGCAAGGCCCCTGATTGGCTACAGGAATGGTCATTAATGTCTTAGAAATAACCAATCCTATCCAGCTGCCAACTGATGCTATGTGGCATGCACGGTTCAAGCCACACAACTAAAACTTAAATGAAACAGGAAAAAAAACAGCAAAAGTGAAAGTTGTTGATTAGACTTATAATCACATAACAACCTTGAACCTGGTAATTTTCCTTAGAATAACAACTGGCTGGAGTGAGGTGGCCCTCTGCTGCCCTTCTGGGCACCCATTCCCCCAACTGTTCATTAGTCCCTTAGAAATACAGTAGTAGTAGCAGTAGCAATAAAACTTTTATTCATTTATATTGTTATGCGAGGTCCCCACACTCTAACTGGATATCCACTGTGCACCTTAGACAGTGCACATACAGTATATGTTAGGCTACCTAATGCACTAACATATAGGGCATTGGCACTTACTGTACAAGAGTAAGTAGCCAGTAGTATAATTGTAATCTATATGCTGCTTTTGCTAAGAAACATGCTACAAGCAATGTGCAAAGACATACTTGTGTCTTTGTTTATCATCTGAGAAGTTATTATACAGCCTACACTGACACTATGTGGATTTATTCAATACTGCAGTATATCCTGTATCTTGTATGAGTGCTTTGTTCCATATTTTTAGCTGACTTTACGAATAATGTACAACAATAGATAACATTGTGGAGTCACATAACTTTTGGCCAATAGGGCTTATTTTATGTATCTAGTCTTTTGGTAGCTATAGTAACTATCAGAAGTATATAACCTACTGTATTATGTATTCCTCTCAATACCATCTTCACTGCTAGGGGTATTTGGGAAACTTCGGCTTCCAGTGTCTAATGGTAAGACCTGATTTAGGGCAACTGCTAACCTTTTTGTGTAACAAACAAGTTTATTACTGAATATGCCACTAGTCCGTGTCTGTTTTGCATCTCTAAGGCTGCCAAGAATCTGACCAGGGCTAGACACCCTAATATACTGGCAACCATGTGCAGGCAGTCTGGATTTGCAAAGTTTCTTGTCTTGTTGGCTTACCCTTCCCTTGCGAGTAGTAAGCAGGTGTAGACACCCGTATCACCTTGCCCGTAATTTTTACTCTGTAGCATCTAGTAAAGTCTGGCTGCTTAGTAGGCAAGGTTGATGCTGCCTCACCTTGTTCAATGGCAGTTTTGAACTGCAGGATTGTGAAAGTACAGTAGCCCAACCTTCTATTGGTTTGCCAACTGTGGCTCAATACACAGCAGGGTCACCACTGATGGGTTGATTTTGCATTTCCCAAATTTTTTTGCTGGTACCACTATGTCTATGTTCAATATCTGTGCAGACTTGA
This sequence comes from Neoceratodus forsteri, assembly GCA_016271365.2. Classification (NCBI taxonomy): domain Eukaryota; kingdom Metazoa; phylum Chordata; order Ceratodontiformes; family Ceratodontidae; genus Neoceratodus; species Neoceratodus forsteri. Next base: position 755,728,961 of record CM057449.1, on the reverse strand, counting down.
GACTCAACATCTCTAACGTCCTTACCTCCCGTGGAGGCTGGAATGATTTCGCACTGGATGCAAATTGATCCAAAAAACCTGTACTGGGGATCTCAACCCAGTAGTCCAAGGCGAGGTAAACAGCCAAAAGGCGAGATGCTAATGGGCTGTTAGTCGCGGCTCTATATGCTGCTCTAGAAGCCTCCAAATTGAGGTTTCATTTCCTCAAACTGCAACTCTCATCTCTTAAGAAAGAGATGGGATTGCAGGCATCAGAAAATTTTAAAATGGAGCAATGGCTTGAAGCGGAATTTCAGTCATTTCATAGTAAGAAGGAGACTCTTTTGCACTGTTCTGTACAGGGTAATGATCGAGAGTCATGTACGTTGAGAGATGAATGTGATAGGTTGAGACAGGATAAGAAACAGATGTTACAGATGAATGATTTGTTGAGTGATACAAATGATACTTTGCGTGAGGAGCTAGATGAGATGAGATGAGATGAGATGAGATGAGATGAGAGATGACCTGAAACGGGTAAGTGACGAGTTGTATAGAGAGCTCAGGAACACCTGTGAGTTGAGAGAAGTGTATAGTGCTACAGAAGAAAGTTGCAAAGGTGTTGAGCAGAACATTGCAAAAGTTAGTTATGAAGCCTGTAGACTCAAGATGGTGAAAATGCGCCATCAGCAAGAAGTGTTGGCTGGTCACATCAAAGCAATGGGCTCATTTCACTACAAACCTATTGATCTTATGTTATCTGGCAATGACGATTTTGGTGATGACATCTGTCATGATGGTGCCCAACCACACCCTCAATGTGGTCCAGTGCCCTCCCACCTCCCACAAGATGGCAGCTCCCCACACTATAACAGCATGACCCTAAGTCATCAGTGGAATGACGACCATCATGTGCAATGCCAAGATGGTGACCCCCCATGATAAGGGGTGAATCGGGCACTGCCCCTCCGATTGCTGCTTGATTAAAGGCGACAGGTCAGAGATCAATCAAATGATCAATATCCCCCTCTTTCATATGAAGATATCTGAGGAAAGCAAGCAGACCTTGATGCAGGAAGCTGCTGCCCAGCCATCTGTTGTCCGCTCTGTGGCCAACACTGCAGCAGAGGCCACCTTTCATGGAGCACAAAACTTCCCTGATCGTCCAACACCACAACATGATCCCCTTCAGATGGCCCACTCTGTACAGCAGATTGCTGACAGTATAGGCCACATGAACCCTAGCGACAATCTCAGTTGCCATTTGGAAAAGGTTTGTTCCAAATGTGACATGCTCAGTCCACCAACGAACTTCCAGGTGCAGATTCTTTGGCAGACCATTGACTCCAGCCACTGGCTGAAATGCCCAGAGGCAGCCCATCAGTCCACAAATGCAACCTTTGATGACTTTGCAGGAAATTATAGCGTCATACCATCAGAGGCTATGTCAGACCTACAGTACTGGCAAAGCACTTTCTGATGAAGTTGTAGACACTGACCAAATTGAATACAAAAACTTGTACAGTACCTTTGAAACATGCTTCTGGCTATACATGAAAAAGTTGAGCCCACAATTTTTCCCAGGGCGGTCAAATTTGCAGACATTCTCTGAAAGACCGAGTTGGTTTATCAGCTGTACCTCTGAGATTTGAATTCAGGCTCTAAAAAGGTGGCCATGGTTCAATCTGCCAGCGAGCCCACAGCCCACTACACAGTGGAGGGCAAGGCCCAAGACAAAAAGGACGCGCCCTCATATAACAAACAGCACTACCAGTCCAGAAGTGGAAACCAGAACCAAAATAGGAATAGCAAACAGAATTGGAACAACTCTAATCCCAATCAGGGCAATCAAAACCATCAATCTGGCCCTTCTTACTGTGAGATAGTGGAAGAGAACAACAACCTCCATAACCTTCTTGGGCAAGTCTGATCAGTGGCGGACTAGATCCCGACACATACCGTTGCAGCACTAGCTCTGGTACATCAGGCCTCATTAGGAGAAGGAGACATTGGAGCCTCCTTGGACCAGGCCGCAGTAGGCCTGAACCATGACTATACAGGACCTGGAAGAGGCCCTGCATGAACAGACTGGCCTACTTCTGCAGGAACTTCCCGGTAGTACTTCGGATTGACAACTACAGGCCCCACTCCATATTGTGAACAAGCTCACCCTTGACACAAACGGAAGGCCTTGTACCAAGGCTACAGTCGGGGGCCATCAACTGACTATTTTGCTAGATACAGGTGTGGCTGTGTCTGTACTACATGATGAGGATCCAGCAAACTTCTCTTGGTCCACCGGATGGAGGGCCAGTTCACAAGGTGCACAGGAGATGGCACAAAGCTATACTGTACATCTAACGTTATATCGTACTTACTATGGTGATAGGCAACCTTGAGGCGAACCACACTTTTGACCTTATGGTATTATGTGATCACTCCAGCATCATGGGAATTGATTCTCTTGCACTACATGGCTGTCTGGTGGATCTGGTCAACATGCTCCTGATCCAGATCAGGGGACAATACTATACAGTCATGATTTCTGATTCACATGTGGTTGTAGCTATTACCCCCAAATGACAAGGAATATGATGTCATAGCTGTATTCCAGACACACAAGTTTTTCAAGGAACGTTTACCCATCCAGCAGAAGCATCTGGATGCTTTTACCACACACAAGCATGACTGTGGAAGAATGCAAAAAGTCATCGAAATTCCAGCCCCAGCACATGACAGGCAAAGGCAATACCCCTTTCCTGCTGAGGCCTTACCATCAATCAGAGAAACCATTCAGTCACTCCTTAGACAAGGTCCTGTGTCTCAACCACTAACTCACCCATTTGGCCAGTGAAAAAGCCAATGGGATTCTGGAGACTCACTATTGATCACAGGAGACTTAATCAAGTCACTCCTAGCTGCTCCCCTGCTGTAGCATCAGCACTGGATGTGCTCAAACTGCTAATGCCTGATCATAGGTGGTTCAGCGCCCTTGACATCTCCAATGACTTTTGGTCACTGCCCCTTGCCTAGAAAAGTCAATATAAGTTTGCCTTTACCTTTGAGGGTCAGTAGTACACATGGGCCTGTTACCCCTGGGGTTTCACAACAGCACCTCTCTTTTTCATCTACACATGATGGACACCCTGCAGGGTTTCTCTGCCCCACAATGTCTTCTGCAATATGTGGATGATCTACTGTTGACAACTGCCACCAAGAAACAACATTTTGACCTCCTTGATGAACTACTGACCCTCTTACCGAGGGCAGGCCTTAAATGCAATCCTGCAAAAGCACAGCTATGCCAGAAGGAAGTCATCTTTCTAGGCCTGCAACTAACAGAACAGGACAGGAGCCCGGCCTGGAAGAAGATCCAAGGCATACAAGATTTGCCATTACCCACCAGTGTGGCAACACTCAGACATTTCCTGGGAATGGTCAACTATTCCAGGGACTTTATTTGTGATTTTGCACAGAAGGACGCCCCTCTATATGAACTCCTGAAAAAGGATGTTCCCTGGACTTGAGGTCCCATTCACACTCAAGCTGTGACACGTCTGAAACAGGCCTTAGCCTCTGCTCCAGCTTTAGTGAACCCCAATCTAGCTCTACCTTTCCATTTGGAAACAGCTACTTCTGCAGTCCTTGCTGAGAAAGTGAATGGTACCTAGAGACCTATTGCTTATGCATCCCAAATGCTATCTCCAATGGAACAGAAGTACAGTCTTTGTGAAAGAAACCTTCTGTCCACCTACTGGGCTGTCAAGCATTTTCTGTACATTATTGGGTGCTCACCTATCATGCTGAGCACAAACCACACCCCAACAACTTTCTTGCTATCAGACAGAGTAAAGGATGGACCAGTATCTAACACCAAACTGACTCACTGGTCCCTTCTTCTCCAGGACCATGACGTACAGGTCTGCCCTGCCAAGATGCCCTCAATTTTAGCCCATGGTCTTTTGTACCACGGAGCCCTGCATGACTGTGCACTACAACCCCCTAATTTGTCTGATCCAGGCCCTTTTCTTCCTGCTACTCCAAAACTCCTTGCTGACACCTCCCTGTGTCATATTTTTACTGATGGCTTCACTTCACACTATCAAGAAAAACAGGTAGCTGGATTTGGAGTGCTCATCATGTACCCTAATGGTAACACTGTTCATATTTCAAAACACTGCAGTGTTGCATCATCTCAGTATGCAGACTTGGCAGCTGTGGCCTGTGCCCTTGAACTCATACAACATGGCATTGAGGACACCATTATCTTTACAGACTCCAACTGGGTCTGCTGCTCTCTTTTTTTATACTCTTTTTATTGATCATTCAGGTTACACAGTTTCATCGTAATCCACTGTTACATATAATACATTAACTTTTTTAACTTGTAAATATAAAATGTGCTAAGCTTTAGTACACGTTTGTTTTAAAGTATAGGAACATATACAGTATATCTATAAAATAACATTCAACTAACTACAGATTGAGAAAGACACCTTTAAATGGAAACACATACAAAAACATTAGAACTTTGGGCCAAATAACTGGATAAGATTTACACGTCAGTTAGTAAAGGTTTTAATATTTCATTTCAGTAGATAGATATAACTTCAGTCGAGGAAGGGTTGGGAGATTCAATATCTGGTGATAGATAGGTAGGGTAAGAAGGGAGGGGAGTGAGAGAAATCTAAAAACCAATTATATCTGATGTTGATAGAGTTCCCATCTAGTCCATCTATGGGTGAAAGTTTCAATTTTATTTTGTAAAGAGAAGGACAGGTCTGCTGCTCTCTGACTGAATTTTTACCTTTCTGGCAGAAGAACTCCTTTGCGTCTTCTGGTGGCACCCCAGTGAAGTACAAAGCACTCCTTGTATACATTCACCAACTGACCCAACACTTTAAGCATAAACTGTTTATTTGTAAAGTGAAGGCCCACTCAAAATCTGATCCATACCATTCTTTCAATGATCAAGCAGACACTCTTGACAAAGAGGGTGCTTGGGGGGGAGACATGGGAGATGGCTCACCCCAATGCTCTAGCAGTGTACAAATAGCTGCTATGGAGAAAAACCTGAACCTTTTGTGCTACTAGACTTGTCCACAGCTCAGAAGTCTGATCCTCAGTTGGGAGATGTGTTCAGATTCCTTGATAAAGGAATTGCACAAGAATTGCCTACTCACAGCCCATACGAGAGACATGCAAACCAACTGCATTTGTTCCAGGACAACAAACTGATCTGGTAGCAGTCTGACGACTTGAACTAAAAGCTGCGGGTAGTCCCTGAATCCTTGAGATCTGAGTTCATTCACCAGGTCCATGACGTGGACACCAGGGGGTAGAAAACACACTCCAGAGACTCAAATCTGCTGGTTGGTGGCCAGACATCACAAAGGATGTCAAGCATTACATGGAAAATTGCCTGATTTGTGCTCAGAACAATCCGGCCCCAACAAAATGAAATGCAAAACTACTCCCTCAGAGACAATCTGGTCCTTGGCATGCGATCCAAATTGACTTTATTGGTCCACTGACTAAAACCAGCAGGAACAAGAAGTATGCACTTGTGGTTTCTGACCTTCTTCAAGTGTGTTGAGGCTTTCCCCACTCAGAAATGTACAGCCAAGGTGACTGCAAAAGTCCAGGTAGAACAACTGTTCTCCAGGTAGGGCCTGCCTCTCAAGGTAGACTCTGACAAAGGAATCAGTTTTACAGGTGAGTTGATGCAAGAAACACTCGAACTTCTTGGGGTACCCCAGAAGTTCCACATACCCTATCACCCTCAATCATCAGGTCAGATAGAAACAGCCAACAGACGGATTAAGCAAATGCTTTCCAAATTTATCAAGGACAATCCCAAAGACTGGAATTCCCTTTTGCCTTTACTCCTTATGGCAATTAGGCATACTGCTTCAGCCACCACCGAGTTGACACCCTTCGAGGTGATGACTGATAGAACCATGAGCTTACCTGAACACCTGTTGTTTGACCTAAACACACCCACTACAGACAGAGTGTCTATAGACAAATACGTTGCAAAACTCAGAGATGACATTGTTAAGACCTACAGTACTTGCATGCTGCACACTATATGGGCAAGGCCCAACAACAGTCCAAGATCCAGTTTCACAAACATGCACAAGAAGTGGATTGGCAAGTCGGAGATCAGATAATGGTTCTCAGATTTCCTCACCCTACACACTCCTTCTCCAATAAATGGGAAGGACCCTACCCCGTTGTCAACAAACTCAGTCCCGCAGTCTATCAAGTTAGACTCCTTCAGCAAAAGAAACTTACTGAGAAACGGTTGCATGAAAACCAGTTAAAGCTATATAAAGGAGTATAATTACTTTTTTTAACCACATTGGGTGGAATTGTACCTACTGACCTTTTCTTTTTCCTTGCAGGTATTCCTGCAAGATGGCTATCTTGCATCTGGCCCTCCTGATATTAGGAGCACTCCCATTTGTCCATGGCAAGGATATGAAAACTATATTGGAAAGCAACCAATGTCTAAGGCAACTCTTTCCATTACTTGATCATCCTCAGGGAAAATACAGGACCCCAGCAGAAAAATTCACCACCATCCCTGAAGGAGTTAGCATAGATGTTCCCAACAAATTAATTACTGTTCAGGAAGGCAACTGCCAAGAATCTGACCAGGGCTAGACACCCTAAAAATATGCAAATGAACTGGATATCTCCACTGAGCCGAGTTTCATTTCCATTGAGATCCAAAGCACAATTCCAGTTACTTTTATATATAGTATTCATCATATTCAATAATACTTACATACAATACACAATAAAATATTCACAGATTCCAGTGTGGGATGTTACTTAGGCAGGACAATTCGCATTATCACAGATCATGTATGTATTGATCACTTAACATATTACACTCCTTTCTTCCCTATTAACTATCTTCATAGCCCTTACATTGTTTCTGATTTATATATGCAGAATACCACGCTCTTATTTTCTCAATCTGAATTTTCCTGCTCGTGGGCCTCAAATGTATTGGTATTTTATTCCACATAACTGGACTATTGTATATAAAATCTTTCCTACCCACTCCCATTCTGCAGTTAGGTAATAAGCATTCTAGGCCCTCTGCTGATCTCAGGCCTGTAATGGGGGTTTTAAAATGAATACATTCCAATGTGTAGTCAGGGACCTTTCCCAAAATACACTTTGTCATAAATAACAATGTGTGTAAATTTCTTCTTTCAGGCAAGGAGGACCAAGTTAGCTCCCTATTAGAGGTGTGCAAAGTCCGAGAAATTAACTCTATGAGTTAATTCATGCATTTTGCGGAATATGCAGAGCAATTTCACAAAATTCGCAGCTGTGAATTTTGCGGATTTTGCCACGGAGTGCAAATTTTCACTCACGAATTTCGCACTCCGCTCTCAAAATAGTGCTTTGCATTAGAAACATAGAAACATAGAATTTGATGGCAGATAAGGACCGCTTGGCCCACCAAGTCTGCCCATTTCCCTACCTAACAGATAAGTTGCAGATCCTAGTTAACCAACATCCTACTTCCTCCTACCCCCCCACTAGAATTGTTTTGTCTGTCCCATGCATTCTTGAATTCGCCCATTGTTTTTGACTCTATAACCTCCTCAGGAAGGCTGTTCCATGCATTTACAACCTTCTCTGTGAAGAAATACTTTCTCATGTTACTTCTGAGCTGTCGCCCCTCTATCCTCAAAATGTGCCCCCTTGTTCTTGCACATCTCTTTTTCTGAAAGATGCTACCCTCTTGGACTTTGTTGATTCCCTTGAGGTATTTGAAAGTTTCTATTATGTCTCCCATTTCCCTCCTTTCCTCGAGGCTGTACATCTTAAACTCCTTTAGTCTTTCTTCATATGTCTTCTGGTGCACACCCTGCACCATTTTGGTTGCCCTCCTCTGGACAGCCTCCACGCTGTCTATGTCTTTGCAGAGATGGGGTCTCCAGAACTGTACACAGTACTCCAGATGTGGTCTTTCCATCTGTCTGTACAAAGGGCCAACAACTTCTTGTTTTCTACTGGTGATGCCTCTCCCTATGCATCCCAGTATCCCCCCAGCCCTCCTTACTGCCTTCTCACATTGCTGGCCCACCTTTAGGTCATCTGATATGACCACCCCCAGGTCCCTTTCCATTTTTATTGTTGTCAGTATCTCACCCCCACTGTGTACTCTTCCCCTGGGTTTTTGTTTTCCAGGTGCATTACTTTGCACTTCTTTGCATTGAATCTAAGCTGCCATACATTTGACCATTCATCCAACCTTGCCAAGTCCCTTTTCATCCTTTCTACCCCACCTTGCATATCAACCCTGTTGCAGATCTTTGTGTCATCTGCAAAGAGACATACTTTTCCTTCCAGTCCCTCTGTAATATGTCACTTATAAAGACATTAAAAATGAATGGCCCCAGTACCGAACCCAGCGGAATCCCACTAGTAACCCCCTTTCTTCACTGTGGACTCCATTTACTATTACCCTCTGTGGCCTGTTGTCCAGCCAGTGTTTTACCAAGGCAACCACCCTGGGACCCACTCCCAGGCTGGCTAATCTGTTTATTGATCTTTTGTGCAGGACTGTGTCAAATGCCTTGCTAAAGTTTAGGTAGGCCATGTCCACAGCCCCTCCCTGGCCTACTACGTTGGTCACCCAGTCAAAGAAATCAATTAGATTTGTCTGACATGACCTTCCTGCTGTGAATCCATGCTGCCTTGAGTCCTGTGCCCCACTGGCCTCTAGCTACTCAACAATTGTTTCCTTCAGAAGTGATTCCATCATTTTCCCTACCACTGAGGTCAAACTGACAGGTCTGTCATTTCCTGCCTCTGTCTTGCTCCCACTTTTGTGAAGGGGAATCACATCTGCCCGCCTCCAGTCCTCAGGTACCATACCATTCTCCCATGATTTATTAAAAAAGGGTAGTCAGTGGTGTTACTAGTTCTTCCCTTAGTTCTTTTAGAATTCTGGGGTGAATCCCATCAGGCCCGATTGCTTTATCCACCTTCAGTTTTAGGAGTTCTTTCAGAACCCTTTCTTCTGTGAAAGGACTAATATCAACTCCCCATCCAGAGTGCTTCTATTGGCTGGATTAGGTATCTCCCCCTGCTCTTCTTTTGTGAATACTGAGCAGAAGTATTCATTCAGTATCCCTGCTTTTTCACTGTCACTCTCTGCCCAACCACCTTCCTCTTTATTCAGCCTCAGTATCCCTGCCTTAGTCTTTCTTTGCTCCCTAATGTACCTATTAAAGGTTTTAACCCCCTTCTTAACCGAGTTGGCCATCTTTTCCTTGGTTTGGGCTTTTGCTATTCTGACTGCCTTCCCCACTTCGTTCTACTTTAAGTGGTGCAGTTCTCTGTCCTGCTCCTTCTGTATTTCCTTATACTTCCTGAATGCTATCTTTTTCGCCCTAACCTTCCCCACCACTTCTTTTGAGAACCATAGTGTTTTTTTCTTTTGTTTTGATTTGTTTATTTGCTTCACACAAAGGCTTATTGCCTCTGTGATGGCGGTTTTGATGTTTCCCCATTGTTGCTCCACCCCACCTTCTTGTCTGTTTGCTAGTGCTTTTCTGAAGCACTCTCCCATTTTGACAAAATCAGCCCTCCTGAAGTCCAGTACCTTCACTTTTGTATGGCTTGACTCTACAGCTAAGTTTATCATGATCCACACTGTTTGGTGGTCGCTTGTTCCCAGATGGCTACCCACTTCAAGACTGGAGATCCTCTCTCCATCCCCATTTGAGAGTACCAGGTTGAAGACTGCTCCCTCCCAAGTGGGTTCAAAAACTAGCTGTCTGAGGCATGCCCCCTGTTGGGCATCGAGAATGGCCCTGCTCTTGGATGTGGCTGAAGCAAAGGTGCTTCAGTTAACATCTGGCATATTCAGTTCCCCCAACAGCAGTATCTCCCCTTTCTCTGCCATCTTAAGCATGCCTTCTATTATTCCTTGTCCATTTCCTCCCCCTAAGTTGGGGGTCTGTATGCAACCCCTGTGCAGATTGTGGTGCCATTTCCAGTCTCCAGGATGACCCACAGTGCCTCCTCTTCTTCCTGTTTACCCATTAGTTCTGTTGCTTTGATCCCTTCCCTTCTATTACATAAAAGCTACTCCTCCTCCTCTTCTTCCCTCCCTGTCCCTCCTGTAGATTGTGTACCCTGGTATGTTGACATTCCAGTCATGGTTCTCTGTGTACCATGTTTCTGTGACTGCCACAATATCCAGGCATCCCTCTTCCATCAAGGCCACCATTTCAGGGAGCTTTTTACCTAGACTATGGGCATTGGTACTCATTACCCTCCATTTTTTTATAGCTTTATTTCTTTTTGCCCCACCCCTATCCTTACTGCCTTTGTCTTTTTCTCCATTTACCCCTGCCCTTCTCCCTATCGACTGCTCTATCTTGGTGTTTACCTCACTAACTTCCCTCATTTTTTGGGGGGGCTAGGATTTCCCTTCTTCTTTTTGGTGCCTCCCCCCTTGGCTAGTTTAAATGCTTGCCAATTAAGCATTTAAACCTATCACCTAGGATCCTGGTTCCCCTCCTGGATAGATGCAGACCATCGCACCAGTATAGGCCTGCATCCCTCCATGTGGAGCCTCAGTCCCCAATGAAGCCAAATCCCTGAGCTCTGCACCAGTTTTTCAATCAGTCATTGAATCCCATGGTGTGGAGTACCCTAGCCTCATCCATGCCATAGACAGGTAGCACTTTTGAGAAAGTTACCATGTGTGCTACTTGTCTAAGGCCCTTCCTGAACTCCACAAACTCCTGTTGCACTGCTCTGATCCCATTCTCAGCCAGGTCATTTGTCCCTAGGTGGATAATGACATCCAGCTCACTCCCCCTTGCAGCTGCTCCCATGATGCTGAGGATTCATTTCCTGTCCCTCCAAGCCATGGCACTGGGCAGGCACTGTACCTCCCTTTCCTCTCTTTCCCCCAGTTCTACTCCCTAATGACTAAGTCCCCCACCAACCTGTGCCCTCCAGAAACAATCAACTACAACTCTGACCCTCCACCCTTGGGCGTGCCTTCCTTCCTTTCAGACACCTATTTCACAGAGGTTAAGTAACAGGTCTAGTCACAAACGACTGCAAATATCTCGCAGCTACAGTTCCTCCCTGACAAATAAAAGTTAAACTAAGAAACGTCAACCTCAAAAACTGAGAATCAATACTAGTTACTTATACAGGCCCAAAAAATAATAATTCAGTTCAGTGTAGTCTATTAAATAACCCTGATTTAAGGAAGGGTTGGATGCTTTCTCTGTCTTTCTCCCTCTCTCAACAGGCAGAGACCACAAACAACTCCTGTTTTAAATCCACAGTTCAACCAGGCCCCTTTCAGCTCCTCCCCTTAACAGACACCTCTTTCACAGAGGTCAGGTAACAGGTGTAGTCACAAATGACTGCAAATATCTCCCAGCTACAGTTCCTCCCTGGCAAATAAAAGTTAAACTAAGAAAAGTCAACCCCAAAAACTGAGAATCAATACTAGTTACTTACACAGGTCCAAAAAGTAATAATTCAATTCAGTGTAGTCTATTAAATAACCTCCTTGATTTAAGGAAGCTTTGGCTGCTTTCTTTCTCTCTCTCTCTCTCTCTTTCTCTGCATTAGTCTTTTAAATAATCTCCTTGATTTAAGGAAGCTATGGCTGCTTTGTCTCTCTCTCTCAGCATTAGAAAAAGATGAATTTCATTAAAATTTTTGTGCAAATTAAACAAATCAAAGTTTCAGAGTGTTTAGAAAACTCCATGAATTCCGTGAAACATGAATGTTCGGCAATTCGCATTATCTTCGTGGGCAAAGTTTAACTTTGCAACACCTCTACTCCCTATATATATATCTATTCTATGTGTCCTTTTAGGTACATTTAGGATGAATCTGGCTAGTACATAATATCCAATTTATTTAACTGTGTTTCTGAAGCTCCAGCGTATACTGTATCTCCATACTCTAATACAGGTATTACCATAACATTTATAATATGCCTCCTAATCTCAACTGACATACAATTTCTTGTTCTATATAGAGATTATAAATATTTCCCAGCCTTCTTTACAGTTCCATCAATGTGAGTATCCCATTTTAAATGTTAATCCAAATGGACCCCCAAATATTTATAATAATCAACTTGTTCTAATTTACTACCTGAGAAGTTTTCTATTTGTATAATGCTTTCATCAGGGCTCACCATTTTTCCTACATAAAACATCATCACTTGAGATTTTTTCATATTTAATACCAGTTTGGACTTAAAAAGAAAGTCCTGTAACTGGTCAAAGGCATCTTGTAAGGATGACTGGGTACAAGTTACTGACAATCCCTTGGCATAAACAATGGTATCATCAGATTAGAGGTGGTACTCCACTCCCTGCTGAGACAATAAAAAGTCATTCATGTACAAATTGTACAGAATGGGTCCTAGTATGGATCCCTGTGGTATATCAGAGATGGCCATTTTCATAATGGAGGACCATTCGTGAATGGTTACTTGTTGCAATCTGTTCTCTAGGTAGTTTCTAAACCATTTCAAGGCCATCCCAGATATACCAGAGGACTTTAATCTGGAAAGGAGGGTGACATGGTCCAAGTTATCAAAAGCTTTGGCTAGAACTATAAATTTTGTTTGCATCGACATCCCTCATCCAGACCCTCAGTTATATCCCCCATAACTTTCAAAAGAGCTGATGTGGTTCCATGTGCTGACTGAGGGAGCAAGAAGGAGGGCTCCAAACTTTAGAAAGGTTGGAAAAACTAACATTTTGTGTTTTTTTCCCCCCAGAGGACAGTGTTTGTGTACAGGCAGGGCTGTATTTCTTGAGATTTGCAGAGTTTTGGCTTGTAGCTCCTGTTGCTGGGGACAGGAATTGAACCAGTGGGAGAAGGGAAAAGGGACTGCAGTGACTAACTGACTGTTTTTCTCAAGAAAGAAGACACTGGAAGGACCTTCCCTATCTCCCCATCCCACCCACACCAGGCTCATCGCTTTAAATAGGCACTTGTCCAGGGGCACATTTCCTGCCAAGAGACAGGATGAGGTGGGAGGTAATGTTAAAAAAAAAGGACCAATATTGGGAGGAAGGGCCAGGAGGTGAGTACTACAACAGCAGATACCACAGTAGAGATCAGAATTAGTTGTAGCTGGGTACCCCTAGTACAGACATGGTAGAAAGCAGGCAACAGTGAAGGGGAATAATGCTGTGAATGGTGCAATCCAGTGGCTGTGGGGTAGCAGTCTTCAGGAGGACCTTCTGGGTACTGCAGTGCTGTCCGATCTGCAGGCACCTCTCTGGGCTGATAGTGGAGGTTACCAGTCTCCAGTTTGAGTTGGACAGGATTCAGGAGGGCCTCCTACCCCACCCAGAGGCCACCAGATCCACACCCACTACCTAAATGATTGCCCAGCAGGAGTTGTTGGACTACCGTTGGTTCAGGGAGAGCAAGGGAGGTTCAACAGAGGCACAACCCCCAGCCAGTGCAGCTGAAGAACTCCTACATGATGTTGTAGGAACAGGATGGCCCTGAAAGGTCACCTAATGTTGCATCCAGGAAAGATGTGAGGACCTCTAGAAGGGAGCCCCAAGGCGGGGTGATAGTGGATCCCACAGGAAGAGGAAGCTACTCCTGGTGAGGGACTCCATAGTCCAGGAAGCGGAGATAAGGATGGATAGCAAGGGAGTGAGGGAGGTAAAGTACCCACCAGGAAGCACTGCTCGGAGGGATGGAAAGTGGATCCAGAGGCTCGCTAGGACAATATTAAGGAGGGCAGAGCTAGATGTCATTGTCCATCTGGGGACAGATGACCTGGCTGGGAACAGTACAGAGATAGGAAGGGTGCAGGAGGAGTTCAGGGAGCTGGGGAGGAGCCTGGGGCAGATAGCATGCTCTGTATCCTTCTTGGAGGTGCTACCTGTCCATGGCAAGGGGTGGTGGTTTAGGGATCTCAGCACCAGAGACGTCAATGTTTTGTTGAAAAAATGGTGCAGACAGCAGTGATTTGGCTACATTGGGGATTGGGGACCCACCTGGGGGGATGCGGGCCTGTATGGGGGAGACAGTCTGCATCCTTCAAAGAAGGGGAACAATGTCCTCAGTGAATGGTTTAAATGCTTCACTGGCAAACATTTAAACTGTTTAAATACTTCACTAGCAAGCATGTAAACAAGTCAAGTGGAGGGGGGGAGGAAGCAGAGTAAACCGTACTGCCCACCTCCACAAGATTATGTAGCCAGCAGGGAGAACCAAAAAAAGTATCAGGGAAGATGGACAGGGCAAAATGAGGGAGGGGAGAAGCAAAAGGGGAAAAGAGGTGAGGGCAAGAGGGGGGGTATGCAGAAAACTGAAGGCCATGTGTGCAAATGCTCATAGCCTAGGAAGTAAAATCCCAGATATTGCAGCCTTGATGGCAGAGGATGACCTGGATATTGTTGCTATTACCGAAACATGGTACAACAGGAACCATGAACAGGACATAGATATTCCAGGCTATACTTTATTCAGGAGTGATAGGATGGAAAAAAAGGGGTGGGGTTGCTCTTTATGTTAAGGAAGGGATAAAGACAACAGAGGCACAAGTAATGCAGGGGGAAGCAGAGGCACTGTGAGTCTCCCTGGAGACAAGCAATGGCACAGCCATCCACACTGGAATGATCTACAGACCAACAATGCAAGGGGAGGAACTGGACAGAGAGTTCCTGGAGGCCATACATAAAATAGTGGCAAAGGGGGAGGTGATGCTGGTTAGGTGACTTTAACCTGCCAGATGTAGACTGGAACATCTCAACAGTGGCTGCAGCCAGGAGCAGGAACATCTTGAACTCCCAGCAGAGAGCAAGCCTCAAACAGCTAGTGCTTGAGCCAACCTGGGAGGGAGCAATTTTTGGACCTGGAACTAGCAAACGGGAACAGAATAACAGATGTCAGGGTGGGAGAGCACCTGGGGACTAGCGACCATTGCACAGTGTGGTTCAAGATGAGTACTGAGACAGGGTCAAGCCTGATAAATAAGCTGGGCAGCCTAGGATTGGGACACAAAGTAGTAAACTGGGTTGCAAGTTGGTTGAGGGTTAGAAGACAGAGAGTGGTAGCAAATAGAACTAGATTCAAGGAGGGGAGGGTGACCAGTGGGGTGCCATAAGGATCAGTTCTAGGGCCAGTCCTGTTTAATGTCTTCATCAGTGACATTGCAAAGGGACTGGAGGGGATGATATGCCTCTTTGCAGACGACACAAAGATCTGCGATAGGGTAGATATACCAGAAGGAGTGGAAAAAATGAGGAAAGCCCTGGATAAGCTGGAACAATGGTCCAGAGTGTGACAGCTAAGACTTAATGCAAAGAAGTACAAAATCATGCACTTGGGGCACAGGAATCCAGGAGAGGAGTACAGAATGGGAGGGGGAATTGCTATCAGCCACAAAACAGGAAAGAGACCTGGGGGTTATCATATGTAATGACCATAAGGTGGCCAAACAATGCACCAAGGCAGTGGGAAAAGACAGCAGGATGCTGCAGTGCATATGGAGAGTTATCACCAGCAGAAGAAAGGGATGGTGATGAGGTGGTGATGCCACTGTACGAGTCTTTGGTGAGACCACATTTAGAGTACTGTATCCAGTTCTGGAGACCACATCTCCATAAGGACATAGTCAGAGTAGAGGCAGTTCAAAGAAGGACAACAAAGATGGTGCAGGGCCTGCACCAAAGGTCATATGAAGAGAGGCTAGGGGCACTCAATATGTATACCCTGGAGGAGCAGAGAGAGATGGCGGGACATGATAGAGACTTTCAAGTTCCTAAAGAGAATAAACAAGGTACCAGAGGTAGCATCTGCCAAAAAAATGAGTTACATCACAACAAGAGGGGCTGCTTGACATGAGATTAGTAGGGGGCAGACTAAGGGGCAACTTGAGAAAGTACTTCTTCACAGAAAGGGTGGTGGAGGCATGGAACAGTCTCCCAGCAGAGGTGGTTGGGGCAAAGTCAGTTGGGGAGTTCAAAACTGCATGGGATATTCATAGGAGAACCCTAGCAGCACAAAAAAGGAGATAAGGCCTCTGATAGTACAAGGATTTGCAGCTTTGTTTAGTAGATAGGGAAAAAGGGCAGACTGGATGGGCCTATCAGTCCTTATCTGCCATCAAATTCTGTTTCTATGTTTCTAAATTTATTTATTTTATTTATTTAGATTTTGGTAACCGGGTAAACCCACTGAGACCTGAGGTCCCTTTTTCAGGGGCGACCCAGAATTAGTTACAAACAATATTGGCATGATTTACAGTAGTTACAATAGGTATAAAAATATACATCAGCATCAATATACAGAGGTTACAGCAAGTTCACATTCAGGCTCATGCATACAGTACTGAGATGTCAGGATAGACACAGTTAGTAGGAATTGAGACAGCCTAAAGCCTGATTGAATCTTATTAAGAAATTTGTGTTTAGTTAAAAAACAGTATATTTGTCGTGCCTCTTTCTTTTCCAAAATTGTTGAGTTAGTTGGTAATAAAGAAATCAGACAATAATTTTCCAACTGATTCTTAGACCCTGATTTATACACTGGCACCACCTTGGCCATTTTCCATACAGATGGCATCTCTGCATGAGTAAGGGACATATTAAATATTTTAGCCATCGGATGCACTATAAAGAGGCAGCTAGCTTCAACAAAATATTTGGGATGCCTTCCATTCCACCTGCTTTATTAAGTTTTATTTTAAATAATAGATATGTTACTTCCTTTTCTGTTACTGGGAAAATTGTAATTCCTCACTCATCACCTTATAATTATTATCACTTCCTTGTGCTTCCCTATAGTTTTGTGATTGAAATTTATTCTTGACACTGTTTGTACTTAACTTCAAAGCATTTGTTCCCATATTGACAAAAAAGTCATTAAATTCATCCGCCACTCTCGTACTCATTTCTACCTTTTGATCTTCCATCATAAAACTGGATAATCCACTTTCTGCTCCCCTTGCAATTTATTCAGTTATTATTGCTTAATTGAGATGGGTCAAGCAGTAAGTTAGTATATAGCAATTTCAGTAAGACCGTTGATTTGGTACCATGTAAAAGACTGTTGAAGTTAGATGCTCTGGGAGTATGGGGGGGCTCAATGAATAAGAAACTGGCAGGGTAGAAGGAAACAGAAGATGATAATAATTGGGGTTAAGTCATAGAAGGGAGATGCTTATAAAAGGGATGCCGCAGGAGTCAGTACTAGGTCTGGATCTGTTTAATCTATTAATTTGTGATATAAGTAAGTTCCATGATGGCAGACATCTTTGTTGCTATTTTGGCCCCTGTAACACAAAATCCACAAAAACAGATGATTTGATACCTTTTATTGGACCAACAGAATTGTTAAAAAAAAAAAGGTGCTTTGAGCTTTCGGACTACACAGAGTCCTTCATCAGAAAATCAATGACAGTTAGTTTGGAAGAATACACTTTTTTAAAAACCCAGATTATACATAAAAAAACAAAAACAAATAAAAAGCTGTTAGGAATCCCATTGGCCTAAACTTGTAATTCAAAATTAACACAGAAACATATAAAGACAGTAGAGTTCCATCTAAGGAAAGGGATTTCAAGGTCAAATGTCACATGAGAGAGCTCTTTCACTGAGAAAAGTCATAAAACATACTAAAGCTGCATTTTAAAGTTATGCCTGTGTGTGTCTGCACATGCACTAGTAAATGCCTATGATTTTAAACCACAAATTAAAATAAGCTTTAAAAAATACATAGTCTATAATGTTAAAAGTCTTCTAAATAAAAAAATATATATACCTTTGTGTTAGGCAAATAGTGGGTTTAAAGGCACACTGCCCAGACTCATTGGGTTTTGAATGTGCACAAACACTAGTCACTTGTTAGAGTTGCAGATCATGTTTAAACAGTATAAGTTTGAATATTAATAAATAATATTGACTTTTTGAACACAGAGTTTAAGACAACCATATCTGAATAGCGCTTTCACTGTATAAATGTGGGAAACAGCTTGTTAGTACTTAATTTACACCAGTGCAGCATCTCTTTAAACCCACTGTTTGCCTAGCACAAAGACATTTTTATTTAGAAGACTTTTAACATTATATACTATGTATCTGTAAGCTTGTTTTAACTTGTGGTTTAAAATCATAGCCATTTGCTAATGCATGCACAGACCCACACATGCATAGTTTTAAAATGTAGCTTTAGTATGTTTTATGTCTTTTCTCAGGGAAGGAGCTATCTATTATGTGACATTTAACCTTGAAATGCCTTTCCTTTGATGGAACTATGCTGTCTTTATATGTTTCTATTGTACACCCCCTCCCCCCATGGAGCTTAGCTTACCTTATTTTTGCCCTGTTCCAAGAAGTGCCTCCTGTTTCTGCCTGCTGGTCCCCTGTTTTGCCCCCAAGGTTCACCACCACAGCGTGAGATCTGGAAAGTGCCCCTGGGCCCCCAAATCCTAGCCCATATTGGGCTTAAGGAGCTGGGTTATGGGCCACCACTGTTTTCTGGTGCACAAATGTGCAGGTGGACGGCCATGCATGCACAGAAGTGCATTTGATTTTCTGACCATGACTGTGGTCAAATGAATGGCTTTCCAGCAGTCCCAGTCCTTGTTTGGGAGAGGTCGGGGGCCAGTGACCTGACCAAGGCCAGAGAGAAGCCACTGAATATCTTAAATAAAAAAGGGCCATTTGTGCTGTGTGTTTGGGCCTAGCTCTATGAATATTGATGAGTTCATGCACTAATAGT
This sequence comes from Neoceratodus forsteri, assembly GCA_016271365.2. Classification (NCBI taxonomy): domain Eukaryota; kingdom Metazoa; phylum Chordata; order Ceratodontiformes; family Ceratodontidae; genus Neoceratodus; species Neoceratodus forsteri. The sequence continues at coordinate 755,710,205 of CM057449.1, read as the reverse complement.
CATGAGCCAGCCTGCTGCTGCCAGGGGACAGCATATTTTGGCAGCAGCAACAGGCACAGAACTGTGAATGAATGTTTGAAAATGGAAGCGCTTTTTAGGGCAATAAGGGACAATTGAACTGTGGGGTTAATATAAATAAAAGGGAATTCTCCTGGCTGCACATAAACTTTGTTTGTGGGGACATTAATGGACTGCAGAGGGACTGTATCAAAAGCAGCCATATTTGCAGCCTATCAGCCAATTTGAAAGCCAGTATTAATTATAGAAACTCTTGGGACAGTGCCAGAGACTTATGGGGGAAAAAGCAGGGACAATGTGTGGTGCTTAATGAAGGATCTAATTAGGTATCGAGAGAGCCTAATGAATATTCATTTTGGGGAGAAACAAGTGAATCAACCAATTAGGAGCCTCAAAGAGTTCCTAAAACCCCAGAGAGTTTTTGGACTGAGTTCAGTTCAGTGCGAGACCCTCCACAGGAAGGGGGGGCTCTGGACCTTTGCTAAATAGGATGGGCCTAGTCAGTTCAGGAGGAGACCTTCTACAGGGAAGGGGGAATCTGTTCCCTTGAGAGGAAAATGTGGCTGCAAGGAACTGGAGTTGCTGGCATGGGGGTTGCCAGACATTTGAACAACATGAAGTCTTGCTGTATTCTGACAATTGCAGTGATTCCCAACCTTTGAACTGCCCCGAAGAACTAAGGGTTAACTTTCTATGCAGGGCATGGAACGCTGAGCTTGAGCTCGGCTGAAGTCTCTGTCTGGAGTGTTTTAAACTCAAATCGTCAGATTCTTTACTCTGCCTGACTGAATGGTCGCTCCGGAGATCTCCTTCAGCTCGGTTCGAAGTCGGTTAAAGTTTTCTGTTTTTTGTCGGTTTAAAACGAAAAAAAAAAAGTATCCGCGTAGTCGGTTCAGTCTCTGTCTGTGGTGCCATGAGTACTAGATAGGAATTGTTCTATTATTTCTGTGTGGAACTTGTAAAAGTGCATTCGGTTCGGCTGAACCGACCATTTGATTGTGAATTTTGCTATATTTAGTGTGTGGTTATCGGTTCTTATCGGTTCTAAAAAAAAACGTGTTTTAACCATTTTTTTCCTATACCTTTGACATGGTTAGGAGCCGATAAGGGAGTCTTGCCTGGCAGTTGACGAAAAAAGGGTAAGTTTGGTTAGGTTGGCCATGTCTGAGAAACCCAAGAAAAACCCGGGCCCACAGGGTTTCAACACTGCAGTGAGCGTGGGGAGGTCTTTGCCAAGGCCGATCCCCACACCACCTGTGTTTATTGTCTGGGGTTTGACCACCTCGATTCAGACTGCCAAATATGTAAAACTTTCCCAAATCTACCCTTGAGAAGAGATTAGGTAGACTGAGGGAAAAGGAGGCCGAGAAGTCCGCTGACCCAGATGGCCAGCCTGGTTCGGTTTCAACCGAACCAGAAGGAGTGCCCTCTGACCAGGTTGATACTTCTTCGGGAAAAAGAAGAGCCGATTCTGAGGGATCGGTTCCGACAAAAAGGAAACGTAAAGATAAATCGACCAGTTCAGATCTAGAGGTTCATGTTCCAACTGCCGATGAGATAGCCAGGGCGATTCAGATTGTGGAATCCCTTCGTCCAGTTCCGACCAATCCGGCTCCTTCTGACAGGGGTTCGGTTCGGTTGGTTCCCCCGGTTCAAGAGTATACCCTTGAAGAATTTTATGAACCGGTGTTTGAAGAGGAAGGGGAATTTGAGGATTATGATGCAAGTGAAGGTCTGGATGTGCCTGTGGAACCGGACATCTCCCCAGACAGACCATCAGGTGTTTCCCCTCCTAGGCTTTCTGAGTCCCCTTGCCATTTTATGTTTTACAGGAAAGTGGCTGAAACCCTCCAGCTTCCTATGGAAGAGGCTGTGGAAGATCAGGAAGAGCCTGATTATTTAGAGATGATGGATATCCCAGAGTCCAGGAGACTGTCTATTCCCCCTCCATAAATCTTTTGGGAAACAGACACAAAAAATCTTAAAGTCTCCTAACACTATACCTCCTGTGGATAAAAGAATGGACAAGAAGTATACACTTTCAGGCTCAGACACGGAGTTCTTATATCAGCAATACAGCCATGTTGGGGTAGTGCAGGCTGCTGCCTGTGACAAGGCAAATATTCCCTTGGCTTCACACCCCCCTGACAAGGACTCCAGGAAGATTGATGCCATGGCAAAGAAGCAGTAGATGGCATCTTCTTTGGGACAGGCGAATTACATGGCCTATGCAGCCAGGTACCAGAAGTCCAGGTGGGACACTGAACTGGCACTGGCTAAACAGGCCTCCCCCCAGCTAGCCAAGGAGAGCTGGAGGCGGTGGCTGCAGATGTGATTGAGGCATCTAAAGTGCAATTTAATGCTGCTGTGGACTCTGATATTTCATCAAGGGTTATGGCTACATCTGTGGCTCTTCGGAGGATGGCTGGGCTCAGATGTACTAGCCTCTCACAGGACACCCAGGCTAAGGTTATGTATTTTCCTGTAGTGGGTAATTCTCTGTTAGGGGAGCAGATAGAGAATTACATGAAGAAGATGGATGAGTACAGGACCACTTACAGGAGTGCTCAGGCCAAGGAAAGGCAGGCAACTCCTCAAAGGCAGCAGTCTAGGGGCAGGGGCAGGCCTTTTCAAAGGCCTTTTTACCAAGCACAGGCCTCTTCTTCCTTTTCACAGAGGGGGTTCTTCAGAGGGAGAGGCAGAAGGGGGATGAGCAGGCCTGCATCCACCCCTCAGCCTAAAGTCCCTGCCAAGCAGACACCCTGACGGGTCTGCCAGGGTCGACTCTCCTATTCCAGTAGGGCGCAGGCTGGCTTACTTTGTCCAGGACTGGACATCTATTACAACAGACAAGTGGGTCCTGGAAGTAGTAAGCCAGGGACTGGTTCTCAGCTTCAAAAAATTTCCAAAGATGAGAGCCAGATCTTTTTTTTTTTTTGCCAATAACTTTATTTTAATTATTATAGAGACAGCACCACTACACCAATGAGTAATGAATATAGAAATGAAGGAGGTACACAGGTTGGTGCAAACTGAATATACAAAAACTATTATAGTCTTTCAATTAATCAAGAAAACTAAAACAATAAAAGAAAAGGAACCAAATAATGGAAAGGAATATATAAACAGTCCACCCACCCACCACCCCGCAGCTATCCGTAACATTGATAAAAACCTGGAATAAAAACCTGGAATAAGTGAAGTTATATTGAAAACCTTGGTTCAGCTGGAATATGAACAATTAAGGGGAGGGATGGAATGACAACATTGGAGGAAGGAAAATCGTATTGGTTAGAAGAGAACATTATTTAATTGGGATTTATAAGACCAAGGGTGTCTCAATGCCACTACCGTAAAAAGGGGAACTTGTCCCGCAGACATTGGTTAAAGTCCTTCCAATATTTGTCAAACTTGTGCTGTATGTCAGAGGTCACGTAGACAGTCCTTTCAGCAAGTAGTGCATTCATGAATACCTCCCACTATTCCTTAAAAGAAGGAGTCCATATCTCCCGCCAGTGACGTAATATCACCAGCTTAGTAACCATTGCCACCAATGCCATCCGGGCTCTAGAGGCAGTGCCTGGGATAAGGTCATACCTCCCAAACACACAAATCTCTGGCAAAAAAAAACCAGAGAGATCTTGAAAAGGTCTCAATCCCGACTTAACTAGTTCCCATAACTCCCTACTTTTAGGGCATGTCCACACCTTGTGAAAAGTTGTAGCTAAAGAGCCATTACAGTTCTCACAGGCTGAAGAGCAGTTGTTATTCCAACGAGACAACCTAGCCGGGGACCAATAAATGTTGTGCAATAATTTAAACTGGATTTCTCTTAATCTTTCCTGTTTAATAAAAGCATATATGTCTGTCCAGATTCTCTCCCATACTGACTCCGACCAATTCAAAGACATACTAACCGCCCAATGGAAGGGAATGGGAGAAGAATAAAGGTCAGTCTTTTTGATGATGCCCTGGTAAAGTTTAGAAACCAGTTTACCTGATAAACAGGCATCGGATAGATAATTCCAGAGGTCCCCCACTAGGTTAGATCCATTGCCATGCTTCAGAAAGGACTGAACGCAGCTTCTGATTTGAGCCAGATTTAACATAGCTTGGGGTCTTACCCCAAATTTTACTGCTAGTGATGAAAGTAGGACAAAGCATTGCCCACATAAAAATCGGTAATTCAATTTTTGATGGGAATAATAAAGCAAATTGGTGTATAGGCTGTTTGCCAATTAAAAGGTTGGGTTCTTTAAAAGAGGTTGCGACCGTCGAACCGGGGGTTAATCTTTAAACAGGTGTATAGTTGATGAATAGCCCTAATATCCCACCCTATAGGGGTGTTCCTAATTTTATTCGGTAATTTAATCCAAGGGGTAAAGAGGAGGGACTCTAAATCTAACTTTAACCCTTTAACTATAGCCCTGTCTAACTCAAGACCTATGGCAGGAATACTAATTTTCCCGGACCATAGAACCGCTCTAGCTGCGTGAATAGCTAAGTAATATTTGAAAAAGTCTGGTAATTGTAGGCCACCCAACTTACGTGACCGACAAAGTTTAAGATAAGCTCTACGTGGAGGTTTATATTTCCATATAAAATCTGAGCAGTACCTGCATAGATTCTTAAAAAAAGGCTTGGGAAGATATATGTTCAAGTTAAGGAGGGGATAAAGAATCCTCGGCAGAACCACCATTTTAACAACATTGGTTCTCGCAGAAAAAGATGAGAGCCAGATCTTTTCCACCTGCAAATCTTTTGGAAACCCTTGCCCCAGAGGCAGAGGTTTCTTCTCTCCTAGCTTCTGTTTCTTATCCCCCTACCTTATCAACACTAGGCCCATCCATCCCCTTATCCTTCTTTTCCCAACCTCAGATAGAAGCTCACCACCCCTGGGTTGTGACATCCTACCATGCCCCATACTTTATAGCATTCAATCCTGGGGCTCACACATACTCCTTTTCTCCATCCACCTTTTCTACATCCTATTTTACCAACTCCTCTCTGTGCACCGTGCCCTCCTAGCCTTTCTCCCCCTACATCCCTCCCTTCCCCCACCTTCGCCTCTACCTGGTGTATATTTTTATTTTATTTTTTTTCTTCCATTACTTCCTCCTGCAACCTCAGATAACCTGCTTTATCTTCCTATAGACACTTCTATGTATGTAAATACCCTGTAATCTGTACAATATCTGTATAATTCTATGTACATATAAACTTCTTTTTCTTCCTCTCGGTAAACAGTATTATCTGTATTGCCTTGTAAATACCTGTGTTGACCTGTATATACAATTGTTCATGCTCTACCCAGGTCCATCTTGCAAATGAGCTTCTGCTCAACGATGAATGCCTGGTTAAATAAAGACGTGATTGATTGATTGGTTTGACAGCTATAGAGAGAGTACCTACCCTACACTGGGGCAAAGGACTGTACTCCAGGTACTTCCTGACCCCCAAAAAGACAGGGGAGTGGTGACCCATCCTAGAACTCAGATATCTGAACAAACATCTTTTAAAACCAAAGTTCAAGATGGTAACTCTGGGAATAATCCTTCCCTCTCTAAGGCCAGGGGACTGGTTAGCCTCCCTGGACCTCAACGATGCATACTTTCACATTCCCATCAGGAGCTCCCACAGAAAGTACCTCAGGTTCAAGTTGCCATCAGGCACTATCAGTTCAGAGCAATGCCCTTTGGCCTAACCTCAGCTCCAAGGGTTTTCACAAAGTGCCTGACAGTAGTTGCCTTTTTAAGAAGGCAAAAGATTTCCATATTTCCTTATATGGATGATTGGCTATTAGTGGGTCAGTCTCCAGACCAAGTCAAGTCTCACCTGCAAGTGACCCAGCAAGTGCTCACTTCCCTAGGATTTCTTCTCAACCTTCCCAAGTCAGTTCTTGAACCAGTCCAGCTCCTTACCTTTATAGGGGCAGAACTGGACACACTCAGAGCAAGAGCCTTTCTTCCTCTAGAAAGGGCAAGGGCTCTTATGGAACTAGCTTCTTCCTTCAGCCTTCAGGTATCTCGACCAGCAAGGCATTTCCTCCAGCTCTTGGGCCACATGGCAGCTTCAACAGCAGTGGTCCAAGGGGCAAGATTCCAGATGAGGGATACTCAGTTCCACCTGAGAGCTTAATGGTCCAAGAGAAAGGACTCCCTTACCAAACTGATTCCAGTGACTTGGACCATGATCCAGGCCCTCCAGTGGTGGCAGGATCAGGACAATTTAAGGCAAGGTGTTCCTTTTGTTGCTCAGCCTTGTTCTGTGGACCTTACCATGGATGCTTCTCTTCTGGGCTGGGGAGCCCACGTGGGGTCCCTCACTGCCCATGGCCTGTGGTCCCCCCAAGAATCCCTTCTCCACATCAATCTTCTAGAGCTCAGGGCAGTTTTTCTAGCTCTAAAAGTGTCCTCACAGTCAGTTCAGAACAAGGTGGTTCAAATCAGAACAGACAACACTACCACCATGTGGTACATCAACAAGCAGGGAGGCATTCGGTCCACGGCCTCGTGCACAGAAGCCATGAAGTTGTGGTCCCTGGCTTATTCCTTGTAAGCCTGTCTTGTAGGAGTTCACCTTCCAGGCAAGGACAATGTGCTAGCAGATGCACTGAGCAGGATTTCTCAGGGTCACCACGAATGGTCCCTGGACCCTCAGGTGTTGAAAGTGATTTTTTCAAGGTGGGGCACTCCAGAGATAGATCTCTTTGCAGTCCCAGACAATCACCAACTCCCTTTCTTTTGTTGCAGACCTCCAGTCTTGGGCTCAGTCCCCCCTGGATGCCCTGATTCTGAATTGGGAAGGGAAGTTTCTGTATGCCTTCCCCCCCTTCTCACTCCTGTTCAAAGTTTTAGTCAAAATAAGGCCTCAACCTTGCAAGATGATTCTGGTTGCTCCAGATTGGGCCAGACAGACCTAGTACCCCCTGTTGCTGTCCCTAGCAGTCCATCTTCTCCTGTCTCTTCCCAGGAATTACAACCTATTAACATCCTCTCAGGGGAGGATCTGGTACCCCAATCTTCAGTCCCTCAATCTCAAGGCATGGCTCTTGAAGAGTTAGAGTTTGCAGATCTGCATCTTTCCCAAGGGGTTCTGGACATCCTCAAGGCTTCTCGAAAGCCCTCCACCAGAAAGACTTACAATTCCAAATGGAAAAGATTCAGCATTTGGTGTTCTAAGAAGAATATTTCTCCAGACACTGCTGAATTGCCTAAGGTTCTGGATTATATGGTCCATCTTAATGGCCTAGGCCTCAGACCAGCTACTCTCAAGGTACACTTGTCAGCTGTTTTTGCATTTTTGTCTGTGGGGAAGCCTTTCTCACTATCTTCCCATCCTGTGTTCTGTAAATTTTTTAAAGGATTGTCTCACTCTAATCCCGCTTTTAGAGACCCTGCCCCTGCCTGGGATTTGAGTGTTTGCATTGCTCAGCTTTTGCAACCCCCATTTGAGCCTATGTCTTCAGCAGAGCTTAAGTACTTGACTTGGAAAACTGTGTTCTTGGTAGCCATTACCTCTGCCAGGCGTATCAGTGAATTGCAAGCCCTGTCAGTGTAACCTGATTGTATCTCTTTTCATAGGGATAAAGTGGTCCTTAGAAACAATAGAAGGTTCTTGCCCAAAGTGGTTTCAGACTTCCATTTAAACCAGTCTATGTCTCTCCCTGTTTTCTTCACTGATCATTCTTCCTCAGGAGAGAGGAGGCTACACAGTTTAGATGTCAAAAAAGCCCTTAGTTGCTACACAGAGCATACCAAGGGTCACAGGTTTGACTCCATCCAGTTGTTCCTCACTTATGGAGAAGTGGGAAAGGGCAAACCTGCCACCAAAAGATCTACTTCCAGGTGGATTATGTCTTGTATACAATTCTGCTATGAAAAACTGGGAAAAACTCCACCCTCAGGCCTGAGGACTCATTCCACAAGAGGTACAGCGGCTTGTCTGGCTGCACCCAGGGATATTCCTCTCCTAGAAATTTGTCAAGCAGCCACCTGGTAAACAATCCATACCTTTACCAAGCATTACTCCCTGGATATCCAGGCTAGGAGTGATGCTCTGTTTGGCACAGCAGTACTTCAGAGCCTATTCCCAAAGTAGGTTCTGTCCCTCCTCCTTGGAGGTACTGCTTGGTAGTCTGCAATTGTCAGAATGCAGCAAGACTTCATGTTGTTTGAAGAAAAAATTACTCACCTTAGTAATTATATTTATTCTAATGGAGTCTTGTTGTATTCTGACCTCCCTCCCTCACCTCTCAGAACCTGTTTTTGGGAAGTGGGTGGGCAGGTGCAGTGTTGCACCCCAGGGGTGTATTTGCTAGCACCCTCCTCCCTTTTGTTTGGGTGCTTATTTATTATTGTTATTTTTTGACTACATTGGCTTTAGTTTTTGGGTTTCCTGACTTGAGTCTTCCTTGGTAATCCAAAACTTTTCAGTCAGTTGACTAGTAGAATTTTTACAATTTCTACATAGAATTTTTACTTTAGTTGGGCTCGTAAGAATCTGACGGTTTGAGTTCAAAACACTCCAGACAGAGACTTCAACCGCGCTCGAGCTCAGCGTTCCATGCCCTGCATGGAAAGATAACCCTTAGTTCTCCGGGACAGTTCAAAGGTTGATAATCACTGCAATTGTCAGAATACAACAAGACTCCATTAGAAGAAATATAATTACTAAGGTGAGTAATTTTTTCGTGTCCCCCAGGGCTAGCATTTTCCTTTCCACATTTTTGGGAAAATGTGGGGAAGAAACCCAAGCTATCTTGAGCTGTGTGAGAACTGCAAGAAGTCTGCATGCAGTTGTGAGAGGGCTGCATGATCGTTCTGCCTCAGCAGTGAGAGTGCTGTGAAGTCTGTGATTTCAGCTAAGAGAAAGCTGCATTTAACTCCTGCGTGAGTAAACATCTACCAAGTGTACAAATAGCTTGGCAGTCTTCACCCTGTGCCTGATCAGCACCAAGGATAAGGTGGACATCTGTTATAAGAGTGACCGTAGATGGACCAGTTTTGTGAAATGCCTGATGTGACTGTTTAAGTGTGCCAACAGCAATGAAAGAGAGGTATCCTGAGTTTGGAGCTTTCCTGAAGTTGCCTGTGAGGACTCTGTAAATGTCCAACTGGAGCTGCAAATGCCAGCTGGCCAAGAGGGACTTTGATGTTGTGATCTGAAGCTGTGAGAAGCTACAGTGAACAAGATTTGCTGACAAGTATAGTGCTGAAAGTGGTTGGGAGCCATGCCTAAAGCTCCATCTGCTACCTTGGTTAGGAGTCATGCCTTAAGCTCATGTTCTGCTTTGGAGAGAGAAAGAGATTCTGCCTAAAAGGCTGTTCCTTCTGAAAAGCCACAGCAGCTGTGCTAACCATCTGGCTGGAACAACCAAGTTAAATGAATGTGCTGTAATGTGTGAAAGAGTGCAGGATCTGGGTCTTCCCTAGCCTGGGAGATGCATCCACATTTGAGACTGTATCCTTATTGTTGAAAGGACCATGTCTGCCACACGGGCCGAATGGTTGAAATTCCTAAGATGGTTACAGAACCTGAATGCATAACTTTGAACAAGAGACTGATTTCCAGACCAGCCTGGGAGTCAGCCTGGTAGTGTGCAAGCTATGCTCTGCCATATGCTCTTCCCCCTGAGGGGCATAGCCTAACTGTGGGGGTTGAGGCATGCGGGCCCGGGTCCCAGCCTTGTTTGTTCCAGAATGTAACTTCAAGCCCAGAGAGAGGAGACAACCATCTAAGATGCTGAGAAAGTTCCAGACTGAAAGCTGCAGGAGTCTGTGTATAGAGGGGTTGGCATAAGCTCCTGCCTGCACCTCAGCTAAAGCTCATCTACACTTATGATGATGTCCAAACCATGAGTAGGTAGAGCTATCTGTGCCACCCTGAGAGAAACTGTAAATAGTTATTCCTAGTTCTGCCAAGTATAGAGGTCAAGTCTAGAATGTTAAAGATTAAAGTTTGCTTTTCAAGATCAGTCAGAATTGTTAACATAATCTAAAGAAAGGATGATAATGTGATTTTCTTTTAAGGGCCCCAGTGCTGGCCATCTCAGCTGCAACTGCATCAGACCTGCAACTTAAGCATTCAGTACTGGGTACCCAGGTTTAAGGTTAGGATTGTGGGGTCTTTATCTGGACTGGGGACTGGTACCAGTGTGGGCATTGGGCATATGTGTGTTACTGTTCAAACGCAGCTAGCTAGCTAGAGAGGAAAACCTGAATCCATCAGAAGGTTAGTGGGTGGCCAAGTATGCCAAAGGGGGTTGAATTTAAAATGAGAAATTATATTGATTGCAGTGCCAAGAATGCCAATCTAAATGCCAATCAAGCCTGTTGCTTAACTCCTGCTTCCAGTTCACCCTTCCTAACTCTTACCCCTTTGTAAATAAATGTTGGTTAACCATTTTTTACAAATCTTGAGTCGTAAGCATATTATTAGGGAGAGTCAATAATTTCTAACATGTTGAAATGTGGGGTTTTGGTTATTGTTCCGTGTATGGAGTGATATTATGGTGGGTACTGCATCTCAGGGGTGGTACCAGGTAGTATTCTAACCCACATAAAGTATACTCTGGGTGGATGCACTGCACAATATTGTTATCTATGGAAAAGAACCAGTTCAAAACCAGAAAAAGGAACCCAGACCCCTCGACATTGGTGCGGCCAGCCAGGCAGGAGTAAGTAGTCCATTAGGACATGGTGTCCGGGTTACACTAGGTTGATTTTTAAATGCAAATTTAGGCCAGTGGGATTCTTAACAACTTTTTATCTCTTTTTCTATGTATGATCTGGATTTTTAAGAAAGTGTATTCTTCCAAATCAACTGTCACTGATTTTCTGATGAAGGACTCTGTGTAGTCCAAAAGCTCAAACCACCTTTTTCTTTTATAGCAACCCTGTTGGTCCAATAAAAGGTATCAAATCATCTGTTTTTGTGGATCTTGATATAGGTAAGGGTATTCATGGAAAAATATATATATTTGTGGACAACACAACATTCTGCAGCACAGTAGACAGTGATGAGGTAGTAAGGGAATTGAAAAGGGATATGAAAAGTCTGAAAAGGTGGTCCATGGTATAGTAATTGAGGTTCAATGCCAAAAGGTGCAAAGTTATACATATAGAAAGACAGAATACACATACAGAATACTGGATGGGTGGGGTTCGGTTATCAACAACAACAGAGGAAACAGACCTGAGGTTGTCATTTAGTAATACCCTCAAATAACTCCGAACCCACAGGTAGATAACATATCCAAGATGTCCAATACATCAAGGAGCTGGTCAGAAGTCTGGCTCCTTTGATTGCGATATTGGACCATCTCCCCTGGGGGTAACACGTCAGGAGGGGGGCTGAACAGGGATTTGACTACAAAAGATCCTATCAAAATATCAGATTAGTATCAATACTGCTAGTATCAAGTCCCAGAGTGAAGATGAGGTACCAGTTGTGGGCAAGTCTTTGGGTAGCAGAGGATATTAACTGTATGAGGTCCAGTGCTGATACTGTATACAGGAATTTGTTAGCAAGCTGGAAACTCTCATCATAAACCCAGGCTCAGTGATATAGCCAGAATTAATTTTTGTACACATTCCATCAAACTGCTGCCCTGTTTAACAAAAATGTACACACTCTAACTGCTGCCCCAATACAAAACAAAAGAGACTGTTGTCATACATCTCGTCTAATCTCTAAACAGGTTGAACACTATCTATGTCCTAAACAATAGACGTTTAGATACAGAAACTGCTCAGTGGTCTACATTAACTCAAATACTCCAGATAAGAATGACAATAGTAACAAAAAGGCATATGGTTTAAGACAAGCTCTAAAAAAAGACTGTACACAAATATGTACATTGAGTATGTCTGCTTACACCGTTTCCAGGCATTGAAGTCCCCAAGCATTATTAAACTGGAGTACTTCAATGCCAAGCTGGCACAGAGGTCTGCAAATTCGTGCATGAATGCTCCCTCATCCCTTGTAACATGGCAAAAATCTAAGAAGCGTGAGGAGCAATGCGGATAGGACAGAAGCCGTCAGGTGGTACAGGAGCAACACGGCATTATGAGATGATAATGCCGTGTTGCTTCTGAACTTCACAAACGAGCCACAAGAAGAAAAGTAGCAGTGTTTACAGATGTAAGCAACAGAAAATAAGAGTCAGACACAGTATAAACAGCAAGATAGTAACATAGATAAGGAGGGGGAGAAATGTAAGTGAGGGACATAGACCACAGGGTCAGAATGGAATGAGACAGCTGGGACAAACGAACGAACAGTGGAAGAGAACGTCAGGGGCAGAAACCGCAATCTCGGTGAGGAGCATCCAGAAGTGGCAGAGCGAGAGAATCTTACCAAAACCAGAGACACAGAAGCAGCTCGAAACACCCAAGACACAGCACTAGACAGGGATACAATCAATCACCCTGGACCAGCATTAGTGAGAGAGAGAGAAGAAGCAGTGGATGAGAACAGGGAGCCACAGACGGGACAGTCGGGAATGCATTTCACTTCCACAGTTTCACAGTCCACGGCATGGTAAACTTTAACTACGGAGCAGCAATAACACACCCAGAGCATAGCACAGTGACCGGATAACTGAGGGAAGGAAAACAAAGCAATAGTGGGAAACACATAGTGAGCAGGGTAGAATGAGAAATTGCAGGCAGCAAATGATGCTAGCGATATGCAAATGAGAAATGGACAGAGCGTGGAAAGGGCAAAACATGCAGTATCAGAGTCATCCTAGGTTAAACATTGATTAAACAGCCATGCAGAAATCATTGAAATGTGCACCACTCATTAACAAATAAAGAAGAGTTCAGTGGATGCAAAAACAAAAATAACCACATCTGTATGTAACAGAGTTGTATGGAAAACTGTGAAAGTAACAGTAAAAATCACAGCACAGCATATCAGTCTCCTAGTCTTTTGTCTTGTATGACTAGTAAGATGTGTACTCCATAATAACCATCCTGATGTCCATGTTACAAGCACATTAATCCCCTCCGAAGGTGGCATCTAATGGGGAGTTAATGCATGGTTGGACCATTGTACGCACTTGACCTCCAGCCTCGTGCCTGGCGGTCCCAACCATGCATTAACTCCCGATGGGCTCTGTACAATCATGGATATTATTTATTTGGAAGCTAGTAGGGAAAAAGGGCTGACTGGATGTAGCATGTTTTTTTTTCTGCAGACAGTTTTCTATGTTTCTATAAATAAACAGAGAAAACACTGTTCACTTTTACCAGGCGTCCTCATACATTAGAAAAGAACAGCTCACTATTTACCAGGCTGCCAGGTCAAAGGAAAGCACTACCGAGTTTTATCAGGTTACTTGATAAATAAGGAAAGCACAGATGATTTACCTGCCCTTTGGGGTAACCCTTGCCTCAGTGTTTACGCACAGAGGTTCTTTGTCTTTTAAATAGTTTTTTATTTTAATGGGTTCACCACAATATATCCCAGGCACACTGCCTTAGGGGTAGCTGGTCCATCCCAGTGGGGTGTCAAACAGATAAGGCATACTGATGAGTCCTGGTAGGATGAAACACATGTCTATGTCTGCTGTTAGCACCCTTTGCAAACTGTGTGAGAGGCCTTTCGGCACCATGCAATTCTGCTTAAAGTTGGACCAGCATAACATTCTGTGGTGATTTGCATATGCAGCCCATGATGCTTTGCATTGTGGGGGCATGTGAGATTTTGTATATTCTTGCTATTTGTTGACAATAGGAGGGCCAGGGTCAGTTTATGCCTCGCAACAGTGCCATACCGCTCAATTTCTCAGCTTTAAAAGTCATAGCGCTGGGCTTCAAAATTCAGAGTACCTGGACAGAATGTACAGCATATTTTTATTTTAAAAATGTCAAAAAATAGTGGGCCCCATATTATTTTGTGTTAAGTAATGTTTCTATCAGGTAATTTCAATAATGAAGTGTCCAGAACAGCTCCAACATTAAGAACATCTGTAAACTTTGCGGAGCAGGGGTTAATCTTGAGTGTAAAAATCATAGCTATGTGAATTCATAGCAGTTGAGAGGTAGGAGTAGTACTGTGAATTTCTAGCAGTTGGGACTCGGGAGGCATGAGCAGTGCTGTGAATTTCTTCTTTAAAGTCGGAATTTACAGTTCCTCCGCTGTGTTGACAGTACAGTATTTCTTTCATACGAGATGGATGAGAGACAGAGATAAGTCTGGGGAGGGCAAAGGGAGGGCGTCCCGCGACCTACTACAACAGTTGTGGGCATGTGGGGTATACCCATACCTCTCAACCTTTTGCCTCCTGAATCAGGGACAAGGCTTAAAAAAATCAGGGACATAGACCCAAAAATCAGGGACACCTCTTAAGAATTGATACTATTCATTCAGAATGCTGACTGAATAAGAGGATTTGTGTTAAGATGCATTTTCTGAAGAAGAAGAAGTCTGAATCTTTAATGTTTGACATTATTTTGTGATTTTAATCCCCACTTTTCTGTCACAATAACACAAATTTTACGAGGGACAGAGGAAAATGTTGAGGCAAAATCAGGGACATCCCTGAAAATCAGGGACAGTTGAGAGGTATGGGTATACCCGCCAGCAATAACACAGCTTCTTCAGAAAAGTGCGGTGTAGTTCAATTTGGAGCCACTCTGCCAGTTTGGCTTCCTCACTAATGCAAAACTTATCAGATGCACTCGACACTTTATTGAACGTCAGAGGGGTTCTCATCTGAAGCAAAGGTCCCACTCTTGTTTCCGTTCCCCTGCCTCCCTTGGGGACCAGTCAGGAGACTATCCGGCGAGTTCCGGCTGAGGCAGGTTGCAGTAGTGCAGTGACTGAATCCGGAAGACAGAGACTGCAGAGCAGCAGGAGCACCTTCAGACAGATACTGCAGTGCCGGTAACCAACATGAGCTCTACATTAGTACATCAGTCGGCTCTTCTACTCGCCGTTCTCCTCTACCTGGCCAAGGCGACATCAGGTACTATAATTAATAACCTGTTATATTCTGTGACCGTCTCTCGCTGGCCAAGTACAAGTGATTTTAGTGTGCCCGCTGTTGTATGAGTGCGTCTCCGTGTCCTTGAGAGGGAGACAGGGGAGGGCAGGGTGTAATGAAGACAGCGAGCGGGCGGACCGCAGCTAAATTGAGGTAACTGATGTAACATCTGCAGCGGCGCCTGACAAAGAGGACGTGCAGGTCAGAACTGTGTGCAAGACGGGCGAGAAACCCGCCTCATTCGGAGCTGGTTTTTTTTTTTAGTATACTTTTGGACACTAACATTTCAAATTGTGTTGCAGTTTGTCACTGTGTAATACAGATTATCCGTGAAAAGCACTAAAAGTAGTGAGCCAAATGATGCCACTGTAAAACTAGCCAGCTTATGGCCAATGCGGTGACCCCCGCCCCACTCCCCCATTTGCTAAGAATTTGTATGTGACGCTTAAAGAAAAGTCAATGGAAGAAACTGGGCATGTTCCGAACACTTTGTAATAAAAACATAAGAAAACTCATGATTATACATTTTATTCCGGATTACTGACGATTTTTGTCAGTGCATTGAAGCGTCCTTGATAAACGTGTTTCCTATGTCATGTAGCGGTGTTGTGTTTTTTTTTTGCAGTCTTTCAGGTTTTTTTTAAAGGAAACGGAAAGGGGAAATTGCTTAACCAGAAAAAGGCAGACTAAGCTGAAGCTTGTTTCCAGGTGCGACATTGGGAGTACATGGGAGTTAAGTGACTTGCTCCAGGTCACACGCACACAAATTGGGGCTGCAGGATTGAAACCCAGGTCTTAAGGTTTGCACATCAGAGCCTTAAACCACAGCGTTATACTGCCTCCTTTATTTAACTCCCATTTCTTCAGATGTTTTATGGGAGTCTGTCTGGGACGTTACAGCACAGCACGTGCTCACCGGTAAATGTTAGAATTGGTGTTGTGCTGCGCCCCCCCCTTTTTCCCTTTGTCATGCTGTACTTTACACGCATGTGCATGTAAAACCAATAACCAGACAAAATCGTGATATGGGAGTTTGAAAACGATTGTACAGACTAATTAAAGGGATTTTTTTCTTTCTATGAAGGTTAATGCTTTGTCTCTCACTAACTGCTTTGTTGGATATCTGCTGCCAACCCTTCATCGAGCACATTGTTGCTGACTACAGTTCTTACATTTGTTCCATGCGCTAATCTAGAATTGTATAGGATGTAACTTTCTCATCCTACTGCTGGTGTGCCAATTGTTTGTGCCTCCTTGTATTTTTGTGCCCACAAGAGGGATATTCAGATGGCTCAATCTGCCCAGCTGTGCCTCCCTCGGTTTTTATCAGTGTCGATCTTTTGTTACATTGTTGCCGTTATTACTGTCTCCATTATCACATTATGAAGTATTAACCATTTTAATGCCAGGCTGACTATTGATGTTGTTTCATTGCAGTAAATGTGTTTTGTAGGCATTAATCCAGGATGAAGGTGGCATCTAATGTGGAGTTAATGCATGGCTGGGGCCGTTGTGGCGCGAGGCCGCAGGCAGAGTGCCTACAGTGACCAACCATGCATTAACTTCCTATTAGATGCCACCTTCCCAGTGGATTAATGCGTTTGTAACATGGTGTGCACATGACTGTACATGTCAGATATGTGTTTCTACTCTTGTGATGAAAGAAACAATGAGAGGATTCAAGTTATTCACTTCAATTTAGTGTTACTTTCAAAACTGCAAGCCACCCTCTCTAGCATACATATATGTTATTTTTTTGGTTTTGCACACCACTACATTGATATATTTCTTAACCATTGCTGCACATTTTGCACTATTTCTGATGGCGGTTCATTTCCCATTGTTCTTAGGAGGACTGCGATGTTGGTGTATTGCTCCTTTTCATGCTACCGCTATGTCTCATTTGCATACAACTATGCGATTTACTGAGCGTGATTTTGCTTCTTTACTTGCCTGGACTGTGTTTCCACTGCTCCCTCCAATACACTGCTTGCTTTTTCCCACTTTGTCTTCTGTGTGCCCTGTCTACCGGTACTCCTTGATAATTCGGGTTTATGGGGATATTTCAGGTTTACAGTGACATAGATCGTGAAGGGCTCGATATGAAATGCGCTTCTGGTTCCTCGCTCTGTGTTACGTGAGCATTAATCACCGACAGAGGGCTCTACCGGTGATTAATGCCCACTGGGGGCGTTGTTGCAGGCGAAGCCGGTTTCAACCCAGCGGGCGTGTCACCAGTAAGCTCTCTGCTCGATGATGTCACTGTGTTTCTGGACAAGCTCGATGTAGCAGGGCAAGCAGTCTGTACAGTGATTAGCAAGAAGAGCACGGACACTAAGGCAATTTTCTGATTTTTGCCTACACCCTCGGCTCTCGTGTGTCCTGTCTAACTCTACCCCTGCATCTGGCGTGTAGCAGTCTTGCTCCTTGCGGCCTCTATCCCCGTTTGGATCGGTGGCGGCGACCGTCCCAGCGCTTGCCACCCAATGGCTATCGTTCCCACTACAGGAACAACACGGCATTATGAGGCGATAATGCCGTGTTGGGCTTCGAAGAGCAGCGCAAAACTAACCGCGGCATTATGAAAATAATGCCGTGTTGGGCCTCGCGTGAACGACGCTTCCCATAAGAGCAACACGGCATTATCGCTCACAATGCCGTGTTGCTCCCCGCACCACGCGACGCCGTCGCGCCTATCATGGGGCGCCCTGGCACGGCTCTCCATAATGCCGTGTTACAATGTGGATTGGATGCCGTGCCCCTGACTCCTGCCGCGGGTTCCTCATATCTGTGTCTCTCTCACTTCTCTGGTTCTTCTTTTCTCGATTTCTGCTCTCAGCGATGTTCTTGGTGATTGTCCTATCCCCTCTGTGCTGCTCCTACTACTGCTTGTCTCCACTTCTACCTTCTTGTACTTCGCTATTCATATTTTGTGTGCTGTGTGTCTCTTACATTTCTCCTACTCCTCGTCTACCTACCTACTTGCTCTTCCACAACTTGCTTTCCTGCGTTCTTTGACTTTCGCTTTTCAGTACACTGCTCCTTTTCCTCCCGTGGCTGCTTGTTGTATTTCACAGGCAACACGGCATTATCGTCTCATAATGCCGTGTTGCTTTTCTACCACCTGACCCTGTTCCACCTATCCTTTATTCCCTACATTCCTTGTCTTTTTGCCATGTTACAAAGTGGAGGTAGTGTAGGTGTCCATTCCTACAACATTTTCATTGATGCACCTATTACTAGCAGAGCATAGAATCTTATAAACCTTGTAATGCCAGGCTTTTAAATCTTATTTTAAAGCATGTATTCATGCAATATTGTTATGGGAAATTTTTTATTGTATTTCTTTTTTTGCAGTTTGAGTTTTGTTTCAAATAAGAAAGCAGACAATGCAGAACAATACATACTAGAATATGACAGTAAAGACATCCTGTCCACATTAGAGAATTCCAGTATACCGAGTGTACAGCATGTCCACCTACACAAATACCCCAAACACAAATGTTAACAGTACAGTTTAGATAATGGGTGGTTGGGGGAAGGGGTGAAGGGACACTATGTAGTATAACCCCACTAATACCCTGTCCCTGTCTGTTGTTTTTTTCTGCTTGGAACCTCAGGAATTGATGGGACCCATGGGGAGCAAGGATGGTATGCTGTGGGGGCTTAAACATGTCCTAGTGTTCCTGTGGAGGGAATTGGGGTCAAGGGTGCTCATAAGTGGCTTCTCATAAGCTGCCCAGCAAGCATAGCATTTGTCAAGTTACTTTTTGATCCTGTTTGACATCCTTATGAGGACAGTTAAGAGGAGACAGTATCTGTCTATCTGGATATCAATGGGTCATCTGTGTAGCTCCATTGCCCAAGTATGAGACGCTTAGCCTCCACACCCACCACCACCAGCCACTGGAATTGAGGGGCCGACCCAGAGACATGGGGAGGGGGGCCCCAGTAAGAATCCAGGTGGTAAGAGGCAATATTTTGTGCCCACCACCTTCTGACACTCCGACTGCACTCCCTGCCAGTATTCCCTGATGAGGGGGCAGTCCCAAAGCATGTGAAAGAGCAAGCCACCCATTGTTGAGCACCCAGGAGTCGAACTTTTCAGGAGTCCTGTATCAAGTGTGTTACATGTAACAGATTATTCTGAGTCGAGTAGCTGTGTCTTTCTGGACATGATCTGCGAGTGGCTTGCTGGCAAGAGTTCCATAGTTTCTATCACTAGAAATGCCTTAGTCCTTCTCCCAGTGCTGGAAGGCTTTTGGGGTCTTGCCTGGTTGTGCTTCACAGATCACCTGCTAAAGTTTACTGGCCTTCCCCTTACATGCTTTAAACAAGTAGTTGACTAGGGATAACCCAGTAATATTTCTGGCACTGTGATGTGTGAGCAGAGGGTGCAAGGCACAGCATATTTAGAAGAATCTCCAAAACTCCTACTTAGACAACTGGCACCTATGCATAAGGTTCTGAAAGGACTCCAGGTGAGTGGCTTCTGGCTTAGAAAGATCCGTGATCACATGTATGCTCCTACTGTGCCACTCATACCAGTGCATCAGTTGTCTGTCCATGGATATGAGTCTGTTGCTCCACAAGGGTGTCCATTCTGGCAATGTGAGGCAATTATTATTTAGATTTTTTTTTTTAATATTCTCCAGTTCTCCTTAGCTGATGGACAAGAAGAAGCAAGCACTCCCAAGGAAAGTCCAAGCCACAAGATAGCTATGCTACTAAAAATGTTTATGGCCAAAACACAAAAATACTTGAAAGCATCTAAATTAGTGCCAATCATAAACCAGTGCAGATTTTGCACCATTACCATTTTTCACTTTTGGCACACTAGTTGTTTTCACATTTGCATTATTGGATCTACTTGTGCAGTTTCTTTTGCTTTTGCACATTATTTTTGGTGCGTATTACCTTGTATTTGTATTATTATTTTTATACTCCTGCACCTTGTTCTGCCCAGATTTTATGTTTTGTCTTCTCCCCTTCCCCCAGGATGTATCTGGAAACCAGCCGTTACAGCTCAATTATGTCTTTCCTGGTAAAACTTTTGAAACACAGGGTTTTAAATAACTGGTATAGCATAGGAAAATGCTAAGCAAAACGGGGTTCTGCTAACCATTTTCAGAAATGCTTAGCAGTAGACTGCTAATCATTTTTTTGAGCAAGTCCATGACACAGTACACAACATTAAAACTATATCATTTATTTATTTTAAATTTTGCTAATCAGTCTGTGCCAAGTGCTAATAATTTTTTTACAACTGATTAGCACTTTAATGCATCACACTGCCAATCAGTTTTTTTTTAGCTTGTTTAAAACTCTGAAATAAATAAATTGACTGCCAACACAAGCCCTGAAACTTTAAGGTGGATACCTCCTGGGGGTGTGGCCAGCAGTTAAGGCACTTCTCTTTTATATGAGGCTAGACCAGTGACATACATACAACTTTCGAAAATATTAAAATAACACAGTACTCCAACAACATCTTACGTTGTTAGTAGATAGTGCGTGGTGTGTGTGTATGTTAGAAGGCAGTGGTGGTGGAATTCACACTAGTTTATATATTTTCATATTTTTTTAATAAATATTTTAGATAGCATAGCTATATTGTGGTCTGGGCTTTACTTGAAGTGCTTGCCTCTCTTGGTAGTTTGTGCTTACCTTTTGTGAGCACCCGAGCCTTCTAGCATCTGTTTGACTGACTCCTCAGCTGACAAGCCTCCCTTTATCTGGACCATTCTTATAGCCTCTAAATTGGTCTCTTTTTCCCCAGCTGAAAAATGCTGCCTGCACTTGGACGACTTTTCCATCCCTTGGAGCAGCCTCTCACCCCTAGCCAGCCTGTCAACCAGCAGCTTGGACCACTCTTCCAGCCTCCATTCCCCAGCTGGCTACCAGTCTTGGCCCAGGTCAGTCCTTCCAGCCCCAGGACCAGCCTCCCATCCCTAGCTAAGCTGATTCTCTGCAGCAGGACAGTCCTTCAAGTTTTCAGACCAGCCTCATCTCCCCAGCTACCCACTTAATTAGATTTCACTACAGACAAATATATTATTTGTTCATTCCAGTTCTTACCAATAGAGAAGATGTTTCTTCAGTGTGGAACCGTTTTATTTTTTATAGGGATCTAATGGGATTCCTTTTTTGGTGCCGGGTGAAGAGGCAGGTGGGGAGCAGAGGGAGATTGTGTGTGTGTGTGTGTGGGGGGTAATTCACATAAAGATTGGGGCCAAATCAGGTGGTTAGAAGTGGAGGAGAGTTGGTTTTGACATGCGAATGGGAGAAAGGGATTTCTTTTAGTTTTTTGCACTGTTGCAGACTCGCCTGAAGGGGGAAGGGGATTTGCACAGCAGAGGGTGAGGTGTAGGGCTATATAATTTATAAGCCACTGGGTAATGGGGGGTGGGTAGGGGGCTGTAATTTGTCCAAATGGGTGAGGGGCAGGATATGACTAAAAAAAGTTTAAAACTACACCATGCAAAGTTGGTAGTCTGTCAGGTCAGAAACTGCAAAGCTCTGTGAAGTAAGACGTTCCCGACTTTGCAGGTGAAGTTTAAATTTGCTTCATCTCTACACTCTCTTTCAGAAACCAGCAACTTCTAACTCTTCAAGTTTCCTTTTCACTTGTTTTGAAATATAAATGCATTGGAACTCTTTTCTTTAAAGTGAAAGATTGTGGTTGGGAATCGGTACAATTTTATATAAGTCAAATTGGGGAAAGGAGTTGGCAACAGTGGTCCATTTTATTAGTGCAATAGCACATTCCAGGGTGTGCATTGCTATTGGGATATATGCACTTCCTGTGTGGTTGAAGACATGAGGGGCTCGATTCTCAAAGCCCTGTGACTGCCGCAAGGTGCCTGCACCAAACATAAATGGTGGTGGCACCTTGCGTCAAAATCTACCCCCTGAGCTATTCACAAAAGTAGCCTTCATTAACCACAGGCTGCCTGCCTCAAACATGGCTTGCACTGCCCATGGGCCCCAAAATGGGCTGTGACCTAGTGCTAAGGGGCATGAGGCAGACGCAAGCTGCCACAACCCCTAATGTGGGATTCTCAGAACTCTCCCAGAGGGAGAAATTCTAAGAAACCTTAGACCACTTAGAAATTCTTTTCTGGGAGAGTTGCCTTTTTGTGGCAATGTGCCGCAGTCCCTCCCTCCCCTATGTCTCCCGCTGTGATAAAAAATAAATACTGTTCCCTTCCCTGGTGGTCTGGTGGCCCTGCTCCTTGATCCCTGATGTTGCCCCTTACATTAATATTTATTGCATTGTCCTCTCCTGGTGGTCTGGTGGCCCCCCATCCCCGATGCTGCCCATGGTAAAAAATGTATCAAACTGTTCACCTTTTCCTGGTAGTCTAGTGGCCCCCCCACCCCAGTATGTAGTGCCCACTACCCCACTCCTTCCAATCCTTAAACACAGCCCGTGACCAGCATGGCCCACTTCTCACCTCTATGACTGGCCCCTGCTCCCCCAATCCCAAAACACAGCTGGCTACTAGCATGGTCCATCTCTCACACTCTCAACCAGCCACCGACTGAACTGTCACTGGCTGAGCACATACTGTACAGTACGTGCTCAGTCAGTGACAATTCGAGATGTGGCAGAGAGAGGTGAGAGGTGAGCCGCACTGGTCACCAGCTGTGTTTCTGGATTGGAGGAGGGGGAGCGAGCGGGCTGGTGGGCACTGTGACGCTTGGCCAGTTATGATTGCTGTATGATATTTGTAATATAAAAATATAGTAGGTGATTGTCTCACATGAGACAGCCTGTGCTCCTGGGTGACACCTCCCCCACCAGGTTTCAGTGAAGCTACTATGACAAGTGGCCTGAAACCAGGACGTAATTAAAAGACCAGAGAGACTTAATTAAGGGTCTCCTGTTTTTCTGTCTTAATTAGAACTGACCCAGCTGCCTGGATATAGGGCTCGTAAAGTTTTATGTTTCCTATAGGAAGAACATTTTATACCAACATGGTGCTAAAAGTTGTAAAACCCTTTGAATCTGCCTTGGGAACAGGAAACCACACAAGATCAAAAAGAAAATGTTTAATTAAGGAGTCATACTTAAGAAGTGCTTTTACTTCTGATGTGACATTATTTAACATACCTTCTGCTACAAAATCATGTTTGGAAATGTTTAATTCTAAAAAGGAGGAGCTAGATGACCCATCAAGGGGGTGGGAAGATGGAGTTGAAATGTATCATTGTAACTGGGGAATATGACATATCATTTTGGGACTCAAGAAAGACAGATCTCTAATCTAACTATGAGCACTACAGAGGTAATATGTTATAAAAAGTCTAATTGTATTGTGGTAGGAGTTTTTGTTTTGTAATATTCCTGTTCTTTTATGTGATTGTGAGCTCTTTGATATATTGTTCTGTGTTTACATTTTTCATAGTTTTATCATCTTTTAGTAAAATCTTTATTTGAAAGCTACTGCCTGGGTGTGTCTCAGTTCTTTTTGCACGTGACGTGTAGAGGGTTAAGACTGACACAAACTGTTCAAAAGCTTGATGGTGTTACCAAACTGGGAAAAGGTAAGAATATACCTAAGGTCTTTTTATAGAGTTTTAAGGGTTCATTTTGGAAGCCTGACTTGGTGCCCCTGGTGAAAGATTGTACCGCAATCCAGGAAAAGGGTACTTATCTGAGCCTGTACATTGGGTACACTAGCATAAGGTTCACAGGTTGAATTCCCCCAGAACTTGAGACTAAAAGTGATTCTGATCCAAAAGCAGACAGGAGGGTTACCCTGTCTGTTACCTGTTCACATTACTGTGCTTGGAGGTAGGCACTGTGGAAGCAGAGGGCGTGACCTGCTGTGTGTGTTTGTGACGGGCACTATCTGCTGGGGTGGGGGGCAACTAGACCACTAGGGAAAGGAGATAGTTTGATATGTTTTTACCATGGGTAGCTTCAGGGATCAGGCATGGGGGTCCACTAGACCACTAGGAAAGGAAGATTTAAAAAATATTAATGTAATGGGTGACATCTGGGATCGGGGGGGCACTAGACTACTAGGGAATGGGGTACATTTTATATATGTGTACAGTGGCGCATCGGGTAGCGGTGCTGCTGTACCACCAATGAAGGGGGTTTCATTTATTAGCAATTTTATGGGGTGACATCGGGGAGGGGGGCCACTAGCACAACAGGGACTAGAGTGGCGCATAGCCGCCTTGCAGCTAAACCCTCCTGGTGCACCGTCTGTTTGGTGCACCACCACGGTTGCTGCAAGCCATGGGACTTGGCCACTGGGACCCTGCCCGGTGGCGAATCAGGTGCAGAGGCCCTGGTGCACCGGGCTTTGGCGCAAGCTGCTGTTTGCCACAGCTTGTGCTGATCCAAACCCACTTTGTGAATTGGGCCTGAGATGTAGCCTCATACCTCGCAGTGCACCTGGAGCATGTGCATATCCCAGTATGAATGCACACCTTGGCAAATACAAATGCTTTCCAAATAAAGATATGGCTTTTACAAGTTGTCGTACCTTTATAGTTTTTAGAAACATAGACCGTGATGACAGAAAAAGGCCAACAGTACAGTCTGCCCACTGTAACCTATCTTACTCTGGGATGTACTGTCCATCCAGGGTCCTAGCCTTCCCCATTTACCCCTCTCATTACCCTCCCAGTTTCTTTCCTCCTGAGTAATCACCATATCCTTTACTCTTCCCCAACCATGCTTGAAATCATTCATGGTTTTAGCACCCACCACCTTTTCTGGTAAACTGTTCCACGGTCCCACCACCCTATCTTTAAAATATTTACTCATGTCCTTCCTGAACCTCCCTCCTGTTAGCTTCCACTTGTGCCCTTATGACCTTGAACTGTTATTGATATTAAATAATTCCCTATAATTCACCTTTTTTTTTTTTTTCTTTTCGGAACTTGAAGGTCTCTGTCATAGCTCCCCCTCTGGTCTCCAGTGAGTACATGTTCAGTGCCTTAAGGCTCTTCTCATAAGTCCTGCCTTGCTGGTCCTGAATCATCTTAGTTTCCCTTCACTGCTCTGTTTCCAACCTGTCTTATCTTTCCTGAGGTGATA
This sequence comes from Neoceratodus forsteri, assembly GCA_016271365.2. NCBI lineage: Eukaryota > Metazoa > Chordata > Ceratodontiformes > Ceratodontidae > Neoceratodus > Neoceratodus forsteri. The sequence goes on along the minus strand of CM057449.1, from coordinate 755,685,132 downwards.
ACTCCAGAACTGGGCACAGTACTCCATGTGAGGCCTCACCAAAGATCTATAAAGGGATAGTATTAACTCTTTTTACTTCTTTCAGTACTCCTCCTGATACACCCCAGCATCCTATTTACCTTACTGATGGCCTTAGAAACATAGAAACATAGACTTTGACGGCAGATAAGGACCACTTGGCCCACCCAGTCTGCCCATTTCCCTTCCTATTGGATAAACTGCAGATTCTAGTTAACCAACAGCCTACTTCTTGCAGCCCCCACTACAATTGCCTTATGTCTGTCCCATGCATGTTTGAATTCCCCCACTGTTTTAGACCCAACAACCTCCCCAGGAAGGCGGTTCCATGCATCCACCACTCTCAATGTGGAAAAAAAAATTCCTCACATTACCCCTGAGCCGTCCCCCCTCTATCTTTAATTTGTGCCCTCTTGTTCTTACACATCTCTTTTTTTGAAAGATGCTACCCTCCTGGACTTTGTTGATTCCCTTGAGGTACTTGAAAGTTTCTATCATGTCCCCCTGTCCCTTATTTCATCAAGGGTATACATATTAAGCTCTCTGTCTCTCTTCATATGGTTTCTGATGCAGACCCTGCACCATTTTAGTTGCCCTCCTCTGGACTGCTTCCATCCTGTCTATGTCCTTGCATAGATGGGGTCTCCAAAACTGCACACAGTATTCCAGATGGGGTCTCACCAACTGTCTGTACAGAGGGATAACCACTTCCCTTTTTCTACTTGTGATGCCCTGTCCTATGCATCCCAGTATCCCCCTGGCTCTCCTTACTGACTTCTCACATTGCTTACCCACCTTTAGGTCATCTGATATGACTACCCCCAAGTCCCTTTCCATTTTTGTTGTTGTTAGTACCTCCCCTGCTATTGTGTACTCTTCTCCTGGGTTTTTGTTTCCCAGGTGCATTACTTTGCACTTCTTTGCATTGAATCTAAGTTGCCATATGTCTGACCATTCCTCCAACCTTGCCAAGTCCCTTCTCATCCTTTCTACACCCCACTTGTGTATCAACTCTGTTACAGATCTTTGTGTCATCTGCAAAGAGGCATACCTTTCCCTCCAGACCCTCTGCAATGTCACCTATAAAGATGTTAAAGAGGACTGGACCCAGTACTGAGCCCTGAGGTACTCCACTATTAATCCCCCTTTCTTTGGAATGTGTTCCATTCACTATTACCTTCTGTGTCCTGTTGTGCAGCCAGTTTGCTACTCAGGCTACCACCCTGGAACCCACTCCCAGGCTGGCTAACTTGATCATTAGTCTTTTGTGCGGGACTGTGTCAAATGCCTTGCTAAAGTCTAGGTAGGCCATATCCACAGCCCCTCCCTGGTCTATTACTTTGGTCACGCAGTCAAAGAAATCAATTAGATTCATCTGACATGATCTTCCTGCTGTAAATCCATGCTGCTTTGGGTCCTGTGCCACGCTGGCCTCTAGGTACTCAACAATTCTTTCTTTCAGAAGTGATTCCATCATTTTCCCTACCACTGAGATCAAACTTACAGGTCTGTAGTTTCCTGCTTCTGCCTTGCTCCCACTTTTGTGAGGGGAATCACATCTGCCCTCCTCCAGTCCTCAGGTACCCCCATCCTCCCATGATTTGTTAAAAGTGTGGTCAGTGGTGTCACTAGGTCCTCCCTTAGTTCTTTTAGGATTCTGGGAATGAATCCCGTCAGGCCCCATTGCTTTGTCCACCTTTGGTTTTAGGGAGTTCTTTCAGAACTCTTTCTTCTATAAATGGACTGGTGTCAACCCCCTACCCAGAGTACTTCTGTTGTCTGGTTTAGGTAACTCCTTCTCATCTTCTTTTGTGAATACTGAGCAAAAGTATTCATTCAGTATTTCTGCCTTTTCACTGTCTCCCTCTGCCCACCTCCCTTCTCCTTTATTAATCTTCACTATTCCCCCCCTTAACCTTTCTATGCTCCCTAATGTACATATGAAAGGTTTTATCCACCTTCTTAACTGAGTTGGCTATTTTTTCCTCGGTTTGGGCCTTTGCTATTCTGACTGCCTTCCCCACTTGTTTCTGCTTTAATTGATACAGTTCCCTGTCATGCTCCTTCTGTGATTCCTTATATTTTTGAATGCAGCCTTTTTCTCCTTAACCTTCCCTGCCACCTCTTTTGAGAACCACAGTGTTTTTACTCCGCTTTGTTTTCTTTATTTGTTTCACACAAAGGCTTGTTGCCTCTATGATAGCAGTTTTGATTTTTCTCCATTGTTCTTCCACCCCTCCTTGTGGGCCATTTGCTAGTGCATTCCTCAGGTATTCACCCATTTTGCCAAAGTCTGCCCTTCTAAAGTCCAGTATCCTTGTTTTTGTATGGTTTGTCTCCATGGTCGTGCTTATTGTGAAGCACACTGTGCAGTGGTCACTTGTTCCCAGACGTCTACTGACTTCTAAATTTGTGATCCTCTCTCCGTTTGAGAGTACCGGGTCTAGTATTGCTCCCTCCCAACTGGGTTTCAACACTAGCTGTCTAAGGCCTGCCCCCTGCAGGGCATCGAGAATGACCCTGCTCTTGGATGTGGCTGCAGTACATGTCATCCAGTTAACATCTGGCATGTTCAGGTCCCCCATCAACAGTATTTCCCCTTTTTCAGCCATTTTGAGAATGTCTTCTATCATTGTCTTGTCCGTTTCCTCCCCTTGAGATGGGGGTCTGTATACAACCCCTGTGTGGATTGTGATGCCATTCCCTGTCTCCAAGGTGACCCAGAGTGCCTCTTGTCTTCCCCCTTTACTTTTTAGTTCTGTAGCTTTGATCCCTTCCCTTATGTATAGAGCTACTTCACCTCCTCTTTTACCCTCCCTATCCCTTCTGTAGACTGTGTACCCCGGTATGTTGACATCCCACTCATGGTTCTCCATGTACCATGTTTCCGTGACTGCCACAATATCCAATTTTTCATCTTCCATCAGGGCTACTAGTTCAGGAAGCTTGTTTCCCAGACTACGGGCATTGGTACTCATTGCCCTCCATTTAATGTTGGCTTTATCCTTTTTTCCACCATCCCTGCTCTTATTGCCCTTGTGTATTTTTCCATTTACCCCTGTCCTGCCCTCTGATGAGCTCTGTACCTCAGTGTTTACCTTACTATCTGCCATGTTTTGTGGGGGGAGGCTTGAAATTTCCTGCCTCTTATCAGCACCTTCCCCCTTGGCTAGTTTAAAAGCTTGCCAAGGAAGCATTTAAACCTGTCACTTAGGAGCTTGGTTCCCTTCATGGACAGATGCAGACCATCGTGCCAGTATAGACCTTAATCTCTCCAGGTGTACCCCCAGTCCCCAATGAAGCCAAGGCCCTGTGCTCTGCACCAGTTTTGCAACCATTCATTGAACTGCATGGTGTGCAGTACCCTAGCCTCACTCCTGCCATGGACTGGCAGCACCTCTGAGAAGGTAACCGTGCTTGCTACCTGTTTGAGTCCTCTCCCCAACTCCACAAATTCATCCTGCACTGCACTGATTCCATGCCTAGCTAGGTCATTTGTCCCAAGGTGGACAATGATGTCTAGTACCCTCTTCTGTAATGCTGCTTCTGCAATCATGAGAATTCGCTTCTTGTCCCTCCAAGCCATGGCACCAGGCAGGCACCTTACTTCCCTCTCCTCTCCCTTCCCCAGTTCTACCCCCTAACAAGTGAGTCCCCTATCAGAAGCTGTTTCCTTCCCCTGTGGTGTCCCTTGCCACCCTTTTGTGGGTCTCCCTTGTGGATGTCCTCAGCATTCTTCTTGGTCTTCACTGAGGGTGCCATCATAGAGGAACCTTGCTCTGCCAGACTGGCATATGATTTGTGTAGAGGTACAACTGGGGCTTCGCCTCTGTTCCACCACCCGCACCCTCCCAGAACCCACTGTGGTCCAACTGCTCTTCACACATGGCAGCCTCTGAGGCAGTGGTTTGTGGAACGGGTGCTCTTTGGGTGGGGGAGGCCTCCTTAGTCCTTGCCAGTTCAGCCTGGAGGTGGGCAATCTCCTCCCTCAGAGATGACAGTTCCCTGCAAATAGGACAGCAACGCAGTTTCCAGAATGTCTCCCGGAAAACTGCTGCCCCACAGCCAATGCATTGCGCCACTCCCCACATGTCCCTCTCCCTTATAATATACAATATGATATATAATTTTTTTTTCTCTTGGTGGTGTGTACTTACCCTTTATGCACTGTTGTGGGTTATTAAGAATATGACAGTTCTGCCCCAAGACCTGTTGAGGAAGTGATGTCAGAACTTTGGCTATAAAGGAAATGCCAGGCCTGGGGGGGTGGGTAGTCCACAACCACAAGTGACTGTTAGAAACAATCAAATACACCACTGCTCCACCACCCTGGTGAGTACTGCCCTTTATAGTAATTCAACTAACCTCCAGTAACTTATTTAAAATAGTTTCTGTCCCAAAATCCTAGTAGTCAATCCATCTACCCCCAAGGGACAACCAAGATGCAGTATTCAAACCCTTGTGAAGTTACTTCCAAGATAAGCAGAGTTTGCAAACTCCTTATTCAACTCCTCAGCCACCTGTAAATTATTTAAAAATAGTTTAACTGTCAGAAAATCCTAGTAGACAATCTAGCTACCTCCAAGGGTCTACCCAAATACAGTATTTAAATCCTTCTGAAGTTACTCACAAGATAAACAGAGTTTGCAAGCCCCTTCTTGGTTAAACACTAAATATGTAAATAAAAAGCAATTACCAAGGGTAGTTAGTTTCACCTCCCACAGAATTGAGCAAAAGCGCATGTTGTTTCAGATATCAAGTGCAATATAGAATTTCCCACACAGCTCACACTGGCTTTTTTTTTTTTTGAGGATGTCACTGGTGATAACTCCCAGGTCTTGTTCCTCAGCCGTAGTGCTAAGTCTTATCCCCCCCCCCCCAGTACTCAGTCCTGGGGTTCTTGTTCCCTAGGTGCACTACCTTACACTTTTTAGCATTGAATTTTAACTACCAAATCTTAGAACACCTCACAGGCCTTTGTAGGTCACTTTACATTTCTCTGATTCCATCATTACTATCCACCCTCCCACAGAGCATAGTGACATTAGCAAAGAGACACAGCCTGCCCTGGATTACTTCTCCAATGTCATTGATGATTGTGTTGAAGAGGACTGGGCCCAGGACAGATCCCTGTGATTGCCCGTTCATGACCTCCCTCTCCACTGACCTGACTTGGTTAACTGCAACTTTCTGCTGCTTCCCCACCTTATTATGTCCCTAGCCACACACTGATCCTCATTTTTTTTTCTTCACCAAGCATCTGTGAGGCACCAAGTCAAAAGCTTTGAAGTAGAAGTAGAATAAATCCATGGCATAGCCCCTATCCAGTGCCCTTGTCACCCATTCAAAGAAGACTGTCAGGTTTGTCTGACAAGTCCTCCCTGCCACAAACCCTTGCTGTTTACTACTCTGGAGACCATTGCTCTCCAGATAAAGCATGAGGTCCTCTTTACCCAGTGACTCCATCAGTTTCCCCACAACTGAGGTAAGACTGATAGATCAGTAGTTCCCTGCTTGTTCCTTTGCCCCCCCATGGAGCAGAACTATGTCCACCACCCTCCAGTCCATCAGTAGCAACCGTCGTATGTATTGAGGTACTGAATGGCACAACCAGTGGTTCAGTCAGTTCTGCTGCCAGTTCTCTGAGCACCTTCAGGTGCATCCGATCTGGTCCCAGGGCTTTACCTTTTGGCAGCCATCCCTTTCTGGATCTTTTCTTGTATAGATACTGGTTGGCCCATATCTAGGATCCCCTTTGTGTCCTCTTTGAATCCACACTCTGGCAAGAGCCTGTCATCTTCCCTAGTGAGGACAGCAAAAGTAATCATTTAGGATGGTGGCCTTTTGCATGTCCTCCTCTATCACCCACTCCCTCCTGATAGCCTAACAATTCCCCCCTCCTTTTTTATGAATGTACCAAAATAATTGTTTTTCTCTGCTCTTGTCCCCCTCTGCAGCATACAGCTCTGTGTCTGCTTTTGTCTCCCTAACTTCCCTCTTTGCCTTCTTATTTCTTAGTAAATATTCTCCACTTTCTCTCTCCCCCCGTGCTTTTCATTGCATCTTTAGAAGGCCCTTACCACTTCCCTGAACGTGTTCCTTTTGGTTACCATTCTCGCATAACTTGGATGACTTGAGAAGTGCCCCCTTTATTGCTTCATCTCTCTTCCACACCTATTAGCTTTCAACCATGACTAACTAGTCCTGACCTACTCATTCAGCCTGTTGAAGTCTGCTTGTCTTGAAATCAAGAACCTCAGCTCTCTGTTGGGGGTTTTCTGGTCCCAAGGACCAGTTAGAACCAAATGGAGTTGTGGTCACAGTTCCCTAGTAGCTCACTTACTCGCATAACTCCTACCACCTCTGAGCTGGTGAACACCACATTGAGACTGGCCTACTGCCTGGTGGGTTCCTTAACTAGCTGAACCAGTAGATGGACAAGTGGGTCCTGGAAGTAGTAAGCCAGGGACTGGCCCTCAACTTCAAAAAATTTCCAAAAAGAAGGGCCAAGTCTTTTCTACCTGCATCAGTCTCAGAAACCCTTGCCCTAGAGGCAGAGGTTTCCTCTCTTCTAGCTCTCAGTGCTATAGGGAAGGTTCCTACTCAGCACAAGGGAAAATGATTGTATTCCAGGTACTTCCTTACCCCAAAGAAAACAGGGGAGTGGTGACCCATCCTAGACCTAAGGTATCTGAACAAACACATTTCAAAGCCCAAATTCAAAATGGTAACTCTGGGAATAATCCTTCCCTGTCTAAGGCCAGGGGATTGGCTAGCATCTCTGGACCGCAAGGATGCCTACTTCCATATTCCTATCAGGTGCTCCCACAGAAAATACCTCAGGTTTGAGTTGCCTGCAGGCCATTACTAATTCAAAGCCATGCCATTCGGTCTAACATCAGCTCCAAGGGTGTTCATAAAGTGCCTTGCAGTAGTGGTGGCTTACCTCAGAAGACAGGGTATCACCACCTTTCCGTATCTGGATGAATGGCTGTTAGTGGGTCAGTCTCATTTACAGGTCAAGTCAGCTCTTCAAACTACCCAGGACCTACTCAGCTCCTTGGGTTTTCTTCTCAATCTTCCAAAGTCTGTACTCGAACCAGTTAAACTTCTCACCTTTTATAGGCATATAGTTGGACACTGTACAAGCAAAAGCCTTCCTTCCCCTGGCGAGGGTAAAGGCCATAGTGGATCTCGCTTCCTCCTTTTGACCTCAGGTCTCCCGCCCAGCAAGACAGTTCCTTCAGCTCCTGGGCCACATGGCAGCTTCCATGGCAGTGGTGCAGGGAGCAAGGTTCCAGATGAGGGACATTCAGTTTCATCTGAGGACTTTTTGGTCTCAAAAGAAGGATTCACTTACCAAGCTGATTCCAATGACTCAGACTCTGGTCCAAGCTCTCCAGTGGTGGCTGGACCAGGACAACCTCAGTCAAGGGTTCCATTTCTCCCTCAAGTCCCATCAGTAGTTTTAACTACGGATGCTTCTCTCCTAGGGTGGGGAGCCCACCTGGGAGCCCTGACAGCTCAAGGGCTCTGGTCTCCACAAGAGTCTCTCCTTCATATCAATCTCCTGGAACTCAGGGCAGTTTTCCTAGCCCTGCAGAGCTCTCTGATTCAGTCAAGGGCAAGGTGGTCCAAGTCGGAATGGACAACACCACCACCACAATAATGGTACATCAACAAGCAGGGAGGCACTCGGTCCTCAGCCTTGTGCACAGAAGCCATGAAGCTGTGGTCTCTGGCCTATTCTCTTTAGACTTCTCTGGTAGCAGTTCACCTTCCAGGGAAGGACAACATATTAGCAGATGCTCTGAGCAGAATTTCACAGGGACACCACAAATGGTCCCTGGATCCTCACATACTGAAGGTCATCTTCTCCAGGTGGGGCACTCCAGAGATGGATCTCTTTGCAGCACCAGACAATCATCAACTTCCTCTGTTTTGTTGCAGACCTTCAGTCCTGGGGACGGTTCCCCAGGATGCTCTCTTTTTGGACTGGAAGGGCAGGTTTCTCTATGCCTTCCTTCCCTTCCCTCTGCTGTTCAGAGTTCTGATCAAGATCAGGACTCAACCCTGCACAGTGATACTGGTGGCTCAAGATTGAGCCAGATAGCCTTGGTATCCTTTACTGCTGTCCTTGTCAGTGTCACGTCCCCTGTCTCTGCCCAGGACATACAATCTCCTGTCCTCCTCCCAGGGGCGGATCTGGTACCCCAATCTCCAGTCTCTCCATCTCAAGGCCTGGCTCTTGAAGAGTTAGAATATGCAGCTCTACATCTTTCTCAGGGAGTTCTGGATATTCTGAAGGTCTCTAGGAAACCTTCCACTAGAAAAACTTACCACTCCAAATGGAAAAGGTTCAGTATTTGGTGCTCTCAGAAAGGCATCCTGCCTGATTCTGCAGACATTTCCACAACCTTAGACTATCTAGTTCATCTTAATGGTTTAGGCCTTAGGCCTGCCACTCTGAAGGTTCATCTAGCAGCTGTCTCTGCATTCCTCAGCAGGAAAGGGCTCTTCCCTGGCATCTCATCCTGTTTTCTGAAAGTTTTTCAAAGGTCTGGTTCACATTAACCCTCCCTTTAGGGAGCCCACTCCGCCTTGGGATGTTAATGTCTGCATAGCTCAGCTAATGCAGTCACCCTTTGAACCTCTGGCTTTGGCCGAATTGAAGTACTTGACCTGGAAAACAGTGTTCCTGGTAGCTATTACTTCTGCCAGGAGGATTAGTGAGTTACTGGCTCTGTCAGTGGAACCTGACTTCATCTCCTTCCATAGGGACAAAGTAGTCCTCAGAACCAATAGGAGGTCCTTCCCCAAAGTGGTTTCAGATTTTCATCTGAACCAGTCTATATCTCTCTCTGTGTTTTTCATTGACCATTCTTCTTCAGGTGAAAGAAGGTTACACAATCTGGACATTAAGAGGGCCCTTAGCTACTACATTGAGCATACTAAGGCACATAGAAATGACTGTCTTCAATTGTTTCTCACTTATGGTGAAGTGGGAAAGGGTAAGCCTGCCACTAAGAGAACTGTTGCCAGGTGGATTGTTTCTTATATACAATTTTGTTATGACAAGTTGTATAGGACACCCCTTCAGGCCTGAGGTCTCACTCGACCAGGGGTACAGCTGCTTCTCTTGCTGCAGCCAGAGATATACCTTTGTTAGAGATCTGTAAAGCAGCCACCTGGAAAACAGTACATACTTTCACCAAGCATTACTCCCTGGACATCCAGGCTAGGAGTGATGCTAGGTTTAGTATAGCAGTACTGCAGAGCTTCTTCCCAAAGTAGGTTCTGCATTCCCTCCTCCATAGGGAACTGCTTGGTAGTCTGCATTATGTCTGAATACAGCAAGACTTCATGTTGTTGGAAGAAAAAAGTTACTCACCATGATAATGTTGTTTCTTCTAATGGAGTCTTGCTGTATTCAGACCCCCCCCCCCGCCTCCCCTCTCAGGACCTGGTTTTGGGAAGTGGGCTGGCAGGTACAGTGTTGCACCTCAGGGGTGTACCTTGTACCCTCCCTCTTGGGTGGGGAAGATGTTGATGTTGTTGTTGTTGTTGTTGTTGTTGTTATGTTTTTCTGGTGTTTTACTAAATATTGTCACTACCTTTCCTTCTTGGGTTCTCGACTTGAGTCTTTTGGGGCCCAAGAAGATATATTTTGCCCTTTGGCTATATTTGAACAATTTCCATACTTTAGTTACTTAGCTTGTAAGAATCTGACGGTTACACTGGGAAGTACCACAGACAGAGGTTTGAAAACTGAGCTCGAGCTCAACGTTCTATGCTTCTGCATAGAGTTAACTCTTTCCTCTCCGGGGCAGTTCAAGTGCTGGGGCTAACTGCATTATGTCTGAAAACAGCATGACTCCGTTAGACAAAACTACATTACTATGGTGAGTAATTTTTTCATTTATTACCATGAACATCAGACAAAATATCCCAGCCTGATATGTTTTTGAATTACTTCCTTTTTCAAAGGCTGGGGGACAACAGAGACGCCAGCTCATATATAGGTAATAATATTAATATTATGGCATAATATTGCCATGTGATCTATGACAACCTCTGACTCGCAATATGTGGTTAAAATCTCTGGCATTTTAAAAATAACTTTTAATTCAAGTATTAAAAACTAATTAGCTATCTATATCTCTGAAAAACTCCACATTGTAAGTGTTAGTGCTGCATATATCATGTTACCATCCTAATAATTTAGGCAAGAAGTGGGGGGGGGGGGCTATACATGAGCTGGCATCTCTGTTATCCCCAGCCTTTGAAAAATGAAGTAATTCTGAAACATGTCAGACTGGGACACTTTGTCTAATGTTCGTGGTAATAAATATGTTTTTTAACTAAGTTCTGCTTGTTGTGGCATCCTTCTGATGGGTTTGGTGTGTGCTTGGAAATTTTGAATAGCTTCTGTCAAGTAGTTCCTGAAGCACCACCTTTCCATGTGTGCACTCCTTAATCCGGGATTCTTCACTGAGCTCTCTGGCCATCTCTTCCTCTTGCCCTGGTGGTCTGTAGATCACTCCCAAGCATAGTTTCTTGTCTGAGGCCACCGTGAGTTGCATCATTGCTCATGAATACATTAATGGTTGATAGAAATACAGCAATACTTATGGCAGATAACCAATACTGGGTATGGTGTGGGGGAAACTGGATTACAAGGGGCATGGTGGGTAACAAAAGGGCACTATGAATAACTAGTATAATACCAGAGTTTTCCCTTTAGATTGTTTACTGACATCTGTCCATCACTCCTATAGAACACACATTCCTTACAATTCTAAGACAGTGACATCACCAGCTTAAATCGCTGTACTTTCTGTTGTAAGGTACACCATAGGATAGTTAGGATTATGGCATAGTATACATATTCTCCACTTCTAGCTTATGTCAATATCAATAATGGATTGAAAGACAGTATAACAAGACATATATCGTAATGTTACTAGTCATTGGATAGGGGGCTTCTGTCATATGTTTAGTTACCTCCCCACACTTGTGTTACTGGTAGGGTGGTGGGAATTATTATATGTTTGGATGAAACTAGGTTTGTGGAGGCATCAGCTGGTAAGCGCCTCCACAGACTTTTGAACATGCCAAGTCATCTGTATGCAAGGCACATTCCTGTCTTGCTTTAATGCATATGCACTAATAGGATAGTGCCACACTAACTGAGCCTTGCAGTGTGGCGCTTTCAAGACTCCTCTACTGTCCAAGTGCAGACTACAGTAAGTGTGACACTAATGCTATTAGCATGGCACTAACTCCTTGAATATTGTTCCAATTGGGGGCTGAGTATACATTATTCTTTAAACAGCAAAGTAAGTTATTTCGCTTTCAGTTAGTGATTTACACCTTGACACAGTTGGATGTTTTGCGATGCAGTATTGGCCACTGCTAAGCAATCCAGATCACAAATTGGTTATTTCTTGTTGCAGGATATGTAGTACCAGAGAAAGGAAGTGTGTCTGGGAACCCCAGGACCAATGATGTGAGCCTGTAACTCAGTGGTTAGAGCACTGGCAGGGTATTCCGGGGACCTGGGTTAATTTCTCCCAGGTCACATTACTACTTTCTGTTTTTAAATTTTATGCTTATTAGTTTTTATAAGTGGAACTTGCAAATTGATTCACAGTAGTAAAGCATACTATACATTGTTCGCTACATACATTACGTATTTCAAGTAGAAGTTATTCTACACAGTCTGTTGCATCACAGTGTGGTGCAGTCACACTAAGAGCATTATGCCCAAGTGGGTCTAATATCAATAAAAGATGACCAGCTATTCACCAAGAAGCATCAGACCCTAACATTTAAAACTTAGTTTTTCAAACATCCCGTGAACAAGCCTCAGTGCAATTAAGGGTCCTATAACCGCATTGTGAAAGAAAAACTTGTTTTGTTAACTATGTAAAACCTGTAAGCACCCCTGTATTTACCACAAATTACTAATGTAAAAGCAACATATAAGCTTGATCAAAGGATCTGCTAAAAACAACAAACTTCCTGTTTTTGTCATATAAAAGTATTGTAACTGTATTTTTGCTAACAAAAGCAACTTTAAACATTTACAAAACATTCCGGACGTCGGTAAGTGGTACATTACACTGCACTGCTTCCAGGCTTCACCCTTGTAGGCCATGATAGGATTACTTATGAAGTGTGCTCTAAAGATGACCAACTTGTAAGGGAAAATATATCCTGCAGGGCGATAATGGGGGATGAGAGACCATAAACCCAGCCACAAGGTCGGTGCCATTAGCATCCGTTATTAGGCCCAGTCAATGAAAGTCCCAAACATGGAGGGAAAAAGAAAGCATTAACACAACTTTTTCCCAGGCAGTGCCAACATACATTTAAAGAGAGTTTGGTTACCTAATCTCAGACTGGTCTCCCCCTAAATCCTATACATATAAGTAGCCCATTTACAGAGATTAAGCCTGGTGATCAGTCTTCTTCTCCTCCCTGTGTGGCATCTGCTTGCGGTCCAAAGTCTTTTCTAATCTTCATAAGGAGTGCTGCTGTTTCTTGTGGGACCCCAAAAAGATAAGCTCTGTAAACTTCAGCTTCGCCAGTTACGGAAGGCTATGTGAAATACCCTGTTAAAGGAGTGAGGAATGAATGCCATTGAGTGCTTTGCAACATGAATGCATTCCAAAGCACAAGTCTGGGGATAAGGATATTTTTTGCCTGTCATCCATTGTCACTGGTCCCAGTTTCCATTCTGCCCCCAGTATCCTGTCCCTGTCCAAATGATGTGAAAGGATCATCAGCAGCATTCTTGATTCCCTTGGATCTGGTTGTTGCTCTGAGTAGTGTAAACCAGCATACCTTGCACACAAATGCCTTTGTGTCCACAGCCAGCCAGTTCTGCATGAAAGGAGCTGGATCATCACTTTCAAAAGTTTCAGGCATTCTGACCACTCTCAGGTCAGCAGCTTTAACTTGATTCTCTACATTTTCAAGTCATAACCTAAGGACTTCAGTGCTCCCTTCACATCACTTGATGATCCAACCTGCTGTCCTATCTTACCACCACCTTCAGCAATAGTTTTCCTTGGGTTCCCCATTACACAAATTAATATTTCTACAATCAAACTTTGCCCAGGACATCAAGAAACAAAATGGTGTTAAGGAAATGATAAATTATGAGGTTTGATGTTTGTAAAATCATCTTTCTCTTTATGGTCACAAGGTGCTTGAGAACTATATGTCCTACTGCATTAGTGGCTGACCAAGCCCCCCACATTCTTTCTTTCTCACTACAGTTTGTGATTTACATTTTGTTTGCTTACTGATGTAATAATCTTTTGTGAGAGTCTACTTTGGATCCATCTACAGTCTAGATTATGTGAACATCCTTGAATTTAATCTCTGCCTCCTCTTATGGATATTTGGTGGCAGTGCAGGTCTTTCAAGGGTACCGGTACCCACGACAATTATCATACCAGAATATGACTCTGCTCTACTGGTAAAACAATACATGAGTTCATAAATGTGTTTTCTTTACATTTAAAGTTATGTTTCGTAAAACAATTATGAAAACAAAGTTCACTTGCCATCTTAACTCTATCTTACTAATTTTATTTTAGATGCAGCACATGATGGGGAGAGAGGAGAAATGCCAACAGTTTCCAGTACCATAAACCTGTCAGGTATACTATGAGCTTCATATTTGCCTAGCATACCTGTATTTTTAATGTCTATGTTTTTGCAACCCTATTGTTTTTTTGAGCATGCTTGGTATTGTGTATTATATAACATTATTATTTTTCTTGTTTGAGGTTGTTTCATAACATTGGTTGGCTGTCGGGGTACAAAAATAATCTGGCCTTGGGGACTCAAATGTTTCCACTGTTAAGTGCTGTGTGTTGCATTTGAAATAAACATTGTATGAATGCCAGTTATGTTGATGTTAACAGTACTACTTGCCTGCAGTCTTACCACCTTTAATCCTGATCCAGTCAGATCTCAGAAGCCACAGTAAGCAGAATTGGGACTGGCAGGTGGGTGATCTCCAAAGCACACGAGTCTCTTCAGGAAGTGGTGTTAGTATCTTTGCATAGGGCAGTCTCCACTTAAGTAACTACATTGATACCCAGCATGGTGTTAGGTGGGCACTGTGCTGTTCTGAGCCACTACAGCAGCACCAAATCTTGCTCCACTGACTAGTGTGTGCCCGACTAAAAGACGTTACCATACCACCAGGTAGTATTGGGACTGGAAAACCCTGGACTGGTTTGGCAATCACAGTGTCATCAGGGGGAGAGGAGTGCATGGGAAAGGAACCATTTTAAAGCTGTACATACAATCTTTGGAAAGTGCTTAAATTATGCACATGTAAATATTAAAAATGTGTGGCAACTAAGGTTTAATAAAAAGAAATGCAACATCAGGCACATGGGGAGCAGGAACCCTGGAGCAAGCTACAGGTTAGTGGGAGAGCTGTTGGCAGTTACTAAGGAAGAGAGGGAATTGGGGGTCATAATCACAGATGACCTGAAGGCCACAAGGCAGACAACCAAGGAGGTGGGGAAGGCCACTGGGATGTTGGGCTGCATTGGAAAGGGAATCACAAGCTGAAGGAGGGAGGTGATAGTTTCACTGTACAGGACCCTGGTGAGGCCTCACTTTGAGCACTGTGTCTAGTTCTGGAGGCCACACCTTCATAAGGACACTGACAAAATAAAGACAGTGCAGAGGGTGACCAAAATGGTGAAGGGTCTACATTACAAGCCTTATGAGGAAAAAGTCAGAGACCTTGATTTGTACACACTGGAGCAAAGGATGGAGAGAGGTGACAGAAACTTTCAAATACCTCAATGGCATGAACAAGGTGGAAGGGTGTACAGCATATTTCAATGTAAAAGTAGTGCCAGAAAAAGAGGGTGTGATACGAGACTGCTGGGTGGCTGCATAAGGGGTATGTCAGGAAGTTCTTTTTTATAAAGAGGGTGGTGGATGCATAGAATAGCCTGCCCCAGGAAGTGGCTGCCTGTACAGTGGCAGGCTTCAAACATGCATGAGACCGGTATAAAGGAATATTAGAGATGGGATGAAAAAAGCTAAAGCCAGTGACCAGATAGGGTCACTGGCCGCTTCATCGGGTAGCATAAACAGGCAGACTGGATGGGCCTGGCGGCCCTTAGCCGCTGACAGTATCTAGGCATCTATGTATCTGTATATAAGTGCAGTAGTGAAATGTGTAATATTCTGCAATAGTCAAAGTGCAAAATTAATACCAATGCAAGGATTAAAAAGTTAATGTAGTAAATAGTGGATTCTCCAATGCTCAAGCCCAGTAGTTGTGGGAAATCTGGATCCATGGAGCACAAAACATCAGGTGCTAGAGGTAGCAAAATGCTTCATGTCCGCTGCACTCTGAAACAGAGAAAACAATAGAAATTCATGTAAGAGCAGCAGATATGTGGAATCATTATACACAAACAGCAATACTCAATAAGGCCAGCATTTCATTTCTTTTAACTTCAGGAATAATGTTATTGAAAGTTAAGAGAGATTGTACAGAGTAGCACTGTAGATATGTCCACATATTAGGGTACAAAAAAAAAAATTCAGTATAATTTCATGGCTAACTTAATTATCTGATCATTACATGCCTGATGTAGAAGGTCAAAAATGTCCCAAAGGTCCATAAATGAAATAATCATGTAGCACTGGATAACTCTCCTTGTAGCAAGTGTAGCACTGGAAACACCATGCTGCTATTATCATGTTATAATTTCAGGACCTTGTTCATAATAAAGAAAGAAAGATACTTATGGAGTTGAAATAATGACCAAGAAAGTAAGTAAAAAAGGGTTCTTATTGGATATACCGTAGTGCTAATCACACAGAATGTTACCGTACTATGAACTGCTTTAGCCTATTAACATAACAAAGTTAGTAAAAGGTAAGGGGAAATGTTATCAAACTGGGTGAACATAGGTGCCAGCCCCCAACCCCCACATTGCCAGTAGACACTAGAAATGGCACAAGCTCCATATATTCATTAAGACAACGTCTTGTCAAAGCCCGAAAGGAGTAAATCCAAAAGAAGTCACAGTTTTGCTCAAGATCGCCCCCCCCGTTGATCTAGTCCCTCTTTTTTTTTTTTAATATCACAAAATTTAAACTTGCATCTCTTATGTTTTCTTTGTTACTGTCCTCCCTTGTTATGCTCCTGAAGTATTCCCCAATGCGGATTTTGAATGGCCTGGTTGTTTTATGTATATAAAAACCTCCACATTCAAATATTCCAAGATGTACAATGTTGGAAGTAACACAGTTGATGAAAGAGCTTATTTCAAAAGTATGGGAGAGGCCAGCGACCAAGGCCTATCATTTCTCACTTCTTGAACTATTTCCATACAGAATTAATACTGAAATGAGCCAGAAAAATGGGGAAACTTCAGTGGCAAGAGTTTAATATTTCTGTCTACAGAGATTTTTCAAAAGATTTAACCATCAGAAGGAAGGCCTACAATCCACTTAAACCAATCCTCCACCAAAGAAGCATTAAATTTGCTCTACGTTACACCGCGACACTACGCCTTTTCTCAGGCTCTTCCTTCAATGATTTTGAAACCCCTGATGCCTTAGCCAAGTATCTGGAGGTCCAGCAGCAATTGGCAACCCAAACACAGCTTTGGTATCCGCATGAAGGGTGGACGACGAGGTACAGAAACATGGGGAAAGTGTTGCCGAACTCGCAGCCCCAAGCAGCAACGCTGCAACTGATTTGACCCCAAAGCAATCAACACAGCTGCAAGAGAAGCTTCTGTCGGGGCATTATTCTTCAAGACTTTCATGCTGTTCTAGTGAAGTTTCACCCCAAACACCCCAAGCTGCAGCCTCTCGCCTTCAAATCAACCCCTCTATTCCCTTGAGCAATAAGTTTGCTGTCTTGGAGGATGACATGCGCTCATCTAGGATGACATGCGCTCATCGCAGGAGGATCTTTCCCAGCACATTTCAGACGAACATCCCTCTAATTTGGGCCCTGTGCCTCGGGGATGTATTTCTGCCAATACTTCTTGGGCAGAAGTTGTTGCAAGTTCCCCCTTCAAGTCTTTAGAGCCGCACAGAAAGAAACGTAGGGCAAAGACCAAAAGCAAGAACATCAATAGTCACAATCCTGCTAATAAATTTAAGGTGTCATGAGCTTATATGGTCAGTAATATGGTCACAGCTGCTATATCTTGGTAGGTTTTGCTTCCAGGATACTTAAAGGGAGTGCCAGTACACTTTTTCTGCCTAGCCACCCACTCTACAGTCTATGCTACCTGGTTGTTTTCACTCCCAGTGGGTGCAGAAAGCAAAGGCTGCACATCGTGGCGCGATCAATTTACTTTTTGTTGCAGTGTTTAAATGAGCAGCTTAAAGGTTTTCAAGGGAACTTTGGTATATCAGCAATGCTTTTCTAATCCATTATTTTAGTGTTAGATCTTATACATTACCTCACTAAACAGGTTCTCTGTATCTAGCCTTTTACTCTCCAGTTTAGCAGTGCATCAGGTTTATAGTCTTTTTTTGGCTGTTCAGTTGCATATCTTCAATCGGTATGCATCCTGATTATTGCCTTTTCTTTTTTCACATGTGAATTATTATATGTTACAAGGCAATTTACCCCTTCCCTCTCCTGATGACAGGTTCTCAAGTATTATTGGCAACTACATTTAATCTGTCTCCTTCCCTATGCTCCATTATTCTTACTACCTCCTGTTTGCAATATGGAACTGTCATTAGCACTCAAAGAGGTGGGCTATGTTTGGTGTACTGTTGCAAAGGATTGTCAAGCTACATCTTCCTTATGCTCCTTATTTTACTTGAAGCCTACAGATATTATAGAAATCCACTGCTGTGTGGTCCCTCCTGTTTTGGGGCTCACTGGGCCTAGTCTTTTAGACCTAGTCACCCCATATAACACCTAGTTAGGCGATTTTCGAGTAATCAGAACTGATCTTTACTATGACTATCTCTTCTGTCCACAGTTATCACCGAAGCCTTTACCTCTCCACATAATCTCGATTTGCATTTGACTCAGGGCGTAAGGGCTTAAATTGACCTCCCCTTTCCTCTTTCCCCCTCAATATTGTATTTATTGTGTACTTATTCTGTTGCACTGCAAAGTATACTTAGAGTCACTCTAATGTGGTAATGATCTACTTTTCCTTTTATATTTGTTCATTTGCATTCCACCTGGCTCCCTCAATTCCTTGTTCTATGTCTAGGCTGTACTGGCATCTCTTATATGGTTCTTTAATTTACTGTTATTTTGAATTGGTATATCTTGTACTATTACTACTAATGTTTATAAATAAGTTATGGTGTTTAGCTTTATCCTTATACCTTGTCCTTTTAACTTAAAATGAAGCTGAGGTTATTACAGTCCCCTGCCTTTCTTGGTATTGTTCTCTTTCATTTTAGCTTATCAGGAATACTTACTTTATTGTATTACTGGGATCAGACTTAGGTTTGGGCTGATATTTATAACCGGTCCTCCCTAGTCTCCTCTCTACATCGACGCCCCAGAGTGTGGTGAGAGAGAGACAGTCTCTTAGCCAGTTGGCTGACTCATATCTCCTCACACCCATAAAACGTTTTCTTCGTTATTTAGCTTACTAGTATTGTTGCTGTTGTTGTTAATGACTTTTCTCCTTTCCCTTCTCTGTTGTAACTTTAATAAGATATCTGTGCTACTCATGTATCGTATATCTCACTTTTTTGGCTTGAACGTTAATGCCACACTCTGCATATACGTAAGCTCTCTATATTGTATTCTGATCATCCTCTGCCTCATTTATTTGTCCCTTCACACTTCAGCGATTATTCTCTTTCTTTAATACTAACAATGTGAATGACATACTTTTATATACATGTAATGTGAAGGGACTTAATTCTCCTTGTAAGCGGAAGCAAATTCTTTCACATCTCAAAAAACATAAAACACAAATTGCTTTCCTTCAAGAAACAAAATTATTAGCAGAGGATGTTCATAGACTTAAAAAAGATTGGGTCAGTCAGATGTACGAATCATCCTATAACTCAGAAAAAACAAAGGAGTTGCTATTCTTTTTCATAAGAGTCTCAAATGGTCCCCTGTAAACTCTGTTTCCATTACTGATGGCAGATGGGTGATGGTCAAACTGAATACCAACTCTGGTCCTCTTATGCTTGTTAATGTCTATGCACCCAACTCAGATTCCCCAGAGATTTTCATAATTTAGCTCAGCAGATTCTATCCTTTAACACTGATAATACACCAGTTATTCTTGGAGGGGATCTTAACTTAGCATTAGAAGCCAGCATTGACAGAAGTAGCCCCACTACAGAGGCCCATCCTAGAAGTAATAAAGCCCTCTCATTACTAATGCAAGATGTTGGATTAGCTGATGTATGGTGCCTCCTTCACCCCTGTGATCGAGAATTTACTTTTCACTCCTCTCTAAATAAGACATACAGTAGAATTGACTACTGGTTAGCTTCTCCTGTTATAATGGAAAAAACTATTGATTCATCCATCTCTCCCATCATAATCTTGGACCATTCCCCTGTCAAATTGCAACTTTTGTGGGGCCCATTATGACCTAAATCTTCTTACTGGCAGCTGGACCCTCTCCTTCTTAAGGATTCCAGTTTCTTACCCATGATCAAAGCACAAATTCAGGACTTCCTCTTTCACAATACCCCAACCGAATCTTCTATGTCCTCTGTATGGGAAGCTCTTAAAGCTACGATTTGAGGGAAAATTATCAGTTATGCTGCACGTAGGAAAAGAGTAAGGAACAACGCTGGCTGACTTGGAAGACTCTCTTAAGGCTAAAGAGGATTTATACTTTTCTTCTAATAAGCACTGTCCTGATTCTCAAATTTATCTTGAAATTCTTCAACTTAGAGTTAAAATTAACAAATTAATTTCTCAAAACCGAACTGGCCTTGTTTAAACTTAAACATAAGTTTTGGGAACACGCAATAAAATGGCTCCTCTCTTACCAGTTCAAAGCACAACAAATGGAACAACACATCCTAAGCCTAAAACATGAACAGAGTGCGGATTCACTCCTGACAACTCCTCTATAAACCGTATCATGAAAACCTTTTATCAGAAACTATAACACAGATCCTCCATCTACTTTACAAATTCAACAGTTCCTTAAATTGTTACATCTTCCTCATCTTTCTACTCTAGAAACAAATTCTTTAGATGAACCCTTCTCGCTTCAGGAAATCCAGAAAGCTTTGTCTTCCTTGAAATCCAGCAAATCCCCTGGGGGTGACGGATTCCCTGTTGATTTCTATAAAATGTTTTCTGACACCTTATGTCCCCTTCTTTGTTTATCGAGAAGCTTCCAATACTGGCAAGCTTCCCATCTTGCACTAAACAGTCATAACCCTAATCCCTAAGAAGAAAAGACCCTACTCACAGGTCCATCTCTTTATTAAACATGGGCAGGAAGATATTTGCTAAACTACTAACTTCTAGACTTGAATCCTTTGATTCCCAAGCTAACTTATTGTTCACAAGCTGGTTTTATTAAACATAGGGTCGGTTTCTGATCGCCTATGTTCCTTATTTAATTTAATTCACAAAGCCAAATCCTCAAGACACCAGCTGCAGCTATAGCTATTGACTTTGAGAAGGCCTTTGATTCCTTAAACTGGACTACCTTCATCAGGTTATCTTATTTTGGTCTTTCTCATAATTTTGTTCCTGGATCAAGCTATTATATAACTCCCCTGTTGCTAAAGTACTTACTAATTCCACCCTTTCCTCTTACTTTCATCTAGCAAGGGGAACTAGACAAGGCTGTCCCCTGTCACCTTCCCTGTTTATTTTCGCCATGGAACCCCTGACTGCTTGTTTACGTCAATCTTCTGGCATTATGGGCATACCTGTGAGCAATTCAAGATATGTTTCTCTCTCCTATGCAGATGACCTCTTAATCTTACTCGAAAACCTGAATGAGGCTGGGCCCCTGTTGGTTGATTTGCTTAATAATTTTACTAAAATTTCTGGCCTTGCTTTGAATTATGGCAAATCACAAACTGTGCCCCTTAATGACCACTGTAAAGCCTTTATGAACATACCTCTTGGATTCCGCTGGTCACCACAGGGTATAACATATCTAGGAATCAAAATTAGTAGTAACTTAGGGAAGATATGGGACATTAACTTTAACCCCTTATTTGATAACATCAAAACAATTCTGGACAGATGGAAGCTTAATCTCTCTTTTTATGGGAAAATTGCAGCCATTAAGATGTCCAATTCTCCCAAGATTCTTTACCTGTTTGCCAATATTCCTTTAGTCTTACCATCTTCCTTTTTAGCTAAAATTGATAAATGAATAGGTAACTTTATCTGGGATGGAAACCACTGAGATTTAACTGCAACAAACTTGATCACATTGGAAAAAAGGGGTTTGGACTCCCTGGTTCAAAGGCTACCTCTGGGCTTTCTGAATGGCCCAAAATATTAAATGGTTTCAGAAACCCTCCCTCACTCACCACTATGAGTTGTAGTGGAATCGAATTGTGCCGGGAGGAGTTCCCACTTCCTTCATTTTTAATCCCATTTCCTCTAAACTAAAATCTCACCCGACTATATCATCCTCTGTTCTTTATTGGAAACTAACCCACAAATTCCTGAAAACCAATCCAACACCCTTGTTTTATGCCCCTTATCGGCAATCCACTGCTCACTCTAGAAGATCACCCAATTTTCTTAGTACATTAGAGGAACAAAGGCATTTTCTTTCTCGGAGATATCTTGGCCAGAATTCACTCACTCTTGGATCATTCTCAGACTTGTAGGTCCAGTGGAAACTTCCTAAACAGGACTTCTGGAAGTTTTACAAGTCCGAGCAGCTTATAACTTGAGAGAGAGAGAGTTAGAGTTAGAGTTAGAGTTAGAGTTTAGTGTATAGGCATACTCTTCTAAACCCATACATCTCGCACTGGACTAATTTATCAGTAAAATTAAATAGCTCTATTTACAAAGTCATTATTGATAATCTACCTGATCAGTCTATACAGGCCAAAAATAAATGGAGTACTACTCTTAACTATAATATTTCAGATGCACAATGGAGTAATTTTTGGCGTATTGCACATACCACCTTTAAAGATGCCCGTAGTTCTTTAATACAGACTAAAATCCTGCATCTTTGGTATAGAACCCCAATTTGGCCTGCAGGGATCTACTTCATGTCTTGTGGTCTTGCGCTCCCATTAATAAGCTATGGCATAAAGTCTGTTTACTTGCCGCCAGAGTAACAGGACAAAAACTACCTTTTGACCCCAAGCTATTCCTTCTAGGCATCCTTATCCCCAATAGCTCTCTCCTCTCACATGCACATTTTAGATGGCTAAACGTACTTTCTCTTCTGGTCAATCGTCTGATTGTTATGAAATGGAAATAGACTCTGGTGCCTTCTCTTTCAGATGTTCTTCAAAGCCTCTCTCAGTATACCTCTTTAAACCGATTATCTCATGTTACTCATAACAGACTGACTGTATAAGACAGATGTTGGCAGGATTACTTCAAGTACATGAACCTAGTTCTTCTAGGCCCTAATTCTTAGGGATATTTAGCCCTCCTTCTTATTTTGCGTTTAGATTAGGTTTTCTCAAAACTTTTGTGCATGGATTTCTCTTCTTTTTTCCCTTCTTCCCTGTTTTCTCCCTCTCCCCTTCCCTTCTTCCTTGCTTTTTTCTCTTATTTCTTTCCTTGCACACTTTTCTCTTATCTTCACCTCACCATTACTAAACATTGTTCATATTACCACATTTATCACTTTTTGCAATTTACTGAATGCCGTGCCATAGCCTGCCCTAGCATGTATTTCGTACATGATTGGTATTTCTGATCCTGTAATACCCTATTGATTGTAACCCTTTTGCTCTCCACTTACATCCTGTCTAGATTTGTGTTTTATTATCAATACACATATATAAGGTTTCTCCAATATGTTTACCTTAAATACTGTGTTTTGTTAAGAGATATTTTATACCTTACATGGAGGATTGTCTTCTATTGTATAAGATGTGTATTTTCTTATATACTCGAATTTCAATAAAAAGATAAAGTGAAAAAAGTATGGGAGACACTGTATATGCCCTTCTGCTCCTGATTGCTTCTATGACCTGACCTGTGAACCAAATGTTCTCTTGTGTGTGTTCCTTTTTGTTACTGTCCTAATGCCCAGCTTGGCGGCTTCTAGAGTGGTTTGTTTAAAGAGCTGCTGACAAAGAGTGAGGTACACCCCTGGAATAGATTGGTACCCAGACATGGATTTTAATAATATCATCAATTCTACTAACCTTTTGCAAATTATGTAAAACATTTTCACCATTTTCCCCTGCTCATTGAGCTTACTTGTTCCTGCATTCCATCTTCACTTGCTGAGTGCTTGCTCCAGGCCCCCGTGCTTGATATCATCTGGGGAAGTCTGTTTTGGGAGTGGAAGTGTGCAGCATTGTATATCAATGGTGGCCACATTTCCAAGTTCCCAGTTATCGGTGTGATGTTTTGAGCTTTTTTTGGGTGCTAATAGCAGTATTGACCTCTACTCACGAACTGGAAGCTGTTTTTATGACTCTGTACTTGTGGCCCAATGCATGTATGTTGCTCGAGCACACTGCACACGCTGTGACTAACTGCAACCATTTAGTAGCTTTTTGCAGTTCTCACTCATGGGATCTCTCGGTGTGCTCTGATTTCAGGGGAAGCATGTGTATAGTCAGTGACTGCAAAAGGCACTCACACAGTCTGCATATCTGATCTATAAGTTTAACTTTCCCAACAGAACCAATGATGCTGCCCCAGGAATGTTGTATTTAGCTGCCTGATGGTTTCATGTAGCTGGAGCACACTATATATATTCTGATGGGTACACTTTGTGACCAACTGCAACCATTATCCCAAATCATAGTTCTAGCTTGTGAAATATGTTCATCCACAGTGTCCCATGCAGGCGTAGCTGCATGTTTTCTTTTGTGTATTTAATATGGAGCTACTTATTTAGATATCATTTTGCCCAGCAAACATTTTATGTAGTGGACAGCAGCTTTTAGTAATGCCCATGTTACTTTCAGAATGCTTTCCTCCCAGACACATGGAATACATGAATGAGATCGTGCAAGCCACAAAGTAACCTTAGGGTATGATTTGTCAAGGGCACTGCATAATATATGGAAAGTGCTTATTGCTACTGGCAGGACTGGTATTGAGCTTTACGGTGTGCATGGTGCCTTTAGCCCAAGGATGTCGCACAGTTATTTGCTCCAAGTGTGATTTTATGAAACTAACGGTTATAATAGAGCAACCCTGAAGGCAATATTGGACACATGATAGAATAGTGTTTTAGTGAGCCACTATTTCATTTGGTCAGTTTTTGGTCAGGTTTTTACTCTGCATCAATAACTACGGCAAGCAGGGTCTTGTTCACACGCATACTGTTTGGAGCCTGTCAGAGTTGCTGTGTGCCATTCAGTGTATGTGGAGGTCTGAATGCTAGGTGACACAGAGAGATGTATAGCTGGCAAAAGCTCCAAGTAAGTCGCAACTAGCACAGTTGGTGAGGGGAAGTGTGGGGTGTTCTGTGAGCGCTACAGTCTTTGCCCCAACAATGTTGGCATGGGTGTCGGCTCCAAATATGTAGTTAGGCAGCAGTGCACAGCTCCATACCAGAGAGTGCCCCCCCCCCAACAAAAATACAACAACAAACAAGCAAGGGAGTGGTGTGGGGAACAAGACAGAACAGGCACAGCAATTCTTCCACTGTGGGTGCTGGAAATGCAAAATTTAATGTCATGGGTAAATTACACTGAAAGAAGTGGGCACAGGTGGCTTCTGCAGCTCTGCACACTGTTACTATGTTGACACTGGCAGTGTGTTGCTGTAACTGCATTTCAGGAGTCACAGGGTTCTAGATGGGGGACACAGACTAATATAAAATACATAGCAGGGACATTACACATAACAATTACAGGGAACTTTCAAGAAAAAAAATGTAAACACAATGCTCACACAACAATATACTGCTGTAGGTTTAGATCCTTAGTTGACGTCACTCAGCTGTGATGATGGGACTGCATGGTACATTCACAACAAAGACAGGCGCAAGCATGAGCGGTCGGTGTTTCTGCGATTAAATACTCTCCACTTGGAATAAAAAATGAATTGTAATTGTGATTCAACTGCTGGGGTACCGGGGATCCCACACAAGAATGGAGAACAGGTAAAAATGACATGTCAGCAACTCTTTAACCTGCCCCCAGATGTCTTCTACCTCCAGTATCTTGTGGATCCCAGTTAGTTTTTCCATGACTAGCTGTTTCATCCTCTCAAAGTTTGCTCCTGTAAAAGTCAAGATGTCCATCCTGGATTTAGATTTTACATCCTCTAGGGACAACTTGAACCAGACAGAGTTGTCTTAGCTATTTGCCAGTGGCTCCCCACCTTAACAGTCCAACCATCTCCAAGTTGGTGAAGACCACATCAAGAATGGCATCCAGTCTAGTAGGGATGTTAACTAGTTGGGCAGTAGGCAGTCTTGTAAGGCCTCAAGCACTTTTGACTTTTGCCACTGTTTGCATTGGTTCTCGTTTCTACTGCTTTTATTTGCGCACCAGTTTGGTTTTGTATTCTGTATTGATTTTGGTGCAGCATTTGGTCTCCCAAAGCAACAGGCTTTCTTTTGGTTGTACCACACAAGGCGTGACTCAGAATATGACATTTATTATACATTTGTGAGTGGGCAGCACCTTCATAACTCACTTGTGGCATCCCACTCATGAGTTTTTCTCTGGCCCTCTCATTAAAATATATAGCAAATTTTGAGTTGGGCCATTGTGTATCACCTATTTTTTTTTAAAACATGCCATCTGGAGTCTGTGGGACACATTTTCAGAACATCAGAACATTTACACATGCTTTTTGTTGGCTTCACTAAACATATAATCACTTTTTTTAAGAAAAATGGCTGTAGTGAAATTAGTGTGTTGCCCTTGTGGCCCAATATATTTGTAGATACATGTCAAGAGTGTTGCTATATCACCATTTGATATATTTTGTTTTCTAGAGCTATTTGACCCCCAGCAGCCACTACATACCTACTTTATATGATTCTGTTGTTCCCAACCCCATGCACCACTCCTCCACTGTCATACTAGTGGGGATCCACATGTGGTGGGATCTGAGATGCAGTGCAGTCATTAATGGCAGATGGTGCTCATGGATTTTCTCAATCTTTTTTTTTTTCTTCCTTTGCCCACCTGATACCAGGCAATGCCCTGCAGCCCATGCACACATGTAGTATACCCCTGTATAGGGAGCAAGCTCCCATGTCCACTATAGAGGCCACTGTTTTGGTAGAACCTGGCATCTGTCCCTCCTTGCCTGAGTGCTGCCATGTTGCAGTGTCTCCCTCCGGGTCAGCCAGTTGGTTCCTGAGTTAGCTGCTCAGATCACCAGCATTGGAGAACTACACATTACCAAATGGGCCATCATTTGGCCCCAGGTATATTTCTACATTTGTCAGCAGAGTCATTGAGTTGAAAGGTTGATATATTAATGCAAATATCAGTATTTTGGTAATCCAGATTTTTTAACACATACATATTTTTGATTTCCATTAGGTTTTATGATTTGTTGTTCATATTTAGTTATGATCTGTTTTGTAGTGAAATGATGTATGATTTGACACAGTAAGTTATCATAATCACATCTTTTCCCTCACTTATAACCTGATATATAATCTTTCAGATGCAAGGATGGAATCCAACAATACATGACTTGAACATAACCATAATATCTATGGTGTAGCTGTGGATACAAAAGCCATTATATAAATCCATTTATTTGCACATATGTTGTATACGTTTTAGAACAAAACATATATAACCTACAACATATGTTATATTGTATAAACACTGTTAACTGGCACTGCTTCTTATAGTTTTAATTTCTCCAACTACTCCAAACAGAACGGTATCCTTCATACAACTCCATCAGTAAAAACCTCAAGCCATACTTTTTCTCTTCCAGACTATATTTTCCTCCTTCCCAAGCACCAGTAAAGACTTGGTGAACCACTCACTTTAAAGTTTTTTTTTTTCTACTTTCCACTACCTTATTCTCTACTTCCACAGTCATTACTCATTCTCTCTGATCCTTTGCTGTTTCTCTTTCACCATCAGCATTTTTAGCCCATACATTGCCGTTCCTCTTCCCTACTCCCCCACACACACATCTTGCAATTCTGAAACCACACGCAGTGAAATAAAAGTATTACTTTTCTTAAAGTTATGCTGATATCCTTTTAATCTCCATTTTCTCACTTGCTTCACGAACTGAGACCAAAACAAAGCGTATTCTTTTTAGGAACATCAGTATGATTATGAGCTTTGATAGTCTTGCTCCCAAATAATACTGCACTAAGCCAAGGGCTTCTCAGATTATTCTCGCTGAAATGCACAATCCTCTTGATACACTAACCATGATGGTCCAATCAAGTATTTACAGTGTTTATTTTACTTTAAAATATCTGGTTGATCCTCCATCTATGGAGATTTCTATCAGTGATCCTGTAACATTTTATCCAGTTGATCCTGCATTCAGCGGTTTGTGTGGTAGAGAGGAGTTGGAGTGCTAATGCTGAGGAGTCGTGGTGTAAGGATTGAGTGCTGCAGTTACGCACTAATCCGCTTTTGGTTTTGGTAAAACCAATTGACTGCAGCACTCACTCCTTACACTGTGACTCCCTCAGCAATTGGTCCAATACCTCTCCACTGCACAGATCACCAAATGTAGTATCAACCAGATAAAATGTGTCTGGGTCACGGACAGAAATCCCTGTAGATTCAGGATCAACCAGGTATTTTAAATTATGTACAAAATCCAATGTAGGATCAACTGCATATTTTGAAGTATACACATCCTGCATGGCTCCTTGCTAAGCGAGAAATGCAACGGTTTTTTTTTTTTTTTTCTTTCAAAAACCTTCCCAAACATAACTGAAAACCAATAGAAGTCAGCACTATAGACCGAGAGATTTTATTTATTTATTTAGTTTTTGTTTACTGGGTGGGTGTGCTAGCCATAGGGATGACTATTTTCAAACACGACCTGGGAGGTTACAAGCAAGGCAGTACAGCAACAAAATACAGTTTGAGATTACAATAGCAGAATACAGCTTTTAAACAGTGAGACATTGTACAGATAATGGATAAGGTAGACAACCATAAAAGCATCATGTCAAGAAACAGTACAAGTACAAGGTAAGTGCCAAAGGCAAAACAATGGGATGTACTGCACAGTATAAGAGCTAACAGCAATTGGCTAAGCTCAATATACAATTTGATGAGACCAATAGAGGTGGTCAGAGGGTATAGGGTTAGGTCACAGTGAGAGCAGTAGAGTGACAGTGAGGTGAAGTCTTGGAAGGAGCAGGGTAAGGTAAGTTAGGAGTGGAAAGGAGCAAGAGTGGCGTACGGCTATGACTGAGGGAAGACAGGAGCTCATAGCCAAGTGGTGGCAGTCGAGAGAAATTAGGGAGGATTAAAACATGTGCATGCATTAGGCTTTGATAGTGAGACCTATACACTTTTTAAAAAGGACATGATCGGGTGCAAGCCGGACCGCTAGGGGAAAGGACTTCCATTTAGGAGCGGCATAGAAGAAAGCACAGGTTCCTTTCGAGGTTTTACATCTAGGGGTGTGTAGTAGGGATTGATCGGTGGACTGGAGGCCTGGGGAAGAAGGAGGAAGCAAGTGATACTGGCATATGAGTTCTAATGATATTATCTACCAGTGAACCAAGGAGAGAAGCCGATAGTTCATGGGGGACAGCCAGTTTAGGTTGGCATAGAGTTGACAGTGGTGTTTGAGGCCCGGGGATGCTGAGGCGTAACAACAGATGGTGTTGTATGTTGTTTTCCATCTGTGTAAAGATGACTTTGACACATTAAGATAAGTTACAGCACCATAGGTCAGAGAAGGGAGCAGAATACCTCTGGCAATGGGCAGTCTAGCAGAGGGTGTTAAGAAGTGACTAGACCTATAAGCAAGCCCGATTTTAGAGTTCGCAGACTTGCATGTGAACAGGATATGTTTGTCAAAATCAAGAGACCATTCAAGCACTGAACTATTAATTTTTGGGCCTGTGTAAGCAAGTAGGAGTCAGTGTTTTGATTCTCTGTGTTTGGGGTTGACTTTTCTTAGTTAAACTTTTATTTGCCAGGGAGGAAATCTAGCTGGGAGATATTTGCAGTCATTTGTGACTGGACCTGTTACTTAACCTCTGTGAAATAGGTATCTGATAAGGGGAGGAGCTGAAAGGGGCCTGGGGAACTGTGGATTTAAAACAGAAGTTGTTTGTGGATTCTGTCTGCTGTAGCTGAGAGAAAGAGAAAGCAGCCACCAGCTTCCTTAAATCAAGGAGGTAATTTAATAGACTACGCTGAACTGAACTATTAATGTTTGGGCCTGTGTAAGCAAGTAGGAGTCAGTGTTTTGATTCTCTGTGTTTGGGGTTGACTTTTCTTAGTTAAACTTTTATTTGCCAGGGAGGAAATCTAGCTGGAAGATATCTGCAGTTATTTGTGACTAGACCTGTTACTTAACCTATGAAACAGGTGTCTGAAAAGAAGGAAGGCACTCCCTGGGGTGAAGGGTCAGAGTTGTAGTTGATTGTTTCTGGAAGGCAGGTTTACTCCACCCACCCTGCCCCTCACCCCAGTGGCCCAAAGTGCATAATTTCCTTCATTTCAGGGTTCTGACATCACTTCCCCAAAACTGCTAAGAACATGTACATGTTCATATCCTTAAAGGCACAGCACACTGAATGGGGGTAAAGGCACTCACAAGCTTGCACACACTAAAACAAAAACAACAAAAAATAAATCTTAAACAGGAAGGGAGACAGACATGTGGGGAGTGCTGCAATGCACTGGCTGTGGAGCAGCAGTCTTCTGGGAGACAGTCTGGAGACTGCGTATTGCCCTATTTGCAGGCACCTCTCTGGTCTGACAAAGGAGGTTGCTCATCTCCATGCTGACCTGGCAAGGATTAGGGAAACCTGCTCCCCAACCCAAGGACCACCCAGGCCACCACCACTACCTCAGAGGTTGCCAGGAAAGAGGAGCGGTTGGACCATGGTGAGCTCAGGGAGCTGTGAGGGTGGTGAAACAGGGCGATCCCTCTAGTGGTGCCTCTCCACAATTCATTCGACATTCTGGCAGGCGTGATTCCTGTATGGAGCACCCACAGTTGAGACCAAGGAGGATGCTGGGAACCTCCACAATGGAGACCCACAGGAGGGTGGCATGGGACCCCACAGGGAAGAACAGCTCCTGGTGGGGACTCAATCATTGGGGGTAGAACTGGGGTGGAGTAAGCTGCCTGCCCGGCACCATGGCTTGGAGGGACAAGAAATGAATCTCTAAGATTGTGGGAGCAGCTGCATGTGGGAGTGAACTGGATGTCATTATCCACCTAAGGACAAATGACCTGGCTGGGAATGGGATCAGAGCAGTACAACAGGAGTTTGTGGAGTTGGGGAGGGGCCTTAGACAAGTAGCACACACAGTAACTTTCTTGGAAGTGCTACCTGTCTATGGCATGGATGATACTAGGGTAGTCCGCACCATGAGATTCAATGACTGGTTGAAAACCTGGTGCAAAGCTCAGGGATTTGGCTTCATTGGGGACTAGGGCTCCACTTGGAGGGATACAGGCCTATACTGGTGCGATGGTCTGCATCTGTCCAGTAGGGGAATCAGGATCCTAGGTGATAGGTTTAAATGCTTAACTGGCAAGCATTTAAACTAGCTAAGGGGGGAGGCACTGAAAAGGAGAAGGGAAATCCTAGCCCCCCCAAATATAAATCGGGGTAATTAGTGAGGTAAACACCAAGATAGAGCAGTCAATTGGGAGAAGGGCAGGGGTAAATGTAGAGAAAGACAAAGGCAGTAAGGACAGGGATGGTGCAAAAAGGAATAAGGCCATCAAAAAATGGAGGGTAATGAGTACCAATACCCGTAGTCTAGGTAACAAGCTCCCTGAACTGGTGGCCTTGATGGAAGAGAGTTGTCTGGATATTGTGGCAGTCACATAAACATGGTACACAGAGAACCATGACTAGGATGTCAACATACCAGGGTACACAATCTACAGGAAGGACAGGGAGGGTAGAAGAGGAGGAGGAGGAGTAACTCTCCATGTAAGGGTAGGGATCAAAGCAATGGAACTAAAGGGTAAACAAGGGGGAGAGGAGGCACTGTGGGTCACCATGGAGACTGGAAATGGCACCACAAAACGCACAGGGGTTGTATACAGACCCCCGTCTCATGGGGAGGAAATGGACAAGGAAATGATAAAAGGCATCCTTAGGATGGCAGAGAATGGGGAGATATTGCTGATAGGGGACCAGAATATGCCAGATGTTAACTGGAGGACCTTTGCTGTAGCCACATCCAAGAGCAGGGCCATTCTTGATGCCCTACAGGTGGCATGCCTCAGACAGCTAGTTTTGGAACCCAATCGAGAGGGAACAATCTTGGACCTGGTATTCTAAAATGGGGATGGAGAGAGGATCTTGTATCTAGAAGTGGGTAGCCAACTGGGAACAACTGACCACCAAACAGTGTGGTTCACAATAAACTTAGCTGTAGAGTCAAGCCATACCAAAGTGAAGGTACTGGACTTCAGGAGGGCTGATTTTGTCAAAATGGGAGAGTGCCTCAGAAAAGCACTAGCAATCAGGTGAGAAGGTGGGGTGGAGCAACAATGGGGAACCATCAAAACTGCCGTCACAGAGGCAACAAACCTTTGTGTGAAGCAAATAAACAAATCAAAAGTAAAGAAAAAAACTCTATAGTTCTCAAAAGAGGTGGGGGGAAGGTTAGGGAGAAAAAGATAGCATTCAGGAAGTATAAGGAAACACAGAAGGAGCAGGACAGAGAACTGTACCAGTTAAAGAAGAAGGAAGCTAGGAAGGCAGTCAGAATAGCAAAGGCTCAAACCAAGGAAAAGATAGCCAACTCGGTTAAGAAGGGGAATAAAACCTTTTATAGGTAGATTAGGGAGCAAAGAAAGATTAAGGCAGGGTTACTGAGGCTGAATAAAGAGGGTGGTTGGGCAGAGAGGGACAGTGAAAAAGCAGGGATATTGAACAAATACTTCTGCTGAGTATTCACAAGGAAGAGCAGGGGAGATACCTAATCCAGTCAATAGAAGCACTCTGGACAGGGAGTTGATATCAGTCCTTTCACAGAAGAATGGGTTCTGAAAGAACTCCTAAAACTGAAGGTGGATAAAGCAATGGGTCTTGATGGGATTCACCCCAGAATTCTAAAAGAACTAAGGGGAGAACTAGGAACACCACTGACTACTTTTTTTAATAAATCATGAGAGGATGGTGTGGTACCTGAGGACTGGAGGAGGGCATATGTTATTTCCCCTTCACAAATGTGGGAGCAAGACAGGGGCAGGAAACTACAGATCTGTCAGTTTGACCTCAGTGGTAGGGAAAATGATGGAATCACTTTTGAAAGAAAGAATCATTGAGTACCTTGAGGCTAGTGGGGCAGAGGACCTAAGGCAGCATGGAGTCACAGTGGAAAGGTCATGTCAGACTAATCTAATCGATTTTCTTTGATTGGGTGACCAAAGTAGTAGACCAGGGAGGGGATGTGGACATGGTTACCTAGACTTTAGCAAGGCATTTGACACAGTCCTGACAAAAAAAATTTATAAACAAATTAGCCAACCTGGGAGTGGGTCCCAGGGTGGTAGCCTGGGTAAAACACTGGCTGGACAACAGGACACAGAAGGTAATAGTGAATGGAGTCCACAGTGAAGAAAGGAGGGTTACTAGTGGGGTACCGCAGGGTTCAGTACTGGGGCTGGTCCTTTTTAATGTCTTTATAAGTGACATTGCAGAGTGACTGGAAGGAAAAGTATGTCTCTTTGCAGATGACACAAAGATCTGCAACAGGGTTGATACGCAAGGTGTGGTGGAAAGGGTGAAAAGGGACTTGGCAAGGTTGGAGGAATGGTTAAATGTATGGTAGCTTAGATTCAACGCAAAGAAGTGCAAAGTAATGCACCTGGAAAACAAAAATCTGGGGAAGAGTACACAGTGGGGGATGAGATACTGACAGCAACAAAAGTGGAAAGGGACCTGGGGGTAGTCATATCAGATGACCTAAAGGTGGGCAAGCAATGTGAGAAGGCAGTAAGGAGGGCTGGGGGGATACTGGGATGCTTAGAGAGAGGCATCACCAGTAGAAAACAGGAAGTTGTTGTCCATCTGTATAGACAGTTTGCAAGACCACATCTGGAGTACTGCGTGCAGTTCTGGAGACCCCATCTCCGCAAAGACATAGACGGGGTGGAGGCTGTCCAGAGGAGGGCAACCAAAATGGTACAGGATCTGCACCAGAAGACATATGAAGAAAGACTAAAACAGCTTAATATGTATAGCCTCAAGGAAATGAGGGACATGATAGAAACTTTCAAGTACCTCAAGGAATCAACAAAGTCTAAGAGGGTAGCATCTTGCAGAAAAAAAGATGTGCAAGAACAAGGCGGCACAATTTGAAGATAGAGGGGGGACGTCTCAGAGGTAACATGAGGAAGTATTTCTTCACAGAGAGGGTTGTAGGTGAATATAACAGCCTTCCTGAGGAGGTTGTGGAGTCAAAAACAGTGGGGGAATTCAAAAATGCATGGGACAGACATCAGGCAGTTCTAGTGGGGGGGGTAGGAGGAAGTATGCTGTTGGTTAACTAGGATCTG
Organism: Neoceratodus forsteri; assembly: GCA_016271365.2. NCBI lineage: Eukaryota > Metazoa > Chordata > Ceratodontiformes > Ceratodontidae > Neoceratodus > Neoceratodus forsteri. The sequence continues at coordinate 755,651,291 of CM057449.1, read as the reverse complement.
CATTTTATCTGTTAGGTAGGGAAATGGGCAGACTAGGTGGGCCTAGCGGTCATTATCTGCCATCAAATTCTATGTTTCTTTGTTTTCTATGTTAAGCAGAATTCCAAGTATTTGAAAGTACTCACTGTCTCCGTGTAGGATCATTGAGGCAGGAGATACAGAGTTGACTTTGAGCCATCTTAAACTTGGCCGTAGTGTCAAATACCATAGCCTGAGTTTTCCCCACATTAAGTAGGAGCTTCTCCAGTCTTGGCTGTCCAGACACATCATGAAAGGCAGAAGGGAGGTTAGAGTTAATCTTGATATACTCTTGGAGCTGGAGTACAGGGCAAGGTCATCCGCATAAAGGAGTGACACACAGTAAGGGATATCCTGAGTAATGTGATTAATAAAACAGAGAAAGAAGAGGACCCAGGATGGATCCTGAGGAACACCTATATTGATGAGCGCTTGATCAGATAAGACGAATAAAATTTCATGACCTGAAATCTGTTTAAGTAGTTATTAAATCAGGATACAGATTGTGGCAAGAAGCCAAGTGATAAGAGATTGGAGAGCAGAAGAGGGTGATCCACAAGATCGAAGGCTTTGTGAGGTCAGTAAATACAGCTCCTGTCAGAAGAGCGGAATCCACAGTACTTAACACATCATTGGTAAGCAGAGCAGAGCAGTGGTGGTATTGTACCCTTTGTGGAAGCTGTGCTGTTAGGTGAGAGTAGATTGAATTTGGAGAGATTCAATGGCTTGGAGGCCACCAGTTTTCTAGATTTTTCCTAATAGAGAGGATCGCAATGGGCCAATAATTAGAGATGTCTTTTTTTTTGTCCCTTTTGTTGAATACAGGAGTGACTCTGGCAATTTTTTATATACTGGGGACATACCCTTGGCAGGGGGATGAAGTATATATTCTAACTAGAGGGGAAGCAATAAAAGGTGCAGTCAGTTTTAGGAGCTTTGGCTCTAAACTGTCTGAGCCAACACGTGGTGTCAGAGATGACCGAGTAGTTTGAGGACATCAGCCTTGGTGATTGCTTTAGAATAGAATATCTCATCCCTAACAACCACACTACTGACCCTAACAACTAGCCCTGAACCGCAGAATAAGACAGATCAGAGCACAAATAAATCCCCATTCCTTTGCTAAAAACAAAAACAAAACTAAATAAAAATAAATCAAAACCACACAAGAAATTACTGCCCTGTTGCATAAATGGAACATGCGTTGGGAAACTTGTCAAATAAACAATTTATGTGGACTGGAGCAGTTTGACCTCAGACACATTGCACGTGGCTTACGCCACTTGTGAGAGTTACCAAGGTCAAACTGTGGTTGCCCTCATAAATCATTTATTTAACTTGGCCCCATTGCATATATCTCATATATGGAACACATAATGGGTTGTAGTGGAATAACACATTTATTTCCATGAGTGCATGGTAAACCCAGGAGTAGCGAGGCCATTAGTTAATTATGAAGGCCTTATCACTCATGTGGAGATGAATGTGTTTTCTACTGCAACGCATTGTGTATTTGATGTACTGTATATAGGGGATATTCCTTGGGTTGATCACAAATCAGCTTTTTATTCACCTGGAATGTTGCCAGCAATGCCGCCTGGCAGAGAGTGGCAGAGACACAAGTGCCAGGCTGCAGTGTTGCCGTCATGAAGGAGTGTATAGAAAGCTTCTTTGTGATCAGCCCATGAGATGTCCTATGTATACCAATGGCAAGTGGGTTATTTTGGTAGTCTTGTCATGGCTTAGTACATTAAAAAGGCAAGTTGTTATTGTGTATGAGTTTAACTTTTAAATCGCTGTGTGGTTCATTTTACTGTTTAAACCATGCCTTTCCCTAGACGTGGGCAAGACAGGGCTGGCTCGAGTCTTGCTCGAGCTTAGTGCTTGGCTTGACCTCTATAAAGAGTTGAGAGCCAAGGTCAAGCTAATCCAGTTATGGTGTAAGTAAGTATTTTGTCAGTCTGAGCAGTTAGTGTAGTGTCTGAAACGTTCAACTCCTGTGTAGAAAACAGTCTACATTAGCCAGGGCTTGGCTCATGTTTTGAATCATTAAGTCAAGCCCAGATCCCCTGTCTCAGCCCTGGCTTGGCTCTAGGTGAAAAATTCCAGGCTTGCCCACCCCTGCCTTTCCTGAGTATGACAGATGAAGAGTAGTCACCATAGTAACCAGAACTGGTATGCAACCCTTATTCCTTTTAGTGGTTTGTGAAAGCAGTGTGATTTGCCCTGCCATCACTAGGTTATTGGAGTATGTACTTTATTGGGTCTGATTAGCTAAGAAAGCAGTTCTAACAAGGCTGCGATGGAAATAACTGCAGTGGAAAAAAGATGAATAGCAAAGCAAAATAATGCTTTTTATTTGCCAGTGTTGTTCATCAGTCCCTTGGTGTGTGTATATATAGGGGATATTCCATGGGTTGAGCACAAATAATCTTTTTTATTTGCTCTGGAATGTTGCCATCAGTGCTGCTCGGCAACGAGTGGCATAGCCATGAGTGCCAGCCTGCACTGTTGGCATCTTTCAATAGTGAATAAAAAGGTTATTTGGAGAATGAAAGCTTGGAGGGCAGATGGATTGGAGGAAGCCTTGGCAAGTCCAAAGGAGTGGTTAATGTGGAGCACGTAGGGGAAAAAGAAATAATACAAAAAAAAAAAAGGTTATTTGTGCTTAACCAATAGAATGTTCTTATGCATACAATGGACAATGGGGTTTTCTTCTTAATGGCATTTGTTTCACAGACAAATTGAGTTTAGCACAAGATATATACATTTTTTTTCTTTTCTTGCTTGTTTAAACATGCCGTTCGTTTTCTTTTTCAAATTGAGTTTCCCGAGTAGTGAAGACAGTGAACAGTCATCAGAAACAATGCTCAGCATGGGAACCTTTCCATTTTTTAATGTGAAATAGGGATTTTCAGCCTCATAATATTACAGATCTAGTTGGGGTTGCAGTGCGAATAAAAGATACAGTGGAAATAACATTTCCACTGCAGCTCTCAAAATAACCTTTTTTATTCACCTGTGTTATTCATCACCCCCAGAGAGTGTGTGTGTGTGTGTGTGTGTGTGTGTGTGTGTGTGTGTGTGTGTGTGTGTATATATATAATATATTTCTCTTTCCATGTATATATTACAGTGGTGCAGTCACGCAACTATAGTTAGGGTTGAGCAGCCAGTTACATACTAAAGTCAAACATCTAGACGTTAATAACTTTGGACCCGTTCAATGGATTTCCCTGAAATTTGGTACACACATTGAGGCACCCTAGATCTCTTGATTTGACAAATTGCATTTCTGTTGGAGTGCCGGTCTTCGTGTACAAATACGCTGAAAAATGCAAAATTATCCATTTTTGGAAGAACCTTTTGGCATTCTTAATGTGGTCCTCCATGGCTGTTGTATGGTGTGCCACTCTGAGATGGCTCACTTGAAAGAGCTTTGGTTGCTGAATATGCCGCTTTTTGTTTGGTGAAAAAATATTAAGGCATTCAAATGTTATGGCACTTTTAATTTCCCATTACAAGCCAATGGGAAAATTTATATGTATATCTTGCGATCAAAGAATCGGGGTTCTGGCCATCTTGTCCCGCCTGGCGGTAAAAGAATTTGCAGCCTCGCGGTTCACGAATCTTTGATCCCAAAGAATTTCAAAAATTCTTTGACCACGAGGTCCGCCGTGTTGTTTTCAGTTTTCCGATTGCACAAACACAAATCTCAGCTCAGGGGTCACTTCTGAAGCAAAACTTCAATGGGTTTTTTCGGGGACCCCAATCTATCAACCATGCTTTGGCTCCATCAAATTGGTCCAAAAATAGAGTTTTTAGCTTTTAAATTCTTCATTCGCGACTCACTAACGATCTTTGATCGCGAGCAGACAAATTCTTTGATCACGAGAATCTTTGTTCGCAATCGTGCATCTCGAGCGAGGGACGAGATGGCCAGATTTAAAAATTGATTTTCTCAGCCCAGGGGTGCCCTAGACTGTGAAATAAAGGTGGGTTTTGCTCAGGGGGCTTCATTGTGCCCCATCTGCATGTCCAAAATAATGTAATAATGATCCCTGGTAGTCTAGTGGCCTTGAGATGTACCAGACAACAGTTAACCAAGAGACCTAAGTTTATTGGAGCAGTATACTGTATGCAGTAGATGGGCAGGCCGTGTAGCCTTGGGATGTACCACAGAACAGTTAACCAAGAGACAAGTTCAAATGCTATATGTCACTTTTGTGTGGCCCTAAACAAGTTCAGTGCCCAATGCTAGCTATTGTTGAGAGGAAAGTGAAATGAGATTCTAGGGACATGGATATGTTGTTCGATCCACACTTACTGGCAGGTTCCTTGCCGCTTTAAACCTTGCTGGAAGGTCTTCAAGCTGGCTCCTCCCACTCACCCGGGTGGTAAAACTCTCAGCTCCGCCCCATGATGCCAGATCTTCCTTACCACTTGGAAGCTCAGGTTCCCTCCTTTGCACTCTGTGATTTCAGGCCTGGATCCAAACTCTTCGGTTAATCTGAAACTTATTTTAAAATTTACAAGACTTCGGTCTTTATCTTCCCTCATGGCTGCGATGGACAAATCAACTCCCGGATTTCTTCGGTGCCCCTGTGGGCAGAAGATGTCCTGGACCGACCAGCACTCCACGTGTTTTTATTGCCTTGGACTTGGCCATGACTCACAGGCTTGTGAGTTGTGCAAATCCTTTGCAGCTTCGGTCTTGGAGGACCGCGCTGCCCGATTGCTGTTGGGGCGACCTGAGAAATGTTATCCTCCGGTGAAGTCGAAGGAGGCCCGTTGGACAGTGTCCGCGGCTGCAGGCTCGGCTGAACAGCTGGAGCAGATAATCGCCCTCAAGGAGCAGGTGGCCCAGGCTGCATCTTCATCATCCTCGGTCACTGAATTTATCCCGCCCTCCTTGGGCTTCTCCTACACAGCTTCTTTCAAGGAGCTTTGCCAGTCCCTCTCCACCAAGGGAGAAGGACCTTCAGGACATTCCTCTTGGTCCAAAAAGAAGGACCCCAAAAGTAAGTCCCACCGTCGATGTTCATGGGAGCAGGAGAGGTCACCTTCCCCGGATAGTCAACACTCGACTTTGGTTGAGGTTGCGGCTAAGGCCGCTGGCTTCACGTTGTCCCCATCAGGTCAGCCGGCCAAAACACCTGTTGACGCAGTCGAGATTTTTCTCGACTCATAGGACGGGCTGTCGACCGGAGAAGCCGACAACCCTTCTTCACTGGTTCCCCCAGTGGAAACTGAGGACTTGCCTGTGCCTCCTGTGCTGGAGTCCCCGATTAAGGTCCCTGAAACGAGGGAGGAGCGGGTTTCCTCCGCCCCCTCTCAGACCCAACCTCGGAAACACCAAAGGTCTCAGTCTCGGACCTCTTCCCGGTCCAGCCGATCCCGCCAACATCGGCGGTCTCTGTCTTGGCACCGTAGAAAGTGGCGGCGCCACTCATCCTTGTCTTTGTCCTCTTCGGAGGATAGGCTCTGACGTAAATTGCGTCGGCGCTACGAGGATCTAATGTGGCAGCAGCTTCTTTTTACTGGGAATAAGCTGACTCCGTTGCCTTCCCTGGCCATTAAGTGGCTGTCACCAGAGTGGGCGAAACAACCCTTCATAGTGGTCGAGGAACGGAAGCCGGCACTGGTTGTTTGGCTGAAACCGGCTGCGCCACCCATTGTGGTGGAACCTCTGCCTCCACAACCAAAGACTGGGGCCCTGACCAAGGATTCTCGGTCGGCTCGGGGTTTCCCCCATAGGTTGTCGGTCACCCTCACTTCCGATTGACCTCAACAGGTGGAGGGTGGCTCAGGCGCTCGGCAGCTGTTCACAGACTTCTCAGAGTCTGATGAAGACTCCTTGTTCTCCAGGCTGCTTGACTTGGAGTCCACTGGGGTCAGTTAGTGGACGAGAGCCCATCCTCATTTCTTGAAATGCTTCAACTCATCTCAGAGTCCACTGGGATGAAGCTCGAACGCGTTTCAAAAGCAGGCCAAATGTCCTCTCACGGAGATACTGGACTGAGGGATTCCCCGGAGGCCTTTCCAGTGGCTGAAACCATTGTTGGCCTGGTCCTGGAGCTATGGCAGTGGCCAACTTCTTGTCCAGCACCTTTGGCCAGGATGGCTCAGAGTATACAGTTCCCACTGGTTCCTCTCTGGTTTCTCGGAGCACCCCTCTGCGGAGGGCTCATGACCGACAAGCGTTTTCAGAATTCTGGGAATGCTCGGGATGTGGACAAACCTCCCGACAAGAAATCCAAGAAGTTGGACTACTCTGGGTGGAAAGTTTACGCTGCTTCCTCTCTAGGCCTTCGTCAGGCCAGCTCGGCCATCCTGATGGCACACTTTTCACACGCCCTTTTGAGCTCCCTGGATGAGGTGATTCCTTATCTCCCAGCTGACCTCTAAACTATGGTCAGGCAGTTGCGGGATCAGGGAAGGGTGGTAGCCAAGCAGCAGCTCCAGACTTCCCTGGACATCGCTGACTCGTGTGCCTGGTCAGTAGCAGCCGCAGTGGCCATGCGCCGCAGAGCTTAGCTGCGGATCTCCACTTTCATGGCAGATACCCAGCACAAGCTGGCAGATGTTGCCTTCCTGGGTACCGACTTGTTCAGTCCCGGGGTTGAGAGGCATCTTCAGCAGATCAAGAAGTCCAGTGCCAGCTTGGACTCGGTCATATCTTCCCAGAAGGACAAAGGCCACCAGCAGCGTAAGCCCTTTTGTCCTTCAGCCCCTGTGGCATGTCTGGCCCAGCAACACCAGCACCAGGGCTAGCAGCCTAGCACTTGGCACCCCAAGGCCAAGCCTGCTGCTTCCTCAACAGGAAGCTGGGGAGTAAAAGATCCAGGAGGTTCCTCGTACGGTCCTTCCTCCAAGCCTGCCCAGTGACGGGTTGAGGGGTACGCTAACCTCATCACTCCTCCTAGGATTCCCCATGGGGACGGTTCCGACACTTCCTTTCCTCCTGGTCCAGTATCACCACAGACGCTGGGTGCTGGAAGTGGTAGGAAAGGGTTATCTCTGGAATTCAAGCAGTCCCCACCCTATCGAGCCGTCGCCTCCTGGGAGGCTACAGGGTCCGCAGCCTCTCTGTCAGCCGTCGAGTTGACATTGCCCTGCTCCTCCAGAAGGAGGTGATCAGGGAGGTGGCGGATCCTCCATCAGACCCAGGGTTTGTGTCCAGGTACTTCCTGGTCCCAAAACGGATGGGAGGCTGGCGCCCCATCCTAGACCTACATGACATGAACAAGTTCCGAAGGTCTCAAACATTCAGGATGGTCACTCTGGCTCAGATCATCCCATCCTCGGAATGAGGCATGTGGTTCTGTTCTCTGGACCTTCAGGACACGTTCTTTCATGTCCCATTCCGTCCGTCTCACCAGCGATTCCTCCATTTCTGAGTGGAGGGATCCCTTTTTGAGTTCCAGGCCATGCCCTTTGGCCTCTCTCCAGCTCCCAGGGTCTTCATCAAATGCATGGCAGTGGTGACAGCATTCCTGCAGTGCCCAAGGGTCCGGGTGTACCCTTACCTGGACGACTGGCTGATGGCGGCCTCCTCCAAGCCGGAGGTGGAGCAGTCCAAGGATCTGACCTTTCAGGTCTGCTCTCAGATTGGCCTCCTCATCAACGAGGCCAAATCAGAACTCGTGCCGATGCAGGTGATTCAATTCATCGGGGCAGAGCTCGACTCTCTTTGAGCCAGAGCACGGCTTCTGGCGGACAGGGTCGAGGTTCTTTCCTCCTTTGCTCAATCATTTCTGGTTGGGCAGTTGCACCCTGCCCGGGACTTCCCGCACCTCCTGGACCTCATGGCGGCCTGCACCCGCATGGTCCGTTGGGTCCGCTGGCACATGCGTCCCCTGCAATGGGGACTGGCCTGCCAATGGTCACAGTGCTCCAGTCCTCTGGACCAGCCAGTGATCGTGACCCAGGATATGGGGAACACTCTCCAGTGGTGGATCATTCCGGCTAATCTGCAGGAGGGTATCCCGTTTGTCCGCCCAGAGCCGACAGTCACTCTAATGACCGACACCTCTCTAATGGGTTGGGGTGCCCATCTGGGGGAGCTCAGAGCGCATGGCCTCTAGTCCCATCAGGAGTCTCGATGCCACATCAACCTGCTGGAGCTTCGAGCGGTCCGACTAGCCCTCACTGCCTTCGCTCCGTTTGTATGGGGTCAAGTGGTCCAGATGGACAACACCACGACCATGTACTACCTAAACTGCCAGGGTGAGACACGCTTCTTGCCTCTGTGCAAGGAAGCACTCCGCACTTGGTCTCGTGAGCAGACTGGAGGCGGATCTCCTAGCCATCCATGTGTTGGGAGCCTCCCTCCAACACTCTGGCCGATGCCCTAAGCCGGATAGGTGATGCATCTCATGAGTGGTCTTTCCTGTCAGAGGTAGTACATGATCTGTTCTCCCACTGGGGCACACCTCAGGTGGACCTGTTTGCCTCCAGGGAGAATGCGAAGCTGAAGCTGTTTCATGCCCGCCCCCCCTCAGCAGGGCTCGCAGCAGGGGGATGTCTTCTTGAGGCCGTGGACCCCGCGCCTCTTCTATGCCTTTCCCCCATTTCCCTTGATCCACAGGGTGCTTTTCAAGGTGAGGAGGGACAAGGCGCAGGTGATTCTGGTAGCCCCAGACTGGTCCCGTCAGTTCTGGTATCCAGATCTCCTCAGCCTCAGCTCCAGGCTCCCAAGACAGCTTTCAGCCCGTCTGGACCTGATCTCAGTCAACCAGGGAAAGGTACTCCACCTGGACCTTCAATCCCTGCACCTGAAGGCCTGGTTCCTGAGCAGCTAGAGTTCCAGGCCTTGGGTCTTTCCGACGAGGTCCTTAATATTGTTGAGGCATCCCGTAAGGAGTTGACCAGGAAATGCTATGCCTTCAAATGGAAGAGATTCTCCATTTGGTGTCAGGATAAGGGGTTGGACCCTTCCTCCTGTTCCTTGGCCAGCATTCTGGACTACCTATGGTCCCTTTCTCAGCTAGGGCTTTGGTCGACGACCCTTATGGCTGCACCTGGCAGCCATCTCTGCTTACCTGGCGTGGGTCGGAAAGCAGTCTGTGGGCGCAGGAAAGGTGGTCGGATGCCATTTCAAAGGCCTTGATCACATATCCTTCGGTGCGAGAACCTCCACCTCCGTGGGATCTACGCTGGTATTGGCTAAGCTCATTGGCGAAGCCATCGAACCAATGCACAGGTGCGATATCTCCCACCTGTCGTGGAAGACTGCCTTCTTGGTGGCTATTACGTCAGCCAGAAGGATGGGAGAGCTCCAGGCGCTTTCCATCGAGTCTCCTAATCTGGTCTTCCACAGGGACAAGGCTGTCCTGTGCCCCTACCCGAAATTCCTTCCAAAGGTGGTGTCGGAGTTTCACCTTAACCAGGTGTTGACTCTGCCAGTGTTCTACCCCAATCGCACCTCAGAGGCCGAATATAGGCTCCATACTTTGGACCCTAGAAGGGTGCTCTCTTCTTATAAGGAGCGGATGGCTGAAGTTCGGGGAGAGGTTCGCCAGCTGTTTGTCACCTACGCTGAAGCTGCACCTGACAGACCTGCAGCTAAGTGGACGATAGGCAGGTGGGTCACCTCCTGCATAGATCTCTGCTATAGGTTGGCGGGCATGGAGCCTCCCAGAGGATCTGAGCTCATTCTACCCACCATACCGCTGCTTGAGTGGCTGCTTCCAGGGACATCCCTATCCAGGAAATCTGCAGGGTTGCTACCTGAAGTCAGCACACACCTTCATTACCCACTACCACTTGGCCTTGAGTCACGCCGGGATGCTGGTTTTGGGACCTCGGTTCTCCAGTCCTTATTTCCCAAGTAGGGGGTGCTCGCCTTTCCTCCCTCCTCCTGGAGAACTGCTAGGAGTCTGCCAGTAAGTATGGATTGAACAACATATCCACGTCCCTAGAAATACAGGTTACTCACCTGTAACAAGAGTTCTAGGAATGGTATATGTTGTTCATCCACACAACTCACCCTACCTCCCCGGCTTCGACGCGCAACCTGGCCTCCAGCGGGCTACATCTGGTGTCATGGGGCAGAGCCGAGAGTTTTACCACCTGCTTGGGTGGGAGGAGCCAGCTTGAAGACCTTCCAGCAAGATTTAAAGCGGCAAGGAACCTGCCAGTGAGTGTGGATGAACAACATATACCACTCCTAGAACTCTTGTTACAGGTGAGTAACCTGTATATCTGGGCTATCCTGGGCAAATACTTTATTGAAACAAAAATGTGCCACTGCTGCCACATCACGAGAAAAAGGTGATGATAAGGAGTACAGAAGAGGCACAGAATTAAGTATACTGATGCAGTTGCTGCTACAGTAATCCCACCAAATATAGGTAAGCGAGAGGGAGTTACCTGAGTGCAGGGTGCCATGGGGTAGTCCTGAGGAGATGTCATCTGCTGCACCTGTTAAAGAAGAGACAAGTGAGTCACAAAGGATCCACAGTTCTTAGGAGGGTTAAATAGGGTGGAAAGGACAGAAAATAAATCAAATATTTATCTGATGGGGCTGGAGTCCATGTCCTGTCAGATCTGTAGAGACAGAAGAAAGAACAGGTTAGTTAAGAAAGGAAAGATGTAAGATGAGTAAAACCAGAGTAAAGGGTGTACGTTGGGGAAGGGGGCTCAACTAAAAAAACTTTATCCACAATGGTGGCCTAGTGGGCAGTAATTTATTTAGTAACCTAGGTGGCTAGTGATGGCCAGTGGAGGACTAGTGTCTTTTGGGTGGTACTAAGCAAGCTACAGCACAGTCTGGCTCAGGTGGGGCTTTGAACACATCCATGTGACTTCGTGGGCAACTTAGGCCATGGGACCATTCTGCCCCGTTTCCCCCAACCCGGTACTGTACCTTCAGAGATGTTTTTGTTTGAGCTGCATATGTAGCCACATTCCTTCATTATCAATATTACCAACCATTCCATGCCTGGCTCTGTGGGACTCCTGGGCCTGGTCCCCCCCCCCCATGAATGCTAATGAGGGCTTTGCCCAGCCCTATCCACTAATCAGTATGCCTGAGGGCCTGGACGCTGGGTCCTTACAGCCCACCCCTCTCCTACAGGCCTTTGGTTGCTGGCCATAGCCAGGACTTCTGGCGCAAAGTTTAGTAGGGGTCTGTAGCCCCCTACACACAGTTGGATTCAAGGAATGGGTACAAGGGTCATTAAAGTTGCGTTGTCCCGTCTACCTCCATTATGTTTTGGAGGGGCATCTGCCCTTTCTAGGATCATCTGACTCTACCAGGGGATCCTCAGCTCCAGTCCCCTAATCCCACATCTCTTTAGGGCTTTCCACCCTCCTTTGGGAGCCCACTCTACCCCCTTATGCCTATTTGGGGCTATGGCCCTTAAATTCTCTCCCCTAGGCACTCAACCCTCCTCTATCTTTGCTCCCCACACCCCCTGCACTGCTGGCATGAGTAAATCAATTTTGTGTACACAGGCCATTCACCACCATGTGCCAGGGATTACTGCTGCTTGGGTTCAGGGATGTGGCGGGAGCTTCGCTCCCACCATACGGCTTTCTTATGCTGCTAGGGGGAAGTAATCGGCCTGGGGCACGCTTTCCGCCTGGACCAGTTTTTGGCTGCACATTTTGATCTGCCCTGAAAACTGCTTCCACCACTAATCGGGACTCGAGGAAGATGGGCAGATTGTGTTGGGGAGCCGTGCTTCCACCCGACCGTGTTCCTGTTACTGCCACTACTGCCTGACTTGTGCTGGAGAGAAGTGATGCCAGAGGAGCCACAGACTGACCCCCCCATGGTAACTTTCTATTGTCCGTGCTCCCTGCGTCCTCACCCCTCCATGCTCAGGCACTGACTCCTCATTGTAGCCTCATCCCGGCTCTTTTGTAGGGCAGGAGAGGTCCCACTAGGCAGCCCCGAGGATCGGGCACCATGACTTGGTAGGGAGGGTGTCTTGCCTACGGCCCCCTTTCTCAGCACTGAATGGTGCAAAATTGAACAGAGAGACAGGGGATGGGGTCTGTGGGACTACAGGCAAGGGACTGGAAGGTAGGGGGACAAGGAAGAAGGAAAATCCCATGTCGGCGAGAGAGTACCCATTTTGTCAGTGTGCCCCTAACTTTGGGGTACTACATTGGCAAGGCAGGCCGGGGGGGATCATACTGTAAATATAGAAATAAGACTCCTTCTGGGCTTGTGGGGCTGGGGTCTCGGGCAATGTGGGGGTTAAAAGCCAGAATGAGAAAAAAAAAAACGGCTTCTCACGTGGACCCCCCAGAGCTTGGGGCCTGGGACAGAAGTCCTGGTTGTCCCCCATGACAGTGAGTGGAATAAAGAGGCAGCAGCAAGAGCAGAAAAGGCTGGACTGGTGAGGATAGGACCAGTGGGGTGGTGAGGGAAGGGGTATTAGCCAGGCTGATCAGGACACAAACAGCTGTTTGCTGGGCAGTGACCTGCAGATGAAAGGAAAAAGCCGCCACATGGCTTTTCTTTTCAAGTACAGACTGTCTCGGGCAAAACACGGTCACAATCAACCTGGCTGATGATTGGTGTGGCACAGTTGAGCCCCTTGCAGAGCACTCTGCATTGGACAGACAGTGTCACACCTACTCAAAAGTAACTCATTTCAAGAAGTTTGCTGTGCGTGCATGCATGGCAAACTTAATAAATCACTTAAAAGCAACCTTATCTGTACTACTTTCTGTATACTCCAAATCAATACATGGCTACTTAAATGTAAAAAGCAGGCATGGCTGTACCAGTCTTGCTGAAATTTTTGCGATGGATGTTTACTGCCATCAGTTTTTCATGTCACTTTACAGCTGGTACTCCATCAAGATGAGGAATTAAGTTTACCACACCAGAACAGATTAGCTCATTCTGTCTTCAACTCTCTGTCTAGCTCATTTCTAACCTTGTGCACCAGATTCTGTAGAACATCCTATTATACACTCTGAACAATAACAATCTAAAACAAATATGTATAAATTGTTACTTTGGATACAAGTCACAGAAGGAAATTGTGTTTTAGCCACACACACAGTGTCAAACGCGCATGCTGTTCAATAAATCACTACTCTATTCAGTGTTTTGTTACTTTAGAAACTAAACCATAAAAAATTATATATAGATTTTTTTTCCAGCATAGTATATAAACAGCCTTTGCTGTGTCAAGCACAGAAGCTGAATCTTTTTCTGACCATTCTGGATGAAAGTTGCATGATCTACATGTCCACAGTATAGCAGCAATAAGGACTCAAGAAACCAAAATGTAACCTTGACAGTTTTAGTCAGTGAGTCAAACTGATACATGCAGTCCATGACCCAAGCAAAATAAATCGACCATATTATTCAGCAGCAGCACAACCCCTTATCACGGTATCCTAGCATGGACAGCACTACTGCATCTTATTGTGTACACTCCAAATATGCCACTAGTGAGAACTTCAGGAGAATGGTTATAATATACACATATATTATATATATATATATATATATATATATATATATATATATATTATATATATATATCGATATAGAAATATTTTTTTAAACAGCCACATTGTGCTGTCAGGGTAGTAAATTGTTATTCACTGAAAAGTCAGCCCAGAAGGGACAGGAGTGTCAGACCTTGGCCGACGTTGTCAAAGTCAGAGCAGTGAAGATGACTGCCATGATAAGGCAGCTGAGGACCATTTGTGTGATGCCCAGGGACAGCATGATGTACTTGCGAAGGCAGGAGAGGCTGCAGGACAGGGCAGCGGGGCTCAGGAATTGACCAGCGATGGCGAGCACCACACTGCTCAGTGGCATGGTTTGGCTGATAGAATGGCGGCAGCAGCATTACTATTGATAAAAGCTGCAGTGTGACTCTCATCTTGCAAGCCCTACTGCGGAGCCACCTCGGGGAGGAAGCGGCTGAGTTGGGGCTGAGTACAACCTGCAACTATAAGTCTGACAGACCCATTTGACCTGGGAAGGCCGTGCTCGTGTGTGAAGGAATGCCACAACATTTTCACTGAAAGTACACCTGAATTTGCACTGTAGTTCTTCAAACTAATGCATTGCTGCCGAAAATAAAAATACACAGGAACACAGGCAATCGAAACAAACTATACGAATGTGACTGCAGTGCATTGTGCCCCCCAGTTCCAAGAGAATCCAGATGAACAAAATTTTTCCCCAACATGTGTTCTTCTCGGATGACATACTTATTTCACTCACGTAAAGGATCAAACTGAATACCAACTCTGGTCCTCTTATGCTTGTTAATGTCTATGCACCCAACTCAGATTCCCCAGAGATTTTCATAATTTAGCTCAGCAGATTCTATCCTTTAACACTGATAATACACCAGTTATTCTTGGAGGGGATCTTAACTTAGCATTAGAAGCCAGCATTGACAGAAGTAGCCCCACTACAGAGGCCCATCCTAGAAGTAATAAAGCCCTCTCATTACTAATGCAAGATGTTGGATTAGCTGATGTATGGTGCCTCCTTCACCCCTGTGATCGAGAATTTACTTTTCACTCCTCTCTAAATAAGACATACAGTAGAATTGACTACTGGTTAGCTTCTCCTGTTATAATGGAAAAACTATTGATTCATCCATCTCTCCATCATAATCTTGGACCATTCCCTGTCAAATTGCAACTTTTGTGGGGCCCATTATGACCTAAATCTTCTTACTGGCAGCTGGACCCTCTCCTTCTTAAGGATTCCAGTTTCTTACCCATGATCAAAGCACAAATTCAGGACTTCCTCTTTCACAATACCCCAACCGAATCTTCTATGTCCTCTGTATGGGAAGCTCTTAAAGCTACGATTTGAGGGAAAATTATCAGTTATGCTGCACGTAGGAAAAGAGTAAGGGAACAACAGCTGGCTGACTTGGAAGACTCTCTTAAGGCTAAAGAGGATTTATACTTTTCTTCTAATAAGCACTGTCCTGATTCTCAAATTTATCTTGAAATTCTTCAACTTAGAGTTAAAATTAACAAATTAATTTCTCGTAAAACCGAACTGGCCTTGTTTAAACTTAAACATAAGTTTTGGGAACACGGCAATAAAAATGGGAAACTCCTCTCTTACCAGTTCAAAGCACAACAAATGGAACAACACATCCTAAGCCTAAAACATGAACAGGGTACGGATTCACTCTGACAACTCCTCTATAAACCGTATCATGAAAACCTTTTATCAGAAACTATAACACAGATCCTCCATCTACTTTACAAATTCAACAGTTCCTTAAATTGTTACATCTTCCTCATCTTTCTACTCTAGAAACAAATTCTTTAGATGAACCCTTCTCGCTTCAGGAAATCCAGAAAGCTTTGTCTTCCTTGAAATCCAGCAAATCCCCTTGGGGTGACGGATTCCCTGTTGATTTCTATAAAATGTTTTCTGACACCTTATGTCCCCTTCTTTGTTTATCGAGAAGCTTCCAATACTGGCAAGCTTCCCCATCTTGCACTGAAACAGTCATAACCCTAATCCCTAAGAAAGAAAAAGACCCTACTCACAGGTCCATCTCTTTATTAAACATGGACGGGAAGATATTTGCTAAACTACTAACTTCTCGACTTGAATCCTTTGATTCCCAAGCTAACTTATTGTTCACAAGCTGGTTTTATTAAACATAGGTCGGTTTCTGATCGCCTATGTTCCTTATTTAATTTAATTCACAAAGCCAAATCCCTCAAGACACCAGCTGCAGCTATAGCTATTGACTTTGAGAAGGCCTTTGATTCCTTAAACTGGGACTACCTTCATCAGGTTATCTTATTTTGGTCTTTCTCATAATTTTGTTCCTGGATCAAGCTATTATATAACTCCCCTGTTGCTAAAGTACTTACTAATTCCACCCTTTCCTCTTACTTTCATCTAGCAAGGGGAACTAGACAAGGCTGTCCCCTGTCACCTTCCCTGTTTATTTTCGCCATGGAACCCCTGACTGCTTGTTTACGTCAATCTTCTGGCATTATGGGCATACCTGTGAGCAATTCAAGATATGTTTCTCTCTCCTATGCAGATGACCTCTTAATCTTACTCGAAAACCTGAATGAGGCTGGGCCCCTGTTGGTTGATTTGCTTAATAATTTTACTAAAATTTCTGGCCTTGCTTTGAATTATGGCAAATCACAAACTGTGCCCCTTAATGACCACTGTAAAGCCTTTATGAACATACCTCTTGGATTCCGCTGGTCACCACAGGGTATAACATATCTAGGAATCAAAATTAGTAGTAACTTAGGGAAGATATGGGACATTAACTTTAACCCCTTATTTGATAACATCAAAACAATTCTGGACAGATGGAAGCTTCTTAATCTCTCTTTTTTATGGGGAAAATTGCAGCCATTAAGATGTCCAATTCTCCCAAGATTCTTTACCTGTTTGCCAATATTCCTTTAGTCTTACCATCTTCCTTTTTAGCTAAAATTGATAAATGAATAGGTAACTTTATCTGGGATGGGAAACCACTGAGATTTAACTGCAACAAACTTCGATCACATTGGAAAAAAAGGGGGTTTCGGACTCCCCTGGTTCAAAGGCTACCTCTGGGCTTTCTGAATGGCCCAAAATATTAAATGGTTTCAGAAACCCTCCCCTCACTCACCACTATGAGTTGTAGTGGAATCCGAATTGTGCCCGGGAGGAGTTCCCACTTCCTTCATTTTTAATCCCATTTCCTCTAAACTAAAATCTCACCCGACTATATCATCCTCTGTTCTTTATTGGAAACTAACCCACAAATTCCTGAAAACCAATCCAACACCCTTGTTTTATGCCCCCTTATGCGGCAATCCACTGCTCACTCTAGAAGATCACCCAATTTTCTGTCGTACATAGAGGAACAAAGGCATTTTCTTTCTCGGAGATATCTTGGACCAGAATTCACTCACTCTTGGATCATTCTCAGACTTGTAGGTCACGTGGAAACTTCCTAAACAGGACTTCTGGAAGTTTTTACAAGTCCGGGCAGCTTATAACTTGAGAGAGAGAGAGTTAGAGTTAGAGTTAGAGTTAGAGTTTAGTGTATAGGCATACTCTTCTAAACCCATACATCTCGCACTGGACTAATTTATCAGTAAAATTAAATAGCTCTATTTACAAAGTCATTATTGATAATCTACCTGATCAGTCTATACAGGCCAAAAATAAATGGAGTACTACTCTTAACTATAATATTTCAGATGCACAATGGAGTAATTTTGGCGTATTGCATACCACTTTAAAGATGCCCGTAGTTCTTTAATACAGACTAAAATCCTGCATCTTTGGTATAGAACCCCAATTTGGCCTGCAGGGATCTACTTCATGTCTTGTGGTCTTGCGCTCCCATTAATAAGCTATGGCATAAAGTCTGTTTACTTGCCGCCAGAGTAACAGGACAAAAACTACCTTTTGACCCCAAGCTATTCCTTCTAGGCATCCTTATCCCCAATAGCTCTCTCCTCTCACATGCACATTTTAGATGGCTAAACGTACTTTCTCTTCTGGTCAATCGTCTGATTGTTATGAAATGGAAATAGACTCTGGTGCCTTCTCTTTCAGATGTTCTTCAAAGCCTCTCTCAGTATACCTCTTTAAACCGATTATCTCATGTTACTCATAACAGACTGACTGTATAAGACAGATGTTGGCAGGATTACTTCAAGTACATGAACCTAGTTCTTCTAGGCCCCAATTCTTAGGGATATTTAGCCCTCCTTCTTATTTTGTTTAGATTAGGTTTCTTCAAAACTTTTGTGCATGGATTCTCTTCTTTTTCCTTCTTCCCTGTTTTCTCCTCTCCTTCCCTTCTTCCTTGCTTTTTTCTCTTATTTCTTTCCTTGCACACTTTTCTCTTATCTTCACCTCACCATTACTAAACATTGTTCATATTACCACATTTATCACTTTTTGCAATTTACTGAATGCCGTGCCATAGCCTGCCCTAGCATGTATTTCGTACATGATTGGTATTTCTGATCCTGTAATACCCTATTGATTGTAACCCTTTTGCTCTCCACTTACATCCTGTCTAGATTTGTGTTTTATTATCAATACACGTATATAAGGTTTCTCCAATATGTTTACCTTAAATACTGTGTTTTGTTAAGAGATATTTTATACCTTACATGGAGGATTGTCTTCTATTGTATAAGATGTGTATTTTCTTATATACTCGAATTTCAATAAAAAGATAAAGTGAAAAAAGTATGGGAGACACTGTATATGCCCTTCTGCTCCTGATTGCTTCTATGACCTGACCTGTGAACCAAATGTTCTCTTGTGTGTGTTCCTTTTTGTTACTGTCCTAATGCCCAGCTTGGCGGCTTCTAGAGTGGTTTGTTTAAAGAGCTGCTGACAAAGAGTGAGGTACACCCCTGGAATAGATTGGTACCCAGACATGGATTTTAATAATATCATCAATTCTACTAACCTTTTGCAAATTATGTAAAACATTTTCACCATTTTCCCTGCTCATTGAGCTTACTTGTTCCTGCATTCCATCTTCACTTGCTGAGTGCTTGCTCCAGGCCCCCGTGCTTGATATCATCTGGGGAAGTCTGTTTTGGGAGTGGAAGTGTGCAGCATTGTATATCAATGGTGGCCACATTTCCAAGTTCCCAGTTATCGGTGTGATGTTTTGAGCTTTTTTTGGGTGCTAATAGCAGTATTGACCTCTACTCACGAACTGGAAGCTGTTTTTATGACTCTGTACTTGTGGCCCAATGCATGTATGTTGCTCGAGCACACTGCACACGCTGTGACTAACTGCAACCATTTAGTAGCTTTTTGCAGTTCTCACTCATGGGATCTCTCGGTGTGCTCTGATTTCAGGGGAAGCATGTGTATAGTCAGTGACTGCAAAAGGCACTCACACAGTCTGCATATCTGATCTATAAGTTTAACTTTCCCAACAGAACCAATGATGCTGCCCCAGGAATGTTGTATTTAGCTGCCTGATGGTTTCATGTAGCTGGAGCACACTATATATATTCTGAGTAGGTACACTTTGTGACCAACTGCAACCATTATCCCAAATCATAGTTCTAGCTTGTGAAATATGTTCATCCCACAGTGTCCCATGCAGGCGTAGCTGCATGTTTTTTCTTTGTGTATTTAATATGGAGCTACTTATTTAGATATCATTTTTGCCCAGCAAACATTTTATGTAGTGGACAGCAGCTTTTAGTAATGCCCATGTTACTTTCAGAATGCTTTCCTCCCAGACACATGGAATACATGAATGAGATCGTGCAAGCCACAGAAGTAACCTTAGGGTATGATTTGTCAAGGGCACTGCATAATATATGGAAAGTGCTTATTGCTACTGGCAGGACTGGTATTGAGCTTTACGGTGTGCATGGTGCCTTTAGCCCAAGGATGTCAGCACAGTTATTTGCTCCAAGTGTGATTTTATGAAACTAACGGTTATAATAGGCAACCCTGAAGGCAATATTGGACACATGATAGAATAGTGTTTTAGTGAGCCACTATTTCATTTGGTCAGTTTTTGGTCAGGTTTTTACTCTGCATCAATAACTACGGCAAGCAGGGTCTTGTTCACACGCATACTGTTTGGAGCCTGTCAGAGTTGCTGTGTGCCATTCAGTGTATGTGGAGGTCTGAATGCTAGGTGACACAGAGAGATGTATAGCTGGCAAAAG
Source organism: Neoceratodus forsteri (assembly GCA_016271365.2). Classification (NCBI taxonomy): domain Eukaryota; kingdom Metazoa; phylum Chordata; order Ceratodontiformes; family Ceratodontidae; genus Neoceratodus; species Neoceratodus forsteri. The sequence goes on along the minus strand of CM057449.1, from coordinate 755,631,626 downwards.
CTCCAAGTAAGTCGCAACTAGCACAGTTGGTGAGGGGAAGTGTGGGGTGTTCTGTGAGCGCTACAGTCTTTGCCCCAACAATGTTTAGCATGGGTGTCGGCTCCAAATATATGATTAGGCAGCAGTGCACAGCTCCATACCAGAGAGTGCCCCCAACAAAATACAACAACAAACAAGCAAAGGGAGTGTGGGGAACAAGACAGAACAGGCACAGCAATTCTTCCACTGTGGGTGCTGGAATGCAAAAATTTAATGTCATGGGTAAATTACACTGAAAGAAGGGGCACAGGTGGCTTCTGCAGCTCTGCACACTGTTACTATGTTGACACTGGCAGTGTGTTGCTGTAACTGCATTTCAGGAGTCACAGGGTTCTAGATGGGGGACACAGACTAATATAAAATACATAGCAGGGACATTACACATAACAATTACAGGGAACTTTCAAGAAAAAAAATGTAAACACAATGCTCACACAACAATATACTGCTGTAGGTTTAGATCCTTAGTTGACGTCACTCAGCTGTGATGATGGGACTGCATGGTACATTCACAACAAAGACAGGCGCAAGCATGAGCGGTCGGTGTTTCTGCGATTAAATACTCTCCACTTGGAATAAAAAATGAATTGTAATTGTGATTCAACTGCTGGGGTACCGGGGATCCCACACAAGAATGGAGAACAGGTAAAAATGACATGTCAGCAACTCTTTAACCTGCCCCCAGATGTCTTCTACCTCCAGTATCTTGTGGATCCCAGTTAGTTTTTCCATGACTAGCTGTTTCATCCTCTCAAAGTTTGCTCCTGTAAAAGTCAAGATGTCCATCCTGGATTTAGATTTTACATCCTCTAGGGACAACTTGAACCAGACAGAGTTGTCTTCGCTATTTGCCAGTGGCTCCCCACCTTAACAGTGCCAACCATCTCCAAGTTGGTGAAGACCACATCAAGAATGGCATCCAGTCTAGTAGGGATGTTAACTAGTTGGGCGAGTAGGCAGTCTTGTAAGGCCTCAAGCACTTTTTGACTTTTTGCCACTGTTTGCATTGAGTTCTACGTTTCTACTGCTTTTATTTGCGCACCAGTTTGGTTTTGTATTCTGTATTGATTTTGGTGCAGCATTTGGTCTCCCAAGCAACAGGCTTTCTTTTGGTTGTACCACACAAGAGCGTGACTCAGAATATGACATTTATTATACATTTGTGAGTGGGGCAGCACCTTCATAACTCACTTGTGGCATCCCCACTCATGAGTTTTTCTCTGGCCCTCTCATTAAAATATATAGCAAATTTTGAGTTGGGCCATTGTGTATCACCTATTTTTTTTTAAAACATGCCATCTGGAGTCTGTGGGACACATTTTCAGAACATCAGAACATTTACACATGCTTTTTGTTGGCTTCACTAAACATATAATCACTTTTTAAGAAAAATGGCTGTAGTGAAATTAGTGTGTTGCCCTTGTGGCCCAATATATTTGTAGATACATGTCAAGAGTGTTGCTATATCACCATTTGATATATTTTGTTTTCTAGAGCTATTTGACCCCCAGCAGCCACTACATACCTACTTTATATGATTCTGTTGTTCCCCAACCCCATGCACCACTCCCTCCACTGTCATACTAGTGGGGATCCACATGTGGTGGGATCTGAGGGTACGGTGCAGTCATTAATGGCAGATGGTGCTCATGGATTTTTCTCAATCTTTTTTTTTTTTTCTTCCTTTGCCCACCTGATACCAGGCAATGCCCCTGCAGCCCATGCACACATGTAGTATACCCCTGTATAGGGAGCAAGCTCCCATGTCCACTATAGAGGCCACTGTTTTGGTAGAACCTGGCATCTGTCCCTCCTTGCCTGAGTGCTGCCATGTTGCAGTGTCTCCCTCCGGGTCAGCCAGTTGGTTCCTGAGTTAGCTGCTCAGATCACCAGCATTGGAGAACTACATATTACCAAATGGGCCATCATTTGGCCCCAGGTATATTTCTACATTTGTCAGCAGAGTCATTGAGTTGAAAGGTTGATATATTAATGCAAATATCAGTATTTTGGTAATCCAGATTTTTAACACATACATATTTTTGATTTCCATTAGGTTTATGATTTGTTGTTCATATTTAGTTATGATCTGTTTTGTAGTGAAATGATGTATGATTTGACACAGTAAGTTATCATAATCACATCTTTTCCCTCACTTATAACCTGATATATAATCTTTCAGATGCAAGGATGGAATCCAACAATACATGACTTGAAATAACCATAATATCTATGGTGTAGCTGTGGATACAAAAGCCATTATATAAATCCATTTATTTGCACATATGTTGTATACGTTTTAGAACAAAACATATATAACCTACAACATATGTTATATTGTATAAACACTGTTAACTGGCACTGCTTCTTATAGTTTTAATTTCTCCAACTACTCCAAACAGAACGGTATCCTTCATACAACTCCATCAGTAAAAACCTCAAGCCATACTTTTTCTCTTCCAGACTATATTTTCCTCCTTCCCAAGCACCAGTAAAGACTTGGTGAACCACTCACTTTAAAGTTTTTTTTTTTCTACTTTCCACTACCTTATTCTCTACTTCCACAGTCATTACTCATTCTCTCTGATCCTTTGCTGTTTCTCTTTCACCATCAGCATTTTTAGCCCATACATTGCCGTTCCTCTTCCCTACTCCCCCCCACACACACACATCTTGCAATTCTGAAACCACACCGCAGTGAAATAAAAGTATTACTTTTCTTAAAGTTATGCTGATATCCTTTTTAATCTCCATTTTCTCACTTGCTTGCACGAACTGAGACCAAAACAAAAACGTATTCTTTTTTTAGGAACATCGAGTATGATTATGGAGCTTTGATATTCTTGCTCCCAAATAATACTCGCACTAAGCCAAGGGCTTCTCAGATTGTTCTCGCTGAAATGCACAATCCTCTTGATACACTAACCATGATGGTCCAATCAAGTATTTACAGTGTTTATTTTACTTTAAAATATCTGGTTGATCCTCCATCTATGGAGATTTCTATCAGTGATCCTGTAACATTTTATCCAGTTGATCCTGCATTCAGCGGTTTGTGTGGTAGAGAGGAGTTGGAGTGCTAATGCTGAGGGAGTCGTGGTGTAAGGATTGAGTGCTGCAGTTACGCACTAATCCGCTTTGGTTTTGGTAAAACCAATTGACTGCAGCACTCACTCCTTACACTGTGACTCCCTCAGCAATTGGTCCAATACCTCTCCACTGCACAGATCACCAAATGTAGTATCAACCAGATAAAATGTGTCTGTCACGGACAGAAATCCTGTAGATTCAGGATCAACCAGGTATTTTAAATTATGTACAAAATCCAATGTAGGATCAACTGCATATTTTGAAGTATACACATCCTGCATGGCTCCTGCTGTTTAAGAAATGCAACCGTTTTTTTTTTTTTTTTTCTTCAAAACCTTCCCAAACATAACTGAAAACCAATAGAAGTCAGCACTATAGACCGAGAGATTTTATTTATTTATTTAGTTTTTGTTTACTGGTGGGTGTGCTAGCCATAGGGATGACTATTTTCAAACACGACCTGGGAGGTTACAAGCAAGGCAGTACAGCAACAAAATACAGTTTGAGATTACAATAGCAGAATACAGCTTTTAAACAGTGAGACATTGTACAGATAATGGATAAGGTAGACAACCATAAAAGCATCGCAGTCAAGAAACAGTACAAGTACAAGGTAAGTGCCAAAGGCAAAACAATGGGATGTACTGCACAGTATAAGAGCTAACAGCAATTGGCTAAGCTCAATATACAATTTGATGAGACCAAGTAGAGGTGGTCAGAGGGTATAGGGTTAGGTCACAGTGAGAGCAGTAGAGTGACAGTGAGGTGAAGTCTTGGAAGGAGCAGGGTAAGGTAAGTTAGGAGTGGAAAGGAGCAAGAGTGGCGTACGGCTATGACTGAGGGAAGACAGGAGCTCATAGCCAAGTGGTGGCAGTCGAGAGAAATTAGGAGGATTAAACATGTGCATGCATTAGGCTTTGATAGTGAGACCTATACACTTTTAAAAAGGACATGATCGGGTGCAAGCCGGACCGCTAGGGGAAAGGACTTCCATTTAGGAGCGGCATAGAAGAAAGCACAGGTTCCTTTCGAGGTTTTACATCTAGGGGTGTGTAGTAGGGATTGATCGGTGGACTGGAGGCCTGGGGAAGAAGGAGGGAAGCAAGTGATACTGGCATATGAGTTCTAATGATATTATCTACCAGTGAACCAAGGGAGAGAAGCCGATAGTTCATGGGGGACAGCCAGTTTAGGTTGGCATAGAGTTGACAGTGGTGTTTGAGGCCCGGGGATGCTGAGGCGTAACAACAGATGGTGTTGTATGTTGTTTTCCATCTGTGTAAAGATGACTTTGACACATTAAGATAAGTTACAGCACCATAGGTCAGAGAAGGGAGCAGAATACCTCTGGCAATGGGCAGTCTAGCAGAGGGTGTTAAGAAGTGACTAGACCTATAAGCAAGCCCGATTTTAGAGTTCGCAGACTTGCATGTGAACAGGATATGTTTGTCAAAATCAAGAGACCATTCAAGCACTGAACTATTAATTTTTGGGCCTGTGTAAGCAAGTAGGAGTCAGTGTTTTGATTCTCTGTGTTTGGGGTTGACTTTTCTTAGTTAAACTTTTATTTGCCAGGGAGGAAATCTAGCTGGGAGATATTTGCAGTCATTTGTGACTGGACCTGTTACTTAACCTCTGTGAAATAGGTATCTGATAAGGGGAGGAGCTGAAAGGGGCCTGGGGAACTGTGGATTTAAAACAGAAGTTGTTTGTGGATTCTGTCTGCTGTAGCTGAGAGAAAGAGAAAGCAGCCACCAGCTTCCTTAAATCAAGGAGGTAATTTAATAGACTACGCTGAACTGAACTATTAATGTTTGGGCCTGTGTAAGCAAGTAGGAGTCAGTGTTTTGATTCTCTGTGTTTGGGGTTGACTTTTCTTAGTTAAACTTTTATTTGCCAGGGAGGAAATCTAGCTGGAAGATATCTGCAGTTATTTGTGACTAGACCTGTTACTTAACCTATGAAACAGGTGTCTGAAAAGAAGGAAGGCACTCCCTGGGGTGAAGGGTCAGAGTTGTAGTTGATTGTTTCTGGAAGGCACGGTTTACTCCACCCACCCTGCCCCTCACCCCAGTGGCCCAAAGTGCATAATTTCCTTCATTTCAGGGGTTCTGACATCACTCCAAAACTGCTAAGAACATGTACATGTTCATATCCTTAAAGGCACAGCACACTGAATGGGGGTAAAGGCACTCACAAGCTTGCACACACTAAAACAAAACAACAAAAATAAATCTTAAACAGGAAGGAGACAGACATGTAGGAGTGCTGCAATGCACTGGCTGTGGAGCAACAGTCTTCTGGGAGACAGTCTGGAGACTGCGTATTGCCCTATTTGCAGGCACCTCTCTGGTCTGACAAAGGAGGTTGCTCATCTCCATGCTGACCTGGCAAGGATTAGGGAAACCTGCTCCCCAACCCAAGGACCACCCAGGCCACCACCACTACCTCAGAGGTTGCCAGGAAAGAGGAGCGGTTGGACCATGGTGAGCTCAGGGAGCTGTGAGGGTGGTGAAACAGAGGCGTATCCCTCTAGTCGTGCCTCTCCACAATTCATTCGACATTCTGGCAGAGCGTGATTCCTGTATGGAGGCACCCACAGTTGAGACCAAGGAGGATGCTGGGAACCTCCACAATGGAGACCCACAGGAGGGTGGCATGGGACCCCACAGGGGAAGGAAACAGCTCCTGGTGGGGACTCAATCATTGGGGGGGTAGAACTGGGGGGTGGAGTAAGCTGCCTGCCCGGCACCATGGCTTGGAGGGACAAGAAATGAATCCTAAGGATTGTGGGAGCAGCTGCATGTGGGAGTGAACTGGATGTCATTATCCACCTAAGGACAAATGACCTGGCTGGGAATGGGATCAGAGCAGTACAACAGGAGTTTGTGGAGTTGGGGAGGGGCCTTAGACAAGTAGCACACACAGTAACTTTCTTGGAAGTGCTACCTGTCTATGGCATGGATGATACTAGGGTAGTCCGCACTATGAGATTCAATGACTGGTTGAAAACCGGTGCAAAGCTCAGGATTTGGCTTCATGGACTAGGGCTCCACTTGGAGGATACAGGCCTATACTGGTGCGATGGTCTGCATCTGTCCAGTAGGGGAATCAGGATCCTAGGTGATAGGTTTAAATGCTTAACTGGCAAGCATTTAAACTAGCTAAGGGGAGGCACTGAAAGGAGAAGGAAATCTAGCCTCCAAATATAAATCGGGTAATTAGTGAGGTAAACACCAAGATAGAGCAGTCAATTGGGAGAAGGGCAGGGTAAATGTAGAGAAGACAAAGGCAGTAAGGACAGGGATGGTGCAAAAGGAATAAGGCCATCAAAAATGGAGGGTAATGAGTACCAATACCGTAGTCTAGGTAACAAGCTCCCTGAACTGGTGGCCTTGATGGAAGAGAGTTGTCTGGATATTGTGGCAGTCACATAAACATGGTACACAGAGAACCATGACTAGGATGTCAACATACCAGGGTACACAATCTACAGGAAGGACAGGGAGGGTAGAAGAGGAGGAGGAGGAGTAACTCTCCATGTAAGGGTAGGGATCAAAGCAATGGAACTAAAGGGTAAACAAGGGGGAGAGGAGGCACTGTGGGTCACCATGGAGACTGGAAATGGCACCACAAAACGCACAGGGGTTGTATACAGACCCCCGTCTCATGGGGAGGAAATGGACAAGGAAATGATAAAAGGCATCCTTAGGATGGCAGAGAATGGGGAGATATTGCTGATAGGGGACCAGAATATGCCAGATGTTAACTGGAGGACCTTTGCTGTAGCCACATCCAAGAGCAGGGCCATTCTTGATGCCCTACAGGTGGCATGCCTCAGACAGCTAGTTTTGGAACCCACTCGAGAGGGAACAATCTTGGACCTGGTATTCTAAAATGGGGATGGAGAGAGGATCTTGTATCTAGAAGTGGGTAGCCAACTGGGAACAACTGACCACCAAACAGTGTGGTTCACAATAAACTTAGCTGTAGAGTCAAGCCATACCAAAGTGAAGGTACTGGACTTCAGGAGGGCTGATTTTGTCAAAATGGGAGAGTGCCTCAGAAAAGCACTAGCAATCAGGTGAGAAGGTGGGGTGGAGCAACAATGGGGAACCATCAAAACTGCCGTCACAGAGGCAACAAACCTTGTGTGAAGCAAATAAACAAATCAAAAGTAAAGAAAAAACTCTATAGTTCTCAAAAGAGGTGGGGAAGGTTAAGGAGAAAAGATAGCATTCAGGAAGTATAAGGAAACACAGAAGGAGCAGGACAGAGAACTGTACCAGTTAAAGAAGAAGGAAGCTAGGAAGGCAGTCAGAATAGCAAAGGCTCAAACCAAGGAAAAGATAGCCAACTCGGTTAAGAAGGGGAATAAAACCTTTTATAGGTAGATTAGGGAGCAAAGAAAGATTAAGGCAGGGTTACTGAGGCTGAATAAAGAGGGTGGTTGGGCAGAGAGGGACAGTGAAAAAGCAGGGATATTGAACAAATACTTCTGCTGAGTATTCACAAAGGAAGAGCAGGGGGAGATACCTAATCCAGTCAATAGAAGCACTCTGGACAGGGGAGTTGATATCAGTCCTTTCACAGAAGAATGGGTTCTGAAAGAACTCCTAAAACTGAAGGTGGATAAAGCAATGGGTCTTGATGGGATTCACCCCAGAATTCTAAAAGAACTAAGGGGAGAACTAGGAACACCACTGACTACTTTTTTTAATAAATCATGAGAGGATGGTGTGGTACCTGAGGACTGGAGGAGGGCAGATGTGTTACCCTTCACAAATGTGGGAGCAAGACAGGGCAGGAAACTACAGATCTGTCAGTTTGACCTCAGTGGTAGGGAAAATGATGGAATCACTTTTGAAAGAAAGAATCATTGAGTACCTTGAGGCTAGTGGGGCACAGGACCTAAGGCAGCATGGAGTCACAGTGGAAAGGTCATGTCAGACTAATCTAATCGATTTTCTTTGATTGGGTGACCAAAGTAGTAGACCAGGGAGGGGATGTGGACATGGTTACCTAGACTTTAGCAAGGCATTTGACACAGTCCTGACAAAAAAAATTTATAAACAAATTAGCCAACCTGGGAGTGGGTCCCAGGGTGGTAGCCTGGGTAAAACACTGGCTGGACAACAGGACACAGAAGGTAATAGTGAATGGAGTCCACAGTGAAGAAAGGAGGGTTACTAGTGGGGTACCGCAGGGTTCAGTACTGGGGCTGGTCCTTTTTAATGTCTTTATAAGTGACATTGCAGAGTGACTGGAAGGAAAAGTATGTCTCTTTGCAGATGACACAAAGATCTGCAACAGGGTTGATACGCAAGGTGTGGTGGAAAGGGTGAAAAGGGACTTGGCAAGGTTGGAGGAATGGTTAAATGTATGGTAGCTTAGATTCAACGCAAAGAAGTGCAAAGTAATGCACCTGGAAAACAAAAATCTGGGGAAGAGTACACAGTGGGGGATGAGATACTGACAGCAACAAAAGTGGAAAGGGACCTGGGGGTAGTCATATCAGATGACCTAAAGGTGGGCAAGCAATGTGAGAAGGCAGTAAGGAGGGCTGGGGGGATACTGGGATGCTTAGAGAGAGGCATCACCAGTAGAAACAGGAAGTTGTTGTCCATCTGTATAGACAGTTTGCAAGACCACATCTGGAGTACTGCGTGCAGTTCTGGAGACCCCATCTCCGCAAAGACATAGACGGGGTGGAGGCTGTCCAGAGGAGGGCAACCAAAATGGTACAGGATCTGCACCAGAAGACATATGAAGAAAGACTAAAACAGCTTAATATGTATAGCCTCAAGGAAATGAGGGACATGATAGAAACTTTCAAGTACCTCAAGGGAATCAACAAAGTCTAAGAGGGTAGCATCTTGCAGAAAAAAAGATGTGCAAGAACAAGGCGGCACAATTTGAAGATAGAGGGGGGACGTCTCAGAGGTAACATGAGGAAGTATTTCTTCACAGAGAGGGTTGTAGGTGAATATAACAGCCTTCCTGAGGAGGTTGTGGAGTCAAAAACAGTGGGGGAATTCAAAAATGCATGGGACAGACATCAGGCAGTTCTAGTGGGGGGGGTAGGAGGAAGTATGCTGTTGGTTAACTAGGATCTGCATTTTATCTGTTAGGTAGGGAAATGGGCAGACTAGGTGGGCCTAGCGGTCCTTATCTGCCATCAAATTCTATGTTTCTTTGTTTCTATGTTAAGCAGAATTCCAAGTATTTGAAAGTACTCACTGTCTCCGTGTAGGATCATTGAGGCAGGAGATACAGAGTTGACTTTGAGCCATCTTAAACTTGGCCGCAGTGTCAAATACCATAGCCTGAGTTTTCCCCACATTAAGTAGGAGCTTCTCCAGTCTTGGCTGTCCAGACACATCATGAAAGGCAGAAGGGAGGTTAGAGTTAATCTTCGATATACTCTTGGAGCTGGAGTACAGGGCAAGGTCATCCGCATAAAGGAGTGACACACAGTAAGGGATATCCTGAGTAATGTGATTAATAAAAACAGAGAAAAGAAGAGGACCCAGGATGGATCCCTTGGGAACACCTATATTGATGAACGCTTGATCAGATAAGACCGAATAAAATTTCATGACCTGAAATCTGTTTAAGTAGTTATTAAATCAGGATACAGATTGTGGCAAGAAGCCAAGTGATAAGAGATTGGAGAGCAGAAGAGGGTGATCCACAAGATCGAAGGCTTTTGTGAGGTCAGTAAATACAGCTCCTGTCAGAAGAGCGGAATCCACAGTACTTAACACATCATTGGTAAACGAGCAGAGCAGTGGTGGTATTGTACCCTTTGTGGAAGCTGTGCTGTTAGGTGAGAGTAGATTGAATTTGGAGAGAGATTCAATGGCTTGGGAGGCCACCAGTTTTTCTAGATTTTTCCTAATAGAGAGGATCGCAATGGGCCAATAATTAGAGATGTCTTTTTTTTTTTGTCCCTTTTGTTGAATACAGGAGTGACTCTGGCAATTTTTTATATACTGGGGACATACCCTTGGCAGGGGGATGAAGTATATATTCTAACTAGAGGGGAAGCAATAAAAGGTGCAGTCAGTTTTAGGAGCTTTGGCTCTAAACTGTCTGAGCCAACACGTGGTGTCAGAGATGACCGAGTAGTTTGAGGACATCAGCCTTGGTGATTGCTTTAGAATAGAATATCTCATCCCTAACAACCACACTACTGACCCTAACAACTAGCCCTGAACCGCAGAATAAGACAGATCAGAGCACAAATAAATCCCATTCCTTTGCTAAAACAAAACAAAACTAAATAAAATAAATCAAAACCACACAAGAAATTACTGCCCTGTTGCATAAATGGAACATGCGGTGGGAAACTTGTCAAATAAACAATTTATGTGGACTGGAGCAGTTTGACCTCAGACACATTGCACGTGGCTTACGCCACTTGTGAGGTTACCCAAGGTCAAACTGTGGTTGCCCTCATAAATCATTTATTTAACTTGGCCCCATTGCATATATCTCATATATGGAACACATAATGGGTTGTAGTGGAATAACACATTTATTTCCATGAGTGCATGGTAAACCCAGGAGTAGCGAGGCCATTAGTTAATTATGAAGGCCTTATCACTCATGTGGAGATGAATGTTTTCTACTGCAACGCATTGTGTATTTGATGTACTGTATATAGGATATTTTTGGTTGATGCAAATCAGCTTTTATTCACCTGAATGTTGCTGTGCAATGCCGCCTGGCAGAGAGTGGCAGAGACACAAGTGCCAGGCTGCAGTGTTGCCGCCATGAAGGAGTGTATAGAAAGCTTCTTTGTGATCAGCCCATGAGATGTCCTATGTATACCAATGGCAAGTGGGTTATTTTGGTAGTCTTGTCATGGCTTAGTACATTAAAAAGGCAAGTTGTTATTGTGTATGAGTTTAACTTTTAAATCGCTGTGTGGTTCATTTTACTGTTTAAACCATGCCTTTCCCTAGACGTGGGCAAGACAGGGCTGGCTCGAGTCTTGCTCTAGTCTTAGTGCTTGGCTTGACCTCTATAAAGAGTTGAGAGCCAAGGTCAAGCTAATCCAGTTATGGTAAGTAAGTATTTTGTCAGTCTGAGCAGTTAGTGTAGTGTCTGAAACGTTCAACTCCTGTGTAGAAAACAGTCTACATTAGCCAGGGCTTGGCTCATGTTTTGAATCATTAAGTCAAGCCCAGATCCCCTGTCTCAGCCCTGGCTTGGCTCTAGGTGAAAAATTCCAGGCTTGCCCACCCCTGCCTTTCCTGAGTATGACAGATGAAGAGTAGTCACCATAGTAACCAGAACTGGTATGCAACCCTTATTCCTTTTAGTGGTTTGTGAAAGCAGTGTGATTTGCCCTGCCATCACTAGGTTATTGGAGTATGTACTTTATTGGGTCTGATTAGCTAAGAAAGCAGTTCTAACAAGGCTGCGATGGAAATAACTGCAGTGGAAAAAAGATGAATAGCAAAGCAAAATAATGCTTTTTATTTGCCAGTGTTGTTCATCAGTCCCTTGGTGTGTGTATATATAGGGGATATTCCATGGGTTGAGCACAAATAATCTTTTTTATTTGCTCTGGAATGTTGCCATCAGTGCTGCTCGGCAACGAGTGGCATAGCCATGAGTGCCAGCCTGCACTGTTGGCATCTTTCAATAGTGAATAAAAAGGTTATTTGTGAGAATGGAGGCTTGGAGGGCAGATGGATTGGAGGAAGCCTTGGCAAGTCCAAAGGAGTGGTTAATGTGGAGCACGTAGGGGAAAAAGAAATAATACAAAAAAAAAAAAAGGTTATTTGTGCTTAACCAATAGAATGTTCTTATGCATACAATGGACAATGGGGTTTTCTTCTTAATGGCATTTGTTTCACAGACAAATTGAGTTTAGCACAAGATATATACATTTTTTTCTTTCTTGCTTGTTTAAACATGCCGTTCGTTTTCTTTTCAAATTGAGTTTCCGAGTAGTGAAGACAGTGAACAGTCATCAGAAACAATGCTCAGCATGGGAACCTTTCCATTTTTAATGTGAAATAGGGATTTTCAGCCTCATAATATTACAGATCTAGTTGGGGTTGCAGTGCGAATAAAGATACAGTGGAAATAACATTTCACTGCAGCTCTCAAAATAACCTTTTTATTCACCTGTGTTATTCATCACCCCAGAGAGTGTGTGTGTGTGTGTGTGTGTGTGTGTGTGTGTGTGTGTGTGTGTGTGTGTGTATATATATAATATATTTCTCTTTCCATGTATATATTACAGTGGTGCAGTCACAACTATAGTTAGGTTGAGCAGCCAGTTACATACTAAAGTCAAACATCTAGACGTTAATAACTTTGGACCCGTTCAATGGATTTCCCTGAAATTTGGTACACACATTGAGGCACCCTAGATCTCTTGATTTGACAAATTGCATTTCTGTTGGAGTGCCGGTCTTCTTGTACAAATACGCTGAAAAATGCAAAATTATCCATTTTTGGAAGAACCTTTTGGCATTCTTAATGTGGTCCTCCATGGCTGTTGTATGGTGTGCCACTCTGAGATGGCTCACTTGAAAGAGCTTTGTTGCTGAATATGCCGCTTTTGTTTGGTGAAAAATATTAAGGCATTCAAATGTTATGGACTTTTAATTTCCCATTACAAGCCAATGGGAAAATTTATATGTATATCTTGCGATCAAAGAATCGGGGTTCTGGCCATCTTGTCCCGCCTGGCGGTAAAAGAATTTGCAGCCTCGCGGTTCACGAATCTTTGATCCCAAAGAATTTCAAAAATTCTTTGACCACGAGGTCCGCCGTGTTGTTTTCAGTTTTCCGATTGCACAAACACAAATCTCAGCTCAGGGGTCACTTCTGAAGCAAAACTTCAATGGGTTTTTTTCTCGGGGGGACCCCAATCTATCAAGCCATGGCTTTGGCTCCATCCAAATTGGTCCAAAAATAGAGTTTTTAGCTTTTAAATTCTTCATTCGCGACTCACTAACGATCTTTGATCGCGAGCCGACAAATTCTTTGATCACGAGAATCTTTGTTCGCAATCGTGCATCTCGAGCGAGGGACGAGATGGCCAGATTTAAAAATTGATTTTCTCAGCCCAGGGTGCCTAGACTGTGAAATAAAGGTGGGTTTTGCTCAGGGGGCTTCATTGTGCCCCATCTGCATGTCCAAAATAATGTAATAATGATCCCTGGTAGTCTAGTGGCCTTGAGATGTACCAGACAACAGTTAACCAAGAGACCTAAGTTTATTGGAGCAGTATACTGTATGCAGTAGATGGGCAGGCCGTGTAGCCTTGGGATGTACCACAGAACAGTTAACCAAGAGACCGAAGTTCAAATGCTATATGTCACTTTTTGTGTGGCCCTAAACAAGTTCAGTGCCCAATGCTAGCTATTGTTGAGAGGAAAGTGAAATGAGATTCTAGGGACATGGATATGTTGTTCGATCCACACTTACTGGCAGGTTCCTTGCCGCTTTAAACCTTGCTGGAAGGTCTTCAAGCTGGCTCCTCCCACTCACCCGGGTGGTAAAACTCTCAGCTCCGCCCCATGATGCCAGATCTTCCTTACCACTTGGAAGCTCAGGTTCCCTCCTTTGCACTCTGTGTTTCAGGCCTGGATCCAAACTCTTCGGTTAATCTGAAACTTATTTTAAAATTTACAAGACTTCGGTCTTTATCTTCCCTCATGGCTGCGATGGACAAATCAACTCCCGGATTTCTTCGGTGCCCCTGTGGGCAGAAGATGTCCTGGACCGACCAGCACTCCACGTGTTTTTATTGCCTTGACTTGGCCATGACTCACGGCTTGTGAGTTGTGCAAATCCTTTGCAGCTTCGGTCTTGGAGGACCGCGCTGCCCGATTGCTGTTGGGGCGACCTGAGAAATGTTATCCTCCGGTGAAGTCGAAGGAGGCCCGTTGGACAGTGTCCGCGCTGCAGGCTCGGCTGAACAGCTGGAGCAGATAACGCCTCAAGGAGCAGGTGGCCCAGGCTGCATCTTCATCATCCTCGGTCACTGAATTTATCCCGCCCTCCTTGGGCTTCTCCTACACAGCTTCTTTCAAGGAGCTTTGCCAGTCCCTCTCCACCAAGGGAGAAGGACCTTCAGGACATTCCTCTTGGTCCAAAAAGAAGGACCCCAAAAGTAAGTCCCACCGTCGATGTTCATGGGAGCAGGAGAGGTCACCTTCCCCGGATAGTCAACACTCGACTTTGGTTGAGGTTGCGGCTAAGGCCGCTGGCTTCACGTTGTCCCCATCAGGTCGCCGCCAAAACACCTGTTGACGCAGTCGAGATTTTTTCGACTCATAGGGACGGCTGTCGACCGGAGAAGCCGACAACCCTTCTTCACTGGTTCCTAGTGGAAACTGAGGACTTGCCTGTGCCTCCTGTGCTGGAGTCCCCGATTAAGGTCCCTGAAACGAGGGAGGGCGGGTTTCCTCCGCCCCCTCTCAGACCCAACCTCGGAAACACCAAAGGTCTCAGTCTCGGACCTCTTCCCGGTCCAGCCGATCCCGCCAACATCGGCGGTCTCTGTCTTGGCACCGTAGAAAGTGGCGGCGCCACTCATCCTTGTCTTTGTCCTCTTCGGAGGATAGGCTCTGACGTAAATTGCGTCGGCGCTACGAGGATCTAATGTGGCAGCAGCTTCTTTTTACTGGGAATAAGCTGACTCCGTTGCCTTCCCTGGCCATTAAGTGGCTGTCACCAGAGTGGGCGAAACAACCCTCCATAGTGGTCGAGGAACCGGAGCCGGCACTGGTTGTTTGGCTGAAACCGGCTGCGCCACCCATTGTGGTGGAACCTCTGCCTCCACAACTAAAGACTGGGGCCCTGACCAAGGATTCTCGGTCGGCTCGGGTTCCCATAGGTTGTCGGTCACCCTCACTCCGATTGACCTCAACAGGTGGAGGGTGGCTCAGGCGCTCGGCAGCTGTTCACAGACTTCTCAGAGTCTGATGAAGACTCCTTGTTCTCCAGGCTGCTTGACTTGGAGTCCACTGGGGTCAGTTAGTGGACGAGAGCCCATCCTCATTTCTTGAAATGCTTCAACTCATCTCAGAGTCCACTGGGATGAAGCTCGAACGCGTTTCAAAAACGGGCCAAATGTCCTCTCACGGAGATACTGGACTGAGGGGATTCCCCCGCGGAGGCCTTTCCAGTGGCTGAAACCATTGTTGGCCTGGTCCTGGAGCTATGGCAGTGGCCAACTTCTTGTCCAGCACCTTTGGCCAGGATGGCTCAGAAGTATACAGTTCCCACTGGTTCACTCTCTGGTTTCTCGGAGCACCCCTCTGCGGAGGGGCTCATGACCGACAGCGTTTTCCAGAATTCTGGGAATGCTCGGGATGTGGACAAGCCTCCCGACAAGAAATCCAAGAAGTTGGACTACTCTGGGTGGAAAGTTTACGCTGCTTCCTCTCTAGGCCTTCGTCAGGCCAGCTCGGCCATCCTGATGGCACACTTTTCACACGCCCTTTTGAGCTCCCTGGATGAGGTGATTCCTTATCTCCCAGCTGACCTCTAAACTATGGTCAGGCAGTTGCGGGATCAGGGAAGGGTGGTAGCCAAGCAGCAGCTCCAGACTTCCCTGGACATCGCTGACTCGTGTGCCTGGTCAGTAGCAGCCGCAGTGGCCATGCGCCGCAGAGCTTAGCTGCAGATCTCCACTTTCATGGCAGATACCCAGCACAAGCTGGCAGATGTTGCCTTCCTGGGTACCGACTTGTTCAGTCCCGGGGTTGAGAGGCATCTTCAGCAGATCAAGAAGTCCAGTGCCAGCTTGGACTCGGTCATATCTTCCCAGAAGGACAAAGGCCACCAGCAGCGTAAGCCCTTTTGTCCTTCAGCCCCTGTGGCATGTCTGGCCCAGCAACACCAGCACCAGGGCTAGCAGCCTAGCACTTGGCACCCCAAGGCCAAGCCTGCTGCTTCCTCCAACAGGAAGCCGGGAGTAAAAGATCCAGGAGGTTCCTCGGCCGGTCCTTCCTCCAAGCCTGCCCAGTGACGGGTTGAGGGGTGTCGCCCCCAACCTCATCACTCCTCCCTGGGATTCCCCCATGGGGGGACGGTTCCGACACTTCCTTTCCTCCTGGTCCAGTATCACCACAGACCGCTGGGTGCTGGAAGTGGTAGGAAAGGGTTATCTCTGGAATTCGAGCAGTCCCCACCCTATCGAGCCGTCGCCTCCTGGGAGGCTACAGGGTCCGCAGCCTCTCTGTCAGCCGTCGAGTTGACATTGCCCTGCTCCTCCAGAAGGAGGTGATCAGGAGGTGGCGGATCCTCCATCAGACCCAGGGTTTGTGTCCAGGTACTTCCTGGTCCCAAAGCGGATGGGAGGCTGGCCCATCCTAGACCTACATGACATGAACAAGTTCCGAAGGTCTCAAACATTCAGGATGGTCACTCTGGCTCAGATCATCCCATCCTCGGAATGAGGCATGTGGTTCTGTTCTCTGGACCTTCAGGACACGTTCTTTCATGTCCCATTCCGTCTGTCTCACCAGCGATTCCTCCATTTCTGAGTGGAGGGATCCCTTTTTGAGTTCCAGGCCATGCCCTTTGGCCTCTCTCCAGCTCCCAGGGTCTTCATCAAATGCATGGCAGTGGTGACAGCATTCCTGCAGTGCCCAAGGGTCCGGGTGTACCCTTACCTGGACGACTGGCTGATGGCGGCCTCCTCCAAGCCGGGGGTGGAGCAGTCAAGGATCTGACCTTTCAGGTCTCTCTCAGATTGGCCTCCTCATCAACGAGGCTAAGTCAGAACTGTGCGTCGATGCAGGTGATTCAACCTCATCGCAGAGCTCGACTTCTTGAGCCAGAGCACGGCTTCTGGCGGACAGGGTCGAGGTTCTTTCCTCCTTTGCTCAATCATTTCTGGTTGGGCAGTTGCACCCTGCCCGGGACTTCCCGCACCTCCTGGACCTCATGGCGGCCTGCACCCGCATGGTCCGTTGGGTCCGCTGGCACATGCGTCCCCTGCAATGGGGACTGGCCTGCCAATGGTCACAGTGCTCCAGTCCTCTGGACCAGCCAGTGATCGTGACCCAGGATATGGGGAACACTCTCCAGTGGTGGATCATTCCGGCTAATCTGCAGGAGGGTATCCCGTTTGTCCGCCCAGAGCCGACAGTCACTCTAATGACCGACACCTCTCTAATGGGTTGGGGTGCCCATCTGGGGAGCTCAGAGCGCGGCCTCTAGTCCCATCAGGAGTCTCGATGCCACATCAACCTGCTGGAGCTTGACGGTCCGACTAGCCCTCACTGCCTTCGCCTCCGTTTGTAGGGTCAAGTGGTCCAGATGGACAACACCACGACCATGTACTACCTAAACTGCCAGGGTGAGACACGCTTCTTGCCTCTGTGCAAGGAAGCACTCCGCACTTGGTCTCGTGAGCAGACTGGAGGCGGATCTCCTAGCCATCCATGTGTTGGGAGCCTCCCTCCAACACTCTGGCCGATGCCCTAAGCCGGATAGGTGATGCATCTCATGAGTGGTCTTTCCTGTCAGAGGTAGTACATGATCTGTTCTCCCACTGGGGCACACCTCAGGTGGACCTGTTTGCCTCCAGGGAGAATGCGAAGCTGAAGCTGTTTCATGCCCGCCCTCAGCAGGGCTCGCAGCAGGGGGATGTCTTCTTGAGGCCGTGGACCCCGCGCCTCTTCTATGCCTTTCCCCCATTTCCCTTGATCCACAGGGTGCTTTTCAAGGTGAGGAGGGACAAGGCGCAGGTGATTCTGGTAGCCCCAGACTGGCCCCGCCAGTTCTGGTATCCAGATCTCCTCAGCCTCAGCTCCAGGCTCCCGAGGCAGCTTCCAGCCCGCCCTGACCTGATCTCAGTCAACCAGGGAAAGGTACTCCACCTGGACCTTCAATCCCTGCACCTGACGGCCTGGTTCCTGAGCGGCTAGAGTTCCAGGCCTTGGGTCTTTCCGACGAGGTCCTCAACGTTGTTGAGGCATCCCGTAAGGAGTTGACCAGGAAATGCTATGCCTTCAAATGGAAGAGATTCTCCATTTGGTGTCAGGATAAGGGGTTGGAACCTTCCTCCTGTTCCTTGGCCAGCATTCTGGACTACCTATGGTCCCTTTCTCAGCTAGGGCTTTGGTCGACGACCCTTATGGCTGCACCTGGCAGCCATCTCTGCTTACCTGGCGTGGGTCGGAAAGCAGTCTGTGGCGCAGGAAAAGGTGGTCGGATGCCATTTCAAAGGCCTTGATCACATATCCCCTTCGGTGCGAGAACCTCCACCTCCGTGGGATCTACGCTGGTATTGGCTAAGCTCATTGGCAAGCCATTCGAACCAATGCACAGGTGCGATATCTCCCACCTGTCGTGGAAGACTGCCTTCTTGGTGGCTATTACGTCAGCCAGAAGGATGGGGGAGCTCCAGGCGCTTTCCATCGAGTCTCCTAATCTGGTCTTCCACAGGGACAAGGCTGTCCTGTGCCCCTACCCGAAATTCCTTCCAAAGGTGGTGTCGGAGTTTCACCTTAACCAGGTGTTGACTCTGCCAGTGTTCTACCCCAATCGCACCTCAGAGGCCGAATATAGGCTCCATACTTTGGACCCTAGAAGGGTGCTCTTCTTATAAGGAGCGGATGGCTGAAGTTCGGGGAGAGGTTCGCCAGCTGTTTGTCACCTACGCTGAAGCTGCACCTGACAGACCTGCAGCTAAGTGGACGATAGGCAGGTGGGTCACCTCCTGCATAGATCTCTGCTATAGGTTGGCGGGCATGGAGCCTCCCAGAGGGATACGAGCTCATTCTACCCACCATACCGCTGCTTCGGTGGCTGCTTCCAGGGACATCCCTATCCAGGAAATCTGCAGGGTTGCTACCTGGAAGTCAGCACACACCTTCATTACCCACTACCACTTCGACCTTGAGTCACGCCGGGATGCTGGTTTTGGGACCTCGGTTCTCCAGTCCTTATTTCCCAAGTAGGGGGTGCGCGCCTTTCCTCCCTCCTCCTGGAGAACTGCTAGGAGTCTGCCAGTAAGTATGGATTGAACAACATATCCACGTCCCTAGAAATACAGGTTACTCACCTGTAACAAGAGTTCTAGGAATGGTATATGTTGTTCATCCACACAACTCACCCTACCTCCCCGGCTTCGACGCGCAACCTGGCCTCCAGCGGGCTACATCTGGTGTCATGGGCAGAGCCGAGAGTTTACCACCTGCTTGGGTGGGAGGAGCCAGCTTGAAGACCTTCCAGCAAGATTTAAAGCGGCAAGGAACCTGCCAGTGAGTGTGGATGAACAACATATACCACTCCTAGAACTCTTGTTACAGGTGAGTAACCTGTATATCTGGGCTATCCTGGGCAAATACTTTATTGAAACAAAAATGTGCCACTGCTGCCACATCACGAGAAAAAGGTGATGATAAGGAGTACAGAAGAGGCACAGAATTAAGTAGTACTGATGCAGTTGCTGCTACAGTAATCCCACCAAATATAGGTAAACGAGAGGGAGTTACCTGAGTGCAGGGTGCCATGGGGTAGTCCTGAGGAGATGTCATCTGCTGCACCTGTTAAAGAAGAGACAAGTGAGTCACAAAGGATCCACAGTTCTTAGGAGGGTTAAATAGGGTGGAAAGGACAGAAAATAAATCAAATATTTATCTGATGGGGCTGGAGTCCATGTCCTGTCAGATCTGTAGAGACAGAAGAAAGAACAGGTTAGTTAAGAAAGGGAAAGATGTAAGATGAGTAAAACCAGAGTAAAGGGAGTGTACGTTGGGGAAGGGGGGGCTCAACTAAAAAAAACTTTATCCACAATGGTGGCCTAGTGGGCAGTAATTTATTTAGTAACCTAGGTGGCTAGTGATGGCCAGTGGAGGACTAGTGTCTTTTGGGTGGTACTAAGCAAGCTACAGCACAGTCTGGCTCAGGTGGGGCTTTGAACACATCCATGTGACTTCGTGGGCAACTTAGGCCATGGGACCATTCTGCCCCGTTTCCCCCAACCCGGTACTGTACCTTCAGAGATGTTTTTGTTTGAGCTGCATATGTAGCCACATTCCTTCATTATCAATATTACCAACCATTCCATGCCTGGCTCTGTGGGACTCCTGGGCCTGGTCCCCCCCCCCCATGAATGCTAATGAGGGCTTTGCCCAGCCCTATCCACTAATCAGTATGCCTGAGGGCCTGGACGCTGGGTCCTTACAGCCCACCCTCTCCTACAGGCCTTTGGTTGCTGGCCATAGCCAGGACTTCTGGCAAAAGTTTAGTAGGGTCTGTAGCCCCTACACACAGTTGATTCAAGGAATGGGTACAAGGGTCATTAAAGTTGCGTTGTCCCGCTCTACCTCCATTATGTTTTGGAGGGCATCTGCCCTTTCTAGGATCATCTGACTCTCACCAGGGATCCTCAGCTCCAGTCCCCTAATCCCACATCTCTTTAGGGCTTTCCACCCTCCTTTGGGAGCCCACTCTACCCCCTTATGCCTATTTGGGGCTATGGCCCTTAAATTCTCTCCCCTAGGCACTCAACCCTCCTCTATCTTTGCTCCCCACACCCCCTGCACTGCTGGCATGAGTAAAATCAATTTTGTGTACACAGGCCATTCACCACCATGTGCCAGGGATTACTGCTGCTGCGGGTTCAGGGATGTGAGCGGGGAGCTTCGCTCCCACCATACGGCTTTCTTATGCTGCTAGGGGGAAGTAATCGGCCTGGGGCACGCTTTCCGCCTGGACCAGTTTTTGGCTGCACATTTTGATCTGCCCTGAAAACTGCTTCCACCACTAATCGGGACTCGGGGAAGATGGGCAGATTGTGTTGGGGAGCCGTGCTTCCACCCGACCGTGTTCCTGTTACTGCCACTACTGCCTGACTTGTGCTGGAGAGAAGTGATGCCAGAGGAGCCACAGACTGACCCCCCCATGGTAACTTTCTATTGTCCGTGCTCCTGCGCCCTCACCCTCCATGCTCAGGCACTGACTCCTCATTGTAGCCTCATCCCGGCTCTTTGTAGGGCAGGAGAGGTCCCACTTAGGCAGCCCCGAGATCGGCACCATGACTTGGTAGGGAGGGTGTCTTGCCCACGGCCCCTTTCTCAGCACTGAATGGTGCAAAATTGAACAGAGAGACAGGGGATGGGGTCTGTGGGACTACAGGCAAGGGACTGGAAGGTAGGGGGACAAGGAAGAAGGAAAATCCCATGTCGGCGAGAGAGTACCCATTTTGTCAGTGTGCCCCTAACTTTGGGGTACTACATTGGCAAGGCAGGCCGGGGGGGATCATACTGTAAATATAGAAATAAGACTCCTTCTGGGCTTGTGGGGCTGGGGTCTCGGGCAATGTGGGGGGTAAAAGCCAGAATGAGAAAAAAAAAAAAGCGGCTTCTCACGTGGACCCCCAGAGCTTGGGGCCTGGGACAGAAGTCCTGGTTGTCCCCCCATGACAGTGAGTGGAATAAAGAGGCAGCAGCAAGAGCAGAAAAGGCTGGACTGGTGAGGGATAGGACCAGTGGGGTGGTGAGGGGAGGGGTATTAGCCAGGCTGATCAGGACACAAACAGCTGTTTGCTGGGCAGTGACCTGCAGATGAAAGGAAAAAGCCGCCACATGGCTTTTCTTTTCAAGTACAGACTGTCTCGGGCAAAACACGGTCACAATCAACCTGGCTGATGATTGGTGTGGCACAGTTGAGCCCCTTGCAGAGCACTCTGCATTGGACAGACAGTGTCACACCTACTCAAAAGTAACTCATTTCAAGAAGTTTGCTGTGCGTGCATGCATGGCAAACTTAATAAATCACTTAAAAGCAACCTTATCTGTACTACTTTCTGTATACTCCAAATCAATACATGGCTACTTAAATGTAAAAAGCAGGCATGGCTGTACCAGTCTTGCTGAAATTTTTGAGATGGATGTTTACTGCCATCAGTTTTTCATGTCACTTTACAGCTGGTACTCCATCAAGATGAGGAATTAAGTTTACCACACCAGAACAGATTAGCTCATTCTGTCTTCAACTACTCTGTCTAGCTCATTTCTAACCTTGTGCACCAGATTCTGTGAACATCCTATTATACACTCTGAACAATAACAATCTAAAACAAATATGTATAAATTGTTACTTTGGATACAAGTCACAGAAGGGAAATTGTGTTTTAGCCACACACACACAGTGTCAAACGCAGCATGCTGTTCAATAAATCACTACTCTATTCAGTGTTTTGTTACTTTAGAAACTAAACCATAAAAAATTATATATAGATTTTTTTTCCAGCATAGTATATAAACAGCCTTTGCTGTGTCAAGCACAGAAGCTGAATCTTTTTCTGACCATTCTGGATGAAAGTTGCATGATCTACATGTCCACAGTATAGCAGCAATAAGGACTCAAGAAACCAAAATGTAACCTTGACAGTTTTAGTCAGTGAGTCAAACTGATACATGCAGTCCATGACCCAAGCAAAATAAATCGACCATATTATTCAGCAGCAGCACACCCCTTATCACGGTATCCTAGCATGGACAGCACTACTGCATCTTATTGTGTACACTCCAAATATGCCACTAGTGAGAACTTCAGAGAATGGTTATAATATATACATATATTATATATATATATATATATATATATATATATATTATATATATTATATATATATATATCGATATAGAAATATTTTTTAAACAGCCACATTGTGCTGTCAGGGTAGTAAATTGTTATTCACTGAAAAGTCAGCCCAGAAGGGACAGGAGTGTCAGACCTTGGCCGACGTTGTCAAAGTCAGAGCAGTGAAGATGACTGCCATGATAAGGCAGCTGAGGACCATTTGTGTGATGCCCAGGGACAGCATGATGTACTTGCGAAGGCAGGAGAGGCTGCAGGACAGGGCAGCGGGGCTCAGGAATTGACCAGCGATGGCGAGCACCACACTGCTCAGTGGCATGGTTTGGCTGATAGAATGGCGGCAGCAGCACATTACTGTTGATAAAAGCTGCAGTGTGACTCTCATCTTGCAAGCCCTACTGCACGGAGCCACCTCGGGGGGAGAGCGGCTGAGTTGGGGCTGAGTACAACCTGCAACTATAAGTCTGACAGACCCATTTGACCTGGGAAGGCCGTATACGTGTGTGAAGGAATGCCACAACATTTTCACTGAAAGTACACCTGAATTTGCACTGTAGTTCTTCAAACTAATGCATTGCTGCCGAAAATAAAAATAACGGGAACACAGGCAATCGAAACAAACTGTACGAATGTGACTGCAGTCATTGTGCCCCCCAGTTCCAAGAGAATCCAGATGAACAAAAATTTTTCCCCAACATGTGTTCTTCTCGGATGACATACTTATTTCCACTCAGACGCAAGGAAGATGAAGCAGCTTTTTCCCACTACAACACAGCAGCACTGTATGCACCAGCTACTCTCCTGCTGGTCCTTGCTAAAAAGATGCAGTTAGTGGAGTTGCATGCATTTTTTGCTTTCTGACAGGAGCTGGCAAAAGGGCATCGCAAGTGACTGTAACTATATCCTTTGGTGCGAAATCCAGTTTTGAATCCCTTCAGAGTGCTGTGGAAAGGCAATGGAAAGTCGCCAGCTTTGTTGTTCCCCTATGCAGAGGTCACAGGTGTGTGTCGCTAACTAAACTGCTCATCCAGCTGTTTTGGGTCCCATGAAAGTGGAATATGCAGGGTCAGATTTACACTTCCATAGGCCCTAAGCACAGTAATGTTTAAGGGTCCTGCATCCTTGCACCCTGCCCCTTCCAGCGCCCGATCCCAACTCCCACTGAAACATTAGTTCACATCTGTATAATGACACAAGAACTGATCAGGGGGCGAAGGGGGTCTCTAGACAAGGAGGCAAGTAGGGAGGGGGGTTATGGGGCAGACTCAAGCCAAGGTGTCCTTTTCTGCCTAAACATTTATATGATTCATATCACTTACAGAAAATTGCAATCACAGTCACACACTGACACACACATGCAACAGTCTGGGGGGGGCATAAAAACAAGTAAATATCCTCTTCAGTGATCATGCTGCCTCCCAGTGAGCCCACAAACAAAAACATCTTCTGATGCCCTACCTCTAATAAAATAGTGTAAGTGACTTTTTGAATGCTGAACAAGGGGTGACTTTCATCTATAATAAAGAAAGCTTTCAGAAAGGTATTTGTCAAAACATTTATCTGTCTCTTCTGAAAATAGGGACCTGACCCCTCTTAGGGTGGGGTCAGCTGGATTGCAGTGGTAGTAACCTCAGATTGACCTGATGCCTGAAATGTACCTGTCACTTTTTTGTCTACAGCTCTGCCGTTTGCATCCATCTAACACCTATTTACAAACACCTCAGTAGCTTCACCCTGAAAGTAGGGATGTTTACTTGAGTTCCCAGCTCCATCAGTGGAACAGGTCAGGGAGGTCAGAAAAGAAACACTACCTCCTTAATATATCTTGTTCACACCAAAAGGTTGAAAAAAATGATACCACCAAGAAGAGAAAGTTTAAAGAACACACAATTTTATGTGCACTGGCCTACAAGTGTGGGGACATGGGGATGAATGATGAACCCCAACAGAATGGATTTATTATAATATATAGTCCTATTTCAACAGTAAAACTGTACAAGATCACCACACAGTTCAAATCACTAGGGACTCGGAAGTACAAAAAAATGCACCGGCAGGTTATAGGTGGCTTGCTATCAACTTAATAAAATCATTCAGTTTTAGAATATCACAGAAAAAGTACAGGAATCAATACTGGATAACAACGCAACTGTCTCAAACGTACATAGCCAACAATGAATTTATTTACAACATACTACTCATCATAAGCTGATAAAACGTGAAATAAGAGCCCACCACAGCTGAGCTGCATGCCCAAGTCCTGGCTGGCCTGGAGTCCCTGGACTGTCTAGTTCAAAAACAGCCTCCCTACTGTTCTGAAATCTAGACTAAACATATGGATTGTTGGATACATACGCATTCGGTACACTACTGTATATTTAGTAACAGATGATGGATCTTCAATTAATGAAATTAGTCAGTCACTCAGACTCTGAGCATTAAAACAAATCGAGACCAGACAGTCCAGCAGACTTCTATCATCACCACCTAGTACATCTTCTAATACAGTTTTTTGTTTCCTTAAGGAATCACCACTTTACTTTTATTTTTCCCCTGGCTAGGCAGCAGTGCCAACAACCTACGACATATGTAACGTATCATTGTGAGTTTGTGACTCTCTGTCTCTCAACTTCAATGTCTCGGTCTCCTCAAAAAAATTTGAACTTACTTGACTGAGTCAGGTGGAAGTGGAATGTTTGGTTGTTGATTGTAGTGAGCTGATGGAGGATGGGTAGTTACTGAATGAGGAGGCCCTTGGACCGGTAGTCCCATCCATGTCTCCTTCCTGGCTCCCAGTCACACTCTCTGATTTCTGTGCTGGCTGGTTGGTCCTCGGGTGATCACACAAGCAGCGAGTAAGCACATCAATGGATTGGACCCATGACCACAGAGTCACTGACTAAGCAAATTAAAATACTAAAAAAATGGATAGCGTGGCTGCGGACACACACTCCGATAGCCCTTGGCCACCACTTCTGTCTCCTCTCTCATTCCAGGACAGTCAGGACCTCTCTCTGTCTTGAGCTGAAAGCACACAACTCAAATGGCAGCCGGTGGGAACATTCACTAGATCTAATGTATGCCCTGCACATGCGCGTACTTGCGATACCGTCACATGATGTTGCAGCATGCAAATGAGTGAGGGCAAGACTGTCAAGCAAGGCATACATTTGCATTGAATGAATAGATTTTTAACAGCTGTGGGCATGGTTGAACTGAAGACTAGAGTGCGAGTGCATATTTCTTCTCTGCTTGGCACCAGTGCCATAGAAACTCACGCAGCCCAGACACGGTGGGCTATCGCAATATACAAATTGACCCAACCCCCTGAACATTGAGAAGACAGACATGATCATGGAGCCGAGACAAAAACACAAAAAAAAAAAAATAACTTGGAGTAGCGGGGGTGGATCATGGCCCAGGCCCTCCAGAGACACAGGGCCCTACTCACAGGCACAGTTGGTGCTGTGGTAAATCTGGCCCTAGGAGTAAGGAGGCAGTGGTGAGAGTGGAAAACATTGGACTGGTGAGGAAGGGACTGGTTGAGTGGTGGGGGGGAGTGCGGAGACATCAGCCAGGCTGATTGGGACGCAAACAGCTGTTTGCTGGGTGGTGACATGCAGATGAAAGGAAAAAGCCGCCACATGATTAGCTGCTTTTTCTTTTCGGGTGCAGACCACTTACAAAACAAGGCGACAATCAGCTTGGTTGATGATTGCGTGATACTGTCAAGCCCTTGCGTGAGCACTCTGCATTGGACAGACACCGTAAACCTCTCAAAAGTCACTCATCTCAAGAAGTTAACCGCTTATGCGCAAAATTAAAAAGGGGGAGTTAAAACCATAGGTCCACTAAAGAATCAAAAGGGGAACTTGGTGACACATGGCCCGAATGGCTGAGCAGTACACTAGATACAGTATTTTACCTCAGTGTACAATGCCAGGACCATAGGAATGAACAAACACTTTGAAGTAGCCAAAGATGACAGATTTACACTTGAAATTGGGGACATTAAAAAAAAAGACTTAAATTAGATCATAACAAAGCACAAGGCCCAGAAGAAATACACCCATGAGTCATTAAGGAGCTAGTTAAGGAGTTGGCAGAGCCAGTAGCAGCTCTATTTTATAATAATTATAGTAATAATAAACATTATTTATATAGCGCTCTTCACAATGTATCAAAGTGCTGCACAGCAAATGGCAATTAAAACCGTAAAATATTAAAATACTATTCACTAATTCAGTAATCCACAATTACATAAAACAGTCCATTTTAAACATCATTGGATTAGGGGGATATTATAGTGGTATTGGAACAGCCAATGTGGTGCCTAGCTATAACAAACTCTGGTCAGATCCACCACGGTCGCATAATGAAGTTAGTGAGATTGTGTTGAACTGTGACGGATATATGGAGAAACAGCACAATGCTTTTTAACTACTAAGATTTGTTTTATTTTCTATTCTAAGGAAGGCAGACACATTATTAGGAAAATATATGGAGGTGTTGATTTTAATGGAAGGAATGGTACGCAATAAAGGTTCTAGGGACATGAATATGTTGTTCATCCACACTGTCTGGCAGGTTCCTTGCTGCTTTAAATCTTGCCGGAAGGTCTTCAAGCTGGCTCCTCCCACCCACCCGGGTGGTAAAACTCTCGGCTCTGCCCATGACGCCAGATCTTCCTTACCACTTGGAAGCTCAGGTTCCCTCCTTTACGCTCTGCGTGTAGACTGGATCCTAATTTTTCGGTTCGCCCGAAACTTATTTTAAAATTTTCAAGACTTCGGTCAAGTTTCTCCCTCACGGCTGCGATGGACAAATCGACTCCCAGATTTTGGCGGTGCCCTTGTGGGCAGAAAATGTCCAGGATGGACCCGCACTCCACGTGCGTCTACTGCCTCGACCTAGAACAATGACCTGCAGGCCTACGGGTTATGGGTGCCGTTTATGGCCACCTGGAAGACTCAAGGCTGCCTGGTTACAGCTTGGTGCCCCAAGAAGGCTACCCGCTGGTGAAGTAGAAGGAGGCCCATTGGGCGGTTACTGCGGTGGCTGGCTCGGCTGAGCAACTCAAGCAGATGATCGCCCTCGAGGAGGAGGCAGCACAGGCCACATCATCCTCTTCCTTGGTCGTGGCATTTATCCCGCTCTCTCTGGGTACCTCATATTCAGCTTCTTTCAAGGAGCTTTGCCAATCCCTTTCCATGAAGGGAGAGGGGCCATTGGGACATGCCTCTTGGTCCAGAAAGAAGGACTGAAAAGGTAAGTCCCATCGTCTGCGTTCGTGGGAGTGGGAGAAGTCCCCTTTCCCGGACAGTCGACACTCAACTTTGGTCGAGGTTGCGGCTAAGGCCACTGGCTTCACGATGTCCCCATCAGGTCAGCTGGCCGATACACCCGTCAATGTGGTCTAGATTTTTCTCTACCCGTCGGACGGGCTGTCGACTGGTGAAGCCGACAACCCTTCTTCACCGGTTCCCCCTGTGGAGACCGCGGACCTGCCTGTGCCTTCGGTGCCGCAGTCCCTGGTTAAGGCTTCCGAGCCAAGGGAAGAGCGGGTGTCCCCTGCCCCTTCCCAGACCCATCCTCGAAAATGCCGAGGATCTCTGTCTCGGTCTCTGACATTGTCTCGGTCCAGCCGATCCCACCGACATCGGAGGTCTTGGTCTCGGCACCGAAGTAAGCGGCGCCGCCGCTTGTCCTTGTCATCCTCCTCGGAAGAGGAGAGGCTTCAACGCAAGTTGTGTCAATGCTACGAGGACCTGATGTGGCAGGAGTTACTTCTGTCTGGGAACAAGCCGTCGCCATCAAGTGGCTGTCACTTGAGTGGCCGAAACAACCCCTTGCTGTAGTCGAGGTGCCCAAGCTTGGGACGGTTGTTCGGCCGAAACCAGCTGCCCCACCGATTGTGGTGGAACCTCTGCCTCCACAACCAAAATCGGGGCTGCCGACCAAGGATTCTCTGTCGGGTCAGGGCCTGCCCCACAGGTTGTCGATCACCCTCACTCCCGACCGTCCTCGGCAGGTGGAGGGTGGCTCATGCCCCAGGCAGCTCTTCGTGGACTCCTCGGAGTCCGACGACTCCTCCTCCCTGTTGTCCAGGCCCATTGACCTGGAGTCCTCTGGGGGCCAGTCGATGGATGAAAGCCCATCTTCCTTCATGGGTTTGCTTCGGCTCATCTTGGAGTCCACTGGGATGCAGCTTGAGCCCATATCCAAGCGGGCCGAGTATCCCCTGACAGAGATTCTGTACCGAGGGGATTCACCCACGGAGGCCTTTCCAGTGTCGGAAGCCAATGTCGGCCCAGCCTTGGAGCTCTGGCAGTGGCCTGCTTCCTGTCCTGCGCCTTCGGCAAGGATGGCCAGGAAGTATGCGGTCCCTACCGGCTCTTTGCCTGGTTTTTGGAACGCCGAGGGGTTGGTCACCGACAGTGTTTTCCGGCGTTCCAGGAATGCTAGGGATGTGGACAAGCCCCCCGACAAGGAGTCCAAAAAGCTGTACTATGTCGGGCGCAAGGTATATGCTGCGTCCTCCGCTGGCCTCTGTGAGGCCAGCTCAGCCGAGCTGATGGCACCTTCTCCCTCACTCTCATGGGCTCCCTGGATGAGGTGATCCCTCATCTCCCAGCTGACCTGCAGACCACGGTCCGGCAGGTACGGGACCAGGGTAGGGCAATGGCTAAACAGCAGCTCCAAACGGCTCTGGACATTGGAGACTCCTGTGCCAGATCGGTTGCGGCTGTGGTGGCCATGTGCCGCAGAGCATGGCAGAGGATATCCACCTTCATGGAGGATACCCAGCACAAACTGGCAGATGTCCCCTTCCTGGGGACTGACCTCTTCGGCCCTGGAGTGGAATGTCACCTTCAACAGATTGAAAAGTCCAGTGCCACTCTGGACTTTGTCACCTCTGCCCAGAAGGACAAAGGCCGCCGACAGCAGCAGCACAAGTCCTTTCGTCCTTCTGCGCCTGTGGCATGTCCAGCCCAACAGCACCAGCACCAGGGCCAGCAGGCTCATGCTTGGCATCCCAAACCCAAGCCTGTGGCTTCCTCCAATAGGAAGCAGGGAGGTAAAGGGCCCAGGAGGTCCCTCGGCTGGTTCCTCCTCTAAGCCTGCCCAGTGACGGGTTGAGGGGTGTTGCCCCCAGCCCTGTCACTGCTCCCTGGGTTCCCCCGTGGGGGGACGGCTCTGCCACTTCCTTTCTACTTGGTCTGTTATCACCACAGACCATTGGGTGTTGGAGGTGGTAGGAAAGGGCTTGCTCCTGGAGTTCGAGCAGGCCCCGCCCTTCCGAGCCATCGCCCCTCAGGGGGCTACAGGATACGCAGCCCCTTTGTTGGCTCACTGAGCCGATATCTCCCTGCTCCTCGAAAAAGAGATGATCAGGAAGGTGGCGGATCCTCCTCCAGACCCCGGGGTTTGTGTCCAGGTACTTCCTGGTCCCAAAACAGAGGGGAGCTGGTGCCCCATTCTCGACCTGCACGACCTGAACAGGTTCCTATGGTCTCGGACCTTCAGGATGGTCACTCTGGCTCAGATAATCCAATCCTTGGAATGAGGCATGTGGTTCTGTTCTCTGGACCTCCGGGATGCGTTCTTTCACGTCCCATTCCATCCGTCCCACCAGAGATTCCTCTGCTTCAGGGCAGAGGGATCTCTCTTCGAGTTCCGGGCCATGCCCTTTGGCCTTTCCCTAGCTCCCAGGGTCTTCACCAAATGCATAGCAGTGGTGACAGCACTCCTGTGGCGCCAAAGGGTCCGGGTGTACCCCTATCTGGCCCTCCAGGTTTGCTCTCAGGTTGGCCTCCTCATCAACAAGGCCAAGTCGGAACTCGTGCCAAAGCAGGTGATAAAATTCGTCGGGGCAGAGCTCAACTCTCTATGAGCCAGAGCACGGGTCCCAGCGGACAGGGCTGAGGTTCTTTCCTCCTTTGCCCAATCATTTCAGTTTGGGCAATCGCACCCTGCCCGGGACTTCCTGTGCCTCCTGGCAGCCTGCACCAGCGTGGTCCGATTGTGACCCAGGAGATGTGGAATGCTTTCCAGTGGTGGACCGTTCCAGCACATCTGCAGCAGGGCATCCCGTCTGTCCGCCCGAGCAGACAGTCTCTCTATCGACCGATGCCTCTCTAATGGGTTGGGTTGCCCATCTGGGGGATCACAGAGCGCACGGCCTCTGGTCCCCTTGGGAGTCCAGATGCCACATCAACCTGCTGGAGCTTCGAGCAGTTCATCTAGCCCTCACCGCCTTTGCTCCGTTTCTACGGGGTCAAGTGGTTCAGGTCCAGATGGACAATACCACAACCATGTACTACCTAAACCGCCAGGGCAGGACGCACTCCATGCCTCTGTGCAGGGAAGCTGTCTGCATTTGGTCACTCATGTGCAGCCTGGAGGTGGATCTCTTCGCCATTCATGTGGCAGGAGCCTCCAACACCCTGGCCGATGCCCTAAGCTGGATAGGGGCTGCGTTCCACGAGTGGTCTCTCCTGCCAGAGGTAGTACAAGATCTGTTCTCCCACTGGGGCACGCCTCAGGAGGACCTGTTTGCCTCCAGGGAGAATGCAAAGCTGAGACTGTTTCATGCCCACCCCCCTCAGCAGGGCTCGTAGCAGGGGGATGCCTTTTTTGAGGCTGTGGACCCCGGGCCTCTTCTACGCCTTTCCCCCATTTCCCTTGATCCACAAGGTGCTTCTCAAGGTGAGGAGTGACAAGGCGCAGGTGATTCTGGTAGCCCCAGACTGGCCCTGCCAGTTCTGGTATCCAGATCTCCTCAGTCTCAGTTCCAGGCTCCCAAGGCAGCTTCCAGCCCGCCCGGACCTGATCTCAGTCAATCAGGGAGGTATTCCATCCGGACCTTCAATCCCTGCACCTGACGGCCTGGTTTCTGAGCGGCTAGAGTTCCAGGCCTTGGGTCTTTCCGACGAGGTCCTCAACGTCGTTGAGGCGTCCCATAAGGAGTTGACCAGAAAATGCTACGCCTTCAAATGGAAGAGATTCTCCATTTCGTATCAGGGCAAGGGCTTGAACCCTTCCTCCTGTTCCTTGGCAAGCATTCTGGACTACATGTGGTCCCTTTCTCAACAAGGGCTTCGGTCGACGACCCTTAAGGTGCACCTGGCAGCCATCTCTGCTTACCATGCATGGGCTGGGAAGCAGTCGGCGCAGGAGAAGGTGGTTGGGCGCTTTTTCAAAGGCCTTGATCACATATCCCCTCCAGTGTGAGAACCTCCACCTCCGTGGGATCTACTGCTGGTATTGGCTAAGCTCATGGGCAAGCCATTCGAACCAATGCACAGGTGTGAAATCTCACCTGTCGTGGAAGACTGCCTTTTTGGTGGCTATCACGTCAGCCAGAAGGATGGGGGAGCTCCAGGTGCTTTCCATAGAGTCTCCTTATCTGGTCTTCCACAGGGGCAAGGCTGTCCTGTGCCCCCAACCGAAATTCCTTTTGAAGCTGGTGTCGGAGTTTCACCTTAACCAGGTGTTGACTCTGCCGGTGTTCTACCCCAGTCACACCTCAGAGGCCGAATATAGGTTCCATACTTTGGACCCTAGAAGCCCTTGCTTATTATAAGGAGCGGATGGCTGAAGTTCAGGGAGAGGTTCGCCAGCTGTTTGTCACCTACGCTGAAGCCGCACCTGGCAGACCTGCAGCCAAGTGGATGATAGGCAGGTGGGTCACCTGCACAGATCTCTGCTATAGGTTGGTGGGCATGTATCCTCCCAGAGGGATAAGAGCTCATTCTACCCACCATACCGCTGCATCGGTGGCTGCTTCCAGGGACGTCCCTATCCAGGAAATCTGCAGGGCTGCTACCTGGAAGTCAGCACACACCTTCATCACCCACTACCACATCGACCTTGAGTCACGCCAGGATGCTGGTTTTGGGGCCTCGGTTCTCCAGTCTTTATTTCCCAAGTAGGCAGTGTGCACCTTGCCTCCCTCCTCCCAGAGAACTGCTAGGAGTCTGCCAGACAGTGTGGATGAACAACATATACATGTCCCTAGAAATACAGGTTACTCACCTGTAACAGGAGTTCTAGGAATGGTGTATGTTGTTCATCCACACGACCCACCCGACCTCCCCGGCTTCGATGCACAACCTGGCTTCCAGCGGGCTAGATCTGGTGTCATGGGGCGTAGCCGAGAGTTTTACCACCTGGGTGGGTGGGAGGAGCCAGCTTGAAGACCTTTCGGCAAGATTTAAAGCGGCAAGGAACCTGCCAGACAGTGTGGATGAAAAACATATGCCATTCCTAGAACTCCTGTTACAGGTGAGTAACCTGTATTTTTGTGTAATGATCATATAATCATAGCGATAGAAGCAGACTGATTCAGAACCCTGGAACCCCACCATCAGAATCAATTAGGAATGCACATTTCATTATTCATATTGAGGCCAATCAAATCAAACATCATGACTAAGTTGGCCTATATTTGCATAACATGGCTAACACCTGTTCTGCAGACGCAGTCCCTATTCTCTACATAATGATGAAACATTTTATCCATGGACTACTGATTGCTACTTTTGTGATTGACATCAGGACTGTGACACTTTACTCTATGTACAATTAGAACAAAAAAAAATATTTAGGATAATACATACATTTTTCCCAGATGACACATGGGTGCTCCTATATTACATAGCAACACTTATTTCAGTTTCTGGTATACTCAGACTTGTACCTAGGAATTAGAGTTTGGATCAGTCCAATTTCAGATATTAGGCTACTGCTATTTAATATATGACAATGCATATGTCACCTTGGGGATATTTCTATTTTATCCTTTGGGGGGGGGGGGATTTTGCATAGAACAAACAGTGACACTCATGATATCAATCACAAAATTAGTATTTCATACTCATTACACCAAGATGTTCCATCTTACTGTAGAGAATAGGGACTGCATCTGTGAAGTGGGGGTTGACCATACCATGCAAAGATACCTTAACTCGTCGTCACGATGGTTGCTGAGGGACTGAAAGGAAAAGTATGCCTCTTTACAGACAGAAAGATCTGCAACAGGGTTGATACACAGGGGAAGGTGGAAAGGATGAGAAGGGACTTGGCAAGGTTGGAGGAATGGTCAGAAGTATGGCAGCTTGGATTCAATGCAAAGAAGTGCAAAGTAATGCACTTGGGAAACAAAAACCCAGGGAAGAGTACACAATGGGGGGGGGGCCAGTAACAACAACAAAAATGGAAAGGGACCTGGGGGTAATATATCAGATGACCTAAAGGTCAGCAAGCAATGTGAGATGGCAGTAGGGATGGCTAGGGGATACTGGGATGTATAGGGAAAGGCATCACCAGTAGAAAACAGGAAGTTGTTATCCCTCTGTGCAGATAGTTTGTGTGACCCCAGCTGGAGTACTGCATCCAGTTCTGGAGACCCCATCTCTGCATTGACATAGACAGGATGGAGACAGTCCAGAGGAGGGCAACTAAAATGGTGCAGGGTCTGCAACAGAAGCCATAGGATGAGAGACTAAAGGAGCTTAATATGTATACCCTTGAGGAAAGGAGGGAGAGGGAAACATGATAGAAGCTTTTGTACCTCAAGGGAATTAACAAATGTCCAGGAGGGGGGCATCTTTCAGAAAAAAAGATGTGCACGAACAAGGGGACACAATTTAATGATAGAGGGGGGGATGGCTCAGGGGTTATGCGAGGAAGTATTTTTTCACAGAGAGGTTGGTGAACGCATGGAACAGCCTTCGTGAGGAGGTTGTGGGGTCAAAAATAGTGGGGGAATTCAAGAATGCATGGGAGAGACATAAGGCAGTTCTTGTGGGGGTAGGAAGAAATAGGCTGTTGGTTAACTAGGATCTACATCTTTTCCAGTAGGTAGGGAAATGGGCAGACTAGGTAGGTCAAGCGGTCCTCATCTGCCATCAAATTCTATGTTTCTATGATTTTTGTGTTGCATCTTTCTTTTACTATGCTTCTTGAAATGTGCATTCCCTGTTGATACAGATGGTGGGGTTCCAGGGTTTCACATCTTAGTGTTTCTCTCATACCACCATAATGACTGGATGAGAAAAGAACCTAAAACTATTTTTGAGTTTACTTTCAGTACATTACCAGTTGTTTTACAGGTCCTGTACCAATCTACTGTAGTTAGTAGACTACATTAATTTTAATTTTAAATTATTTTTACACTTGTCATTTTTTAATCACAGTTGGAGCACTTAGTAGCCGTGCACAACAATAAGATAGGCCCTAGGATTTTCATAAAATACATGAGTCATAAAATAACTTGGATCATAAAAAACACAAAATGGGAATTTCTAGATACTGAACCAAGTCTGAATAATGTGATATCAGCAAGACCACAACTAACATTTAAACGAAAAAGTACTTTACAAGATACCGTTGTTAAATCTATATTTATAAAAGTAACATTTAATCTGAGAACAACTTGAATGCCTGGCAGTCCACATTGAAGAAATTATTTTGACAGTTTGAGAGGAGACATGCGAAGGAGATAGCTTACATACTAACATACTAAAATGCCAGCAGAATAGGCCTAATGGTCTTTTGTGTCTGCTTATTTGGTCAGCCCCCACCCTGGGAGCTGACCTTGCTACCCCCCTCTCCCTCTCTGGCTTCTGCCTTCCCAGTCCCAGATATACTCGCTGCACTGGTTTTTGCTTCCAGAACCCTTCCCCTGTACCTGTCCCACCCCCTCTTGAACCCATCCACCGTTTCTGCCTCTACCAGCCCCCTGGGCAGCGTATTCCATGGCTCCACCACCCTCTCAGTGAAGTAGCACCTCCTCCTTTGTCCCCTGAATCTCTCCCCCATCCAGCTTCCACCCATGCCCTCTAGTTGCCCCCTTTCTTTGGAGCACCCTGACTGCTTCTCCCTGTTTACCCCTTCATGTCCTGTAGACCTCTATCATGTCCCCCGGTCCCATCTCTCTTCCAATGTGTACATATTTAGCTCTTCGAGACTCTCCCCATAGGTCCTATCCCCCAAGCCCCAAATCATTTTGGTTGTCCTCCTCTGGACCCTCTCCAGGAGTTCAATATCCCTCTTTAAATGTGGCCTCCAAAACTGCATGCAGTACTCGAGGTGCGGCCTCACCAAGCAGTTATACAGTGGGAGTGTCACTTCCCTCCTTCTGGAGGTGAGCCCCCTAGCAATGCATCCAAGTATCCTGTTGGCCTTTGCCACTGCCCTCCTACAAGTCTCCGAGTTGTTCATGTTGACATCCACCACCACCCCCAGGTCCCTCTCAGCCATCAAGACTTGTAGCATCCCCCTCCAAGGGTGTACAGTTGGCCCAGGTTTCTGGCTCCCAGGTGCAGTACCTTGCATATTCCTGCATTGAACCTCAGCTTCCGCTTTCTAGACCACCTTTCCACAGCCTCCAGGTTCCCCTGTAGCGCCACCTTCCTCTCCTCCCCATCCACCACCGCCCCCAGTTTTGAGTCATCTGCAAAGAGACTCATCTAACTACTGATACCCTTCCTTATGTCAGAGATGTAGGTGTTGAACAGGAGGTGTCCAAGGACCAATCCCTGAGGGACTCCGCTAATGACCCTCCTTGGGGATGAGACTATCCCTCCAATCATGACCCTCTGGGTCTGGTTCTGGAGCCAATTTCTTATCCATCTGATACTTCATCTGGTTCCCCACCCCCATTTCTTCCAGATTATCCAACAGGCCTCCATGAGGAACAGAGTCCTACACCTTGCTGAAGTCAAGAAAGAGGATGTCCACTGGTCTACCCAGGTCCAAGGCACTCATCACCCAGTCATAGAACTCCACAAGGTTTGTCTGACACAATTTCCCCGGGATGAATCCATACTGTCTATCATCCAGGCACCCCAACATTTCCAGGTCCCCCCCAGTCTCTCCTTGACAATGCCCTCCATCACCTTGCCCACCATAGATGTCAGGCTGATGGGCCTGTAGTTCCCTGCCATCTCCCTTGATCCTCCCCCTTGTGGATAGGCACTATATGAGCTACCTTCCAGTCCTGGGGCACCCACCCTGTCCTCGGAGAGATGCTGAAGAGCTCTGCCAGGGATTTCGCCAGGACATCCGCCAGTTCCTTCAGCACTCTGGGATGTAATTTATCTGGCCCTGGTGCTTTCTCCATCTTAAGGGACCTGAGGGCTTCTCTCACTCTTTCTGCTGTGATTTCCACCTCCGCTACCTTGTCCACCTGCCTTGCCTTCCCCCTATCTGCCAGTGATACCCCCCCTCCCCAGACCCACCAATCGGTAAGTGTCCCCCCTTCTTCAGTTTCACCATCTCCTCCCATGTATGATGCAGCCCCCCCAATTTCGTTGGTGAAAACTGAGGTGAAGTACTCATTTAGTACCTCAGCCTGCTCCCCCAGGTCTTGTGCCCATCCCTTCCCTGTTTTAATCTGCCCCTTCACCCTTCATTTTTCCCCAATGTTTTTAAAGAAATCCTTGTTCCCTCTCCTAATTTCCCTGGCCAGGTTCTGCTCCATCCTTGCCTTAGCCACCCTCACCACCCTAGTGGCCCTTCTGGCCATCAGCTCGTACTCCCCTCTGTCCCTTTCACTCCTTGGGCACTTGAATTGCCTATAGGCTGTCTTCTTTCCCCTCACCACCTCCTGAACCTCCCTGGTCCACCAGCAGGGTTTTTGGGCCCTACTGCATTTTTGTCTTACTCTTGCGCAGGTGCTGGTAGCATCCTGCACCCTCCTCCTGATGATTTCCCACCTAGTGTCAGCATCCATGTCGGGCCCAATACCATCCAAGTGCTCCTTAAGGATCCTTCCCATTTCCTTGAAATCCACCCCTTTGGAGTCAGTTACCTCCGTCTTTGTGCAGCCTTCTACTCCTCCTAGGTTCAGGCAGAACCAGATCATGACATGGTTGTTCCCCGCAAATGGGTCCCTTACCTCCAGACCCCCAATCTGGTCACTGTCTGCCAGGACCACATCCAGTATCTATCCGCTCTTCCCTTTTCGGTTCCCCCACCTGCTGAGTTAGGAACCCATCCCGAAAGACATCCAACAATCTCTGTTACCTGGCCACCAAGAATGTCATAGTCTCCCAGTGTATTCCTGGCATGTTTAAGTCCCCCAACACCACCACCCTTCCCTTTCCCAATCTGCAGTGACTCCCAACCTCTGCCACTGGACTCTCCTCCCGCTCCTTCGCCAGCACAGGGGGTCTATACACCACTCCTATTTTTACTCCCTTGCCCCCCCTTTGTGATCACGGTGACCCAAATCGCCTCCACCTCCTCCGCTCCTCTTATGGCAATGCAGTTTTTGACTATTATTGCTACCCCTCCTCCCCTTCCCTCCCCCTGTCCTTCCTGAACATGGGGTAACCCTCCAGGTACAGGTCCCAGTCATGCCCTGCAGTTGCCCAGGTCTCAGTGACTGCTGCCACATCCACCTCTCCCTCATTTAGCATCGCCTGGAGCTCAGGCATTTTTATTGCCCAAGCTCCTGGCATTTAGCAGGACTACCTTCCACCCTTTCCCTGTACTTCCATTCCCCCAGCTCATGTTCCTGTGGAGATTCTGTCTTCCCCTGGTCTGCACCTTACCAGTCTGTCTTTTCCTGCATTCCTCCAGCTCCACAGGGGGGTGGAGACAGAGTCCCTCCTTTATCGTACCCCCCCCTTGACAGCCTTTTCTACCATCCCTCCCCCTTCACAAGTTTAAACCCCACCTTTCACTAATGAACCCCTCTATTTTCAACTTAAGGATTTCCTTCCCCTCCTAATTGAGATGGAGCTTATCTCTAGCATACAGCCCCTTATCCTCCCAGGTCTCCTCCCAATCCCCCACCAACCCATACCATCTGGCCCCACACCACTCCCTGAGCCACTGGTTTATCACCCTTATCTTCCTCTTGTGTTCCCCACTAGCCCTTGGCACCGACAGGATTTCCAAGAAGGAAATTGCACATCCTATATCATGACAGATCCTGGAAAGCTCCCTGAATCTTACCTGTATCTCTAGCTCACTATTTCCCTCAATATCATTGGTATCCAGGTGGACCAGTATGTCCGGGGAACCACCACAATCCTTTGCCAGCTGATATACCTCATGCTTGGCCCTGTACACTGTTAGTTCAGGGAAGCATTTTGTTCTAACCAGGCAGGCTTCTCCCTTCCTATCCCATTTGATCCCCCTGATTATGGAATCACCCAACAGGAGCACTCTGGTTGCCCCTTTTCCTCTATTTCCACCTTCATCGAGAACCTTACTGGATTTATAAATGTCACAGTTTGCAGCCAAGAGGTTTAAATGAAGATGTCAGACTGCAGAGTTATTTATAGTTTTTGCCATTTTCAGTAGCTGTAACTTGTTTAGTGAAAAAAATTATTTTCCAGGAACTGGGAGGAATCCGTATATATTTTCATTGGTTTTACTGTGTATATGATGTGTTTTTTGTATGTCTTTACTTGTAAGATATGTGCTTTGTGCCCTTGTTTCTATGGTTGCAAGCTTAATAAAACTACACACGCACAAAAAAGATAAAGAAAACTAAGTTATGTTTAGCACTTCGTTTACAAGGGGGTCTTCAGAAATCAATGAGATCATAATAAAGAAACTGAAAAGTTATACTGTAGGTCTTGAACCTTGTTATTCAAAGGGCAAAAAATTTACAATTAAAAACTGATAAAGGTGTAAAGCTGTAAATAAGAGTGAAACAACCACACTGGTATGCACACCACATTAAGTAGTTTTTGAAAGGATACAGATTGGGGTCGGCTCAACTAACATTGCAAGTCCAGAAAAAAATATACATTGTTGCTGTACTGAAATGCTGAAGCTGATGCAAAATACAAAGCAAGGTGGTGGGGGTGAGGTTGGAAGACTGGTTTGAATAATACCATATACCCAGCAGGAGGGATTTTACATTTGTTAGAATTTATTTGTGAAAATGAGTGATCAGGATAGGAATGTAAGCTGAGCAAAGGCTGGTTAAAAAAAATAGTTGCTTAACTTGTAGACTTGAAATAATTGCATGTCTTCCTTTCTGTAACATCTTTCCATGCACAAACAGGTTTGGCTTTGAAGCTAACTTGCTTAACTGTGTTTGGTAGATTTTACTCCCGATTTCTGTTTATGACCGGCAGTAAATATCCCTGCATGAAAAGGCTTTACCATTGAAGTGGCTATAAAGTGAGGAACTACACAGTGACATAAAAACATCACTGTATAGGCGCTTCAAAGGCAAAGTCTGTTCCAGGAATATTAACTGCCTGTCATGAAATGAAGTCCGGAGTCAAATCTACAAAAAACAGTTAAGTAACTCACAGTTGCACTAGGAAATATGATTTACACTTTTATAAACATTTATCAAGTAAAAATACATGCTTTAACTTATTCTAAAAACAGAGAGGCAAAACTCAGTAACCACACAGTCTCAGTACACACTACATTTCCAACAAGACACTGGACGGCTGTAGGGGCTATCAGACATCAAACCAAAGGGAACTCTGGGAAGACTATCCTGCATAAGATGCAATAAAACAAACCTCGATGGCAGCCCTCAGAGGTCATAAAACACCCAGGGAAAGCAGGGAAAGTTAGAAAAAAAATCCTCTCACAGCCTAGGCAGAAACAAAACACTGGGATCACTGTTTTGCAAAATGTACCCTTACAATTGTTTCTTATTTGCAAGACAGCATATATTTATCCTAACAAATCTGTCCTACTGCCACATTCAAAACACTATCCCCTACCTACTTGCCACATATAAACTCAATTACAGCATGGCTACACTTCTATATAATACATACTTCTCAAACCTAAAAGAAAAAATACACTTTACCCATCAAAGTTCTGTGTTTACCAAGTACTGTGCCCATGATTAGAATAATTTGAACCCCCTCCCCCAAAAAGTGCCCTCACATGAAACTGCATGTTTATTAGACAATTAAAAAATGTATTTCTAAATGCATTACTAACACCAATGCTTTAAAAGTTTTGAAACTACTAAAAAAAATATATATATACATACCTATATATAGTAAACAAATACTGTTAATCCCAAAAGCTGAACTTTATGTTTTTAGTATATAAATGTTTAAGAAAAAGCTGTTTCTCTTTTAACTTGAATCAGAATGCTGTGTCTATCATTTTCCTTGGGAGTTGTAGTTTCAGGCAGTCCTTAATTACTCTTTCCTTCCGAGTCCCCAGGTGGCTCTGAAAATCATTTGTTCCATGGGTTTTTTAAGTCAATTTGAAGGCATTAAGTATTTTCTGTTCTCCTAGTCCGTAATAAAATGCAGGGGCTCCACAACTCGATCACTCCACAGACTTGTTCTGTTGCTTTCCCCAGGTCCCAAACTAGTGTCTTGTTCCAACATGATATCCACCTCACGCCCCTCCCACATGAATCAAAAAAAAAAAAAAGGTGAGGTGGATCTTTAGAAGCTTCTCTGGTGGAGGTGGGGGTGGAACTTACTCCAAAAAAAAAAAAAAAAAAAAAAAAAAAAAGATTGCTGCCTACCACTATTCAGGTTCTAGTTCTTGTATCGCCCATTTAAGAAAGAAAATAGCACCCTACAACCAATGACTAACATGAAAGCGTATTTATTTGAGGGCAGAAAACATTTCTTGGAAGAGGGTAAGGCGGAGGAGACTATTTACACCTTCAGTCAGTTCCACAGACAGAAAACAAGACATCACTCCTTTTGTACATGCAAACTATCTGCAGGCTCTGCCCACTGCCCCCATAAAAAAAGGCTCCAAACAGGAGGTGGGCAACTATAGGCCAGTTAGTCTGACTACTGTGTTGGATAAAGTTCTGGAGGGGGTTACTAAGGAATATATTATGGACTTCATGTATCAAACAGGATATATTGATTACATTCAGCATGGCTTTACAAAGGGCTGTTCATGTCAGACAAATTTATTGGAATTCTATATTAATGTTAGCAGGGCTTTGGATGGTGGAAAGTCGGTGGACATGATATTTCTGGACTTTTTGAAGGCTTTTGACAAAGTTCCACATGGGGAACTAGTTGATGCACTCGTAGATCACCAAATTCATTGGAGCATAACTCGCTGGATAGCTTCATGGCTTAGTAACCGGAAGCAGAGAGTGTATATCAGAGGCTCATTCTTCAACTGGTCAGAGGTGACGTGCGGGATTCCACAGGGATCCGTCTCGGGACCCTGCCTATTTAATGGGCCCGGATTACCTGAAAGAGCTCCTGGTTCTTTACTGCCCTGGGTGATTGCTCCGCTCAATCAACAAGGGGTTGCTAGAGATTCCAAGGGTTTGTTTAAAATCTTTTGGGGCTGTGCATTTATGCACTTGGCCCTAACCCTTTGGAATTCTCTAACCCATCAGGTACGGGAGTGTGCGGCCGTGGAGGGATTTAAACAGGTGCTAAAAACGTTTTTATGGAACCAAGCATACTTTATATGATCTATTTTGATTTTGTGTTTTACAACTGTACTTATGGCATTGCTGTTTAGTTAACTATTTTGTAATGCACCTTGGTGTTTTGAAAGGCGCACGATAAATACAGAATTATTATTATTGTCATTAATGTTTATATTCATTCAATGACAAGTAAGATGGGTGTTTGGGAATCAAAATTCTCTGACGATACCTGTATAGGAACAGTAGTTAACATATCTGAAGCAGACAGTTTACAGGCAGCACTTCTCAGTTTGGAGAAGTGGGCCCATAAAAACAACTTTTAACACCGATAAGTGCACAGTAATGCACTTAAGGAGAAATAACATTAAGATGAAATACCTACTAAATAGGCAGACACTAGGGGAAGTGACAGAAGAAAGAGACCTGGATATAGGGATATCATATGATCTACTTTTCGAACATTACTGCAGTAAGGTAGTTAAAACAGCCAGTGGCATATTCAGCTGTATCAATAGGCATATCAGGAGCAAAAAATAAGAGGTGCTCGTCCCATTGTACGTATTGCTAGTGAGGCCCACATGTGGAGCACTGCGCACAGCTCTGGTCGCCAGGGTACAAAACTGAAATAAGATCACTGAAAAAAGTGTAGAGGAGAGCGACGTGTATGACTGCTGACATAAAACAAATTATGAAAAGAGGCTGTCTGAACTAAGGATATTTTCCTTGGAGTACCGTAGATTAAGGGGTGACATGCTTAGTTTATAAAGCCATATCCAATGAGGGGTTATGGGAGAAATTGGGTCTCAAAATTGGGGAATAAAGCTATAACATTAGAGCCTACCCTTAGGGTGCAGGTCTCGGCCGTAGTCAAGTCTTCCTTTTACCATTTAAGGAACATAGCCAGGGTGAAGCACCTAGTTCCACCTGAAGATCTTCCTACCTTGATCCACGCCTTTGTCACCAGTCATCTTGATTACTGCAACGCCCTCTACCTAGGGCTACCGGGGGTGGATATCCGCTGATTGCAGCTAGTGCAGAACGCAATGGCCAGGTTGTTGACTGGAACCCCTAGATCCAGTCATATAACATCTGTGCTGCATGAACTGCACTGGCTGCCAATACAATGGCAGATCACCTTCAAGGTTGCTTTGCTGACCTACAGTATAAGGCCCTACATAAGCAGGGACCCCTCTACCTGAAAGAGCTCCTGTCTCCTTACTGTCCCACCCATTCAGTCCGCTCCTCTGACGAGGGATTGCTGGAGATTCCCAGAGTAT
This sequence comes from Neoceratodus forsteri, assembly GCA_016271365.2. Classification (NCBI taxonomy): domain Eukaryota; kingdom Metazoa; phylum Chordata; order Ceratodontiformes; family Ceratodontidae; genus Neoceratodus; species Neoceratodus forsteri. The sequence goes on along the minus strand of CM057449.1, from coordinate 755,588,258 downwards.
CCTTAAAAACTTAAGGAGGAAGATCTTTTCCCTTTATGGCACCTACCCTGTGGAATTCTCTACCCCACCAGATTTGAAATAGCCTGACCGTGGAAAGATTTAAAAAATCCTTGAAAACGTATCTGTTTAACCAAGGGAGCTAGTGAGTCATTATTGGAAATGTTGTTACTTTATTTATGTTTTTAAATAATAATGAATAGTATTTGATTTAATGTCGACTGTTAAGGCACCCAGAGCTCTGGAAGGGCACCTGATAGAAATAAAGTTTTACTTACTTACTTACTATACAACTCGCCAGGGACAGGTAGATTACCAAAAATAGGAATCATTGGTTCAGCTTAAGAGTGGTACCTATTTCAAATGGGCTACGTGTAGAAGCATTGTCCAGTAAAAACTTGAACGAGTTCAAGAGCAAGTTGGATGAGTACTTATTAAGAAATAAAATACAGGGGTATAGCTAGGACTGGTGTTGCGAGCTATATGGACTATAGTCATCTATGCTTTGTATAAACCTATGAAACCTATAAAAGTAAAACACATGGGGCAGGATTCACAAAAGGGATGTGCCGGGGCATCCTCGACATGCTCCTAAAGGCGATTCTGGCAGGAAGCCGATGCGCCGGTGCAACCCCGATGCGCCACATACCGCCAGTAATGCTATGCAGCACATCTGGAGGGGCTGTGAAGGGGTGTGCCCATGCATACCGGGTGCAACCCTATTCATATCCCTATTCTGTGGTGCATCCCTGGGGCAAATCTCGGGATGTGCCACAGAAAGATAAGTCTAGAAATTCTAGACTTAAGTGAGTGGCCTCCCACAGGTTGGCTGCCGTACTGCAGGCAGCAGCACGGCAGCCTGCCCACCCTGGCAGTCCAGTGCACCCTCCACCTCAAGCCCCCAGTAAATGACCCTTCCGGTGGCAGTAAATGTAATGCTGAACCCCCCTCCCAAGCCCCCATTGAAGCCACCCTCCGCATCGGAGGTAAATGAAAGGAAAACAAATGCTCCTGGCCCCAAGCCCCCAGTAAAGCCGCTCTATGTGGCAGCCGTCTGTAGACCAAACCCCAATCCCGCAGCCCCAACCCACCCTCTCCCCACACCCAGCAGGGTCCCACTGTCAGTGTTGGCACAGCCCACCTGCACCGCCACTGCCGTCGGCTGACTAGAGCTGTCGCGGCAGTGACAGCTACCATACATCCAGTGCCCATTGGGGTGGGGGAGAGGGTAGGTGGGATGGTAGGTTTGGTCCATTACAGACGACTGCCGTGTAGCGGCTTTCACCAGGGACTTGGGGCTGGGGGTTCTTTCTATTTACCACCACTGCGGAGGGTGGCTTCAATGGGGCTTGGTGCCGGGAGGGAGCTGTTCCTTTCATTTACCATCTCCACAGAGGGTGGCTTCAGTGGGGCTTGGGGGTTCTGCATTACATTTACTGCTGCCGGGAGCAGCATTTGCTGAGGGGGAAGGGAGGTGACGACTTCTTCGCTGCGCATTCCTCATTGTATCCGTAGATGCAGTCGCAAATGGGGCCAATGGCATGCTACTATTCATTACGCCATGCATGCCTAATGGCCTCATTTACATGCCCCTGGCTGTGAATTGCATTTTTGAGTGCAGGGCATCCTGAGATGCCCTCCCCCAAATGGTTCACAACCAGACATGGGAGATGCGCCGGTGCAGCCTGGGATACCCCAGTCCATTCTGGGTGGGGCACGCCTGTGCTATTCACAGAGGAGATGTGCCAGGGACATCTCCCTGCTCCTCCTCTGTGAATCACCCATTTTGCACTCTGTGCATCTCTTCTGCGCCGGGCAGCTGAGATGCACTGAGTGCTTCTTCTTTGTGAATCCTGCCCACGAAAGTTTAACATATGAAATGGAAAAACCTTTCCTCTGGCTCTGACAGGTGTATTATAAAGGTGGTGCCAGGGTGTTTAAACTTTTGGCTCATAGACTACGGCATAAATGAAAAGTGTTTACCATTACAAAATTAATACATCCCACTGCACAGATCCTAGCAGTATGTACCATAGATATTGTTGAAAGCCTAAAAGGTTTCTGTACAAAACTTTATACAGTGGCTCCACCCCCACTGGATTGTCAGCTTGATAATTTCTTTACCAGTCTTGTGCTCTTCCAGCTTACCCAAGAGCATATTACATATTTAACAAGACTAACATCATTGGCTGAATTAACCCTTCGAATTAAGGAAACAAAGAATGGAAAAAGCCCTGACCATAATGCTCTTCTTTGAATCTGTTTAATCTTAATTGTCAGCTTGGGATTACATATTTAACATGACCAACATCATTGGCTGAATTAACCCTTCGAATTAAGGAAACAAAGAATGGAAAAAGCCCTGACCATGATGCTCTTCTTTGAATTTGTTTAATCTTAATTTTAAGCAATATTTAAAGTATTTTGATATTTGTAATTGCTCTTTTTAAATTTGTCTAATTTCTTGTTGTTCGTTTTGTATGTTATGTTTGCATTTTTGTTTGGCTAGGCCTGAAAAAGGACTTGTTCCAGTGCCCTATCTCAGTTAACAAAATAAAAACGAAATGAATGGTTATGGCATAGAATTTTACAAAGCATTCCTGCAATCACTCCAAGATACTTTACTTCTCATCTTTTAGAAGACTTGGTCCACAGCTTAGTGCCTTGAAACATGGAGCTATGCAACTATCTCTGCAATTCTAAAACCCCCAAAGGACCTCACTAATTGCAGATCTTGCCACCAAATTTCAGTCCTTAATACAGACTATAAATTATTTACCAGCATCATGGCCCATTGACTATATTCCGTACTCCGAGAACATGTAGATCCCTACCAGTAGGGTTTTTATTAGGAATAGACAAACTGCAGACAATATTAAAAGGACCCTTCTCATCACTGATCTTGTAAACATAGAGAAAATACCCTCCTTAATCCTCAGCCTAGATGCAAAAAAGCATTTGATAGGGTGGTGTGGCCATTCGTACATTATACCCCATAGTACTTTTGTCTCCCCCTCCCACCCTTTCTTGAACTCATACAGAGACTGTATACATCCTGTAAAGTTGCAGTGAAAGCTAATGGCTCTGTTTTATCCTTATTTGCCCTTTTTAGAGGCACCCAACTGGGCTGTCCTCTATCACCCTGTCTTTCTGCTCTGTATGTGGAACACTTAGCATACTATCGAAGCCAGACTATGGATTTGCAGAGCATTGCTGTAGGAGGTCATCTTATACAAGGTGGCATACTACACAGATGATCTGCTATTATATCTCAATAATCCAGAACAATCTCTTCAAGCTTTAAATATTTGTCACCAAATTATGGAGCATCTAGACACATACAAGATCAGTGAAGATAAAACTGAAGTTTTGCAAGTTCATTATCTGGTACCACCACTCTTTAAGGACCAGTACCATTTTAAAGGGGCAGAACTTCCATTAAACATCTAGGAGTGCCTATTGGCTCACAAACAGCATCCCTTGGCCATGTAAATTATCCCAAACTAGAGCAGGTTCTCCAAGCAGACCTTCAGCAGTGGACATCCTCCCCCTTCTACTAATTCAGCAGGTGGATTCTATGCATATGAATATTCTCCTCTGGTTCCTGTGTCTGTTTCAAAGGTTGCCTGTTGTCCCCTCTGGAGTTGCTTTTTCTAAATGGAATAAATGGATCTCTAGGTTTGTATGGAGGGGGGTAGGCCAAAGGAACTGTTCCACAAACGTAAATTACCTAAAGACAAAGGGGGCATAGCTGTCCCCAGCCTAATCCAATCTATGCAGGTGGCGCTCCATGGTCAGATTCTAAAATGGAAGGTTCCACCTCCCAGGCCCAAATGAGTAGGTCTAGAATTAGATCTCTTGGATGTTCCCCTTGACTGCTTACTATTTGGGATATTGTGCACAGAGACCCAGGTGAGGATTGTGGCCCCACCTACTACTGTAGGAATCTTCTCTCCTTTTGGTATCACTTCCTTTATAAACCTCCTTACATCATAGGAACACACTGGCTCTGCATACCTGCATGGTATGATGCATTCATTCCAGCTAAGGTGCAATCATTCCAGCTAAGGAGGACAATAGATTTTTTTTTTGTTTTTTTTTTTGAGAAAATTGGATAGACCTTTGAGCCAGGTGCTCATTTACAGAGATTTCACATCAGAAGACAAAACACAAGTATGGGTCAAGTACACAATGAGTAATACAGGTGAATGTAAAAACGGGGAATAACAACGAAAATAGCAGATTGGTCCAATACAGAGTATTTGCATGATTCAGTAAAAATAATCCCAGTGTTCAACAGTGCAGGAAAATTAGTAATTATAGACAGATGATCAAATATCCTGAGAGGAGAGGAGGGAAAATAGCCAGAACTGTTGGAGTACAACAGGTCTGTTGTTGACGAGCTAGAAGGGGAAAGGGTCCTGAAGTGAGTAAGGGAAGTGCTAATGAGGGCAGATGGATCAGAGAGTTAACTAAGGGGGGACTGGTCAAAGTAAAATATGATGTTAGAGCCCTGATGTGAGTAAGGGAAATGCTATAGAGGGGAGGTGGATTAGAGAGTTAAGATGGGGGCACTGGTCAAAGTAAAGACAAGAGAAAGGAGGGCAGAGAAGAGAGAGGGAAGGAGGGGAAGGGCAGGAGGTAGGGGGTATGCCATGGGAGAGGACAGCGAGCAGGATGAGGAGAGGTCAAAGGAGATACTTGGGGAGTAAGAGGAGATACTAGGAGGGAGAGGAGGGATACAAGAAAGAGGGAGAGGGGAAAAGAAAGAAAAAAAATAAAAAAATGAGAGGGGAAAGACTGATGGGGGGGAATGGGAGGGGAGGGAGGCTAAGGAAGGTGAGAATGGGGGTGAAAGCCACAGAGGTCCAACAGTGGGCAGGGAAAGAGGGGGTAGTAGGTAAGGGATGAGACAGATGAAGGGAAAGAGGGGTAATGGGTAAAGGAGGAGACAGACAAACGGACAGGAGGGGGAGGAGGGAGAGGGGAAAAAAGCTGAAGCCTTAAGCTATTGTCTGGAGATGGCGCTGGCCTTAAACTACATTATAGAGTCACTGGCAGTTGCTAGGAGTGCCCAAAGTTTAGTTTTAAATGGTCCAGGCTTAGTTTCCTTGTGGATATCTTCACCAGTTGAGTTTAGCCAGAGAGGGGCTCAGTATGCAAAGGACCATTGGCCTTTCACAGTCCAGCAAAAAGGGATTTTATGCGGCCAGGTATTCATGCTCCTAGTATGTCTAGAAGGGTTGGTTGAAGTAAGGAGATGTTGCACCCCAGGAGGTGTTAGACCAAGGGTGGATTTCTTGGCTGAAAGGCAGGTTTGATATTTCACTCTATTATCCAAATTAAGTCAACCAGATTGTACATACAGTGAGCAAGTGTGGGCCAACCTATCTGCACCGAGCACATGTCTACAGGCCTTGTTTAGCATGGTATTGATTCATTTCAGAACCATGGTGGTTGCGGCCTCATAAACCACTAGGCCATAGTCTGTGATGGTCAACACAGAGCTTGCAACAGCTACATTCAGGGTTTCAGTAGTTAAGCAGTGCTTCTTATGGTAAAGCAGGCCCAGCTTGGCACTAGCTGCCTTGGCAACTTAATCGATGTGTCGCATGTAAGATAGAGTGCAGTCCAGTGTAAAATCAAGATACTTAAAGCTTTGCACCATTTCTAGTGGGGAATTTAGATTATTATGGATTTGTAGCTGGTGGGATCTGTGCTTGTTGTGAGCAGAAGCAAAAATCATAGTTTTTTTTTTTTTTTAGTTTAATAGTAGTTTTGATCTGAAAAAACCATTGCTCAGCTTCAGAGAAATTTGCCTGCATACGATGCTCAAGCTCCACAGGGTCAGTGTGACTTGAGTAAAGCACCGCATCGTCTGCATATAATAAAATCTGGTCAGTAATAATTAGAGGAAGGTTGTTTAGAAACGAACTAAAGAGTAACGGTCCAAGTATTGCAGCTTGTGGCACCCCTGTAGTAATAGGACAGCTTTCTGAGATGAGACTTTGGATTTTAACTCTTTGGTTTCTACCAGTAAGATAACTTCGAAACAAGGACATTGATTCTGTGGATAGGCCGATACGTGTTAATTGACTGAGAAGAAGTTCATGGTTAACAGTATCGATGGCCTTGGTGAGGTCTATATAGGTAGCTCCCACCAAGTGTCCTTGATCCAAGGCATTATCTATATAACTAGTGTATTTGACCAGGGAAGTACAGGTACTATGTTGCTTGTGGAAATCCATGCAGTTCATGGCATTGCAGCTGGTACTTGTCTAGGTACTCTGTAAGCTGATCTGAGACTATGCGTTCCAATGCTTTTGATAGGGGAAGGAGAATTGATATAGGTCTGTAGTTAGAGTGGAGAGTTCTATCGCCACTTTTATGTACTGGGGTGACCACAGCTGCTTTCCATAGAAGGGTGAATTTGCCAGTGATAAGATTCAGGATTTTGGTGAAGGGAATGAGGATAGGATCTAAAGTGTGTCTAACTAGCTTGAGATCCATCAAGTCACTGCTGGCTCTGGATTTGCCAAAGGCTTTTGTGATGCATTTTTTGGCCTTGGAGGGAGAGATGACTTTTAGCTAGAAGGGGGGAGGAAAGTTCGGGAGGGATGCAGGGGCCTGCGATGGGTTGACATCACACATGGGTTGGAGGAAATCAGTTGGCAGAACACCGCTTAGGTCAGTAAAAACCTTGTTAAAAGTGTTAGCGATGAGGTTTGGGTCCTGTGTGGGAGCACCGTCTACATTTAGCAGAGTGGGCGGGGCCTTGTTAGGTTTGCCTGAGAGAGTTTTTATGTTGTTCCAGAAGCGACGGCTATCACCCCAGGAGTTTGTGAGCTCAATTATGAAGTGTTGCCTTTTGGCCTTCTTAATTACCCATGTACATCTGTCCTGGGTTGCTTTGTACCTCTGAAGGTTTGACGGAGTTCCTGAGTTTTTCGCTTTGGCCCAGAGGTCATCATGGTTGTTCATCATATCAATGAGTTGCAAGGGGACACGTGAATTGTTGGTGACCCAAGTCCTGTGTTTTGTGAAGGGGGCATAGATGTTATAGGACTTGTCGAATTTAAGAACAAAATCCTCAAGGGCAGAATCAATGTCAGCAGTTGAGTCAATGAAGTTCCAGTCCTGCAGCTCCAAGTGGACTTTAAGAGCAGCCAGTTTCCCTTTACACAGGAGTCGAGTAGTGATCGTTTTGTTGGGACTTTGGGGGACTTATTAGACCAGTTTTGATGAAGATGGGGGAGTGGTCACTAAGGGAGTCTGGGAGGATACGGTACTGAGTTTTCTATCAGGGCGATTGGTGATAACCCAGTCAATAAGGGAACTAGAGCCATTGTGGTAATTTATACATGTGGAGGAGCACACTGTTTGGGCCATGCTGATGGTAGATAGAGCATCTTTATAAGGTGCAGCCTCACAGGATTCCCAGTTGATGTTAAAATCTCTCATTATTATCAGTTCAGTGTTCTGGTGGATACTAGTGAGGTATTTGAAGATAAATTTAAAACCGTTTGATTGATCTTTGGGCAGGATATAAACTGAGGCGACTGTTGTTGTTTTTCCATTGTTTCCTAATGAAACTTTTACTGCTAAGAGTTGAGAGTTAGGGCCAGTGGTGATGGGGGCCAGCATTTGTGCCTGGAGGTGATCTTTTAAGTAGATAATGCAACCACCGCCATGCTTGCCTTGACGATCGAGCCTATGTAAGCCATGGCCTGGTAGTATCAGCAACTGGTAATGACAGTATCAGCAATTCTTGGATTAAGCCAGGTTTCTACAATTGTTAGAATGTCAAGCTGGTGGTGAGCAACCCATGCATGAAGAGGGTCAAATTTGGCCAAAAGGCTGCAAATATTAATAGAAGTGATGAATAAGCCATTATGCATGTGAAGTAGAGTTATAGCAATACCCACAGGACAAGGGTTGGGGTGGATGTTTCCTGATAAGAGGAAAAGCAGTCATGCCATTCGTATAACTTGCCACTTAAAGTAGGTCATGATTTGTGTTTGGCAGTAGTTTTTAGGTTTGAGGTTCTTTATTTGTGGAGTTTGCAGTAAACTATTAATAATATTGGAGGAAGGGAGGAGATGCATACGGAGGCCTTCTGCAAGGCCACATAATGGGTTAGTATAATATTACAGATCATTGTTACCTCTAAGGTAGATGTCGATGGGCTCGACTGGTAAGGAGATGTAATACATGAGTTTGCATAGGTTGGCACAGTGGGCGACTGCAGAGGAATAATGTGACAGGTACCAGGCACTGCCACATGGCTAGCATGTAGATAGCTACGCTTAGTAGCATGGTTCTGTTAGAGGCAGGACATCAGAGGCATAGAAGACCTTGAGGGTGTAGAGAAGTTACAGAGGCATGACAGACGGAATAGGAGTTGTCAAGGCGGGGTTTGGATGAGCAAGTGGATAGGTGAGATAAGAGTAGCAGTGAACCAGTAGTATAAGTGGGAGGGAGGTGGGAGGGGTTTGAGGGGATTTAATTAAGGCCGGTGGTGGGGGAGGGAGGGCAGGATAAAATTCAAGAAAGGAGCAGCCATTAAAGCTGCCAGAATACAGTCTAAAGTTAGGGTTTTCAGACTCAGCCAATTGCCTGGAGCATGGTCCATAGCGCAGCCAATGGCAGTGGAGAGGAGCCAAGGAAACAGCCAGTTGGAGGAAAAGCCACACTCCAGAGATTCAGGCCACAGCTTGGCTCTCAGTAGTAGTGGTTACCTGTGGATGGAGCCGGGGCTGGATGCAGGGGCTGTGACCTTGAGTAGAGCCATGGTTCGGAAGCGCAAGGCAACGCTTCTGCTAGGGGCCCTTGGGCAAGTCTGTGGATGGAGGCGGGGCTGGATGCAGGGGCGGTGGCCTTGAGAGACAGGTTTGGGAGCACAAGGTGCTGCTTCTGCTAGGCCTTCTCTGGCAAGTCTGTAGACAGAGCTTGGGCTGGATGCAGCAGCGGCGGCCTCGAGGAGAGCCATGGTTCGGGAGTGCAAAGCTATGGCTGCACAAAGGTCTTGCTCACACCTTTCCTTTCTACCTAAATGGACAATTAAAATTTCTTGAACAGTTAATACGGGGGACTTAGTTAGAGATCATTATCGTTATTTGTAATTACATCATTACTTTACCTCCACCATAGGACTTGGTCTTGATTAACAAAATCTTCCTCCTCTCCTGACTCTCATGTCGACAATAATACAAGGGCTCTGGCTGAGACATTTCATTTCTGTCTGTTCTAAATCTTGGCAAAGTATGCCTGGTGTAGATGTTTTGCAGACCCAGGATACATGGGAAGCTGAGCTCTCTATCTCGCTCGCATCCTCATCTTGGACCTCTTTCTGGGTGAGACAACAAAAGGTTACTGGCTGCTATAGTGGTGGGACTATAGATGGAAAACAATTAATTTTTTCCAAACACCTCTAATTGTAACCAAATTTCATAGCTCCAAAGATGCCTCATGTTGGGGAGTTTGTGGCTGTGACATGGCCGCAGACACACACACACACCCCACCCACCCATCCACCCTCTGGTCCTGTCCATGCTCTCCACATTCTGGAGAGCCATGGAAACAGAAATCAGTACCATTATTCCTGACTATGGTACTCTGACCCCTGAAGCTGCACTGCTTTTACATTTTCCCTCTTATATTGAAAATTCATACTTATCTTTTAGCAGTTCTTAAAACAGTTGGGAAAAGACTAGCTCTCAAAAGACCCCCTCCCCAACAATTTCCTAGTGGGAGGACACAGTATGGGATATCTACAAAATGGAGACATTGCTCAGTTACAGAAATTAGATTCCCAACACCAAAAGAGATGGCATTCCTGGCTATTACATATAATGGCTAAAAGATCAGATATCTCATGAGAGATTTATGATGATCAAATCATGGCCCTCTTGAAGGGAAGAAGGGGAATAAATATTTGAAGCCATAACTTCTAGTTAAGGGGATGCTATTAGATCTGGGCAATTTATAGAAATTTAGAGTTATGTCTAATAGAATGGAGCTACAGTGTATGTATAAGAGGGTCTGTCCATACCAAAAGTTTCAATGTCAAATATCTGTTACATGATGTTTTCTTTACTGCTGTATGAGATCATCTGTGGCCTAAGAGAATTCCTGTAAAATTATGTATAAACAAACAAAAAAAAATACATCTTGTCCAGCATTTGAAAAATGAAACCTGTCATGTTTAGAAGGTGGTGTGAAAAAAATGTTCCCTCACTGGTCTGACCCCCATCCTCCCCTCAACACATACCCACACACCCTCCCTCAACTAAAATGTTGAAAGTTTGGAGTCAAAATAATGAAAATTGACATATTTCAAAGTTCACTGATAGCTTAGTCATTTTATTATATTTTACCCAAAATTTTGTACATAGTGTTCTTGTGGCCCCATGTTATAAACCCAGTAGGTTAAAATTTTCAAATCACACCTGAAACATGACTTCACAGAGTAACTAAAAAAAATCACCTTTTGGCTCGGATTTGAAAAATTTCACTTGCCTTGTTCATGAGACGGGGTCCCAAGAAGGCCATGTTGAAAGTTTGTTTGGAAAATACTGAAAATTATCGAAGATACGAGTGAACATTGAAAATATTTCAGTAGTCACTCATAACTTGGTCATTTTCCCCTTTTTTTCCACCAGATTTTCAACATAATCTTGTTATGATCGCACCTCATGAACCCGATAGATGAAAATTTCGGATCACGCCCAAAAGGTGATTTCATAGAATGACCACACAAACCATGTTTCTGGATGGATTTGAACAATTTCTCTTGCCTTGTTCATGAGATGGGATCCCATGACGGCCACGTTGAAAGTTTCATTGGAAAATATTTAAACTTGTCGAAGATACAAGTGAAAGTTGAAGTATTTCAATGTTCACTCATACCTTGGTCATTTTGCTTTATTTTCCAGTTCAATTTTTAACAGTCTTCTTATGACCCCACCTCATGACATTGGTGAGTGAAAATTTTCAAATCATACCCAAAAGGTGATTTTGTGGAGTGTCTGCAGAGTCACCTTTATGGGACAGCTTTGAAAAATGTCACCTACTGTGATCTTGAAATGGGGTCCCAAAAAGGCCATGTTGAAAAGTTGGTGAAAAAAAGTTATTGGTAAAAGTTCAAAACACATTGAAATACATTAACCACACTTACATTATTTTCTCATTTCGCAGTCACTGGTTCCACCAGCAAGGCGTCTTTTCTATTGGAGAGTGGATCTATGCTGTGCAACAGTTTTAGTTGAGGGAGGGTGTGTGGGTATGTGTTGAGGGGAGGATGGGGGTCAGACCGGTGAGGGAACATTTTTTTCACAGAACTTTTTTTAACAAAAAATAAAAAGATCAACATGGGATGGTTTTCCTTTTTTACAGCTGGACCTAGCCAACACTGGGGATGGGGCTATCTTGTCAAGATACTATTTGGCGGCAATGGGAGTGGGCACCCCACTGTCACCACTTGTATATTGAGGGAAGGGTGGGTGCTGTGGTGGAGAAAGGGGAACAATATTGTGGTACCGGGGTGGACACCTCTATCCGCATTCTTATATGTTTAGACAGAAATAGATATAGGTAGGTGAGTGGGTGGATGGATGGATGGATGGGATGTGTAAAGGAGACTGCTGGCTCACTTCTGGCATTTAAGCCAGCAATACGTCTTCATCTATGGCTGCAGCATTGAGAATGAGAAAAGTCCTGCTGTTCTCATACAGGGAATAGAAAGAGATAGATAGGATGTGTGAAGGAAACCACCGGTTCACTGCTGGTGCTCAAGTCTGCAACACATCTGCATCTGCTGCTGCAGCATTGAGGAAAGTCCCATTGTTCCATACAGAGAACATGGTTCCCTCAATGTTGGCTAAAACTGATTTTGGGGTGCCAGGAAAAGGTATTCTAGGGGTGTGAATATAGTTCACTTTTCCCACATTGGCAGTTCCACTGGAAGGGCTGATTCATCAGAACATCTTTAAACTAAGCTGCTCCCACCATTCGGGCAGTATATCCTCTGGCTTCACTCCATGACATCAGACCTTCCATTTCCGCTGGAAGAATTTTGGTCACCTTCACTGTTGTAGGGCCTAAAGTGCACAATTGGTGAATTTCTTTCTTTTTTGAAGAACTTCTTTGATATTGCTCATTTTGCTCGATTCTGCTCCTGCCTTGGCAATGAACATGGAACACGAAGAAGTGAAGCCTGTTCCTGGTTCCAAATTTTACGTCATGTGCCGACAGAAGATGTCACTGATGGACCCATATGTGTCTTGCCTTTACTGTCTTGGGGCAGCACACAATTTTTCGTGTTACGGCCTGTGCCAGTTGATGCTCGGTTCCTCGCTTGAGGATCACGAAACCTGGCTTCTCCTTGGCTGGCCAATTGGGAACCAAAACTGGGGCTGAAAGACTGCAAGAAGGCTTCTGCCACATTGGAGTCAGTGGCCCAACTTGCTGCCATGGAAGAGGTTATGACCAGTGCTACCGTGGGCACATATTCAGCTTCTGCGCTGTTCCTGATTGGGGCCAGTGTCAAAGTATTCTTCACAGATACATTCCGGAATGTGTGTCATGCTCTTTAGGCCACTGTCTGCTGCTGGCACTGGTTGTGGGACTAGGAAAGATCATGCTTTTTTCCTTGACTTCCCGACTGCTCGGTGCATGTCGAGCACTTGACTTCAGTTGAGCTTTCCTTGGTTGAGGGCCACATTGCAAGATCCATGGGTGCCCCCTTGATCTTGCCAACCTTGACACTGGCCAATCAGGTGGTAAACATTTTTCTCAACCCATAGACCAGTTATCATAGCAGGTTCACAGGAATCGATCTCCAAGACTCCAGTGTTCCCTGTCCTTACCCAAGAGGACATGGCCTGGTCGGTGTCCCCAACACTCGGGAACAGCCTTCAGCAGAGGCATTACACCAAAGCCAGTGAAAGTTATATACACTGCACCCCTGGTGGCTTCACCTTGGCCTTGGACCTCGCATGACTGAGGGGAATCATGGTTGATGTTCTTTGAACCCCTCATCCTTGGATGAGGAGAGGCTCCACTGTTGCATGCAGCAGTGCTATGAGGAATTCCACTGGCAGTCATGGGCCATGGTGGGTAGGTTAGGGCTCTACCACTGACCCCTGTAGTCAACCGCCCAGCACCAATTAAGCCACCAATAGTCCTACAAAGACAGTTGTCTCCAACACCTGTCTCTCTGCTTTTGCTGGTGGAGCTGCCTCCACTACAGCCTTTGGTGGGAGCCCCAACCAAGGACTCTGTGCTACAGCCGGCATGTGGGGTTGACTGTCGATGATATCAGCCAGACAGATGACTCCAGGTTGGTCCACGGTGGCAAATGGTAAGGGGCCATTTTTGAGGAGTCCTCGGATGACTCTAATGGCTCATCCATGCAGTTGTCGAGGATGCATACCTTCAGCTGTGGGTTGGACAAGGAGTTGACTACTGATCAAAGGCTGGTGTCATTTGGGGCTCTTCTCCATCTCATTTTGGAGTCCATGTCTGTCTCTCTGGAGCTTGTTAAGAAAAGGGCTAAATACTGCTTCACAGACATTCTTGATGGTGACAACTCCTGAGGGGTTGCCTGTCCCATGGCTAAGGCTATTTTGGGACCGGCCCTGGAGCTTTGGAACCATTCAGTATCCTACATGGCACTCTTTGTCTATATGGTCCCTAAATACACGCTTCTTACTGACTCTGCGTTCTGGGACTGCCCCTCAGTCGAGGGTCTGGTCTCTGTCTCTGCTATCCAGAAGTCTGGAAACCACTAGGACATAGACAGGCCCCCCCAACATGGAGTCAAAGAAGCTTCACCAAGTGGCCAAGAAGGGGTATTTGCCGCCTTTTCTTTTGGTATCTGTCAACAGAGCTCCACATGATGATGGCCAGCTTTGGTCACTCCCTGCTGGAGTGCTTGACAATGTCCTAAAGCAGTTTCAGATGAAGTTGGTCAGAGACCAGGGTCAAGCACTGGCTAAACACCAGATCCAAATGGCCTTAGACATGGTTGACTCCTGCACCTGTGCAATGGCAGCTGCTGTTACGATGCATCACAGGGGCTCTCTGAGGCTCTTTATCTTTATGGTGGACACTCAATGCAAACTGGCTGTGCCACCTTCTTGGTCACCGACCTCCTTGGCCCAGGGGTGGAGTGTTATTTCACAAGGATTAAGTCCAGTGCTACCTTAGACTCTTGCTTTGTCCCATATGCATGCAAAGGCCCAGAAACTGAAAAAGGCCTTTCAGATTCTGTCATTGTACCCTCAGCAGCAGCAGCCCCAACATGGACCATACCTAACCTGGTGCCCCAAGGTCAAGTTCTCTGGCCAGGGGCCCAAGAGAGGTGGGAGTAGGGAAAGTGGTGCCCCTCTGGCCCCAGTGGCTGGGTCCTCCTGCAGAGCTTCCCACTGATGGGTTGGGGATTGTCTACCTCCTGCCTGTCCAGTCCCTGACCCGTCTTCCAGTGTGGGGAGGTCAGCTTTGCCACTTCTGACCACACTTGTCCATCATTACTGTGGGTCTCAAGGTGTTAGGCAGAGAGTTACCTCTAAATTTTGAGTCTCTTCTGCCTTACTGATCCCATGCTGTAAGGGAGTCCTCAGTGTCACAGGATATGCTGTCTGCTCTCAGGGAGGACCTTGCTCAGCTCCTTGGGAAAGGAGCAATAGCTTGTGTCCCAGATGCCCTGGTAAGTCAGGGGTACTTGTCCAGGTACTTCCTAAACCTGAAACAGATGGGGGGCTGGTGCCCCATAATGGATCCGCATAATTTTAGTATGTTCATGCAGCAGCAACAAGTTCTGGAGGGTCACTGAACCAGATTATACCATTCTTGAAGCAGGGCACATAAATTTACTCCCTGGACCTCCAGGATGCATTTTTCCACACCCGGTCTGTCCGTTCCACTGGTGGTACCTCCTTTTCTGCGCAAAAAAGGTTCTCTGTCAGTCCCAGGTCATACCTTTTGGCCTCTTGTCTGTGTTCAGGGTCTCCACCAAGTGCATGTCAGTGGTAGCAGCCTTCCTGAGGAGGTATACCCCTACGTGGATGACTAGTTTATTGCTGGGCCAGCCGAGGAGGCCATGGAGACTGGGATTTGGCCCTCCAGACCTGCAGAGACTTGAGCCTCTTTGTCAACCCTACCAAGTTTGAACTGATCCCCAAGGAGGTGATTCACTTCACTGGGGCAGAGCTTGACTCCCTGTTGTTCAAGGTCCATCTCCATGCAGACCAGGCACTGGATCTTACCTCCTTTGTCTGATCATTTCAGTTGGGGGCTTGTGCCCTGCCTGGGACTTCCTGTGGCTGCTGGGGTACATGGTGTCCTATGTCACGAACCCACTCAGCAGGTAAACCCTCTACTCCCAAAGTGCCAACCTCTGAGCACAGTCTTGTGAACAGCTAACAAACAGGGTAATCCTCCTGTCTGTTTTGTGGATACGAATCAACCTTTGCTCTCAAGTCTTGGAGGGATTCAAACTATGAACCTCTTATTAGCGTACCCAGTGTACAGGCTCAGATAATTCTGCTCTTCGTGGGGGCCAGATATCTTTTGCCTATGGGCACCTAACTAGGTGTACAAAATGAACCCTTAAAACTCTATTAAAGACCACAGAATAAATTCTTACCTTTTTCCAGTTTGGTAAAACCAGTAAGCTTTGTGCAATGTCAGCTTTAACCATGTATGCTTCCCTTGTCAAGAAAAAGAAATTCAAAGGCACACCAAGTAGTCTCTAAAGTAGAGGTTTACTTCAAAATAGATTAAAAAAAATGTAAAATGTAAATACAGAATAATCTATCACAAAATATACAAATCACTTAAAACCGGTTTAAAAGTGCAGACAAAATCTCCTACCCCAGTACTCTTGGAATTGTCTATTCTAAGGTATTCTTATTTCACAGTGCTATAGATGTTTCTTTTTCAGAGTCCAAACATTTGTGTGTAAATGGAAAACAGAATACTGTTTAAAAACTGGCTTTGCCAACCTCTTTGTGTGAGGTCATCTGGCTCCTCCCTGTCAGAATATAAAAAAAAAATCTATGCAAAACAGGATGTCTTATCAAAGGTAAATTAACATTCTGTGACCTCACTAAAACTCTCTCTTTATTTTAAATGACTTTCTTTGATCTATGAGCAGTTTCCCCTTTCCAGGACATCAAAGGACTTGTTACGTGTCTGCCAGATCTCACGGAGGTGCAACATGCTTTTGTATCACCATATGAATTTTACTGTGTTTCCTCTGAACGTTATAAAAGTTTAGATCTATCTTGGCAGTTGGCAAGCTACAATTAGTCACATAAAAAGGAGATCCTAAATTTTAAGTCTCTTCTAGCCTGTAATTATCTCTTGGCCTTCCAGGTAACACCTATTAGCTAAAACCTGGGGGGGGGATTGTAATTCCACAGACTGTCAGCATCTCTCATGAGACATTCAATAACACATTTTTAGATTACAAAAAGTATAGGTTAATCAGAACCAGCTGTCCAAGTGTCACAATTCCTCCCCACCTTGACTGAATTTGGGGGCTCTATCCCCTGCATGGGATGAGCTTCCCAAATCTGTTCACTCCTCATACACACGAGACAGCCCATTGGAGTTCTGATTTTTGGCTCCAGCCCTATGTAGAATTGTCATATTATATCCTTGCAAAGCAAGACTCCATCTTAACAATCTACCATTATTTTTCCCATCTGCATCAGCCAAACCAGGGGGATTGTGGTCAGTCTGCACCACAAAATGCTGCCCATATAAGTATGGCTCCAACTTCTTTAGGGCCCACACTGTGGCAAGACATTCTTTTTCCACAGTAGAGTATGCCTGCTCCCTGGGAATTAACTTCCTACTCATGTACACTACTGGGTGATCTCTCCCTTGGCCGGATGTCTGATTCAGTACTGCCCCAATATCCATGTCTGAGGCGTCAGTCTGAACTATAAAGGTTTTGGTATAGTCAGGACTTGTCAAAACAGGAGCACAGCAAAGTTCCTTCTTAAGTTTGGAAAAGGCTTCCTCACAGGCTGGGCACCAGGTAATTTTCTTTGGCATCTTTTTCTTTGTCAGGTCAAATAGGGGAGCAGCAAAGGCATTGTAATTTGGTACAAATTTCCTGTAGTACCCTGCTGTCCCTAGAAAACTCCTGACCTGCTTCTATGTTTCTGGTCCGGGCCATGCCTGGATTACCTCTATTTTTATTTGGTTAGGACAGAGTTGTCCCTGGCCTACCACATACCTCAGGTATGCCACTTCTCCCGTGGCCACCTGGCACTTCTCGGCTTTGACAGTGAGCCCGACCCTCTGTATCCTGCCCAGCACTTTCCTAAGGTGGGACAGGTGTTCCTCCTAGCTGGTACTAAAGATGGCAGTGTCATCCAGGTATGCCATGGTGTACTCCTCAGCACCATTTAACACTTGATTCACCAAACTTGTGAAAGTGGCCGGGGCTTTTTTCTTTTTTTTTTTTCCTTTTGAAATTCAAGTTTATTTATTTTAACAAACTACATAAACAAGCATGACACTATATACAGATAAATTCTAACATGTTCTGGGAAAATAATAAGAGAAAAAAAAAAAAGGAAAACCACCCTAACCCCCACATTCCTCCTGCAGAGCTCACCCACCTCCCCAAAATCACCAACTGAGTGTGCAATGCAATTGTAGGTTAAGTTCTATTGTTAGGTCATCGATGGAATCATAACTTAGGCATGAGATAAAAGGCAAAGGGAGCATGGGAAAGAGAGGGAGCAATGTTGGGTGTCAGAGTAAGAACCAAGAGATCAATGGTGTAAGTAAAGCGCATATAATTTATCCCACTTTTTGTGGAACAGGTCCATGTGATTGTGAGAGCTAGCTGCGAGTCTCTCCATGTTAAAGCACATTGATAGCTCCTTTAGCCAATCAGAATACGTTAAAGTTAGCTGATCAGTCCAGTGTTTGAGGACCAACTTTTTGACTACCATGGAAACTAAGGCCATATGATATCGGCGTTCTTGACAATCTATGGTGCAATAATTGCCCAGGATGCAGACATCGGGCGTGAAAAATTTAGTAAGGCCTACTAGAGGATCTAGATTGTCCTGAATAGAGCGTCACAGTGGGGCTACTTTGGAACACTGCCAAAAAATGTGGAGCGAGTTCCCTTCACTTTGCGAACATCTGGAACAGATGGGAAGAGGTAATTTGTTAAGGCGGAACAGCTTAACTGGGGTGTAATACATGTTGTTTAGTATGTAATATTGGGTGAGTCTAAATCTGTCTGGGTATGGTATTTGTGCAGGTCTTTCCAAATTTGGGCCCAATTGGGAATGAAGTCTGGTAGTAAAGAGAGCTATATGCAGGAGCCTCTAGCGGTCCGGAATTTGTGGTCCAGTAGGTAGGAATATATTAATGAGATGGAGTGGTCTGAGACGAAGGTGAAAATTTGATAGAGGAAAGGTTTGACCTTTGACACGGAAGGTTGATCCAAAATTGGCGTAATGAGGTGTCTCAATTGGTATATTTTAAAAATCATAATATTAGAATACCACATTTAGCTAATATGCTCAGAGATGAAAGAAGGGAGCCTTGAGCATAATAGTGCTCTAACGTGGTCTCATTGATTTGCGGAAGCCAGTCGGGTGATTAGCGAGTTACCAAGTTTAATGTTGGGGTTAAGAATGAGGGGTTGTGCTAGGTCCGTTTTAGGGGGGATTTTAAGGAAATAGAGACATTGAAAGAGGGATTTGAGAGATGTGGTGATGGTTGGATTGGAGATCCAACGTGTGAGCACCGAGATGGGAGTGAAAAAAATTGTTTGGGGGCCTATTTTAGCATCTGAGAGAATTTGCCTCTCGATCTGAAGCCAGGGCGGGGGAGGGACAGCAGTTGTGGTTGAGTACCACTTGCCTAGCTTGGAGAGGTGGGAAGCCCAGTGGTAGACTATTAGATTAGGGAGTCGGAGGCCACCCTCGTCTTTAGGAAGGCATAGTTTGAGGAAGGAGCGTCTGACCGCTTTTTTTCGCCAGATAAATTGTAAGAAAATTATGTGGAATTGACGAAAATAGGAAAGCGGTAGCCAGAGACCTAATAAGTTGAGAGGGTAAAAGATGCGGGGAAGGACGTTCATCTTGATGATGTTGATCCGTCTCCAAAGGGAGATAGGGAGATTAGACCATCTTTGTAAGTCTAGTTGGATGTTAGTTTTAAGGTCGTCTAAGTTGAGCTTCTTAAGTAGGGAGAAGTCTGAAGTAAAGTGAATGCCCAGGTATTTGATCGATTTGGGGGACCATCTCATGCCAAACTTAATGAGATCATGACTGTGCGTAAAGGAGTTCAATGGAAAAATTTCCGATTTTCAGACATTCAATTTATAGTGGGAAAGATTGCCGTATTGGGTCGGGGCTTTTTTCATTCCGAAAGGCATTACTTTAAGTTCAAATAAGCCTATTGGAGTGATGAAGGCCGACCTCTCCGTAGCTCTGCCTGTCAACTCTACCTGCCAATAACCCTTTGTCAGGTCAGTAGTCTTAAGATACGTCACCCCTCCCAACTTGTACAGGAGTTTGTCCGTCTGGGGCACTGGGTGGGCGTCTGACTTTGTGACTGCATTCAGTCCATGATAGTCTACACAGAAACGAGTAGAGCCATCTGGCTTGGGCACAAGGACTACGGGTGAGGCCCAGTGGCTGTGGGATCTCTGGATTACCCCTAACTCCAGCATCTCCTCCACTTCCCTCCTAATGTCCTTTTGAACAGCCTCTGACACCCAGTATGCTGTTTGCTGTATGGGCATCTGTGTTCCTGTCTCCACATTGTGCGTCGCTAAGGGGGTTAGTCCAGGCTTGGCGCTAAACAGTGGGGCAAAGTCTGCTAAAACCTCCCTAACTTTCTTGATCTGGTCCGGGACCAGCTGGGGAGACAATTTAACTGCCTCCACAGAGGACTCCCACTTACTTTCCTCCAGGAAGTGCAGAAGGGGGTCTCCCTCATCTGTCCCCTCTTCAGGACTACACACTGCAAACACCATGTCTGCCCTGTTTGCATATGGCTTCATCATGTTGACATGGTACATCCTTTCTGTCTGTCTTGTGTCAGCTAACTCTATAATGTAGTTCATGTCATTTACCTTCCTAACCACTTTGTACGGTCCTGCCCACTCAGCCTGCAGCTTGTCTTTCCAGACAGGAATAAGGACCATGATTTCCTGACCCACCATGTACGAGCGAGCTCTGGCTCTGCGGTCATAGCACACTTTTTGTTTCTGTTGGGCAGCTGCCAGGTTGCTATGGGCTGTCCCCATAAGCTCCTTCAGCCTTTCCCTAAACCTAAGGAAGTAATCCACAATGGGAGTCCCCTGGGTGGCGTGCTTGCCTTCCCAGTCCTTCCGGATCAAGTCTAGGGGCTCACGTACCCGGCGTCCATATAAGAGTTAGAAGGGGAAAAATCCTGTCGACTCTTAGGGCACCTCCCTGTATGCAGATAAAAGGTGGGGAAGGTATTTCTCCCACTCCCTCCCATGCTGTTCAGCAAATGCCCAGAGCATTGACTTCAAGGCACCATTGAATCGTTCCACAAGCCCATTGGCTTGTGGATGATATGGTGGTGTGCATCTCTGCACCACCCCACACTTCTCCCATAAACATTTCATCAGGTCCGACATGAAGGAACCCCCTCGATCAGTAATAACTTCCTGCAGAAGCCCAGCATGGGAGAAAATCCCAAGTAAGGCATCTGCCACTTTGTCTGTCCTCAGTGAAGATAGGGTGACTGACTCTGGATACAGGGTGGCATAATCCACCACAGTCAGGATGAATCTCTTCCCTGAGGAGCTGGGGATATTTAAATGCCTCACAATATCCATTTCTTGGGTTAATATCCCAGTACTGACACTGTAGTGCAGCATGAGAGGGGTGCTGCACTTCTGAGGTGCCGTCTTTCAGATGAGACGTTGAACCGAGGTCCCATCTGCCTGGATTCGTGGTAGTTCAGGTGGATGTTAAAGATCCCATGGCACTTATCGAAAAGAGTATGGGAGTTTCCCCTGTGTCCTGGCCAAATTTCCCTCATTCACTAAAAATACCACCAACAGCTTAATCTGGTTCGAGGTCAGTTGGCATTCATCTGTATCCCCCTCCTCCGGGTCGTGCCTGAAAATAGGCAGGATTTGTCTAGTGCACTTACCCGGTCAACAAAAACTAAATAAATAAATTCCCACCCTCTGGAATGGCTCCTCCACTATGGGCAATGAAATCAGGGTGGTTTGGGTTTTCTTGGCCGCCTTCCCTATTTCTTGGCACCAGTGACAAGACCTGCAATACTCCTTCACCTTCTGGGTGAAGTTAGGCCAATAGAAATTCTGGGCCAACCGCTGCATCATGTGCGCGATTCCCAGATGACCAGACTAGGGAATGTCATGTGCAATCTTGAGCAACTGCTCATGATACCCCTGGGGAATGAAGAGCTGCCTGCTTAGCACCCCTCCCTCTGTCTGTACTGCCTGAGTATACATAAGTCCATTTTCCCAATAAACCTTATGTCTGCCGTCACCTCCCTGTGCACCATCCGAGTCTGCCCAAGCCCTCAGCTTCTCTAAACTAGGGTAACTTCTCTGAGCAGCTGCAAACTCCTGACACATTCCTAAGGCATGGGACAGGTCCACTTCAGTTGCTAAACTAGTGTCCCTAGCACTAGCATCAGGCACTCAGGATCACTGTCAATCCCAACCCTTTGACAATGGGTCACCCCTTCCTCTTTGGAGTAACCCTCTGTAGCTGTGTGGTTGCTTGCTACTGGGGAAATTTCTCCCCCCTTTTTTTATTAGTCTCCCCATCTGGAGAGACAGGGTGTGGACCCAGCCTCTCAGTGGTTTCCACAATGGTTTCTGTGGGGTTCAGGAAACTACAATTTTCCCTTGCCACTTGGCTATGGGTAACTGCACATACCATCCCCTGTTTGAGATTGTTGTCCAGGATCACATCCACTGCTAACATTTTGGCTACAGCTACCTGTTGCACTGTTCCCCCTGTTTCACCCCAGTCTAGGAGTACACTAGCGAGGGGCAATGTTTTTGCCTCACCAGTAAAGTCCTGTACAGTGACGTATTTATTTGGTATAAGCTGACCAGGCATTACTAGAGCCCCCTTTACCAAGGTCAAGGATGCCCCTGTGGCCCTTAACCCTTGTGTCTGTACACCATTCACCATGACTGGGTGCATGTGTTCCTTTATGTTCACAGGCATGCTTCCTGCGACACACAAACAACCCAGTTCTTTTCTAGTACCATTCTGCATATTATTGCTCATTCTTTTGGGACACTGTCTGGCAATATGCCCAGTTTATTTACATAACCAACATTCACTTCTCTTGTCAGAGAAATCTTTTCTCTGAAACCTGGGGCTAACTGGTTTTGGTGGAGGCAGTGAGGGTTTTAACTGCCCTGAAGGCGCACTTTTCCCTTTCTGCGCTGCCATGCCTACCCCATTCACTCTCAGAGCAGGTCTGCTCTTGGCATAGCGGTCCGAGAGTTCAGCAGCCTCTTGCACTGTTTTGGGATCTCGATTGCCCAGCCAGGTTTTTAGCTCTGCTGGGCACGCCCAATAAAACTGTTATAACAAAATCACATTTTCAGTTTTATTAACAGTCTTTGCTCCAGTTTCTTCCCACCAACATTTTAAAAATTGACATTGTTTCATGGCTAGCTCATTGTAGCTCATGTCAGGGCTTCTCCTGAGCTTACGGAATTTAGCTCTGTATGATTCAGCAATTCAAATTTTTTTAACAGTGCAGCTTTAAGTTTGCTTTAATCATCACTGTCCTCATTGTCCATTTAATCCAATGCATCCCAAGCTTTTCCGGTAAGTAGTGGGGATAGCTGGAAGCTCCAGGACTCTCTTGGAATTTTAGCCTGAATATAAACTTTTTCAAAAGAATTTAAAAAGGCATCCATGTTCTCCCCCTCTTTAAATTGGGCTATCAATTTGGAATTCAATTTGTAATCCAGTCCTGTAGTCCCAGTTAAACTCAAGCTGCTTACCTGCTCTGGTGCCACTGGTTGGAGTCATAGCTTCTCCAGTTCATGTTGCCTCTGGCGCTCCTGCTCCTCACGGTCTGTGTCTCTGCGTTCTCACTCCCTCTTCTCCTCTGCAGCTCGCTGGCACTCACACTCCTCATGGTCTGCCTCTTGGTGTTCTTGCTCTGCTGCACGGTCCACCTCCCGCTGTTCATGGTCCCTCTCCTTCTGGAACTCCAGCTCCATTCTGCGCAACTCAGTTTGCAGCCTGAGTACTTATGGATCCAGGATACTGGTGACCTTCCCTTGCTGCTGTGTCCCTTCACTGACAGTGGCTCTGTTGCCCTCCTCATCAGTTCTGGACACTGCACTGGCCACTAGCCCTGCCACACTCGAGGTGTGATCCTTTTCAGTTACGGTCGGTGACTTGCTGCTCTGGGTATCTGCTACCATCAGGGCATCTACGAGGTTCTGCTTGGTGGCTTTCACCTTGAATGGGACTCCTCTGTCCCCGAACAACTGCTTTAAGTAGTCTACAGTGTGCCTGTTGTAGTTGGAAGCCATCTTCTTCCCTAACTATGGCTACTCTGACTTGCACTTTAGAAAAAAAAATAAAACCGGTAGGAACTTGACTGTATGCCACGTGATACAGTTCAGTCTCCTTTTTTAAAAATAAATTACTGCCTTTTTCTTTCTTTGCAAGTGAGCTGTCGGTCTCAAGCTGACACACCGAACAATAAAAGCTTGTAATATCAACATTTTTCGTACCGCTGCCAACCAATCTGTCACAAACCCACTCAGCAGGTCAGCCCTCTACCCCCAAGGTGCCAACCTCAGAGCACAGTCTTGTGAACAGTTAACAGAAACAGGGTAACCCTACTGTCTGTTTTGTGGGTTCGAATCATCCTTTGCGATCAAGTCTTGGAGGGATTCAAACTGTGAACCTCTTGTTAGCCATACCCAATGTACAGGCTCAGATAGTTCTGCTCTTCAGGGGGGCCAGATATCTTTTGTCTATGGGCACCTAACCAGGCGTACAAAATGAACCCTTAAAACTGTATTTAAAGACCTCAGAATAAATTCTTACCTTTTCCCAGTTTGGTAAAACCAGTAAGCTTTGTGCAGTGTCAGCTTTAACCATGTATGCTTCCCTTGTCAAGAAAAAGAAATTCAAAGGCACACCAAGTAGTCTCTAATGTAAAGGTTTACTTCAAAATAGATACAAAAAAAATTAAAATGTAAATACAGAACCATATATCACAAAACATACAAATCACTTAAACAAAACAGGTTTAAAAGTGCAGACAAAATCTCCTATCCCAGTACACTTAGAATTGTCTTTTCTAAGGTATTCTTATCTCACAGTGCTGTAGATGTTTCTTTTTCAGAGTCCAAATATTTGTGTATAAATGAAAAACAGAATACTGTTTAAAAATTGGCTTTGCCAACCTCTTTGCGTGAGGTCATCTAGCTCCTCCCTGTCAGAATATAAAAAAATATATCCGTGCAAAACAGGGTGTCTTATCAAAGGTAAATTAACATTCTGTGACCTCAGCAAAACTCGTTTTTTTTTAAATGACTTTCTTTGATCTATGAGCAGCTTCCCCTTTCCAGGAAATCAAAGGACTTGTGTGTCTCTGCCAGATCTCACAGAGGTGCAACATGCTTTTGTATCACCATGTGAATTTTGCTGTGTTTCCTCTGAACGTTATAAAAGTGTATGATCTATCTTGGCAGTTGGCAAGCTGCAATTAGTCACATAAAAAGAGATCCTAAATTTTAAGTCTCCTCTAGCCTGTAATTATCTCTTGGTCTTCCAGGTAACACCTATTAGCTAACACCTGGGAGGGGGAGGGTTGTCATTCCACAGACTGTCAGCATCTCCCATGAGAGACATTCAATAACACATTTGTATGTTACAAAAAGCATAGGTTAATCAGAACCAGCTGTCCAAGTGTCACATCTTGTTCCTGCATGGTCTGATGGGGCTGCTGATAGATGTTACACTTGTAGTAGGACTGTCGGTGGTCCCAGCACCTAGGACACATGGACAAGTTAGTCACAGTGACCCAGCCAGTGTGGGATGCCATCCTGTGGTGGTGGTCCCAGAACATCTGGAGGGAGTCCCATTTGTCCACCCAAAACCAACCATCACTGTTACAACAGATACGTCTCTAGTGGGGTGGGGAGTGCACCTGGGGAACCACAGGGCCCATGGGTTTGGTCACCCAGGGAGTCTCGTCACCACATCATCCTGCTGGAGCTTCATGCAGTGGGCAAGCTCTAACAGAATTTGCTCATATGGTCCAGGGTCAGATTGTGCAACTCCAGATGGACAATGACCATGTTCTACCTGAACAGGTTGGGTGGCATGCACTCCCTTCCCTTGTGCCAGGAGGCCCTCCACAACCGGACCCTCGTGCACAACCTGTGCAGATCTCCTGGCGATTTATGTCACTAGAGCAGACAGCTGGCAGATGCTCTCAGCAGGGTGGGAGAGGTGTTGCATGAGAGTTCACTGCATTAGGAGGTGGTGAACCACCTGTTCTCCCTGTGGGGCATACCTCTGGTCCTGTTTGCCTCCTGGAAGAATGCAAAACTGAGGTTGTTTTATGCCCACCCCACCGCAGTCTGGGACACTGACGGGAGATGAATTCACGAGGCACTGGACCCCAGGCCTTATGTACGTCTTTTGTTCTGTGCCCAGAAAGAAAAGGCATGGATGATCCTGATAGCTCTGGACTAGGCCCAGCAGTTTTGTTTAGTTAAATATACTTTATTAACAGTTTCCACATAACTACAATACAAACCGCAACACCAAAAACAAATTGGCAAGAGAAAAAAGCAAAACATTCAGAAGCAATAATACAAACCAAATCATCTGAAAGAAATATAACACCCTCCCAAATATCTCCCCCGGCACCACCACCACGGAGCACAGCGAGGTAGTCCTGTGATAACTTAACAAAGACAAAGAAGGAGAATGGGTAACAAGTGACTGACTACAAAAGAAAAAGAAAAACAGAGCTTGGTACCCAAATAACTAACCGAAAGGCTGGCTTAGGAGGTTGAGGGCTTTAAGAGGTCCCCACATTCTCTGTATCACTTTAAGTGATCCAAGTGCTTAGCGATATGTTTCTCGAATGCCAGAGCTTGTAGTATTTCTTGTAAACATTCCCAATACAATGGTATGATCTCATCCAGTCAGTGTCTAAGAATAAAAAGCTTGACGGTAATCGAGATGAGCCATATACTTCTTGCAGGGACCAAAAAGCTCCTTCGGTAAATAAACAACTAAGCAAACATGTGGAGTGAAGAAAAAGTCCAAGGCCAGCCAATGATCTAGGGAGGTATGACTAGAGGATCAGAAAGGAGTCACCTTAGGGCAGTCCCAAAATATATGTTTAAGGTAACCCACCCCCGGATCTACAGCAGCAGCAATTTGCCGAAAGTATTTGCCCCATCTTGTGCAGTCTTTGAGAAGTATAGTAAACATTATGTAAAATACAAAATTGTGTGAAGTGGCATCTGTCCTGTTTAATAAACTGATAAAGGCATTTCCATAACACTTGCTACTCCCTGGGGTCTAGCTGCAAATCCAGGGCTTGCTGCCAGTAGAAACAAATTCCCGATAAACCATTAGGGTCAGTAGTTTGAAAACCACTATAAAACTTGGAGGTAGCATGGGGTGTCTTATCTATCGATAAGAACTTCAAAAGCAGGAGGTTGGAATGAGCGTGCGGAGGCTGTGGACCTAGAAAGCTGGTCAGTGCCCCCAAAGAATTTTAGATGTTTAAAGGGATGGTATACTGGTATGGAAAAATGTTGATGTATCATAGCAGCGGGACACACCTTATCATTGAAAAGAAAAGTGTCCAAGGAGGCATATTGGAGTGGGGGACAGAAGGTTAGAGGAATGGGACGATTGGCTATGCGAATACTGGAGTTACCCAAAAGTGGCTGAGAGAGGTTTCTGGACCAGTCCATCTTAAGGTAATGATGTAATTGTTTGAGAGCTTTGAATGACGACATTAGTGGAGTATTATGCAGTGGCAGTGGAAGGGAGGAGGGTGATGGGTACAGCAAACTGGGTAACTGAATACCATGTTTAAGGCATAGTTGAGACTCTAGGGAGAGCCAGAGGGGGCAATAAGTACGGTCATGAGGGGCGCTCGAGGAATGGCCCCACCGAAAGAACTTGTTGCTATGTAGAGCGCAATAATATAAAAAGAAGACAGGGAGACGGAGACCTCCTCTCTCTTTAGGGACAGTTAATTTAAAATGGGCCCACTGAGCAGCTCCGTTCTTCCATAGAAATTCCAACAGCAGACCTTGGGGCCGAGAAAACCAGGGTTTAGTGAGAAAGAGGCTGAGCATACCCATAGTGTAGAGGATACAAGGTAGAATATTCATTTTAATAATATTAACTCTACCTCACAAGGAGATAGGGAAGGCCGACTATCTCCTTAAGTCTTCTTGTGTCATAGACAATAAGGGTGAGAGATTCTGTTTTACCAGGTCGGAGAGTGAGTGAGAGATTTGTATCCCCAGATACAAAGGCACAGATTCAAAATCTGCTGCTTACAGACATGGATATTTAAAGGCAAGACCAGGGTCTTCTCCAGGTTAAGTTTATATCCGGCGACTGTCGAAAACATTCAGATTTCCCCCAAGGCTGCAGGAAGTGAAGATGAAGGAGATTCTATATGCAGAAGAAGAACATCTGCATACACTGAAAATGTGTACCTGGAGCCTCCTACCAGTAACTGTCTAATATACAGATTATGTTGTATGTTAAGAAGAAGAGGCTCCAGATAAAAATTAAAAAGAAGGGGGGAAAGTGGGCACAATTGCCGTGTACCCCATTGAAGTAGCACCGGGGCAGATAACACCCATTTGCAGCAAATTCTTGAGGTGGGTTATGGTACAAGATTTTTATCCAAGTACTAAAGGTGTCTGGGGAAGCCAAACTGCAAAGAGTAGCAAAAGGAAAAGACCAGGAAACTCGATTGAAAGCTTTTTCTGCTTCTAGGGAGATGAGAAACACTGGGGTGCTGCTCTCCCCAGATGCAGAAATCAAATAGAAAAGCTTATGTAGATGGGCACTAGAATGGTGCCTAGCCAAAAAACCCACTTGCTTCGGAGAAGTTAAACTGTGCCAAACTTGCAGTAGCTGGTTAGTTAAGACTTTAGGCAAGATTTTGAAATATGAATTCAAAAGGGATATATGGTGATAACTGCCCAGAAGGAGTTCATCCTTTCCTGGTTTAAGAATTATAGCTATCCAGGCCTGTGTGAGGGATGGTTCAGTGAGGCTCAAAGAGAGGAGATAATTAAAAAGGTGGGTTAATAAAGGGGCTAGGGTATCTATAAAGGTAGTATAGAAAATGTTAAGAAAACCGTTTGGGCCGGGGGCCTTCTGTTTCAGGAGCTGCTTTGTTACCAACAATCAGTTATAGGGGATTTTAACAAGTCCTATTGTTGGCCTGACAAGGTAGGGAGAGTGAGGGATTCCAAATAGTCTCTGATGAGCTGTGTGTTTTCAGGAGAAACAGAAGTCCTGAGCATATAAAGAACTATAATAGTTTTGAAAAGCTCCTGCAGTATGTCGGGGGTGGGTCAAAATTGGGCCCTCAGGGGAAGGCTGAAGACTCACTATTGCCTTAAGTGAGTCTAACTGCTTTAAGCAAAGAGTCAAGAGTTTCCTGGCTGTCTCTCCTGTCTCAAGGTACTGGAATATAATACGTTATAGGGCATTTTCCGCTTTTTCTGCTAATAGGGTGTAATATTCTACTCTAAGTTTAGTTAACTGGGACCAGACGGTCTGGTTGGAATGGGAAGAAAAGGAGGGTTCCTGGGTACGAATTTGAGTGAGGAAGTTATCCATTTTCTGAGTACGGTGTTTCTAGGCTGTAGTAGTGAGTCAAATACATTCACCCCTTACTGCACACTTCAGTGCTGCCCAAAGTACATCAAGAACCTTGACTGAACCCTCGTTAGCTTTCAAAAAATTGTCAAGATATTTTTTAATGGAATCCGAGAGTCGGGATCCTTTAGAAAAAGGGGATTAAGATGCCAAATCTTGTTGCAATCCATCTGTGGGGGAAAAATAATCCAACTGAATCGGGGCATGGTCTGAAACGACTGTGAGCTGTATACAACAAGCCAAAAGTCCAGGTAAAGTATTTTTACTAAGAAAAAAATCAGTACAGGAATAAGGTGTAGGGAATTGAATAAAAAGTGTATTAAAGAGTAAAAGGGTGTAGGGACACGCCAGGGATCCACCATTCCTAAAGTGTCCATTAGTTACCGTAATCCCCTTTGCCTCGGGGAGAGCCCTTTCCTGCTGCAGCCTGAATGGTCCAGCTCAGTTTATAAAACCAAATTCCAGTCTCCCCAGGAGAATGGGCAAATGACATAAGATTCCAACTGGCTTATAATATTGGAAAAATGTAGGGAATCAGAATTGAGTCATAGACAGTCCAAGAGGACCTCAGTTAGAGCCAAGACGACCATGTAAAATAAAAATGGCTCATGGGTGCCAAAGTTCTCTAACTGAACTGAAGGGGACACATTTGTTAAATAAAATAGCCACCCCACTTCTCCTTTTACTGCTACCTGCCCCAAATACCTGACTCACCCATTCTTTACGAAAGAGTAAAATGTCCTCCCACTGGAGGTGGTTCTCGTGAAGAAAAACCACCCCCGGTTGGGACCTCTTTAAGTGCTTCAAAACCCTCTTCTTTCAGTCCTGGCCCCCTTTAATATTCCAGGAAAGAAATCTAAAAGATGTGGTCATACTGAATGGAAAAATATAAAAGGAAGGGATTAAAGGAACAACCTGTACCTCTTTCAAAGTCAGATTCAAACCTTGCTGTGCTCTAAGCCCTCTCCAAGCCATCCCAAAAGAAAAACGTACCATCCAACACAAACAGAAAATCTCCCAAATCCTGTATCTGGTGAGGCAAACCCAAATCCCCCCACACCCAAATAAGCCACATAATAAAATTACTCCCCAAAAACATTAACTAGCCCTGGTCTGATCGACTGAACTCATAACCAAGCCAGGTCTGTGTTGTGTCAGAGATCCTCTCTCAGACTGTCCCAGTACCCTCTAATAAACCTAAGTCCTCTGGCACTCAACATGAGTGTCAAGAGATTTCCTATACAGTGTCTACCACAGATAAAATAACAGAATACATTAATCCAAGCTTACCTGTAATATAACGCTTATAATAAAATAAAACAAGGGGGGAATGAGCGATAGCTACCACTAGCCATCCCTTGAGGACAAATATGACCGTCTGATACTAATAGCAAATTAAAGAACAAATAAAATATTAACAGAAACTTGGCATATTGAACTTCAAAACTGGATCCATCAACAGTACGTTACCCCAGCCGATCCCCAGCTAGGTATAACACAAAACTAAGGAAGAAAATTAAGTACAGCCAGTAATATTGTCCATTGCCAGCGATAACTCTCCCTCAATCTTCCAAGAAAATGAAAACTAAGAAAGGTCAGGTATAACTAAACTTATGCAATAAAGTCCACACCTCCTAAATCTGAAGTGAAAATTAACTACAGTCCCGTAAAGTCTCTGGAATATAATGTCCATAAAACGAGAGAAGGCAGTAATGAAAATTGTCAAAATAACATCACCGAGCAACTAGAGCTGCCAGGTAGCCGTAGAAAAATGTCTGAAGGCACTGCTATCTAGAATGTTCCCGAAGCTGTAAATGATGCACCTGCTCAAAGAAATAAAAGGATCTCTAAACTGTAAACTAAAGGATGGAATTGTCCAAAGTCCACTGTTTAATAGAAATCAACCACAGCATCAGAATAATATGGCATAAAATTAACGAACAGAGAAAGTTACCTCCTTAGATCCACAAGCTTCATCCGGGGCTGAGGTTCATATTCAAGAATAAAGAAAGCAGGCTAGACAAGCGCAGATAGAAACAAAAGCATAGTCTGAGCCAAAGGAAAAGTTGCTGCCTGAAAACCAGATCAGCAGACCAAATAATAAAGGCACAGGGCAAGCTCCGCGCAAAAGTCCACCAGAAAGAAATGATTGTATCCAGAAAAGGGAGATGAGTGACCCCTAAGTCCAATAACTGGACACCAGGCAACTGCATCCAAAGTAATAGTCCCACACAGTTTTCCTGTAGTACTAAGAAAAGGAACAACTAACACCTGAGATTATCTGTTCCAATAAGGAAAAATACCACTCGCTCATAGTTTCCTCCAATACAGCAGACCAGTATAAAATCTCAGCTCCTCGGTGACCTAAATTAGGTAGCCTTAAAAGATCCAGCAAAAGAATGGATAACTCTTGGTGGGCTTGTTCAGATGAATCAACCCCTTCTGCTCACCATTAATGTTAACTTGGAGCTTTCCTGGTTGAGAACCTAAAACTTGATATTAGCGGCAAATAATTTAGAAACAGTTTGGTGGTAAGCCACCTGTTTTAGCCATACCATCGCTGAAAGGTCCTGGACAATACAGATCTTGGCACCTACCAGGTGACTGATTGTAGAAAGCATAAATTGCCTGTCCAGATAATTTAAGAAATGAAAATGAAGGGTGAGGGGCTCCATTAGAGAGGGCATAGCCGGAGAGCACAATGGACTCACACTATCACAAATGTTGGGCCATTAGGTGAGGGTCCCATAATTTTTCACATAATGTCTGGGCGAACAGGATAGCATGGGGACCTTTCGCCTTCTCTGGCAGTCCCAGAATGACCACGTTATTTTGACGGGAGTGCCCCTCTAAATCTTTAACCTTAGATTCCAGTCGGGTTGGCTGCCAGTGCAATGTAATAACCCCAAGATCCAGCTTGTCCCTCCACTTACTGTATCTAAGGATGCCATTCGGGTCTCTGTATCCCCAACCCATTGGTTGAGGGTCTCTGTAGTCAAATGGATAGCCTGTAGCTCACTGATTAAATTTTGGAGTACTCTCTTAACCGGAGCAAATTTGAGCAAAAAGCATTCTTCAATCAGGGCAACTGAGGAAGTGCCAGATTTTACTAACGGATTCACTTGCCCCTTAGACCATTGGGTGTTCTTCTCTCACTCCAGTGTAGCAGGCAGGGTATGGCATGGGAGTGCCTGTTGCACCTCTGAATCCATTTTCTCCCCCAAAAAAGCTCTGGAATCCATTTCTCCACAAAAAAGCTCTGGTGGTCAGGAATCCCAATATCTAAAGGATTGTGAGGATTACTAAAAGATGCCAACTAGGGAGAATTCGGTCAAAAATAGTAGAAAATGAAATGGAGAGGGACGGAGAGGTCTGGAGATGCTGCTGCCTCTAGATGCGCATCACGTGACTTTGGAGGCCCCAGAAGTTCTGGTACCTTGGTTTTCCCAGGCTCAGCAGTGAGCCTCTGTGACGGTTGTCTCTTCACCTGGATCTGCTGACCAGACAGCAGGGGAAGGTCCTGCACCCAGGTCTTCAATCCCTGCACCTCACAGCCTGGTTCCTGAGAGGCTAGAGTTCCAGGCTTTGGGTCTTTCAGAAGATGAGCTCTGCGTTTGTGGAGACCTCCTGAAAAGAGTCAACTCACTGGTGCTACACCTTTAAATGGAAAAGGATTTCCATTTGGTGTAAAGGAAAGAACTTTATCCCCTTGTCTGCCCTATGGCTAGTATCCTGGAGTACCTCTGGTACCTCTCCCAGCAGAGGCTGCGAGTGGCAGCCCTCAAGGTGCACCTGGCATCTATCTCTGCATAGTGGGCATGGATAATTACTGTATATGTTGACACTGACCCAGGAGAAGGTGATCTGACACTTTACAAGGGCCTGGACCACCTGTTCCCTCCAGTGGTGAACCACCACCACCACGGGACATGCTGCTGGTGCTGGCTGGGCTCATGGGTAAGCCTTTTGAGCCTATGCAGAGGTGTGAGTTGTCACACCTGTTTTGGAAGATGGCCTTCTTGGTGGCCATCATATCAGCCTGAAGAATCTGTGAGCTCCAGGTGCTACTGGTGGAGTCTTCATGCCTGGTCTTCCACAGGGACAAGGTCATCCTTCGTCCCCACCTGAAGTTCCTCTTGAAGGTTGTATCGGAGTTCCACCTTAACCAGGTGATGGACCTTTTGGTATATTCTTCCAGCCAACCTTTGGAGGCAGACCACAGGCTCCATACTCTGGACCTGCAGAGGGCATTCTCTTATCATGTAGAGGGCATGGCTGGAGTTCGGGGTGAGGCTCGCTGGCTCTTTGGCACATATGCTGAAGCTGCACTTGGCAGACTGGCAGCAAAGCAGACGCTGTCGGGTAGATCACATTGTGCATTGACCTCTGCTGTGGGTTGGCCAATAGGGAGCCTCCTGTAGGGCTCAGGACTCATTTCACCAGACATGCTGCATCCTCCATGGCTGCTTCCAGGGACATTCCTATCCAGGAGGTCTGCAGTGTTGTCACTTGGAAGTCAGCACACATCATCTCCTGTAACTTGGTAATAAATTACCTTCGAGATTTCTGTGAACGGCAAAAAGGAAGAGCCAACAGACAAGTGGTACTCATGTAATACATGGAATTTATTACTGATCAATAATACAGGCTTACTACCAACTGTGTAATCACTGGGAGAACTACCAGTTTTCCTTACCTAGGTAACGCAGTCTCTCTTCTCAGAGAAGCTACGTCCTACAGAGGGTCTTATACCCTAATAATTTCTATAGCAATGACAAAAGAAGATACATAAAATGTATATAATTGGCCAGAAACAGGTGGCCTTAGTAACCATCCTAACTAGTATGAAAAGTTGCATAACTTGCAGAAGATAACACAATACAGTGGGACCACTTATTATCCCAAGGTCACTTGCACTTGTAATGGTGCACAATTACTAAAGATGGCACTGTTGCCTTACTTATAGAGAATATAGTAAAAATAGAGCAAAAAGAAACTCTCATGGCTAAAATATACATCAGTGGAGTATAATATGCATTAGTAGAACATGGGTCCTGACACTTATCATATAAGAAGAGGAAGAGGAAGAGGAATAATAATAATAATAATAATCAGCATTTATATAGCGCTTTTCATACATCCAAAGCGCTTTACAAGCAATGCTAGACTGGTAGTGAAGTGACTGAATGTGGTGGCGGCCATATCGCACATCATCACCCACACACAGCCTGGATAATTGCATGAACCGGTTTATGGAAGGGATGTTGGCCGGGCACCGGAATGTTCCCTCACTTCATGGAAGAGTGCCTTGGTTCCTTTTACTTCCACCTGGACACCCACCAGGACAACACCAGGATGGGTAGTGGGACCTCGGTTTAACGTGTCATCCGGGGACGCACACCCCAGCAGTACAGCATCCCCAATACTGCACTCAGATGCCAGCGATTTTTAGGTGCAAGTCCAATCCTGTGTGGGACGAGAACCCACGACCTTCTGGTCCAGAGGCGGATGTGGAGCCAACTGAGCCCCAAGGTTAGTACATGTACCACATAAGAGTCGCTACCGTGAGGTGGAGGTACAATCAGGGATGCTGGACCATGGAAAACACTCACTTTACAGCATTGACCTAGGGGCTCTTCAGGATGCTGCATTTGGGATCGCAGTTCTCCAGTCTCTGTTTGCCAAGTAGGGTGCGTGCCTTGCCCCTCTTCCTAGAGAATTGCTTGAATTCTGCCAGTGTGTGGATAATTAACTATATCCACACCCCTACAAAATAAGTTCTGTCAGCTGTAACCATAATAGTAGTTCTAAGAGTGGTGTATAGTTCACATTCACACCACCCACCCCACCTCCCTTGGCATGTTGCATATAGAGCCCTGCTTCCAGCATACAAGATCTGACATCACGGGGTGGAACAAGAGGATATACTGCCCAGGTAGTGGGAGGAGCTTAGCTTAAAGATGTTCCAACAAATCAGCACTTCCAATGGAACTTCCAATGTGTGGATGTGAACTGTATACCACTCCTAGAATTACAGTTACAGGAGAGTAACCTGTTTTTTTAAGGGGTGTGATTTTAAAAAAACAAACACATACCAGAATCTAGTTAAATGGGTCCCATTTAACTAGGTTCAGTTGTTACGTTCCAGTGTTTTTTAAAACACTTCAGTTTTAGGTATTTTTCAGGTTTTTTGGTAAAAGGAAAAGATGGTAGCCATCTCAAACAAACAAACAAAAAATTTCAGCTCATGAGAGCCATATTTGGTTCATTACAACTTGGTGATGTGAACCAAAAATACTCTCACACACTAAAAATTGATGGTTCGCATCAGTCTCTCATTGAAAAACCTTACTGAGCATGCTCAGAAAATAACTTTAAATCCTTTTAACTCTGGAAACAATTATTTTTCACAAACCCTTCAGAAGGCACTACCTTGGTATAGTCACATCTACCCTAAAAGTTTTCGGGGAAAAAATCATACTGTCTGGGCTGTACGTGAGAGCAAGAAAAGTACAGGGAAAAAAAACACTATAATTCATTAAAAATTTGTTTTCTCAGGGATTATTCGCAGATTTCTGTTAATAAGCATAAATTTCAAATTGCTTTGATCTCGATGTCCATCAAGAAACTAGTGCTGAAGTATTGGAGGAGCTCTGAAGTTATCTCCTATTCTGAATGGCTAAACGAGTTATTATTTAATCTTCGAGTAGAGAAGACTATTTAAAGTATTAATAATAAGTCCAAATATGAACGGGTTTGGGCCTCTCTTCATTCATTATATACCATCTAATGGCTAATACTTAACTCTTAATTTCTTGGATGTCATGGACTGTCACGCCTTTGGGACTGTGTGGGGAGGTTGGAGTGGAGGTGTTTGGGGGAGGGACGGGGTCAATTAACTTGTGGTCATAAGTTTTATGCTGTGGATGTCTTGACCCTGTCCTTTGTTTAATGTGAAAATTTCAATAAACTTTGAATTAAAAAAAAAAAAAAAATTATGTTTTCTATCTCAGAAACTGCACAAGATGCCATTACAAAACTCTTCACCCGCCAGCCATACCACTCTTGCCAAATTGTGGCTATTCCATTGAATGCCACCAAAGTTAAGGTCAGAAATTGTGTTTCAACATTAAACACCTTACTCAACCCTAACTATACTGGTGCTACCACGCTGCATTAATACACCAGTTAGGGTTCAGTGTAAAGCATCACAAGTACAGAAATGGGTGTTATGGTTTCCAACCCTATAATGCACCATGTTCGCCCATGAAAATGGGTCTGTGGCCCATGGACTTACCAGATTAAATGAACAAATCAACCCCTAAGTCTCCCACCCCCAGCAGCAAAAATAATTAATCATTAGGGTTTGGGTCTCATGAGTCTTGGTGAATTAGTGGTGGGGCCTTCTGTGAGGTTGTCAAACCTAATGCTCACCCTCCCTAGCATACCAGGTCAGATGTGATTTGTTTTCTTCAGGCAGGGGCCCACATGGTCCTGTGTGAAGAAAGCTACAACAGATGTTGTTGGGAAAATGTGGCAGTACATACTTTGTACTTTGAAGTGTATCAGAATGAGGCAGTGGCTTGAGCTGTACCTTCGCGCTTTGGACAGGAGGCTACAGGTTGGGGAGGGGTGAGTATTAGGGTTGACAACCCCAAGAAGACCCCACCACTGATACTCCAGGACTCCTGGAAGCCAAAACCTAATGTTTTTTCCTTTTGTTACTTGGTGGGGGGTTGGAATTAGGTTGGAAACCCCAATGCCACATTACCTACTTGTGTTGTTGTAGCAAAAATCCCTAACAGTGCATTAATGCAGTTTTTTGCAATGAATTTCCTTTCTTTTTGACATAGTAGAATTGTATCCTCATTTATGCAGGTCCCGAACCCATTCTTCTGGCTATGGAAGCGCAGGGCCCTCTGGACCCTGTGCTTCTGTACATCTGTAGATGCAGAGGGGCACTGTGCCAAATGTGAAGTCCGTCAGGCTGCAGAAGCACAGGACTCGTTGGGCCATGCACTTCCATGTGGCTACAGATGCAGATACAAAAGACCCTCTGGGCCATTTGCCAGTGGATGAGTCCATGTGGGTGCAGAAGCACAGGCCCTTTTGAGTCTTGCACTTATATGTTGCTACCGAAGTAGATGTGCAAGAATCAGTCTGGGTACAGAAGGGGCCCTGTGCTTCTGTGTGGCTGCAAATGCACCTTTTTCATCATGACTCAAGTATGTTTCCACAATGGTTCAATGGGCAGGGTCATAAAAAGCACATGTTAAAAATTTGGCTTTGAAATCAAAAATGGCATAGTTATGAGCAAAAGCCTTAATTATTTTGTGTGCCCATATTTCTGTTTCTTGAGCCAGCAATTTTTTTTTTTTGAGGGTTTTGAAAGAAGAATGCGGGCTCACAAAACAAGATGTTGGACTTTTTTTCATCCTTCGATTTCTTGTTTCATGAAGGTCATGAAAGAAGAATACGGCCTCATGAAACAAGGTTCTTGGCTCACAAAATGAGAGTGTGGACTTAGTTTTTTTTAATCTTGTTTCATAAATTGACCTTCCCTTTTTGTAAGTTGTTTCTTCACTCAAAAAAGAAGGTCACTTTATGAAACAAGATTTGGGGCTTAATGTTTTTCCTTTTCAGTCTTGTGAGTGAGCTACAAAATAAGGTCAGCTCATGAAACAAGATTACAAGAAAAAGAAAAAACACTAAGTCCCAAATCTTCTTTCATGAGCTAGCCTTCTTATGTGATGGTAGATAAATGCCATTTGGCCAACCTAGTCTACCTATTGTGTTGTTGTTTTTATTTATTTAGACCCTCATTTATTGCTGTAGACCCAACGTGATCTGCAGCACCATCTTTTCCCCTTCCTTCCTTACCTATATGATTTCCTTGTGCCTTTCCCAGTCATTTTTCAACCCCACCACTATTTTTACCCCCACTACCTCCACTGGAAGGCTGTACCAGGCATCCACCACCCTTTTTTGTGAAGAAGTACTTCCTCACATCCTTTCTGAATTTACTACCCCTCCCAATTTCATAGCATGCCACCTTGTTCTATAGCACCTTTTCTCTGAAAATACCTCCTCCTGTACCTTGTTTGCCCTCATGAGGTATTAGAGGTCTGTATCTATTCCCCTCGCCTTCAGGGTACACATATAAGCTCTTAAGCCTCTTCTTGAAGGGCTTTTGATTCAGACCCTGCACCATTTTGGTAACCCTCCTCAGGGCTGCCTCCACTCTGTCTTTCCTGAGATGTGGTCTCCAGAACTGGAGACAGTACTCAAGGTGAGGTCTTACCAGCAATCTACTGTATATAGAGGAAGCACCACCACCCTCTTCCTTCTGGTGATACCCCTTCCTGTGTACCTCCATCCCACTAGCCCTTCTAACTGCCCTGTCTCACTGACAGGCAACTTTTAGGTCATCTGAAATGATTACCCCTTGGTATCTTTCCTGCTTGGTCTTTGTCAGTATCACTGGGCCCATTTTGGACTCTGCTCCCAGGTTTCTATAGCAAGGTGCATTATTTTGCACTTTTTTGCATTAAAACCCAGCTGCCATACCCTTAGCTACTCCTCCAGTGTTTTCAGATCCGTACCCGTCCTTCCCACCCCTCTGCCCTGGAGTTTCCACTCTGTTGCAGATCTTGGTGTCTTCTGCAAAGAGGCAAACCTTTCCTTCCAGTTTCTCTGCAATGTCAGTTATAAAGACATTGAAGAGGACCAGTCCCAGCACTGATCACTGAGGTACCCCGCTGGTCTCCTTTCCTTCCTCTGAGTGAATTCTGTTTACTACTACTCTCTGTGTCCTATTTGCTAACCAGTTTCTTACCCAGATTGCCACCTTATTTTCCACCCGAAAGTTCCCCAACTTGCTTACCAGTCCCCTGTGTAAAACGGTGTTGAATGCCTTGGTGAACTCCACGTAGGCCTCGTCCACTGCTCCTCCCTGATCCAACTCCTTGGTCACCCAGTCAAATCTATCAGATTTGTTTGACATGACCTTCTCCCATGAAACCATGCTACCTTGGATCCTGTAATCCACTGGATACAAGATGATCCACAATCCATTTCCTTTAGTAATGATTCCATTAATTTACCCACCACTCATGTCAGGCTGACAGGCCTATAATTGCCCACCTTTTCTTTGCCACTACTTTTGTGCAGTGGGACGACCTCTGCCCTTCTTCAGTCTCCTGGGACCATGCTGGTCTCCAGTGATCTGTTAAATAGGTCCATCAGAGGAGCAGCCAGTACCTCCCCAAGCTCCCTCAGCACCCTTGAATGTACCCCAACTGGCTCAATAGCTTTGTCCACCTTCAGGTCAGCAAGTGCTTTCCAGACTTCTTCCTTAGAAAACAGGTTATGTCCATTTGCCTCACCGCAAAGCTCTTGATGCCTGTTTGTGGTCCTTCCCTTTTTCCTTCTACTGTGATACTGAGCTGAAGTATCTGTTCAAGAAGTTTACCTTGTTTTGACCTCCACATACAGTCACCCCACTGAACCTTACAATCCTTCCCTTTGTCTTATTTTTCTTGCTTCCTGTTTTGTGAGTTATTTCGTGAGTCATGAAACAAGAGGCCTGATGATGAAACAAGATTTAAAAAGATAAAAGTAAGTCTACATTCTTGTTTTGTGAGGCTGTATTCTTTCGTGAGCCTCATAAAATAAGAAAATTGGGTCATGAAACAAGCCTCGCTACGGATTATTGGGATGTGTCAAAATCATGTGTCGGGGACTTTTTTAAAAAACTGAGAGCAGAATCGAGCTAAACGGGTCTCGTTTAGCTAGATTCATGTGTTGCTTTCTTTCTAGGGCCTTTTTCCTTTTATGGGTTGTCCCCAAAAATGTACTTATTTATTGTTTTTGAAAAAAGAAGCAAGATGGCTCATGAAAGAAGACTTTTGGCTCATGAAACAAGAATCTTCTGTCGTGAGCAAAAATTGTTCTTTCATATCAAACATCTATCAGAAAGACCATACAAAGTATCCACAGAATCAAAATTTCAAATCCTTATAACTTGGGAATGGATTAATATTTTTTCACCAAACCAATGAAAGGTACAATTCTAGTTCAATCCCTTTCTACCCTAAACATTTCACAACAAAATTACAAACTAGCTGGGCTATAGATGATAGCAAATAAAACAGCAAAGCCCCCAGTTTCTAGGGACCTGGATGATGTTCTATCCACACTTTCTGGCAGTGTCCTTTCCCTTTAAGATGTGCTGGAAGCCTTCAAGCTGGCTCCTCCCACCCACCCAGGTTGTAAATCCTCTGTCCGCCCATGAAGCCAGATCTTCATTTCCTCTGGAAGAAGCAGGTTCTACCTTACCGCTCCCATGTTGAGTAGGCCCCAGTCCATGAATTCTTCAGAATTACTTCCAACCAACTCTATGAGTTTGTCTAAACTCAATCTTCAGTCGTGATTGCAGTGGACGATAAGTCCGCTTTTGGGTTCTGCTGGTGCCCTTATGGACAGAAGATATCCAGGACTGACCTGCACACCACGTGGATCTACTGCCTGGGGCACGATCACGATCCCAGGCTCACACTTTTGCTGCCTGCTTTGTCCATCCATCCTGCAGGACTGTCTCCCCGCCAAAACTGGGCCGCCCAATGTAATGGAACCTCCAATCAAATCCAAAGATGTCCATTGAGTGGTCTCTGTGGTTGTGGGGTCTGCTGAGCAGCTTGCGGCCTTCAAAGAGGAGACGGCCCAGTCCGTGGCCCATTACTCCTCAGCTTCTGCCTTCATGCCACTTCAGCTGGATTCTACCTTTACAGAGTCCTACAAGGAATTGTGCCAGTCTCTGTCGACCTTTGATCAGGGACCCACTAA
The DNA here is from genome assembly GCA_016271365.2 of Neoceratodus forsteri. NCBI lineage: Eukaryota > Metazoa > Chordata > Ceratodontiformes > Ceratodontidae > Neoceratodus > Neoceratodus forsteri. The sequence goes on along the minus strand of CM057449.1, from coordinate 755,547,489 downwards.
CAAATCTAAATCTAAAAAAAGAGTCTAAGAAAGGAAAAACTCGTCGTTGATTGTGGGATTCTCCTCATCGCTCATGGGATCAAGAACGCTCTTGGTCAGTGGCCTCCGATTCCTGCACTTCCCCAGATTTGACTTCTGTCAATTCCTTGGCCTTGGCCACTGGCTCCACGGTAACCCCATCGGGCCTATTGGCCAAGACGCTGGTCAATGTCCCAGCCAAGATTTTTCTCAAGGCAACTGACCAGTTATTGACCAAAGAAGCCGATACTTCCTTGTCTAGGACCCCAGTCCTGACACAGACCATTGAAGAGATGGATCAGTCCACTGACCCGACTCCTCTGGTCCCTGACCAGCAGGAGCCTCGGCAATCGCCAGCTCCTCGCAGCCCCGCCACGGTACCCCCACAGCCAAGGGCGAGGTCTCAATCTTCTTCCCATGGGTCCAGCCGTCTTGCTGCTATCGGTGCTCCGCTCTCATCACCACGGAAGTGGTTCTGCCAGTATTCATCCTCATCCTCTGGTGAGGTGAGGCTTCAGCGCAAGTTGCGCCAGTGCTACAAGGACTTGATGTGGCAACAGTTGGTGTTTACTAGCACCAAACCTCCCCGGTTTCTATGCCGCCCATCATGTGGCTGTCACGAAGGTCGATGCTGACTCCGCTGACAGAAACGATTTAGGCGGTCCCAACCTGGCCGACCCGCTTCTCCACTGATCGGGTGGAACAACTGACCAGACAGCCAATGGTCAGTCCTCCCACGAATGGAGTATCTGCCAGTCAAGGGCTTCTCCTTTGGTTGTTGGTCACTGTCGGCCCTGACCATCCACAGATGGTCAGTGAAGACTCTGGCAGTTGACCGTTCTTTGACAGCTCTTTGGAATTGAGGGTTTCTCCTGCACTCCCATCCGGTTGATGTGAGTCTGTGGGGATCTCTCAACGGACGAAGGTCCATCCTTTCCATAAGCTCCTCTGTTTGATCTCTGAGTCGATGGGTATGAAGATGGAGCCCATCCAGAAACTGGCTTATTACCCATTGACCGAGATCCTTGACCTGGGAGACTGTCAGATGGAGGCTTTCCGTGTCAGAAGCCATTCTTGGCTCTGCCCTGGAGCTGTGGCAGGGCCCCACTTCCTGCCTTACACCTTCTGCCTGGATGGCCTTTCAAGTATGTGGTGCCCAGTGGATCCCTTTTGGGATTCACACAGCACCCTCGCCAAGGGAATAGTGGCTGACTCTGTGTTCGGTGCCTGGCAACACCGGGATGTTGTCAAGCTGCCTAATAAGGAGACCAAGAAGTTGGACCATGTGGCTAAGAAGGTCTATACTGCCTCTTTGCTTGGCCTCCGCCAGGCGAGCTTGGCCCTTCTCATGGCTCCACTTCTCCCATGCCCTGCTGGGCACCTTAGATGCAGACCTTCAGACCACGGTCAAACAGGTCCAAGACCAGGGCTGGGCTATGGTTAAGCAACAGCTCCAGACTGCCATGGACATTGGGGACTTCTGTACCCTCTTGGTGGTGGCCTCAGTGGCCATGCACTGCAGGGCTTGGCTGAGGATCTCAACCTGCACAGTGGACACTCACTACAAGCTGGAAGATGTCCCTTTCCTGGGCACCAATCTGTTCGGGCCCAAGGTCGAGGGTCACCTCACATGAATCCGAAAAGTCCAATACCACCTTGGACTCATAACACCTACCCAGAAGGACCCCAAGGGCTCCAAGTAGTATCAGAAATGGAAGCCCTTTGGTCCTCCTACACTTATGCGCCAAGCCAGCCCAGCAGTTGGCTGGCCAGCAGGCTCAGGCCTGGCAACCTCAGCCCAAGTTAGTGGCCTCAGCTGTTGTTAAGCCAGGTGGGAGAGGCTCTGGTGGCCCCTCACCCAGGCCCTCCTTCTCCTCCAAGCCTGCCCAGTGACAAGATGAGGGGTGCCTCCCTCATGCCCATCACGCCTCCCTGGGTCCCTTGGGGGTCTGGTCTCTGCCACTTCCTTTCTGTCTGGTCCGCTGTCAACATGGACAGGTGGGTTCTAGAAGTGGTGGGTCAGGGTCTGCTTCTAGAGTTCGAGCAGTATCCTCCTTGCTGAGTCCGCACCCCACAGGAGGACTTGGTTTCCGCAGACATGCTGTCAGCTCTCAGAGATGGCATAGTCCAGCTCCTCCGCAAGGAGGTTATGGTTCCTGTCGCAGATCTTCCAGAACACCCAGGGTGTGTCTCCAGGTACTTCCTGGTGCCAAAGCTGATGGAGGGCTGATGCTCCATTCTAGATTTGCATGACCTGAACAAGTTCCTCTGGTCATGCACCCTAAGGATGGTAACTCTATCACGGGTCATGCCATCTCTAGAGCAAAACATGTGGTTTTGTTCCCCAGATCTTCAGGACATGTTCTTTCACATCCTGATCCATCCGTCTCACCGAAGGTCCCTCCGCTTTCGGGCCAAGGGAACCCTCAACAAGTTCCAGGCCATGCCTTTCGGCCACTCCTCAGACCCCAGGGTCTTCACCAAGTGCATCGCAGTGGTGGCAGCTTTCCTGAGGCACCGAGGGGTCCAGATTTACCCCTACCTGGACAACTGGCTGATAGCAGGTCCCTCCAGGCAGGAGGTGGAGCAGTCCAGGCACCTGGCCCTCCAGACCTGCATCAAACTTGGCCTCCTGGTCAACGAGGCCAAGTCAGAACTCGTACCCTTGCAGGTGATCAGCTTCATTGGGGCGGAGATAGACTCTTGTGGAGCCAGAGCCTGGCTCCCATTGGACAGGGTGGAGGCTCTCTCCTCCTTTTCCCAATCATTTTGGGTGAATTTTTCCCTGCCTGGGACTTTCTGCACCTGCTGGGCTATGTAGCAGCCTGTACCAGTGTGGTCCATTGCGCCTGCTGGAGAATGCACTCCCTGCAGTGTGAGGTGGCCAGCCAGTGGTCTCAGTACAAGGGGCACTTTGACTAGTTAGTCATGGTGACCCAGCGGATGTGGGACGCCATCCAGTGGTGGCAGGTCCTGGCACGTCTGCAGGAAAGGATCCCATTTGTCCACCCAGAGACGATGGTCATCCTGATGACTGATGCCTCCCTCATGGGTTGGGGTGCCCACCTGGGTGAACACAAAGTCCGCGGGCTCTGGACCCCCGAGGAGTCATGATTCCACATCAACCTTCTGGATCTCTGGGCAATTCGGCTGGCACCGACTGCATTTGCTCTGCACATTCAGGGTCAGGTGGTCCAAGTCCAGCCAGACAACACCACAGCCATGTACTACCTGCCCTTGTGTAGAGAAGGTCTTCACGTTTGGAACCTCGTACATAGCCTTGAGGCGGATCTCCTAGCCTTCCATGTGGCAGGAGCCTAGAGTCTGCTGGTGGACACCCTTAGCCGGGTGGGCGAGGTATCTCACAAGTGGTCTCTCCATCCAGAGGTAGTTCACAGTTTGTTCTCCCAGTGGGGTACTCCTCAGGTGGACCTGTTCACCTCCAAGGAGAACGCAAAGCTGAGGCTGTTTTGTGCCTGGCCCTCTCAGCAGGGAATGCTGCAGAGGGATGTCTTCTCAAGGCCCTGGACCCCAGGCCTCTTCTATGCCTTCTCTCAGCTTCCCTTGATCTACAAGGTGCTCCTTAAGGCCAAGAGGGACAAGACACAGGTGATCCTGGTGGCTCTGGACTGTCCACGCCAGTTCTGGTAACCCAGTCTCCTCAGTCTCAGCAGCAGGCTCCCAAGGCATCTTCCATTATGCCCGAAACTGCTTTCCATCAATCAGAGGAAGGTACTCCACCCAGACCTTCAACCCCTGCACCTGATGGCTTGGTTCCTGAGCAGCTAGAGTTCCAGGCCTTGGGACTCTCCAAAGATGTCTTCACCATTGTTCAGGCATCTCGGGAGGAGTCGACCAGGAAATACTATGCCTTGAAGTGGAAGAGATTTCTCCATTTGGTGTCAGAGCAAGGGGTTGGGTCCTTTGTCCTGTTCAGTGGCTAGCATCCTTGATTACCTTTGGTCCCTCTCTGTCAGGCCTTTGATCGATGGCCCTTAAGGTGCACCTGGCAGCCATCTCTGCCTACTGGGTGTGGGCGGTCAACCATCGGTGGTGCAGGAGAAGGTGGTCTGGTGCTTCAAGGCCTTGATCATATTTCCTCTAGTCGTGAACCACCACCACCATGGGACTTGTTGCTAGTTTTGCAAAGCTCATGGGCAAGCCATTCGAACCAGTGCACAGGTGTGATCTCTCTCACCTGTCGTGGAAGACCACCTTCTGGTGGCCATCATGTCAGCCAGAAGGATCAGTGAGCTTCAGGTGCTTTTGGTGGAGTCTCCTTACCTGCTCTTCCACAGGGACAAGGTTGCCTTGCACCTCAACCTGAAGTCCCTCCCAAGGTTGTGTCAGAGTTTCACCTTAACCAGGTGATTAATCTCCGGAGTACTCACCAATCATAACTCAGAGGCGAGCACAGGCTCCATACTCTGACCTGAGGCGAGCACTCACCTATTACAAAGCGAGCATGGCTGAGTTCGGGAGACATTCGCCAGCTGTATGCCACCTACGCTGAAACCTCACCTAGCAGACCTGCAGCCAAGCAGACAATTAGCAGGTGGATCACATCCTTCCTTGATCTCTGCTATAGGTTGGCGGGTAGGAGCCTCCCAGAGGGCTAGCTGCTCATTCCATCCACCATACCACTGCGTTGGTGGCTGCTTACAGGACGTCTCTATCCAGGAAATCTGCAGGTGCGACCTGGAGGTCAGTACGCACCTTCATTTCCCCATTACCACATTGACCCAGAGTCACGCCAGGATGCTGGTTTTGGGGCCTCAGTTCTCCAACTCTGTTCCCTAAGTAGAGGGTGTGCGCCTTGTCTTCCTCCTCCTGGAGAACTGCTAGGCGCCTGCCAGAAAGTGTGAATTGAACATCATATCCACGTCCCTAGAAACACAGGTTACTTGCCTGTAACAGTAGTTCTAGGAGTGGTATATGATGTTCTTCCACACGGACCCACCCAACCTACCCAGCTTCGTGAACACATTCTGCTTCCAGCGGACAAGATCTGGCATCATGGATGGAGCCGAGAGCTACCACTGTGTGTGAGAAGAGCTAGCTTGAAGACTTTCTGGCACATCTTAAAGGGAAAGGACACTGCCAGAAAGTGTGGGTGAAAATCATATACCACTCCTAGAACTACTGTTATAGGTGAGTAACCTGTGTTTTTTTTTTTCCTCTTTTGTACTATCCATTTTGCAGAATTTGCACATCCAACCAGAACAAAACTTGTCAAATCAAGGTAACTTGCCCCACAGAACTCACATACAATAATTTGTGCAATTCCATTGTATGGATGCAAAACTATTAAGGTGCAATATTAGAGTTTAAGATTAAACACCCTACTCAACCTTAACTGGGATGCTATCATGCTCTCAGAGGTGTGTGTGTAATATATACAGATACACACACACACACACACACAATGGGTGGTTGATAAACGTACAAATAAAGCCATATTCTCACTGCAGTGAGATAAATGTCAGTGACATAGCAACTGTGAGATTATTTAGATTTGCATATATAGTTACTACATCACAAAGTGATATTCACACTGGAGCCTCATGAGAAAACAAGTGCAGGCAGTACGCTACAGGTCAGGCATTAACAAAGACTACATTCACCTGTAAAACATCTCATTTGTAGTTAAAATCCTCCACATACTCATGCTAGTAATCCTACAACTGTTTACAACAAATCGTGAGGTAAAAACACTCAAACTGCACGGTCAGTAATGGTACAAGCTGAGCTGCAACACACAGCATTACATTGTGAAGCTACAGCAGTACAAATAGAAAGAACACATCCCCGAACAAAACAAAGTGGATTCCTCAGACAGTGATAGCAACTGAAGATGAAATACCTGAGAAGCAGCAGACATTCGAGAATCGGATGCAGTAATCCATGAAGTCCATTGCATTAGATGCCATACAGTTACTAAAGCACAACATTATAAAAAATAAAGTTCCACAAAGCAGAAAAAAATAAATGTAAATAAAACTGAATGTCCCAAAAAACAAAAATAACACTGTAAAACACACAACCATCCCAGAACAGCTTGTCAGCAAAATGCTACGCCCACTACAGATCCACAACCAGTCAACACACACTTAACAGTAACTGTCATACCAACCAACCAATCATATTACATAATTAAGCACCTATCCTACAGATTTGTTCCACAAGCACAACCAATTAAATCTCACAACCACACATCAGCCAATCACATAACACAAACCCATTCACAACAGAGCCTAATAAACAAAATAACACTGTCCTTTACAATCAATTTCAGCAGTGTCTCAACTTAATAACCATAAACCTGCACTCCTACCCTATCGCATAAATCAAACACATGATTGGCAGCAGTGAGATATAGAAAATAATCTCACTCCTGCAGAGTGAGGTATGGATATCTCACACATGCCTTCAGCACTTGGGAGATATCCAGACCTCACTCTGCAGGAGTGAGATTATTTTCCATATCTCACTGCTGCCCATCATGTATCCCCCATTTACTGAGAAGCGGTTCGGCGTCATTACACGGAACTGACAGGATAGTACTGGGCACAATGGAAATTAAAGAAGCTGATGTCAGCAGAGTATGTATAAATGTAATTTATTTTAACTCTGCTGATGTCTGCTTCAGATATCACTCTGTAGTGGAGATAACATGATTTATTGTCATGTTGAGCTCCCACCCTCAGAGTGTGTGTGTGTGTGTGTGTGTGTGTGTGTGTGTGTGTCTGTCTGTGTGTATGGTATATGTGTGTATATATATATATATATATATATATATATATATATATATATATATATATATATATATATATATATATATATATATATATATATATATATATATATGTGTATATATATATATATATAGCAATAATACCCGACAGGGTGGGTGGTATTGTGCTATACCAGACCACCCAGGGCGTAATGAGGCGGAGGGCCTTATAGTTCCTGGAAGGTCCAGTATAGCACAATACCACCCACCCTGGAGGGTATTATTGTGCTTAGAAAATGGGCAAACTATATTAAATGAGGTTGGAAAAAAATAATTTTCATGTTAAAATGTAAAAATTGTTGAGTGTTAAAATAGTTCCTCCGATTGGATTAGGATGCTTTTTTTTTTGTGTGTGTTTTTTTGTAGGGGGTCTTTTGTGCTAGGTGAGCCTCTGTAGTTGTGAGTTTTCTTTTTTCCAAAGTTTTAACATGGTTATGTAGGTGGCTGTCGTCTGTAGAATGGATGGCATTTCCAGAGGTGATAGTTTAAAAGTGAAAATACAGTATGTAAGAAACAGTTTGAGGACTTCTGTGTTGTGCAGCCTTGTATCATAGGAGCCCCAACCGTGCGGTGTGTGAGCAAGCAGAGCAGATTCCGAGTGGAGGAGACGGCAACACCAAGATGATAATGCAGGTACATGGCTTGTCAGAGGATCAGGCAATAATAAAAATTAAAATTAAAAAAAAAAAAAAAAAGAGCTTCTGTTTGGGCTGACCCGGTGTGACACAGTTGAGTTAGAGCAAGGAATACTGCTGTGTGCCCAGTGATACTGGTGCACTGAACACCGCGGTTATGTGAAGCCAATCACAGTGACAGTTTGAGTTTTGTTTTCATAATGTCTGGCTGTTTCTTTTGTGATGTATTGTGAACTGAGCCCAGCGGAGGCTGTTGTGTTGGTTCGTGACTTCATGTGACACTTCAACAGTTTCGGGAGTTTTGTGGGGTAGGGGCGTAGTGTCTCTCGCTAAGCCAGAAAAACAAATGGTGGCAATTTCAAATTCATTTGGGTTTCTTGGCCAATAAGCAAGGAAGATGGGCACAGGGATACACAGTTCAGTGGGGGAAGGGACACTTGGGTTGGAACATTTTCTTTCGCGGTCGTCTAGTCTCAAATAGACCAGGGCTCTAGGAAGGATACTGGCAAATCAAAAGCCAGGCTCTTAGATGTCCATTTTCTAAATATATATATATATATATATATATATATATATATATATATATTTATATTTTCATAGCAAAAAACCTCCATTTAATGCATCAGTTAGGGTTGTTCCACAGTGACAAAAGCAAGGAAATTCGATGTTAGGGTTCCCTCCTTTACCCCACCCCACCCACCATCAGGCATCAAGGTGTGCGTTGGGGTCATCGGTCCAACTTTACCTCATCCCATGTGTAAACAAGCTGAAGTGGTGCAGTAAAGCAGAATGGGGTGAGAGTTAGACCGACGACCCCAACGCACAACCTGATTCCTGTTGGTGGGGGCGGGTGGGTGTGGGTGCAAGGGTGGGAACCATAACATTGAATTTCCTTGCTTTGTCGCTGTGGAACAACCCTAACTGATGCATTAAACAGAGGTTTTTGCCATGAATTTCCTTTGTTTTTACAATGTGCAGTATATATAGTGAATGGAATGTGGTGGGCGCAGGGCCCTTTGTAACGGTAATGCCAGTGGAAATACAAATGGTTAAGATAACAGCAAGGAGGATGCCAAAGGTAACAGTAACAGAAACAGAAGTGGAAACGCAAGTGCATAAGAAATGCAAATCGTTACACGCACGGTGACGGTAACGCAATTGGAAACTCAAACGCCTACGGTAACCGCAACGATGACGCCAACGGAAACAAACGCAAAAGGAAGCACGACGCAAATGGCAATGCACATGGTGATGCAAATGAAACGCAAACAAAACCAGTAATGGAAATGCAATAGTAACAGTAATGCAAACGCAAGTGCAAATGCAAAGGGTAACGCATACGTCAGACGTAAGTGGAACGCTAACACAAGCAGTCACGGAAACGCTTAATTGTAACAGTATCACAAATGTACCCACATTTTTCCTCCCAAGAAGTGCATTCAGAAGACAGTGAATACAAAGAATGTATGTATAATAATGGCCCTCTGAGCAGAAAATGAACACTTGGAATACTAAATCGCTTAAATCTCAGGAACCATACGACATAGAAAAAAAAAAGTAAAATTTCTTATGATTTATGACTTTCCTGGCTAGTTTTTTTACTTAGCCCCCTAGTGGGGGCTAAGCATTTTTCCGACGAAAAGTCCGTATCTCGAAGCGTTTTCAAGATACGGGCCACAAAAGACGAGGCAGATGCTGTAATGTTAGTCTATGGGAAAAATAGTCAACTTTGGAGTGCTGTAACTTTGCAGTCCTGTAATATTTTGTCACCAAACCACCAAAAGGCACTTCTGTGGGATTTTGGCTTTCTCCCTCCAAATTTCAGCCCAGAGGACCAAACCGTTCTTTTGGAGCAGGGTGGCAAAGATTCCCTACTGTTTTGGGCATAGTGTCGCAAAGTAGTGTTGCAAATCACAACATTTTCTCACAAAAAAATCACGAAGTGTCACAAGTGCAACACTACTTTGCAACACTACAGTTTACAAAATTGAAAACATATTTCTGGGGTGTTTAACCCCCAAAAAAAAGACATGGCTAGTATCCTCAGGGCTTGAAGAAGTGAACACAAAAAGAATTGTGTCCCTAGAGGGTACCAAATTTAAATGCCAAGCATTTCTGTGACCAGTAACTGAAAAAAAAAATGGCTGACTCACAACACTACAGAGGTCATTTGCGACGCTGTCGAATAGTTTAACTTTTCCCATTGACTATAATGGGACACTTGTTTTTTGAATAACTTTTGAACCGTTTAATATTTTTTCACAAAATCTTCAAAAGGCACATTGGGGACCCTGGCTGCATGTTCCCTGAAAGTTTTGGACCGGTTGTGCAAACCATGCGACCTGTAGACGCAAGCAAAGAATGCGCAAAAAAAGTAAATGAGACTTTCTATTGTGCTTTATAGCTCCACAACCATATTTTTGACCATTACGAAACTTGGCAGATACAGAGATCTGTGGTACCGCTTCGTGCCTACCAAATTTCAGGCAAATCTGTCATACAATGCCAAAGTTATTAAGCTGCAAAATTTCACACTATAACCTTAAATGGGGTACTCAACCTAATTGTAGTAGACTGCCGCTACTATATTTATTTGAAAATTGGTAACCAGGAGAAACACAATGAGCTGCGCTTGTTTCCAGGTACAACCTGAGGGTACGTGAACCCAAGAAAACACTACATAGTAATAGTACAAATTAAAGTGAAGTCAAAAGTACAATATGGGATATGACATGGGCTGACGTAAGATATTTGAATTTTGATAAACCAGTGGGCCTGCTGAGAGAAGCATTTCCCTTTTTCAGGGAGTATCACAAGGACTGAAATAAGTTTTAGCAGTCAAGTGCCATAAATTGTTCTTTGGTATCCGCAATTTCCAGCCACTCAGGAGCTACTCACGTTAGCCCAGGAGCTGACATTTAAAAATTTGAAATGGCTTAATGTTTTAATTTTTTTTCTTTTTTTGAGCATATTAAAAGACCGCTGACACACAGACAGGAACTGAAAAGTGGTTAACTTTAACTCGGATTGCTACGGAAGATTAGGCTTTACACCCACATAGGGCAAGGACAGTTGGTAAACTGCTTAGGTGTCAAATTAAATTTAAAAAAAAATTAAAAAAAATTGCCCCAGCATACCAAAATAATAAGCACACCCAATCTGTTTTTTTTGTTTGCAGACCTTTTATTTTCAGCACAGCTGTTCATATGAAGGAGTGTGGACAACACTAATGGTGCACTCCCGAACAGTTGACAATCATGCTGACATACAGACTATGTGCATGAATTTTTGCAAACAATATGCTTAGTTACTTTTGAAAGGTCTACAAATATCTCTGGTTTGTGTTGTTTTACATAAACTAAATATGCTGAAAAGCTCCAGTACTTTCTGAGCAAACACAGGTCTGTACAGCACACAGCAGCAGCAGCATTATCCCCTTTCCTCAAAACTGCTCGGATCGTGTCTCTTGAATAAAAATAAACAAGCTCCTTATTCTGGTGCTCTGCTGCTAAATTCTTGCAGTCACAGTCTAATGCATTTGTAACCTGCATTTAGCAATCTTGATATTGCAGCTCTTGAATTCCTCCCATCACTCAGATTCAAAGGCCATGTGACACAGAGTTTTCCCTACTCTCTCTGTTCACTGAGGGCTCAAATTTCAGCTAGTAGCCCCCTATGAAGTTTGTCACATCAAGCTGCTTCACTCCTGAACTCTCACCTCCCCGACTGTATACACAGGCAGTTCTAGTCTTGGACATCTCACTCTTTTCCCATCCTGACACAGCATTTGCTGCTGCAGACACTCGGTCTTGCTGTGTTTTAAAGCAGCAGGTGATGATAGCAGTTGTATAGGTGTGAAATAGCACCCATCGCCCTTATTTTGGGCCCTTATATCATTTTATCTTCACAAGAGAGTATTGGAGTGTTTATCTCAAGAATGGTGAGCCATGCATGAGACACCAATAGTCCAGTGCCTTCAAATGAAAATTAAAAAATTATATCTTAAATCTGTCCATGGCATATTTGATATATATAACAGGTGTTTAGCTTGTTTGTGATAGAGATTGTAAAGAACTACAAAGTAAATAGTAAAAAAGTAAACTGCCTAGACAATTTGAGGCAACAAATTCAGGCATGAGAATTGTTATAAAATGAAATGAGTATAAGAGAACACTGTGGTTCTCAAAAGGGTCAGAGAAGCAGTGAAGGTCAAAGGCTTCACCTGGTGAAAAGTAGGGAGGAGGACTGGTAGCATATCAGATGAGAACTAGGGATGCTAAGAGAATGGTCAGGAGGCAAAGGCAGACACAGAGCTGCATATTGTGAAGGGTTAAGGGTGGGAAAAACAAGTCTTCAAATTATATTAAGTAATAATGAAAGTGGGGAGGGGGTACTGTTAGGCTACAGAAAGGTGGGAGGGTTATAGAGGAAGATAAACAGAAAGCAACTGTCCATAACAATTATTTGGAATAGTCTGCCAGCGGATTTGGTGGGTGCCAGTACCATACATAGTTTCAAGCATGGCTACAACAGAGTGAAGGTTTTGTTGGTTACTCAGGTCGGTAACAGTAGGAAGGGAAATAGGGGATGGACAAGGAGGGACAGAAACCCATATGGACAATAGGTCCCTGGGCACATAGGGAACTACAGGCAGAACAGGGAGGGATAGAAACATATATGGATAATTAGGACCTCCTGACAAAGCTCTAAAAGTGAAACACTGAAGCACCTGGTTTTTAGCCAGAAGTACCCTGCTCTTTGTACTATAGTGTTTTTGATACTGCAATTTGAGCACAATAAAATTGCAATCTACACAGCATCCATGGTTGTGATTTCTTACTGAAGTGCAGTTGCAGTCTTGCTTCAGTGGTCATTTTCTGGGGCTAGCTAGCCCATAGCATCACCCTGTACCCACCACTTTGGGCACCAGCTAACTTCCTGAAACTACCCCATTACTCTTCTCTGACCTTAGTTCCACCCCTTCCCTTAGTTTTCGCCCGTCCCCCCACCACTTCTGAAACAGCCGTGCCTGTCCCATCGCTGTTTGACACTGCTTACCCATTTGGCCCTTACCACTTCTTCCAGAAGCCTGTTCCACTTATCCAACACTCTTTCCATGAAAACATGTTTCTAAGGAACCTGGGTATGATGTCCTATCCACACTTTAGGCAGCATTCCTTTCACTTTAAAACTCCACAAGAATATCTTCAAGCTGGCTTCCCACCCACATGGTAACTCCAGCACTGCCCGTGATGTCAGATCTTCCTTTCTGCTGGAAGAAGGTGGTTCCCTCCTTATTGCTCTTGTGCTGAGTAGGCCCTTTGCTTCTTAAAACTTCGAGTTTTACAAAAATCTTTGTCTTCAGGCAACTCCTTCACTCAACTGGCATGGATGACGCAAAGTCAGTGCCAGTATTTAAGAAATGTGCATGCGGGCAGATGATGTCTCGGACAGATCCACACACCATGTGCATTTACTGCCTGGGCCATGAGCACGATCCCCAGGCTTGCGGCCTGTGCAGCACTCTTCACCCATCCACCTTAGAGGATTGGCACACCCGCCATCTGTTGGGTCATCTGGGTGACTGGGATCCTTCCGTTAAATCCAAGAATGCCCATCAGATGGTCTCTGCAGTTGCAGGCTCCGCCAAACAACTTGAGGCTTTCGAGGAAGTCACAGCCTAGGCTGCAGCTCAAGCTTCCTCGGCTATGGCCTCCTTGGGTGCTTCCTTCATGGGGGCATTCAAGGATTTGCACCAGGCCCTTCCTATCCATGGGCAGGGTCCCTCAGGCACCAAATCAAAACCTAAAAAAGAGACCAAGAAATGGTCTCTTTGATGATCATGGGATTGTTAGCACTCCATGGTCTCTGATTTCCATTCTTCTTTGTAGGTTCCAACTTCGGTCATTTCTTCTGCCCAGGCCACTGGCTCCACAGTTTTCCCATTGGGCCAGTTGGTTAGACGCAGGCCAATCATCCGCCAAGATTTTTCTCGAGCCAGTTGACCCATTGTCACAAGATGAGGCCAACACCTCTTTATCTAAGACTAGGGTCCTACCGCTTACCTTTTCAAGGAGGGATGGACCAGTCCACTGATCTGCCTTCTCTCACCCAGGATCTTACAGACCAGGAGGAGATTTGGCTCTCGCTGGCCTCCTCTAAGACCCACCATTAGTGATCCTGTTCTCCCAAGTTAGGCAGCCCACATTGGCATCGGCACTCTCACACTTGACATTCAGGCAAGCGGCGCCACCGCCATTCCTCATCGTCTTCCTCAGGTGAGGAGAGACTCCAGCACAGGTTGGGTCAGTGCTACAAGGATTTGATGTGGCAGCAGCTCATGTTCACTTGGGTGAAGCCTGTGCTGGCCCAGACCCTAGCCATTGCATGACTTTCACCACAGAGGCTGCAGTATTCTCCTCCTTGGCAGGAGCTCACCCATCAGATTTGGCCTGCTCCGGCCTCTCTGCCGATTTTGGTGGAGTCACCACTCAAGCGGCCAAAGTCCGTCCCTCCATTAAGGTGGCCCATCCAGCATTGGGTCTTCCCTATTGGCTGTCGGTCATCGTTATCCCCAACCCTACCCCATAGGGTCAGCGGGACTCTGGCGGTTGACCCTTATTTAATGACTCTCGGTTTGGAGGGTTAATCCTTGCAATCCTGTCCAGTGAACCTGGGTTGGCCAAGGATTTTCAACAAAGCAAGGCCCTACTTTCTTTATGGGTCTTCTCTGTCACATCTCGGAATCCACAGGTCTCTGGATGGGACCTGTTCGAAGCTGGTTCGGTACCTGCTCACCGAGATCCTTGACTGGGGTGACTGCACTGGGAAGCCTTTCCGGTCAAGGGGGCCATTCTTAGCCTTGCATTGGAGTTGTAGCAGCATTTGACCTCTTGCCCTTTGCCTTTGGCCCACATGTATGTGGTTCCGCTGGTTCCCTTTCAGGATTCACAGAGTACCCCTCTGCCTAGGGCCTGGTGGCCGACTCCATGTTTAGGTGCACAGGCAACGTGGGAGATGTTGATAAGCCTCCTGACAAGGAGTCCAAGCATTTGGACCACATGGCCAAAAAGATTTATGCTGCCTCCACTCTTGGCCTTCCGCAAGTGAGTTTGGTCCTTTTAATTGGCCCACTTTGCCCATGACCTTCTGGGCACCTTTGATGAAGTGCTTCCTTATCTCCTGATGGACTTAAAGACCACAATCAAGCAGGTCTGGGATTAAGTCTGAGCAGTTGCTAAGCAGCAGCTTCAGACTGCCATGGACATCAGCAACTCTTGCGCACAGACTGTGGTGGCTGTGGTTGCCACGCACTGCAGGGCTTGGCTGCAGATCTCAACCTTCATGGCAGATACCCAGCACAAGCTGGTGGAAGTCCCCTTCTTGTGCACTGACTTATTCAGGTTGGGGATTGAGTGCACCTCACCCGCATTGAAAAGTCCAGTTCCACCTTGGACTCATGACTTCTGCCCAGAGGGGACCCCAAGGCTCTAAGCAGTGGAAGAAGAAGAACCCCATTTGGCCTGTCTCGGCACCTGCGGCCAAACTGACCTAGCCTCTGGCTGATAAAAGGCTTGGCATCCCCGGCCAAAGTCAGTGGCCATGGTCGTCCGAAAACCAGGAGGTTGGGCTCCCAGTGGCTCCTCAGTTGATCCTTCCTCCACCTCCAAGCCTGTCCAGTGACAGGATGGGAAGTGCCTCATCCTTGCCCGTCCTGACACCCCGGGTCCTCCTGTGGAGGGCAGGCTCCGCAACTTCTTGTAACTTCACCTGGTCCGCTGTCACCACGGACAGGTGGGTCCTCGAAGTGGTCAGTCAAGGTCTGCCTATACAATTCAAGGCATACCTGCCTTACTGAGCCATGCCACACAGGAGGACATAGTGTCCATCAACATCCTGTCAACGCTTCAGGACACTACCCAGCTCCTGTGCAAGGAGGTCATGGCTCCTGTTTCAAACTCTCCGGAACCCCCAGAATTTGTCTCCAGGTACTTCCTGGTGCCAAAATGGATGGGGGGATGGCACCCCATCTTAGAACTGCATGACCTGAACAAGTTTCTCTGGCCACGCACCTTCAGGATGGTCACTGTGCCTCGAATCATACCATCGCTTGAGCAGGACATGTGGTTCTGCTTTCTGAATTTTCAGGATGCGTTCTTCCATGTCCCAATCCATGTGTCCCACCACCGGTTCCTTCGGTTCCAAGTGAAGGGGTTCCTATACGAGTTCCAGGCCGTGCCATTCAGCCTGTCCTGGCCCCTTAGGGTCTCCACCAAATGCATTGCAGTGGCAGCAGCTTACCTGAGGCACCGAGTAGCCTGGGTATTCCCTACTTGGATGATCACTAATTGGGGTCCCTCCAGGCAGGCGGTGGAGAGGTCCGAGATCTGCATCTCTTTGCCTCCCTCGTCAGTGAGGCCAAATCAGAACTCATGCCCTTGCAGGTGATTCTCTAATCTGGGCAGAGCTTGACTCTTGCAGACTCTGGGCTCGGTTCCCAGCAGACAGGGCAGAGGCTCTCTCCTCCTTTGCCCAATCATTTTTGATTTGGCAGTTGAGCCCTGCTCTGGACTTCCTGTGCCTCCTGGGATATAGGGTGGCATGCAACAGCGTGGTCTGTTGAGCCTATTAGAGAATGTGCTCTCTCCAAAGGAGCTGGCCAGCCAATGGTCTCAGTGCAAGGGCCACTTTGACTAGTCGATCACCATGGCCCAGCCGAGTGGGGCCTCCAGTGGTGGTTAGTCCTGGGTCATCTGCAGAAAGGTATCCTGTTTGTCTGCCAAGAGCCGACTGTCATCCTGATAAGCATTTCTCTCTCATGGGCTGGGGTACCCACCTGTGGGAACACAGTGTCCATGGGCTCTTACCCCCAAGAAGTCCTGGTGTCACATCAACCTGCTGGAGGGCAGTTCGGCTAGTGCTGACAGCTTTGCTCCTCACATTCTGGGTCAGGTTGTTCAGGTCCAGACAGACAACAGCACAACCATGTACTACCTCAACAAACAGGGCGGGACACACTCCTTCCTTTGTGCAGGGAAGCTCTCAGTGTTTGCACCCTTGTGCACAGCCTGGAGGCTGTTCTCCAGGCTATCATGTGGCTAGTACCCCCAACCAGCTGGTGGATGCTCTCAGATGTGTGGCAAGGCATCTCATGAGTGGTTACTCCACCCAGAGGTAGCACACGGCCTATTCTCCCAGTGAGGCACCCTCTGGTGGACCTGTTTGCCTCCAGAGAAAACGCAAAGCTGAGGTTGTACTGTGCCCAATCCCCTCAGTAGGGAACGCTGCAGGAGGATGCCTTCTCAAGGCCCTGGATCCAGGTTTCTGTGCCTTCCCTCCATTTCCTTGATCCACAAGGTGCTGCTTAAGGCAAGGAGGGACAAGGCACGGTTCTGGTATGCTGATCTCCTCGGCCTCAGTTGCAAGCTCCCGAGGCATCTCCCTCTATGTCTGGACCTACTGTCATGGAGTCAGGAGAAGGTACTCCACCCGGACCTTCAATTCCTGCACCTGACAGCATGATTCCTGAGCGGCTGGAGTTCCAGGCTTTGTGTCTCTCTGAAGATGTCCTCAATGTGGTTGAGGCTTCTCAGAAGGAGTCAACCTGAAAATGCTGTGCCTTCAAATGGAAGAGGTTTTCCATTTGGTACCAGGGCAAGGGGCTAAACCCCTTATCTTGTCCGGTGGCTAGCATTCTCAACTAACATTGATCCCTCTCTCAGGCAGGCCTTCAGTCAACGATCCTTAAGGTGCACCTGACGGCCATCTCTGCCTACCGGGCGTGGGCTGGCACATAGTCGGTGGCACAGGAGAAGGTGGTCTAGCACTTTTTCAATGGCCTTGACCACATTTCCCCTCCGGTGTGTGAACCACCACCTCCTTGGGACCTGTTGCTGATATTGGCAGTGCTCATGGGCAAGCCAATCGAACTGATGCACAGGAGTGAGATGTTAGACCTGTCATGGAAGACCACCTTCCTGGTGGCTAATATGTCAGCCAGAATGATCAGTGAACTCCAAGCACTTTCGGTGGAGTCTTCTTACCTGGTCTTCGACAGAGACAAGGTTGTTTCTTGTCCAAACCTGAAGTTCTTCCAGAAGGTTGTGTCTGATTTTCACCTTAACCAGGTGATTAATCTCCCAGTGTATTTCACCAACCACACCTTGGAGGCCAAGCAGAGACTTCATACATTGGACCTGTGGCAAGTGCTAGCCTATTATAAGGAGTGCATGGCTGGAGTTCAGTAAGATGTCTCCAGCTATTTGTCACATATGCTGATGCTGCACCAGGCAGACTGGCAGCTAAGCAGATGATTGGCAGGTGGATTGTTTCCTGCATCAACCTCTGCTGTAGGTTGGCAGGTAGGGAGCCTTCCGTTGGGCTAAGGGCTTATTTCACCCACCGTACTGCTACCTCAGTGGCTGCTTCCAGGGACATCTCCATTCAGGAAATCTGTAGGGCTGCTACCTGAAAATCAGAAAAGCTTAAAAAGCATGCCGTTTTGGAGCTACAGAACCCCCCTGATGTACTGACTAAGAAACTGGTTGAGGTAGCTTGATTCTATCTGTAGCTCCAGAGCGGCATGCTTTTTAAGCTTTTTTGCTACTAATAAATAATAATTTTAACTGTATCAGGCTAAGGAGCAGCAATTTGTTTGAATTGACTTTGCTTTTTGCATGCACCCTCTTGGCAGTGGAGCTGTTTTCTTTGTGGACTGTACCTGAAGATACAGCACACATCTTCATCTACCTTGACGTCATGCCAGATGCTGGTTTGGGGGCCTCAGTTCTCCAATCTTTGTTACCTAAATAGGAGATGTGTGCCTTGCCCCCTTCTTCCAGAGAACTGCTTGGAGTCTGCCTGAAGTGTGGATAGAACATCATATCCACATCCCTAGAAAAACAGGTTACACCTGTAACAGTAGTTCTTGGAGTGGTATATGATATTCATCCACACTGACCCACACAGCCTCCTGTGGTAGTGCTGTGCCCTGCCTTGGAATGGAAGGGGAAGGGGAGCCTCAGGGACCCTTTCCTATCTTCTTTTTCTCAACCTAAAGTCTGTTGCAACAGCATCCTTCTATTATTTTCTTTCTTGTAGGTTGGCCACCTACATGTCTGTCTTCTCTTTTTTTCCAATTTCCTTTCTGTCCTTAGGTTTGAGCCTCCCTACCAGTGGGGTACACACAGTATCTAGCTTAAATGCTACTAAAAATACATATCCCTGCTAAAGGTACTGAAGCGAGGTGCAGCTGCATTAACCTTTTTAATGTATTGCACTTTGCATGAAAATTCTGCTGCACAACCTAAGAAATGGTTATGGTTATGTATAATAATCTGTTAAATTTTATGTGCCTAGTTTGTTAGTTATTTTATATGGTTGCCATTGCTGCATTTTTGCTGTGCTGATGATAGTTATTCTTTTGCTCTGATTGTGTTTCTGCTATAATAATCATCCTATGAAATTGTACTGCATTTGGAATTCTGTCCCCGTGAAACTGTTGAAATTGTTTCTGTACTGTACTTCACTGGTTGTTCTCCTGGGTCATCCCTGAAAATAGGTCTGCATTGTATCAGTGGACTTACCCGGTTACCAAAATTCAAATAAATAAATAAGAAATGAACCAGACATATATATGTATATTAGGAATGAATGAACTGTTCTCTTATAAATGTGCATTTGTTTATGCTCAATATGCTCATTATGCTCATTGGTGCAAGACAGAATTTCTAACAGCATTTTATGCTTTTGGTACCTGGGAGATATCCAGAAAAGGTAGTTTTCCTATATCCCTAGTAAAGTAGTGCCGCTGTTGCATGTAGCGGATGGCAGCAGATGCATTCTTGGCTATGCTCGTACATGTCAAAGTCAAGCAAAGCCAATAGAAAAGGCAAAAGATGCCTATTTGTTTATTTATGCCTGCATTGTTTTGTTTTCCTGTCCTGTGTACTTACTTGAGGCGGTGAAGGACCACAGACTTCATTTAAATAATAAAGTATTTCTGTAAATGTTCACTCTGTGTCCACCATGGTTTCCCTATACTTGTGGGCAGCAATAGAAGCGCTGCATTTGCAGAGCCCATTGGAAGTGGTGCGGGGCTGAGAGAAAGAAACCCTCCGGTGCTGTTCATTTGAATGGGAGAGCTGATGCTTGGGCATTGTCTCGAGTCCCTGAGTGCTCCATTTCCTTTGGCGCTCCTCCCACTTAAACTTCAGTTTCCTGCACTCCTCGTTTTCTTGCAGCCACACTACATTTTAGCAAATATAAAACAAAAGAAAGGATTTTTATTTTTTTTTCTGCTTATGTGCAGTTACACACTAACATACTAAGATGCCAGCAGAGTAGGCCCAAAGGTCTATCAAGTCTGCTTGAGATCTGCACCTGGTAGATGCTTCCTTCACTGCCCTCCCCTCCATTACCTCTTCCCTCATCGGGTGTGCATGTCCAGTTCTGGCATTACTTAGTTTATTCTTCTCCCTATACCTGTCCCAGCCCCTGTTGAAGCCCTCCACCGTTTTCAGTTCCACCAATTCCCTTGACAGCATTCCATGGTGCCACCATCCTCTTAGTGAAGTAGCGTCTCCAAGTCTCAGCCCTGAGCCTCCCTCCTACCAGCCTCAGGTGATGCCTCCTGGTGGCCCCTGCCTCCCACAGCTGGAGAATCTTATCAGAGCATGCCATATTTACCCCCTTAAGGTATTTAAAGACCTCAGTTATGTCCCCTCTCTCCCTCCTCTCCTCCAGGGAATACAGGTTAAGCTCCATGAATCTCTCTTCATAGGTCCTTTCCCCCAGCTCCTGTATCATCCTGGTTGCCCTCCTCTGGACCTTTTCAAGGAGTGCTATGTCCTTACCAAATGCAGTCGCCAAACTGCACACAGTATTCAAGGTGTGGTCTAACCAGGCAGTTATACAGAGGGAGAATCACTTTCCACTTCCTGGAAGTTATCCCTCTTGCAGTGCACCCCAGCATTTTATTTACTTTGTCTGCCACCCTCCTGCACTGCTCAGTTATTCATTTTCGCATCCACCACCACCCCCAGGTCCTTCTCCCCATCCGTAACATGCAGTTTCTCCCCTCCCAGTAAGTATTCTTAAGATGAGTTTCTAAGCCCCAAGTGGAGAATCCTACACTTCTTGGCATTAAACTTCAGCCCCCAGTTGCGAGACCACCCCTCAATTCACTGGATATGAAACTTCTCGGCCTCACCATTGACAAAGTCCTGCTCCCACTAACCATAATCCTCAACCGTTCCCTCATGCTCTCCCAGTTCCCCAAAAGTGGAAACTGGCAGTGGTGAATCCAATCCATAAAAGCAATGACAAGACTTACACTAACAATTACAGGCCTATATCCGCCCCACCCCCCACGCATTTGATAGTGGCTGTTCAGCTCATGGAATACCTTGTAAAATACAGCCTGCAATGTTCCCCAGCAGCATGGCTTCTGCAAAGGGTGCAGCACCACGGCACTCCCAGAATTCACCACACATATCCATCATGCACTTGATCAGGCCAGTTGGTCGTGTATCTTTTATTGACCTGACTAAGGCATTTAACACTGTCAATCATTCCATTCTCCTTGAACAATTATCCCTCCTTGGTCTTTCAAGTGAAACTACCCTCTGGTTTCAAAGCTGCCTCAGTAACCGGAACCCAACAGGTCAGGATTGGTGAATTCCTCTTCATCCCTACCAATCAACTCTGGGTACCCCAAGGTTCTATCTTGGGTCCCTTGTTATTCAGCATATTCCTGAACAATCTCCTGCCTCCTGCCATGACAGAATGTTACTGTATGCAGATGATGCAGTAATCTTCAGTTGTCACACTGACCCACCTCCGTTCAGTCTCAACTACAGAAAAGTTTCACTGAAGTGAAGGCTGGTTTTGCTCACATAAACTCATCCTTATACAAAAAACTAAAACAGTGTTGTTCCATGAAACCCATAACAAGTACAAGGACCATGAGCTCATAATTAACAACCATGAAGAGTCGCCCTTGAGCAGGTGGATATATTTAAATATCTGGGCCTGACCCTTGACTGCTCCCTCAGATACCAAACACATTGACAATATCGCTAAAACTGTGAGCTCTCGATAGGGCTACTATACAAGCATAAACATTGCCTAATGGCTGAAGCCTTGAACCTCGCTATCCAGAGCTCTGTTATCTCAACTGTTGACTACGGGCCTCAATATCTATGGATTCACACTGATACTGCACTCTGGTGCATATCTGCAGCCCTTAAGGCATAGAGACCTCTTTATTTCAGCTTCCTGCCTTTCTCACACATTACATTTATGAGTAGGCTAACTGGCTCCTAGCTAAGAAGACATCACTGGGCCTTATACCCCCTGAGTCAATCAATATTGACCCTTAAGCGTGTCCGCCACCTAACTAGAAGATTGGACAGTCTAACCTTTACAATACCTCGCTGCTGGACCTCTCAAGTTCGGCGTTCTTACCTTGTCAAAGCCTCCACCTGGTTCAACTTGCTACCTACAGAAATCTCCAACATTGCCATGATTGGTGCTTTTAAGTGTAAACTACGTTGACACCTCGTGGCTAGTGCCTTCTGTGATTGCTTCTTATAATCCCCTCCAGACATAACTATCCTCAAGCATCCTCCTCACTGCCTCAGCTCCCTCCTCCTATCCCCATTACTGGATATAGGATGAATCTGTCTCCTGTTCCTTTTATCCCCCCAATTCCTCCTCCCTTTCTATTTCCCATCTACCACTTAACCAGTGCAGTGCCCTTCCTATTTCTCCCCTCCTCCTTCCCCCTTCTTTCCCATACCACCCCTTCACCACCACTCTTCTTTCTCTTTTCCCACTAACCCACTTCTAACAAAGCTTCACTGAGCTGCCTATGACTTGTACTGTACAATTAACTCGCAACACAATGCCTTAGGATGCTATTATTGTAACCTTACTTGTCTTTTTTTTTTTTTTTTATAAGTTCCATTGTAATGATCATGTTATGTTTTGTACCTTATTATCCTTATTGCCTTGATGTGGAATCTTTGTAAAAGAGCCCTCGTCTCAAAGGTGTCATCCGAAATACAAATAAAATAAAATAAATATTGGACATTACGGTGTAACAAGTACAATTGCGTCTGCAATCACTAAAATCACTGCAAGCAATCGGATGCAAATGAGGTCCCGGGCTATTCATAATAGGCACAGTTACAAGGTATGTAGCCTCTACAAACCATTTGAGAGTGATTGCAAATGGAACGCCCACAAAGGAAAGGCAGTAACCAGTCACAAATCAACACAGGGATGCTGAACACCTGTGCAGGGGGCTACAAAAGGCAGAAAGCTCTGTGAGAGTCACACAGACACATATCATGCCCTTGTAGTGGTTGCTGCTGGAACCCACTTGGCCTGTGGGAGGGAACACGGCATGGGGATAGGCAGCGCAAGAGACAGAGCAACAATAATAACAGTGCACTTGCTGAATGGAAATCCATGCATAATATACCCTCACTATACGTTGTATAAGCATAATATATGTTCATAACAGAACAGTGCACAGCACCTGTTGGAGAGGTCTGACAATTCTAGTTGTGTTGCTGAAACTAACTTCTCTATAGATATTTATCGAGCACGATGCTGTAGCTGCCGCTCCAGACTGCAATACACTTTAGTGTGGACTGTGACCCTTAGCAGGGTTCCACTGTTTTAATGAGTGCATAATGACATACAAATTACATTTTGCACCTTGAATGTTAGGGTAGGATCATTTGCATGTTGCCTTCCAATATATGGATGTTTGTGCCTGCTGCTAATGTATTAGCACTTGCTAATTATGCCTGTACCACATTCTGTTGTGGGGGGGGGGTGGTATTTTATTTATTTATCAACATTCAGAATTACAGCCCTTTGAGTCATAGACTCCTTTGAGGAAACTTATGGACAATGTAAACAATACAGAGTTCAGGTTTGGGGAACAAGGAGTGGAGTACAGACGAAATGTAGAAACAGTTATATGAGGGTAAGGAGGACACAGTGTTATGCATTTAATATAGAATAACAAATGTTACACAGTATATCCAAGAGTATCAATCATGTTACACAGTTATACCCATAGCATAGAACCATAACTATTTATGAGGAGAGGTTATAGAGCAAAGTGGGTTGGGGAAGGTTGGGGACGTTCACAGGCAGAGAAGTCTAATAAGAGGGCTTTTAGATTTGCCTTAAAATGGCCCGATCTTGGGCTCCAGGGAGACAGAGGGGGGAGGCCGTTAAGCCAAAGGGGGGGGCTCTGTAGAAAAAGACTATTTGGCCAAGGGAGGTACGACAATGGGGGACTAGGAGGGAGCTCCCAGTGGTACTATGAGAGACTCTGGTACTCTGGGCAGGTCATATGAGGCTGGGAGGCCGGGCAGGGCTTGCCCAAGGTGGTTTTTATTTTGGCAAGAAGGCATGTGTGATACCTAAGCCTGGCATCAAATGGTAGCCATTCAGCAGACTTGTACAGGTCACAGGAGTGTGTCCATCTGTCGCAGCCAGTGACCAGCCTGCACGCTTTGTTGAGTGTGACTTTGATGCGTCACAAGGTAATGAGGTCAGCAGTACCATAGATGAGACAGTGCCATAATCTACCAAGGATAGGACAGACGAGGTCAAGGCTAGACAGATAGCCATTGGGGGAAGACTGTGTTAGTGGTGATAAAGAAGCCCGATGCTTGAGTTTATAGCAGAGGACAGTTGCTGGACATGGGCATGGAAGGACAGGGTAGTGTCAAAGGTAAAACCTAAGTATTTAAAAGACTCAACCTGTTCAAGTGGGACAGGGAGTCGAAGCGTTGACGGGAACACACTCCCTAAGAGGGTTCTGTGGTGTGAAGAGTCGAATTACCTTTGGGCCTTAACCAGCAGTCCTCTCCAGCCCGACATTGCTTGCTGTGTGTGGTGAGGGGGTTCCAGCTAGTGGCCTAGGAGAACAGAAAACAAAGGAGATGATCAGGTTACTGGCTACACTGGTGGGAAGCCCAGGACAAAGGATTACCCAGCATGGACCGAACTGCTCATGTGCAGGGTCTTGAGGCCCATCTCACAAAACAGCAACAAATTGTGAGTACACCTCTGCATGTAATCCTCTCAGAACAGTACAAGTGCACTTGCAATCCTCACAAAAAGTACAATGCAAGCAGTAATATGTAAATTCATACAGTATTAGGAGCAGACACTCTCTGGCTAGTGAGCTGAGACCGACACCAAACCCCAGAGAACAAAAGTAGAGACTTAGACACCCACCTAGCTAGTGCCCCTTACAGTTAGACTTAGATGTTGCAACATGTCTTAAAGATCTGCTAAAACAGAGCAAATCGCCTGTAAGAAGCAGTCCAAATGTTTAAGCAAATAACAGTCTATAGATGTATGCTGATAGAAAATACACTCCCGTGGTGGGTTCTGCGGTGCGGAGAGTCGAATTACCTTTAGGACCTTAACCAGCCATCCACTCCAGCCCGTCATTGCTTGCCTTGTGTAGTGAGTGGGTTCCAGCTAGTGGCTGTTATATGCCATTCAAGCTCTGTACTTTTGTGGTGTCCATGTGGAGATCATAAGGGGGACTTTGCAGAGACTTTTGTGGATACACCTGCAACTGTCTCTAAAGCCTGCAATACTGTTACACATTTTGCAGAAGTACTGTCAGTTTGCAATCATTGCAATATACCACTGATTAGCCATTGAAGCTGATTTGCACTTACTAATGATGGTTTGTGCCACAATTAGCAACTGTTCAAAAAGACAACCATATTGCTTGTGTCCCTCTTACAGTAAATATAGAAATTATTGTCTCGTTGACATCAGAACTAATCTATTTTATAAACCACATGATCTTGTACTTTGGATAATGAATAAATTTAGGTAGACTGTACTATGTAAGTTGGCCCAGTATCTTCAAAATGTCCTTGAGCAACAGCAACTCCATGTTTGTGACTTTAAAAAAAAAATGTTACTGCCAGGGGCAGTAGTGCAGTGTTTATTCTGTTTTTATCTTTCTCAAATGTGTTAAACATTTTTATGTTGAACAAATAAAATCATTTGAACTTTGAACATCTGGGAGAATGATCACTTTTCGTAAGATGTCATAAAATGCCATATAATAATATAGTAAGTATATTTTTTTCAGTATTTAAAGAGATCAGAATTTAAAATAAATTTAGAAGACTAGTTATCTTTCTTTATGTACTAATCCTTCTAATGAGAGAAAGAGAGGAGGGAGAGAGAGTAAAATGCATATCTCGATGTCAGAAAAGCTAAAAGTTCTATCTGTACAAAGGGCTCATAGTTCTTGCACTTACTCGGCTTGCCACACCTTAGTGACACAACAAGCCATAACCAGTTTGATAGTTTGTATTAAGGACAATTATAAGACACTGGCAGTGAGTCATCCAACATAATGACATATGAAAATAAGAAAGAAAGATGACCTTTGGTCCACTGAGTTCTTTCCTCTGCCAAGTCAGCAGACATAACCATTGATCCCATTTATTTTATGCACATATCTAGCTTTAATTAACTGACATTGACTATTTCAACTCAGACTGCCGAGTAAGGCAAAACAGAACAGTCATGTAGGAACTAAGGGTAACAACGGATCTTTGAGAGAATCTCTTCCAGCAGGTATCACACTAAGAACCTTTGACATCAGGCTTCAGCATCACACAGAGGTTTTTCCACTAGCAGTCTGCCTGGGGCCTCCCACAATGACAACGTCACCACATCAGCGTTGCCCTATATGGCCATGGCCAGCCCCATGCACTCCTCAGGTGCCCACTGGAGACCATCCAGCCAAGGACAAGCTTCTAAAGAACCAAAGAGAGCCAGAGAAATTGCCCAAGAGGAGCTCAGAAACAGAAGGTTGATCATTCTGGAGAGAGGAGGACAGGAGGGGAGACTAAGAACACAGTGGAACTTTGAAGACTTTGAATGGTCTTGAAAAAGCATTGAGTAAGACATGAAACATGGACATGCTTGTGGGGGGGGTGCTATCATGTCTAGTACCCAATCATTGTCTTTTTAATTATGCCTTTTATCTAATAAACACCAGTATTTATTGTATCCTAAGAGTGGATCTTCATTTTCCCATGTTGGTTTGAGATGACTGTTCTCTCTTGCACTTGTTTTGATAACTCATTTTAGCTCTGGACAGTGTTTCCTGACCGGCCACCTTTTTTTTTGCAACTTTGGTGGATCTTCAGTAATACCTGCCAGAGCACACCAAATGCTGAGGGTCTTTGAGATTCTTCAGCCGAGGCCAGGTCATTAACACCTCTTACTTGTTTTGGTCCATCTGAATTCCACGGGTATATATGATGTGCTCAACATACATTACTGAAGTTTGGAAGAACTGGCATCTGTCCATGAACATCTTTTTTTTTTTTTTTTGTAAGTCTATTTATGCTCCTACACTGGCCCCTTAGACCTCTCTCCAGTGAGGTCTCTTGGCTCAACCTTATCGTGCCTTGCCTGAGATTCCCCCCCAATTTGGTCTCCGTTTCCTGGGAGCCCTCCTCCACGTCCACAGATGACCCTAGCTCTGAGCTCTCTGGGTGGGGCTACCCAAGTCCTCCAGTGCTGTTATCTAGAACCTAGAAGGGTGGCTGGGGAGTGAAGAAGACAGAGACCAGTCGGGATGGATCCAGCTGAAAGTGTGAGGGTCATTAACTGGACCCACCTTCACCTGTCCGGGTGCTAGGGCCTTTTTCCTGGTCTCAAAGGACGGACACACAGTGATGTCCATTGCATGTCGGGAGACAGCCCATCACCGCTGCTGGATGTCCACTGACTCCTCCCTACCCCTCAACGTGGCCCACCAGCTGCAATGCCCCCAGCCTCCAGTGCGAGCCATGATAGCTGGGAGGCTCACAACCCACCGTCCCCAGGAGAGGAGAGCAGTCCTCCAGATGCTTGATCCTACTCCTCCCCAACCAACCCTCGGTGACCTGCATCTGCTCCCAAGCACAGGTCGCTGGTGTGTTGTGGCATCCAGCACATCATCCCTCAGTGCCAGCAGTCCATGGACATCCTGAGTTCAGATTCTTCCATCTCTTTGAACACATAGAGCAGCTCACTTGTGCTCCTCCGAAGTCTTGCTGAACACAGTCCTCCCAGTGAACTGTGAATTCTCACAGGTCCATGTCACCAGATGCTCATTCCATTGGGTGTTAAATGTGCTCCCAGGTTGTACCTGTAAACAAGCTTTCAGCTTAGTGTGTCCTCCTGGTTAAACAATTGGGAAAAAAAATGTACTGAGTGGACCAACAATGTCTTGCAGTAGTGAGGAATTCATAAAACTCCAACAGGAAAATAAATGCAATATTTTCTTCATCTTCTGGCGATAGGAATTTGATAACTGTTTAAGTCTAGTACTGAGAACCAGCAGCTTCTGTCGAGGCAGTCCAATGCATCTTGAATCTGGGACAATTTATATTGATCTAGGATTATACATTTGTTGAGCACCTTGTAGCTGATGCACAATCACGCAGCTCCATTCTTTTTTATCACCACAATAATGGGGAATGCATATGGACTCTGGAACTCTTATATAATCTCCACTGCCAGAAGCTGTTGTGGGTGATGTTGTATATCATCAATGTCTGCAGGTGCCAGCTGCTGAGACTGTTCTCTGATGGGCCAGTGGACATATCCAGATACGGTGCTGTTCTCCAAATGCATAACCAGTGCTCCAGATAAGATTTTTCAGAGTGAATAATCTACTTCTCACTTTCAAAGGGAGATGAGTACATGTGAGGGCATAGAGCACAGTTCTTATGGAATTGCAAGGTCTAAGAGAGAGAGTTATGGATAGTTATGGTGTTTTGTAGCACCCCCCATTTCCTGGTATTGCTCTGTTCTCTGCTTTTATTCTTCTGTAGCTGGTAAGGAGCATAATGGTGGCCAGGTGGGCATATGGGGTCCTCTGATAGAAGCCTAATGCTGTGCATGAGTGCACAATGTAGTGGTTTCTTCAGTGCAGGGATATACTGTAGGTGAAGAAGCTGCTGTTTGTATCCAGAAAAGGCCCTGTGCCAGAGAAGGGTGATTGTGAGGTGTATCTGGTCTGTGCATGGAGGACAGACTGAAAAAATAAGCCAGCAATGAAAATATAGCCAGAGAAGATGTGAGCCCTGTTCTGCTGTTCACCCGGTTAGAAGCTAGTGATCCCTGAATTGCCTAGCTCTGTGCCCTGAGAAACTCCTGCCTGCTGCTCTGCTTTGCCTATTCTTTCCTTTCAGTATTCCTATATTGTTTCTTAGGCTACCAACACTCCTCTGTTCTGCAGATGACAAAGTGCTAGTGATAGCCCATTTGCCTGTTTATATGTTTGAGTTTACCCCCCATCTTGCCTTATTGTTTTCTGTTTGATTCTTCCATTTAAAAGTGCAGTCTTCTCAGTTTACTCTGTTTGAGAGTCCAGTCATTTCCCTGATAACCTTGCAGCACCTCTGTGTTTTTGTCAGAAAGCGTATCGGTACATGAGGGGAGTATTTTCAGAAAAAAGGTGCTGTAGAACAAAGGATATGCCCTGATGCTGGAGGGTGGGTAGTTTTAGGAGAAATGAGAGGAAGTATTTCTTCACAGAAAGAGTGGTGGATTCCTGGAACAGCCTTCCAGTGGAGGTAATGGGGGATGAAACTGATAGGGTTCAAAAATGCCTGGGATAGGCACAAGGGAGTCATGGGGTAATAAAGAGGGATGTGGGGGAGAGACTACACCGTAGATCAAGCGGGTCTGCAGCAAAAGTGAAGGTGGAAAAACAAAACTGGGCAGACTGGGTAGGCCAAACGACCATTATCTGCCATCAGATTCTATGTTTCTATTTTCAGTAACTTATCAGAAGGACCAAGTTCAGATGCTTTAATCTGTGTTTGAGCCTAGGTTAACATTTACTGCCTAAATGTTAACTGTTTTGGCTCCCATTTCAGGTCCAAGGTCAGAATGACCTACTTGTCAAGCAGGGTGCTGAGGGGGACACACTAATTTTGTTTGTGTTTAATTTGTGAACTGAGATGATGGAAAGCATGTTGGAATGTAATCCTGTGGGTCCTCCACGTGTGGCAGTATACCATCGGCATATGTGAATAATTTGTATTCGTATGTACCCACTTTTATACCCTTAACCTCTTTAATTTTAAGGATTATAGGCTCAAGATACAAATTAAAAACAAAGGTGATAAAGGGCATCCCTGCCTCCTGCCCCCAGATAATCTAATGTGCCCAGACAGGACACCATTACAAAAGACCCAACAGACGGAGGCTGGTACTGCACCTGAACCCATGTTGTAAAGGACTGTGGGATGTTACACCTGCCCAAAACTTAAAATAAGTAGCTCCAGGCCACCTGATCAAAGGTTTTTTATGCTTCCGGGGAGACCAAGCTGCAGGAGTGCCTGTCTCCCCTGATGCAGAAATCAGATGAAGGACTTTCTTCAGTGGATCGCTGGAGACACTTCCTGGCATAAAACCTACCTGCTGTGGTCCCGTGAGCAAACTCCAGACCCTGTTTGTTCTCGTAACTAGAATCCTGGCCGAGATTTTTAGATCATAGAACATAGAACATAGAATTTGATGGCAGATAAGGACTGCTTGGCCCACCCAGTCTGCCCATTTCCCTACCTAATGGATAAGGATCAACATTAATAAAGGATATATGGGCCTACAGTTGCTCTCCCTATTCTCTTCTCTGCTGGTTTTAGAACTATTGAGGTTCTGGTCTCTGTAAGGGTTTTATCTGTAGTGCATGTCTCATACTTCAGACTATGTGTGCTTGCAAGTGGGGCTGCTAGTTCTTTCACATAAAATTCCATAGACAGCTCATCTGGGCCCGGTGCCTTATCAGACTGCATATCCTTGACTGCCTCAGTGATCTTTTCTGCCAAAAATGGACCCTCTAAAATGGTGTGATGGGGGGTGTGGCCTGGCTCTACTGAAGATGGCAGCCTAATTTCAACTCTCCCTGAACTCACCAGAATCTACATCAATCCTGCAAAACCAAGACATGCAAACTGAGCCATCTTTTGGGATATAACTTTAAAGATACTCAAGATCAGTCTTGGTAAAGTATCCTTTTCCCAACCATCTATTACTTCCAGGTTTATTTGCTCTTTCAATCTCAACCACTCTGAGGCCTATGAAAATGGCTGACCACTCCATCAATAAAAACTCTTTATCTAAAATTGAATCGATATTCCAGCAATTAATAACTGAAATTAATGATCTGAAAGTTGCAATACAGCAAAACATCTTAAATACTCAGGCTTTGGACACTTAACTTACCTCAACAGAATCTAGAGCTTTGCAAAATGAATCCTCGATTCAGGAGTTGCATGCCACTATCAGAGATCAAGATAGAACAATTAAAAACTTACTGTCTAAAATGGATGATATTGAAAATAGGAATCGGAGGAACAATCTCTGCTTCCTTGGCTTTCCTGAGGGCTCAGAACTTTGTGATACTAGTGCACCGTTACTCCACGTCCTTCCAGTGCTGCTTAAATTGTCTCCCAGCCGAGAGCTGACAATCGAGAGGTCTCACCAAACTCTAGGTCCGCGGCCAGGCCCTGAAAAAAAAAAGCGCGACCGATTATTGCAAGGTTTCTTCATTTTGCACATACAGAACTGGTTCTGAGGCATGCGAGAGAAATAGGTGAACTCAGATGGCAAGACTTTAAAATTTCAATTTTTAGAGACTTTTCTAAAAATTTGACCAGCAAGAGAAAAGCATTCAACCCAGTAAAATCCATACTGCATCAAAGCGGTATTAAGTTTGCATTAAGGTACCCAGCGGTGATGCGCCTCTTTATCAACAATTCCTTTAAGGATTTCAATTCTCCGGAGGCTCTCATCGAATATCTACACACTAATGCTAATAACCCTGAACACCCAAACGACGTTACTGCCCAAACTTTTCAGAAACAAGTTCCTGCTCAACCTTCTCTACAAGACACTCACCTTGCTGCTGGGAATGATGAGGCCGGTCTTTCTGCCATCGAGGATGCAGCTGTTATCCCCCTGCTAGGCTCTCGGCCAGAATTAAGGCGAGGAACGCCAATGGTACTCGAGTCTCTAGGAACACTTGTTGTTCTATTGCTGAATCTGGAGGACCATCTCGATCCATTGAGTGTCACACCAAATACTCTTCTCCAATTCCTCTCTCGAACAAGTATACACCATTAGATGACGACCTGCTTTCATTCCAGGAAGAAACCCCCAGAGTAGAAGCTGAACTGATACCCTGTTCTACAAACAATGCCCTTCCTGGTGCAATTTCTGCTGATTCCTCCTGGACAGAACTTCTTACAAGCTCACCCCTCAAGCCGCTTGAACCACCAAAAAAAAAAACGGAAACAGAAGCTGAAACACAAACTAACTCCACCCTCAAAAGGCGCATTTAAACCTAACACTATCTGATATTCTTGTGGGTTACAAATCATCCAAGGTGAACTAACTCCGTAAGATCCCTGTCTTTCTTAGCTCAGTGTGAGTGTCCTTTGCAATGTCTTCATCAGTGACATTGCAGAGGGACTGAAGAAAATTATGCCTTTTGCAGATGACACAAAGATCTGCAACAGGGTTGATATACAAGGAGGCGTGGAAAGGATGAAAAGGGACTTGGCAAGGTTGGAGGAATGGTCAGAAGTATGGCAGCTAGGATTCAATGCAAAGAAGTGCAAAATAATGCACCTGGGAAACAAGAACCCAGGGGAAGAATACACAATGGGTGGGGAGGTAGTAACAACAACAAAAAAGGAAAGGGACCTGGGGTAATCATATCAGATGACCTTAAGGTTAGCAAGCAATGTGAGAAGGCAGTAGGGAGGGCTGGGGGTATACTGGGATGTATAGGGAGAGGCATCAGCAGCAGAAAACAGGAAGTTGTTATCCCTCTGTACAGACAGTTGGTGAGACCCCATCTGGAGTACTGTGTCCAGTTCTGGAGACCCCATCTCCGCAAAGACATAGACAGGATAGAGGCAGTCCAGAGGAGGGCAACTAAAATGGTGCAGGGTCTGCAAGAGAAGCCATATGAGGAGAGACTAAAGGAGCTTAATATGTATACCCTTGAGGAAAGAAGGTGGGGGACATGATAGAAACTTTTAAGTACCTCAGTGGAATCAACAAAGTCCAAGAGGGTAGCATCTTTCAGAAAAAGAGACATGCAAGAACAAGGGGACACAATTTAAAGATAGAAGGGGGCGGTTGAGGGGCAATGTGAGGAAGTATTATTTCACAGAGAGGGTAGTGGATGCATGGAACAGCCTTCCTGAGGAGGTTGTGGGGTCTAAAACTGTGGGAGAATTCAAGAATGCATGGGACAGTCATAAGGCAATTCTTTTGGGGTTAGGAAGAAATAGGCTGTTGGTTAACTAGGATCTGCGGCTTATCCTGTAGGTAGGGAAATGGGCAGACTAGATGGGCCAACGGTCCTTATCTGCTGTCAAAGTCTATGTTTCTATAACCTCCATTGTGATGTTTACTTTTGCACAATCTAATCACCGTTTGCTCTTATCGGATTGCGAATGACAGGTTGAACATCGTACAAGTACTATACACACGGAGGTTTTGCTTTTGAATGTGAACACACAAGTGCAACGAGCCTTCACATCTAAACATGCATCATAAGGCTCTTTAAAGCATTATGCAGTCAGTTCACTATTTAGATGTCCAAGCTAACGCTTAGTGGTTTTCCTAACTTAAATACTGTAGCTCCCAGCTAGTAGTGAAGGTCAAGGCTGTACAGTATTAAATCAGCTCAGCTAAGAGTTTAAATTGAAACAGTCACGCTCAATATATCCTCAAATTCATTCATTACTAACCACAAGCAATGATCTGGAGCTAACAGTTTTAATTTCATAGAAAAAGAACTTTAATCATTATTATTGGCATCCATGATTGGTTTATACTTGTTCCTTTCTCTCTTAGAGAGCTGGTATCACAATGCCACTGACTACTATGTTTTGTTTTTTCCTTCCTCCAAGGCACAAGGATTTCTTGTATGATGGAATTATACAGCACTTCCATAACTGCTTTGATTCTGCTTATTTCAGATTTGAGAGTGGCATAGCAATGCTTCCCATTTATTTAACAATTAAGGCTTCACTTAATGGTCCATAGAAAGACTGATACCCTGTTACTAATACTGAATACGGTATAGCGGGCATTTAATAATAGTACAATATCACTCATTATGGACACCCCTTCCTCTTAAGAGCCTTGTGCGTATATGGTGTACAGTATGTTTACACTCACATTCATGTGCATATATACAGTATACACATATGTGTGTATGCATTTGCATTTCTGTGTGTATGTCCTTTGTGTGTACATTTGTAAGTGTGTGTGTATGTGTTGGTATGTGTGTGCATGTATGTGTGAAGGTGCATGCACATACTCTGTACATATACATACAACTATATACTGGAGTACTGTGCTGGATATGGCGGTTCAGTCATCCTATTAGACCATTTACAGGCTCATATATAAATATCACTATCTGTTTGAATAAGATGGCAGTATCCTCTTACTCTGAGCTGTGTGTTCTTTTTTAAGCTCAGATTATGTTACTATTAGCTGATTTTTTTTTTCTTGCAGGCACAACTTGGAATGCTTTTTTTCACTACAATTTATTGATTCTGGTTCCCTCCAGGGACTTACATTAATCACTAAATTACTTGATATTACAAACATTTATATATTTATGCATAGAGTTTTTAGTTTAAGATTATAGACAGTCTATTAATACTGTGTTTTTTTTTTCTTAAGTCCTACTAACATCATATCTCACCCAGGTGTGTGGTAGAAGAGTCTTTGGCACCAGTGCTAACTTACATCCTATTTCACAATATAAGAAGTGTGACATAGTTTACGATATTAGGATGTTTCATTTTTTGTTAGTTAAGATACAATGTTTAAAACCCTTTCCTTATATTGTTCTACAGAGAGATACGCTAGTCATTGCCATTGCAAATTCCTCAATCCATATATTTTAGTGATCCTGCCCATTTCTATTTGTATGCATTTTATCCTACTTGATTCGATGATGTGCTTGATCATAACTAAAAGGAGTCCCTTATGTTTCTGGCTACTCTTATACTTTATTCACCTGTATCATGAGTGATTTAATACTTTATTCATGGAACATTAAAGGACTCAATTCTCCTTGTAAGCATAAGCAAGTTGTTACCCATCATAAAAAACATAAAGCATATATTGCTTTCTTACAAGAAACCAAACTTTTGGATGAGGACATAAATAGACTCAGGAAGGACTGGGTCGGTCAAATATACGCCTCCTCGTTTTCTTCAAAAAAGCATGGGGTAGCCATTTTATTACATAAGAATCTTAATTGGACCCCAATAAAAACAGTAGACAATTCCGAAGGCAGGTGGGTAATTGTCATATTAAATACCCCAACAGGTCCCATTATGTTAATTAATGTTTATGCTGCCAACTCAGACTCCCCAGAATTTTTTCATAATCTATCACAACATATTTTGTTACACAATAATAACCTGCCAATTCTACTAGGAGGTGACTTCAATCTCGCTCTAGAAGCTGATTTAGATAGAAGCAACTTTCCCTTTGATACTCATCCCAGAAGTATTAAAGCCCTATCAATGCTGCTGAAAGACTTTGGCCTATCGGATACCTGGAGGCTTTTCCACCCCAGAGATCGGGATTATACCTTTTTTTCCTTGCGCCATAAATCTTAAAGTA
The DNA here is from genome assembly GCA_016271365.2 of Neoceratodus forsteri. Classification (NCBI taxonomy): domain Eukaryota; kingdom Metazoa; phylum Chordata; order Ceratodontiformes; family Ceratodontidae; genus Neoceratodus; species Neoceratodus forsteri. The sequence continues at coordinate 755,512,305 of CM057449.1, read as the reverse complement.
GAATTGATTATTGGTTCACATCCCCCTTTGCAGCAGACAAAACAATCAAAACGTCTATCCTCCCTATCACTATCTCTGACCATTCCCCTATTCAACTATATCTGTTATGGGGCCCCCCTCCATCCAAATCTTCCACCTGACATCTTTATCCTCTTCTACTGAATGACCCCGAATTTATTCCCTGGATTAAAAAAACAAATCCAAGATTACCTTTCTTTCAATAATACCTCTGAAACATCCATGGGCACCATTTGGGAAGCATTGAAGGCCACCATTAGACGTAAAATTATCAGCTATGCTGCCTACAGAAAGAAACTAAGAGAACAACATTTGGCAGAACTAGAAAAACTTCTAAAAGAAAAAGAAACTCAGTACTTTAAGAATCATAAACCCAATCCAGATTCACAACTTCATCTTGGTATTCTTCAATTAAGAACAAAGATTAATGACCTCATATCCCATAGAGCAGAACTGGCTCTCTTTAGACTCAAACACAACTATTGGGAGCAGGGTGACAAATGCGGCAAACTTCTTTCTTACCAACTTAAAATGCAACAGGTGAATAGACATATTGCAGGTTTACAAGACCATTTAGGACAAACTCACGCTGAGAATTCATCTATTAATCTCATTATGAAAACCATTTATCAGAAGTTATACTCGTAACAAAATACTGCGCATAATAAACAAATACAATGATTTCTGGACAATCTTTATCTCCCACACCTTTCAGAACATGATAAGGAAACTCTAAATGAACCCTTCACCCTCCAGGAAATCCAAAAAGCATTATCTTCTCTAAACTCTGGTAAATCTCAAGGGGGGTGACGGATTCACTATAGACTTCTATAAAACTCTCTCTGACATCCTTGGTCCTCTGCTCTACAAGGTGTTTATGGAATCGACAACTACCGGTAAACTCCCTCCTAGTACGACTGAGGCCATTATTACTGTCTTGCCTAAGAAACATGAAGACCCATCTCTTCTCTCTAGCTACAGACCCATTTCACTACTCAGTACTGATGGGACCAATCAATCAAGCTAAAAATAAATGGAGTATACTATTAAATTACAGTATAACAGACAACCAGTGACTGAAGTGCTGGCAAGCGTCACAAAACTTTTAAAGACACATCTAGTGCACTTATACAAGCAAAATCCTACATTTATGGTACAGGATCCCATGGTATTACAACAAATGAGACTAACCAATAACAGTAATTTGGCGTTGTAACTCTTCCCAATGGGGAGCTGCTTCATATTTTATGGTATTGTCCTTATATCAAAAACCTGTGGCAAACTGTTCATCACTTTGCATTTAAAGTGATTGGTCAATCTTTGCAATCGAACCTAAATATTCACTACTAGGCTTACCGTTTTTCATAATAATAATAATAAAATAATTTCTCATGCACAAACAGATGGCTGAACATATTGTTCCTCCAAGTTAAACAGCATATTCTCATGCTCTGGAAATCTGTTACCATCCCCAAATTCTCAGATATACTTAAAAACCTAACTCAGTACGCCTCCTTAGATCATACATACTCATATTTTGACTGACCATCTTAATGTATACAATGAATGTTGCCAGGATTACTTTAAATACTTAGAATTCTCAAAAAATCCCAAATAATGTAATATATGGCAATAATGCTTAGATGGTGTCTCTCTTAATCTCTTACTACCTCTTTCTTATTTTTTGGTTTTTACTCTCTCCCTTTTTTCCCTTTACCTTCTGTATATATCATCCACAATGTTGCATCCCCCTACTTACACTCAGCATCTTTTTTTTAATTTTTTTGTCTTCCTTTCCCCTATAAGACATTCAGCACTACAATATCCTTTTACTAACAAATAGCTGTTTTTCAACTGTTCTCTTTTCCCCACCTTTTCTGTTTTTTAAATTCAACTTATAGGGCACTCACTAACTGTGTAAATATTAAGCTTGCTCAATATAGTTACATTATATTCCTGAATACAATTTATATAGACTTTACTTAATTGTTTTTTTTATCAATGAATTTGTTATGGTGCTATTGTCTGTACTGTATGACCATGCTTATTTATATATATTGATACATGTGGAAGATGTCTTTTTTTTTTGTGTGTGTGTGTATATATATATATATGTTTTTATTATATATATATATATATATATATATATATATATATATATAAGAGACAAAGAACCTCTGTGCATAAACACTGAGGCAAGGGTCACCCAAAGGGCATTTGGCTGGAAGCCAAGTTTCAAGAAAATACAAAATCACACATACCCCCACAATGCAAAGCATCATGGGCTGCATATGCAAATCACCACAGAATGTTATGCTGGTCCAACTTTAAGCAGAATTGCATGGTGCCGAAAGCCTCTCACACAGTTGCAAAGGGTGCTAAGAAGACATAGACACGTGTTTCGTTCTACCAGGACTCATCAGTATGCCCTGCCTGTTTGACACCCCAGTGGAATGGACCAGCTACCCCTAAGGCAGTGTGCCTGGGATATATTGTGGTGAACCCATTAAAAATAAAAACCATTTAAAAGACAAAGTTAACTTGCATAAACATCAGAGTGTGCGTTACCCAGCGGCACGGCTGGGAAGCAAAGCCAAGAATACAAATTACACATTAATGTAGAACATGGAAAGTTGCATATAACACAGACAAAGAGTGTTGGTCCGACGCAGCAGAAACAGCTCACGTTTGGCACCGGGGTCAAACAGACGAGGCATACTGATGAGTCCTGGTAGGACCAGAAACACGTGTCTATGTCTTCTGTTAGCACCCTTTGCAAACTGTGTGAGAGGCCTTTCGGCACCATGCAATTCTGCTTAAAGTTGGACCAGCATAACATTCTGTGGTGATTTGCATATGCAGCCCATGATGCTTTGCATTGTGGGGGTATGTGTGATTTTGTGTGTGTGTGTGTGTGTGTGTATATATATGTATATACACATACACCAGTAAAAAGATTAACTGCAAAAATAAAATGGGGTGCTGAGTCTCACCCAGTTGGGGTAGTTGTATATTGCCTAAAATGTATCAAGTGCTTCCTCGGTGTCTGTGCTCCTCAGATCATCTGTGTACACGTGGTAGTCATAGAAAAGTTTCTCAGTCCTCTCCCTTGTCTCACAAAAACATGTGTCTAAGCTTTACTTTCTTTTGCTTGCTGTGCTTTCCCAGAACTGGACGGTTCCTCCCGTATTGGGATCGGATATTCCCAGATCCCTATGCAGTGGCAATATATCTGGATTGATCTATATCGATATACTGCACAGGATAGGTTGAGAATTACTCAATTTAATATTATAAACAATCTTTACTATACTCTGCAGAAACTGGCATGTATGGGGAAGCGACCTCTCTCAGAATGCACTAGATGTGCTTAGGGGAAGGTTTGTTGCTTCATATATTCTGGGAATGCCCTAAAATAGCACTGCTTTGGTCCCTGATTGAAGAGAGAGCAGACCTCCAACTTGGTTTACAAGGGCTATTCACCCCTGAAATTTGTATTTTAGGGGATTACAGTACAACTTCAGTGAGCAAACGGAAATACCATTTGTCTTTAATTTCACTGTCTTTTAAGAGAGTGGTCCTGAAGCATTGACTGGAACAATGTACAAATACTTATCAAGAATGGTTACAGGAATTATTGTATAACCTTAGAATGGAACGATGGTTATAGTCTCTGGCATAAACTTCCTAATCATGCATAAAAGGTGGGGGAAATTATATGCCTTATATACTAAATAATTTTTGAAGGTCATTAACCTGGGCTTGAGAAATATACTAATATTCAGGGTAGTGTCTGAGCTCCAAAGTATTATTATATTTATTAAGTTTGCTTGCATGCATGTGCAAGAAACATAGTGCCACCATGTGAGTTTTCGTGAGTGTGGTACCCCACTTCCAATGCCCTGCTCCTTTTTGCAGTCGCTGCCCCACTGCACCAATGACTGTCTGAGCTGTCTATGACATCAGTTCTGATGCAGTGGTGTACAACTGAAAGCGAAAGACCACTACAATCAGCGGTGGTAATGTGTAGGCAATTTGCATACTGCCCTGCCATCAGCAGTATGCAAATTGCCTACACGTCATCACCTTAGCAGTAAAACTGTACACCACTGCATCCATATGATGGGGCCCCCCCAGTTTGTTGTGTGCTGAGGGGGTGCCCAATCCCCCTCAGCACATGCACACACCCCCAAGCACACTGAATGTCTGATGGGGTGCCCAATCCTGTCGGCTCCAGTGCCCCCAAAACAAACTTTACACTGGGAACCCACCCCAGTGAGGCAAAAGTACTGTGTCGCCATGTGCTCCCCACTTCTGTGTGGCCAACGGGGTGCCTAACTCTCCATTGGCTCCACCTGCCCCCAGTCTTCTAGGTGCCATGCTGAGAGCCCACCCCAGCATGGCAAATGTTCTGTATAGTCCTTTAAAAAAAAAATAAATAAATAAGCCTGTGAAAAAGAAAATAGTCCTCACTGTTTCTTGTGCCCCCTCCCCAACCCGTGCCCACCCTCTGTGCACCCCATCTCCCCACACCCGGGCAACGACCCAAAGGCACACCCCACTGCCTGTCCATCTCTGCACGGTGAGGGTGGAGTTGGCATCAGTTCAGTACATCACTGCCATTTCTGTGCTGCATCAGTCTAACTCCTGCACTTCCACTGCTAATGCCAGCAAGCAAACATTCAGCATTGACAAATGCTTGTTCTTCTTCTTTTTCTTTTATTTCTTTTTTAGGTTTGGTGGTGCTTCATGGGGGGAAGTGGGTATTGGGGATGGGGGGTTGGTTTGTTTTTTGAATATCAGGATTGCACTTGTTCCTTGTAGTTTATCTGTTCTGAATATACTTAATAAAGTTTACCAAATTTCAAGAAGAAAATAAAGAAAAGTTTCTCAGTACTGAGGCAGAATGAGGCAGGATCACATTGCCGTCAATGCAAATTGCCTCAGTGGTACCTCAAGGTAGGAAACTTTTAGATAACTGCCACTTAAGGCTTGGTAGCACTTCCTGAAGCAGTCTGCTATTTGCTTAGAATTTGTCGAGTGTCAGCTCACCCACCCTCATAATTCCCTTGATAATCCTCTTGGCTTCCTATTGTCTTAGCTGTAACGCAGTAAGGCATCCTGCCTTGTTTCCCTGGTCAATGTACTTAACTTTTGCTTTGAAAATTGCCTGCTCTGCTTTCTCATTCAGCAGTTCTGAATATTTTGATTTAAGCCTTTTAGGCAGAGCCAAGTTTCTAGGGGTGTCAGGTCTGATGGATTTTCTGTTGCATGGATTTCATTTAGTAGATCCAAGGCATTTTTTCTTTTTTTTTTTTTTTCCTTTCGCAGGATTGCCAACCTATAATTTCACTCCTGAACAACACTTTGCTGCCACCTACTAGAGGTCATCCACCTCACTGTACGTGGCTGTCTGCAAACAAATTCGTAATGCAGTCACACATTTTCCCAGCAGTCTTTGTCTCCAAGGAGCTGTGTATTAAGCTTCCATGTGCAGTCAGCATCTGAATCCCATGTCACCTCTAGTTGTAGGCATATTGGGACATGGATCGATACCATCATGGCATCCATCTCAGAAGTCTGAATACCTGAAATAGCTTTGCTTGATAGCAAAAAGTAGTCTGTCCTGGAGAAGGAGTCATAGGGCCTGGAAAAAAGAATACACTCTATCCCTTGGGTGCAGAATATGCCACAGTTCTGTGAGACCCATCCCATCTATCACCTCTCTGAATGCTCTCTTACCTAGTGATGATACCCATCTCCCTGTCCTTGACCTATCTAGGTCTGACTGGTAGACTAAGTTCCAATCTCCTCCTAATATAATCGGGACCCATGAGTGAGGGGATGAAAGGGAAGCCAGAGTAGTGAAAAAGACTGGAGTATCAATATTGGGTCCGTAAATGGATCACAGGACCATGTCAGACTGGCCAAGCCTGCCGTGCACCAGGATGTATATACTTTTGTGGTCCAAGATGTCCTGTATCAGCTGAAAGGGGACCATCCTGGCCACTAGGATTCTTAAACCTTTGTTCTTAGCGTTTTCCCCTGCCCATAAATTTTCCCCTCCCACTCCCTGCAAAAAGCTAAAATTTGCTCCTGCTTCAAATGTGTTTCTGTAGGCTCACAGATGATGCCCTCAGCTGCTTGAGGTGCCTTGGGACACAGTAACATTTTTTCTTTGATTGTTCTCCTTTATGTTCCATGATAAAAAAAAAAAAAAAAAAAATGCACTAGTCATTGGGAATCATTAAGATATTTCCTCTGACTCTCTGAACTTCTTGCTGCCTAGCCTGATGGTATGGTATCCTCGCGCTACCACCTGGACCCCCCCCCCCCAAACAGAACAGTCATCCCACAAAACAAGAACAGGATTAACATAGAACAAGGAACATAAATCTCACTCTCATTCTCTACTCTGGGAAAGGTCCTGAAAAAGGAAGATGTACTTACCACTGCAGCTCTATTCTCTGACTTTGGACAGGATATGCATCTTCAAGGCAGTTTAGTAATCTGAAGATGATGGATCGCGCCACTTGCCATCAGTTGGGGGTGTGGGCGAGGGCCTGATATGCGCTTGATAGTGTAGGTCCTGCCATGCAGTGATGGACCCTTGCTTTTATGCAGAAACCTTTGGATTAAATAACTAGGTGTTGGGTCCCCTGTCTTCTCAAACAGTCTGACCAGCACCACATTATTTCATTGGCTGTGGCCTCCTGGTCCTCAAGCCTTCCTCCAGCCAGTTGATTTCTTTCAAAAGGTGGCTGGCTCTAGTTCCAGCCTGACCTGCTGGTCCTCCACAAAGCATTCCTGGGCCTCAGTATCTCCAACCCTTCTGTCAGCTCCTTCAGGGTCAGCTTGAATGAGCACACATCGTCCAGGTACAAGATAACCTGGTTTATCCCTCATAGTTCCCAGAGAAAGCAGTCTACAGTTAAGAACTCTGGTTGTAAGGAATCTGTGGTTGGCGGTGTGTTTTTCAGTCTCTCTCTCTGAGGCCTGTTCTGGTGCTCTGGTAGTGGAGGCAGGGTAGCAAAGGGCTCACTCTGCTCTCCTTCTATTTCAATGGCTATTTTCATCTCTGATGCCATTTCTTCACTTAGTATTATGGTGCTATCAAGAGGAACACATATACATTCAGCAAAAAAACAAAAGAAGTGTTGAGATTGCAAGAATTCAGAGTTGATTTTGACTAGTGCTCTGCAGATCTGCTCCTTGCTGCTTCTGTTCAGTTGAGCACATCATGTGACTCCTCAGTGGTGGCCATCTTTAATGACGCGAATCATTAATTGCAAAATAAGATATAAAAGCTGTTTTCAGAATATCTGAGAAAACTAAAAGAGTACCAAGGATGAATATAAGGATGTCAGAAATACATTTTTGCTAAAAAAAAAAACAAAACAAAACAAAAAAAAACTAAAGGATGAAAATGTTTGCCGGCTAATAAATACTCGTTCTTTAATATTATCAAACCATCTACAACACCACCTGAGAAGTCTGTGCTAACTAGTTGACTGTAGCCAACTCAATTTTCTTTAATTTTATTTAACTTCAGTTCCTATAACCTTATAAATGCAACCGGCTTCAATACAATGTATTTCATGCTTTGGTTGAATTGTCCTCTTGTATCCAAAAAATATTAGTTGATATGTTGTAGAATGAAGACATTGTATGACACAAAACAGGTTTTATTTGGGAATGCAGTTGCCAATTGATACTTTAAATTTAAACCAGCAGTGCAATTAGCTGTTTTTTATGTATTTACATTGGAGTACTCAAGCCACAAATGGTCCCTTTAAAATAAAATTGTTTTAAGTAACCATTACTTCTAGGGACATGGATATGTTGTTCATCCACACTCATTGGCAGGTATCCTTGCCGCTTTAAATCTTGCCGGAAGGTCTTCAAGCTTGCTCCTCCCACCCACCCGGGTGGTATAACTCTCGGCTCCGCCCCATGACGCCAGATCTTCCTTACCGCTTGGAAGCTCAGGTTCCCTCCTTAACGCTCTGCGTTTGAGACTGGTTCCTATTTCTCAGTTTGCGGATTTAAAAATAAATTTTGAAAAAGACTTCAGTCTTCTGTCCCTCGCGGCTGCGATGGACAAATCGACTCCCGGATTTCGGAGATGCCCATGCGGGCAGAAGATGTCTCGGACGGATCCACACTCCACGTGTGTCTACTGCTTAGGCCTTGAGCACGACCCGCAGGCTTCGGCCTGTGCTCATCTTTCTCGCCTCGTCCTCGAAGACCGTGCTGCCCTGATTGCAACTGGGCCGTCCTAGAGCGTTTCCTCCGTGAAGTCCAAGGAGGCCCGGTTGGCGTGTCCAGGCGGGTGGCTCGAAGGATCAGCTCGAGCGGATGGTCACCTCGAAGAGGAGGCGGCGCGGGCCGTGTCTTCCTCGGCGCGGCATTTATCCCGCTTTCTCTGGCTCTTCTTACACGGCTTTTAGGAGCTTTGTCTGTCCCTCTCCACTAAAGGAGAAGGGCCTCGTCTGCGGACCTTATTCTCGGTCCAAAAGAGGGACAGGGTAAGTCCCTCCGTCGGCGCTCTTGGGAGGCGGGAAAGGTCCCTCTCCCGGGTCGTCGACCGTCGGCTTGCGACCGCTCGGCCGCCACTGGCCCACGGTGTCCCCGTCAGGTCAGTTGGACCGAGACTCCCACCGATGAAGTCGAGATTTTTCTCGACCGGTTAGACCGGGCTGTCGCCTTTAGCAGCCGAGATTCCCTCTCGGTTCCCAGGAAGAGTTGAGGATCCCGATGGGCTCGCCTGTGCCTCCGGTTCGGAGCCTCTCGGATGGACCATCCGAGCGAAGGAGTGCGGTTCCGGCCGACACCTCCCAGCACCGACCTCGGAAATTCCGGGACTCTCGGTCTCGGACCTCTTCGCGGTCCAGCCGATCCCACCGTCATAGGCGGTCTCGGTCTCGGCACCATGGTAAGTGGTATCGTCATTGCCTCAGCCCTCCTCCTCGGACGAGGGAGGCTTCGCGAAATTACGTCGACGGTACGAGGACCTTATGTTGCAACAGCTCCTCCTGGCCGGGAGTAAGCCGACCCCGTCGCCTTCCCCGGCCATTAAGTGGCTGTCACCGGAGCGGCCGACACAACCCCTCGACTTATCCGAGGAGCCTATTCCCAGGCCGGTTGTTCGGCCAAAACCAGCTGCTCCACCGATTCCGGTGGAACCTCCGCCTCCACAGCCACCAATTGGGGCTCCGACCAAGGATTCTCGGTCGGCTAAGGGTCTACCCCATCGGCTGTCAGTTACCCTCACTCCCGACCGACCTCGCAGGTGAAGGTGGCTCAGGCCAGAGGCAGTTTTCGAGGACTCTTCCGAGTCCGAAGATGATTCCTCCCTTTTCTCCAAGCGACTGGACTTGGAGTCTTCAGGAAGGTCAGTCAATGGACGATAGCCCGTCGTCCTTCCTAGGACTGCTTCGGCTCATTTCGAGTCCACGGGATGGAGCTCAACCCGCTTCCAAACGTGGGCCAGGTATCCTCACGGAGATTCTGGACCGAGGGTTCTCCGGACGGAGGCTCTTCCGGTGGCCGAGGCCACAGTGGGTCCAGCACTGGAGCTTTGGAGCGCCTGCTTCCCTGCCCTGCGCCTCGGCCAGGATGGCCAGGAAGTATGCGGCCCTACCGGTTCCTTGTCCGTTTTGAACACCCTCTGCTGAGGGGTTGGTTACCGAGCAGCTTTCCGGCGGCGCCAGCAACGCCAGGATGTGGACAAACCTCCTGACAAGGGTCAAGAAATTGGACTATGTCGGGCGAAAGTCTCGCTATCGCCCTCTCTCGGCCTCGTCAGGCCAGTTCGGCCGTCCCTCATGGCACATTTTTTCTCATGCCCTGTTGGGCTCCCTGGATGAGGTCATCCTCATCTTCCCGCCGATCTGCAGACTACGGTTAAGCAGGTGCGGGACCAGGGCAGGGCAGTGGCCAAACAGCAGCTCCAGACTGCTTTGGATATAGGGGACTCATGTGCCAGATCGGTGGCGGCCGCAGTGGCTATGCGTCGGCGGCTTGGCTGAGGATATCCACCTTTACTCGGATACCCAGCACAAGTTGGCGGATGTTCCTTTTGGGACTGACCCTTGCCCTGGGGTGGAAGGTCACCTGCAGAGGATCGAGAAGTCCAATGCTACCTTGACTCGGTCTCTTCCGCTCAGAAGGACAAAGGCCGCAAACCACAGCCTAAGCCTTTCGTCCTTCTGTGCCTCGGCGCCTGCCCAGTAACGCTAGGGCCAGCAGGCTCGGCCTTGGCATCCCAAACCCAAGCTGCCGGCTTCTCTAACAGGAGGCAGGGAGGAAAGGCCCAGGAGGTCCCCGGCCGGTCCTCCTCCAAGCCTGCCCAGTGACGGGCTGAGGGGTGTCGCCCCCATTCCCGTCACCTTACCCCTGGGTCCCCCCCTTGGGGGGACGGCTCCGGCACTTCCGTTCCGCCTGGTCCGCTGTTACCACGGACAGGTGGGTCTTGGAGGTGGTGGGAAGAGGTCTGCCTCTGGAATTCGAGCAGGCACCACCCTTCAGAGCAGTCGTCCCTCGGGGGGCTTCGGGATCCCCAGCCTCACTGGCGGCTCGTCGAGCCGACATCGCTCTCCTCCTCCAGAAGGAGGTGATAAGAGAGGTGGTGGACCTCCATCACTCCCAGGGTTTGTGTCCAGGTACTTCCTGGTTCCGAAGCGGATGCGGGGCTGGCGCCCCATTCTCGACCTACACGACCTAAACAAGTTCCTAAGGTCTCGAACCTTCAGGATGGTCACTCTGGCTCAGATAATACCATCCTTGGAGCGCGTGGTTCTGCTCTCTGGACTTGCAGGACGCAGCGTTTTCACGTCTCTATCCGTCATCTGTCTCACCAGAGATTCCTTCGCTCCGAGCGGAAGGATCCTCTTCGAGTTCCAAGCCATGCCCTTCGGCTTGTCTCCAGCTCCCAGGGTCTTCACCAAATGCATGGCAGTGGTGACAGCATTCCTGCGGCGCCGAGGGGTCCGGGTGTACCCTTACCTGGACGACTGGCTGATAGCAGCTCCTTCCAGGAAGGAGGCGGAGTGGTCCAGAGATCTGGCCCTCCAGGTCTGCTCTCAACTGGGCCTCCTTATCAACGAGGCCAAGTCGGAACTCGAGCCGAAGCAGGTGATTCTATTCATCGGGGCGCAGCTCGACTCTCTTGAGCCAGAGCGCGCTCCCGCGGACAGGGCCGAGGTTCTTTCCTCCTTTGCCCGATCATTTCTGGTTGGGCATTGCGCCCTGCCCGGACTTCCTGCGCCTCCTGGGTCTCATGGCGGCCTGCACCAGCGTGGTCCGTTGGGCCCGCCGGAACATGCGTCCCCTTCAGTGGGGACTGGCCAGCCAGTGGTCACAACGCTGCGATCCTTTGGACCAGCTTGTGTCGGTGACACAGGGGATGTGGAACGCTCTCCAGTGGTGGACCGTTCCAGATCATTTGCAGGAGGGCATCCTTCCGTCCGCCCGAGCCGACGGCTCTCTATCGACCGATGCCCTCTGATGGGTTGGGGTGCCCATCTGGGGAACATCGGGCTCATGGCCTCTGGTCCCCGGGAGTCCCGATGCCACATCAACCTGCTGGAGCTCCGAGCGGTCCGCCTAGCTCTCACCGCCTTTGCTCCGCTCCTCCGGGTCAAGTGGTCCGAGTCCAGACGGACAATACCACGACCATGTACTATCTAAACCGCCAGGGCGGACGCTACTCCATGCTTCTATGCAAGGAAGTCTCTCATTTGGTCACTCGTAAGCAGCCTGGAGGCGGATCTCCTAGCCATTCACGTGGCAGGAGCCTCCAACACCCTGGCGCGATGCCCTGAGCCGGATAGGGGCTGCATCCCACGAGTGGTCTCTCCTGCCGGAGGTAGTACATCTGTTCTCCCATTGGGGCACACCTCAGGTGGACCTGTTTGCCTCCAGGGAGAACGCGAAGCTGAGTCTGTTCCATGCCCGCGCCCCTCAGCAGGGCTCGCTGCAGGGGGATGCCTTTTCGAGGCAGTGGACCCCGGGCCTCTTTTCGCCTTTCCCCCATTTCCCTTGATCCACAAGGTGCTTCTCAAGGCGAGGAGGGACAAGGCGCAGGTGATTCTGATAGCCCCAGACTGGCCTCGCCAGTTCTGGTACCCAGATCTCCTCAGTCTCAGCTCCAGGACTCCGTGGCAGCTTCCAGCTCGCCCGGACCTGCTCTCAGTCAATCAGGGGAAGGTGTTCCATCCGGACCTTCAATCCCTGCACCTGACGGCCTGGTTCCTGAGCGGCTAGAGTTCCAGGCCTTGGGTCTTTCCGACGAGGTCCTCAATGTAGTTGAGGCGTCCCGTAAGGAGTCGACCAGAAAATGCTATGCCTTCAAATGGAAAAGGTTTTCCATTTGGTTTCAGGGCAAGGGCTTGGACCCTTCCTCCTGTTCCTTGGCAAGCATCTTGGACTATTTATGGTCCCTTTCTAGTCAAGGGCTTAGGTCGATGACCCTAAGGGTGCACCTGGCAGCCATCTCTGCTTACCGGGCGCGGGCCGGGAAGCAGCTTCAGGCGCAGGAGAAGGTGGTCTGGCGCTTTTCAAAGGCCTTGATCACATTTCCAGTGCGGGAACCCCACCTCCGTGGGATCTACTGCTGGTACTGGCAAAGCTCATGGGCAAGCCATTCGAACCTATGCACAGGTGTGCTCTCTCTCACCTGTCGTGGAAGACCGCCTTGGTGGCTATCACAGCCAGAAGGATGGGAGAGCTCCAGGCGCTTTCCATCAGTCTCCTTACCTGGTCTTCCACAGGGACAAGGTTGTCCTGCGCCCCCACCCGAAATTCCTTCCGAAGGTGGTGTCGGAGTTTCACCTTAACCAGGTGTTGACTCTGCCGGTGTTCTACCCCAATCACACCTCGGAGGCCGAATATAGGCTCCATACTCTGGACCCTAGAAGGGCGCTCGCTTATTATAAGGAGCGCACGGCTGAAATTCGGGGAGAGGTTCGCCAGCTGTTTGTCACCTACGCTGAAGCCGCATCTGGCAGACCTGCAGCCAAGCGGACGATAAGCAGGTGGGTAACCTCCTGCATAGATCTCTGCTATAAGTTGGCGGGCATGGAGCCTCCCAGAGGGATAAGAGCTCATTCTACCCGCCATACTGCTGCAACGGTGGCTGCTTCCAGGGACGTCCCTATCCAGGAAATCTGCAGGGCTGCTACCTGGAAGTCAGCAAACACCTTCATTACCCACTACCACATCGACCTTGAGTCACGCCGGGATGCTGGTTTTGGGGCCTCGGTTCTCCAGTCTCTCTTTCCCAAGTAAGTATTGGGGGTGTGCGTCTTGCCTCCCTCCTCCCGGAGAACTGCTAGAGTCTGCCAATGAGTGTGGATGAACAACATATCCAGGTCCTAAATACAGGTTACTCACCTGTAGAGGAGTTCTAGGAATGGTATATGTTGTTCATCCACACGACCCACCCGACCTCCCCGGCTTCGACGCACAACCTGAGCTTCCAGCGGGCCAGATCTGGCGTCATGGGGCGGAGCCGAGAGTTATACCACCCGGGTGGGTGGGAGGAGCAAGCTTGAAGACCTTCCAGCAAGATTTAAAGCGGCAAGGATACCTGCCAATGAGTGTGGATGAACAACATATACCATTCCTAGAACTCCTGTTACAGGTGAGTAACCTGTATTTTTTTCCCCATATTTTAAAGATTCACAACTCACCTCTCAACCAGCAGAGTCCTTTGCCAGGACCGCCCTTGGCAAACAGAATGCATCATAGTTATAATATGAGTTAACATATTAACCATAACACTATTCTGTTTGCACACAATGCAGAGGCATGTTTATGGTGCAGTGCCATGCTCGTTCACAGAGATTGCCGACAATGATCACTGTAAATGTCAAGTTTAGTAACACAGTTGAGGAGCTGCTGCACTGTAGCTCTGAAGCAAAGCTTGTCTGTTTTTAGTGTAAAATACTATAGATACAATAAAAAAAAAACATTGATCAAGAAACATGCATAGTAAATGCAAAAATCCCACACTCTGCCAAACCAAAATTAAAGGACTGCTCACCATCTGGATTTAAACAAAGTGCTTCATTTTATTGTTTAGGTGCCATGTGCCAGGCCCTGACACATTTTGGAACCATGTTCCTTTATGCTGATAAAGGAAAATAGTTCCAAAACGCATCAGGGCCTGGCACATGACACCTTATCAGTAAAATGAAGCACTTTGTTTAAATCCAGATGGTGAACAGTCCTTTAATTTTGGTTTGGCAGAGTGCGGGATTTTTTTCCTTTTGCTGTATTTTCTATTCGTGCACCTGTTTTCCATGTGCAACCTCTTTTGCCTTTTTTGTTTATACATAGTAATTGCACAGCTCAAAAATGTGAAGTGCACATACCCAGGATATTTGTACTTGAAGAAAAAACTGCATGCTGCAGACTGCAGAATCTGGTCAGCACCTAAACAGCAGTCAAAACCATAGTTCGTTTTACTTTTACCATTATTCATATCTACAGCATACTGCTCCCTTTAAAAGGACTGTCTTGTGGCTGGTCCGAAAAAAAAAGTACAGATCCGTGGGTGTTACAACGTTACCCTTTCCACATGCTGTCATTCTTCTGAGTTTAGACTGAGCTCAGCTATGCGGCTTAAGTTTTACTGAAGCTCATAGCTGGAGCCGAGGTGCAAATACAAGATGACAGCTTGTGGAAAGTGTAACTACAACACCTACGGGATCTGTATTTTTTTGGGACCAGCCAGAAGACTGTCTTATTTAAAGGGAGCAGCATGCTGTGGAATGTATTGAAAATAACAGCAAAAGTAAAATGAGCTACGATTTTGATAGCTGTTTAAACTTGGCAAAACATTTCTGTCTTCTGGAAAAAAGGTTACATTTCCTGCTGAGATCTCAGCATTGAGCATGCACTACCAATAGCAAAAGTACACCAGTGAATTGTGGGAGGTTTATGCCTGGAAACAAACATGGTGGAGGGTCATTAATTTGCATGAATCATCAACGTTTTAAAAAAATATGTTTTCAACGATGATTTAATGATGAATGCATCTGAAAAATTAGAACCGATGTGATACTACCTCCAATACTCCAATACACAAGTTACAGAATAACCTATATTTCTGACAAATTTTCATTGTACTGCTGCTTTGATGGCATCTTTTATTTATAAACAATCATTGGTGAAAGTGGAAATATTTAGGCATGGAAATGGTCACCTCAGACTTTGTAGAGAGGAATTTGTCATGTGTAGATGATGGAAGTGCTCTGTAGTACAATATTTTGTGGAGAAAGTAACACTTTCTAAGCAGTGTGGAAATGGAGTTCCTGTGCGTTAAACCCAATTTAACTTAGATATGTAGTGTATTTTGATCAAAACAATATTTAATGGTTTTTGAAAATTACCTAGCAAACTGCTGTTTGAATCTACTTAAACTGCACCAAACCTGCAAGTCATTCACCTCAATAGAAGCAGATTTTTAAAGGCGGAATCCAGTTTTGTTACTGCATCATCTCTACAGACTTTTTAGTTATCCTAGTTGGGTGTTCCTGATTTACATCCAGGTAGTACCATTTTAGAACTGCATGATGTAGATTGTGTCCATTCTCAGCTCTTCCATTGTAGTAGAATGCATCCAGGTTGTACTTGAGAATGAGGCACAATAGGGTGTGCGCTGTCATGGGATAACGGCACACCTAGGGTAGGTCGAAGCATGAGGCCAAAGGCCAAGTGCTTCTACCACCCTTGGTGTGCTGTTATCCCACCATGATGTACACCTTGGAGTGCCTTATTGTGATCATAATATGGCTATAAAAAAATTCAACATGACTTTAATGATTAAACAATAAACAGATGCAAAAAAATCTGAAGCTTTAACTTTATTGCAGATTTGGCCATGACATTGAGATAACGTAGTCCCTTACAGAATTAGTCTGTATCACTTCACATTGTTTGCATTTCCTTTTGTTTTGCAGTAACAAAATATGCAACAGAAGCAAAAAGTCTGAAGGCTTAACTGTGTTGCAATTAAATTTAGCCATATCATATAGAGATACTGTAGTCCCTTGTCATGCCTTGGACTGCCTTTTTTATTTGTTTTTACACATTAAAAAGAAGCAGACAAAAAACTGAATGTCTAACTGCATTGTAACAAAACGTAAACATGTTTAACTACATTTACTGTACTCCCTTGTAGAGCTACCCTGCATCATTTGTTTATTTATTACATTTTAATGTTAGGTATAACAAATCACGATTTAGTTGCTTTACAGTACTTATGCTGATGGACGGTTGGAGGAAAATAACACCAAGCTCCTGGACACAAGCAGGTTGACTGTTTCCTGTTAGAACTGATTAATATTGTTTCACCAAACCAGCCAAAGTCACATCTGTGGGCCAAACCCTTTCCACCCTGAAAATTTCAGATCAAAATTCCAAACCGTCTGGGTGCTAGATGATGACCAGCAAATAAATTGTGATTTTTTTTTTTTAAACTTTTTTCACCATCTGGATCTCGGAATCTGCATAGCTAACTAGAACTGAACGTACCATGTCAAAAGATCTATCCCTCAGGACTGTGCTTGCGAAATTTCTTGCAAATCCATTGAACAGTTGGGAAGATATTAAAGTGCAAAGTATCCAAGAAGGCGATTTAAGCTACTTGGGTTTGAATTCAAGAGATGGATTGTTAACTATGTATGGAATAGAAGAATTCAAATCTCTGCTTAATTCTACTGGCAGAATGTTCACCCCCACTATCACACAACAGAAGGCCTCAAGGTGGAACCAGGGCTTTTGTTTTATCTGTAATAGGTTAAATAACGCAGATTTCCCTAGTAAGCAGGTGAGGATAGGAAGGTGATTTTTTTCATGGTCAGCAACGAAACACCATAAATTAAAATTGTAAGTACTGTAGTACTTCATTTTTTAAGGTGTGTGTGTGTAGGATTATGAGGGCAAATAACATTTAATTATTATGTTTTTAAATTTAAGGCAGTTTTGTTTTTAGGGCCTAGTTGAAGGTTTTTAGTGAGTAAAGGTGATAGCCACTTTTGTGATGGCAGTCAGGTATGTGTTTTGGTACAGTTGATTTCATATGTAAAGAGGCTACTGGGCCTTCCTCCAGTGCTGTTGTGGTGGAACAATAGCACTGGGTTCCAAGCTTTTCAGCCAAACAGATTACTGAATTTTTTTGAGCCAAATTATAATATGGAATCTTGTGTGGTTGAAAGGGACAGAAACTACATTATACAGTTCTAAAATGGTACTTAACACCAGAATGTACTGTAAATAAAAAAAAAAATACTCACTGAGGTTACTAAAAGGCTAGTATAAATGGAACAATGACAGAATTGGAACCATTATTAAAAACAAAAGCATCTACTACGAAAAATGACCTCCATGTTCAGTGCAGTTCTTTAAATCCACTTCATGCGTAAACAATATTCTGCTTGACATATTTGCTGTGTGGGAATTTATTTTTAACAGTTAATGTAACAAAATAATGAATGAACTTTATTTTGCAATATATTATAGGGTTGTCGGAAAAACAAGCAAAGGTAATATTAAACTCGTCATCACTTTTGGAACTTTCCTGTATCTTCAATATTCCTGATAAAAAGAATCCCATTAATGTGATTTGGAAGAAGGAAGACAATGAGCTTGAACAGAAGGAAACTGTTACACCTGATAATACAGGAAATGCAACGTCAACTTTGAAGTGAGTATCTTTTTGTGTATTCTTTCATTTTTCAGCGTTGATTTGGATGTTCTATTGTTTACATTTGTTTTCTAAATTGTTACTTGGAACTGTTATCTAATCCTTTATAACAAAACTTAAACATTCAGTTATCTCCGCTTGTCTTTACCCTTCTAAGATTAGCCTGTGTGGCTGTTATCTTCCCCATTTACAATCATCACTGATAACTGTATTCTAGATTGTGGTGGCTTTCCCTAGAAATGTGGAGAGGGGGATCGTGCATGGTACCCATCGCACTAAGATGCCTAAGGGCTCGATTTTCAAAGGTCAGAATTGGTGCAAGGGGTTTGTATCAAGCAGCTCTTTGCACTACACCTTGTGCCAGTCCTGATTTTTGAATACAGCCTGCACCACCCATGTGACTGCCTGTGCCAACTGGGCTTGCACCATCACTGCGATGGCAGCACCGGTGCACATGGTATACAGGGCTTGTGCCAGGGCAGGGCTGCAGTTTCCCCTACATTGGCATTTTGCAAGCCCCACCAAGGGGGTGCATGGACCCAGCAGTTAGACCAGCCCGGAGCTGGTCTTAACAGCCTGTGCACCATCCACGGCACTGGTGCGGCATTGAAGTTGAGTCCTCGTGCCCACCAAGGATGGACCAAAGAGGCAACCTCCATCCTGCCACAAGATGCAGGGATGGTGTTACACCACTGCAGGTCCAGGACAGGTGCCCCTGTCACCTTGGTTCCTACCAGGTATTCCCTTGCTACCATGCCTGGCCATAATGGTGCTGTGTGTGGTACCCCACAATGTCTTGCAGCCATATGCTGCTCCCCCTTAAACTCCCAGCCATACTCTGTCCCTCGGTCATTCCTGTGGCTTTCCTGCATGTCCCAGTACTGGTGGTGTCTCCCCCAACGGTGTCCGGCAGCCACCGCATGCATGAACACCAGCATTGGTCTCCATGCTGCAGGGCCATCCTGCAGCTTGCAGCAATGCTCTCCCATGAACCTTCTGTGTGGCACAGGGGCGCTGGTGCACCAGCCTGTGGGACTTTGATGCTGGGACCCCACCTTTACTTAAATCAAGTGCTGGGACCCTCGCACACCGGCGATCAATGTAAGCTGCTGTTTGCCACAGCTTGTGTCAATCTATGGGTCCCTTTGAAAATTGAGCCCTAAGACTGTCTCTGATTATTGTTCCTCTTTCTTTATGCATAACCCTCCCTCTGCTTACTCCTGTCATCATTCAATTTCCCACTCCTTTCTTAATTCCAGAGGTCACATGTCAGCTAGACAAGCAAAATCCACCTGGAGACTCCTTCCTCTGGAGCTCACACCTCTCCTTTTCCTGCTGATGTGTCTGGTTAAGCCCAGATCAGAATCACAAAAAAGTCAACAACATTCACCAACAATGTATGATAATTCACTTTATTAGGACAAAAAGACTTATAGCTCAAGAGTATCAGTAGCCCAAACAAAAGCTGTGTTTACATGGCTGCTCTTTTTTCATTCTTGGGCAGTACCAATGCTTCCTCAACCTCCCATGCAATTCTGCTCATTGATTACATGGCCCCTTCTCGGCACCCTTGCAAGCAGTGCTGGAGAGGGGCAGGAGGATGATGGAACCATCCACTCTGTACTGGAGCAAGCGGTGCTGCCTGTCCACATGGCTTCTTACATTGCTCACTACAGAACACATCCCCAGCTATACAGTGGTTCTGGAGAGGAGCAAAGAACAGCTTACTGTGACCAAGTAAGTGTTCACATGGCCACATTTGCCCTGCAACAGCCCAAGTGGTCATTAGTTGTGGTATAATTATGGCCATGAAAACTTACCCAAAGAGAACAGTGAGAGTCTTGCAAAATGGTTTCCAGGACTCTGTGTTCTCTTTGTTTTGACTACACACATTCTGACTTGTAAGTCTTTTTACCTAAAGTACTGTAAATGATCATATATTTGTATAGTGGATGGAGCCAGTTCTGGTGATTTTGAGAGCATGATCATCCATTTTGGTTGCTTGTCCACCCTTGATGGCAACTGACCACTGACTTGCTTTGGTTTTATCACATGACGATGGCTAATTATCATCCACACAGCTATGTGTGCCTCATACGGTCTGTCCACCTGCTCTGTAGAACCAGGAGCACTGCCTGGCTGTTTGTCATAATGTATTGAATCATTCAGCTTTTTATATTTAGCACTTTACATTCTGTATCAACTGTTCAACATGTATTGTATAATTATTATTGTACCTGTATCAACTAAATCGGCTGTATTTTTTTTGAGTATATCATATGCCCGCTTCCCCAGGACACTGAGAACGGAGCTACTTGCAGGCCAGCATCTTTCCTGGATGGCAACATTTCAGATAAATCTGCTGATTAACTAAATTGAAGCAGATAGTAAATTCAGGTTTATTGATTACTAGTCTGTAATTATTCTTCCACAAAGATTAATGTGGGAATTTTACTGAAAAAAAAGAAAACTAATCTGAAAGTGATGTGCCAAAAAATTAAGGAACTGTATAGAGGATAATGACCAGGAACCAGAGGTTAATTATGATACATTCGGCTCAAGTGGCTGCCAGGATAACCAAATAAATATCGAGAGTGCAGCCTGAGATGTTTACAGTTGTCCTGGCAACCATGAGAGCTGGTTAAATTTGTGGTTAACCACCCATTCCAAGTCATTGTGTTTTATAGTGTATGGACACACCATTTCTACCAATAACAACATGGAACATCAAACGTACCAACAAGACAGCAGGAAAGGTGGCAGGAAACAGCAGGTGATGCTGCTGGAGGCTTGGTTTTTGTTTGCTGGTTCCCCTTTCATTGAGCAATGGTGGCCAGAGTCTGAAGCCATTTGTCTGCGGGGTCCAGGTGACAGCGGTCACAGTCGGTGCCCAATGGCCTCTTGAAATGGGGTTCTAGTGACAGAAGCAATGGCGAATCTCTCTAGCGAACACCCAGAAAGTTCTGCACCTCAGGCGTCTTACATAGTTATGAGCCACTACCTCCAAATGCATGCATGCACAGATCAGCTCCAGTTGTAATCTCATTGATCTGATGCACTCAAGCAAAGTTTATAAGAATATGATGTCAGAACAGTGGGATTACAAGATTAAAAAAAAGGTAGCAGAGGGTGAGTAATAAGGGCTCCCAATACATTGTTTCTTTGTTAATGAGGTAAGCATTGGGCTTAACAGCATGCTTACAAGAATAACTCCGGCCAAAGGCAACAGAGAGTAACATGATCAGACAAACAGCAGGAATACATGGTGTGGGAACAGATTGCGCAAAGTCAATTAAATCATGCTACAGATCAAGAAAAGATGCTTAGTTCAAAGAGAACAATTAAATACAGGAACAGATAAAAGGAATACCAGGAGAGGGATTATAAAGTTAAGAAGGGACAGGGGGACTGTACAGAGGAGGATCAGGAGAAGGCAAATACCATTAACAAATACTTTTGTTCAGTGTTCACAAAGGAATGAGAAGGGAAGGTGCCACACAAAAGCGCCCAGGAGCATTTGAGTAAGGGAGGTAGACACTACCTTTTTCAGAGAAGAAAGTCCTGGAAGGACTAGCAAATCTGAAAATGAACAAAGAATAGGGCCAGATTGAGCGCATCCAAAGATATTGAGGGAGCTCTTGGGAGTACTGGCTGCACCTCTGGTGATCCTATTTAATGACAATGGAAACAGGAGTGGTTCCTTAAGACTGGAGGAGGGCAGATGTAGTCCCGCTTCACAAAAGTGGTAGCAGGGAGGCGGCTGGCAACTATAGGCCAGACAGCCTGACTTTGGTAGTGGTAAAGTTAATGGAGACACTGCTGAAGGAAAGGATTAAAGAGTATCCTGCATTTTGACAGATTACTAGACTTAAGACAGCAAGAATTCATGGGGGGAGGTCATGTCGAACAAAACTGGAAGATTTATTTGAGTGAAGAGGAAATAGGGCAGGTGGAGCAGTGTACGTGGTCTACGTAGAAATCAGTAAGGCTTTCAACACTGTTCCACATAGACTTTTGAGGAAACTGAGCAGCTTAGGGGTGGGTCCAAAGATGATAAACTGGGTATGAAATTGTTTAAGGGCTAGACAATAGAGGATGGTGGTAAATGGAGGTCACTCCAATGAAGGGAGGGTAACCAGCAGGGTGCCTCAGTGCTCAGTACTCGAACTGATCCTCTTTAATGCCTTTAGAAGTGACATTGCAGATGAGTTGGAAGGGAAGGTCTGCTTATTCGCAGATGACGCCAAAATCTGCAATAGGGTGGACACTCAAGGGGAGTGGGAGACAGAATGCATAGAGACCTGAGAAAATTCGGAGTGGATGGGTATAGCAGCTAGGTTTCATACGAGACAGTGCAAAATCATACACTTGGGGCATAGAAACCCAGAGGCAGGGTACAGAAAGGGAGGAGAGTTAGTAATGATCACCAAACAGAAAAGATCTGGGGTGATTATATCTGTGTTCTGAAGGTGGCAAGGCACTGTGACAGGGCAGTTGGAAGGGCTAGGGGAATACTGGGGTGCATAGGAAGGGATATCACCAGCAGAAAGAGGGAGCTGGTGTTGCTCCATATAGATCACTTTTGAGGCACCACCTTGAGAACTGTTTGCAGCTGTTAAGGCCACATCTCCAGAAGGAAATAAAGTAGAGGCTATCCAGAGGAGGGCAGTTTAAAATGGTACAAGGAATGCATCAGATGCTCTACAAGGAGAGACTAAAGGACTTCAGTAGGTACACCCTGGAAGAGAGGGGAATATGATGGAGACCTTTGAATACCTCATGGGAGTAAATAAGGTACAGGAGGGGAGTATTTTTCAGAAAAAAAGAAGCACAAGAACAAGGGGACTTGCAATAAAGCTGAAGGGTGGTAAATTCAGGAGAGATGTGAGGAAGTACTTAGAAACGGTGGATTCCTGGAACAGTCTTCCAGCGTAGGTCATGGGGGGGTGAAAACAGTGGTGTGGGGAGGGGGGGGGGACCAGAGATCAAGTAAGGTCTGTGGTGACACTATAAAAAGGGAAAAATGGTAAACTGGGTAGACCAAAGTGGTCCTTATCTGCTATCAACTTCTATGTGTCTATGCTTCTGTGATAAAATGATTTATCCATTAGATACATCCTAAATTTGTTTATAAAATATGAGTGATTTGGAGCATGATGTAATGTGTTGGGTACACCAGTTCAATGTTTTGAAGTAAGATGGGGAAAAAGCTCTTTGCCCTACAGTGGAGGAGATGGGAGCTACAGAAAGCAGGTGATGGTGGAATAACCTCAGATTTCTAGCATAATGGCCCGCATGCGTTAAGGGGAAGGGTTCTTAGTGCCACTGATTCATGGTGCGTAGGCAAAACTAAATCTAAATGCCATGAACTTGGGGTCCCGCAGACTCTTGAGCACATTCATGGAAGGGACATGTGTCACTTCCGCAACAGATTCCCCGTCCGTTCTCACAGCTGTGTACACAGTCTCTGTGGGGGCATGTCTGGGGTGTACCAACACTCTGCACCTTTCACAACAGCATGGAGTGTCTGGCAAGGGAGGTGCAGGATATGGCAGCTGGGATCTTGCCATATCCTCTGCATGCCCCCCACAGAAGTAATCCTCCAGCTGCGGTGGGAAGTGCACTTGCAATGTTGTGCTGCTCCGGCCCTTTGGTCAGCAAGGGAGACCTGGGAGCAGCTTATCTGCCACTCACCAGTTCCATTCCATCTTATGGGACTCCCCCCATCCCAGAATACCCTGCTTGCATGTGATCCACTATAGGACCCAGGTTAAGATTGGATGCACACCTGTGTCCTCCGATCTACCCCCCCCCCCAACACACACACCAGTGCACTGTGGAGGCAGAACCACAGACAGGCATCCTGTGGTGGTGCGTGTTAGTGTATGCCATGCCCTGTGTGCCTGTTCATGGGTGCGGACCTGCACAACTAAGGTATGCGTCTCTTACATGTACCCTGCACTGCTTGGTGCATAAGCACCATTGTTTGGGTGGCAGTGTTTTGGATAGTGGTAAGTAACCTGGGATCCTGATTGGTTGTTCAGTAAACAAACCTAGAGAGAAAGCTGTCTGATTAGTGGGGGAAGCCACCCCAGCTTCATATAATAGCGGTAATGGTGTTGGCTGTAGTTAATGAAGAGATCAAAGAGGCAGATGTTATTTGTAAACAGCATCAAGTTGCTCAGACCTCAGAAACCACAAGGTCAGCTCAGGCAGTAAGTTGCACCAGGCCTACTTTGGCTGGCAAAGGCCCATCAACATCGGGGCTGCAGACACCCTTCTCAATGATGCAAGGCACCTCTGCAGTACAGACCACCATCGATGTGCAGACTGTGCTCTTTTCCTTTACAGAGTTACTACAGCACCTTATACCTCTTTCTTCTACACCAGGTGAAACTGGGCTTATCAAACCAGCCCCAGTGCCGACGCCTGCTAAGTCGATTTGCCCAGCGCATTCCAGGGCGTTGCCATCCTCTTTCTTCCCTTGGAGTTGGACCTTTTTGTGTCCCCACTCAACGCAAAACTGCCACATTTCTGCTCGCTCATTCCAGGGCCTGGAGTTTTCTGGTGAGACGTGTTGTCCCTCTCTTGGAAAGTGAGGTTTCGTTATGCCTTTCTTTCCTTTCCTCTGATTCAGAGGGTGCTAATCAAGTTCCAGATGGAGGGAGGTACTCTAATTCTTGTGGCTAACTTTTGGCCTTGTCAGATCTGGCTTCCCTTGCTGCATCAGTTAGCAGTGGAACTCCCAGTACCCCTGCCCCTGTGCAAGGGCTTGCTGTCACAGGAACAGGGTACCCTGGTCCATCTGGACCTGAAGTTACTCCATCTTTATGTCTGGCTCCTGAAGACATAGCCACTGCAAGAGCTTGTGTCCCCAAATGTTGCTGAAGTACTGGTGACTGCCAGGAAACCTTATACCAGGGCCACCTACTCCATGAAGTGGAAGCAGTTTGCTTTGTGGGCCACTTCTCATCACTCGGATCCCTTCACTTGCCTAGCAAATCAGATTCTGGAATATTTATTATCCTTGTTAGATGGAGAACTGCAATACTCTTCTATCAAAGTGTGCTTGGCTGCTATTTCAGCTTTCCATTTGCCTACTTATTGCCATATGGTAGCAGAGCTAGAGGTGGCCTGTACATTTATAAGAAGACATTCTGCACCTGAAGCCTCCCATTCACAATCCAGTCCCAGCTTGGGACCTGAATTTCATCCTAGAGAAACTCACTTTGGCTCTTTTTGAGCCAGCCTTGACTTGTGGCTCATAGTAGACTAGCCAAAATGTTATTTGACTTCTGACCGCATTGTTTGTTAAAAGCAGGTATCCATGCTAGATCAATTACACATAGGATTAGGAAAAAATGTGAGTGGGTGCCATCCTCGATTTTGACTTTGAAGGTCATTTTGAAGGTCGCAAAGGTCAAGTGGGGTAAAAATGGGTATTTTCTGAATTTCATGTACTGTAGATTGACATCTATTTCGCTGTATCTTTCTGAAAAACTAACCTTATCACTTAGATGTATAATCTATGTGCTATCAACAGTTAAATGTTAAATTTACACAGGAATGTATAGCAAAATTGAACACAAAAGTGTTTTTCTCAAAATGTAGTTGTACAAGTTGTAGTGTTACATATCTTTGCAATGAACCTTTATAGCTTTCTGAGTGCCTATGTTCATCACACTGTAATTGCAGTATGTATTTTATCTTTTTGCCATGTATGGGGGTCTATTAGCCAGTTGTATTACAGTAATTACAGTATGGAGGTCTATTGACCGGCTGGCTGGCTGGATTGCAGCAGTTAGTTGCGTCACAGTCACAGGTGGTAGTGTACTTCAAGCCATTCCTGAAACAGGTGCATCTAGCTGTGCTGCACTTTGATTTGCACCAACAGGTCAGTATTTGTAGATGGGCATCTGGAACAGGGGGCAATTTTGTCCAGACAACTTGTAGGAAAGCTGACTCTTCTAGGCAGAGGTGTTGGCAGGAAACATGACCTCTATCAGCTCTTGGTCTGCCTGTAGCCATATTGTTACCTGGTAGTTGGCAGATGAAATGTGAAGTTCTAGGGCATCTCTTGGTGGGGGTAACACCTCTGGACCCTTCTTGACCTTGGCAAAGAGCTGTAGCCTAGCATGGTCAATTGCTGGCACCTCAGGAGGGCTGTACAGGTGATGCACAAACTTCTCAGTTTCATCGAAAGCTCCATCATGACCAGTTCCACTGTCAATGAAGGGTTGTTTCTCAAACATTTTCCAGCATGGCTTCTTCTTATGGCCACTGATGGATGAAGTTATGTCTCAGGCTGTTAGTGTATGGAAGCTGAGCAGGTTGTCTTTCACAGGCTGTCCAAGCCTATGGCATGTACTGGGTAGCATCTTCATTTCCTGGCTCTTCTAGAGATCATCCATGTTTCGGCTGTTTTTGTAGACAGAAAGTGCACCAGCAGAAGCATGACTTCTGTATCTCTAGAGATTTGCAGCCTGTGTTGACTGCCTTGCATGCAGGCAGTATCAGCCTGGTGTTAGTCTCTTCATGGTTTCCACCAAGGCTGATACTGTCTCTCCTGGTTGATCTTGTATCTGTAGGATCAGCGAATATGCCTCCTGTTCTCAAGTAATCTTTATTTGTTCGACTTTCCAGTCAATGCAAAAATTAGAAAAAAAAGTGTTTAAAAATTACATCAATTTTATAAATACATAGTATGTTAAAATTATATTTAATACATGCAGTAAATATCTGTGAACTAAATTTATATAAAAATGCAGTCAGCATTTCCAGTAGTATATTCTTACATTGATTGTCAAGTTTTCCCATGGTCACTACATGTTAGACAGTCATACTTCCTTTTTTTGTGTAATGATATCCTTTTATCAATTTAAACAGCAGTTTTTGTAAATTTTTTTAAAAACCAATTTTTATGTAATCCATCATATCTTTTGCTATACATTCCAGAAGAGGATTCATTAATATTCTTGTAACATCCAATTCAGAGAGTGAATTAGTTAGAAAATATTATGTATGAATTGTATAATACATCTTGCTATATTTAGGACAGTGACATAGAACATGTATTAAAGTTTCTGGTTCTTTTTGACCACAGTCAAAATGTATGTTCTCAATTATAGTCCTATCTTTTTTATATAGATATTTTAGAAATTTGGATGGATAAAGGTCTAACCTGAATTTTGTAAAAAAAAAAAAATATTCTGTCGTTATTTTCTGTTATAAATTTGAGGTAAGGTTCTAGAACATGATTTATTTTATTATGGGTATACCAATGATGTAATTTTAATTGTCTAATTCTGGACATATCTTCATCAAATGAAAGTTGAATTAGTTTACTTTTAATTACCCTATTATAATTTTGTGATATGATAATACCTTTTTGTTGGTCTTTCCAAAGATGATGCTTTTCAGAAAGTCTACAACGTGGGCCAGCCACAGGGAGGAAGAACCCTTGTTTAGCCATCTGGCCTTTTCATTTAGACATTTGTATAATATTCTGGTTTTATCCAACCTAGAAACCCTTATCCAATATCTTATTTTGGTCAGAATTGCTAAATATTTAATCTGCGTTTTGCCCAGCTCTGCTCGTACTATTTGGGCTGGGATAGATCTAGGTAGATGTAAAATGGCCGTATATACAGTAAATCTGTAAAAGGTCTGGCTAGATTTGCAAAGAATTTATCATACCATATTTCTACTGCGTATAGTGCTATTGGGTTCATTTTCCTCTCAGCTGCTCATAGCACCGCCAGGATAGTATTTCCTCTGAACTTTGCATTAAATCTTAAAAGAGCTGATTTGCTTTGATAGTTTACATTGTACATATGAGGGCCGTTTAGTGTTTTTTTCCATCAGATGAAATATGAATACCCAAGTACAGTATATGTACCATGATACTGGTTTCAAAGGAATATTGTTTATATGTTTTTTTTTATTATTTATATATTGAGATCTTGGATTACACCCGTGAGCGGTTGCTCATTTATGGGTTCCACATCAGTTACAAGGACAAATGTACATCAAAACAGTAGTACATGTTTTAGACACGGTAAGAGTAAGATACAATAATATGCCACGTATATTTTATTTTGTGTTTGCCCATAACTAATATTTGTGTTTTATTAGTATTTACTGTGAGTTTATTCTGAGAACAGTAAACTTGTAAAACCTTTAACTGCCTACCCAGTCCTATAGGTGACAGAGATCAAGGCCAAATCATCAGCGTATATAAGTACTGGGACTAAAGTTCCATCTATATAAGGAGAATCGGTGGACACTGGAATTAAGAGACCTGGAAGGTCTTTTGTATAAAGATTAGATAGTAAGGGTGCAAGTAAACAGCCCTGTTTAACTCCCTGGTTAGAAGGAAAAGATCTTGTTAAATTGCCATCTAAGTCCTATCTAAATTGTGATCCTGTTTTTAGAATATGGGCTGATTATTAATCTTAAACTTATTTGATTAATATCAAGATCCAATAGTTTGCTCCATAGAATATTTCTGTCTATTCTGTCAAATGCAGTCTGAAAATCAACAAATGTAATATAGACTGGAATATGCTTTTTTTTATATATTTTTCCATTATATGACTTTATATAAAACATTGATATTACTGCTGATTTGTTTTGATCTAAACCCAGCCTGATAAATGGTTATTATATTATTTTGCATTGTTTAGCTATCTAATCTTGCAAGAATTACTCTAGAGAAACTTGTTTCTAGGAGTGTGGATATGTTGTTCATCCACACTTCTTGGCATGCCCCTTTCCCCTTTAAATCTTGTCAGAAGTCTTCAAGCTGGCTCCTCCCACCCACCCGGGTGGTATATACCTCGGCTCTGCCCCAAGATGCCAGATCTTCCTTTCTGCTGGAAGATGCAGGTTCCCTCATGCCCTTGCAGCAATTCGTAGGCCCTGGATTTAAAATGTCTATTTACCGAAGTTACTTTTAAAATTTGTTCGAGTTAGTGATTGCGATTCAACCGCATCGGACATGGAGGAAAAATTTTCCCCCAGATTTTACTGGTGCCCCTGTGGCCAGAAGATGTTGCGCACTGATCCCCACCTATTGAGCGTTTACTGCCTAGGTGCTGGACATGAC
Organism: Neoceratodus forsteri; assembly: GCA_016271365.2. Lineage (NCBI taxonomy): Eukaryota > Metazoa > Chordata > Ceratodontiformes > Ceratodontidae > Neoceratodus > Neoceratodus forsteri. Next base: position 755,483,467 of record CM057449.1, on the reverse strand, counting down.
ACCTCGACATGCACCTTTTTCTTGGTCTTCCATCCCAATGTCCTGGATGACCACATGGTGCGTTTGAAGCTGGGGAGACCGGAGAAAAGGAACCTGCTGGTGAATCAGAGGAGGTAAGGTGGGTGGTTTCTGCGGCCATGGGATCCACTGAGCAGCTGGAACAAATGAAGGCATTTGAGGAGGAAGCAGCTCAAGCTTTGGCCACTCAAAGCTTCTTCATTTCACTGAACCTTGGCTCCACTTTTTCGGGCTCCTTTAAGGAGTTGTGCCAGTCTATCCCCACCCGAGGTGAGGCGCCCTCAGGCTTGCACTCCTTCCACTCTCGGAAGTGAGACAAGGACCAACAAAGACATTCGTGGGACCGAGAAAGGTCCGAATCCCGGGAACCTGTTCTCTTGACTTCGGTCGAGATCGCATCCTCAGGTGTCGGCTTTACGGACCTTTCATCTGGCCAGGGGACCGACGAAGTGGTCGACGAGGTGGGAATTGTCCTCGATCCTATCAACCCTTTATCGCCGGCTCATCCCGATGAATCCTTGGAGAGGACCCCTGTCCTCGTTTTTACTGATGAGGAGACCCAGCCTGCTGGCATCCCCATCAAGGAACCGGTTCCGGACCCTTGGGTATCACCGATTACAGTGTCTCCCGATCGACCGAGGTGGCCTTCTCGATCGAGGTCTAGAACCCCCTCGGCCGAATGACCGAGGAAGAGCCATAAGCGCTCTAAAAAGAGGCGACAGCCACAGATCATCCTCATCCTCCTCTGACGAGGAGAGGCTACAACAGAAACTCCGTCGACGCTATGAGGACCTCATGTGGCAGCAGCTCATTTTGACTGGGCAAAAGCTGGCTCTGCCATCCACCCCGGCCATCACTTGGCTTTCACCTCCCAGGTTGAAGCTGACCCCTTCAGAACCGACTCCCTCGGTTCACCCACCCGCGGGGCCGGCCCATGTTCCGGTTTGGCCCAAACCAGTTTCTCCACCAATTCAGGTGGAACCACCATCTAAGCAGCCTTGGGGAGGGATGTCCTCGAAAGAGGACCAACCATACGCCAGGCTTCCCTGGCACCTGTCTATTATGGTCACCCCAAATCGCCCTCGGCATATTGAAGGTGACATAGGCAGTAAACCGCTCTATCCCGACTCTTCGGACTCGGACGTCACAGGACTGCACTCACATCCCGGGGATGATGAGTCATCCGTGGCAGGGTTGGAGGTAGGTCCTTCCTCCTTCCAGGGCATCCTCCACCTCATCTCCAACTCTACCGGTATGCCCCTGGAGTCTATCCAGAAAAGGCAGAGTACCCTCTCACCGATATCCTCAAGAGAGGGGACACCCCAACTGAGGCCTTTCCAGTAGCCGAGGCTATAGTGGGCCCAGCTCTTGAACTTTGGCAGTGTCCTGCTTCCTGCCCAGCACCATCTGCCCGCATGACCCGAAAGTATGCGGTGCCCGCGGTGTCCCTTGCAGGGTTCACAGAGCACCCTTCGGCCGAGAGCCTGGTGACCGCCTCTGTGTTCAGGTGTACTGGAAGTTCAGCCGACACTGACTGACCCCCGGACAAGGAGTCCAAGTATATGGACCACTCTGCCCGTAAGGTCTATGCGGCCTCTTCTTTGGGCCTTCGTCAGGCCAGCTCAGCTGTTATGGCACACTTTTCTCATGCCCTTCTTGGGTCATTAGACAAGGTCTTCCCTCATCTCCCAGCAGACATGCAAACCGTGGTCAAGCAAGTCCTTGACCTGAGCCATGCTGTCACGAAACAGCAGCTCCAGACAGCCTTGGACGAAGGAGATTCTTGTGCCTGCTCATTAGCAGCCGCAATGGCCACTCACCGCAGGGCATGGCTGAGGCTTTCCTCCTTCCTGGCGGACACCCAGCACAAGCTTGCTGATGTGCCCTTCCCAGGCACCGACTTGTTCAGTCCAGGAGTGGCTGGTCACCTTCAGTGTATAGAGCAGTCCAGTGCCACCTTGGATGCTACTTCTGCTAAGGGTTCTTCGGGCAAGAACCAGCAGAAGAAAAAGAAGCCATTTCAGCATTCTTCCCCTACTGTCAGGCAGCCGTCCTACAAAGGAGATCAGCAGCAACAACAGCAGGCTCAAGCTTGGCACCCCCGGCCCAAGCAGGGCCCTCTTCCAAGCCTGCTCAGTGACGGGTCGGGGGTTGCCACCCCCATTCCCGTCACGCCAACTCTGGGTCCTCCCGTTGGGGGCCAGCTCCACCATTTTCTTTCCCCCAGTCCGATGTCACTTCGTACAGGTGGGTTGTCGAAGTGGTTGGTCAGGGACTACCTCTAGAGTTCGAGCAGTACCCTCCCAGCCAAGCCCATACCCCTTGGGAGGAAAGGATCTCCGCTTGCACCCAGTCGGCTCCAATAGACCCAGGCTTTGTTTACAGGTACTTTATGGTGCCCAAGCAGACGGGGGGTTGGCGCCCCATCTTAGATCTCCACGACTTGAATCAGTATGTCAGGTCCCTCACCTTCTGGATGGTAACTCCGAACCAGATCATGCCATCCTGGAGCGCAACATGTGGTTCTGTTCTCTGGATCTACAGGACACGTTTTTTCACGTCCCTATCCGTCCGTCCCACCAGCGGTTTATTTATTTTATTTAGTTAAACATCAGTTTAGAAACCTTTGAGCCAGAGGCTCATTTACAAAGGTACCTCGTCACAAAGAGGACATCAGAACAGTAGTACAAGGGACACAGTACTTACAAACAAAAGTTACAGTTCAATTACAATTTTGTTACAATAGAATACAATCTCCATGAAGCAAGACAAAAGGTGCAAAACTTATGGTCGGGGGAGAGCTGGTGGGAGTAGAAGGGAGGGAGATAGTGGAGGAGGAATTAGTAGGGAAAGGAAGGGGGGGAGCCGCTCAGTGAGCATTGTCAAACAGAGTATATATATATATATTTTTTTTTTTTTTTTTTTTTTCACTAGGCTAGTGGCAGTTGCATTTGCAAGAGCTAAGCAGGAAGTTTCTGAGCCTGGGCTTAAAGCAAGCTAAGGTTAGTGAGTTTGAGACACTGGCAGGGAGGGAGTTATACCAGTGGGGCGCCGCGGTGAGATGTCCACTTCAAGTTCAGAGGGACCCTGTCACAGTTCCGAGCCATGCCGTTCAGCCTGTCATCAGCCCTCTGGTCTTCACCAAATGCATAGCAGTGGTGGCGGCTCACTGGGCGTCGAGGAGCCCGAATTTACCCTTATCTCGACGACTGGCTCTTGGCAGGTTCCTCCCTTCAGTAGGTGGAGAGGTCCAGGGATCTGGCCCTCGAAACCTGCTCCCAACTAGGCCTCCTGATCAACGAGGCCAAGTCAGAACTCATGCCTTCTCAGGTGATGGGCTTCATCGGGGCAGAGCTGTACTCCCAGTGGACAGGGCGGAGGTTCTCTCCTCCTTTGCCCGATCATTTCTAGTTGGGCACTTGCGCCCTGCCCGGGACTTTCTGCGCCTTCTGGGTTACATGGCGGTGTGCACCTCAGTGGTCCATTGGGCCAGGTGGCACATGCACCCCCCTCCAGTGGGAGCTGGCTGCTCAGTGTACTCAGCACCGTGGTCATTTTGGCCAGCTTATCACTGTAACCCAGAAGATATGGGACGCTCTGCAGTGGTGGACTGCCTCAGAATGGTTGCAGGAAGAGATCCTGTTTGTCCACCCCGAGCTGACGGTCGTCCTTATGACTGATGCCTCTCTCATGGGCCCCGGAGAGCCCACATGGAGGTCAACAGAGCCCACGGGTTCTGGACCCCCGAGGAGACCCGATGCCACATCAACCTGTTGGAGCTCAGAGCAGTCAGACTGGCGTTGTCAGCTTTCACTCCTCAGCTCCGGGGTCAAGTGGTTCAAGTCCAGATGGACAATACCACGACCATGTACTACCTCAACAAACAGGGCGGCATGCACTCCTGTCTGCTGTGCAAGGAGGCGCTCCGCATCTGGACCCTCGTATGCCGGTTGGAGACTGATCTCCTAGCCATCCGTGTGGCAGGAGCCTCGAGCCAGATGGCGGATGCTCTCAGCCGCATAGGCCAGACATCCCATGAGTGGTCTCTCCATCCAGAGCTGGCTTGCAACCTGTTCTCCCATTGGGGCAAACTGATGATGGACCTGTTTGCCTCCAGGGAAAACACCTACCTGAGGCTGTTTCATGCCTGCCCCCATCAGCAGGGCTTGATGTAGGGGGATGCCTTCTCAAGGCCGTGGACCCCAGGCCTCCTCTGTGCCTTCCCTCCATTTCCCTTGATCCACAAGGTGTTACTCAGGGTGAAGAGGGACAAGGTGAAGGTGATTCTGGTAGCCCCAGACTGGCCGCACCAGTTCTGGTATCCAGATCTCCTCAGCCTCAGCTGCAGGCCCCGGGAGCAGCTTTTTACATGCTCGGACCTGATATCTCTCAATCAGGGGAAGGTCCTTCATCCGGAACTTCAATCCTTGCACCTCACGACCTGGTACCTGAGCGGCTAGAGTTCCAGGCTTTGGATCTTTCCGACTATGTCTACACGGTAGTGGAGGCATCTCATAAGGAATCGACCAGGAAATGTTATGCCTTCAAATGGAAAAGGTTTTCCATTTGGTGCCAGGATAAGAGTCTGGACCCCTTATCCTGCCCTGTGGCTAACATTCTCGACTATCTTTGGTCTCTTTCCAAAGAGGGTCTAAGGTCATCGACCCTTAGAGTGCACCTGGTAGCCATCTCTGCTTACCGGGCATAGGCCGGTCAGTCGACGTTGGCACAGGAGACAGTGGTTGGGTGCTTTTTCAAAGGCCTAGATCACATATCCCCTCCAGTGCATGAACCTCCACCTCCGTAGGATCTGCTGCTGGTTTTGGCAAAGCTCATGGGCAAGCCATTCAAACCCATGCACAAGTGTGAGCTCTCACACTTGTCGTGGAAGATGGCCTTCCTAGTGGCTATCACATCAGCAAGAAGGACAGGGGATCTCCAGGCACTTTCGGTGGACTCCCCTTATCTGGTCTTTCACAGGGACAAAGTTGTCCTGTGCCCCCAACCGAAATTCCTTCTGAAGGTGATGTCAGAGTTTCACCTTAACCAGGTGTTGACTCTGCCAGTATACTACCCTAATTACACCTTGGACGCCGAGTACAAGCTCCATACTTTGGACCTGAGACGTGCTCTCTCCTATTTTAAGGAAAGAACAGCGTAAATCCATGGAGAGGTTCGCCAGCTGTTTGTCACCTACGCTGAAGCCACTTCTGGCAGACCTGCAGCCAAACAGACCATAGCAAGGTGGATTACATCATTTAATGGTCTATGCTTTGGGTTGGTGGGTAAGGAGTCTCCCAGAGGGATAAGAGCTCATTCTACCTGCCATCCTGCTGCATTGGTGGCTGCTTCCAGGGACATCCCTATCCAGGAAATCTGTCAGGCTGCTACCTGGAAGTCAGCAAATACCTTCATTACCCACTACCACATCGACCTTGGGTCACACCGGGATGCTGGTTTTAGGGCCTTGGTTCTCCAATTTTTATTTCCCAAGTAGGGGGTGCACCCCTTGCCTCCCTCCTCCCTGAAAACTTCTTGGAGTCTGCCAAGAAGTGTGGATGAACAACATAGCCACGCTCCTAGAAGAACAGGTTACTCACCTATAACAGTAGTTCTGGGAGTGGTATATGTTGTTCATCCACACACACACACCCGACCTCCCCGGCTTTGGAGCACAACCTTGCTTCCAGCGGGCTAAGATCTGGTATGATGGGGTGGAGTCGAGGTATATACCTCCCGGGTGGGTGGGACGAGCCAGCTTGAAGACTTCCGGCAAGATTTAAAGGGGAAAGGGACATGCTAAGAAGTGTGGATGAATGACATATACCACTCCTAGAACTACTGTTACAGGTGAGTAACCTGTTCATCCAGCAACTGATAAGTCTATAATTTTCTTGTAGATTTGGGTTTCCTTTTCTGAATATTGGGATAATTATGTTGTCTTTCCAAGACTGAGGAATATTGCACATCTCAGTTACCACCAGTCATTTTCGATCTTATAGAGATAGGGCGGGACTTGGTCTGATCTAGGAGGTTTATTGGGTTTTGAGATATCAGAAGCTAATGTTTAATGGTTCATATGGTTTACTTAATTTCAAGGAAAAGTTTTGTAAAATATTATGATCAGTTTTTTGATAAAATATTATTTCATAATAGGTAATCCAGTTCAAAGGTGAGACAGGGCAAGAAATGAATTTTAAAAAGTAGTGTTCCACATGGCATACCAGTTCCCAAGATTTGGCATTTCTTCTTGAAAACTGGTAAACAAACCCATTTTCTTGTATACCACTATTTGTGCCCATTACACAATAGGAAATGTTAAGTGAAAAGCTAGAATTTAACTTTTTAAAATGCTTGCCACAGTTTTTTTTTTTTTTTCAGTCTTTGGTAACTGGGTAAGGCCCACTAGGCACAAGTACCTGTTTTCAGGGGCGACCTGGGAGCAATAGGCGGTTAAGTGACTTGCTCAGAGTTGCGCAGTACGCACGTAGAGGTTGTAAGAATCAGACTCGGGTCTGGTCTGCTGGATGCATACCTCTCAACCTTTCTTCACCAAAATGTGTGACACGATGTGTGACAACTGAGCAAAATGTGTGACATATCGTCTAACATGGCACTGCAAGCTCATACTACTGTAGTTATCAGTGCACTAATGTTCATAATGTTTTTTGATAACTGAGCTTAATAGATTATAATGAATTTCTGCTTTAAAGTCTCAGTGGGGAATGTGGAATATCACCTTCACCATGAAGGACAAAGGGTTTCTGAGAGGTAAAATGAGTGACGTACCTCATAATGTGTGACAGTTGAGAGGTGTGGCTGGATGTATCAAGCTCGTCCACACCTCGTTACTCTAACCTCCAGGCTATACTGCCAGTTACACCCAGACTATAACTGAATGTGAAACCAAGCAAAAGCCTGCTGACTTTTTTTTCTGCAATCTAATACCCCCACCCCCCAATATTTTATCAATAAAAAGAATTTGCCAAAAAATGTCTGCTCAGCTGTTTTTTAAACTTCCAGACACTTTCTGCATGACAGGGATATATCTTCCTGTAATTATGTGTACTGGGAAAATCCCTCTGACACACGGTAGTGGGTGGCAGAGGTTGCTATGCAAAAATGGAGATGCATACCGGCCTGTAATGAAAATTAGCAGTTCTGAATGCCAAACTTGGATGCTAGTATTTTTCTTCAATAAGCACAGCTGTGTAAGCACTGTATCACTAGGCATATTACCTCACAGCACAGATAGACTGCACTGCCAACAAAATGTCCTAGATAGGTTGTGTTCCCTCTTCTCCTCAAAATCTTAGCTGTCCTTAGCAAGCCCACTCCACTAGCATTATTTTTTTAGCCCACACTATTTTTAAAAGCTACAGTAATTAGTTGCTTTTCCTTGCTGCATGCTCTCCCACAGACCGAGCATGCATTGATGAGTTCCACAATGGCTATTTTTGGCAGGTGCTATTACGAGTTTTAACAGCTGGAAATCTGGAATTGGGGCGATGGGGTCCATGGCTATTTCCCCAAGATGGCTAGGCACACTGAAGTAATGATCTCAGGTTCACGATTGCAGTCCCTGAGAGTCTGCCCACTGGAATAACCCTCTAACATTCTTCTACTATATCATGCCCACATACTTAACGCATGTATCCTGAATCTGCTTCCCACTGATACTGTCAGCAAACTGGCGCATCCCTTTTTCGCGCAACTACAGAGCTGCCAAACAGCATATGTGTGAGCTCTTTGTTATGTTGGGCTTAAAAAAAAAAAAACGATCGAAGTCAATGGTTACATTTACACTTCTTTCACCTTTCTTATTTATATGGTCTGAATAGCTCCACATGGTTTGTGTCAGAGTAATGGAGGCTGGCAAGCAAGACCGAGAATGAGACGCAGTGATCACACGCATCTTTCCGCGAGATTACAAGCGGTTTAAGTGCATTGAGTTCTACAATATATCTAGAGTGCGGACTGACACTATATTATAGAACTCAATGGTTATGGGCAAAAAATTAAGTGTGTTGTGTAATGCTGGAAGACAGACTCCGTGATCGGCCACTTGAAAGTGGGAGTGAAAACTGGTATTCAACACGTGTTACCGACTGTCAGTATTTGGTGTTCTGTGCACGATTTATGGTGTGCATGGTCAACTAATGGGCTTGTCCTATATACTGCAAACTATCATTGACATTTCAGCCGGCGGGCAGCCATGGAGGTGTGTGGAGGGCTATGCTGCTCGCCAACCGGCGGGACCTTCTCTGGTGGGGGGAGTGTGGTGGGATGCCGTTACTGGAGTGGGGTTGGTGGGGATCACTACACTATGGAAAAGATATACCAGGGAGATTGGGACCAGGGAGGGGGGAAGGACCTCTGCACTATGGAAACAGGGATTTTGTTTTATTCTAACGGAGAACGGGTAATGGGGAGGGACCGCTACACTTTGGAAACGGGAATTTTGTTTTATTCTAATGGGGATAGGGTAATGGGGGGGGGGAGGGACCACTACACTATAGAAATGGGATTTTGTTTTATTCTGATGGGGATCGAGTAATGGGGAGGGGGAAGGGATCACTACACTATGGAAAGAGGATTTTGTTTTATTCTAACGGAGAATGGGTAATGGGAAGGGGAGGGACTGCTACACTTTGGAAATGGGATTTTTGTTTTATTCTAATGGGGATCAGGTAATGGGGAGGGGGGAGGGACCACTACACTATAGAAACAGGGATTTTGTTTTATTCTAACAGGGATCAGGTAACGGGGGAGGGGGGAAGGACCACTACGCTATGGAAATGGGGATTTTGTTTTCTTCTAAAGGGGATCAGGTAATTGGGAGTGGGGAAGTGACCACTACACTACGGAAATGGGGATTTCTAGGGACGTAGATATGTTGTTCTATCCACACTATCAGGCATGTCCTTTCCCCTATAAGAGTTGCCAGAAAGTCTTCAGGCAGGCTCCTGCCACCCACCCAGGTGGTATATCCCTTGGCCCCACCCCATGATGCTAGATCTTCTTTCTGCTGAAAGAAGCAGGTTCTCTTCTTACTGCTCCCACACTGAGTAGGCCCTGGCATTTAAATCTTCTGATTTTATTCCAAAATTTGAAACTCGTTAGAGTACCATTCGCTGAATGATCTTCAATCACGACCACGCTGGAGGAAAAGTCCTCACCCAGATTTTGCTGGTGCCCGTGTGAGCAGAAGATGTTGTGTCCCGACCCCCATGCCTTGTGCGTCTTCTGCCTGGTCACGAAAACGATACGTCAGTACTTGAGGACTGCCTCACCGACCTAAACTTGGGCTGCCTGGAAAAACGGCATCTGCCGGTCAAATCCAAGGAAGCCTGTTGGGTGGTCTTCATGGCCATGGGGTCTTCCAAGCAGCTGGAGCAACCCAAGACCTTCAAGGAGGAGATGGCTTGGGCTGCCGTGCAGTCCTCTTAAACGTCAGCTTTTGTTCTGCTCAGGTTGGGCTCCACATATTCAGACTTCTTCAAGGAGCTGTGTCTCCTGACCGAGGGAGAGGGTCCTTCAGGTTTGCACACAGAATGAGTCGAAGAAAGAAAAGGAGAAGACTCACAGTTGACTGTCTTGGGACTGGGAACATTCTCGTCTCAGGATTTCCAGGTTTTGACTATGGTCAAAACCACGGTCAAGGCCGCTGCCTTCACAGAAAACCCATCAGGCCAGTTGGTCAAGATGCCGGCCGATGACATGGCCCAAATTTTTCACTACCCAGTTGACTGGTTGTCATCTAAAGAGGCCAACAACTCCTTATTCAGGACTCCAGTCCTGCTGGTGACCATCGACGAGTCAGCTCAGCCCACTGAACCAGACCCACTGGTCACTGACCTAGACCAGAAGGAGCCACATCACTCCCCAGCTCCCTCTGAGATCCCCCGTTGGCATCACCGGCGGCTGAGGTCAGGATCTAGGTCATCTTCATCCACTGGATCAAGCAGGTCCTGCTGATGCTGGCGGTCTCGCTCTCGGCACCATGGGAAGCAGTGCCGCCACTGCTAGTCTTCATCCTCCTCAGGTGAGGAGATGCTTCGGTGCAAATTGTGTTGATGCTATGAAAATCTCATGTGGCAACAGTTAGTTTTGTCCAGGCCAAAGCTGACCGCAGCTTCCACACCAGCCATCACATAGCTGTTGCCCGATAGGCCGATGCCAACACCTTCACTGGGGCCGGTCGACACCGACCCTCCACTAGAGGAGCTGTTTCAGACCTTTTTGGCTTGACCAAAGCTGACCTCTGCCAATCATTGTGAAAGCACTGCCCAAACAGTCGGTGACTGGGGCTCTGACCAAGCAGTCTCAGCCGGAAAAGGGGCATCCCCATAGGTTGTCTGTCACTCTGACACCTGCCCACCTATGGCAGGTCCAGAGCAACTTGGGTGGTAGGCCACTCTGTGTAGATTCCTCAGAGTCAAAGGTTTCCTTCCTGCACTCCCATCCACCCAATGTGGAGTTGGTGGGGGAATTTTTGATGGAGGAATGTCCCACGTCCTTCAAGCGCATCCATTTCTGCCTTCCACTCCTGTGGCAAAACCAGCTCAGCAACAGCAGGGCCAGCAGGCTGAACACTGGCGACCTTGGCACAAACCCACCTGAGCCCATAAGCCTGGAGGGAAGGGACCTGGCAGCTCCTCAGCCGGATCCTCCTCCTCCAAGCCTACACAGTGACAGAATGGGGGCTGCCACCCTCATGCCCATCACACCTCCCCTGGGTCCTCCTATGGGGGCTGGCTCCACAACTTTCTTTCCACCTGGTCTGCTTTCACCATGGACAGGTTGCTTCTGGAAGTGGTCGGTCAGGGTCTGCCTCTGGAGTTCGAGCAGTACCCTCCCAGTCGAGCCTGAGCCCCACGGGAGGACAGTTTCCGCAGATAGTCAGCTCTTCAAGATGACATAACCCATTTCCTCCGTAAGGAGGTCGTGGTCTGTTATGTCTGGGTTATATTCCACCAACTGACCCACATGTAACCATAACCTTGTACACCTACAAGTATTAGTGCCTTACCACAGTCCCATAATGTTTTATCTATATGATATTACCTGTATATGTTTCTGCCATATATACTGTTTCTAGTTTCTACGTATATTCTTCTATATTTCACAATACTATAACATGTTGTATGTTTTTCTAATAACATTGCAAGTATTGCCAGACTCACTATCTCCAGTGAGACGGATAACAGCTTTTCCATTTGTTGCTGGCTATGACTTTTTTTTGTCTAAGTTTTATGCCAAGCTATGCATTTCTGTTTCCTGGTGTTACCACCCAGATATTACACTCTGCATATTATATCCAATTGTATTTGTCTGCCTTATCCAAATGTTGTATTCTTATCCCTAGTATATATGTAACTGCTAGTCAGCCCCTTCCCAGTCTCTGAGATTTTGGTATTCCTCCCATGTGTTTGTTCATTTCGTGTCTAAAGTTATATTTATAGAGTACATGTACCCTGGGGCTGACTGGTGGAAATCATTCTCTTTGTAACTCCTTGTTATATGCTTTGGCGTGAGTATTTTAGTAATAAACTTTCTTTATTATGTACTTGTCCTGTGTTTTCTTTACTACGCCACATGCATACAGAAACCTAAACTATAAGCAAAACTCATATGTAGCAGGTTAGAGTTGCGGATCCTCCAGAACACCCAGGGTTTGTCTCCAGATACTTCCTGGTGCCAGAACAGAAGGGGGGCTGGTGCCCCATTCTAGATCTGCACGACCTGAACAAATTCTCAGGTCTTGCACCTTCAGGATAGTCACTATGTCTCAGATCATACCATCTCTCAAGCAGAACATGTGGTTTTGTTCCCTGGATCTTCAGGACGCATTGTTTCATGTCCCAATCTGCCCATCCCACCAATGGTTCCTCCACTTCTGAGTTGAGGGAACCCTCTACAAGTTCCAGGCCGTGCCTTTCAGCCTCTCCTTGGCACCCAGAGTCTTCACTGAATGCATAGCAGTGGTGGCAGCTTACCTGAGGCACCAAGGACTCTGGGTGTGCCCCTACCTGGATGACCGGCTGATTGCAGGTCCTGCCAGGCAGGAGGTGGAGAGATCCAGGGATCTGGCCCTCCAGGCTTGCATTGACCTTGGCCTCTTAGTCAATGAGGCCAAGTCAGAACTCATGCTTTCACAGGTGATTCACTTCATTGGGGCAGAGCTCGACTCTTGCCGAGCCAGAGCCCGGCTCCCAACGGACAGGGTGGAGGTTCTCTCCTCCTTTGCCTGATCATTTCTGGTTGGGCACTTGTGCCCTGCCCGGGACTTCCTGCGCCTTCTAGGTTACATGGCAGCCTGTACCAGAGTAGTCCAATGACCCATTGGCATATGCACTCCTTGCAGTGGCAGCTGGCCAGCCAGTGGTCTCAGCGCAAAGGTCACTTTGACCAACTGATCACTGGGATGCCCTCCAGTGGTGGCTAGTCCCAGAACATCTGCAGGAAGGGATCCCATTTGTCTGCCCCGAGCCAATGGTCATCTTGATAACTGCTGGAGTGCCCATCTGGGGAACACAGAGTCCATGGGTTCTGGACCCCCAAGGAGTCCTGATGCCACATTAACCTGCAATAGCACCAAGTGGTTCAGCTAGCGCTGACCGCATTCGCTCCATTTGTTTGGGGTCAAGTGGATCAAGTCCAGACAGACAACACCATGACCATGTACTACCACAACAAGCAAGGGGGGTATGCACTCCCTGCCCCTGTGCAGGGAAGCTCTCTGCATCTGGACTCTCATGCGAAGCCTAGAGGAAGATCTCCTAGCCATCTTTGTGGCAGGAGCCTCCAGTCAGCTGGGAGATGCCCTCAGCTGGGTGGGCAAGGCCTCTCACGAGTGGTCTCTTCATCTGGAGGTAATTCACAGACTATTCTCACAGTGGGGCACTCCTCAGGTGGACCTGTTCCTCCAGGGAGAACACATAGCTGAGACAGTTTTGCACCCGCCCCCCTCAGCAGGGTCACTGAAGGGGGATGTCTTGTCAAGGCCATTGACCCCAGGCCTCCTCTATGCCTTTCCTCAACTTCCCTTGATCCACAAGTTGCTTCTCAAGGTCAGGAGGGACAAGGTACAGGTGATCCTGGTGGCTCCGGACTGACCCCACCAGTTCTAGTACCCCAGTCTCCTCAACCTTAACAACAGGCTCCCGAGGTGTCTTCTAGCATGCCTGGACCTGCTTTTCATCAGTTAGGGAAGGTACTCCACCCAGACCTTCAGTCCGTGCACCTAACAGCCTAGTTCCCGAGTGGCCAGAGTTCCAGGCTTTGGTTCTCTGAAGATGTCTTCACTGTTGTGGAAGCATCTAGAAAGTAATTGACCAGAAAATGCTATGCCTTCAAATGGAAGAGATTCTTCATTTGGTGTCAGGGCAAGGGGCTGGACCCATTGTCCTGTCCAGTGGCTAGCATTTTGGACTACCTGTGGTTTCTTTCCAAAGGGGGACTTTGATCAATGACCCTTAAGGTGCACCTGGCAGCCATCTCTGCTTACTGGACGTGGGCTGGTCAGCAGTTTGAGGCACAGGAGAAGGTGGTCTGGTGCTTTTTCAAGGGCCTAGATCACATTTCCCCTGTGGTGCATGAACCAGCACCACCATGGGATTTGTTGTTGGTTTTGGCAAAGCTCATTGGCAAGCCATTCAAACCGATGAACAGGTATGATACGTGTCACCTGTGATAGAAGACTGCCTTCCTGGTGGCCATTATGTCAGCCAGAAGGATCAGTGAGTTCCAGGCACTCTTGGTGGAGTCTTCTTACCTGGTCTTCCAAAGGGATAAGGTTGTCCTGTGCCCCAACCTGAGGTTCATGCCAACTGTTGTGTTGGAGTGTCACCTGAATCGGGTGATGACTTTTCTGGTGTTTTTCCCCAAGTCACACCTCAGAGGCCAAAGACAAGCTCCATACTTTGGACCTGAGGCTAGTGCCCACTTATTACAAAGAGCGCATGGCTGGAGTTCAAGGAGAGGTTTACCAGCTGTTTGTCACCTACACTGAAGCTGCACCTGGCAGACCTGCAGCCAAGTGGACAGTTGGCAGGTGGATCACTTCCTGCATTGATCTTTGATATTGGTTTGTGGTATAGGAGCCTCACGGAGGGCTAAAGGCTCATTCCATCCCCATACCGCTGCAACGGTAGCTGCTTCTTGGGATGTCCTTATCCTGGAAGTCGGCACACCTTTCATTTCCCATTATCACATCGACTTAGAGTCACACTGGGATGATGGTTTTGGGGCCTCAGTTCTCCAATTTGTATTCCCTAAGTAGGGGGTGTGCACCTTGCCTCCCTCCTCCTGGAGAACTGCTAGGAGTCTGCCAGATAGTATAGCTAGAACAACATAGCCACATCCGTAGAAACACAGGTTACTCACCTGTAACAGTGGTTCTAGGAATGGTATATGTTGTTCATCCACACGGACCCACCCAACCTCTCCAGCTCCAGCAGACAAGATCTGGCATCATGGGGCAGAGCCAAGGGATATACTACCAAGTGGGTAGGAGGAGCCAGCTTGAATACTTTCTGGCAATTCTTAAAGGGGAAAGGGCACGCCAGATAGTGTGGATGAAAAACATATACCACTCCTAGAACTACTGTTACAGGTGAGTAATCTTTTTTTTTTTTTTTTTTTATTAATTATAACTGGATCAGGGACGGGGTGGGGAGGGACGTATACATACAGAAAGGGGTTTGTTTTCATTATGTCCATGATTGGACTTGGGAGGGGGCCTATGGTACCTCTGCAGCCCTCTAAGATTTGCAAGGAATACTGCCAGTTTTTTCTGGGCAGGAATTTGCTCCACATAGTGGCCTTTGCAAATGGCCATTGCATGGAGCAAATGTTTGTGAATGGAGTTGTGGGGATATGCAGGTCCCCTTCCACTCATATACACTGTGGTCCCCCTCACTGCTTTGCCCCGGCACAAACCCAGTTTGCTGGGGCAAACTGGCTTTGTGAATAGCAGCTAGTCACAAAGCCCAGTTTGCCCTGGGCAAACTGGGTTTGCACCCAGGCAAAGCTTTGTGAATCTTGCCACATGAGTCTTTTCCTTTTTTTGTGATTTTGATACAAGCTAGGTAGAATAGTTGGTTATTCTTTCTAGATTTTAATTTATTTTGGCTACAGTATTGTTTTAGGTAGTACTGTTATATCAAGTTTGTATAAATGGATGTTTTAAGATGTTTGCCACCTTACATTCCATATCTGTTGAAAAATGAAGTATTTTTTGGTTTCTTATTTGCAATTGTGGTATAAATTCTGATTGTGTATTATTGATAATTAAATGTGATTGTGTATTCATGCCATCGAGACACAGGTCAGAAAGCATAGGAAAACCAGGAGCAGTTGTAAAATTCGAACAAGTGATTTATTATTAATAACAGTAAAATAAAAAAATAAAATCGTTCAGTATAACTGTTTACAAAGGCAGTATAAACCGAGAACGTCCATCTGGGTTTCTTCTCAAGTTCCAGTCTCAGTCTCTGTGTTTCACTCTTGCAAGAAATTGCAGCTCTGTTGTTGTAAGTCTTTGCAACCCCCGACCATCAAGAAAACAGCATGCTTCGCACACAGTGTTCTTGTAAATTTCAACAAGTGCAGCAAAAAGAACATTGTGACCCTGAACTGACCTCTTGCTTACAGCTTCTCAGAGAGTTTGCAAATAGGTTAACCCCTTGAGTTCCAAATAGCTTTTTGCAATCATTTCCACATTATATACATTTCAATGGTAAAACCATATACACTTCTAAACAAAGGGATCCCAGTATCAATTACATTTCCACAAAAATGATTTACTAAAGGAATAATGCCTGACAGGGTGGGTGTTATGCTGGGATAACATCCCACCTCGGGTGGTTGGCCCCGAGGCTCCCGGCCGAGGGCATCCAACACCCGAGAAGGGATGTTATCCCAGCATAACACCCACCCTGGAGGGCATTATTCCTATTATACAGTGGCTCATTGTTTTATACAGAAAAAAAATAATTTTACAGAATTTTGTTTAGTTTTTAAAAATATCTGTTAAGAAGAGATGGAAACAATCAATGGGGTGATCATCTAGTTGATCAGCACGGATGTTATGCCAGGATAACATCCCTGCTGTGATGACCAACTGACCAACCTGGAGTCAGGATTCTTTCTTGCCATTGTGCAATTATATTTTTATACCAGCAGGTATGCAAGGGGGGAGAAAAGACAGAACAACAAGTAAGGGTAGTGAGATAGTGAGAGGCAAAGAACTGCAAGACCATCAGGGGTGATCAAGTCATAGGTCTCACGAGAAAATTTGGTTGTGCAACTAGACAGACAAGAGACGGAAAAGGAGAGAATAGAACAGATCCTTGCATTTAAACTCTTTCTCTAGAACAACTGGGACAGGGCCTTGTTCAACCCCGTCACAGTTCATTATTAAAGGGTAATGATCACTCTCTGGATGGAGCACAATTTCAAAGTGTTGAATCTGATAAATCTGCCATGGAAACATGCAAATATAATCGCTAACACTTGTACCCCTCTTGTTCATAAAAGTGAAATGGGCAGTATTCTCTCCCTTAGGGAAACCATTTACCACAATCAAACCTAGGTTGCTAAGAATCCAGTATATCCTTTTCCCATTTTTGTTTACTTTTTTATCCATAGTCTTGTATTTCTCAAATGATGCACCCTTCAGGAGATTAAGTGCCTAAAATTAAAGTCAGCCCCAGTACAAGACCTTGTTGAGGCAAAGTCTCTCAGATTTACTGCCAAATGTCTTCCAAAGTGTCCCATAAGTTGAGGGAATATTGTTTAGAATTTAAAGGAGGAAAGTACACATTAGTTACTAAAAGGGGCTTTGTTCAGTTCCAAAAGAATAGTAATTATATTTTCTGTTATCAAAGAGTTGACTTTATTTCTATGTTCTCCTGTACTTTTAATAAAGGTAGCTATGCTCCGGAGGACAACCCAAAGTTGAATTCTTTTTAGCTCTGGAAAAGAAGGTAAAACCTTCAAGATTGCCCAAGTCTACTGCCGGATATTGTTACACCTTTTGAGAGAAATTTGAGAAAATCGGAGTCCATTAACCTTTTGAGAAACCTGAAAACATTCCATGTCATTACTGAGTCACGTGTCTTATCCCCCCCAAGTAAACTTGAGTTCAAAGTATTTTCCTTTACAGTGAGTCAGTCTTGGTTTTCACATTCCAGAACTTGGAACCAGTTCTGCAAGGGGATATTAAAAGGTTGTTTATAAATTTGCAAGCTTCTTGCTCCTTCATTCCTCACCGTTTGCCAGCTACTCCTTTCAATACTGTTATTATAAATAAGATCTGATTCATACTGATTACAAAGTAGTATGTTAAGTTTGTCCAATTTCTGGACAGAAGTATTAATCAAACAATACAATATTTGTCCCTTACAGCAACTGTTACTTGACCTTGGTTATTAAGTCCATCTTTTCTCTTGACCTATAATGCACCCTTATTTCCCAGTCCTATGCCCCTTTCTTTGATTAGGATGTCAGGTTGTTTTCATTAGTTTAGCCTCATTGTTTTCTAACACATACAGAGTAAAACAAGATGTTATTTTCACTTGCTTTTTTTCTGTTGCAATTTTCGTAAAAATGTCTGTAGTTCATTTTCAGTTAAGTATTTCCCCTGTGCAAAATCAGTTCTTTCAAGGTTCAGGACACTGTCATTGTTAACTTATTAATCAGTACTAATTCCCTGACTCTTCAGGGTGTTACTTTTTTTCCAAACCCAGTCAGCTATGAGTTTATCTGACAATACAATGAGGGCTGGTTTCCCCTTAATGGTACATTTCTATACATGTAAACTATATTCCCTTACTCTTCAGGGTGTTACTTTGTTTTCATACCCAATCGGCAATGTTCTATTCTATGTTTCTATGAGTTTATCTGATAATACAATGAGGACTGGTTTCCCCTTAACTCTACGTTTTTATACATGTAAACTATATTATTTTGCCCATTTGGAATTGTAAGTTCTGCTTCCAATATTTGGGACACTAGAGCTATCAGCTATATCTCAGAGTCTTCTACACTATAATGGATACCCATCATACCAGGGGTGGAAGGAGCGAGAGGTCCATGCTGTCATTTCAACCCCAACAGGGAAACACATGCTGAGTTGTGGTTGCCCATACTTTATTTATATAGTCTGTTGTTTCTTAAACTGGAGAGACAGAACCCCATTGAAGTAAAAACAAAAACTTGCCATTTCTTTGTTCTGTTCAATTATCAAAATCTAATTTACAGACTTTTGAAAGTTAAAAGTGCAACTTTGGGCACTGGGTGGTTAGTAAGTAGCTAGGTGTGGAATAAATGAAACATTTAAAATTGTATGACCTTTGAACTGTGCTGAACAACTGTTCAGAATACACACGACACTGGTTTGCAAACAATGGCTTAGGATGTGCAAAAAAAATTTTGAGCTGACTGATTTTTATACAGAACAAAGGTTAACCTTATACTATAGATACCCTTCACTTCACTTCATGCAGTCTCATACACTCAGTGCTAACAGTTGCATGCCTATTCATGCTATCTATTGCTGCTCTCAGTTCTATAAATTGCACTACCAATTCTGCACTTTCAATTTCATATCTGCTTCTCTCTACCTAGAATGGCTCTGCACCCTTGAAGTCTGCATCATGAGGGTGGGTTCCTCACCGGAGGTGGGGTCAGTTTCTTCTACCATTAGGTGACAAGGTTCTCCACTCTGGGGGAGTTCTTTGGCCATACAGGCAGCATTATAAGAACCAATTAATTCTGCATTTAAGACTTCAGCTGCTAGAGGGTGGGGTTTCCAAGTCCCAGGGGGCTCCATTGGCAGCCCCTTGGAAAGCTGTTCTCCCTAAGTTGCCTACAGTTCACCTAATCTCCATTCTATACCCTTCCTTGTCCTTCCTGCCCCTGAAGGGTGAAGACTGTTCAATCCTCCTGTTTTCACCCCTCTTGGGTTTGGCTTTTCCCCAGGCTTCACTTGGAGGTAAGGCGAGTGTCTGTCAGTGGCTGTTGCTCCCCTTCTCAGCGGGGGGGGTGAGCTGTGGCAAGGTTTCCCTTAACTGCAGAGGCCTCTACTAGCAGCACCTCCAAACTTTTCTGTTAGAGGGACAAAGTGAGAGCCATTCCTCTAAAAATTTTCCTAAATTGGGTCTCTAAATTGTAGTAATGAGCCTTCATTAATTTATCTCAAGCCTGAAAGGAAGGTGACCAGGGCCTTATATATCCAGAGGTTCCCCCCATAGGGTTTTTTTCCTCTCCTACATGCCAAAGGTCATAAAGGTTAGGTAATCCATCAAGTAGTTTATCTATAGTAGCACATTTTGACCCAGGTTGGTTTCTGCTGTTCAGCTGGGCTTGGATGGTGACGTTCTTTCTACTTTGCCATTCCTCTCTCCTTTGTGGAAGTCATGCCCTTCTACTATCACTATTGAAATCGCCAGTCATTGCACAATCCTCATATGTCTATTACATGTTATCACTACTCTGTTAATCCATGCTCATCCAGTTTCTGCATTCACCACTTGCTGCTCAACTTTTTTGGGGTCTCCTTCCTAAAATATCTTTAACCTGAAGGAATTATCTTCCTGAGACACCTTTAGGGGTGGAACCTTCCTCAGGAGGGTTCCTTTGCCTTCTCAGTAACCCAAAAGGGTGGTAGTTTCCTGTGGGACAGAGAGTGTGAATGGCCAAAGTATCTGTTTATCAGTCGACAAAATAAGCATTCAGATATCTATCATTAAAGTTGTACAGGCATATACTTATTACTGAGTTGCATACACACACTGAAATCAAAGGCTGTGACTGCAGCAGTTCAATAGTTGGGAGCAACTAGCCATGCTCCCTGCTTGAGCTATTTAAGTCAGCTTCCTGTGGTCTCATTCAGATGCATTCTTTCTTAGCCCCACCATCCTCCCCTCCTCCTCCAGCAGCACACTTTTCTCCTTAGGAGCTCCTTACTAAGGTATCTTTAGCCTAAAGGAATTATCTTCCTGTGGCACATCTAGGGGTGGAACCCTCCTCAAGAGAGTTCTTTTGTCTTCATTGTACCCTGACAGGGTGATAGTTCCCTGTGAGACAAAGAGTGCAAACAACCAAAATATCAAGTTATCACAGTCAACAATGTAAGCATTTGAATGCCTTCAGTATCAGTCTATCAATGAAGTTGCACAAGCATATACTGTATGCATCACGAAGCTGCTTACAGCCATTGAATTATTAATATTCCTTGGGATGCCTCATTAATTTACAAATAAACTAGTGTTATCAGCTTTTAACTCTTTTTTTCATTTTACATACCCTTCTCACAAAAAAAAATTCCCAGTCACAGATTATTGTGTTGTTTTTTTAAATCTTTATCTATACCTTGCCTCTTGGAGAATTGTATTTGTCCTTAGATTAATGTAGTGATCAGAGTAGAGCAGACTACAGTAGTATTGTAACTGTTTAATAATTATTTAATGACTTACATACAGTTGCAAAGATTTGAATGGTTTGTAGTAAACATTCTTTGGAATATTAGAATGATTTATTATGCTACCTTGCTATAGTGAATACCACTATAACAAAATCCCTCTTATAGTGAACACCCATGATGCCCCCCTTGTTCCATAAGTAGGCATATTAACACCTTGCAATAGTGAACACCTAGCTATAGTGAACACATCAGCTGGCTCCACAGATGTTCACTATAGAGAGGAATCATAGTATTTACTGCATAATGCACTGCATTGTTTTGTTTTGTTTTATTCTATTTTTTGCAGACATGGCCAGGCCTGGGATTACCCCTTGATAGACCACAGACCCTCTTCCTACCCCATCTCCCAGCACTTCCACTACTGCTCAGTCTGGGAAGATCATGACTTTCACATCATGGAGAGGCTCCCCTCAGGGAGAGACTGAGATCATCCTCGATCCCTGGCTGAGACTAACGTGCAGTTGTTTCAGCGGAGTGGTGGTCTGTGGATCCCAGGCCTCATGCTGCATCTGTCTGGAGGGGTTTTCTCTTTGTGGTTACCCTGGAGACACAAATGGTCAATGACATCAGAACACATCAGCCATTGCCTTCACCCTTCTTTTATGTGATTCTGGCCTGTGTACACCCAGTCTCCACTAGGTGTTACTAGTATGATAAGAGTTCATGGTTCATCACTCTGGAGGAGGAGGAGAGTTGTCCATGGGATGCTCATCCTACCTTCCCCTGGCTGGCCCTCTGATGCCCCGGGCTCATTCCTGAACTCTGGCCATCAGCATCACAAGTGGCAGTGCTATGTCTGCATTGGCAGGCTGGACTAACACTTGGTATTCTTACAGAAAATACTTTTAGTACAGTAAATCAAGAACACTTAGAATGATTTATTTTCATATTAATGTTAGTTTTAACACAAATATTGTAACAAGCTGTAAGCATGCTTACTTGTATATTTATGCATCACATTATTATGATATATACATATAAATTATATAAAGCTGCTTTGCCTGAATATATGCTCTGTAAGGTCAAATAATACATTCTATTTTCTATTGACAAATTAAGCCACTATTAATACATTTATATGAAAGTACCCCTCATGTTCCCTTCAGCCGCCAAATACAGATTCATCTTCAGAGCCATGGCATGTGTTGCAGCTTTATATTTAGAGTATTAGCTACCCTCCTCATGGAAATCTTCAGCAGTAAAGTAGTTAAATGTTCTGGTCATGTGGGCTGTGAGCCTCTGTGGAGAAGAAGGGTTAGCTTGTTGCTACCTTCATCCACAGTGTGGAACAGAGGCCAGCTGTCCAATCATTCCATCATCAATGCTGTCATCCAGGTTCTGAGATGAAACAAATCTAGGGCAGCAGAGAAGGAAAATGACTTGCTCTGCATTCAAGACTTATGTCAAAAATGCTTCAGTCTTCAGGTAATTTGCTGAATTCTGTCTCCTTTCGTATTCACTTCAAAGCTTCAGTGAAAATGAAAAAAGTAAAATGGCATTTAGGCTCACTAAAAGATAGGCATATCTGCATTCTTGGGAACAGATCTGGCCTTGCTGATAGGTGTCTTCCCTTCAAACCCAGAGAATTCTGTTCATTTCGAGAAAGAAGATAACTCCATAAAAGTAGCTATTTTGCATGAAAAAAAGCAGGTATTTGCTAAAATAAACAGTTCAAGCCCATTGAATTTATCCTTTGTGTTTTCCAGCTCTGGGACTTTGTCATACATTTCAAAAAAAGAAATGATTCTTAATAACTGACTTTACATTTGCTATGTGTTTTGCATCACAGTCTTCTGTCATCAAAAGCACAGTGATGTCATAAATACACTATCCAGTCATAAAATCTTAATTTCATCTTTTATATACACTGATAACATAACAAAATGTCCAACACATATTGACATATGAGAAATGAAGTTCTACAAATTATTTAATAAGTTAAAATAGCTGATTTAATTATGTTTACAAAACAAAAAAATGTGTGCTGAAATAGACAATAGAGTTAGAATAAATGTTTTAACCATACTAAATGTCTTCTTCAGGATTTATCTATAAAGAGAAAAAGCAATTTTGAAAACTTAGCAGACTTTTCCTGAAGATGACCTATAGTTGAAATCTTGATTCTAACTCTGCATTCTATTTTCAGTGTGCATTTAATATTTCCTTATTGTTATGTTTTTAGCCCACACACTGACACAGCACCTTGCTTTTTGCTTCTAACTGTTTTTATGAAATTACATACTAAAGTAGATACCAGGGGTTGGATTCACAAAGCTTTTAGAAGGTGCAACACCTTCCCTAAGTCCCCCAAACTGCCTCAGCTATAGGAAAAAAGGAGGATTGCTCTAAGTGCTATTCACAAAAACCTCCACAGCTGCAGAAAAAAACACTATGGACTGTAGAAAAAAGTGCAGCTGTGGAAGTCCCCGAGGAAAAATAGGTGTGAGTTAAGTAAGGCACAAATCCTGAAAGGCTATTCTCAGCCAGTTTTTTTTCCGCAGTTGGGGAAAAAATGTTACACACAATGGAATGAGGTGTGCCTCTCCCTCAGCAAACTGCAGTAGTGCCCCAACAATTGGAATCAATTAAGGTGGAGGTCAGGCACAGGTAATACTGTAGCACCCCAGATAGTATAGCAGTGGCTGTTGGTACAGCAACAACAGCACACATTGCCATGATGTGGCAACAGGCAACAACCACCAGACCAGTGCAGCAGAGCCTGACCAGCCTGCAGTGAGTGCTACCTGGCAGGTCACAGGAACACCCAGGGAGGGATGACCAGCAGTGACAGTCGGCCATTGTGGTGCCATGGTATTGCCGGTACCTATGGTGCTGCAGTGGTCTCAGTTGAGGGACTGGTTACAGGTATCTTTGTGTGTGCTGTCAACTTCATATTAGGGCAACAATGTTAAAGTCTACTGCTTCAGCTACTGAGTTGTACTATTACTGTTTCTCCTCAACCATTTCTGCAGCTGTGGAGCCGCAGTTGCGGATTTGCAGCACTTGCAGAATCCCCACAGCTGCTGGAATTCTGTAGCTGCATGATTTTTTGCAGAACTCCTGCAGCTGTGGGATTTTTTTTCAGAATATCACACAGCTGCATTTCTACAGTGCTGCAGGCCTTTTCCCACAGCTGCGGATTTTGGCCTGTCTTTGAGAATCCTGCCCCAGCTCTTTGATCAGTCATAAAATTCATGATTGTTTTACACAGGGAATAAATGCATGCAGTATATAGCAATATTATAAACAATCTGAGGGAAAACATAAATGGCATACTAACATTAGCATGGCTGCATTTTCAGATGTAAAAAAAAATAATTTGCAAGAGTGATGTTAGATTTTTTAAATTACCAAATGTATTTCCAATTTCACTTTCATATATGGAAATGGTGAAGTAGAGCAGAAAATAAATCAGGCGAACAAATGAAAATATGGGGCTTGATTCTCAAAACGATTTGGGGAGTCACGTGATGCAGTCCTCCAGATAACAGCCTTATACCATAGCTCCAGCTCTCCAGCCCTTTCAATTCAATAGTTTTTGCAATCAACCCGACATACGACGACCAGAGTGAAACTCAAACCCTCAGCAGAGAATTGAGCTCAACCTGAGCTGCCTTCTAAGCTCTAAAACTGATGCATTCCAGAAAAAGCGACTCCAGACACACGCCGCCAGTCTCACCTGAAAAGGCCTCAAAGAAAGCCAGGGCCTAGGGGACTGAATTGGAACAAACACTAGCGGCTTCCAACAAGGACCTGCAACCCCTCACCCTGCAACGCTTTCTTTTGGAATTCTCCCCCTTCAAAGACAGCATGACAGAGTTAACTGCAGAGCTCAAATCACTTACCAGAGCTGTAGAGGTTCTGCAGTGAAGATCCGTAGACGCAGATGCAAGGATCAAGTCGGTAGAAAGGCGGACCAATAAAATGGAGCCCGAGATGGTATCTCTCCATCAGAAAATGGCCAAAATGGAGCTGAAGATAGAAGACCTTGAGGGTTGCAGCTGCCGGAATAACACGGTCCTCATAGGTCTCCCGGAAGGTGCTGAGGAGCTGATGTAATTTCTTTTGTGCAAAAGCTGATCGAGAAGATAGCCGGGCCTTCCCCTTATGGCACCACCTACACCATTGAGTGGGCGCACCAGGCTCTTTGCCCCAAACCCCCACCTGGAGCCTCCCCTCACCTGCTGATCTTCAAATTTTTGAATTACCTCGAATGCCAGCACCTCTTCGCCAAGATCAAAGATTTAAAGGAGGTGCATTGGGAAGACACAAAGATCAGCCTGGCACAAGATCTCCCAGCTTCAGTAAGGCAGCGGAGAACCCAGTTCCATCCCCTGGTCTCAAAACTTGTTGCTGCCAGCATAAAATTCCTATGTCTTATCCAGCCAAGCTAGGGTGTGATATCGGGTGCCTGGGCTACATTCGATGATCCAGATGCTGCTGCTAGGGCTCTCTTGAACGCCTTCCCTGAGCTTTTCAAAGGTTCCTGATGGTTTAGCGATTGCGAGTGACCTGCTCCCGAACCGCTAGAGCTGACCTAACTTTGGGATTGCCTTACTTGATCTCCTGCAATGCTTTCTCATCTTCCGAGTCCCCATCCAGCAGATACCTTATGCTCTGCATGTGAATAGGAAGTGCCTATTCCCCATTCTAAGGCTCACCAGTGACTGCCCTGACTCCTTCATCCCCGTACACCCCACTTCATGGTCCCCTTTCACTAACTGCCTCCGCAGGCTTTTGTCTCCTGGGATCTTATCGTTATTCTGCTCGGTCGCCTTTGATGAGCTATGTGGCATTTTCTACCAACTTGCGCTGGCTTGTGACTTCCCATAGCTACGACAATACTGATCGGTATTTTGTCAATGAGTATCCCTGGTCAGATGCGCAGGTGGGCTCGGTAGTGTCCTGTTTCCTACTAGGCTCCTCCTATACAGGACCTTATTTGCTGGGACCATCGGTTCAATGTGGGGTGCTTCTATTTCCTACTACCCTAAGTACCACCATGAAACCAATACAGTCTCTCCCCAGCCTCCTCGAGGACACATCTTGCAGAGCATACACGGACCCGACTGGATTGCGTCTTATTCTCGCGGGGGGTCCCGACCCTGCTGCACTACGGATGCTGTTCACCAGATCAGTTGGACTGCTCTCACTCACCATTTCCAGAAACCGCCGGACTGTTTATCATCCACTGCATAGTTCTCTGTGACCAGGTCTATCGTCTCTACGGGGGCTGTTACAACGTTTTTTGCTTTTTTATGTTCACGCTCTTGATTATGGTTAAAAAGCTCGGTTACATCCATTTTTGCTAATTTAAGCACAAGACATCAGCGTTGTTTCCCAACTAGTTTTCGACCAGGTTATCATTACCTAGATGGGTTCAATTAATGGACAGACAGTACTGTAGTTTTTGCTGACATGTGCCTTTTTTTGCTACAGTTAATAGTGTTAATTGTTGGGACTTAATCCTGATCATTTCTAGTTAGGGGGTCATTTTTTGCAACAACTCCCATAATCACTTACCTTAGTATATTGCAATATGTTTCTGCTATGGGGGTGGCAGAGTGGGTTTGGATGGGCTGGGGCACGGGAAGGGACAACTAGAGGATTTGTTGTTCACTGTCTGTTGTTATGATGAGATGGGGAGGGCTGGGTTTTACCTCTGATATTACTGTACATGAGTTTCACCTTTTCATTTGGGAAATGTGGGGGGGTGAAGGGGAAGGGAGGGGCTCATCTGGACCAGACCCTTTTCAAACAAATTCATCAACGGGTTGGCAGATGCCTTCTTTTTTCACAGTGCGACCCATATTTTCCTGTACATACAACCCTGAACATAGATGGGTAGCTTGAATTTTTTTTCATGGAACGTCAAGGGAGTCAGACAGAAAGCTAAGCAGTACCAGGTCTGCAAGCATCTCAGACTCCTGAAATCCGATGTCTTGTTCATTCAGGAATCCCACCTTTTGACCAAGGAAGAATTAAACATGAAGAAGCAACAGGTAGGCCAGGTTTTCTCCACCCAAGGCACAAAACAGAGCAGTGGGCTCATGATACTAATAGGTAGAAATGTTCCCTTTACCTCAAATAGAGTTATAAAAGACACCCATTGGAGATACATTCTGGTCCAGGGAAGAGTTTTCAATTTGGAAATCTTGCTGGGAAGTATATATGCCCAACTCTGATTCTCCAGAGCTTTTCATAGATCTCACAAATAAATTAATCCCTTTTGTTAACACACTGATGGTTTTGGGAGGAGACCTCAATGTGGTTGCCGATCCTAATATGGACCGTACAGGGTGCAGGCCCAAAGGCTTATCACCAGCACAAAGAGTTCTTCGGGACCTTTGGGATAAGGCCAGATTACACGATGTGTGGCGATTATTACACCCCTCTGAAAGAGGCTTCACTTTCACATCTCCAGTTCACAAGACATCCTCCAGGATTGCCTATATTCTGATCTTGCATCATCTGATCCCTGGCGTTGTCGATTCCGATATACACTCCGGCCCTCCATCTGACCACTCTCTGGTCTCATGCCACCTCTCTCTATCAGATGTCCCCAATAAGAACAGCCATTGGAAGCTTAACAACCAACTCTTAAAAGACCCAGAAATAGTGAAACATATCAACATCCATATTGCTCAATACACTTCAGTTAACTTAAACTCCACGGGTAAACCTGATATCAAATGGGGGCCCTTAAGGAACACCTCACGGGTCTTTTCATTGGGGTGGCCTCTAGAAGAAAAAGCTGAGAGAGCAAGAGCTAGTCCAACTTCTCAGACAGATTAGGGACATTGAAAAAATCTTTCCAACACACCTCGGAACAGACCTTATTAGATTTGGCCAAACTCAAAAACCTCTATATGGAACACCTCAGAGAAAAAGCCGAATACATGATCCTCAAAACGAAAACGACATACGTCGATCAAGGGGAAAAGGCGGGCCATCTCCTTGCAGACCACGTCAAGCAGCAGGAATCCACCAGATATATCCCCACCATCTGGGCTCAAGGATGCTCCCCTGCTGGTGGACCCTAAAGGAATTACCTCAGAATTCCAAATATTTTTTCAATCCCTGTACTTACCGATGACTAATCCCCCCTCTAACGTGGTGCTGGATAACTTCCTAAGGGGGTTGCACCTCCCCACACTTAGAGCTGAACAGTGTGCCACACTATGCGCTCCCTTAACAGAAGCAGAAATAATTGGCATGATCGACAGTCTCCCCAACGACAAATCTCCTGGGCCTGACGGGTTCTCCCCGAACTTCTATAAAGTGTTTGCAAAGACCCTTGCTCCAATATTTCTTCCCATCTTCCAGCAGATCCTAAATGGGTCTAGCACAGACATATCACTTTTCGAAGCCATAATTGTTCTCATCTTGAAACCAGGGAAAGCCCCTGAAAATGTAGCAAGTTACAGGCCGATCTCGCTACTCAATCAG
Organism: Neoceratodus forsteri; assembly: GCA_016271365.2. NCBI lineage: Eukaryota > Metazoa > Chordata > Ceratodontiformes > Ceratodontidae > Neoceratodus > Neoceratodus forsteri. The sequence continues at coordinate 755,455,509 of CM057449.1, read as the reverse complement.
GATATCAAGATTCTCTGCAAACTGTTGTCAATAAGACTGAGTGCCATGATCCCAGGCCTTATCGGTACAGAACAAGTCGGCTTCATGGTGAACAGATTGGCCAGTGATCACATCAGAACACTGGACCATGCCTTCTATGCGTCCAGAGACACTGTATTCCCCGTGGCTTTGTTCTCTCTGGACGCCGGGAAGGCATTCGACAGAGTCGATTGGAACTTCCTATTCGGACTTTGAACACTTTCGGTTTTCCCAAAGAGTTTCAGAGTTGATTCAGGCCCTTACACTGCCCGACTGCCAGAGTCTTCTGTAGCAGGTGCTACTCGAGAAGTTCCCCATCCTCTCTGGCACAAGGCAGGATGTCCCCTATCCCCACTACTTTTCAATATTTATCTCAGAACCCTTATACACGCTGACTGCTGGCTGATCCCAGGATTCAAGGAATACCTGTACAGGAATTATAATTAAAAGTTTTGGCCTGTGCTGACGACCTGCTCCTCTGCACTTCGTACCCCAAGAAGTCCATCCCATACCTACTTGAAGTAATCAGTGAATTCAGCTCATTATCAAACTGTAAACTCAATGTAGAGAAAATGGTAGTTTTTCCCCTTAACCACAGAGTGAGGAGGAATGAGGTCAAGGCCCTGGGCCTTTCCTGGGATAGGAAAACAGTGACGTACTTAGGTATCACATTCTCAAGAAATACTTCCCTCATGCGTAAATTTAATCTCGATTCCTTACTAAACACTATTGTGTAAGACTTGAACAGATGGTCCCTTCTCCCTCTCACGATCTGGGGCAGGATCAGCCTCATCAAAATGAACGTATTCCCTCGGCTGCTTTATCCCCTCAGTCTCCTCAATATCTGGTTACCCCACTCATGGTTTAAAAGGGTCCATAATATCTTTGCCAACTTCATCTGGGCTGGTAAAGGACACAGGCTGGCCTATCACAAGCTTGCGACCCCTAAGTTTAAAGGAGGCCTGAGGGTCCCCCACATTGGTCTCTATTACTGGGCCAGCCATCTAAGCAAGTACCTAAGGAGGCTCTCCCCCCCCCGTATCCTGGCCTCTCTGATAAGTACACACCCTTATGGATCCATATAGAGCTATCCCAAATCCATAGGTATAACCTTTCTCTGTCAGCTCTATTGTTCGTCCACCCTAAAAGTCTCCCTAAGTCTTGGCTCGGGTCACCCATTCCCACTTCGGTGAAGGCTAACGCTCAGCTCTGCTCGATTCTCAAATTTAACCTACATAGAGACTTGGAGCAACCCCTCATGGGGAACCTGAACATTAAATTGGAAGGGATAACTCTCTCCCCTGCCTGGATCCCACAATTTTGCCCAACTCCAATATTTTCAAGTTATTTCAACTATGACACCTTCTGGTAAAAACCTTTGGAACCCATCTCCCGTCTGCTGGAGCATCCCCTTTCTGGTCTAAAATGACACAAAATGTTGGCCTTCCTCATACGATTTCCAAAATATTCAAAACCTTGTACAACCATTTACACCCTGGCCCCTTGGACCTAAGACTTTCTGGGAAACTCTCTTGCAGGGACATCCATCAGGTGAGAGACACAGTGGTGGGGTTGTCACCACTATATCACTCAGGACAGACTCTGACTCATTCAGTTCCATGATTTTGCACAACCTGTATTATACTCCCAGAAGATTGCTAGGTTTGACAGTAGACAGTCTGCCACCTGTCTGCGCTTGTGATAAGCGATAGGCAACTTAGTACATATTTTCTGGTCCTGCCCCAAAGTAGCCCCCTCTGAGAAGCAAATTAGAGCATGGGCAGACCCCCTGTTAGGCCTAGATGAGTCGTTCTCGATCGATACTTGCCTGCTTGGGAACTACTCAGAAATCAGTACTCAGTAAAGGCACGCAAATATCATGTCACCCTCATAGCCATGACAGTTAAAAAGTTAGTACTAAGGCATTGGAAGGACAATAATGCTATATCATACTGTGAGTGGTTGACGGAGTTACTACACTGTCTCAGAGTCGAGAAGATGATTTTCAGCTTGCGAAACAAATTAAATAAATTCAACAATATATGGGCCTCTTTCCTCGAGCTTTACTCTTAGCATTTGCCACAACCTTAATACAAAGCAAAGCTTTGCTAGCCACATCAAGGTTCCACACCGAGTAGCCTGGTCTGGACGAGCGGGGATATAGTCGGGGGGCGGGTGGTGGGATGGGGTAGTGGGGGGACGGAGGGATTGGGGGGATTTTCCCTTTTTTTTCTTTTTCTTTTGTTGTTTAATATGCTTTGTCTTACTTCCCAATGTACATGTCTCTTCTAAGTACATCTGGTTCATATTGTTTGTATACTGGAAACTCTAATAAAGATTTAATGAAAAAAAAAATCGATTTGGGACTGAATCACACACCACAACTCAGGCTGCGGACCCAAATCTCAGCAGTTGCAGAGATTGGTACTCCCATCTGCTGCAGCTGCAGAAGATGTTATATCAGGTCTCACTGGCCATAACCTTTTTCCACAGCTGCAGGGAAAAACAGTCACAAGCTGCCATAAGTTTTGATAATACTGTAGCTGCAGGAGAAACTGCAATTCCACAACTGGCAACCCACTCACACCATGTTTTCCCACAGCTGTGGGATTTTCATGGTCTTTGAGAATCCAGCCCCTGGTGTTTTAAGTAAAAGAATGTAGGTTTTTATTAATACTTGAGCCTGTTTATGAAATACTTGCATTGATAATATTCTCTCCAAGCAATACCTGCTAGCAAGAGGCAAGCAAGTAATTACTGAAGATTCAGTCATAACACATGAAGTCATAGTATATAGATTATAATCACTTTATTTGCATTTGGTGTTTTTAATTCACCTTGGCTCATATGTGTTCAAAAAGGGACACACTTATGAACTGTGTCTAATATAATTCAAAAGCTCCTAAAGAAACCTCCTTTAAAACGGTAGTAAGCTGGCCCAGTGGTGCTGAGGGTTGAGGCACTGGATGCCACACCTCGCATCATGCCAATGACCCATGTTCAGAAATGAGCATGAGTTACTGGGGGTCAGCAAGGTAGGATAAGGATCAAGAATCCTGTGGACTGCTCTCCTTCTCTGGGTGGGTGGGGGGCTATCAGCTGTCGGTGCATGCCTGGCCTCTAGTGGAAAACCATGCCACTTGAAACCCCGAAGCAAAAAGTATGCTCGGATGTAAGAGCCATAGTTGCAAATTTTAATCAGCCAGTAGCACAGATGTACTGAAAAACATAATGTTTCACTTCCAAACCAGAAGCTTTGTCTCTTATCACTGTTGAACTGCTTGACTGTTTACTGGGGTGCACCATATTTGCTGAAGCTGCCCCTTTCTGTCTATGTTTGTGGACCTCTATTAAGGTTGGTGACATCGGTCACTCAGGTGAGTAGCTCGATGAATATTCTCATCCTCATTAATACATAGATACATACAGAGATAAATAGACAATGGCAGCTGAAAAAGGCTCATTATCCCATCCAGTCTGCACCCATACCTAACTATAATACTCTACACTGGCCCTAGTGGCCATCCCCCCTTTTTACTTCTACCACGCCTCTTTTATTTAATTCCCATATGTCTGTTCCACTCCTGCTTAAAGCTGATTACTGATTTGGCCTGTACTACTAACTGCAATAGCTTGATCCATTTGCCCATGACTCTTCTTGTGAAAAAAAAAAATACTTACAGATGTTCCTCTTGAATCTCCTTCAATACTTGAATCTCTTCTATTGCTAGTTGAAGTGATTCCCTCTTACCTCTGTATTTCTGCTGTACGAGAAAAGTACACCCGATTAATCCCATTCAGTTACCTATATGTCTTAATCATGTCCCCTCCTTTCCCTCTACATTCAACAAAACCAATCTACAGTATATTGATGGTGGTTAAACTGTTGAAGTGATTGGTGGTAGATGTAACCTTCGAGGTTCAGGACTGTGATTCCAAGAGATACCAGATAAAGGAACAATGGATGAGATGGTTGAACGTTGCAAGTTTTAGAATGAATATGCCCAAATGATTGTAAACCATCAAATGTATAATGTCTGAATATTCTAAGTCCAAAAACTCAGAAAATAACTCAGATAGTTTTCGGTATATCTTATATCTAGAAATGATGGATTAAAGTAATTGTCATAATTCATAACCAGATTGAGGTTTAGAGATATTTTGAATCTTCTTAATGTCTAATAGGGCGATTGATACTTTACTAATTATTATTGTTTAGTTGATAAATAATTTAATTGTCTTCTGTTGTTGTATTCTTGCTTACTACCCAGTAATTCATTTACCTAATTAAAATGAATACATTTTTAATACATGAAATGTAACTGAATGTGATATTTTGTATAGATTATATAATGTAATCCAAAGTTGAAGAAAAGGGACAACCTTGTAAATGTTTCATCATGTATACAAATAAATATGTTTACTATTTTTACTACAAACACATTTACCCCTCCCTCTTTTTTGAGGTTGTACCTGTTCAGGTCCTGCAGCCTCTCCTCTTGTGTCTTGCCCTCTAGTCTGTAGACTGTGTTAGTTGCCCAGTGCTGTACTGCCTTCACTTTGTTACAGCCTTTTCTCAACTTTGTATTCCAGTACCTTGTGCAGTATTGGAGATGGGTCATACCTCTGACCGTACCAAGGGAGAATCACCTCCCATCTTTTACTGCATTTCCTCCTCCTTCTGCATCCCAGCATCCTATATGCCTTGCCCACAGCTCTGTTACAATGTGCTGTTGTTTTTAAGTTGTCTGGTATCATGCACCTTAGGTCCGTTTCTTCATCATGCATTGCAGCACCACCAACCCATGTCACATTACACTTGTGGATTGCTTTTCCCAATATGCATAACCTTACATTTTGTTTTGCATTGAAGCCCCACTGTATCTTTGACCAGTTTTCCAACCTTCCCAGATCCTCCCTGAGTTCCTTTATACCTCCCTCCATGTCTATCCTTGCACAGATCTTTATGTCAAATGTGAAGAGTCAAATCTTGCCTTTAATGCCTTCCCGTATGTCACACATGAATTCATTGAAAAGTACCATGCCCAGCACCAATCCCTTACGTACTCCTCTTGCTAATTCTCTTACCTCTGAAAACTCCACATTAACCATTACCATTTGTGCCTACCCCTCAGCCAGCTTTCCACCAAGTTGACAATTTTTCCTCCACCCATGAGTCCCTTAGCTTCTTGGTCAGCCTCCTGTGAGGGACTTAGTCAAAGTCCTTGCTAAAATCCAAATAAACTATATCTACTGCCTGTCCCTTATCAGCTTCTTGGCTCACTGAATTAAAGAAGTTGATTAGATTTGTCTGATGTGACCTTTCCCTTTTGAACCCATGTTGTCTGGGGCCCTGTAGCCCATTTTCCTCCATGAAGTCGACTAGTTACTCCCTTAGTATAGACTCAATAATCTTTCTCACTATAGATGTAAAGCTGACTAGTCTGCAGTTCCATGCCTAATCCTTCCGATTGTTGTTCTGTAGAGGGGCAGTGTCTGCTATCCTCCAGTCCCTAGGAACCATCCCTGTTGCCATGCAGCAGTTGAATATGTCGGCAAGTGGTTCTGCTATCACTTCCACTACCTCTTTAAGCATCCTTGGTATAAGTCTTCAGGTCCCATAGATTTATTTACTTCCAACCCTGTAAGTTTTTCCAACACCCTTTTCCGCAGTATTTTTCCCATGCTGCTTGATCATTTGCTCTCCTCACTTCCTCTCTTAAATCCACATTCCAGCAGTGGCCCTTCCTTCTCCCTAGTAAATACTGAACAAAAATATTTGTTCAGTATATCTGCTTGTCCTTTGTCCCTCTCCTCCCATTCTTCTTCACTCTTAGTCATCACTAAACCCACTCAAACCTTACTCTTCTTCTGGATGTGCCTGAAGAATACTTTTTCTACTTGCTCAGTCCCATTGCAAGCCAGAGTTTATTCTCCACCTTACCATTCCTTACCTTCCTGTTCACTACCTTTGTTGCCTACAGGATGCCAGTGGGGCACAGGACCCATGGCAGCATGGGTTCACAGCAGGAAGGTCATGTCAGATGAATCTAATTGATTTCTTTGACTGGGTTAAAAAAGTAGTAGATCAGGGAGGGGCTATGGACATGGCCTACCTAGACTTTGGCAAGGCATTTGACACAGTCCCACACAAAAGATTAATAATCAAATTAACCAGCCTGGGAGTGAGCCCCAGTGTGGTAGCCAGGGTAAAACATTGGCTGGACAACAAGATACAGAAGGTAATTGTAAATGGAGTCCACTCTGAAGAAAGAGGGGGTTACTAGTGGGTTACCGTAGGGTTTTGTACTGGGCCCAGTCCTTTTTAATGTCTTTATAAGTGACATTGCAGAGGGACTGGAAGGAAAAGTATGCCTCTTTGCAGATGACACAAAGATCTGCAACAGGGTTGATACACAAGGAGGCATGGAAAGGATGAGAAGGGACTTGGCAAGATTGGAAGAATGGTCAGAGGTATGGCAGCTTGGATTCAATGCAAAGAAGTGCAAAATAATGCACCTGGGAAACAAAAACCCAAGGGAAGATTACACAATGGGGTGGGTAGTAACAACAACAAAAATGGAAAGGGACTTGGGGATAATCATATCAGATGACCTTAAGATTAGCAAGCAATGTGAGAAGGCAGTACGGAGGGCTTTGGGGATAGTGGGAAGTATAGGGAGAAGCATCACCAGCAGCAAACAGAAAGTTGTTATCCCTCTGTACAGACAGTTGTGAGACCCCATCTGGAGTACTGCGTCCAGTTCTGGAGACCCCATCTCCACAATGACATAGACAGGATATAGCCAGTCAGAGGAGGGCAACTAAAATGGTACAGGGTCTTCAAGAGAAGCCATAAGAGGAGAGACTAAAGGAGCTTAATATGTCTACCCTTGAGGAAAGGAAGGAGAGGGGGACATGATAGAAACTTTTAATTACCTCAGTGGAATCAACAAAGTACAAGAGGGTAGTATCTTTCAGAAAAAGAGATGTGCAAGAACAAGGGGACACAACTTGAAGATAAAGGGAGGACAGCTCAGGGGCAATGTGAGGAAGTATTTTTTCCCAGAGAGGGTGGTGGACACATGGAACAACCTTCCTGAGGAGGTTGTGGGGTTTAAAACTGTAGGAGAATTCAAGAATGCATGGGACAGACATAAGGCAATTCTTGTGGGGGGTAGGAAGAAATAGGCTGTTGGTTAACTAGGATCTGCGGCTTATACTGTAGGTAGGGAAATGGGCAGACTAGGTGGGCCAAGTGGTCCTTATCTGCCATCAAAGTCTATATTTCTGTGTTCTATGTTTCCAGGTTCTTCTCACTGTCCTCTGCCCTATGGCTTCCTTTATAATTTAATAATGCCCTCCTTTTGGCTCTTACTGTTGTCTTTACTTTGGCTGTGAACATAAGGTTCCTTATCATTTTCTCTTTGATGCCTTCCCAATTGAATTTTCTGCAGCCACTAGCAATTTGTTTTTTAAATTCTTCCCACTGTTCCTCTACCCTTCTACCTGATCTTTTCTCATTGTGCTTACTTCCAACAATCCCTTCATGCTGTTGAAATCTGCATTTCAATTTCCATACCCTTGCTTTGTTTGCCCTTTTGGCAGCCCCTATCTGGACCTCCAACACCACTGTTCTGCGGTCAATGGAACCAAGTGGTTTCTGGACTTCTACAGTTTAGATATGTAACTGTTGGTGAGTTAATGGAAATCCTGTTAATGGAAAGGTTGGTAGACTAGTTTGAATCCAATGGGCTACAAGACCAAAGGCAAACTGGATTTTCATGGTGGGGAGGAGGTCATACCAGATGAATCTGAATTCTTCAACCAGGTGACCACTGATATAGATCAGGGAAGGGTAGCGAATTGAGCTATCTGCACTTTATCAAGGCTCTCAATGCTGTGCTGCACAAGAAATTGATAAAGAAATTGAGCAACCTAGGGGTGGAATCCAAAGTGGTGAATTGGGTAAGGAACTGGTTAATAAACAGAAGCCAGACAGTGGTGGTTAAATGCACGCACTCTAATGAGGAGAAGTGACCAGAAGTGTGCTGCAGGGCTCTGTACTGGCAGCCACTGGTCCTCTTCAATGTCTTCATAACTAACATTGTGGTAGAACTGGAAGGGGTGGTATTCTTTTTCATAGATGACAAGAACATCAGTAATAGGGTGAACGTTCAGCAGCAGGTGCAGAGAATGTGTAGGGACATTGGGAAACTCAAGGCATGGTCAAGGGCATGATGGTTGAGGTTCAATACCAGAAAGTGCAAAATCTTGCAGATAGGGCAAAGGAACCCAGGAGCTGAGTATAGGATGGTGGGTGGGTATTGAGTCACTAAGCAGGAATGGGACCTTGGAATTATCACATGTAATAACTTCAAAGTGGCAGGATAGTGTGACAAAGCAGTGGGTAGGCCTGTGGGATACTGGGATGCATAGGGAGAGGCAATTCCAGCAGGAAAAGGTAGACGATGTTGTCAGTATATTGCTTGCTTGAGAGACCTCACCTGGAGTATTGTGTCCAGTTCTGGATTTATTTAAAACAACAACTGTGCACTCAGGACCTCATTTCCTGTATCACCACACAGGTTTAAGGTGACATTTCAGTTTATTTATTCATTCTATGTACTGTAGCAAAAGGTTAAAAATTGATACATGAAGTGGTGTGAGAAAGAAGTACTCCATGTTTCACACACTTACATGGTGCATTGTTGAGAGAGTGAACAAATACATCAATGTGCTATTTACACACAGTAAAACTTGTGCAAGACATGCATATTCAATTCGCAAACAACTAACACACATAAATTCATTAAAAAACAGCACTCCAACAATAACCTCTAATTATAAGTTCCATGGTAACAATGTCAACATATTTTTTATTGTGTTAACCAAAGCTTCAGTGATTTTAAAGTAGCAGCTTCCAAATGTACGTCGTCTCTGGTCACACATGACATAATACCATCTAAACATTGTCTCGATCAGTATTCGTGGCAACTGTAAAGCTGTATTTGCTGAATACAAAAAGACATAAGAACCAAAACATTAGTTCATAAAAAGGTAACAAATCCAGACTGTCATTAAAGCCTTTGTCTTTAGTTGCTTGCAGCATACTGTATGTATCCACATAGATTATTTTGAAGAACCCTCCTGTCAATGTTGCACCCCCATCGCAAAGAAACTCATTCAGCACCTATCAATGAAAAAGTGCAACCTTTTGCATTCTGCAAAACATGTAGGGCCAAAGCATTTTAAGTGTCCTGGCTCAAAATACAAATTAAATGTTCTCCAATCCTGACTTGTAAGTTTTGATAGGTTTTCCTCACATAACAGCAGCCCAGGTACATTTTGTCAAGTAGATTACAGCTTCTGAGCTAGTTAATACACTGCATTATGAACTGGAGATCGTAAATGGAGGAAGCTGATTGGCTGAGCCCTCTTCTTACCCGTGATGATATCCAGCTACATCATCACGGGTAAGAAAAAGTGTCAACCAACAGCTCATTTCACCTGCATGAAATCCATTCATCTGTACATTTCGGCGCCGGCAAGGCTGTACTCTAGTTCACTGACAGCAGCAGGCAGGGCAGTGGTTTTCACTTAGGCTACCATATATTTAACTTAGGCTTAAACGGTCTCCCACTGGGGGAAAAAAAGAAAACACACAAACCCTTGGTCACGCACAGCAACAGCACCGACTAACACATTTCACCCGTACATGTCAGTCAGGGCAGCTCTAGTGCGGTCACAGAGGTTTCTCACTTTTGCAAGCGTGTTTCCAGTTAAAAAAAAAACACATTTGTCATGTCACTCCACTCCCTTTCGGCTCTTTAAAAAAAAATGAAAAACCACAGCAAAACAGCCTCAGAGTCTCTCCCAAACCTCCTCATCTACGGCTGTTTATAAAAAAGGCAAAAGTCATAAAAGCAGCGGTCACCCTCATCTTTAGAGCCTCTGTGCTGAGTTCACATTCCTGAATGGTGCTGCTACAGATATTTTGAAACACAACACAAAGCAGGTACACTCTGCTTGCTTTGTCAACAGATTTCATATGTAGTACTGTGCAACAGCACCACCTGCTGTTTATAAGTAATAGAACTATTTTCTTTATATGTATTCCTACACTATAATTCAATACTAAAACATTTTAAAGTCAATTTTAAGCGTTTGTTTTACTAATAAAACTATAAATCCAGAATCCAGTTCATAGTAGCAATCCAGGGTGTGGTATATTATGAGGTATCATCACTTCTCAGGTGGTTGGGCCTTTTCGGCCTGTGGCTCATGCCCAACCACCCGAGCGTGATGCTATCCATGATATACCACACCCTGTTGTGCCATATTGCTTAATTGTACAGTGGTAAGAAAGAATCTTGGACTGTGATTGGTCAGTTTGTGGCTGGACCCATGGTGTTATCCCACCACGATGCCACAGGTCTAGTCTCAGCCTCACTGTGAACCTGTAGATGAGCATTTTGTGGAGCCTTTGATTGAGCATTTTATGCTGCCTTTGACTGAGCATTTATGGAGCCTTGATTGAGCATTTTATGGAGCCTTTGATTGTGCATTTTATGGAGTCTTTGATTGAGCATTTTATGGAGCCTTTGATTGAGCATTTTATGGAGCCTTTGATGGAGCATTTTATGGAGCCTTTGATTGATTGTTTCATCTTCTCTTAAAACCAAAAAATATTTTTCCACACAAAAACATCTTTAAAATGATTTTTTTATTCTGTATAATGATGAGCCATTGTATAATAGGAATTATGCACTCCAGGGTGTGTTTCATTTGGGATAACGCCATGCCTGCAACATTGGATGCACTCAGCCTGCGGCCTCGTGCCCAACCCCCCCAGACATGGCATTATCCCAGCACTACACACACCCTGTCATGCAGTATTCCTTTATTACTTAGAATTCCCATCCCATAATGTCCTGCCCAAAATTGTTGATCATTGGTGAGACTCCCACCCCTTGAGTACTCTGTCCACTTCTGGAGGACACGCATCAGAAAGGACATAAACAGGGTAGAGGCAGTCCAGAGGAGGGCAACTAAAGTGGCGGCAGTGGTTGTGTCAAAAGCCCTATAAAGAGAGACTGAGGGATCTCCACGTGTACACCCTGGAAGAGAGGAAAGCAAGAGGAGACATGTTAGAGACCTAATATGACATCATAGGGGTGAACAGGGTGCTGGAATGGAGTCTCTTTCAAACGAGGAAAAGCACCAGGACTAGAAGGCAGGCAGTGGCACTTGGGGGAGACATTTAACAAGGATGTGGAGAACTACTGCTTCACTGACAGAGTGAGGACACCTGGAACAGACTGTCAATTTAAGTGGTGCAGGCAAAACAGTAGGGGGCTTCAAGCATGCTTGGGATAGACATAAGGGAATGCTAATAAATAAGGAGTGCGAAGGGAGGGTCACCACAGACCAGATAGAGTCTGTGGAGACAGACTAGTCAGGGACTATCTGGGCAGAGTGGGTTGGCCATGTAGCCTTTTTCTACTGACAAATTATTTGTTTCTGTATTTTTTTGTTGCCAGATTCAACTCAGCCCCTTCCATTGTTGGTCTCTGGACTAAGTGATATTATTATTCATAGTAGTACAGTAAGTAGTAACTTTGTCACCGTATTTATTAACTATTAATGCTCTTCTGCGCTACTGCCATTTTATACTTTACTGTATATCATTGTAATCGGTCTGTGTGTTTGTATTTTGTGTTTTTTTCTGTTTCTTTCTTGAATGAATTGCTGTATACTTACTGTAAGTGTTCCAAACTCCCCAAAGTGCTCTACAGCTGTACCTAGAAAGAAGTAACACTATACAGTATATAGATTATCTAGATACAGCTCAAGAAAATCCAGTTGAAATGAATGGGGATGTTACACTTGTGTGTTTAGATACATCTAGATATACGACTACATATTGCTGGCTGCTACTGCATAGGGAAACATACTACTGCTTCTCCTACTGCTACCAACATTACTAATCTGGGAATCCATGTTACTGTATCTCTGAAAGACATGGTTATGTTTACATGGCCCATTATGGCACCCACTGGTGAGCCTCCCCTTACAGACACCTTAGGAAATTGTCTTTTTAAATGTTGTTGTCTATTAAGGGACCTTCAGAGCTAAAATATTATTGATGTAAGATGTCCAGTTCAATTGTAATTGAAGGAGTGGCCAGTCAAATTATTTAAATGTTGCTATGTGTCAGTATTGTTTTTAAACTTTTACATTACTAAATGGAAACACAAACAATAAGGACAGAAAAAGGCTAAAAGTCCATCTATTCTGCCCTGTTGTCCAGTTGTGTATTACTTCAATTTAACTCCCACTCAGAGATCTCCTCACTTCCTTCCTGCCTCCTGTTTTGGATATCTCTCCTGAAGATGTCCCATCCTTGTTTTGAACTGTGATGTAGTCCCAGCACTGATTATGTTGCTGTGCAGTCCACTCTACGTATACAGCACCACTCCATAAAACAATATTTCCTGATGTCTTTTCTGAATCCACCCCCTTCCATCTTGATGCTGTTCCCCTGGCAGATGTACTGTTCCTCAACTTTATGTGGAATACATCTTGCTGAACCCCCATATGAATCTATATGTTTGTATCATATCCTCCATCCTGTTCTAGAGATTAAATATTGAAACGTTCTAATCTTTCCTCACAGGACCTTCCCTTCCCTGCTGCACCTGTATTATTTTTGTCATCATTCCCTGTATAGATTTCAACCTATCTCTGTCCTTTTTCAGGTGAGGTCCCCAGAACTGAACACAATATTCCAAGTGAGGTCTAACCAGTGACATGTGTAGGGGCAGTATGTCCTCCTTCCTGGGACTGGAGAACCCCTGTCTAATGCACCCCAACATTCTGATATGAATCCAGTAGTCTTTATTACATTGGGAGGAAGTTTTTAAAGCACTGCTATTTATGATTCTCATCTGTTTCTTCTTTGTCTTCTGAGTGATCCACTTTTATCCAAATGATACACTATTTCATTTGCAGATTTTTGTAATTTGCTTCCACTCCAGAACAATATTAGTCACCCCTTAAAATTCTGGAAAGTCTTCCACTGCCTTTTCTCCCCATCTCAACAGCCTTCCTCCACATTCCTCAAAACAGAGTACAATGGTCATTGAGTCTGCAGGTCACCTTCTCTTTTACTAACGTTTCCTCTCTTTCACCCATTCACCTCTGTTTCACTCTCTCTCTCTCTCTCTCTCTGTCTCTTCCCCTCTTCCCTCCCCTCACCATCTGCCACTGTCCTAGTTCACCCTTAATCCTTTTCTGCCACCTCCTTTGTCCTTACCTCTCCAACTTCTGCATAAAGGGGAAAGGGGAAATTGTTTAACCAGGAAAGGCACACTAAGCCGGAGCTTGTTTCCAGGTGTGACCTGGGAGCACAAGGAAGTTAAGTGACTTGCTCAGGGTCACACAGTATGCAAGTGGAAGCTGTGGGATTCAAACCCAGGTCTGGTCTGCTGGATGTCACCAGATTTGCAGCTCAGAGCCTTAGACCACTGCACTATACTGCCTGCCTCCCTTGGACTCTGATAGCTCTTAATCCTCACAAAAGACACTGCCCTGATGGGATCAACCCCAACCTCCTGCATCTATCTGTTCCTGATATGCCATAGCAGCACCTCCTTCTTACATGTCTTAGCTTTCCTTCTCCTGGGTGGTGAACTCAAGGCATGGAAGAGGAGAATTTTTATCTCCCTTCCTAAAGTGAGTGACCCCCTCTGTCTTTGGGAATTACCACCCTATCTCTTTCCTACCTGCCCTGGCTAAGCTCCAAGGACAGCTGGCTCTCTCCCAACTCTCCCCTTTATAGATGCTTCCTCCTTCCTCACCCCATACCAGTCTGGGTTAAACAAGCCTCACTCCATTGCCTCCTCCTCCAGCTCTCTAACCCACAGAAACATAGACAATGATGACAGAAAAAGACCAATGGTTTGTCCAGTCCACCGGTGCCTTATTGAACCCCAAGACTTACTATCCATCAAAGGTCCTAGCCCTCCCAATCCATCCCATCCCCCTCCCAGTTTCTGTCATCCTGAGAAACCATTATGCCCTTTACTTCGTCCCAGCTGTGCTTGACACCATTAATGGTTTTAGCACTCACCACCTCAGCTGATTAACTGTTGCATGGTTCCATCACCCTTTCTGTAAAATAATACTTCCTCATGTCCCCCTAATCCTCCCTTCTGTCAGTTTCCGCTCATGGCTTCATGGCCTTGAACTGTTACTCATGCTAATAATTCTTTGCAAACTACCTTGTTTATTTCTTTCAGGGACTTGAAGGTCTCTGTCATACCCCCCAATGGTCTCTTGTGAGTGCATGTTCAGTGCCTTGAGGTGCTTCTCACAAGACCTATCCTTTTGGCCTTGAATCATCTTTGTTATCATTCGCTGCACCATCTCCAGGCTGTCCTTAATCTTTCCTGAGGTGAGGACTCCAGAACTGGGCACAGTATGCCAGGTGAGGCATCAACAAAGATTTATAAAGGAGAAGAATTGCTTCTTTACGTCTGCTGTCAATACCACTCCTGATACACCCCAGCATCCTGTTTGCCTTACTATAGGGCTTCTTGCACTGGATTGATTGTTTAAGGGTGTCACTGATAATATCTCCTCAGTCCCATTCTTCAGCTGTAGTGCTGAGTCTTACCCCACTCATCCAGTACTCTGTCCTGGAACTGTTGTTCCCTAGGTGCATCACTTTGCACTTTTTGGCATTGAATATCAACAGTCATATCTTAGACCATTATTCTAGCCTTTGCAGGATACTCTTCATATCCCTGATTCCCTCATCACTATCCACTCTATCACAGAGCTTAGTGTCATCTGCAAAGAGACAACCTGCCCCAGATTCCCTCTCTAATGTCACTAATGAACATATTAAAGAAGACCAGGCCCAGGAAGGAACCCTGTGGTACCCAGCTCATGACCTTCCTCCATTCACAACAAGCAAGTACTTCCTCCCCCTTAGCCAGTTACCTACACATCTGACTATGTCCCTAACCACACACAGATCCTCCATCTTCTTCAGCAAGCATCTGTGAGACAACAAATAGCACATATCCAACACCCTTGTCACCCAGTTAAAGAAGACTATCAGGTTAGTTTAACAAGACTTCCCTGCACAAACTGTTGCTGTTTACTATCTTGGAGACCATTGATCTCCAGGTAGTCCATGAGGTCCTCTTTAACCAGTGACTCTATCAACTTCCCTACAGTTGAGGTAAGAATGACAGGTTCAAAGACCCCGGACTGTTTCTTGTCCCCCCCATGGAGAGGAACTACATCTGCCATTCTCCAGTCCTTTGGTACTATCCCATATGTAATGAACTATTGAATAGCCCTACTAGAGGTTCCTCCAGTTCCTCTGCCAATGCCTTGAGACTGCAGTTTGCTTGCTGACCAAGTATGTACTGTTTGTATAACCTTGCTAGGTTTTACACCTCCTGAGCATGGGGTCATATTGTTGTGAACAGAAACAACGCTGCAATAAATGCCGCAAACAAAACTGCATCTGCTGAAATAAGGTTGGTCAAAACACCGACCATACACTAAATGCGCACACCCCATTCAAATGAATGGGAATTTTTATGTTGGCTTGCACATGCGTAACCAACATTTTGCGGTAGTAGCAGATTTGGAGGTGTGGTCACTGTTGGGCAAATGCAGGGCATGCATCAGTAGGTGCGTCCCTCATTCCCCAATCAGCCAGCAGCAGGGGCTGACATCCTGCATATCTAATGCTGCCACAACATCTGAGAAAAGGTCCACTGCAATGAGAGCGAACCTCTCATGCAGCGTGACCACATCCTGACTCCAGACGTGCAGGCAACATGGCGGCAGTGACTGCCGCCTGTCACAATTCTGATGGGGGAGCCCACTCCCCATTGGCATAATTACCCCTCCCCATTTACGCTGTATGCTGAGGGGGTGCCCAATCCCCCCCGGCATCATGCGCCCACCAAAAAAATGCTTTTCTTTGTCAACGGAGCCCCCAATCCCTGTTGGCTTCAGTTCCCCCTCTTTCCCAGTTAGATCTGCTGAGGGGGGATCCCACTCCCCATCAGAATGATGTTCCCTCCTTTCTTCTGTGCCGAGGGGGGTGCCAATCCCCCTCAACTTGTTTCCCCCACTCCACTTCCATATGTGCCAACAGGGATGCCCAATCCCCCATTGGCAACTGCATCCTCACCCAAAAAAAACACTTGGGTGGCAAGCTGGGAGTCCACCCCAGCATGCCAATTACCCTGTAAAAAACTGCTCCTGTAGCGTTTTCTTTTTACCCTACCCGCGCCCACCTCTAACCCTACACTCCCATACTCCCCTCACCCCATGCTTACCTCCAGAGTCTGGCTGGATTATCTTCAGTGGACCGAGGACACGTCTGCATTCTTCAAAGCAGACTGCGAACTGAGGAAATGCCGGTAAGCTGTATAATGGAATGAATAGGGTTTTTCAGCTTTGATGCATATCTCAGGCATGTTTTGGAATTGTGGCACAAAATTTTCAACATGGGGTTTTTGGGACCCTCATCATGAGTTCTGTCACTGTCATGACGTTATTAGGCCCTGAAAGGTGATTTTGCGGTCACTGCGGAATCACCTTTCGGGACTGATTAACGAAACAATAGTGCCAGTGTTCGCGAAGTGGGCTCTCAAAAAGCCTATGTTGCAAATCTGATAGGAAAATCAAAATGACTGTTTTTCAAGCGTGCATTCGCAGTTGCTACGCACGCTCGTAACTTTGCAAATTTGCAATATTTTCATGCCAGATTTTTAACACTGGCATTTTTACACACCTCCTTGTGAACAGTACAGTGTAATTTTTCACATCCTGGCTGAAATGTGTTTTCACGCTTCTGGCACAGAATAGCGCAGCCACTGTGTGAAATCAGTGTTTGGGACAGATTACAAAAATGACAGTGTCCTAAAATGCCTATGTTGAAAATGTGGTGATGATACTCCATAAAATGACTGTGTTACGAGCGTGCATTGCACAGTTCGCATGCACGCTTGTAGGTTTGTGAATGTGTAATATTTTCACTCCAGATTTCCAACATTGCCATTGTTCTGCACCTTCTTATGAACAGTATAGCTGTCATTTTTCACATCCTGGATGAAATGTGTTTTCGCAGTTCTGGTGCAGAATATCATGGTCACTGTAGGAAATCCATGTTCGAGACACATTATGAAAATGACAGTGACGCTTTTCATTAGCAGAGGTCCTAAAATGCCTATGTTGAAAATTTGGTGATGAAAGTCCTTAAAATGAGTGTTTTACAAACACGTGTTGCACAGTTTCCACGCACGCTGGTAACTTCATGAAACTGTAATATTTTCACTCCAGATTTTTAAAATTGGCATTTTTCCACACCTCCTTATAAACAGTACAGCTGTCATTTTACATATTCTGGCTGAAATGTGTTTTCAAATGTCCGGTGCAAAATTGCATGGTCACTGTGTGAAATTAGTTTTCGGGACAGTTTGAGGAAATGACGGTGAGACTGTTCATGACCAAAGGTCTTAAAATACCTATGTTGAAAATTTGGTGGCAAAAGTCCATTACATGACTGTGTTGTAAGCGTGGGTTGTGCATTTTCCATGCGCCCTTGTAACTTCACAAATCAGCAATATTTTCATGCCAAATTTTCAACACTGCCATTTTTTAACACCTCGTTATCAACAGTACAGCTGTCATTGTTCACAGCCTGCCCAAAATGTGTTTCTGCAGCTGTGGCGCGCAATGGCATGTCTGCTGTGAGAAATCACCTTTTGGGACACATTCACAAAATCACAGTGCCACTGTTCATGAGTGGAGGTCCCAAAATACCTATGTTGAAAATGTGGCTAAAAAACTCCCACAAATAATTGGGTTATGGACATATGTTGCACAGTTTCTATGCATGCTAATGATTACACCAATTTTTCATTTTTTTCACTCCAGATTTTCAACGTTGCCATTTTTGTATGCTTCCTCATGAACAATACAGTTGTCATGTTTCACATTCCACCCCAAAATGTGTTTTCATTACCATGTCGCCAAATGACATAACCGCTGTGCAAAACCACCTTTCAGCTTACTAACTGATTGTGCCATTCTTCATGAGATGGGGTCACAAAAAGCCCATGTTGAAAATTTGGAGTGAAAATACCAACACATGACTGTGATGTTAGGGTTTCCAACTGTAGCACCCCCTCTTAGAGACTGACAGGCATCAGGGGTGTGACTAGGGATCATCGGCTGTAATGCTCATGCCATTCCACCCTCACCCCAACCCTGCAGCCAGTGACAGGCATTGTAGTGTGCCTTGTAGTGTTTGGCCACAAAGTTCACCCCATTCTCCTATACTGCACCCATCTCTGTGTATTTTCTTATGTAATGGGGTAAGTATAATGCCCAAAGCACACCACAACACTTGTCAGTGTCTACAGGGTACGGTGAGGTACAATGGCATGAGCGTTATAGCTGAAAACCCAAATGCACACTCCAATGTCTGTCAGTCTGTACAGGGTGATGGTGGGGTTGACATCACTGCAATGCTTCACTGCCATTCCTATTATGCATCTCTAACTCCAGCACTACCTATGCCAATGCCAGTGAGACAACATTCTGCATTAACAAATGCTTGTTCTTTTTTGCTGGGACTCCGCCCCTGTACCCCCCAAAGTGGGGCTTCATCCCCACACCCCGGACTTTAACTAAGCAACTCTGAGGGGTATGGACTTTCTGGAAAGGGTGAAACTAGGGAGGGGAAATTGTTTTTTTTTTTTTTAAAAGAAAAGCTGCGACACCAGGAAACTTGGGGGGGGAAATGAACCACAATCCCAGGTCTCCTTCACTACTGTGTGCTGGTGCCTTAGCCATTCCATCATGGGAGTGGTTTGATCAGGCAAAGCAGCATAGGCTTTTTTAGCCGTTCCTCCACTTTGCGGTTAGTGACAGGGGTAGTGGTAATTCCCTATCACTGTTATACCCCTGTTGCTGTAAGTGTTTCTGCATGTTGAACTGCACATTTTTTGTAGTGTTGTTATTGTAGCACTATATTGACCCAGTACCCACCTCCTGTAAGGTGCTCAGAGCCTCTTAGATTGGGCACCGTATAAATAAAATCTTACTTACTTTCTTACTTAAGCTCCCTTGGGTGCATCCCGTCTGGTCCCAGGGCCTTATCTATCTTTAAGGCAGCTAGCCCTTTCCAGACTCTTTCACTTGTAAACTCTGGCTGCCTCATCTCTGGAACCCCCTTTGAGGCCTTTCTGATGCCACTCTCTGTCAAGGACCCACCATCCTCCCTAGTGATGACTGAGTAAAAGCAATTATTTAGAATGGCAGCCTTTTGCCCATCCTCCTGTATCACTCTACCCCCTCTGATAGCCTAACAATTGCTTCTCCTGTCTTCCTTTTTTCCCTAATATACCAGAAAAAATTTTTTTGTCCACAATTGACCCCCTCTGCAATATGCGGCTCCATGTCTGCTTTCACTTCTCTAGCCACCCTCTTTGCCTCCTTATTTCTTAATAAATAGTCTCGCCATTCTTCCTCACCATGCTTGTCTTTGTATCTGTAGAAGGCCTTTTTCTTGTCCCTCACTGCATCACTGACCTTTGCTGGGAACCATAATGGTCACTTGAACTTGTTCCTTTTAGTTACTGTGTTCATGCATAACTTTGATGCCTTGAGGATGGACCTCTTTATCACCATTTATCTCTCTTCCACTCCTCCTGTGCTGTCAACCCAAACTATTTTGTCCTGGACCAACTCCCTCAACTTGTTTAAGTACACTTTTCTGAAATCAAGGCCCTCACTTCTTGATTTGGGGTTTTCTGCTCCCAAGGCCCAGTTTAAACTAAATGGAGTTGTAGTCATTGTTCTCTAGTGGCTCCCTAACTTTCACTGCTCCTACCACTAATGAGATGGTGAGCATCAAATCCAGAATGGCCTCCTGCTTGTAGGTTCCTTAACTAACTATACCAGTTGACAGTCCTGGAACGTGTTCAGCAAGGCTTCAATTCTGCCTCTCCTGGCCACTGGAACATTCCAGTTAATGTCTGGCAGGTTCAGATCCCCTACTACTACTTCCCCCTTTACCACTCTCCTTTTTAGTTCTATCCCAAGCTCTCTGTCCCTCTCTCCCCTCTGCTCCGGTGGTCTATAGATCACCCTAGAGTGTAGTTTGCTGCCTGAGTCCACTGTGAGTTTCACCAACAGTGACTCTGTCTCCGGTTTATTACCCCTTATGTACTTATCTTCCACTTGTACCTCACTGCTGTCCTTAACATAAAGGGCTACTCTTCCCTCTCTACATTTTCTTGTTTTCCTCTTGAACATTGAGTAGCCAGGGACAGTCCGGTCCTAGTCATTATTTTCTGAGGCCCAAGTTTCTGTGATGGCCACAAGGTCCATCTCAGTGTCTGCCATCACTGCCTGGAGCTCACTGATTTTGTTACCCAGGCCCCTGGCATTAAGGCAGACCCCTTTCCATTTATCGCCTGAAACCTTTTTTCTGTCTACTTGGCTTTCTACATTTTTCTTACCTGGTTCTCTTGGATTCTTGTTTTTTTTGTTTTGGTTTCACATTTTGTATTTCCTTCTTTTATTGTCCCATCCCCTAGCTCTGTTTAGTTCATATTTTTACCCACTGTGTTGCTATGAGCCCCCAGATATGGGACAGTACTAGCTAGAGTCCCCTTCCTCCCACCTAATACTGTGGTTACTCTAGTCCCAGTCTCCCCCACAGTCAGTTTAACTATTTGATATAGATGTCAAACTTTAGCCAGGGCACTGGCCCCCTCTCTTGTCAAGAGGAGTCTGTCACCCTTAAAGAGCATCTTGTCACAGAAGTCCCCCACAAAATGGCATCCCATCTCCTGAGATCATTCCATTTGTCATTTTGTACAGTACTTTCAAGTTCTTGTAATATGCCTCATTGTTGGCACTATAATTCTTTAAACTGGTTTTTGTTTAATTTTTAATGCACCTATTTTACATTATTAAACTTTCACAAATTTTTGAAGAACTTGGCTCACTTTACCTTTATGAGCTTTGGCACAACTAATACTACCATTCCACATTTAACTAGGCCCTCTCAGGAAAGCAGTGTAGATTGCTTTTATGCAAAACATCTCTTGGTCAAAAATTATTCATGTTTCCTGCTATAAAATGTTGAAATACATTGCCAGTTACCGTACAACAAATCCATTCAGATAATGGGTTTAAAACTGTATTGAAGAATTACTGTTTAACCAATTCCATTTGTAAATGTAAATTTGTAAATAAAAAAATAAAAATGTTCTATCTGAAACTTTCAATACTGATAGTGTGCATATGTCATATTAGAATGTTTCTTAATTTGTATGTTTTTGTACATCTCTGGGTCACCTTGAAAATGGGCATTTATGTCTTTGGGTTTTTATCCAGCAAACAACTTTTAGATAAATAAAATAAAGCAAAAATGTTTACCTCTGTTAGATTCCTTACTGTAAGCCAGCTCACCCTCTAAATCCAAGATTATGCACTAAGTTGCTTAGTCAAAAAATTGGGGGAACACCTCAAGAAAATCCTGGCAAAGGTGGAGGAAGGGTAGAGGAACAGTGGGAGACACTTAAAGGAGCCATAGCAGAGGCAACAAACCTCTGTGTAAAGCAAGTCAGCAAAGCAAAAAGAAGGAAAAAAAAAACACTTTGGTTTTCTAAAGAAGTGGCATTCAGAAAGTACAAAGAAACACAGAGGGATGAAGACAGGGAACTGTGTCAGGCAAAACAAAAGGAAGTGGGGGAAGCAGTCAGGAGTGCAAAGGTGATAACTGAAGACAGAATAGCACAATCAGTAAAAGAAGGAGACAAAACCTTTGGGTATATTAGGGAGAGGAAAAAGACCAATGGAGGATTGTGAGGCTAAATGGGGGGCTGACGGGGACCTAGAAAAAGCAGAACTTCTGAACAAATACTTCTCAGTATTTACAAAAGAAGGGAAGGAAGGATCAAAAATTAGATGGCAGAAACACACATGGAGGAGAGGTGGACAGTGGTCCATTCACAGAAGAGAGAGCCCTAAAGGAACTCTGGAAACTAAAAGTGGACAAGGCAATGGGTCTGGATGGAATGCACCCCAGAATACTGAAAGAACTTAGAGGGGTACTGGGGGCACCATTAACAGCCCTTTTTAACAAATTAATGGAGGAGGGAGTGGTGCCAAAGGACTGGAGGAGGACAATTGTGGCACCACTACACAAAAGTGGGATCAAGGTGGAAGCTGGGAATTACAGGCCAATCAGTTTGACCTCATTGGTGGGTAAAATAATGGAGTCAATGTGAAAAGAAAGGATTGTAGCATATCTTGAGGCCAGCGGGGTACAAGACCCAAGGCAACATGGATTCATAGCTGGTAGATCTTGTCAAACAAATCTTACAGATTTCTTTGACTATGTAACCAGAGTGGTCAATCAGGGGCTGGCTGTGGACATTGCCACCTAGATTTTAGCATGGCATTTCACACTGTCCCACAGAGGAGGCTAGTAAACAAGTTGGGCTGTGTGGGAGTTGGTCTTAAGGTAGTGAACTGGGTCAGAAATTGGCTGAGCAGCAGGACACAGAAGGTGGTTGTTAATGGAGTTCAGTCCTGAGACAGGAAGGTGACCAGTGGGGTACCACAATGCTCAGTATTGGGGCTGATCCTCCTCAATGTCTTCATTAGCAACATTGCAGAGGGGCTAGAAGGGAAGGGAAGGGAAGGGAAGGGAAGGGAAGGGAAGCTTCTTTGCAGATGACACCAAGATCTGTAATAAGGTGCACACTGCAGATGGGGTGAAAAGAATGAGAGGAGACCTAGGCAAGTTGGAGGAGTGGTCAAAAGTGTGGCAGATTAAATTCAATGTAAAAAAGTGCAAATTCATGCACTTGGGGCACAGGAATCTTGGAGAGGAATACAGGATGGGGGGTACTAAAAACAACAAAACTGGAAAGAGACCTGATGTTAATTATAACGGACAACCTGAAAGTAGCCAAGTAATGTGAGAAGGCAGTGTCCTGCCCATTAAGTATCAGACCACAATTCAAAACAATACAAAGATTTTTTACTTGATCCGAGGTGAGCAGCTGGGAGTCTCCAAGCTGTAGCTAGGAGAACTGACCAGATTGCCCCCTCACCCATGGTGACCAGGTTCCAGCACAAGTACCTCAGTCTTGTCTAGATTTAGCTTCAATCAATTGGCCCTCATCCAGCCTTGGATCTCAGTAAGGCAGCTGTTAAACATCAAAACTGGTTTCTGTTGCTCGGGCAAAAATGACAGGTATAGCTGAGTATCATCTGCATAACAGTGAAAACTCAGCCCATACCATCTTATAATGTCCCCTTGAGGTAGCATATACACCGTGAACAACATGGGGGACAAGACTGAGCCCTGCGGAGCCCCACACGGCAGGGGTAGAGGTGCCAAGGAAAAATTCCCCAACACCTCCCTCTGTGATCTGCCCATGAAGAAAGATTTAAAAAAGTTGTGGACTGTATACACCAGTCCAAAGCAGACCTGCAGGCACTAAGCTAGAACCCTATTGTTGATTGGTGTCACATGCTGCTGAGAGATTGAGGAAGATCAAGATGGTACAACTCTCCTGATCCCTCACCACCAGGAGATCATGCATCACCCAAACTAGGACAGTCTCTGTGCTATGCATTTTTTTGAAACCCAGTTGGAGAGGATCATAGATGTTGTCTTACAACTGCCTCCTTCAGGGGCTCCAGAAAGACCCCTGTCACTAGAGAACCCTGGACTATCCTGGCAAGGACCAATGCATCCCAACAAGAGGCGTGCTGGTCCTGGATCCAAACTACTGCAGGCTGGTCATAACCCCTGGATGACCTTTACAACATCCATGACAGCTAGCTGGTGGAAATTGGACCAGACAGGTCAACTACCTGCGATCCCAAGCCCATTACTTCAAAGCCCACTAGAGGGCACTGACTGGATTTCTGACCTGATGGTGGCAATATTATTGGCAAGTACAGAGCAAACTCATCGCATCTTGATTGTGAAAAAGCTCTTCAGGACTGAGGACAGGCTGGATTTCTCAACCTATCAGTGGGAAAGAGCTGAGCTGGTCTGTTAGTTGCCACAGCAATCTTCTTGGACAGGAATTCTGCTTTCTTACAGGAGATTGCTGATTGATAGTCTCTGTAATGGGCTATCAATTTAAGTGTGTCCCCATCCTCACTGGTCTTTTGCCAGTGATGCTCCAACCTTTGACCCCTCTTCCTCATCTCCCTGACAGTCCCATCAAATGAAGGAGACTTCTGGTGCAAGGTGAGGCGTTAACATAGACAGGTGCAATAGAGTCGAGGGCCTCAGTAATAACCTTATTATAGGTCAACACCAATTCCCCCAGCTCCTCACATGCACTCATTAAGCCTGATAGGGCCAGCACCACCATCAGACCTTGTGGGGTTGCTCCCCTTAAAGGGCGGTACTGGACCACCTCCATAGGGAAGGTCTATTGAGGGGCCTCGAATGAAAACCTCACAGTAGGGTGGTCTGACTACACAACAGGTTCCTCCATGATGTCAAAAACCTCCATTCTCAGCCAGAAGATGAGGTCCAATGAATGACTGTGAATATGGGTTGCAGAGGAAACAACCTGTGTCAGGCCCAACAAACACATAAGTTGGAGGAAGTCTTGGCCAAACTGCAAGAGATCGTTGTCAAACCAGGCATTGAAGTCCCCCAGAATAATCCATCTGGGCGACTCCATTACTAGCTCAGTCATGAAGTCAGCAACTTCCTGCAGGAATTCCTTGCCATTCCCCTGGAGGTCAGCAGATGAGAAGGAACCTACACCTGCAAACCCATGAAAAGCTACACATTTGAAGGATCTTGTAGTTCCAGCTGGGAGGACCATGAGGTTCAAGTCCAACTAAAACCATATTGCCACTGCCCCTCCCCTATGATCCACTCTCAGACAGTATACCACTGAGTTCCCAGATGGACCTGCCAATTCCAACACAGGACTGGCACTTTCATCCAGCCAGGTTTTGGTGATGCAAGCCAGATCCAATGTTACCAGGAGATCAGAAATAATTGCTGTCTTGTTCATGATAGATCTGACATTGCACAACATTGTCTGAGAGGAATAGGCAGATGAGGCTGGTCCAGACTCATGCCCACCAATTGTGGAGCCCTTGGCTATGGGCACCAGGTAGGAAGGACCCCTTTTCTGAACCCATATTTCCCCAGGGAGCCTACTTATTCCCATCACCCCAATCCACCCCTTCCGCTTTATTCACCTCACTAGGCTCTGCAAATCTCTGTTTCCTCCCTCTGCTCATTATCCCCAGTGCCCTACAGTGCCCATACACTTTGGCTGTTAATGGGGGACACTCAAAGGGTCAGAAATCACAGAGCATGGAGGGGGAATAACATCTTATCCTGGAGCTACTGACCAACACATTCTAAACTGTTCAACTTCACTAATACAGTTTAACAAAGTATACTATCAGTATTCTATGTCTTAGCAGCTTATCAAACAACTTTAACTCAAATCACATCAATTAATACCAATAACAAACAATAACTAATCATAAACCATTCACATTCACACCAATATTACATACATTCACTCACTTCCACTCACGTATACGGTATTACTCATTCTCACTCACTACCACCCTCACAACACCACCTCCTCAAAACATCCCAAACCCTCCCAAAACAAACAATCTCTAATAAAACAATTATTTTTATTTTATTAAGGAGTCCATAAATCTGTAAAGCAGTCCTCAAAATCATTCTTAGCCCAAATGGCTTTAATATCAGAGCATTCTCTTACCACATAGAGCTGCCTCTCAATATCACTGTTTATTTCAGAAAGCAGTTTCTCAGAAAGGAGACGCACAGACAAAGGCCACAAGTTCTTAAAATACAAGTTCCAGCTACCTCAGGGCTCTCACCCCTAAGGATTCAAACTCTTCAGAGTTAACCAGAACTGTATAGACCCTCAGCCCCTCTCACTGGTCGAAGTCCATTCTGGTTTTACCTCTAAGTCCTGTTCCTTGAATTTAACTGTGAACCACCCAGCAATAATCCTGGCACAGGGCTTAGAGCAGTAATGTTCTCGGGCACTACTATGGGCCCCTTGCATGACCCACTACCCACCAGCACAGTTCACAATCCCATTACTGTCAAGATCTGATCTGAATAGCAGTCATTCACCTTTAGGCTTAATCCATATAACCATTTGCACAAATAGGATCCCTCTTACCTCTGTCAGTCTGTAAAATGAAAGCACAGCATACAGTCTGAATATATCTGAGCCAAGGAGTAGCACACTTCTCCTGTCTTCACAGCACAGACCACTACATGGAAGGTGTACCGCAATGTAGAGGCCAAGGGAAGCCCCTAGAAGCACAACAGTTCCAAGTTCCTCCAAACTTTGGGAATGCTAAAACAGTACACTTGGTGAGGCTTACTTCATGGTGACCCACCGTTCCAACATCTAGCCCTTTAGTCTGTGAACAATCAGCCCATTGCCAACTCTGGACTTCTCCCCATTTCCTCCAGTTGGTGCCTGAATGGTCAGACCACAGACAAGACTCAGCTACTACTGCTCAGTCAAAAACAGTCAGCACTGCTCTCCAAAAACCACAGGTACATTCCGCTGCTTCGCAGATGGACCTCTCTAAAAACAAAAAAAAACTACCTCCTATCCTTCCTCACTTTTTTGCCCTCACTAACACTCCCGTCCCTATACTACTCTCTACCTAAAACAAGAAAATAACTTAAAGTAAATTGAAATATGCTAAAAATAAGATATTAAGCTTAACAAAGGACTCCTCTCACAGACAGCAGCTCACTGTCCATCTTACAGTCTGGCTTCCTGAATGCTGCCATTTTTTTCTTCACTTTCATGGCCACCTACCTTGAGTACCATAGTGGGCTTTTTCATTTCATTTCATTTTTATTGAAAATGAGAGCCTATGGACAATACATACCCATTTTCATAGGCAACTGTAGTCATTATAACAAATAACAGAGAGTATACAATACAAAACTGTGTATACAGACAATAAAATACATAGTGCAAGAATCACATTTTCATACATAAAATAGAGCACAATTAATGCCCATTACAAATGTCCATAGCACAAATAACATGTCTTAAAGCTGCAACAAAAGATTTGTAATTAGTTAATGTTTTGAGGATAAAGGTAAGGAGTTCCAAAAAGTGCCAGCTCTATAATAAATAGCTGTTTGCCCAACCTTCTTTGAACACCTAGGTAATTTTAAACATAAGCAATCTTTAGATTGGGTTTTAATAGTTGACAATGCTGGTCTTTCTGCCAATAATCTTAATTTATTCCAAGAAGAACAGGCATCATCAACTAAAGAAGATTGTCTATCACAAAACAATTTAGATTTCAACTTGCTTTTTTTACACTGATTTCTCAGTTCTCTAAAACTTCATTAAAAATGTTGTATTTCCTGACTCTCTGTATTTCTACCACTGACAATCTCTATCCCTCATTAATTGTAGCAATTGTGGGGTTACCCATTTAGGAGAGTTGCCACTTTTTATTATATGTTTATAGGGGGCAAAATGTCACAGACTCTATTAAATTATGTCAAAAAGAAATAAACACTAGATCAATATCTGGAATATAATCAATAAAAGTCCAGTCTATCAGACTGAAACTATTTTTAAAATAATCAATTGTATCCTTTGGTAAAGCCCTTACTCTCATTTTAATAAGGGGGACTTTTTGTTAGTGATCATTCACCAATAGAATGCATTTGAAATGCATTCTATTGGTGAATGATCACTAAACAAATCTGGCAAAATTTGCACATTTTTTACCAATTCTTCATTAGAAACCAGCAACTGGTCAATAACTGTACCAGAGCCTGTGGAATAGTTATTATGAGTTGGTTCATAAGCTGCATTAAGGACATCTCACTAACAGAATCACAATAATATTTATTATTTTTAGCATTTCAACCAATGTTAAAATAGCCAAAAATAACTTTTTCTAAATTTCTGTTAAGCTTTTTGTAACCCTTTAAGAAGAATCCAAAACCAATTTTATAAGAGTTAGGGGGAAAGTAAATTATGGCAACAATCACATTTTTTATTATTTTTATCCCAATTATTAAGTTTAAGGCAAGGAATTCACAACTAGGATATTCAGACGTTAACTGTAAATCAGTGACACATAAATCATTTTTATATAAAAACATATCCTCCACCTCATTTAACGGTCCTATCATACCTAAAAAAATTGATAACCACAGATATTTTTTTAGTAAATATACTTTATTAACAGTTTCCACATGACAACAATACAAACCCCAACATCAAAAACAAATTGGCATAAGAAAGAAGCAAATGGTGCAGAAGCAATAATACAAACCAGACCATCTGAAAGAAAAACAAACAACACCCTAAATATCACATCCCCCCAACCCTTCAATCCTCCCACGCCCTTCCCCCCATGGAACACAGGGAGGAGTCTTGTGATAACCTAGCAAAGACGAAGAAGGAGAAGGGGAAGGGGAACAAGTGACTGACTACAAAAGAAGGGTGGGGCTTGATACCCAAATAACTAACCACAAATCTGTCTTCGGAGGTTCAGAGGGCTTGAAGAGATCCCCAATATTCCCTGTACCTCTTTATGTGATCCAAGCACTTGGCTATATCTTTCTTGACTGCCAAAGCTTGAAGTATTTTTTGTGTCCAGCTGGAAGCTACCTCAGTAGGGTCCACCTCTCTATATAATCTCCTTACACCATACCTGAAGTTTGACTCACAGTTCCCCCCTTGTAATTTCATATACAGCTTGAGCCTGGAAAATCCTGTTTGCTAAATTTCACACGCCAAAACAAACATGGTACCCCCTATACAATTTGCTCCTCTATGGAAGAATAATCTTATTCAGATCGAAGGAACTACAGTCCATTGGCAGGCCTGGCAACAGTGGGGTATTAGGATGATCCAAGACCTGGTTTTACCAGGGACCATGCATTTGGTATCATTTGAACAACTGCAGAACAAATTTGCATTGCCCCACAAGGACTTCTGGTATTATCTACAAATTCGTAGTGCTTTAACACCCTCCTTAATAAAAACCTAGAGGGCTCACAGTGGCAATGGCAAAGAACCTCTACTGACTTGACACCTGAAAAGGCCTCATGGGTCATTTTTATAGTACCTGGAGAGACTCTCAACCAGAACCCATGGGAAAGTGTAGATCGCAATGGGAAGCATTGATAGGAGAGCCAATAGCAGGAAAGCATTGGCACTCTTATTCAAAAGTATACAACATGCTTATAGAGATCCTAATAGTCATTTTATACAGTTGAAAATATTACTATTTTGGTATCGTACCCAGGCAATTCTTCACAGATGAGGGCTACTCAGCCATAACCTTTGCTGGCATTGCTCTCAACCAGATGCACACACTGGGCACATACTTTGGTCTTGCCCATCACGCACGTTGTTTTGGAACATGGTAGCCACTGACTTATCTCGAGTTCTTAACATCTTGGTCACCCCCAATGCTTCTTTAATACTCGTAGGCAACACAGGCCAGATGGTGACCCTTCCCAAATCCTTGCAACACTTGGCCCTTTCCTCTATCTTGGAAGCTGAGCACCTCCTCCTCATGCACTGGTGCCAACTCACAGTACCCAGCAGAACTATTTGGCATACAGCTATTGCCCACCTATCCCTTTTTGAAAGACTGTCCTCCTTGCAAGGGAAGGGCATGTATCTCTTCTATGCTAACTGGGGGCCTTATCTCCAATCTGACTTTCTCAAATTCCTATGTAGTCAAGTAACCCACCATAAGGTCTGAACCCTCTGATTCTAGAGGGATGTGGCCTTGCTGGAGCTTCTTCCTATCTCCATCCCCCCCCCATAGTCAACTGGAGAAGACTGTTAAAGGGTGAAAGCATTGACCTTTCTTCTTTCTTCTATCTGATACAGTTGCTTGCTGTAATGTATGCTTGTATGGTTATTTCTAAACCAGTATATCTTGAGAGACTATATTGTATAAAGTACAAAGTATGAGTGGTAGGCATTTCATAGTGGGATATTGCCTTCATATAGCTTTGTGTTATTTATTCCTAACTTGTTTGTATCATCCTCTTTAACATGTGACTGTATGGATTACTGCTGTGTTTCAGTATGTAAACAGAAAACACATAACAATAAAAAACAAGATACAATAAGAAAAGAAGTATTTCTTGTAACCATTCCCAATATGATAGTATGGCCTCATCCATCCACTGTCTAAGAATAATAAGCTTGGTGGTAATTGAGATAAGAGCCATATATGCCTTGCAGGGACCAAAAAGCTCCACAGGGAAATAACCAACTAAGCAAACCTGTGGAGTAAAGAAAGAGTCCAAGTCCAGCCAAGGATCTAGAGAGGTAAGAATAGAGGACCAGAAAGGAGTCATCTTAGGGCAATCCCAAAATATATGTTTGAGGGAACCCACCCCAGATCTACAGCAGGAGCAAATCACTGAAAGTATTTGTCCCATCTTCTGCAGTTTTTGAAGAGTGTAGAAAATATTATGTAAAATACAAAATTGTTTGAAGCGGTATCTGTCCTGTTTAATAAACTGATAATGCTGTTTCCATAACACTTGCCACTCCTTGGGGTCTAGCTACAAATTCAGGGATGGCTGCCAGTAAAAACAAACTCCCGATAAACCACTAGGGTCAGTAGTCTGAAAACAGCTGTAAAACTTGGAGGTAGCACGGGGTCGCTCAGCTATCAATAAGAACTCTGAAAGGAGGGGATTGGAATGAGAGTTCAGAAGAAAGTGGACCTTGAAAGCTGGTCAGCACCCCAGAACATTGGAGGTGTTTAAAGAGATGGTATACTAGTATGGAAAACTGTTGCTGTATCATAGCAGTGGGACACACCTTACCATTGAAAAGAAAAGTGCACAAGGAGACATATCGGAGTGGGGAACAAAAACTCAGGGGACTGGAATGATTGGCAGTGTGAATATCGGGGTTACCCAAAAGTGGCTGAGAAAAGTCTCTGGACCAGTCAATCTTAAGATAATGACAAAATTGTTTGAAGGCTTTGAGTGACCACATTAGTGGAGTATTATGCAATGGTAGTGGAAGGGAGGAGGGTGATAGGTACAGCAAACTGGGTAATTGAACACCATGTTTAAGGCAGAGTTGAAACTCCAGGGAGAGCCAGAGGGGGCAATAGGTTTGGTCAGGAGGGGTACCAAGGAATGGTCCCACTGAAAGAACTTGTTGCTATGTAGAGTGCAATAATGTAAACAGATGTCAAGGAGATGGAGACCTCCTCTCTCTCTTTAGGGGCATTTAATTTAAAATAGACCCACTGAGCAGCTCCCTTCTTCCATAGAAGTTATGATCACAGACCTTGGAGCTGAGAAAACCAGGTTTTAGGGAGAAAGAGGCTAAGCATACCCATAGTGTAGAGGATATGAGGTAAAATATTCATTTTAATAATATTAACTTTACTCCACAAGGAGATAGGGAGGACTGACCATCTCCTTAAGTCTTCTTGTATCATAGACAACATGGGTGAAAATTCTATTTTACAAAGTCGGAGAGTGAGTGATAGATTTGGATCCCTAGATACATGATGGATTTAGGTTCCCAACAAAGGCCCAAAACCAAAATCTACTGCTTGGAGACATGGATATTTAAAGGCAGGACCTGGGTCTTGTCCAGGTTAAGTTTATCCCCGGTGACCACCAAACACTTTTGGATTTCCTCCAAGGCTGCAGGAAGTGAAGATGAGGGAGATTCTATAGGCCGAAGAAGATCATCTGCATAAGCTGAAAATTTGTACCTGGAGCCTCCAACCAGTATCCCTCTGATATTTGGATTATGTTGGACATTTAAAAGAAGAGGCTTCAGATACAAACGAAAAAGAAATGTGAAAAGTTGTCACCCCTGCCATGTACCCCATTGGAGTAGCACCAGGGCAGATAAAACCCCATTGCAGTGAATTCTTGCAGTGGGCTTATGGTACAAGATTTTTATCCAAGTACAGAAGGTATCTGGGAATCCGGACCACTGAACAGTGGCAAAAGGAAAAAAAAAGACCAGGAAACTTGATCAGAAGCTTTTTACGCATCTAGGGAGATGAGGATCACTGGGGTGCTACTCTCCCCAGATGCAGAAATCAAATAGAAAAGCTTATGCAGATGGTCACTAGAATGGTGCCCGTCCATAAAACCCACTTGCTGTAGGGAAATTAAACTGTCCCAAACCTGCAGTAGCTGGTTAGCTAAGACTTCAGACAGGATTTTGAAATCCAGATTCAAAAGGGATATTGGGAGCTGGCCCGGTGGCACTGACAGTTGAGGCACTGGATGCCGCACCTCACACCATGCCAGCAACCTGGGTTTGGTGATGGACTTGGGTGGCCTGGGGTCAGTAGGGAAGGGAGAGGATTGAGCATCTGGAGGACTGCTCTTCTATCCCTGGGGCTGGATCCAGGGATGCCCGGTGTCCTGATAGCCCCAGATGGAGATTGGGGGTACTGCAGGCTCACCGGTTGACATCAGGGACAGAGTGTGGCAGATGCCAGCAGGGCAGCTGTGCACAGGCATCATTGCATGCCGCACTCCTTGGGGAAGAAACAAGAAAATCCCCATCCTCAGGGATAGGTAAAAGCTCCTCTGCCCTGGACCACACTCTCCTCTCTATGCCCCTTTCGCTTGGCCCAGCACTCTACACTATAAGATAGAGCACCCTGGGCAGATAGGGCAGCCCCTCCCCAGGGGATTCAGAGCTAAGGGACTTGTCAGACTGAGCAAAGGAGGGAAAGAATGTCTCATGTGGGAGGTAGAGACTGGTGGACAGAGAATGCCAGAGAGAGTTCCCAGAGGGTGGTACAAAAATAGAATAAAAAAAAAGGGATATTGGGTGATAACTACCCAGAAGAAGTTCATCCTCTCCTGGTTTAAGAATTAGAGATATCCAGGCCTGTATGAGGGAGGGTTCAGTGAGGCCCGAAGACAGGAGATAATTAAAAAGGAGGGTTAATAAAAGGCTAGGGTATCTACAATGGTAGTATAGAAAAATATTAAGAAAACCATCCAGACTGGGGGCCTTCTCTTTTTGGAGCTGCTGTATTACCAGCCGGACTTCAGCAATTGTTATAGGGGATTTTAATAAGTTCTGTTGTTGGCCCGATAAGGTAGGGAGAGTGAGGGATTCTAAATAGTCTTTGATGAGCTGTGTATTATCAGGAGAAACAGAATCCTGAGCATATAAAGAACTATAATAGTTTTGAAAAGCTCCTGCAATGTCTCAGGGATGGGTCAAAATTGGACCCTCAGGAGAAGGTCAAAGACTTGCTATTGCCTTAAATGAGTCTAACTGCTTCAATCGAAGGGCCAAGAGTTTCCGGTCTCTCTCTCTCTCTCTCTCTCTCCCACTTCAAGATACTGGAATTTAGTACGTTGTAGGGCAAGTTCTGTTTTTTCTGCTAATGGGGTGTAATATAGTATTCTAAGCTCACTTAACTGAGACCAGACAGTCGGATCAGAATGGGAAGAAAGGGAGTGTTCCAGGGCATGAATCTGAGAGAGGAGGTCATCCATTTTCCGAGTATGGTGTTTCTTGGCTGTAGTAGTGAGTCTAATACACTCACCCATTACTCCGCACTTCAGTGTTGCCCAAAGTACATCAAGAGCCTTGATCAAACCCTCATCATTTCAAAAATTGTCAAGATATTTTTAATGGAATCGAGAGTCGGATCCTTTAGAAAAGGGGATTAAGATGCCAAATCTTGTTGCAATCCATCTGTGGGGAAAAATAATCCAACTGAATCGGGCATGGTCTGAAACGACTGTGAGCTGTATACAACAAGCCAAAAGTCCAGGTAAAGTATTTTACTAAGAAAAATCAGTACAGGAATAAGGTGGGAATTGAATAAAAGTGTATTAAAGAGTAAAGGGTGTAGGACACGCCAGGGATCTACCAATCCTAAGGTGTCCACTAGTTCCTGTAATTCCATTTGCCCAAGGGAGAGACCCTCTTCCTGCAGCCTGAGTGGTCCAGCTCAGTTTGTAAAACCAAATTCCA
This sequence comes from Neoceratodus forsteri, assembly GCA_016271365.2. NCBI lineage: Eukaryota > Metazoa > Chordata > Ceratodontiformes > Ceratodontidae > Neoceratodus > Neoceratodus forsteri. Next base: position 755,421,382 of record CM057449.1, on the reverse strand, counting down.
GTCTCCCAGGAGAATGGCTAATGCGTATAAGGTTCCAACTGGGTTATAATATTGGGAAAAAAAATGTGGGGAATCAGAATTGGGTCTATAGACCATTCCCAATAGGATCTTGGTTAGGCCAAGATGACCATGTAAAATTAAAAAATGGCCTGCGGGGTGCCAAAGTTCTCTAACTGAACTGAAGGGGACACATTTGTTAAATAAAATAGCCACCCCACTTCTCCTTTTACTGCTACCTGCCCCAAATACCTGACTCACCCATTCTTTACGAAAGAGTAAAATGTCCTCCCACTGGAGGTGGTTCTCGTGAAGAAAAACCACCCACGGTTGGGACCTCTTTAAGTGCTTCAAAACCCTCTTCTTTCAGTCCTGGCCCCCTTTAATATTCCAGGAAAGAAATCTAAAAGATGTGGTCATACTGAATGGAAAAATATAAAAGGAAGGGATTAAAGGAACAACCTGTACCTCTTTCAAAGTCAGATTCAAACCTTGCTGTGCTCTAAGCCCTCTCCAAGCCATCCCAAAAGAAAAACGTACCATCCAACACAAACAGAAAATCTCCCAAATCCTGTATCTGGTGAGGCAAACCCAAATCCCCCCCACACCCCAAATAAGCCACATAATAAAATTACTCCCCAAAAAACATTAACCAGCCCTGGTCTGATCGACTGAACTCATAACCAAGCCAGGTCTGTGTTGTGTTCAGAGATCCCTCTCTCAGACTGTCCCAGTACCCCCTCTAATAAACCCAAGTCCTCTGGCACTCAACATGAGTGTCAAGAGATTTCCTATACAGTGTCTACCACAGATAAAATAACAGAATACATTAATCCAAGCTTACTCTGTAATATAACGTTTGCTAATAAAATAAAACAAGGGGAGAATGAGCGATAGCTACCACTAGCCATCCCTTGAGGACAAATATGACCGTCTGATACTAATAGCAAATTAAAGAACAAATAAAATATTAACAGAAACTTGGCATATTGAACTTCAAAACTGGATCCATCAACAGTACGTTACCCCAGCCGATCCCCAGCTAGGTATAACACAAAACTAAGGAAGAAAATTAAGTACAGCCAGTAATATTGTCCATTGCCAGCGATAACTCTCCCTCAATCTTCCAAGAAAAATGAAAACTAAGAAAGGTCAGGTATAACTAAACTTATGCAATAAAGTCCACACCCTCCTAAATCTGAAGTGAAAATTAACTACAGTCCCGTAAAGTCTCTGGAATATAATGTCCATAAAACGAGAGAAGGCAGTAATGAAAATTGTCAAAATAACATCACCGAGCAACTAGAGCTGCCAGGTAGCCGTAGAAAAATGTCTGAAGGCACTGCTATCTAGAATGTTCCCGAAGCTGTAAATGATGCACCTGCTCAAAGAAATAAAAGGATCTCTAAACTGTAAACTAAAGGATGGAATTGTCCAAAGTCCACTGTTTAATAGAAATCAACCACAGCATCAGAATAATATGGCATAAAATTAACGAACAGAGAAAGTTACCTCCTTAGATCCACAAGCTTCATCCGGGGCTGAGGTTCATATTCAAGAATAAAGAAAGCAGGCTAGACAAGCGCAGATAGAAACAAAAGCATAGTCTGAGCCAAAGGAAAAGTTGCTGCCTGAAAAACCAGATCAGCAGACCAAATAATAAAGGCACAGGGGCAAGCTCCGAGCAAGTCCACCAGAAAGAAATGATTGTATCCAGAAAAGGGGAGATGAGTGACCCCCAAAGTCCAATAACTGGACACCAGGCAACTGCATCCAAAGTAATAGTCCCACACAGTTTTCCTGTAGTACTAAGAAAAAGGAACAACTAACACCTGAGATTATCTGTTCCAATAAGGAAAAATACCACTCGGCTCATAGTTTCCTCCAATACAGCAGACCAGTATAAAATCTCAGCTCCTCGGGTGACCTAAATTAGGTAGCCTTAAAAAGATCCAGCAAAAGAATGGATAACTCTTGGTGGGCTTGTTCAGATGAATCAACCCCCTTCTGCTCACCATTAATGTTAACTTGGAGCTTTCCTGGGTTGAGAACCTAAAACTTGATATTAGCGGCAAATAATTTAGAAACAGTTTGGTGGTAAGCCACCTGTTTTTGCCATACCATCGCTGAAAGGTCCTGGACAATACAGATCTTGGCACCTTACCAGGTGACTGATTGTAGAAAGCATAAATTGCCTGTCCAGATAATTTAAGAAATGAAAAATGAAGGGGTGAGGGGGCTCCATTAGAGAGGGCATAGCCCGGAGAGCACAATGGACTCACACTATCACAAATGTTGGGCCATTAGGTGAGGGTCCCATAATTTTTCACATAATGTCTGGGCGAACAGGATAGCATGGGGACCTTTCGCCTTCTCTGGCAGTCCCAGAATGACCACGTTATTTTGACGGGAGTGCCCCTCTAAATCTTTAACCTTAGATTCCAGTCGGTTGGCTGCCAGTGCAATGTAATAACCCCAAGATCCAGCTTGTCCCTCCACTTACTGTATCTAAGGATGCCATTCGGTCTCTGTATCCCCAACCCATTGGTTGAGGGTCTCTGTAGTCAAATGGATAGCCTGTAGCTCACTGATTAAATTTTGGAGTACTCTCTTAACGGAGCAAATTTGAGCAAAAAGCATTCTTCAATCAGGGCAACTTGAGGAAGTGCCAGATTTTACTAACGGATTCACTTGCCCTTAGACCATTGGGTGTTCTTCTCTCACTCCAGTGTAGCAGGCAGGGTATGGCATGGGAGTGCCTGTTGCACCTCTGAATCCATTTTCTCCCCCAAAAAAGCTCTGGAATCCATTTCTCCACAAAAAAGCTCTGGTGGTCAGGAATCCCAATATCTAAAGGATTGTGAGGATTACTAAAAGATGCCAACTAGGGAGAATTCGGTCAAAAATAGTAGAAAATGAAATGGAGAGGGACGGAGAGGTCTGGAGATGCTGCTGCCTCTAGATGCGCATCACGTGACTTTGGAGGCCCCAGAAGTTCTGGTACCTTGGTTTTCCCAGGCTCAGCAGTGAGCCTCTGTGACGGTTGTCTCTTCACCTGGATCTGCTGACCAGACAGCAGGGGAAGGTCCTGCACCCAGGTCTTCAATCCCTGCACCTCACAGCCTGGTTCCTGAGAGGCTAGAGTTCCAGGCTTTGGGTCTTTCAGAAGATGAGCTCTGCGTTTGTGGAGACCTCCTGAAAAGAGTCAACTCACTGGTGCTACACCTTTAAATGGAAAAGGATTTCCATTTGGTGTAAAGGAAAGAACTTTATCCCCTTGTCTGCCCTATGGCTAGTATCCTGGAGTACCTCTGGTACCTCTCCCAGCAGAGGCTGCGAGTGGCAGCCCTCAAGGTGCACCTGGCATCTATCTCTGCATAGTGGGCATGGATAATTACTGTATATGTTGACACTGACCCAGGAGAAGGTGATCTGACACTTTTACAAGGGCCTGGACCACCTGTTCCCTCCAGTGGGTGAACCACCACCACCACGGGACATGCTGCTGGTGCTGGCTGGGCTCATGGGTAAGCCTTTTGAGCCTATGCAGAGGTGTGAGTTGTCACACCTGTTTTGGAAGATGGCCTTCTTGGTGGCCATCATATCAGCCTGAAGAATCTGTGAGCTCCAGGTGCTACTGGTGGAGTCTTCATGCCTGGTCTTCCACAGGGACAAGGTCATCCTTCGTCCCCACCTGAAGTTCCTCTTGAAGGTTGTATCGGAGTTCCACCTTAACCAGGTGATGGACCTTGGTATATTCTTCCAGCCAACCTTGAGGCAGACCACAGGCTCCATACTCTGGACCTGCAGAGGGCATTCTCTTATCATGTAGAGGCATGGCTGGAGTTCGGGTGAGGCTCGCTGGCTTTTGCACATATGCTGAAGCTGCACTTGGCAGACTGGCAGCAAAGCAGACGCTGTCGGGTAGATCACATTGTGCATTGACCTCTGCTGTGGGTTGGCCAATAGAGAGCCTCCTGTAGGGCTCAGGACTCATTTCACCAGACATGCTGCATCCTCCATGGCTGCTTCCAGGGACATTCCTATCCAGGAGGTCTGCAGTGTTGTCACTTGGAAGTCAGCACACACCATCTCCTGTAACTTGGTAATAAATTACCTTCGCAGATTCTTGGTGGAACGGCAAAAAAGGAAGAGCCAACAGACAAGTGGTACTCATGTAATACATGGAATTTATTACTGATCAATAATACAGGCTTACTACCAACTGTGTAATCACTGGGAGAACTACCAGTTTTCCTTACCTAGGTAACGCAGTCTCTCTTCTCAGAGAAGCTACGTCCTACAGAGGGTCTTATACCCTAATAATTTCTATAGCAATGACAAAAGAAGATACATAAAATGTATATAATTGGCCAGAAACAGGTGGCCTTAGTAACCATCCTAACTAGTATGAAAAGTTGCATAACTTGCAGAAGATAACACAATACAGTGGGACCACTTATTATCCCAAGGTCACTTGCACTTGTAATGGTGCACAATTACTAAAGATGGCACTGTTGCCTTACTTATAGAGAATATAGTAAAAATAGAGCAAAAAGAAACTCTCATGGCTAAAATATACATCAGTGGAGTATAATATGCATTAGTAGAACATGGGTCCTGACACTTATCATATAAGAAGAGGAAGAGGAAGAGGAATAATAATAATAATAATAATCAGCATTTATATAGCGCTTATACATCCAAAGCGCTTACAAGCAATGCTAGACTGGTAGTGAAGTGACTGAATGTGTGGTGGCGGCCATATCGCACATCATCACCCACACACAGCCTGGATAATTGCATGAACCGGTTTATGGGAAGGGGAATGTTGGCCAGGGCACCGGGAATGTTCCCTACTCTTTGCGAAGAGTGCCTTGGGTTCTTTTACTTCCACCTGGACACCCACCAGGACAACACCAGGATGGGTAGTGGGGACCTCGGTTTAACGTGTCATCCGGAGGACGGCACACCCCAGCAGTACAGCATCCCCCAATACTGCACTCAGATGCCAGCGATTTTTAGGTGCAAGTCCAATCCTGGTGTGGGACGAGAACCCACGACCTTCTGGTCCAGAGGCGGATGTGGAGCCAACTGAGCCCTAAGGTTAGTACATGTACCTACATAAGTCGCTACCCGTGAGGTGGAGGTACAATCAGGGATGCTGGACCATGGAAAACACTCACTTTACAGCATTGACCTAGGGGCTCTTCAGGATGCTGCATTTGGGATCGCAGTTCTCCAGTCTCTGTTTGCCAAGTAGGGGTGCGTGCCTTGCCCCCTCTTCCTAGAGAATTGCTTGAATTCTGCCAGTGTGTGGATAATTAACTATATCCACACCCCTACAAAAATAAGTTCGTCAGCTGTAACCATACAGTAGTTCTAAGAGTGGTGTATAGTTCACATTCACACCACCCACCCCACCTCCCTTGGCATGTTGCACATAGAGCCCTGCTTCCAGCATACAAGATCTGACATCACGGGGTGGAACAAGAGGATATACTGCCCAGGTAGTGGGAGGAGCTTAGCTTAAAGATGTTCCAACAAATCAGCACTTCCAATGGAACTTCCAATGTGTGGATGTGAACTGCTATACACTCCTAGAATTACAGTTACAGGAGAGTAACCTGTTTTTAAGGTGTGATTTTAAAAAACAACACATATTAGAATCTAGTTAAATGGGTCCCATTTAACTAGGTTCAGTTGTTACGCTCCAGTGTTTTTAAAACACTTCAGTTTTAGGTATTTTTCAGGTTTTTGGTAAAGAAAAGATGGTAGCCATCTCAAACAAACAAAAAAAATTTCAGCTCATGAGAGCCATATTTGGTCTATTACAACTTGGTGATGTGAACCAAAAAATATCTCACACTAAAAATTGATGGTTCAGATCAGTCTCTATTGAAAACCTTACTGAGCATGCTCAGAAAATAACTTTAAATCCTTTTAACTCTGGAAACAATTATTTTCACAAACCCTTCAGAAGGCACTACCTTGGTATAGTCACATCTACCCTAAAAGTTTCGGGAAAAAATCATACTGTCTGGGCTGTAATGGAGAGCAAGAAAAGTACAGGGAAAAAAACTATAATTCATTAAAATTTGTTTCTCAGGGATTATTCGAGATTTCTGTTAATAAGCATAAATTTCAAATTGCTTTGATCTCGATGTCCATCAAGAAACTAGTGCTGAAGTATTGGAGGAGCTCTGAAGTTATCTCCTATTCTGAATGGCTAAACGAGTTATTATTTAATCTTCGAGTAGAGAAGACTATTTAAAGTATTAATAATAAGTCCAAATATGAACGGGTTTGGGCCTCTCTTCATTCATTATATACCATCTAATGGCTAATACTTAACTCTTAATTTCTTGGATGTCATGGACTGTCACGCCTTTGGGACTGTGTGGGGGAGGTTGGAGTGGGAGGTGTTGGGGGAAGGGGGACGGGGTCAATTAACTTGTGTGGTCATAAGTTTTATGCTGTGGATGTCTTGACCCTGTCCTTTGTTTAATGTGAAAATTTCAATAAACTTTGAATTAAAAAAAAAAAAAAAATTATGTTTTCTATCTCAGAAACTGCACAAGATGCCATTACAAAACTCTTCACCCGCCAGCTATACCACTTGCTACAAATTGTGGCTATTCCATTGAATGCCACCAAAGTTAAGTCAGAAATTGTGTTTCAACATTAAACACCTTTACTCAACCCTAACTATACTGGTGCTACCACGCTGCATTAATACACCAGTTAGGGTCAGTGTAAAGCATCACAAGTACAGAAATGGGTGTTATGGTTTCCAACCCTATAATGCACCATGTTCGCCCATGAAAATGGGTCTGTGGCCCATGGACTTACCAGATTAAATGAACAAATCAACCCCTAAGTCTCCCACCCCCCAGCAGCAAAAATAATTAATCATTAGGGTTTTGGGTCTCATGAGTCTTGGTGAATTAGTGGTGGGGCCTTCTGTGAGGTTGTCAAACCTAATGCTCACCCCCTCCCCTAGCATACCAGGTCAGATGTGATTTGTTTTCTTCAGGCAGGGCCCACATGGTCCTGTGTGAAGAAAGCTACAACAGATGTTGTTGGGAAAATGTGGCAGTACATACTTTTGTACCTTTGAAGTGTATCAGAATGAGGCAGTGGCTTGGAGCTGTACCTTGCGCTTTGGACAGGAGGCTACAGGTTGGGGGAGGGGTGAGTATTAGGGTTGACAACCCCAAGGAAGACCCCACCACTGATACTCCAGGACTCTGGAAACCCGAAACCCTAATGTTTTTCCTTTTGTTACTTGGTGGGGGGTTGGAATTAGGTTGGAAACCCTAATGCCACATTACCTACTTGTGTTGTTGTAAGCAAAAATCTAACTGCAGTATTAATGCAGTTTTTGCAATGAATTTCCTTTCTTTTTGACATAGTAGAATTGTATCCTCATTTATGCAGGTCCCGAACCCATTCTTCTATTGGGCGCAGGGCCCTCTGGACCCTGTGCTTCTGTACATCTGTAGATGCAGAGGGGCACTGTGCCAAATGTGAAGTCCGTCCAGGCTGCAGAAGCACAGGACCTGTGGGCCATGCACTTCCATGTGGCTACAGATGCAGATACAAAAGACCCTCTGGGCCATTTGCCAGTGGATGAGTCCATGTGGGTGCAGAAGCACAGGCCCTTTTGAGTCTTGCACTTATATGTTGCTACAGTAGATGTGCAAGAATCAGTCTGGGTACAGAAGGGCCCTGTGCTTCTGTGTGGCTGCAAATGCACCTTTTCATCATGACTCAAGTATGTTTCCACAATGGTTCAATGGGCAGGGTCATAAAAAGCACATGTTAAAAATTTGGCTTTGAAATCAAAAATGGCATAGTTATGAGCAAAAGCCTTAATTATTTTGTGTGCCCATATTTCTGTTTCTTGAGCCAGCAATTTTTTTTTTTATGAGGGTTTTGAAAGAAGAATGCGGGCTCACAAAACAAGATGTTGGACTTTTTTTCATCCTTCGATTTCTTGTTTCATGAAGGTCATGAAAGAAGAATACGGCCTCATGAAACAAGGTTCTTGGCTCACAAAATGAGAGTGTGGACTTAGTTTTTTTTAATCTTGTTTCATAAATTGACCTTCCCTTTTTGTAAGTTGTTTCTTCACTCAAAAAAGAAGGTCACTTTATGAAACAAGATTTGGGGCTTAATGTTTTCCTTTTTCAGTCTTGTGAGTGAGCTACAAAATAAGGTCAGCTCATGAAACAAGATTACAAGAAAAAGAAAAAACACTAAGTCCCAAATCTTCTTTCATGAGCTAGCCTTCTTATGTGATGGTAGATAAATGCCATTTGGCCAACCTAGTCTACCTATTGTGTTGTTGTTTTTATTTATTTAGACCCTCATTTATTGCTGTAGACCCAACGTGATCTGCAGCACCATCTTTTCCCCTTCCTTCCTTACCTATATGATTTCCTTGTGCCTTTCCCAGTCATTTTTCAACCCCACCACTATTTTTACCCCCACTACCTCCACTGGAAGGCTGTACCAGGCATCCACCACCCTTTTTTGTGAAGAAGTACTTCCTCACATCCTTTCTGAATTTACTACCCCCTCCCAATTTCATAGCATGCCACCTTGTTCTATAGCACCTTTTTCTCTGAAAAATACCTCCCTCCTGTACCTTGTTTGCCCCCATGAGGTATTAGAGGTCTGTATCTTATTCCCCCTCGCTCTTCTCCTTCAGGGTACACATATTTAGCTCCTTAAGCCTCTTCTTGAAGGGCTTTTGATTCAGACCCTGCACCATTTTGGTAACCCTCCTCAGGGCTGCCTCCACTCTGTCTTTCCTGAGATGTGGTCTCCAGAACTGGAGACAGTACTCAAGGTGAGGTCTTACCAGCAATCTACTGTATATAGAGGAAGCACCACCACCCTCTTCCTTCTGGTGATACCTTCCTGTGTACCTCCATCCCACTAGCTCTTCTAACTGCCCTGTCTCACTGACAGGCAACTTTAGGTCATCTGAAATGATTACCCTTGGTATCTTTCCTGCTTGGTCTTTGTCAGTATCACTGGGCCCATTTTGGACTCTGCTCCCAGGTTTCTATAGCAAGTGCATTATTTTGCACTTTTTGCATTAAAACCCAGCTGCCATACTCTTAGCTACTCCTCCAGTGTTTTCAGATCCATACCCTCCTTCCCACCCTCTGCCCTGGAGTTTCCACTCTGTTGCAGATCTTGGTGTCTTCTGCAAAGAGGCAAACCTTTCCTTCCAGTTTCTCTGCAATGTCAGTTATAAAGACATTGAAGAGGACCAGTCCCAGCACTGATCACTGAGGTACCCGCTGGTCTCCTTTCCTTCCTCTGAGTGAATTCTGTTTACTACTACCTCTGTGTCCTATTTGCTAACCAGTTTCTTACCCAGATTGCCACCTTATTTTCCACCCGAAAGTTCCCCAACTTGCTTACCAGTCCTCTGTAAAACGGTGTTGAATGCCTTGGTGAACTCCAGCGTGGCCTCGCCCACTGCTCCTCCCTGATCCAACTCCTTTCACCCAGTCAAATCTATCAGATTTGTTTGACATGACCTTCTCCCATGAAACCATGCTACCTTGGATCCTGTAATCCACTGGATACAAGATGATCCACAATCCATTTCCTTTAGTAATGATTCCATTAATTTACCCACCACTCATGTCAGGCTGACAGGCCTATAATTGCCCACCTTTTCTTTGCCACTACTTTTGTGCAGTGGGACGACCTCTGCCCTTCTTCAGTCTCCTGGGACCATGCTGGTCTCCAGTGATCTGTTAAATAGGTCCATCAGAGGAGCAGCCAGTACCTCCCCAAGCTCCCTCAGCACCCTTTGAATGTACCCCAACTGGCTCAATAGCTTTGTCCACCTTCAGGCCAGCAAGTGCTTTCCAGACTTCTTCCTTAGAAACAGGTTATGTCCATTTGCCTCACCGCAAGCTCTTGATGCCTGTTTGTGGTCCTTCCTTTTCCTTCTACTGTGATACTGAGCTGAAGTATCTGTTCAGAAGTTTACCTTGTTTTGACCTCCACATACAGTCACCCCACTGAACCTTACAATCCTTCCCTTTGTCTTATTTTTCTTGCTTCCTGTTTTGTGAGTTATTTCGTGAGTCATGAAACAAGAGGCCTGATGATGAAACAAGATTTAAAAATAAAGTAAGTCTACATTCTTGTTTTGTGAGGCTGTATTCTTTCGTGAGCCTCATAAAATAAGAAAATTGGGTCATGAAACAAGCCTCCACGGATTATTGGGATGTGTCAAAATCATGTGTCGGGACTTTTTAAAAAACTGAGAGCAGAATCGAGCTAACGGGTCCGTTTAGCTAGATTCATGTTGCTTTCTTTCTAGGCTTTTTCCTTTTATGGGTTGTCCCAAAAATGTACTTATTTATTGTTTTTGAAAAAGAAGCAAGATGGCTCATGAAAGAAGACTTTTGGCTCATGAAACAAGAATCTTCTGTCGTGAGCAAAATTGTTCTTTCATATCAAACATCTATCAGAAAGACCATACAAAGTATCCACAGAATCAAAATTTCAAATCTTATAACTTGGGAATGGATTAATATTTTTCACCAAACCAATGAAAGGTACAATTCTAGTTCAATCCTTTCTACCCTAAACATTTCACAACAAAATTACAAACTAGCTGGGCTATAGATGATAGCAAATAAAACAGCAAAGCCCCCAGTTTCTAGGGACCTGATGATGTTCTATCCACACTTTCTGCAGTGTCCTTTCCCTTTAAGATGTGCTGGAAAGCCTTCAAGCTGGCTCCTCCCACCCACCCAGGTTGTAAATCCCTCTGCTCCGCCCATGAAGCCAGATCTTCATTTCCTCTGGAAGAAGCAGGTTCACTCCTTACCGTTCCCATGTTGAGTAGGCCCCAGTCCATGAATTCTTCAGAATTACTTCCAAACCAACTCTTATGAGTTTTGTCTTAAACTCAATCTTTCAGTCGTGATTGCAGTGGACGATAAGTCCGCTTTTGGGTTCTGCTGGTGCCCTTATGGACAGAAGATATCCAGGACTGACCTGCACACCACGTGGATCTACTGCCTGGGGCACGATCACGATCCCCAGGCCTGCGACTTTTGCTGCTCGTTTTGTCCATCCATCCTGCAGGACTGTCTCGCCCGCCTAAAACTGGGCCGCCCAATGTAATGGAACCCTCCAATCAAATCCAAAGATGTCCATTGAGTGGTCTCTGTGGTTGTGGGGTCTGCTGAGCAGCTTGCGGCCTTCAAAGAGGAGACGGCCCAGTCCGTGGCCCATTACTCCTCAGCTTCTGCCTTCATGCCACTTCAGCTGGATTCTACCTTTACAGAGTCCTACAAGGAATTGTGCCAGTCTCTGTCGACCTTTGATCAGGGACCCACTAACAAATCTAAATCTAAAAAAAGAGTCTAAGAAAGGAAAAACTCGTCGTTGATTGTGGGATTCTCCTCATCGCTCATGGGATCAAGAACGCTCTTGGTCAGTGGCCTCCGATTCCTGCACTTCCCCAGATTTGACTTCTGTCAATTCCTTGGCCTTGGCCACTGGCTCCACGGTAACCCCATCGGGCCTATTGGCCAAGACGCTGGTCAATGTCCCAGCCAAGATTTTTCTCAAGGCAACTGACCAGTTATTGACCAAAGAAGCCGATACTTCCTTGTCTAGGACCCCAGTCCTGACACAGACCATTGAAGAGATGGATCAGTCCACTGACCCGACTCCTCTGGTCCCTGACCAGCAGGAGCCTCGGCAATCGCCAGCTCCCTCGCAGCCCCGCCACCGGTACCCCCACAGCCAAGGGCGAGGTCTCAATCTTCTTCCCATGGGTCCAGCCGGTCTTGCCGTTATCGGTGCTCCCGCTCTCATCACCACGGGAAGTGGTTCTGCCAGTATTCATCCTCATCCTCTGGTGAGGTGAGGCTTCAGCGCAAGTTGCGTCAGTGCTACAAGGACTTGATGTGGCAACAGTTGGTGTTTACTAGCACCAAACCTACCCCGGTTTCTATGCCGTCCATCATGTGGCTGTCACCGAAAGGCCGATGCTGACTCCGCTGACAGAAACGATTTAGGCGGTCCCAACCTGGCCGACTCCGGCTTCTCCACTGATCGTGGTGGAACAACTGACCAGACAGCCAATGGTCAGTCCTCCTACGAATGGAGTATCTGCCAGTCAAGGGGCTTCTCCTTTGGTTGTTGGTCACTGTCGGCCCCTGACCATCCACAGATGGTCAGTGAAGACTCTGGCAGTTGACCGTTCTTTGACAGCTCTTTGGAATTGGAGGGTTTCTCCCTGCACTCCCATCCGGTTGATGTGAGTCTGTGGGGATCTCTCAACGGACGAAGGTCCATCCTTTCCATAAGCCTCCTCTGTTTGATCTCTGAGTCGATGGGTATGAAGATGGAGCCCATCCAGAAACTGGCTTATTACCCATTGACCGAGATCCTTGACCTGGGAGACTGTCAGATGGAGGCTTTCCCGGTGTCAGAAGCCATTCTTGGCTCTGCCCTGGAGCTGTGGCAGGGCCCCACTTCCTGCCTTACACCTTCTGCCTGGATGGCCTTCAAGTATGTGGTGCCCAGTGGATCCCTTTTGGGATTCACACAGCACCCCTCGGCCAAGGGAATAGTGGCTGACTCTGTGTTCCGGTGCTCTGGCAACACCGGGGATGTTGTCAAGCTGCCTAATAAGGAGACCAAGAAGTTGGACCATGTGGCTAAGAAGGTCTATACTGCCTCTTTGCTTGGCCTCCGCCAGGCGAGCTTGGCCCTTCTCATGGCCCACTTCTCCCATGCCCTGCTGGGCACCTTAGATGCAGACCTTCAGACCACGGTCAAACAGGTCCAAGACCAGGGCTGGGCTATGGTTAAGCAACAGCTCCAGACTGCCATGGACATTGGGGACTTCTGTACCCTCTTGGTGGTGGCCTCAGTGGCCATGCACTGCAGGGCTTGGCTGAGGATCTCAACCTGCACAGTGGACACTCACTACAAGCTGGAAGATGTCCCTTTCCTGGGCACCAATCTGTTCGGGCCCAAGGTCGAGGGTCACCTCACATGAATCGAAAAGTCCAATACCACCTTGGACTCCATAACACCTACCCAGAAGGACCCCAAGGGCTCCAAGTAGTATCAGAAATGGAAGCCCCTTTGGTCCTCCTACACTTATGCGGCCAAGCCAGCCCAGCAGTTGGCTGGCCAGCAGGCTCAGGCCTGGCAACCTCAGCCCAAGTTAGTGGCCTCAGCTGTTGTTAAGCCAGGTGGGAGAGGCTCTGGTGGCCCCTCACCCAGGCCCTCCTTCTCCTCCAAGCCTGCCCAGTGACAAGATGAGGGGTGCCTCCCTCATGCCCATCACGCCTCCCTGGGTCCCTTGGGGGTCTGGTCTCTGCCACTTCCTTTCTGTCTGGTCCGCTGTCACATGGACAGGTGGGTTCTAGAAGTGGTGGGTCAGGGTCTGCTTCTAGAGTTCGAGCAGTATCCTCCTTGCTGAGTCCGCACCCACAGGAGGACTTGGTTTCCGTGAGACATGCTGTCAGCTCTCAGAGATGGCATAGTCCAGCTCCTCCGTAAGGAGGTTATGGTTCCTGTCGCAGATCTTCCAGAACACCAGGTGTGTCTCCAGGTACTTCCTGGTGCCAAAGCTGATGGAGGGCTGATGCTCATTCTAGATTTGCATGACCTGAACAAGTTCCTCTGGTCATGCACCCTAAGGATGGTAACTCTATCACGGGTCATGCCATCTCTAGAGCAAAACATGTGGTTTTGTTCCCCAGATCTTCAGGACATGTTCTTCACATCCTGATCCATCCGTCTCACGAAGGTCCCTCCGCTTGGGCCAAGGGACCCTCAACAAGTTCCAGGCCATGCCTTTCGCCACTCCTCAGACCCCAGGGTCTTCACCAAGTGCATCGCAGTGGTGGCAGCTTTCCTGAGGCACCGAGGGGTCCAGATTTACCCTACCTGGACAACTGGCTGATAGCAGGTCCCTCCAGGCAGGAGGTGGAGCAGTCCAGGCACCTGGCCCTCCAGACCTGATCAAACTTGGCCTCCTGGTCAACGAGGCCAAGTCAGAACTCGTACCCTTGCAGGTGATCAGCTTCATTGGGGCGGAGATAGACTCTTGTGAGCCAGAGCCTGGCTCCCATTGGACAGGGTGGAGGCTCTCCTCCTTTTCCCAATCATTTTGGGTGAATTTTTCCTGCCTGGGACTTCTGCACCTGCTGGGCTATGTAGCAGCCTGTACCAGTGTGGTCCATTGCGCCTGCTGGAGAATGCACTCCCTGCAGTGTGAGGTGGCCAGCCAGTGGTCTCAGTACAAGGGCACTTTGACTAGTTAGTCATGGTGACCCAGCGGATGTGGGACGCCATCCAGTGGTGGCAGGTCCTGCACGCCTGCAGGAAAGGATCCCATTTGTCCACCCAGAGACGATGGTCATCCTGATGACTGATGCCTCCCTCATGGGTTGGGGTGCCCACCTGGGTGAACACAAAGTCCAGGGCTCTGGACCCCGAGAGTCATGATTCCACATCAACCTTCTGGATCTCTGGGCAATTCGGCTGGCACCGACTGCATTTGCTCTGCACATTCAGGGTCAGGTGGTCCAAGTCCAGCCAGACAACACCACAGCCATGTACTACCTGCCCTTGTGTAGAGAAGGTCTTCACGTTTGGAACCTCGTACATAGCCTTGAGGCGGATCTCCTAGCCTTCCATGTGGCAGGAGCCTAGAGTCTGCTGGTGGACACCCTTAGCCGGGTGGGCGAGGTATCTCACAAGTGGTCTCTCCATCCAGAGGTAGTTCACAGTTTGTTCTCCCAGTGGGTACTCCTCAGGTGGACCTGTTCACCTCCAAGGAGAACTAAAGCTGAGGCTGTTTGTGCCTGGCCCTCTCAGCAGGGAATGCTGCAGAGGGATGTCTTCTCAAGGCCCTGGACCCCAGGCCTCTTCTATGCCTTCTCTCAGCTTCCCTTGATCTACAAGGTGCTCCTTAAGGCCAAGAGGGACAAGACACAGGTGATCCTGGTGGCTCTGGACTGTCCACGCCAGTTCTGGTAACCCAGTCTCCTCAGTCTCAGCAGCAGGCTCCCAAGGCATCTTCCATTATGCCCGAAACTGCTTTCCATCAATCAGAGGAAGGTACTCCACCCAGACCTTCAACCCCTGCACCTGATGGCTTGGTTCCTGAGCAGCTAGAGTTCCAGGCCTTGGGACTCTCCAAAGATGTCTTCACCATTGTTCAGGCATCTCGGGAGGAGTCGACCAGGAAATACTATGCCTTGAAGTGGAAGAGATTTCTCCATTTGGTGTCAGAGCAAGGGGTTGGGTCCTTTGTCCTGTTCAGTGGCTAGCATCCTTGATTACCTTTGGTCCCTCTCTGTCAGGCCTTTGATCGATGGCCCTTAAGGTGCACCTGGCAGCCATCTCTGCCTACTGGGTGTGGGCCGGTCAACCATCGGTGGTGCAGGAGAAGGTGGTCTGGTGCTTCAAGGGCCTTGATCATATTTCCCCTCTAGTGCGTGAACCACCACCACCATGGGACTTGTTGCTAGTTTTTGCAAAGCTCATGGGCAAGCCATTCGAACCAGTGCACAGGTGTGATCTCTCTCACCTGTCGTGGAAGACCACCTTCTTGGTGGCCATCATGTCAGCCAGAAGGATCAGTGAGCTTCAGGTGCTTTTGGTGGAGTCTCCTTACCTGCTCTTCCACAGGGACAAGGTTGCCTTGCACCTCAACCTGAAGTCCCTCCCGAAGGTTGTGTCAGAGTTTCACCTTAACCAGGTGATTAATCTCCCGGAGTACTTCACCAATCATAACTCAGAGGCCGAGCACAGGCTCCATACTCTGGACCTGAGGCGAGCACTCACCTATTACAAAGCGAGCATGGCTGGAGTTCGGGGAGACATTCGCCAGCTGTATGCCACCTACGCTGAAACCTCACCTAGCAGACCTGCAGCCAAGCAGACAATTAGCAGGTGGATCACATCCTTCCTTGATCTCTGCTATAGGTTGGCGGGTAGGGAGCCTCCCAGAGGGCTAGCTGCTCATTCCATCCACCATACCACTGCGTTGGTGGCTGCTTACAGGGACGTCTCTATCCAGGAAATCTGCAGGGGTGCGACCTGGAGGTCAGTACGCACCTTCATTTCCCCATTACCACATTGACCTAGAGTCACGCCAGGATGCTGGTTTTGGGGCCTCAGTTCTCCAATCTCTGTTCCCTAAGTAGAGGGTGTGCGCCTTGTCTTCCTCCTCCTGGAGAACTGCTAGGCGTCTGCCAGAAAGTGTGAATTGAACATCATATCCACGTCCCTAGAAACACAGGTTACTTGCCTGTAACAGTAGTTCTAGGAGTGGTATATGATGTTCTTCCACACGGACCCACCCAACCTACCCAGCTTCGGTGAACACATTCTGCTTCCAGCGGACAAGATCTGGCATCATGGGATGGAGCCGAGGGAGCTACCACTCGGGTGTGTGAGAAGAGCCAGCTTGAAGACTTTCTGGCACATCTTAAAGGGAAAGGACACTGCCAGAAAGTGTGGGTGAAAATCATATACCACTCCTAGAACTACTGTTATAGGTGAGTAACCTGTGTTTTTTTTTTTTTCCTCTTTTTGTACTATCCATTTTGCAGAATTTGCACATCCAACCAGAACAAAACTTGTCAAATCAAGGTAACTTGCCCCACAGAACTCACATACAATAATTTGTGCAATTCCATTGTATGGATGCAAAACTATTAAGGTGCAATATTAGAGTTTAAGATTAAACACCCTACTCAACCTTAACTTGGGATGCTATCATGCTCTCAGAGGTGTGTGTGTAATATATACAGATACACACACACACACACACACAATGGGGTGGTTGATAAACGTTACAAATAAAAAGCCATATTCTCACTGCAGTGAGATAAATGTCAGTGACATAGCAACTGTGAGATTATTTAGATTTGCATATATAGTTACTACATCACAAAGTGATATTCACACTGGAGCCTCATGAGAAAAACAAGTGCAGGCAGTACGTTACAGGCCGCATTAACAAAGACTACATTCACCTGTAAAACATCTCATTTGTAGTTAAAATCCTCCACATACTCATGCTAGTAATCCTACAACTGTTTACAACAGAATCGTAGGTAAAAAACACTCAAACTGCACGGTCAGTAAATGGTACAAGCTGAGCTGCAACACACAGCATTACATTGTGAAGCTACAGCAGTACAAATAGAAAGAACACATCCCCGGAACAAAACAAAGTGGATTCCCTCAGACAGTGATAGCAACTGAAGATGAAATACCTGAGAAGCAGCAGACATTCGGAGAATCGGATGCAGTAATCCATGAAGTCCATTGCATTAGATGCCATACAGTTACTAAAGCACAACATTATAAAAAATAAAGTTCCACAAAGCAGAAAAAAATAAATGTAAATAAAACTGAATGTCCCAAAAACAAAAATAACACTGTAAAACACACAACCATCCCAGAACAGCTTGTCAGCAAAATGCTACGCCCACTACAGATCCACAACCAGTCAACACACACTTAACAGTAACTGTCATACCAACCAACCAATCATATTACATAATTAAGCACCTATCCTACAGATTTGTTCCACAAGCACAACCAATTAAAATCCACAACCACACATCAGCCAATCACATAACACAAACCCATTCACAACAGAGCCTAATAAACAAAATAACACTGTCCTTTACAATCAATTTCAGCAGTGTCTCAACTTAATAACCATAAACCTGCACTCCTACCCTATCGCATAAATCAAACACATGATTGCAGCAGGAGATATAGAAAATATTCACTCCTGCAGAGTGAGGTATGGATATCTCACATGCCTTCAGCACTTGGGAGATATCCAGACCTCACCTGCAGGAGTGAGATTATTTTCCATATCTCACTGCTGCCCATCATGTATCCCATTTACCGAGAAGCGTGCCATTACACGGAACTGACAGGATAGTACTGGGCACAATGGAAATTAAAGAGTTGATGTCAGCAGAGTATGTATAAATGTAATTTATTTTAACTCTGCTGATGTCTGCTTCAGATATCACTCTGTAGTGGAGATAACATGATTTATTGTCATGTTGGAGCTCCCACCCTCAGAGTGTGTGTGTGTGTGTGTGTGTGTGTGTGTGTGTGTGTGCGTGTGAGTGTCTGTCTGTGTGTGTGTGTATATGTATATGTATATATATATATATATATATATATATATATATATATATATATATATATATATATATATATATATATATATATAAAATAATACCCGACAGGGTGGGTGGTAATGTGCTATACCAGACCACCCAGGGCGTAATGAGGCGGAGGCCTTATAGTTCCTGGAAGGTCCAGTATAGCACAACCGCCCACCCTGGAGGGTATTATTGTGTTAGAAAATGGGCAAACTATATTAAATGAGGTTGGAAAAAATAATTTTCATGTTAAAATGTAAAATTGTTGAGTGTTAAAATAGTTCCTCCGATTGGATTAGGATGCTTTTTTTTGTGTGTGTTTTTGTAGGGGTCTTTGTGCTAGGTGAGCCTCTGTAGTTGTGAGTTTTCTTTTTCCAAAGTTTTAACATGGTTATGTAGGTGGCTGTCGCCTGTAGAATGGATGGCATTTCCAGAGGTGATAGTTTAAAAGTGAAAATACAGTATGTAAGAAACAGTTTGAGGACTTCTGTGTTGTGCAGCCTTGTATCATAGGAGCCCCAACCGTGCGGTGTGTGAGCAAGCAGAGCAGATTCCGAGTGGAGGAGACGGCAACACCAAGATGATAATGCAGGTACATGGCTTGTCAGAGGATCAGGCAATAATAAAATTAAAATTAAAAAAAAAAAAAAAAGAGCTTTGTTTGGGCTGACCTGTGTGACACAGTTGAGTTAGAGCAAGGAATACTGCTGTGTGCCCAGTGATACTGGTGCACTGAACACCGATGTTATGTGAAGCCAATCACAGTGACAGTTTGAGTTTTGTTTTCATAATGTCTGGCTGTTTCTTTTGTGATGTATGTGAACTGAGCCCAGCGGAGGCTGTTGTGTTGGTTCGTGACTTCATGTGACACTTCAACAGTTTCGGAGTTTTGTGGGTAGGGGCAGTGTCTCTCGCTAAGCCAGAAAACAAATGGTGGCAATTTCAAATTCATTTGGTTCTTGGCCAATAAGCAAGGAAGATGGGCACAGGGATACACAGTTCAGTGGGGAAGGACACTTGGGTTGAAATATTTTCTTCATGTCGTCTAGTCTCAAATAGACCAGGGCTCTAGGAAGGATACTGGCAAATCAAAAGCCAGGCTCTTAGATGTCCATTTTCTAAATATATATATATATATATATATATATATATATATTTATTATATATGGCAAAAAACCTCCATTTAATGCATCAGTTAGGGTTGTTCCACAGTGACAAAAGCAAAGACTCGATGTTAGGGTTCCACTCCTTGCACCACGCCCACTTACCCCCAGCCATCATAAGGCAGGTGCGTTAGGGTCATCGGTCCAACTTACCTCATCCCATGTGTAAACAAGCTGAAGTGGTGCAGTAAAGCAGAATGGGGTGAGAGTTAGACCGACGCACCCCAACGCACAACCTGATTCCTGTTGGTGGGGGCGGGTGGTGTGGGGTGCAAGGGTGGGAACCATAACATTGAATTTCCTTGCTTTTGTCGCTGTGGAACAACCCTAACTGATGCATTAAACAGAGGTTTTTTGCCATGAATTTCCCTTGTTTTTTACAATGTGCAGTATATATAGTGAATGGAATGTGGTGGTGCAAGCGCAGGGCCCTTTGGTAACGGTAATGCCAGTGGAAATACAAATGGTTAAGATAACAGCAAGGAGGATGCCAAAGGTAACAGTAACAGAAACAGAAGTGGAAACGCAAGTGCATAAGCAAATGCAAATCGTTACGTGCACGGTGACGGTAACGCAATTGGAAACTCAAACGCTTACGGTAACCGCAACGATGACGCCAACGGAAACAAACGCAAAAGGAAGCACGTACGCAAATGGCAATGCACATGGTGATGCAAAATGAAACGCAAACAAAACCAGTAATGGAAATGCAAATAGTAACAGTAATGCAAACGCAAGTGCAAATGCAAAGGGTAACGCACACGGCGACGTAAGTGGAAACGCTAACACAAGCAGTCACGGAAACGCTAATTGTAACAGTATCACAAATGTACCCACATTTTTCCCTCCCAAGAAGTGCATTCAGAAGCACAGTGAATACAAAGAATGTATGTATAATAATGGCCCTCTGAGCAGAAAATGAACACTTGGAATACTAAATCGCTTAAATCTCAGGAACCATACGACATAGAAAAAAAAAAGTAAAATTTCTTATGATTTATGACTTTCCTGGCTAGTTTTTTTACTTAGCCCCCTAGTGGGGGGGGGGCTAAGCATTTTCCCGACGAAAAGTCCGTAGATCTCGTTGCCAAGATACGGGCCACAAAAGACGAGGCAGATGCTGTAATGTTAGTCTATGGAAAAATAGTCAACTTTGGAGTGCTGTAACTTTGCAGTCCTGTAATATTTTGTCACCAAACCACCAAAAGGCACTTCTGTGGGATGTTGGCTTTCTCCCTCCAAATTTCAGCCCAGAGGACCAAACCGTTCTTTTGGAGCAGGGTGGCAAAGATTCCCTACTGTTTTGGGCATAGTGTCGCAAAGTAGTGTTGCAAATCACAACATTTTCACAAAAAAAATCACGAAAGTGTCACAAGTGCAACACTACTTTGCAACACTACAGTTTACAAAAAATTGAAAAACATATTTCTGGGGTGTTTAACCCCCACCCAAAAAAGACATGGCTAGTATCCTCAGGGCTTGAAGAAGTGAACACAAAAAGAATTGTGTCCCTAGAGGGTACCAAATTTAAATGCCAAGCATTTCTGTGACCAGTAACTGAAAAAAAAAATGGCTGACTCACAACACTACAGAGGTCATTTGCGACGCTGTCGAATAGTTTAACTTTTCCCATTGACTATAATGGGACACTTGTTTTTTGAATAACTTTTGAACCGTTTAATATTTTTTCACAAAATCTTCAAAAGGCACATTGGGGACCCTGGCTGCATGTTCCCTGAAAGTTTTGGACCGGTTGTACAAACCATGCGACCTGTAGACGCAAGCAAAGAATGCGCAAAAAAAGTAAATGAGACTTTCTATTGTGCTTTATAGCTCCACAACCATATTTTTGACCATTACGAAACTTGGCAGATACAGAGATCTGTGGTACCGCTTCGTGCCTACCAAATTTCAGGCAAATCTGTCATACAATGCCAAAGTTATTAAGCTGCAAAATTTCACACTATAACCTTAAATGGGGTACTCAACCCTAACTGTAGTGGCACTGCCGTGCCACTATATTTATTTGAAAATTGGTAACCAGGAGAAACACAATGAGCTGCGGCTTGTTTCCAGGTACAACCTGAGGGTACGTGAACCCAAGAAAACACTACATAGTAATAGTACAAATTAAAGTGAAGTCAAAAGTACAATATGGGATATGACATGGGCTGACGTAAGATATTTGAATTTTGATAAACCAGTGGGCCTGCTGAGAGAAGCATTTCCCTTTTTCAGGGAGTATCACAAGGACTGAAATAAGTTTTAGCAGTCAAGTGCCATAAATTGTTCTTTTGGTATCCGCACTTCCAGCACTCAGGAGCTACTCACTTAGCCCAGGAGCTGACATTTAAAAATTTGAAATGGCTTAATGTTTTAATTTTTTTTCTTTTTTTGAGCATATTAAAAGACCGCTGACACACAGACAGGAACTGAAAAGTGGTTAACTTTAACTCGGATTGCTACGGAAGATTAGGCTTTACACCCACATAGGGCAAGGACAGTTGGTAAACTGCTTAGGTGTCAAATTAAATTTAAAAAAAAATTAAAAAAAATTGCCCCAGCATACCAAAATAATAAGCACACCCAATCTGTTTTTTTTGTTTGCAGACCTTTTATTTTCAGCACAGCTGTTCATAAGAAGGAGTGTGGACAACACTAATGGTGCACTCTAACAGTTGACAATCATGCTGACATACAGACTATGTGCATGAATTTTTGCAAACAATATGCTTAGTTACTTTGAAAGGTCTACAAATATCTCTGGTTTGTGTTGTTTTACATAAACTAAATATGCTGAAAGCTCCAGTACTTTCTGAGCAAACACAGGTCTGTACAGCACACAGCAGCAGCAGCATTATCCCCTTTCCTCAAAACTGCTCGGATCGTGTCTCTTGAATAAAAATAAACAAGCTCTTATTCTGGTGCTCTGCTGCTAAATTCTTGCAGTCACAGTCTAATGCATTTTGTAACCTGCATTTAGCAATCTTGATATTGCAGCTCTTGAATTCCTCCCATCACTCAGATTCAAAGGCCATGTGACACAGAGTTTTCCCTACTCTCTCTGTTCACTGAGGGCTCAAATTTCAGCTAGTAGCCCCCTATGAAGTTTGTCACATCAAGCTGCTTCACTCCTGAACTCTCACCTCCCCGACTGTATACACAGGCAGTTCTGGTCTTGGACATCTCACTCTTTTTCCCCATCCTGACACAGCATTTGCTGCTGCAGACACCTCGGTCTTGCTGTGTTTTAAAGCAGCAGGTGATGATAGCAGTTGTATAGGTGTGAAATAGCACCCATCGCCCCTTATTTTGGGCCCTTATATCATTTTTATCTTCACAAGAGAGTATTGGAGTGTTTATCTCAAGAATGGCGTAGCCATGCATGAGACACCAATAGTCCAGTGCCTTCAAATGAAAATTAAAAAATTATATCTTAAATCTGTCCATGGCATATTTGATATATATAACAGGTGTTTAGCTTGTTTGTGATAGAGATTGTAAAGAACTACAAAGTAAATAGTAAAAAAGTAAACTGCCTAGACAATTTGAGGCAACAAATTCAGGCATGAGAATTGTTATAAAATGAAATGAGTATAAGAGAACACTGTGGTTCTCAAAAGGGTCAGAGAAGCAGTGAAGGTCAAGAAAAAGGCTTTCACCTGGTGAAAAGCAGGGGAGGAGGACTGGGTAGCATATCAGATGAGAACTAGGGATGCTAAGAGAATGGTCAGGGAGGCAAAGGCAGACACAGAGCTGCATATTGTGAAGGGGGTTAAGGGTGGGGAAAAAAACAAGTCTTCAAATTATATTAAGTAATAATGAAAGTGGGAAGGGGGTACTGTTAGGCTACAGAAAGGTGGGAGGGTTATAGAGGAAGATAAACAGAAAGCAACTGTCCATAACAATTATTTGGAATAGTCTGCCAGCGGATTTGGTGGGTGCCAGTTACCATACATAGTTTCAAGCATGGCTACAACAGAGTGAAGGTTTTGTTGGTTACTCAGGTCGGTAACAGTAGGAAGGAAATAGGGATGGACAAGGAGGGACAGAAACCCATATGGACAATAGGTCCCTGGGACATAGGGAACTACAGGCAGAACAGGGAGGGATAGAAACATATATGGATAATAGGACCCTCCTGACAAAGCTCTAAAGGTGAAACACTGAAGCACCTGGTTTTAGCCAGAAGTACCCTGCTCTTTGTACTATAGTGTTTTTGATACTGCAATTTGAGCACAATAAAATTGCAATCTACACAGCATCCATGGTTGTGATTTCTTACTGAAGTGCAGTTGCAGTCTTGCTTCAGTGGTCATTTTCTGGGGCTAGCTAGCCCATAGCATCACCCTGTACCCCGCACCACTTTGGGCACCAGCTAACTTCCTGAAACTACCCCATTACTCTTCTCTGACCTTAGTTCCACCCTCCCTTAGTTTTCGCCGTCCCCACCACTTCCTGAAACAGCTTGCCTGTCCCATCGCTGTTTGACACTGCTTACCCATTTGGCCCTTACCACTTCTTCCAGAAGCCTGTTCCACTTATCCAACACTCTTTCCATGAAAACATGTTTCTAAGGAACCTGGGTATGATGTCCTATCCACACTTTAGGCAGCATTCCTTTCACTTTAAAACTCCACAAGAATATCTTCAAGCTGGCTTCCCCACCCACATGGTAACTCCCCTAGCACTGCCCCGTGATGTCAGATCTTCCTTTCTGCTGGAAGAAGGTGGTTCCCTCCTTATTGCTCTTGTGCTGAGTAGGCCCTTTGCTTCTTAAAACTTCGAGTTTTACAAAAATCTTTGTCTTCAGGCAACTCCTTCACTCAACTGGCATGGATGACGCAAAGTCAGTGCCAGTATTTAAGAAATGTGCATGCGGGCAGATGATGTCTCGGACAGATCCACACACCATGTGCATTTACTGCCTGGGCCATGAGCACGATCCCCAGGCTTGCGGCCTGTGCAGCACTCTTCACCATCCACCTTAGAGGATTGGCACACCGCCATCTGTTGGGTCATCTGGGTGACTGGGATCCTTCCGTTAAATCCAAGAATGCCCATCAGATGGTCTCTGCAATGAGGCTCCAGCCAAACAACTAGGCTTCGAGGAAGTCACAGCCTGGAGGCTGCAGCTCAAGCTTCACGATTATGGCCTCCTTGGGTGCTTCCTTCATGGGGGCATTCAAGGATTTGCACCAGGCCCTTCCTATCCATGGGCAGGGTCCCTCAGGCACCAAATCAAAACCTAAAAAAGAGACCAAGAAATGGTCTCTTTGATGATCATGGGATTGTTAGCACTCCATGGTCTCTGATTTCCATTCTTCTTTGTAGGTTCCAACTTCGGTCATTTCTTCTGCCCAGGCCACTGGCTCCACAGTTTTCCCATTGGGCCAGTTGGTCGAGACGCAGGCCAATCATCCGGCCAAGATTTTTCTCGAGCCAGTTGACCCATTGTCACAAGATGAGGCCAACACCTCTTTATCTAAGACTAGGGTCCTACCGCTTACCTTTTCAAGGAGGGATGGACCAGTCCACTGATCTGCCTTCTCTCACCCAGGATCTTACAGACCAGGAGGAGATTTGGCTCTCGCTGGCCTCCTCTAAGACCCACCATTAGTGATCCTGTTCTCCCAAGTTAGGCAGCCCACATTGGCATCGGCACTCTCACTCGACATTCAGGCAAGCGGGCGCCCGCCATTCCTCATCGTCTTCCTCAGGTGAGGAGACTCCAGCACAGGTTGGGTCAGTGCTACAAGGATTTGATGTGGCAGCAGCTCATGTTCACTTGGGTGAAGCCTGTGCTGGCCCAGACCCTAGCCATTGCATGACTTTCACCACAGAGGCTGCAGTATTCTCCTCCTTGGCAGGAGCTCACCCATCAGATTTGGCCTGCTCCGGCCTCTCTGCCGATTTTGGTGGAGTCACCACTGAAACGGCCAAAGTCCGTCCCTCCGACTAAGGTGGCCCATCCAGCATTGGGTCTTCCCTATTGGCTGTCGGTCATCGTTATCCCCAACCCTACCCCATAGGGTCAGCGGGGACTCTGGCGGTTGACCCTTATTTAATGACTCCTCGGATTTGGAGGGTTAATCCTTGCAATCCTGTCCAGTGAACCTGGAGTTGGCCAAGGATTTTTCAACAAAGCAAGGCCCTACTTTCTTTATGGGTCTTCTCTGTCACATCTCGGAATCCACAGGTCTCTGGATGGGACCTGTTCGGAAGCGGGTTCGGTACCTGCTCACCGAGATCCTTGACTGGGGTGACTGCACTGGGGAAGCCTTTCCGGTCAAGGGGGCCATTCTTAGCCTTGCATTGGAGTTGTAGCAGCATTTGACCTCTTGCCCTTTGCCTTTGGCCCACATGTATGTGGTTCCCGCTGGTTCCCTTTCAGGATTCACAGAAGTACCCCTCTGCCTGAGGGCCCTGGTGGCCGACTCCATGTTTGGGTGCACAGGCAGCGTGGAGATGCTGATAAGCCTCCTGACAAGGAGTCCAAGCATTTGGACCACATGGCCAAAAAGATTTATGCTGCCTCCACTCTTGGCCTTCGGCAAGTGAGTTTGGTCCTTTTAATTGGCCCACTTTGCCCATGACCTTCTGGGCACCTTTGATGAAGTGCTTCCTTATCTCCTGATGGACTTAAAGACCACAATCAAGCAGGTCTGGGATTAAGTCTGAGCAGTTGCTAAGCAGCAGCTTCAGACTGCCATGGACATCAGCAACTCTTGCGCACAGACTGTGGTGGCTGTGGTTGCCACGCACTGCAGGGCTTGGCTGCAGATCTCAACCTTCATGGCAGATACCCAGCACAAGCTGGTGGAAGTCCCCTTCTTGTGCACTGACTTATTCAGGTTGGGGATTGAGGTGCACCTCACCCGCATTGAAAAGTCCAGTTCCACCTTGGACTCATGACTTCTGCCCAGAGGGGGACCCCAAGGGCTCTAAGCAGTGGAAGAAGAAGAACCCCATTTGGCCTGTCTCGGCACCTGCGGCCAAACTGACCTAGCCTCTGGCTGATAAAAGGCTTGGCATCCCCGGCCAAAGTCAGTGGCCATGGTCGTCCGAAAACCAGGAGGTTGGGCTCCCAGTGGCTCCTCAGTTGATCCTTCCTCCACCTCCAAGCCTGTCCAGTGACAGGATGGAAGTGCCTCATCCTTGCCCGTCCTGACACCCGGGTCCTCCTGTGGAGGCAGGCTCCGCAACCTTGTAACTTCACCTGGTCCGCTGTCACCACGGACAGGTGGGTCCTCAGTGGTCAGTCAAGGTCTGCCTATACAATTCAAGGCATACCTGCCTTACTGAGCCATGCCACACAGGAGGACATAGTGTCCATCAACATCCTGTCAACGCTTCAGGACACTACCCAGCTTCTGTGCAAGGAGGTCATGGCTCCTGTCTCAAACTCTCCGGAACCCCCAGAATTTGTCTCCAGGTACTTCCTGGTGCCAAAATGGATGGGGGGATGGCACCCCATCTTAGAACTGCATGACCTGAACAAGTTTCTCTGGCCACGCACCTTCAGGATGGTCACTGTGCCTCGAATCATACCATCGCTTGAGCAGGACATGTGGTTCTGCTTTCTGAATTTTCAGGATGCGTTCTTCCATGTCCCAATCCATGTGTCCCACCACCGGTTCCTTCGGTTCCAAGTGAAGGGGTTCCTATACGAGTTCCAGGCCGTGCCATTCAGCCTGTCCTGGCCCCTTAGGGTCTCCACCAAATGCATTGCAGTGGCAGCAGCTTACCTGAGGCACCGAGTAGCCTGGGTATTCCCCTACTTGGATGACTGGCTAATTGGGGGTCCCTCCAGGCAGGCGGTGGAGAGGTCCAGAGATCTGCATCTCTTTTGCCTCCTCGTCAGTGAGGCCAAATCAGAACTCATGCCCTTGCAGGTGATTCTCTTAATCTGGGCAGAGCTTGACTCTTGCAGACTCTGGGCTCGGTTCCCAGCAGACAGGGCAGAGGCTCTCTCCTCCTTTGCCCAATCATTTTGGATTTGGCAGTTGAGCCCTGCTCTGGACTTCCTGTGCCTCCTGGGATATAGGGTGGCATGCAACAGCGTGGTCTGTTGAGCCTATTAGAGAATGTGCTCTCTCCAAAAGGAGCTGGCCAGCCAATGGTCTCAGTGCAAGGGCCACTTTGACTAGTCGATCACCATGGCCCAGCCGAAGTGGGACGCCCTCCAGTGGTGGTTAGTCCTGGGTCATCTGCAGAAAGGTATCCTGTTTGTCTGCCAAGAGCCGACTGTCATCCTGATAAGCATTTCCTCTCTCATGGGCTGGGGTACCCACCTGTGGGAACACAGTGTCCATGGGCTCTTTACCCCCAAGAAGTCCTGGTGTCACATCAACCTGCTGGAGGGCAGTTCGGCTAGTGCTGACAGCCTTTGCTCCTCACATTCTGGGTCAGGTTGTTCAGGTCCAGACAGACAACAGCACAACCATGTACTACCTCAACAAACAGGGCGGGACACACTCCCTTCCTTTGTGCAGGGAAGCTCTCAGTGTTTGCACCCTTGTGCACAGCCTGGAGGCTGTTCTCCAGGCTATCATGTGGCTAGTACCCCCAACCAGCTGGTGGATGCTCTCAGATGTGTGTCAAGGCATCTCATGATGGTTACTCCACCCAGAGGTAGCCACGGCCTATTCTCCCAGTGAGGCACCCTCTGGTGGACCTGTTTGCCTCCAGAGAAAACGCAAAGCTGAGGTTGTACTGTGCCCAATCCCCTCAGTAGGGAACGCTGCAGGAGGATGCCTTCTCAAGGCCCTGGATCCCAGGCCTTCTCTGTGCCTTCCCTCCATTTCCCTTGATCCACAAGGTGCTGCTTAAGGCAAGGAGGGACAAGGCACGGTTCTGGTATGCTGATCTCCTCAGCCTCAGTTGCAAGCTCCCGAGGCATCTCCCTCTATGTCTGGACCTACTGTCATGGAGTCAGGAGAAGGTATCCACCCGACCTTCAATTCCTGCACCTGACAGCATGATTCCTGAGCGGCTGGAGTTCCAGGCTTTGTGTCTCTCTGAAGATGTCCTCAATGTGGTTGAGGCTTCTCAGAAGGAGTCAACCTGAAAATGCTGTGCCTTCAAATGGAAGAGGTTTTCCATTTGGTACCAGGGCAAGGGGCTAAACCCCTTATCTTGTCCGGTGGCTAGCATTCTCAACTAACATTGATCCCTCTCTCAGGCAGGCCTTCAGTCAACGATCCTTAAGGTGCACCTGACGGCCATCTCTGCCTACCGGGCGTGGGCTGGCACATAGTCGGTGGCACAGGAGAAGGTGGTCTAGCACTTTTTCAATGGCCTTGACCACATTTCCCTTCCGGTGTGTGAACCACCACCTCCTTGGGACCTGTTGCTGATATTGGCAGTGCTCATGGGCAAGCCAATCGAACTGATGCACAGGAGTGAGATGTTAGACCTGTCATGGAAGACCACCTTCCTGGTGGCTAATATGTCAGCCAGAATGATCAGTGAACTCCAAGCACTTTCGGTGGAGTCTTCTTACCTGGTCTTCGACAGAGACAAGGTTGTTTCTTGTCCAAACCTGAAGTTCTTCCAGAAGGTTGTGTCTGATTTTCACCTTAACCAGGTGATTAATCTCCCAGTGTATTTCACCAACCACACCTTGGAGGCCAAGCAGAGACTTCATACATTGGACCTGTGGCAAGTGCTAGCCTATTATAGGAGTGCATGGCTGGAGTTCAGTAAGATGTCTCAGCTATTTGTCACATATGCTGATGCTGCACCAGGCAGACTGGCAGCTAAGCAGATGATTGGCAGGTGGATTGTTTCCTGCATCAACCTCTGCTGTAGGTTGGCAGGTAGGGAGCCTTCCGTTGGGCTAAGGGCTTATTTCACCCACCGTACTGCTACCTCAGTGGCTGCTTCCAGGGACATCTCCATTCAGGAAATCTGTAGGGCTGCTACCTGAAAATCAGAAAAGCTTAAAAAGCATGCCGTTTTGGAGCTACAGAACCCCCCTGATGTACTGACTAAGAAACTGGTTGAGGTAGCTTGATTCTATCTGTAGCTCCAGAGCGGCATGCTTTTTAAGCTTTTTTGCTACTAATAAATAATAATTTTAACTGTATCAGGCTAAGGAGTGCAGCAATTTGTTTGAATTGACTTTGCTTTTTTGCATGCACCCTCTTGGCAGTGGAGCTGTTTTCTTTGTGGACTGTACCTGAAAATCAGCACACATCTTCATCTACCTTGACGTCATGCCAGATGCTGGTTTGGGGGCCTCAGTTCTCCAATCTTTGTTACCTAAATAGGAGATGTGTGCCTTGCCCCCTTCTTCCAGAGAACTGCTTGGAGTCTGCCTGAAGTGTGGATAGAACATCATATCCACATCCCTAGAAAAACAGGTTACACCTGTAACAGTAGTTCTTGGAGTGGTATATGATATTCATCCACACTGACCCACACAGCCTCTGTGTAGTGCTGTGCCCTGCCTTGGAATGGAAGGGAGGGAGCCTCAGGGACCCTTTCCTATCTTCTTTTTCTCAACCTAAAGTCTGTTGCAACAGCATCCTTCTATTATTTTCTTTCTTGTAGGTTGGCCACCTACATGTCTGTCTTCTCTTTTTTTCCAATTTCCTTTCTGTCCTTAGGTTTGAGCCTCCCTACCAGTGGGGTACACACAGTATCTAGCTTAAATGCTACTAAGAAATACATATCCCTGCTAAAGGTACTGAAGCGAGGTGCAGCTGCATTAACCTTTTTAATGTATTGCACTTTGCGCTGGTATTCTGCTGCACAACCTAAGAAATGGTTATGGTTATGTATAATAATCTGTTAAATTTTATGTGCCTAGTTTGTTAGTTATTTTATATGGTTGCCATTGCTGCATTTTTTTGCTGTGCTGATGATAGTTATTCTTTTGCTCTGATTGTGTTTCTGCTATAATAATCATCCTATGAAATTGTACTGCATTTGGAATTCTGTCCCCGTGAAACTGTTGAAATTGTTTCTGTACTGTACTTCACTGGTTGTTCTCCTGGGTCATCCCTGAAAATAGGTCTGCATTGTATCAGTGGACTTACCCGGTTACCAAAATTCAAATAAATAAATAAGAAATGAACCAGACATATATATGTATATTAGGAATGAATGAACTGTTCTCTTATAAATGTGCATTTGTTTATGCTCAATATGCTCATTATGCTCATTGGTGCAAGACAGAATTTCTAACAGCATTTTATGCTTTTTGGTACCTGGGGAGATATCCAGAAAAGGTAGTTTTCCCCTATATCCCTGGTAAAGTAGTGCCCGCTTTGCATGTAGCCGGATGGCAGCAGATGCATTCTTGGCTATGCTCGTACATGTCAAAGTCAAGCAAAGCCAATAGAAAAGGCAAAAGATGCCTATTTGTTTATTTATGCCTGCATTGTTTGTTTTTCCTGTCCTGTGTACTTACTTGGGAAGCGGTCGGACACACGGAGCTTCATTTAAATAATAAAGTATTTCTGTAAATGTTCACTCTGTGTCCACCATGGTTTCCCTATACTTGTGGGCAGCAATAGAAGCGCTGCATTTGCAGAGCCCATTGGAAGTGGTGCGGGGCTGAGAGAAAGAAACCCTCCGGTGCTGTTCATTTGAATGGGAGAGCTGATGCTTGGGCATTGTCTCGAGTCCCTGAGTGCTCCATTTCCTTTGGCGCTCCTCCCACTTAAACTTCAGTTTCCTGCACTCCTCGTTTTCTTGCAGCCACACTACATTTTAGCAAATATAAAACAAAAGAAAGGATTTTTATTTTTTTTTCTGCTTATGTGCAGTTACACACTAACATACTAAGATGCCAGCAGAGTAGGCCCAAAGGTCTATCAAGTCTGCTTGAGATCTGCACCTGGTAGATGCTTCCTTCACTGCCCTCCCTCCATTACCTCTTCCCTCATCGGGTGTGCATGTCCAGTTCTGGCATTACTTAGTTTATTCTTCTCCCTATACCTGTCCCAGCCCCTGTTGAAGCCCTCCACCGCTTTCAGTTCCACCAATTCCCTTGACAGCATTCCATGGTGCCACCATCCTCTTAGTGAAGTAAGCGTCTCCAAGTCTCAGCCCTGAGCCTCCTCCTACCAGCCTCAGGTGATGCCTCCTGGTGGCCCCTGCCTCCCAGACTGGAGAAGTCTTGTCAGAGCATGCCATTTTACCCCCTTAGGTATTTAAAGACCTCAGTTATGTCCCCTCTCTCCCTCCTCTCCTCCAGGGAATACAGGTTAAGCTCCATGAATCTCTCTTCATAGGTCCTTTCCCCCAGCTCCTGTATCATCCTGGTTGCCCTCCTCTGGACCTTTTCAAGGAGTGCTATGTCCTTTACCAAATGCAGTCGCCAAAACTGCACACAGTATTCAAGGTGTGGTCTAACCAGGCAGTTATACAGAGGGAGAATCACTTTCCACTTCCTGGAAGTTATCCCTCTTGCAGTGCACCCCAGCATTTTATTTACTTTGTCTGCCACCCTCCTGCACTGCTCAGTTATTCATTTTCGCATCCACCACCACCCCCAGGTCCTTCTCCCCATCCGTAACATGCAGTTTCTCCCCTCCCAGTAAGTATTCTTAAGATGAGTTTCTAAGCCCCAAGTGGAGAATCTACACTTCTTGGCATTAAACTTCAGCCCCCAGTTGCGAGACCACCCCTCAATTCACTGGATATGAAACTTCACGCCCTCACCATTGACAAAGTCCTGCTCCCACTAACCATAATCCTCAACCGTTCCCTCATGCTCTCCCAGTTCCCCCAAAAGTGGAAACTGGCAGTGGTGAATCCAATCCATAAAAGCAATGACAAGACTTACACTAACAATTACAGGCCTATATCCGTCCTACCCCCCCCCCACGTACGGATAGTGGCTGTTCAGCTCATGGAATACCTTGTAAAATACAGCCTGCAATGTTCCCAGCAGCATGGCTTCTGCAAAGGGTGCAGCACTACCACGGCACTCCTAGAATTCACCACACATATCCATCATGCACTTGATCAGGGCCAGTTGGTCGTCGTATCTTTTATTGACCTGACTAAGGCATTTAACACTGTCAATCATTCCATTCTCCTTGAACAATTATCCCTCCTTGGTCTTTCAAGTGAAACTACCCTCTGGTTTCAAAGCTGCCTCAGTAACCGAACCCAACAGGTCAGGATTGGTGAATTCCTCTCGTCATCCCTACCAATCAACTCTGGAGTACCCCAAGGTTCTATCTTGGGTCCCTTGTTATTCAGCATATTCCTGAACAATCTCCCTGCCTCCTGCCATGACAGAATGTTACTGTATGCAGATGATGCAGTAATCTTCAGTTGTCACACTGACCCCACCTCCGTTCAGTCTCAACTACAGAAAAGTTTCACTGAAGTGGAAGGCTGGTTTTGCTCACATAAACTCATCCTTAACCACAAAAAAACTAAAACAGTGTTGTTCCATGAAACCCATAACAAGTACAAGGACCATGAGCTCATAATTAACAACCATGAAGGCGTCGCCCTTGAGCAGGTGGATATATTTAAATATCTGGGCCTGACCCTTGACTGCTCCCTCTCGTATACCAAACACATTGACAATATCGCTAAAACTGTGAGCTCTCGCATAGGGCTACTATACAAGCATAAACATTGCCTAATGGCTGAAGCCTTGAACCTCGCTATCCAGAGCTCTGTTATCTCAACTGTTGACTACGGGCTCGTTATCTATGGATCTGCTACTGATACTGCACTCTGGTGCATATCTGTAGCCCTTAAGGCATAGAGACTCCTTATTTCAGCTTCCTGCCTTTCTCACACATTACATTTATGAGTAGGCTAACTGGCTCCTAGCTAAGAAGACATCACTGGGCCTTATGCCCCCTTGGAGTCCAATCAATATTGACCCTGAAGCGTGTCCGCCACCTAACTAGAAGATTGGACAGTCTAACCTTTACAATACCTCGCTGCTGGACCTCTCAAGTTCGGCGTTCTTACCTTGTCAAAGCCTCCACCTGGTTCAACTTGCTACCTACAGAAATCTCCAACATTGCCATGATTGGTGCTTTTAAGTGTAAACTACGTTGACACCTCGTGGCTAGTGCCTTCTGTGATTGCTTCTTATAATCCCTTCCAGACATAACTATCCTCAAGCATCCCTCCTCACTGCCTCAGCTCCTCCTCCTCTCCTATCCCCCATTACTGGATATAGGATGAATCTGTCTCCTGTTCCTTTTATCCCCCCAATTCCTCCTCCCTTGCTATTTCCCATCTACCACTTAACCAGTGCAGTGCCTTCCTATTTCTCCCCTCCTCCTTCCCCCTTCTTTCCCATACCACCCCTTCACCACCACTCTTCTTTCTCTTTTCCCACTAACCCTCTAACAAAGCTTCACTGAGCTGCCTATGACTTGTACTGTACAATTAACTCACTGCAACACAATGCCTTGGGATGCTATTATTGTAACCTTATCTTTTTTTTTTTTTTTTTATAGTTCCATTGTAATGATCATGTTATGTTTGTACCTTATTATCCTTATTGCCTTGATGTGGAATCTTTGTAAAAGAGCCCTCGTCTCAAAGGTGTCATCCAAATACAAATAAAATAAAATAAATATTGGACATTACGGTGTAACAAGTACAATTGTCTGCAATCACTAAAATCACTGCAAGCAATCGGATGCAAATGAGGTCCGGGCTATTCATAATAGGCACAGTTACAAGGTATGTAGCCTCTACAAACCATTTGAGTGATTGCAAATGGAGCATACAAAGGAAAGGCAGTAACCAGTCACAAATCAACACAGGGATGCTGAACACCTGTGCAGGGGCTACAAAGGCAGAAGCTCTGTGAGAGTCACACAGACACATATCATGCCCTTGTAGTGGTTGCTGGAACCCACTTGGCCTGTGGGAGGGAACACGGCATGGGGATAGGCAGCGCAGAGACAGAGCAACAATAATAACAGTGCACTTGCTGAATGGAAATCCATGCATAATATACCCTCACTATACGTTGTATAAGCATAATATATGTTCATAACAGAACAGTGCACAGCACCTGTTGGAGAGGTCTGACAATTCTAGTTGTGTTGCTGAAACTAACTTCTATAGATATTTATCGAACACGATGCTGTAGCTGCCGCTCCAGACTGCAATACACTTTAGTGTGGACTGTGACCCTTAGCAGGGTTCCACTGTTTTAATGAGTGCATAATGACATACAAATTACATTTTGCACCTTGAATGTTAGGTAGGATCATTTGCATGTTGCCTTCCAATATATGGATGTTTGTGCCTGCTGCTAATGTATTAGCACTTGCTAATTATGCCTGTACCACATTCTGTTGTGGGGGGGGGGTGGTATTTTATTTATTTATCAACATTCAGAATTACAGCCCTTTGAGTCATAGACTCCTTTGAGGAAACTTATGGACAATGTAAACAATACAGAGTTCAGGTTTGGGGAACAAGGAGTGGAGTACAGACGAAATGTAGAAACAGTTATATGAGGGTAAGGAGGACACAGTGTTATGCATTTAATATAGAATAACAAATGTTACACAGTATATCCAAGAGTATCAATCATGTTACACAGTTATACCCATAGCATAGAACCATAACTATTTATGAGGAGAGGTTATAGAGCAAAGTGGGTTGGGGAAGGTTGGGGACGTTCACAGGCAGAGAAGTCTAATAAGAGGGCTTTTAGATTTGCCTTAAAATGGCGATCTTGGGCTCCAGGAGACAGAGGCCGTTAAATAGGGGGGCTCATGAAAAAGACTATTTGGCCAAGGAGGTCGACAATGGGGACTAGGAGGGAGCTCCCAGTGGTACTATGAGAGACTCTGGTACTCTGGGCAGGTCATATGAGGCTGGGAGGCGGGCAGGGCTTGCCCAAGGTGGTTTATTTTGGCAAGAAGGCATGTGTGATACCTAAGCCTGGCATCAAATGGTAGCCATTCAGCAGACTTGTACAGGTCACAGGAGTGTGTCCATCTGTCGCAGCCAGTGACCAGCCTGCACGCTTTGTTGAGTGTGACTTTGATGCGTCACAAGGTAATGAGGTCAGCAGTACCATAGATGAGACAGTGCCATAATCTACCAAGGATAGGACAGGCGAGGTCAAGGCTAGACAGATAGCCATTGGGGAAGACTGTGTTAGTGGTGATAAAGAAGCCCGATGCTTGAGTTTATAGCAGAGGACAGTTGCTGGACATGGGCATGGAAGGACAGGAGTAGTGTCAAAGGTAAAACCTAAGTATTTAAAAGACTCAACCTGTTCAAAGTGGGACGGAAATTCGAGCGTTAATGAGGAACACACACTCCCTAAGAGAGTTCTGTGGTGTGAAGAGTCGAATTACCTTTGGGCCTTAACCAGCAGTCCTCTCCAGCCCGACATTGCTTGCTGTGTGTGGTGAGGGGGTTCCAGCTAGTGGCCTAGGAGAACAGAAAACAAAGGAGATGATCAGGTTACTGGCTACACTGGTGGGAAGCCCAGGACAAAGGATTACCCAGCATGGACCGAACTGCTCATGTGCAGGGTCTTGAGGCCCATCTCACAAAACAGCAACAAATTGTGAGTACACCTCTGCATGTAATCCTCTCAGAACAGTACAAGTGCACTTGCAATCCTCACAAAAAGTACAATGCAAGCAGTAATATAAATTCATACAGTATTAGGAGCAGACACTCTCTGGCTAGTGAGCTGAGACCGACACCAAACCCCAGAGAACAAAAGTAGAGACTTAGACACCCACCTAGCTAGTGCCCCTTACAGTTAGACTTAGATGTTGCAACATGTCTTAAAGATCTGCTAAAACAGAGCAAATCGCCTGTAAGAAGCAGTCCAAATGTTTAAGCAAATAACAGTCTATAGATGTATGCTGATAGAAAATACACTCCCGTGGTGGGTTCTGCGGTGCGGAGAGTCGAATTACCTTTAGGACCTTAACCAGCCATCCACTCCAGCCCGTCATTGCTTGCCTTGTGTAGTGAGTGGGTTCCAGCTAGTGGCTGTTATATGCCATTCAAGCTCTGTACTTTTGTGGTGTCCATGTGGAGATCACAAGGGGGACTTTGCAGAGACTTTTGTGGATACACCTGCAACTGTCTCTAAAGCCTGCAATACTGTTACACATTTTGCAGAAGTACTGTCAGTTTGCAATCATTGCAATATACCACTGATTAGCCATTGAAGCTGATTTGCACTTACTAATGATGGTTTGTGCCACAATTAGCAACTGTTCAAAAAGACAACCATATTGCTTGTGTCCCTCTTACAGTAAATATAGAAATTATTGTCTCGCTGACATCAGAACTAATCTATTTTATAAACCACATGATCTTGTACTTTGGATAATGAATAAATTTAGGTAGACTGTACTATGTAAGTTGGCCCAGTATCTTCAAAATGTCCTTGAGCAACAGCAACTCCATGTTTGTGACTTTAAAAAAAAAAATGTTACTGCCAGGGGCAGTAGTGCAGTGTTTATTCTGTTTTTATCTTTCTCAAATGTGTTAAACATTTTTATGTTGAACAAATAAAATCATTTGAACTTTGAACATCTGGGAGAATGATCACTTTTCGTAAGATGTCATAAAATGCCATATAATAATATAGTAAGTATATTTTTTTCAGTATTTAAAGAGATCAGAATTTAAAATAAATTTAGAAGACTAGTTATCTTTCTTTATGTACTAATCCTTCTAATGAGAGAAAGAGAGAGGGAGGGAGAGAGAGTAAAATGCATATCTCGATGTCAGAAAAGCTAAAAGTTCTATCTGTACAAAGGGCTCATAGTCTTAAAATCTTACTCGGCTTGCCACACCTTAGTGACACAACAAGCCATAACCAGTTTGATAGTTTGTATTAAGGACAATTATAAGACACTGGCAGTGAGTCATCCAACATAATGACATATGAAAATAAGAAAGAAAGATGACCTTTGGTCCACTGAGTTCTTTCCTCTGCCAAGTCAGCAGACATAACCATTGATCCCATTTATTTTATGCACATATCTAGCTTTAATTAACTGACATTGACTATTTCAACTCAGACTGCCGAGTAAGGCAAAACAGAACAGTCATGTAGGAACTAAGGGTAACAACGGATCTTTGAGAGAATCTCTTCCAGCAGGTATCACACTAAGAACCTTTGACATCAGGCTTCAGCATCACACAGAGGTTTTTTCCACTAGCAGTCTGCCTGGGGCCTCCCAC
Organism: Neoceratodus forsteri; assembly: GCA_016271365.2. Classification (NCBI taxonomy): domain Eukaryota; kingdom Metazoa; phylum Chordata; order Ceratodontiformes; family Ceratodontidae; genus Neoceratodus; species Neoceratodus forsteri. Next base: position 755,383,827 of record CM057449.1, on the reverse strand, counting down.
AATGACAACGTCACCACATCAGCGTTGCCCTATATGGCCATGGCCAGCCCCATGCACTCCTCAGGTGCCCACTGGAGACCATCCAGCCAAGGACAAGCTTCTAAAGAACCAAAGAGAGCCAGAGAAATTGCCCAAGAGGAGCTCAGAAACAGAAGGTTGATCATTCTGGAGAGAGGAGGACAGGAGGGAGACTAAGAACACAGTGGAACTTTGAAGACTTTGAATGGTCTTGAAAAGCATTGAGTAAGACATGAAACATGGACATGCTTGTGGGGGTGCTATCATGTCTAGTACCCAATCATTGTCTTTTAATTATGCCTTTTATCTAATAAACACCAGTATTTATTGTATCCTAAGAGTGGATCTTCATTTTCCCATGTTGGTTTGAGATGACTGTTCTTCTTGCACTTGTTTTGATAACTCATTTTAGCTCTGGACAGTGTTTCCTGACCGGCCACCTTTTGCAACTTTGGTGGATCTTCAGTAATACCTGCCAGAGCACACCAAATCTGAGGGTCTTTGAGATTCTTCAGCCGAGGCCAGGTCATTAACACCTCTTACTTGTTTTGGTCCATCTGAATTCCACGGGTATATATGATGTGCTCAACATACATTACTGAAGTTTGGAAGAACTGGCATCTGTCCATGAACATCTTTTTTTTTTTTTTTTTTTGGTAAGTCTATTTATGCTCCTACACTGGCCCCTTAGACCTCTCTCCAGTGAGGTCTCTTGGCTCAACCTTATCGTGCCTTGCCTGAGATTCCCCCCCAATTTGGTCTCCGTTTCCTGGGAGCCCTCCTCCACGTCCACAGATGACCCTAGCTCTGAGCTCTCTGGGGTGGGGCTACCCTAAGTCCTCCAGTGCTGTTATCTAGAACCTAGAAGGGTGGCTGGGGAGTGAAGAAGACAGAGACCAGTCGGGATGGATCCAGCTGAAAGTGTGAGGGTCATTAACTGGACCCACCTTCACCTGTCCGGGTGCTAGGGCCCTTTTTCCTGGTCTCAAAGGACGGGACACACAGTGATGTCCATTGCATGTCGGGAGACAGCCCATCACCGCTGCTGGATGTCCACTGACTCCTCCCTACCCCTCAACGTGGCCCACCAGCTGCAATGCCCCCAGCCTCCAGTGCGAGCCATGATAGCTGGGAGGCTCACAACCCACCGTCCCCAGGAGAGGAGAGCAGTCCTCCAGATGCTTGATCTCTCCTCCCCAACCAACCCTCGGTGACCTGCATCTGCTCCCAAGCACAGGTCGCTGGTGTGTTGTGGCATCCAGCACATCATCCCTCAGTGCCAGCAGTCCATGGACATCCTGAGTTCAGATTCTTCCATCTCTTTGAACACATAGAGCAGCTCACTTGTGCTCCTCCGAAGTCTTGCTGAACACAGTCCTCCCAGTGAACTGTGAATTCTCACAGGTCCATGTCACCAGATGCTCATTCCATTGGGTGTTAAAATGTGCTCCCAGGTTGTACCTGTAAACAAGCTTTCAGCTTAGTGTGTCACTCCTGGTTAAACAATTGGGGAAAAAAAATGTACTGAGTGGACCAACAATGTCTTGCAGTAGTCGCAGGAATTCATAAAACTCCAACAGGAAAATAAATGCAATATTTTCTTCATCTTCTCTGGCGATAGGAATTTGATAACTGTTTAAGTCTAGTACTGAGAACCAGCAGCTTCTGTCGAGGCAGTCCAATGCATCTTGAATCTGGGACAATTTATATTGATCTAGGATTATACATTTGTTGAGCACCTTGTAGCTGATGCACAATCACGCAGCTCCATTCTTTTTTATCACCACAATAATGGGGAATGCATATGGACTCTGGAACTCTTATATAATCTCCACTGCCAGAAGCTGTTGTGGGTGATGTTGTATATCATCAATGTCTGCAGGTGCCAGCTGCTGAGACTGTTCTCTGATGGGCCAGTGGACATATCCAGATACGGTGCTGTTCTCCAAATGCATAACCAGTGCTCCAGATAAGATTTTCAGAGTGAATAATCTACTTCTCACTTTCAAGGGAGATGAGTACATGTGAGGGCATAGAGCACAGTTCTTATGGAATTGCAAGGTCTAAGAGAGAGTTATGGATAGTTATGGTGTTTTAGCCCCCCCATTTCCTGGTATTGCTCTGTTCTCTGCTTTTATTCTTCTGTAGCTGGTAAGGAGCATAATGGTGGCCAGGTGGGCATATAGGGTCCTCTGATAGAAGCCTAATGCTGTGCATGAGTGCACAATGTAGTGGTTTCTTCAGTGCAGGGATATACTGTAGGTGAAGAAGCTGCTGTTTGTATCCAGAAAAAGGCCCTGTGCCAGAGAAGGGTGATTGTGAGGTGTATCTGGTCTGTGCATGGAGGACAGACTGAAAAAATAAGCCAGCAATGAAAATATAGCCAGAGAAGATGTGAGCCCTGTTCTGCTGTTCACCCGGTTAGAAGCTAGTGATCCCTGAATTGCCTAGCTCTGTGCCCTGAGAAACTCCTGCCTGCTGCTCTGCTTTGCCTATTCTTTCCTTTCAGTATTCCTATATTGTTTCTTAGGCTACCAACACTCCTCTGTTCTGCAGATGACAAAGTGCTAGTGATAGCCCATTTGCCTGTTTATATGTTTGAGTTTTACCCCCCCCATCTTGCCTTATTGTTTTCTGTTTGATTCTTCCATTTAAGAAGTGCAGTCTTCTCAGTTTACTCTGTTTGAGAGTCCAGTCATTTCCCTGATAACCTTGCAGCACCTCTGTGTTTTTGTCAGAAAGCGTTAATACGGTACATGAGGGGAGTATTTTTCAGAAAAAAAGGTGCTGTAGAACAAAGGGATATGCCCTGATGCTGGAGGGTGGGTAGTTTTAGGAGAAATGAGAGGAAGTATTTCTTCACAGAAAGAGTGGTGGATTCCTGGAACAGCCTTCCAGTGGAGGTAATGGGGGATGAAACTGATAGGGTTCAAAAATGCCTGGGATAGGCACAAGGGAGTCATGGGGTAATAAAGAGGGATGTGGGGGAGAGACTACACCGTAGATCAAGCGGGTCTGCAGCAAAAGTGAAGGTGGAAAAACAAAACTGGGCAGACTGGGTAGGCCAAACGACCATTATCTGCCATCAGATTCTATGTTTCTATTTTCAGTAACTTATCAGAAGGACCAAGTTCAGATGCTTTAATCTGTGTTTGAGCCTAGGTTAACATTTACTGCCTAAATGTTAACTGTTTTGGCTCCCATTTCAGGTCCAAGGTCAGAATGACCTACTTGTCAAGCAGGGTGCTGAGGGGGACACACTAATTTTGTTTGTGTTTAATTTGTGAACTGAGATGATGGAAAGCATGTTGGAATGTAATCCTGTGGGTCCTCCCAGTGTGATATACCATCGGCATATGTGAATAATTTGTATTCAGTATGTACCCACTTTTATACCCTTAACCTCTTTAATTTTAAGGATTATAGGCTCAAGATACAAATTAAAACAAAAGGTGATAAGGGCATCCCTGCCTCCTGCCCCCAGATAATCTAATGTGCCCAGACAGGACACCATTACAAAAGACCCAACAGACGGAGGCTGGTACTGCACCTGAACCCATGTTGTAAGGACTGTGGGATGTTACACCTGCCCAAAACTTAAAATAAGTAGCTCCAGGCCACCTGATCAAAGGTTTTTATGCTTCGGGGAGACCAAGCTGCAGGAGTGCCTGTCTCCCTGATGCAGAAATCAGATGAAGGACTTTCTTCAGTGGATCGCTGGAGACACTTCCTGGCATAAAACCTACCTGCTGTGGTCCGTGAGGCAAACTCCAGACCCTGTTTGTTCTCGTAACTAGAATCCTGGCCGAGATTTTTAGATCATAGAACATAGAACATAGAATTTGTGGCAGATAAGGACTGTTGGCCCACCCAGTCTGCCCATTTCCTACCTAATGGATAAGGATCAACATTAATAAAGGATATATGGGCCTACAGTTGCTCTCCTATTCTCTTCTCTGCTGGTTTTAGAACTATTGAGGTTCTGGTCTCTGTAAGGGTTTTATCTGTAGTGCATGTCTCATACTTCAGACTATGTGTGCTTGCAAGTGGGGCTGCTAGTTCTTTCACATAAAATCCCATAGACAGCTCATCTGGGCCCGGTGCCTTATCAGACTGCATATCCTTGACTGCCTCAGTGATCTTTTCTGCAAAAATGGACCCTCTAAAATGGTGTGATGGGGGTGTGGCCTGGCTCTACTGAAGATGGCAGCCTAATTTCAACTCTCCTGAACTCACCAGAATCTACATCAATCCTGCAAAACCAAGACATGCAAACTGAGCCATCTTTTGGGATATAACTTTAAAGATACTCAAGATCAGTCTTGGTAAAGTATCCTTTTCCCAACCATCTATTACTTCCAGGTTTATTTGCTCTTTCAATCTCAACCACTCTGAGGCCTATGAAAATGGCTGACCACTCCATCAATAAAAACTCTTTATCTAAAATTGAATCGATATTCCAGCAATTAATAACTGAAATTAATGATCTGAAAGTTGCAATACAGCAAAACATCTTAAATACTCAGGCTTTGGACACTTAACTTACCTCAACAGAATCTAGAGCTTTGCAAAATGAATCCTCGATTCAGGAGTTGCATGCCACTATCAGAGATCAAGATAGAACAATTAAAACTTACTGTCTAAAATGGATGATATTGAAAATAGGAATCGGAGGAACAATCTCTGCTTCCTTGGCTTTCCTGAGGGCTCAGAACTTTGTGATACTAGTGCACCGTTACTCCACGTCCTTCCAGTGCTGCTAAATTGTCTCCCAGCCGAGAGCTGACAATCGAGAGGTCTCACCAAACTCTAGGTCCATGCCAGGCCCTGAAAAAAAAAGCGACCGATTATTGCAAGGTTTCTTCATTTGCACATACAGAACTGGTTCTGAGGCATGCGAGAGAAATAGGTGAACTCAGATGGCAAGACTTTAAAATTTCAATTTTAGAGACTTTTCTAAAATTTGACCAGCAAGAAAAGCATTCAACCCAGTAAAATCCATACTGCATCAAAGCGGTATTAAGTTTGCATTAAGGTACCCAGCGGTGATGCCTCTTTATCAACAATTCCTTTAAAGATTCAATTCTCGGAGCTCTCATGAATATCTACACACTAATGCTAATAACCTGAACACCCAAGCGGCGTTACTGCCCAAACTTTTCAGAAACAAGTTCCTGCTCAACCTTCTCTACAAGACACTCACCTTGCTGCTGGGAATGATGAGGCCGGTCTTTCTGCCATCGAGGATGCAGCTGTTATCCCCCTGCTAGGCTCTCGGCCAGAATTAAGGCGAGGAACGCCAATGGTACTCGAGTCTCTAGGAACACTTGTTGTTCTATTGCTGAATCTGGAGGACCATCTCGATCCATTGAGTGTCACACCAAATACTCTTCTCCAATTCCTCTCTCGAACAAGTATACACCATTAGATGACGACCTGCTTTCATTCCAGGAAGAAACCCCCAGAGTAGAAGCTGAACTGATACCCTGTTCTACAAACAATGCCCTTCCTGGTGCAATTTCTGCTGATTCCTCCTGGACAGAACTTCTTACAAGCTCACCCCTCAAGCCGCTTGAACCACCAAAAAAAAAAAAAAAACGAAACAGAAGCTGAAACACAAACTAACTCCACCCTCAAAAGGCGCATTTAAACCTAACACTATCTGATATTCTTGTGGGTTACAAATCATCCAAGGTGAACTAACTCCGTAAGATCCCTGTCTTTCTTAGCTCAGTGTGAGTGTCCCTTTGCAATGTCTTCATCAGTGACATTGCAGAGGGACTGGAAGGAAAATTATGCCTTTTTGCAGATGACACAAAGATCTGCAACAGGGTTGATATACAAGGAGGCGTGGAAAGGATGAAAAGGGACTTGGCAAGGTTGGAGGAATGGTCAGAAGTATGGCAGCTAGGATTCAATGCAAAGAAGTGCAAAATAATGCACCTGGGAAACAAGAACCCAGGGGAAGAATACACAATGGGTGGGGAGGTAGTAACAACAACAAAAAAGGAAAGGGACCTGGGGTAATCATATCAGATGACCTTAAGGTTAGCAAGCAATGTGAGAAGGCAGTAGGAGGGCTGGGGTATACTGGGATGTATAGGGAGGGCATCAGCAGCAGAAAACAGGAAGTTGTTATCCCTCTGTACAGACAGTTGGTGAGACCCCATCTGGAGTACTGTGTCCAGTTCTGGAGACCCATCTCCATAAAAGACATAGACAGGATAGAGGCAGTCCAGAGGAGGCAACTAAAATGGTGCAGGGTCTGCAAGAGAAGCCATATGAGGAGAGACTAAAGGAGCTTAATATGTATACCCTTGAGGAAAGAAGGTGGGGGGACATGTTAGAAACTTTTAAGTACCTCAGTGGAATCAACAAAGTCCAAGAGGTAGCATCTTTCAGAAAAAAGAGACATGCAAGAACAAGGGACACAATTTAAAAGATAGAAGGGGCGGTTGAGGGCAATGTGAGGAAGTATTATTTCACAGAGAGGGTAGTGGATGCATGGAACAGCCTTCCTGAGGAGGTTGTGGGGTCTAAAACTGTGGGAGAATTCAAGAATGCATGGGACAGTCATAAGGCAATTCTTTTGGGGTTAGGAAGAAATAGGCTGTTGGTTAACTAGGATCTGCGGCTTATCCTGTAGGTAGGGAAATGGGCAGACTAGATGGGCCAAGCGGTCCTTATCTGCTGTCAAAGTCTATGTTTCTATAACCTCCATTGTGATGTTTACTTTTGCACAATCTAATCACCGTTTGCTCTTATCGGATTGCGAATGACAGGTTGAACATCGCATAAGTACTATACACACGGAGGTTTTGCTTTTTTGAATGTGAACCACACAAGTGCAAACGAGCCTTTCACATCTAAACATGCATCATAAGGCTCTTTAAAGCATTATGCAGTCAGTTCACTATTTAGATGTCCAAGCTAACGCTAGTGGTTTTCCTAACTTAAATACTGTAGCTCCCAGCTAGTAGTGAAGGTCAAGGCTGTACAGTATTAAATCAGCTCGCTAAGAGTTTAAATTGAAACAGTCACGTTCAATATATCCTCAAATTCATTCATTACTAACCACAAGCAATGATCTGGAGCTAACAGTTTTTAATTTCATAGAAAAAAAGAACTTTAATCATTATTATTGGCATCCATGATTGGTTTATACTTGTTCCTTTCTCTCTTAGAGAGCTGGTATCACAATGCCACTGACTACTATGTTTTGTTTTTTCCTTCCTCCAAGGCACAAGGATTTCTTGTATGATGGAATTATACAGCACTTCCATAACTGCTTTGATTCTGCTTATTTCAGATTTGAGAGTGGCATAGCAATGCTTCCCATTTATTTAACAATTAAGGCTTCACTTAATGGTCCATAGAAAGACTGATACCCTGTTACTAATACTGAATACGGTATAGCGGGCATTTAATAATAGTACAATATCACTCATTATGGACACCCTTCCCTCTTAAGAGCCTTGTGCGTATATGGTGTACAGTATGTTTACACTCACATTCATGTGCATATATACAGTATACACATATGTGTGTATGCATTTGCATTTCTGTGTGTATGTCCTTTGTGTGTACATTTGTAAGTGTGTGTGTATGTGTTGGTATGTGTGTGCATGTATGTGTGTAGGTGCATGCACATACTCTGTACATATACATACAACTATATACTGGAGTACTGTGCTGGATATGGCTGTTCAGTCATCCTATTAGACCATTTACAGGCTCATATATAAATATCACTATCTGTTTGAATAAGATGGCAGTATCCTCTTACTCTGAGCTGTGTGTTCTTTTAAGCTCAGATTATGTTACTATTAGCTGATTTTTTTTTTGCAGGCACAACTTGAATGCTTTTTTCACTACAATTTATTGATTCTGGTTCCCTCCAGGGACTTACATTAATCACTAAATTACTTGATATTACAAACATTTATATATTTATGCATAGAGTTTTAGTTTAAGATTATAGACAGTCTATTAATACTGTGTTTTTTTTCTTAAGTCCTACTAACATCATATCTCACCCAGGTGTGTGGTAGAAGAGTCTTTGGCACCAGTGCTAACTTACATCCTATTTCACAATATAAGAAGTGTGACATAGTTTACGATATTAGGATGTTTCATTTTTGTTAGTTAAGATACAATGTTTAAAACCCTTTCCTTATATTGTTCTACAGAGAGATCACTAGTCATTGCCATTGCAAATTCCTCAATCCATATATTTTAGTGATCCTGCCCATTTCTATTTGTATGCATTTTATCCTACTTGATTCGATGATGTGCTTGATCATAACTAAAGGAGTCCCTTATGTTTCTGGCTACTCTTATACTTTATTCACCTGTATCATGAGTGATTTAATACCTTATTCATGGAACATTAAAGGACTCAATTCTCCTTGTAAGCATAAGCAAGTTGTTACCCATCATAAAAAACATAAAGCATATATTGCTTTCTTACAAGAAACCAAACTTTTGGATGAGGACATAAATAGACTCAGGAAGGACTGGGTCGGTCAAATATACGCCTCCTCGTTTTCTTCAAAAAAGCATGGGGTAGCCATTTTATTACATAAGAATCTTAATTGGACCCCAATAAAAACAGTAGACAATTCCAAGGCAGGTGGGTAATTGTCATATTAAATACCCCAACAGGTCCCATTATGTTAATTAATGTTTATGCTGCCAACTCAGACTCCAGAATTTTTCATAATCTATCACAACATATTTTGTTACACAATAATAACCTGCCAATTCTACTAGGAGGTGACTTCAATCTCGCTCTAGAAGCTGATTTAGATAGAAGCAACTTTCCCTTTGATACTCATCCCAGAAGTATTAAAGCCCTATCAATGCTGCTGAAAGACTTTGGCCTATCGGATACCTGGAGGCTTTTCCACCCCAGAGATCGGGATTATACCTTTTTTTTTCCTTGCGTCATAAATCTTAAAGTAGAATTGATTATTGGTTCACATCCCCCTTTGCAGCAGACAAAACAATCAAAACGTCTATCCTCCCTATCACTATCTCTGACCATTCCCCTATTCAACTATATCTGTTATGGGGCCCCCCTCCATCCAAATCTTCCACCTGACATCTTTATCCTCTTCTACTGAATGACCCCGAATTTATTCCCTGGATTAAAAAAACAAATCCAAGATTACCTTTCTTTCAATAATACCTCTGAAACATCCATGGGCACCATTTGGGAAGCATTGAAGGCCACCATTAGACGTAAAATTATCAGCTATGCTGCCTACAGAAAGAAACTAAGAGAACAACATTTGGCAGAACTAGAAAAACTTCTAAAAGAAAAAGAAACTCAGTACTTTAAGAATCATAAACCCAATCCAGATTCACAACTTCATCTTGGTATTCTTCAATTAAGAACAAAGATTAATGACCTCATATCCCATAGAGCAGAACTGGCTCTCTTTAGACTCAAACACAACTATTGGGAGCAGGGTGACAAATGCGGCAAACTTCTTTCTTACCAACTTAAAATGCAACAGGTGAATAGACATATTGCAGGTTTACAAGACCATTTAGGACAAACTCAGCTGAGAATTCATCTATTAATCTCATTATGAAAACCATTTATCAGAAGTTATACTCAACAAAATACTCGCATAATAAACAAATACAATGATTTCTGGACAATCTTTATCTCACACCTTTCAGAACATGATAAGGAAACTCTAAATGAACCCTTCACCCTCCAGGAAATCCAAAAAGCATTATCTTCTCTAAACTCTGGTAAATCTCAAGGGGGGTGTCGGATTCACTATAGACTTCTATAAAACTCTCTCTGACATCCTTGGTCCTCTGCTCTACAAGGTGTTTATGGAATCGACAACTACCGGTAAACTCCCTCCTAGTACGACTGAGGCCATTATTACTGTCTTGCCTAAGAAACATGAAGACCCATCTCTTCTCTCTAGCTACAGACCCATTTCACTACTCAGTACTGATGGGACCAATCAATCAAGCTAAAAATAAATGGAGTATACTATTAAATTACAGTATAACAGACAACCAGTGACTGAAGTGCTGGCAAACGTCACAAAACTTTTAAAGACACATCTAGTGCACTTATACAAGCAAAAATCCTACATTTATGGTACAGGATCCTGGCGGTATTACAACAAATGAGACTAACCAATAACAGTAATTGCTGGCGTTGTAACTCTTCCCAATGGGGAGCTGCTTCATATTTTATGGTATTGTCCTTATATCAAAAACCTGTGGCAAACTGTTCATCACTTTGCATTTAAAGTGATTGGTCAATCTTTTGCAATCGAACCTAAATATTCACTACTAGGCTTACCCGTTTTTCATAATAATAATAATAAAATAATTTCTCATGCACAAAACAGATGGCTGAACATATTGTTCCTCCAAGTTAAACAGCATATTCTCATGCTCTGGAAATCTGTTACCATCCCCAAATTCTCAGATATACTTAAAAACCTAACTCAGTACGCCTCCTTAGATCATACGACTCATATTTTGACTGACCATCTTAATGTATACAATGAATGTTGCCAGGATTACTTTAAATACTTAGAATTCTCAAAAAATCCCAAATAATGTAATATATGGCAATAATGCTTAGATGGTGTCTCTCTTAATCTCTTACTACCTCTTTCTTATTTTTGGTTTTTTACTCTCTCTTTTTCCTTTTACCTTCTGTATATATCATCCACAATGTTGCATCCCTACTTACACTCAGCATCTTTTTTTTATTTTTTTTGTCTTCCTTTCCCCTATAAGACATTCAGCACTACAATATCCTTTTACTAACAAATAGCTGTTTTTCAACTGTTCTCTTTTCCCCACCTTTTCTGTTTTTTAAATTCAACTTATAGGGCACTCACTAACTGTGTAAATATTAAGCTTGCTCAATATAGTTACATTATATTCCTGAATACAATTTATATAGACTTTACTTAATTGTTTTTTTTATCAATGAATTTGTTATGGTGCTATTGTCTGTACTGTATGACCATGCTTATTTATATATATTGATACATGTGGAAGATGTCTTTTTTTTGTGTGTGTGTGTATATATATATATGTGTTTTATTTATATATATATATATATATATATATATATATATATATATAGAGACAAAGAACCTCTGTGCATAAACACTGAGGCAAGGGTCACCCTAAAGGGCATTTGGCTGAAGCCAAGTTTCAAGAAAATACAAAATCACACATACCCCCACAATGCAAAGCATCATGGGCTGCATATGCAAATCACCACAGAATGTTATGCTGGTCCAACTTTAAGCAGAATTGCATGGTGCCGAAGGCCTCTCACACAGTTTGCAAAGGGTGCTAACAGAAGACATAGACCGTGTTTGTTCTCACCAGGACTCATCAGTATGCCTCGCCTGTTTGACACCCCAGTGGAATGGACCAGCTACCCCTAAGGCAGTGTGCCTGGGATATATTGGGTGAACCCATTAAAATAAAAACTATTTAAAAGACAAAGAACCTCTGTGCATAAACACTGAGGCAAGGGTTACCCAAAGGGCATTTGGCTGGGAAGCCAAGTTTCAAGAAAATACAAAATCACACATGCCCCCACAATGCAAAGCATCATGGGCTGCATATGCAAATCACCACAGAATGTTATGCTGGTCCAACTTTAAGCAGAATTGCATGGTGCCGAAAGGCCCTCTCACAGTTTGCACTGGGGTGTCAAACAGGCGAGGCATACTGATGAGTCCTGGTAGAGACCAGAAACACGTGTCTATGTCTTCCTGTTAGCACCCTTTGCAAACTGTGTGTGGCTTTCTTCGGCCCTGTCTAATCTACCAAGGCATGGACCAGCATCTTACTCTTCTGTGTGACATATACAACCCATGACTTACGATATGAGGTATGTGTGGAAATTTTAGTAATGTGTGTGTGTGTGTATATATATGTATATACACATACACCAGTAAAAAGATTAACTGCAAAAATAAAATGGGGTGCTGAGTCTCACCCAGTTGGGGTAGTTGTATATTGCCTAAAATGTATCAAGTGCTTCCTCGGTGTCTGTGCTCCTCAGATCATCTGTGTACACGTGGTAGTCATAGAAAAGTTTCTCAGTCCTCTCCCTTGTCTCACAAAAACATGTGTCTAAGCTTTACTTTCTTTTGCTTGCTGTGCTTTCCCCAGAACTGGACGGTTCCTCCCCGTATTGGGATCGGATATTCCCCAGATCCCCTATGCAGTGGCAATATATCTGGATTGATCTATATCGATATACTGCACAGGATAGGTTGAGAATTACTCAATTTAATATTATAAACAATCTTTACTATACTCTGCAGAAACTGGCATGTATGGGGAAGCGACCTCTCTCAGAATGCACTAGATGTGCTTAGGGGAAGGTTTGTTGCTTCATATATTCTGGGAATGCCCTAAAATAGCACTGCTTTGGTCCCTGATTGAAGAGAGAGCAGACCTCCAACTTGGTTTACAAGGGCTATTCACCCTGAAATTTGTATTTTAGGGGATTACAGTACAACTTCAGTGAGCAAACGGAAATACCATTTGTCTTTAATTTCACTGTCTTTTAAGAGAGTGGTCCTGAAGCATTGACTGGAACAATGTACAAATACTTATCAAGAATGGTTACAGGAATTATTGTATAACCTTAGAATGGAACGTATGGTTACGAGTCTCTGGCATAAACTTCCTAACTGCGACAAAAGGTGGGGGAAATTATATGCCTTATATACGAAATAATTTTTGAAGGTCATTAACCTGGGCTTGAGAAATATACTGATATTCAGGGTAGTGTCTGAGCTCCAAAGTATTATTATATTTATTAAGTTTGCTTGCATGCATGTGCAAGAAACATAGTGCCACCATGTGAGTTTTCGTAGGTGTGGTACCCCACTTCCAATGCCCTGCTCCTTTTTGCAGTCGCTGCCCCACTGCACCAATGACTGTCTGAGCTGTCTATGACATCAGTTCTGATGCAGTGGTGTACAACTGAAAGCGAAAGACCACTACAATCAGCGGTATTGTGGTAGGCAATTTACACTGCCCTGCCATCAGCAGTATGCAAATTGCCTACACGCTATCACCTTAGCAGTAAAACTGTACACCACTGCATCCATATGATGGGGCCCCCAGTTTGTTGTGTGCTGAGGGGTGCCCAATCCCCCCCAGCACATGCACACACCCCAAGCACACTGAATGTCTGATGGGGTGCCCAATCCTTGTCGGCTCCAGTGCCCCCCCCCAAAAACAAACTTTACACTGGGAACCCACCCCAGTGAGGCAAAAGTACTGTGTCGTCATGTGCTCCCCACACTCTGTGTGGCCAACGGGGGTGCCCAATCCCCCATTGGCTCCACTGCCCCCCCAGTCTTCTAGGTGCCATGCTGAGAGCCCACCCCAGCATGGCAAATGTTCTGCATAGTCCTTTTAAAAAAAAATAAATAAATAAGCCTGTGAAAAAAGAAAATAGTCCCTCACTGTTTCTTGTGCCCCCTCCCCAACCCGTGCCCACCCTCTGTGCACCCCATCTCCCCACACCGGGCGAGCGACCCAAAGGCACACCCCACTGCCTGTCCATCTCTGCAGGTGAGGGTGGAGTTGGCATCAGTTCAGTACATCACTGCCATTTCTGTGCTGCATCAGTTCTAACTCCTGCACTTCCACTGCTAATGCCAGCAAGCAAACATTCAGCATTGACAAATGCTTGTTCTTCTTCTTTTCTTTTATTTCTTTTTAGGTTTGGTGGTGCTTCATGGGGAAGTGGTATTGGGGATGGGGGGTGGGTTTGTTTTTTGAATATCAGGATTGCACTTGTTCCTTGTAGTTTATCTGTTCTGAATATACTTAATAAAGTTTACCAAATTTCAAGAAGAAAATAAAGAAAAGTTTCTCAGTACTGAGGCAGAATGAGGCAGGATCACATTGCCGTCAATGCAAATTGCCTCAGTGGTACCTCAAGGTAGGAAACTTTTAGATAACTGCCACTTAAGGCTTGGTAGCACTTCCTGAAGCAGTCTGCTATTTGCTTAGAATTTGTCGAGTGTCAGCTCACCCACCCTCATAATTCCCTTGATAATCCTCTTGGCTTCCTATTGTCTTAGCTGTAACGCAGTAAGGCATCCTGCCTTGTTTCCCTGGTCAATGTACTTAACTTTTGCTTTGAAAATTGCCTGCTCTGCTTTCTCATTCAGCAGTTCTGAATATTTTGATTTAAGCCTTTTTAGGCAGAGCCAAGTTTCCCAAGGGGTGTCAGGTCTGATGGATTTTTCTGTTGCATGGATTTCATTTAGTAGATCCAAGGCATTTTTTTTCTCTTTTTTTTTTTTTTTTTTCTTCCTTTCGCAGGATTGCCAACCTAATAATTTCACTCCTGAACAACACTTTGCTGCCACCCACTAGAGGTCATCCACCTCTACTGTACGTGGCTGTCTGCAAACAAATTCGTAATGCAGTCACACATTTTCCCAGCAGTCTTTGTCTCCAAGGAGCTGTGTATTAAGCTTCCATGTGCAGTCAGCATCTGAATCCCATGTCACCTCTAGTTGTAGGCATATTGGGACATGGATCGATACCATCATGGCATCCATCTCAGAAGTCTGAATACCTGAAATAGCTTTGCTTGATAGCAAAAAGTAGTCTGTCCTGGAGAAGGAGTCATAGGGCCTGGAAAAAAGAATACACTCTATCCCTTGGGTGCAGAATATGCCACAGTTCTGTGAGACCCATCCCATCTATCACCTCTCTGAATGCTCTCTTACCTAGTGATGATACCCATCTCCCTGTCCTTGACCTATCTAGGTCTGACTGGTAGACTAAGTTCCAATCTCCTCCTAATATAATCGGGACCCATGAGTGAGGGGATGAAAGGGAAGCCAGAGTAGTGAAAAAGACTGAGTATCAATATTGGGTCCGTAAATGGATACAGGACCATGTCAGACTGGCCAAGCCTGTCGCACCAGGATGTATATACTTTGTGGTCCAAGATGTCCTGTATCAGCTGAAAGGGACCATCCTGGCTACTAGGATTCTTAAACCTTTGTTCTTAGCGTTTTCCCCTGCCCATAAATTTTCCCCTCCCACTCCCTGCAAAAAGCTAAAATTTGCTCCTGCTTCAAATGTGTTTCTTGTAGGCTCACAGATGATGCCCTCAGCTGCTTGAGGTGCCTTGGGACACAGTAACATTTTTTTCTTTGATTGTTCTCCTTTTATGTTCCATGATAAAAAAAAAAAAAAAAAAAATGCACTAGTCATTGGGATTCATTAAGATATTCCTCTGACTCTCTGAACTTCTTGCTGCCTAGCCTGATGGTATGGTATCCTCGCTACCACCTGGACCCCCCAAACAGAACAGTCATCCCACAAAACAAGAACAGGATTAACATAGAACAAGGAACATAAATCTCACTCTCATTCTCTACTCTGGGAAAGGTCCTGAAAAAGGAAGATGTACTTACCACTGCAGCTCTATTTCTCTGACTTTGGACAGGATATGCATCTTCTCAAGGCAGTTTAGTAATCTGAAGATGATGGATCGCGGCCACTTGCCATCAGTTGGGGGTGGGCGCAGGGCTTGATATGCGCTCTTGATAGTGTAGGTCCTGCCATGCAGTGATGGACCCTTGCTTTTATGCAGAAACCTTTGGATTAAATAACTAGGTGTTGGGTCCCCCTGTCTTCTCAAACAGTCTGACCAGCACCACATTATTTCATTGGCTGTGGCCCTCCTGGTCCTCAAGCCTTTCCTCCAGCCAGTTGACTTTCTTTCAAAAGGTGGCTGGCTCTAGTTCCAGCCTGACCTGCTGGTCCTCCACAAAGCATTCCTGGGCCTCAGTATCTCCAACCCTTCTGTCAGCTCCTTCAGGGTCAGCTTGAATGAGCACACATCATTAGCCAGGTACAAGATAACCTGGTTTATCCCTCATAGTTCCCAGAGAAAGCAGTCTACAGTTAAGAACTCTGGTTGTAAGGAATCTGTGGTTGGCGGTGTGTTTTTCAGTCTCTCTCTCTGAGGCCTGTTCTGGTGCTCTGGTAGTGGAGGCAGGGTAGCAAAGGGCTCACTCTGCTCTCCTTCTATTTCAATGGCTATTTTCATCTCTGATGCCATTTCTTCACTTAGTATTATGGTGCTATCAAGAGGAACACATATACATTCAGCAAAAAAACAAAAGAAGTGTTGAGATTGCAAGAATTCAGAGTTGATTTTGACTAGTGCTCTGCAGATCTGCTCCTTGCTGCTTCTGTTCAGTTGAGCACATCATGTGACTCCTCAGTGGTGGCCATCTTTAATGACGCGAATCATTAATTGCAAAATAAGATATAAAAGCTGTTTTCAGAATATCTGAGAAAACTAAAAGAGTACCAAGGATGAATATAAGGATGTCAGAAATACATTTTTGCTAAAAAAAAAACAAAACAAAACAAAAAAAAACTAAAGGATGAAAATGTTTGCCGGCTAATAAATACTCGTTCTTTAATATTATCAAACCATCTACAACACCACCTAGAAGTCTGTGCTAACTAGTTGACTGTAGCCAACTCAATTTTCTTTAATTTTATTTAACTTCAGTTCCTATAACCTTATAAATGCAACTGCTTCAATACAATGTATTTCATGCTTTGGTTGAATTGTCCTCTTGTATCCAAAAAATATTAGTTGATATGTTGTAGAATGAAGACATTGTATGACACAAAACAGGTTTTATTTGGGAATGCAGTTGCCAATTGATACTTTAAATTTAAACCAGCAGTGCAATTAGCTGTTTTTTATGTATTTACATTGGAGTACTCAAGCCACAAATGGTCCCTTTAAAATAAAATTGTTTTAAGTAACCATTACTTCTAGGGACATGGATATGTTGTTCATCCACACTCATTGGCAGGTATCCTTGCCGCTTTAAATCTTGCCGGAAGGTCTTCAAGCTTGCTCCTCCACCCACGGGTGGTATAACTCACGGCTCCGCCCCATGACGCCAGATCTTCCTTACCGCTTGGAAGCTCAGGTTCCCTCCTTAACGCTCTGCGTTTGAGACTGGTTCCTATTTCTCCGTTTGCGGATTTAAAAAATAAATTTTGCAAAAAAGACTTCAGTCTTCTATCCCTCGCGGCTGCGATGGACAAATCGACTCCCGGATTTCGGAGATGCCCATGCGGGCAGAAGATGTCTCGGACGGATCCACACTCCACGTGTGTCTACTGCTTAGGCCTTGAGCACGACCCGCAGGCTTGCGACCTGTGCTCATCTTTCTCGGCCTACGTCCTCGAAGACCGTGCTGCCCGATTGCAACTGGGCCGTCCCGAGAAGCGTTTCCCTCCGGTGAAGTCCAAGGAGGCCCGGTTGGCGGTGTCCGCGGCGGCGGGCTCGGCGGATCAGCTCGAGCGGATGGTCACCCTCGAAGAGGAGGCGGCGCGGGCCGTATCTTCCTCGGCCGCGGCATTTATCCCGCTCTCTCTGGGCTCTTCTTACACGGCTTCTTTTAAGGAGCTTTGTCTGTCCCTCTCCACTAAAGGAGAAGGGCCTACGTCTGCGGGACCTTATTCTCGGTCCAAAAAGAGGGACAGGGGTAAGTCCCTCCGTCGACGCTCTTGGGAGCGGGAAAGGTCCCTCTCCCCGGGCCGTCGACCGTCGGCTTCGGTCGACCGCTCGGCTTCGGCCACTGGCCTCACGGTGTCCCCGTCAGGTCAGTTGACCGAGACTCCCACCGATGAAGTCGAGATTTTTCTCGACCCGTTGGACGGGCTGTCGCCTTTAGCAGCCGAGATTCCCCTCTCCCCGGTTCCCACGGGAGGAGTTGAGGATCCCGTGGGCTCGCCTGTACTCCGGTTCGAGCCCTCGGATGGACCATCCGAGCCGAAGGGAGTGCCGGTTCCGGCCGACACCTCCCCGCACCGACCTCGGAAATTCCGGGACTCTCGGTCTCGGACCTCTTCGCGGTCCAGCCGATCCCACCGTCATAGGCGGTCTCGGTCTCGGCACCATGGTAAGTGGCATCGCCGCTCGTCCTCGTCTCCTCCTCCGCGGACGAGGGAGGCTTCGCGTAATTACGTCGCGATGCGAGGATTATGTTGCAACAGCTCCTCCTGGCGGGAGTAAGCCGACCCCGTCGCCTTCCCGGCCATTAAGTGCTGTCACCGGAGCGGCGACACAACCCCTCGACTTATCCGAGGCCTCATTCCCAGGCGGTTGTTCGGCCTAAACCAGCTGCTCCACCGATTCGGTGGAACCTCCGCCTCCACAGCCACCAATTGGGGCTCCGACCAAGGATTCTCGGTCGGCTAAGGGTCTACCCCATCGGCTGTCAGTTACCCTCACTCCCGACCGACCTCGGCAGGTGAAGGGTGGCTCAGGCCAGAGGCAGCTCTTCGAGGACTCTTCCGAGTCCGAAGATGATTCCTCCCTTTTCTCAAGCGACTGGACTTGGAGTCTTCAGGAGGTCAAGTCAATGGGCGATAGCCCGTCGTCCTTCCTAGGACTGCTTCGGCTCATCTCCGAGTCCACGGATGGAGCTGAACCCGTTCCAAGCGGGCCAGGTATCCCCTCACGGAGATTCTGGACCGAGGGGATTCTCCGACGGAGGCCTTTCCGGTGGCCGAGGCCATAGTGGGTCCAGCACTGGAGCTTTGGCAGCGCCCTGCTTCCTGCCCTGCGCCTTCGGCCAGGATGGCCAGGAAGTATGCGGTCCCTACCGGTTCCTTGTCCGGTTTTTCGGAACACCCCTCTGCTGAGGGGTTGGTTACCGACAGCGTTTTCCGGCGCGCCGGCAACGCCAGGGATGTGGACAAACCTCCTGACAAGGAGTCAAGAAAGTGGACTATGTCGGGCGAAAGTCTCGCTTCGTCCTCTCTCGGCCTTCGTCAGGCCAGTTCGGCCGTCCTCATGGCACATTTTTCTCATGCCCTGTTGGGCTCCCTGGATGAGGTCATCCCTCATCTTCCCGCCGATCTGCAGACTACGGTTAAGCAGGTGCGGGACCAGGGCAGGGCAGTGGCCAAACAGCAGCTCCAGACTGCTTTGGATATAGGGGACTCATGTGCCAGATCGGTGGCGGCCGCAGTGGCTATGCGTCGGCGGGCTTGGCTGAGGATATCCACCTTTACTTCGGATACCCAGCACAAGTTGGCGGATGTTCCCTTTTTGGGGACTGACCTCTTCGGCCCTGGGGTGGAAGGTCACCTGCAGAGGATCGAGAAGTCCAATGCTACCTTGGACTCGGTCTCTTCCGCTCAGAAGGACAAAGGCCGCAAACCACAGCCTAAGCCCTTTCGTCCTCTGTGCCTCTGCTGCGCCGGCCCAGTAACGCTAGGGCCAGCAGGCTCGGCCTTGGCATCCCAAACCCAAGCTGCCGGCTTCCTCTAACAGGAGGCAGGAGGAAAGGCCCAGGAGGTCCTCGGCCGGTCCCTCCTCCAAGCCTGCCCAGTGACGGGCTGAGGGGTGCGCCCATTCCCGCCACCTAACCCCTGGGTCCCCCTTGGGGGGACGGCTCCGGCACTTCCGTTCCGCCTGGTCCGCTGTTACCACGGACAGGTGGGTCTTGGAGGTGGTGGGAAGAGGTCTGCCTCTGGAATTCGAGCAGGCACCACCCTTCAGAGCAGTCGTCCCTCGGGGGGCTTCGGGATCCCCAGCCTCACTGGCGGCTCGTCGAGCCGACATCGCTCTCCTCCTCCAGAAGGAGGTGATAAGAGAGGTGGTGGACCCTCCATCACTCCCAGGGTTTGTGTCCAGGTACTTCCTGGTTCCGAAGCGGACGGGGGGCTGGCGCCCCATTCTCGACCTACACGACCTAAACAAGTTCCTAAGGTCTCGAACCTTCAGGATGGTCACTCTGGCTCAGATAATACCATCCTTGGAGCGCGGCGTGTGGTTCTGCTCTCTGGACTTGCAGGACGCGTTTTTTCACGTCTCTATCCGTCCGTCTCACCAGAGATTCCTTCGCTTCCGAGCGGAAGGATCCCTCTTCGAGTTCCAAGCCATGCCCTTCGGCTTGTCTCCAGCTCCCAGGGTCTTCACCAAATGCATGGCAGTGGTGACAGCATTCCTGCGGCGCCGAGGGGTCCGGGTGTACCCTTACCTGGACGACTGGCTGATAGCAGCTCCTTCCAGGAAGGAGGCGGAGTGGTCCAGAGATCTGGCCCTCCAGGTCTGCTCTCAACTGGGCCTCCTTATCAACGAGGCCAAGTCAGAACTCGAGCTGAAGCAGGTGATTCTATTCATCGGGCGCAGCTCGACTCTCTTGAGCCAGGCGCGGCTCCCGCGGACAGGGCCAGGTTCTTTCCTCCTTTGCCCGATCATTTCTGGTTGGGCATTGCGCCTGCCCGGACTTCCTGCGCCTCCTGGGTCTCATGGCGGCCTGCACCAGCGTGGTCCGTTGGGCCCGCTGGAACATCGTCCCCTTCAGTGGGGACTGGCCAGCCAGTGGTCCAACGCTGCGATCCTTTGGACCAGCATGTCGGTGACACAGGGGATGTGGGCAGCTCTCCAGTGGTGGACCGTTCCAGATCATTTGCAGGAGGGCATCCTTTCAGTCCGCCCGAGCCGACGGTCTCTCTATCGACCGATGCCTCTCTGATGGGTTGGGGTGCCCATCTGGGGAACACCGGGCTCATGGCCTCTGGTCCCCGGGAGTCCATGCCACATCAACCTGCTGGAGCTCGGGCGGTCCGCCTAGCTCTCACCGCCTTTGCTCCGTTCCTCCGGGTCAAGTGGTCCGAGTCCAGACGGACAATACCACGACCATGTACTATCTAAACCGCCAGGGGCGGGCCAGCTTCCATGCTTCTATGCAAGGAAGCTCTCTGCATTTGGTCACTCGTGCGCAGCCTGGAGGCGGATCTCCTAGCCATTCACGTGGCAGGAGCCTCCAACACCCTGGCCGATGCCCTGAGCCGGATAGGGGCTGCATCCCACGAGTGGTCTCTCCTGCCGGAGGTAGTACAGCATCTGTTCTCCCATTGGGGCACACCTCAGGTGGACCTGTTTGCCTCCAGGGAGAACGCGAAGCTGAGTCTGTTCCATGCCCGCCCCCCTCAGCAGGGCTCGCTGCAGGGGGATGCCTTCTCGAGGCAGTGGACCCCGGGCCTCTTTTACGCCTTTCCCCCATTTCCCTTGATCCACAAGGTGCTTCTCAAGGCGAGGAGGGACAAGGCGCAGGTGATTCTGATAGCCCCAGACTGGCCTCGCCAGTTCTGGTACCCAGATCTCCTCAGTCTCAGCTCCAGGACTCCGTGGCAGCTTCCAGCTCGCCCGGACCTGCTCTCAGCCAATCAGGGGAAGGTGTTCCATCCGGACCTTCAATCCCTGCACCTGACGGCCTGGTTCCTGAGCGGCTAGAGTTCCAGGCCTTGGGTCTTTCCGACGAGGTCCTCAATGTAGTTGAGGCGTCCCGTAAGGAGTCGACCAGAAAATGCTATGCCTTCAAATGGAAAAGGTTTTCCATTTGGTTTCAGGGCAAGGGCTTGGACCCTTCCTCCTGTTCCTTGGCAAGCATCTTGGACTATTTATGGTCCCTTTCTAGTCAAGGGCTTAGGTCGCGACCCTAAGGGTGCACCTGGCAGCCATCTCTGCTTACCGGGCGCGGGCCGGAAGCAATCAGTGCAGGCGAGGAGAAGGTGGTCTGGCGCTTTTCAAAGGCCTTGATCACATTTCCTCAGTGCGGGAACCCCCACCTCCGTGGGATCTACTGCTGGTACTGGCAAAGCTCATGGGCAAGCCATTCGAACCTATGCACAGGTGTGCTCTCTCTCACCTGTCGTGAAGACCGCCTTCTTGGTGGCTATCATCAGCCAGAAGGATGGGAGAGCTCCAGGCGCTTTCCATCAGTCTCCTTACCTGGTCTTCCACAGGGACAAGGTTGTCCTGCGCCCCCACCCGAAATTCCTTCCGAAGGTGGTGTCGGAGTTTCACCTTAACCAGGTGTTGACTCTGCCGGTGTTCTACCCCAATCACACCTCGGAGGCCGAATATAGGCTCCATACTCTGGACCCTAGAAGGGCGCTCGCTTATTATAAGGAGCGCACGGCTGAAATTCGGGGAGAGGTTCGCCAGCTGTTTGTCACCTACGCTGAAGCCGCATCTGGCAGACCTGCAGCCAAGCGGACGATAAGCAGGTGGGTAACCTCCTGCATAGATCTCTGCTATAAGTTGGCGGGCATGGAGCCTCCCAGAGGGATAAGAGCTCATTCTACCCGCCATACTGCTGCAACGGTGGCTGCTTCCTGGGACGTCCCTATCCAGGAAATCTGCAGGGCTGCTACCTGGAAGTCAGCAAACACCTTCATTACCCACTACACATCGACCTTGAGTCACGCCGGGATGCTGGTTTTGGGGCCTCGGTTCTCAGTCTCTCTTTCCCAAGTAAGTATTGGGG
This sequence comes from Neoceratodus forsteri, assembly GCA_016271365.2. Lineage (NCBI taxonomy): Eukaryota > Metazoa > Chordata > Ceratodontiformes > Ceratodontidae > Neoceratodus > Neoceratodus forsteri. Next base: position 755,361,433 of record CM057449.1, on the reverse strand, counting down.
TGTGCGTCTTGCCTCCCTCCTCGGGAGAACTGCTAGAGGTCTGCCAATGAGTGTGGATGAACAACATATCCAGGTCCTAAAGTACAGGTTACTCACCTGTAACAGGAGTTCTAGGAATGGTATATGTTGTTCATCCACCATTCCACCCGACCTCCCGGCTTGACGCACAACCTGAGCTTCACAGCGGCCAGATCTGGCGTCATGGGGCGGAGCCGAGAGTTATACCACCCGGGTGGGTGGGAGGAGCAAGCTTGAAGACCTTCCAGCAAGATTTAAAGCGGCAAGGATACCTGCCAATGAGTGTGGATGAACAATATACCATTCCTAGAACTCCTGTTACAGGTGAGTAACCTGTATTTTTTTCCCCATATTTTAAAGATTCACAACTCACCTCTCAACCAGCAGAGTCCTTTGCCAGGACCGCCCTTGGCAAACAGAATGCATCATAGTTATAATATGAGTTAACATATTAACCATAACACTATTCTGTTTGCACACAATGCAGAGGCATGTTTATGGTGCAGTGCCATGCGCGTTCACAGAGATTGCCGACAATGATCACTGTAAATGTCAAGTTTAGTAACACAGTTGAGGAGCTGCTGCACTGTAGCTCTGAAGCAAAGCTTGTCTGTTTTTAGTGTAAAATACTATAGATACAATAAAAAAAAAACATTGATCAAGAAACATGCATAGTAAATGCAAAAATCCCACACTCTGCCAAACCAAAATTAAGGACTGCTCACCATCTAGTTTAAACAAAAGTGCTTCATTTTATTGTTTAGGTGCCATGTGCCAGGCCCTGACACATTTGGAACCATGTTCCTTTATGCTGATAAAGGAAAATAGTTCCAAAACGATCAGGGCCTGGCATGACACCTTATCAGTGAAGCACTTTGTTTAAATCCAGATGGTGAACAGTCCTTAATTTTGGTTTGCAGAGTGCGGAATTTTTTTCCTTTTGCTGTATTTTCTATTCGTGCACCTGTTTTCCATGTGCAACCTCTTTTGCCTTTTTTGTTTATACATAGTAATTGCACAGCTCAAAAATGTGAAGTGCACATACCCAGGATATTTGTACTTGAAGAAAAAAACTGCATGCTGCAGACTCGCAGAATCTGGTCAGCACCTAAACAGCAGTCAAAACCATAGCTCGTTTTACTTTTACCATTATTTTCAATACATTCCACAGCATACTGCTCCCTTTAAAAAAGGACTGTCTTGTGGCTGGTCCGAAAAAAAAAAAAAGTACAGATCCCGTGGGTGTTACAACGTTACCCTTTCCACATGCTGTCATCTTGTATTTGCGCCTCGGCTCAGCTATGCGGCTTCAAGTTTTACTGAAGTCGCATAGCTGAGCCGAGGTGCAAATACAAGATGACAGCTTGTGGAAAGTGTAACGCCATAACACCTACGGGATCTGTATTTTTTTGGGACCAGCCAGAAGACTGTCTTATTTTAAAGGGAGCAGCATGCTGTGGAATGTATTGAAAATAACAGCAAAAGTAAAATGAGCTACGATTTTGATAGCTGTTTAAACTTGGCAAAACATTTCCTGTCTTCTGGAAAAAAAGGCTTCACATTTCCTGCTGAGATCTCAGCATTGAGCATGCACTACCAATAGCAAAAGTACACCAGTGAATTGTGGGAGGTTTATGCCTGGAAACAAACATGGTGGAGGGTCATTAATTTGCATGAATCATCAACGTTTTAAAAAAATATGTTTTCAACGATGATTTAATGATGAATGCATCTGAAAAATTAGAACCGATGTGATACTACCTCCAATACTCCAATACACAAGTTACAGAATAACCTATATTTCTGACAAATTTTCATTGTACTGCTGCTTTGATGGCATCTTTTATTTATAAACAATCATTGGTGAAAGTGGAAATATTTAGGCATGGAAATGGTCACCTCAGACTTTGTAGAGAATTTGTCATGTGTAGATGATGGAAGTGCTCTGTAGTACAATATTTTGTGGAGAAAGTAACACTTTCTAAGCAGTGTGGAAATGGAGTTCCTAAAGGTTAAACCCAATTTAACTTAGATATGTAGTGTATTTTGATCAAAACAATATTTAATGGTTTTGAAAATTACCTAGCAAACTGCTGTTTGAATCTACTTAAACTGCACCAAACCTGCAAGTCATTCACCTCAATAGAAGCAGATTTTAAAGGCGGAATCCAGTTTTGTTACTGCATCATCTCTACAGACTTTTTAGTTATCCTAGTTGGGTGTTCCTGATTTACATCCAGGTAGTACCATTTTAGAACTGCATGATGTAGATTGTGTCCATTCTCAGCTCTTCCATTGTAGTAGAATGCATCCAGGTTGTACTTGAGAATGAGGCACAATAGGGTGTGCTGTCATGGGATAACGGCTTTTAAAGGGTGAATTGACATGAGGCCAAAGGCCAAGTGCTTCTACCACCCTTGGTGTGCTGTTATCCCACCATGATGTACACCTTGGAGTGCCTTATTGTGATCATAATATGGCTATAAAAAAATTCAACATGACTTTAATGATTAAACAATAAACAGATGCAAAAAAATCTGAAGCTTTAACTTTATTGCAGATTTGGCCATGACATTGAGATAACGTAGTCCCTTACAGAATTAGTCTGTATCACTTCACATTGTTTGCATTTCCTTTTTGTTTTGCAGTAACAAAATATGCAACAGAAGCAAAAAGTCTGAAGGCTTAACTGTGTTGCAATTAAATTTAGCCATATCATATAGAGATACTGTAGTCCCTTGTCATGCCTTGGACTGCCTTTTTTTATTTGTTTTTACACATTAAAAAGAAGCAGACAAAAAACTGAATGTCTAACTGCATTGTAACAAAACGTAAACATGTTTAACTACATTTACTGTACTCCCTTGTAGAGCTACCCTGCATCATTTGTTTATTTATTACATTTTAATGTTAGGTATAACAAATACGATTTAGTTGCTTTACAGTACTTATGCTGATGACGGGTTGGAGGAAAATAACACCAAGCTCCTGGACACAAGCAGGTTGACTGTTTCCTGTTAGAACTGATTAATATTGTTTCACCAAACCAGCCAAAGTCACATCTGTGGGCCAAACCCTTTCCACCCTGAAAATTTCAGATCAAAATTCCAAACCGTCTGGGTGCTAGATGATGACCAGCAAATAAATTGTGATTTTTTTTTTTTAAACTTTTTTCACCATCTGGATCTCGGAATCTGCATAGCTAACTAGAACTGAACGTACCATGTCAAAAGATCTATCCCTCAGGACTGTGCTTGCGAAATTTCTTGCAAATCCATTGAACAGTTGGGAAGATATTAAAGTGCAAAGTATCCAAGAAGGCGATTTAAGCTACTTGGGTTTGAATTCAAGAGATGGATTGTTAACTATGTATGGAATAGAAGAATTCAAATCTCTGCTTAATTCTACTGGCAGAATGTTCACCCCCACTATCACACAACAGAAGGCCTCAAGGTGGAACCAGGGCTTTTGTTTTATCTGTAATAGGTTAAATAACGCAGATTTCCCTAGTAAGCAGGTGAGGATAGGAAGGTGATTTTTTTCATGGTCAGCAACGAAACACCATAAATTAAAATTGTAAGTACTGTAGTACTTCATTTTTAAGGTGTGTGTGTGTAGGATTATGAGGGCAAATAACATTTAATTATTATGTTTTTAAATTTAAGGCAGTTTTGTTTTTAGGGCCTAGTTGAAGGTTTTTAGTGAGTAAAGGTGATAGCCACTTTTGTGATGGCAGTCAGGTATGTGTTTTGGTACAGTTGATTTCATATGTAAAGAGGCTACTGGGCCTTCCTCCAGTGCTGTTGTGGTGGAACAATAGCACTGGGTTCCAAGCTTTTCAGCCAAACAGATTACTGAATTTTTTTGAGCCAAATTATAATATGGAATCTTGTGTGGTTGAAAGGGACAGAAACTACATTATACAGTTCTAAAATGGTACTTAACACCAGAATGTACTGTAAATAAAAAAAAAAATACTCACTGAGGTTACTAAAAGGCTAGTATAAATGGAACAATGACAGAATTGGAACCATTATTAAAAACAAAAGCATCTACTACGAAAAATGACCTCCATGTTCAGTGCAGTTCTTTAAATCCACTTCATGCGTAAACAATATTCTGCTTGACATATTTGCTGTGTGGGAATTTATTTTTAACAGTTAATGTAACAAAATAATGAATGAACTTTATTTTGCAATATATTATAGGGTTGTCGGAAAAACAAGCAAAGGTAATATTAAACTCGTCATCACTTTTGGAACTTTCCTGTATCTTCAATATTCCTGATAAAAAGAATCCCATTAATGTGATTTGGAAGAAGGAAGACAATGAGCTTGAACAGAAGGAAACTGTTACACCTGATAATACAGGAAATGCAACGTCAACTTTGAAGTGAGTATCTTTTTGTGTATTCTTTCATTTTTCAGCGTTGATTTGGATGTTCTATTGTTTACATTTGTTTTCTAAATTGTTACTTGGAACTGTTATCTAATCCTTTATAACAAAACTTAAACATTCAGTTATCTCCGCTTGTCTTTACCCTTCTAAGATTAGCCTGTGTGGCTGTTATCTTCCCCATTTACAATCATCACTGATAACTGTATTCTAGATTGTGGTGGCTTTCCCTAGAAATGTGGAGAGGGGGATCGTGCATGGTACCCATCGCACTAAGATGCCTAAGGGCTCGATTTTCAAAGGTCAGAATTGGTGCAAGGGGTTTGTATCAAGCAGCTCTTTGCACTACACCTTGTGCCAGTCCTGATTTTTGAATACAGCCTGCACCACCCATGTGACTGCCTGTGCCAACTGGGCTTGCACCATCACTGCGATGGCAGCACCGGTGCACATGGTATACAGGGCTTGTGCCAGGGCAGGGCTGCAGTTTCCCCTACATTGGCATTTTGCAAGCCCCACCAAGGGGGTGCATGGACCCAGCAGTTAGACCAGCCCGGAGCTGGTCTTAACAGCCTGTGCACCATCCACGGCACTGGTGCGGCATTGAAGTTGAGTCCTCGTGCCCACCAAGGATGGACCAAAGAGGCAACCTCCATCCTGCCACAAGATGCAGGGATGGTGTTACACCACTGCAGGTCCAGGACAGGTGCCCCTGTCACCTTGGTTCCTACCAGGTATTCCCTTGCTACCATGCCTGGCCATAATGGTGCTGTGTGTGGTACCCCACAATGTCTTGCAGCCATATGCTGCTCCCCCTTAAACTCCCAGCCATACTCTGTCCCTCGGTCATTCCTGTGGCTTTCCTGCATGTCCCAGTACTGGTGGTGTCTCTCCCCCCCCCCCCCAACGGTGTCCGGCAGCCACCGCGGCATGAACACCAGCATTGGTCGCCATGCTGCAGGGCCATCCTGCAGCTTGCAGCAATGCTCTCCCATGAACCTTCTGTGTGGCACAGGGGCGCTGGTGCACCAGCCTGTGGGACTTTGATGCTGGGACCCCACCTTTACTTAAATCAAGTGCTGGGACCCTCGCACACCGGCGATCAATGTAAGCTGCTGTTTGCCACAGCTTGTGTCAATCTATGGGTCCCTTTGAAAATTGAGCCCTAAGACTGTCTCTGATTATTGTTCCTCTTTCTTTATGCATAACCCTCCCTCTGCTTACTCCTGTCATCATTCAATTTCCCACTCCTTTCTTAATTCCAGAGGTCACATGTCAGCTAGACAAGCAAAATCCACCTGGAGACTCCTTCCTCTGGAGCTCACACCTCTCCTTTTCCTGCTGATGTGTCTGGTTAAGCCCAGATCAGAATCACAAAAAAGTCAACAACATTCACCAACAATGTATGATAATTCACTTTATTAGGACAAAAAGACTTATAGCTCAAGAGTATCAGTAGCCCAAACAAAAGCTGTGTTTACATGGCTGCTCTTTTTTCATTCTTGGGCAGTACCAATGCTTCCTCAACCTCCCATGCAATTCTGCTCATTGATTACATGGCCCCTTCTCGGCACCCTTGCAAGCAGTGCTGGAGAGGGGCAGGAGGATGATGGAACCATCCACTCTGTACTGGAGCAAGCGGTGCTGCCTGTCCACATGGCTTCTTACATTGCTCACTACAGAACACATCCCCAGCTATACAGTGGTTCTGGAGAGGAGCAAAGAACAGCTTACTGTGACCAAGTAAGTGTTCACATGGCCACATTTGCCCTGCAACAGCCCAAGTGGTCATTAGTTGTGGTATAATTATGGCCATGAAAACTTACCCAAAGAGAACAGTGAGAGTCTTGCAAAATGGTTTCCAGGACTCTGTGTTCTCTTTGTTTTGACTACACACATTCTGACTTGTAAGTCTTTTTACCTAAAGTACTGTAAATGATCATATATTTGTATAGTGGATGGAGCCAGTTCTGGTGATTTTGAGAGCATGATCATCCATTTTGGTTGCTTGTCCACCCTTGATGGCAACTGACCACTGACTTGCTTTGGTTTTATCACATGACGATGGCTAATTATCATCCACACAGCTATGTGTGCCTCATACGGTCTGTCCACCTGCTCTGTAGAACCAGGAGCACTGCCTGGCTGTTTGTCATAATGTATTGAATCATTCAGCTTTTTATATTTAGCACTTTACATTCTGTATCAACTGTTCAACATGTATTGTATAATTATTATTGTACCTGTATCAACTAAATCGGCTGTATTTTTTTTGAGTATATCATATGCCCGCTTCCCCAGGACACTGAGAACGGAGCTACTTGCAGGCCAGCATCTTTCCTGGATGGCAACATTTCAGATAAATCTGCTGATTAACTAAATTGAAGCAGATAGTAAATTCAGGTTTATTGATTACTAGTCTGTAATTATTCTTCCACAAAGATTAATGTGGAATTTTTACTGAAAAAAAAGAAAACTAATCTGAAAGTGATGTGCCAAAAAATTAAGGAACTGTATAGAGGATAATGACCAGGAACCAGAGGTTAATTATGATACATTCGGCTCAAGTGGCTGCCAGGATAACCAAATAAATATCGAGAGTGCAGCCTGAGATGTTTACAGTTGTCCTGGCAACCATGAGAGCTGGTTAAATTTGTGGTTAACCACCCATTCCAAGTCATTGTGTTTTATAGTGTATGGACACACCATTTCTACCAATAACAACATGGAACATCAAACGTACCAACAAGACAGCAGGAAAGGTGGCAGGAAACAGCAGGTGATGCTGCTGGAGGCTTGGTTTTTGTTTGCTGGTTCCCCTTTCATTGAGCAATGGTGGCCAGAGTCTGAAGCCATTTGTCTGCGGGGTCCAGGTGACAGCGGTCACAGTCGGTGCCCAATGGCCTCTTGAAATGGGGTTCTAGTGACAGAAGCAATGGCGAATCTCTCTAGCGAACACCCAGAAAGTTCTGCACCTCAGGCGTCTTACATAGTTATGAGCCACTACCTCCAAATGCATGCATGCACAGATCAGCTCCAGTTGTAATCTCATTGATCTGATGCACTCAAGCAAAGTTTATAAGAATATGATGTCAGAACAGTGGGATTACAAGATTAAAAAAAAAGGTAGCAGAGGGTGAGTAATAAGGGCTCCCAATACATTGTTTCTTTGTTAATGAGGTAAGCATTGGGCTTAACAGCATGCTTACAAGAATAACTCCGGCCAAAGGCAACAGAGAGTAACATGATCAGACAAACAGCAGGAATACATGGTGTGGGAACAGATTGCGCAAGTCAATTAAATCATGCTACAGATCAAGAAAAGATGCTTAGTTCAAAGAGAACAATTAAATACAGGAACAGATAAAAGGAATACCAGGAGAGGGATTATAAAGTTAAGAAGGGACAGGGGGACTGTACAGAGGAGGATCAGGAGAAGGCAAATACCATTAACAAATACTTTTGTTCAGTGTTCACAAAGGAATGAGAAGGGAAGGTGCCACACAAAAGCGCCCAGGAGCATTTGAGTAAGGGAGGTAGACACTACCTTTTTCAGAGAAGAAAGTCCTGGAAGGACTAGCAAATCTGAAAATGAACAAAGAATAGGGCCAGATTGAGCGCATCCAAAGATATTGAGGGAGCTCTTGGGAGTACTGGCTGCACCTCTGGTGATCCTATTTAATGACAATGGAAACAGGAGTGGTTCCTTAAGACTGGAGGAGGGCAGATGTAGTCCCGCTTCACAAAAGTGGTAGCAGGGAGGCGGCTGGCAACTATAGGCCAGACAGCCTGACTTTGGTAGTGGTAAAGTTAATGGAGACACTGCTGAAGGAAAGGATTAAAGAGTATCCTGCATTTTGACAGATTACTAGACTTAAGACAGCAAGAATTCATGGGGGGAGGTCATGTCGAACAAAACTGGAAGATTTATTTGAGTGAAGAGGAAATAGGGCAGGTGGAGCAGTGTACGTGGTCTACGTAGAAATCAGTAAGGCTTTCAACACTGTTCCACATAGACTTTTGAGGAAACTGAGCAGCTTAGGGGTGGGTCCAAAGATGATAAACTGGGTATGAAATTGTTTAAGGGCTAGACAATAGAGGATGGTGGTAAATGGAGGTCACTCCAATGAAGGGAGGGTAACCAGCAGGGTGCCTCAGTGCTCAGTACTCGAACTGATCCTCTTTAATGCCTTTAGAAGTGACATTGCAGATGAGTTGGAAGGGAAGGTCTGCTTATTCGCAGATGACGCCAAAATCTGCAATAGGGTGGACACTAAGGGGGAGTGGGAGACAGAATGCATAGAGACCTGAGAAAATTCGGAGTGGATGGGTATAGCAGCTAGGTTTCATACGAGACAGTGCAAAATCATACACTTGGGGCATAGAAACCCAGAGGCAGGGTACAGAAAGGGAGGAGAGTTAGTAATGATCACCAAACAGAAAAGATCTGGGGTGATTATATCTGTGTTCTGAAGGTGGCAAGGCACTGTGACAGGGCAGTTGGAAGGGCTAGGGGAATACTGGGGTGCATAGGAAGGGATATCACCAGCAGAAAGAGGGAGCTGGTGTTGCTCCATATAGATCACTTTTGAGGCACCACCTTGAGAACTGTTTGCAGCTGTTAAGGCCACATCTCCAGAAGGAAATAAAGTAGAGGCTATCCAGAGGAGGGCAGTTTAAAATGGTACAAGGAATGCATCAGATGCTCTACAAGGAGAGACTAAAGGACTTCAGTAGGTACACCCTGGAAGAGAGGGGAATATGATGGAGACCTTTGAATACCTCATGGGAGTAAATAAGGTACAGGAGGGGAGTATTTTTCAGAAAAAAAGAAGCACAAGAACAAGGGGACTTGCAATAAAGCTGAAGGGTGGTAAATTCAGGAGAGATGTGAGGAAGTACTTAGAAACGGTGGATTCCTGGAACAGTCTTCCAGCGTAGGTCATGGGGGGTGAAACAGTGGTGTGGGGAGGGGTGGGGGACCAGAGATCAAGTAAGGTCTGTGGTGACACTATAAAAGGAAAAATGGGTAAACTGGGTAGACCAAAGTGGTCCTTATCTGCTATCAACTTCTATGTGTCTATGCTTCTGTGATAAAATGATTTATCCATTAGATACATCCTAAATTTGTTTATAAAATATGAGTGATTTGGAGCATGATGTAATGTGTTGGGTACACCAGTTCAATGTTTTGAAGTAAGATGGGGAAAAAGCTCTTTGCCCTACAGTGGAGGAGATGGGAGCTACAGAAAGCAGGTGATGGTGGAATAACCTCAGATTTCTAGCATAATGGCCCCGCATGCGTTAAGGGGAAGGGTTCTTAGTGCCACTGATTCATGGTGCGTAGGCAAAACTAAATCTAAATGCCATGAACTTGGGGTCCCGCAGACTCTTGCGCACATTCATGGAAGGGACATGTGTCACTTCCGCAACAGATTCCCCGTCCGTTCTCACAGCTGTGTACACAGTCTCTGTGGGGGCATGTCTGGGGTGTACCAACACTCTGCACCTTTCACAACAGCATGGAGTGTCTGGCAAGGGAGGTGCAGGATATGGCAGCTGGGATCTTGCCATATCCTCTGCATGCCCCCCACAGAAGTAATCCTCCAGCTGCGGTGGGAAGTGCACTTGCAATGTTGTGCTGCTCCGGGCCCTTTGGTCAGCAAGGGAGACCTGGGAGCAGCTTATCTGCCACTCACCAGTTCCATTCCATCTTATGGGACTCCCCCCATCCCAGAATACCCTGCTTGCATGTGATCCACTATAGGACCCAGGTTAAGATTGGATGCACACCTGTGTCCTCCGATCTACCCCCAACACACACACCAGTGCACTGTGGAGGCAGAACCACAGACAGGCATCCTGTGGTGGTGCGTGTTAGTGTATGCCATGCCCTGTGTGCCTGTTCATGGGTGCGGACCTGCACAACTAAGGTATGCGTCTCTTACATGTACCCTGCACTGCTTGGTGCATAAGCACCATTGTTTGGGTGGCAGTGTTTTGGATAGTGGTAAGTAACCTGGGATCCTGATTGGTTGTTCAGTAAACAAACCTAGAGAGAAAGCTGTCTGATTAGTGGGGGAAGCCACCCCAGCTTCATATAATAGCGGTAATGGTGTTGGCTGTAGTTAATGAAGAGATCAAAGAGGCAGATGTTATTTGTAAACAGCATCAAGTTGCTCAGACCTCAGAAACCACAAGGTCAGCTCAGGCAGTAAGTTGCACCAGGCCTACTTTGGCTGGCAAAGGCCCATCAACATCGGGGCTGCAGACACCCTTCTCAATGATGCAAGGCACCTCTGCAGTACAGACCACCATCGATGTGCAGACTGTGCTCTTTTCCTTTACAGAGTTACTACAGCACCTTATACCTCTTTCTTCTACACCAGGTGAAACTGGGCTTATCAAACCAGCCCCAGTGCCGACGCCTGCTAAGTCGATTTGCCCAGCGCATTCCAGGGCGTTGCCATCCTCTTTCTTCCCTTGGAGTTGGACCTTTTTGTGTCCCCACTCAACGCAAAACTGCCACATTTCTGCTCGCTCATTCCAGGGCCTGGAGTTTTCTGGTGAGACGTGTTGTCCCTCTCTTGGAAAGTGAGGTTTCGTTATGCCTTTCTTTCCTTTCCTCTGATTCAGAGGGTGCTAATCAAGTTCCAGATGGAGGGAGGTACTCTAATTCTTGTGGCTAACTTTTGGCCTTGTCAGATCTGGCTTCCCTTGCTGCATCAGTTAGCAGTGGAACTCCCAGTACCCCTGCCCCTGTGCAAGGGCTTGCTGTCACAGGAACAGGGTACCCTGGTCCATCTGGACCTGAAGTTACTCCATCTTTATGTCTGGCTCCTGAAGACATAGCCACTGCAAGAGCTTGTGTCCCCAAATGTTGCTGAAGTACTGGTGACTGCCAGGAAACCTTATACCAGGGCCACCTACTCCATGAAGTGGAAGCAGTTTGCTTTTGGGCCACTTCTCATCACTCGGATCCCTTCACTTGCCTAGCAAATCAGATTCTGGAATATTTATTATCCTTGTTAGATGGAGAACTGCAATACTCTTCTATCAAAGTGTGCTTGGCTGCTATTTCAGCTTTCCATTTGCCTACTTATTGCCATATGGTAGAGCTAGAGGTGGCCTGTACATTTATAAGAAGACATTCTGCACCTGAAGCCTCCCATTCACAATCCAGTCCCAGCTTGGGACCTGAATTTCATCCTAGAGAAACTCACTTTGGCCCTTTTTGAGCCAGCCTTGACTTGTGGCTCATAGTAGACTAGCCAAAATGTTATTTGACTTCTGACCGCATTGTTTGTTAAAAGCAGGTATCCATGCTAGATCAATTACACATAGGATTAGGAAAAAATGTGAGTGGGTGCCATCCTCGATTTTGACTTTGAAGGTCATTTTGAAGGTCGCAAAGGTCAAGTGGGGTAAAAATGGGTATTTTCTGAATTTCATGTACTGTAGATTGACATCTATTTCGCTGTATCTTTCTGAAAAACTAACCTTATCACTTAGATGTATAATCTATGTGCTATCAACAGTTAAATGTTAAATTTACACAGGAATGTATAGCAAAATTGAACACAAAAGTGTTTTTCTCAAAATGTAGTTGTACAAGTTGTAGTGTTACATATCTTTGCAATGAACCTTTATAGCTTTCTGAGTGCCTATGTTCATCACACTGTAATTGCAGTATGTATTTTATCTTTTTGCCATGTATGGGGGTCTATTAGCCAGTTGTATTACAGTAATTACAGTATGGAGGTCTATTGACCGGCTGGCTGGCTGGATTGCAGCAGTTAGTTGCGTCACAGTCACAGGTGGTAGTGTACTTCAAGCCATTCCTGAAACAGGTGCATCTAGCTGTGCTGCACTTTGATTTGCACCAACAGGTCAGTATTTGTAGATGGGCATCTGGAACAGGGGGCAATTTTGTCCAGACAACTTGTAGGAAAGCTGACTCTTCTAGGCAGAGGTGTTGGCAGGAAACATGACCTCTATCAGCTCTTGGTCTGCCTGTAGCCATATTGTTACCTGGTAGTTGGCAGATGAAATGTGAAGTTCTAGGGCATCTCTTGGTGGGGGTAACACCTCTGGACCCTTCTTGACCTTGGCAAAGAGCTGTAGCCTAGCATGGTCAATTGCTGGCACCTCAGGAGGGCTGTACAGGTGATGCACAAACTTCTCAGTTTCATCGAAAGCTCCATCATGACCAGTTCCACTGTCAATGAAGGGTTGTTTCTCAAACATTTTCCAGCATGGCTTCTTCTTATGGCCACTGATGGATGAAGTTATGTCTCAGGCTGTTAGTGTATGGAAGCTGAGCAGGTTGTCTTTCACAGGCTGTCCAAGCCTATGGCATGTACTGGGTAGCATCTTCATTTCCTGGCTCTTCTAGAGATCATCCATGTTTCGGCTGTTTTTGTAGACAGAAAGTGCACCAGCAGAAGCATGACTTCTGTATCTCTAGAGATTTGCAGCCTGTGTTGACTGCCTTGCATGCAGGCAGTATCAGCCTGGTGTTAGTCTCTTCATGGTTTCCACCAAGGCTGATACTGTCTCTCCTGGTTGATCTTGTATCTGTAGGATCAGCGAATATGCCTCCTGTTCTCAAGTAATCTTTATTTGTTCGACTTTCCAGTCAATGCAAAAATTAGAAAAAAAAGTGTTTAAAAATTACATCAATTTTATAAATACATAGTATGTTAAAATTATATTTAATACATGCAGTAAATATCTGTGAACTAAATTTATATAAAAATGCAGTCAGCATTTCCAGTAGTATATTCTTACATTGATTGTCAAGTTTTCCCATGGTCACTACATGTTAGACAGTCATACTTCCTTTTTTTGTGTAATGATATCCTTTTATCAATTTAAACAGCAGTTTTTGTAAATTTTTTTAAAAACCAATTTTTATGTAATCCATCATATCTTTTGCTATACATTCCAGAAGAGGATTCATTAATATTCTTGTAACATCCAATTCAGAGAGTGAATTAGTTAGAAAATATTATGTATGAATTGTATAATACATCTTGCTATATTTAGGACAGTGACATAGAACATGTATTAAAGTTTCTGGTTCTTTTTGACCACAGTCAAAATGTATGTTCTCAATTATAGTCCTATCTTTTTTATATAGATATTTTAGAAATTTGGATGGATAAAGGTCTAACCTGAATTTTGTAAAAAAAAAAAAATATTCTGTCGTTATTTTCTGTTATAAATTTGAGGTAAGGTTCTAGAACATGATTTATTTTATTATGGGTATACCAATGATGTAATTTTAATTGTCTAATTCTGGACATATCTTCATCAAATGAAAGTTGAATTAGTTTACTTTTAATTACCCTATTATAATTTTGTGATATGATAATACCTTTTTGTTGGTCTTTCCAAAGATGATGCTTTTCAGAAAGTCTACAACGTGGGCCAGCCACAGGGAGGAAGAACCCTTGTTTAGCCATCTGGCCTTTTCATTTAGACATTTGTATAATATTCTGGTTTTATCCAACCTAGAAACCCTTATCCAATATCTTATTTTGGTCAGAATTGCTAAATATTTAATCTGCGTTTTGCCCAGCTCTGCTCGTACTATTTGGGCTGGGATAGATCTAGGTAGATGTAAAATGGCCGTATATACAGTAAATCTGTAAAAGGTCTGGCTAGATTTGCAAAGAATTTATCATACCATATTTCTACTGCGTATAGTGCTATTGGGTTCATTTTCCTCTCAGCTGCTCATAGCACCGCCAGGATAGTATTTCCTCTGAACTTTGCATTAAATCTTAAAAGAGCTGATTTGCTTTGATAGTTTACATTGTACATATGAGGGCCGTTTAGTGTTTTTTTCCATCAGATGAAATATGAATACCCAAGTACAGTATATGTACCATGATACTGGTTTCAAAGGAATATTGTTTATATGTTTTTTTTTTATTATTTATATATTGAGATCTTGGATTACACCCGTGAGCGGTTGCTCATTTATGGGTTCCACATCAGTTACAAGGACAAATGTACATCAAAACAGTAGTACATGTTTTAGACACGGTAAGAGTAAGATACAATAATATGCCACGTATATTTTATTTTGTGTTTGCCCATAACTAATATTTGTGTTTTATTAGTATTTACTGTGAGTTTATTCTGAGAACAGTAAACTTGTAAAACCTTTAACTGCCTACCCAGTCCTATAGGTGACAGAGATCAAGGCCAAATCATCAGCGTATATAAGTACTGGGACTAAAGTTCCATCTATATAAGGAGAATCGGTGGACACTGGAATTAAGAGACCTGGAAGGTCTTTTGTATAAAGATTAGATAGTAAGGGTGCAAGTAAACAGCCCTGTTTAACTCCCTGGTTAGAAGGAAAAGATCTTGTTAAATTGCCATCTAAGTCCTATCTAAATTGTGATCCTGTTTTTAGAATATGGGCTGATTATTAATCTTAAACTTATTTGATTAATATCAAGATCCAATAGTTTGCTCCATAGAATATTTCTGTCTATTCTGTCAAATGCAGTCTGAAAATCAACAAATGTAATATAGACTGGAATATGCTTTTTTTTATATATTTTTCCATTATATGACTTTATATAAAACATTGATATTACTGCTGATTTGTTTTGATCTAAACCCAGCCTGATAAATGGTTATTATATTATTTTGCATTGTTTAGCTATCTAATCTTGCAAGAATTACTCTAGAGAAACTTGTTTCTAGGAGTGTGGATATGTTGTTCATCCACACTTCTTGGCATGCCCCTTTCCCCTTTAAATCTTGTCAGAAGTCTTCAAGCTGGCTCCTCCCACCCACCCGGGTGGTATATACCTCGGCTCTGCCCCAAGATGCCAGATCTTCCTTTCTGCTGGAAGATGCAGGTTCCCTCATGCCCTTGCAGCAATTCGTAGGCCCTGGATTTAAAATGTCTATTTACCGAAGTTACTTTTAAAATTTGTTCGAGTTAGTGATTGCGATTCAACCGCATCGGACATGGAGGAAAAATTTTCCCCCAGATTTTACTGGTGCCCCTGTGGCCAGAAGATGTTGCGCACTGATCCCCACCTATTGAGCGTTTACTGCCTAGGTGCTGGACATGACACCTCGACATGCACCTTTTTCTTGGTCTTCCATCCCAATGTCCTGGATGACCACATGGTGCGTTTGAAGCTGGGGAGACCGGAGAAAAGGAACCTGCTGGTGAATCAGAGGAGGTAAGGTGGGTGGTTTCTGCGGCCATGGGATCCACTGAGCAGCTGGAACAAATGAAGGCATTTGAGGAGGAAGCAGCTCAAGCTTTGGCCACTCAAAGCTTCTTCATTTCACTGAACCTTGGCTCCACTTTTTCGGGCTCCTTTAAGGAGTTGTGCCAGTCTATCCCCACCCGAGGTGAGGCGCCCTCAGGCTTGCACTCCTTCCACTCTCGGAAGTGAGACAAGGACCAACAAAGACATTCGTGGGACCGAGAAAGGTCCGAATCCCGGGAACCTGTTCTCTTGACTTCGGTCGAGATCGCATCCTCAGGTGTCGGCTTTACGGACCTTTCATCTGGCCAGGGGACCCAGGAAGTGGTCGACGAGGTGGGAATTGTCCTCGATCCTATCAACCCTTTATCGCCGGCTCATCCCGATGAATCCTTGGAGAGGACCCCTGTCCTCGTTTTTACTGATGAGGAGACCCAGCCTGCTGGCATCCCCATCAAGGAACCGGTTCCGGACCCTTGGGTATCACCGATTACAGTGTCTCCCGATCGACCGAGGTGGCCTTCTCGATCGAGGTCTAGAACCCCCTCGGCCGAATGACCGAGGAAGAGCCATAAGCGCTCTAAAAAGAGGCGACGCCACAGATCATCCTCATCCTCCTCTGACGAGGAGAGGCTACAACAGAAACTCCGTCGACGCTATGAGGACCTCATGTGGCAGCAGCTCATTTTGACTGGGCAAAAGCTGGCTCTGCCATCCACCCCGGCCATCACTTGGCTTTCACCTCCCAGGTTGAAGCTGACCCCTTCAGAACCGACTCCCTCGGTTCACCCACCCACGGGGCCGGCCCATGTTCCGGTTTGGCCCAAACCAGTTTCTCCACCAATTCAGGTGGAACCACCATCTAAGCAGCCTTGGGGAGGGATGTCCTCGAAAGAGGACCAACCATACGCCAGGCTTCCCTGGCACCTGTCTATTATGGTCACCCCAAATCGCCCTCGGCATATTGAAGGTGACATAGGCAGTAAACCGCTCTATCCCGACTCTTCGGACTCGGACGTCACAGGACTGCACTCACATCCCGGGGATGATGAGTCATCCGTGGCAGGGTTGGAGGTAGGTCCTTCCTCCTTCCAGGGCATCCTCCACCTCATCTCCAACTCTACCGGTATGCCCCTGGAGTCTATCCAGAAAAGGCAGAGTACCCTCTCACCGATATCCTCAAGAGAGGGGACACCCCAACTGAGGCCTTTCCAGTAGCCGAGGCTATAGTGGGCCCAGCTCTTGAACTTTGGCAGTGTCCTGCTTCCTGCCCAGCACCATCTGCCCGCATGACCCGGAAGTATGCGGTGCCCGCGGTGTCCCTTGCAGGGTTCACAGAGCACCCTTCGGCCGAGAGCCTGGTGACCGCCTCTGTGTTCAGGTGTACTGGAAGTTCAGCCGACACTGACTGACCCCCGGACAAGGAGTCCAAGTATATGGACCACTCTGCCCGTAAGGTCTATGCGGCCTCTTCTTTGGGCCTTCGTCAGGCCAGCTCAGCTGTTATGGCACACTTTTCTCATGCCCTTCTTGGGTCATTAGACAAGGTCTTCCCTCATCTCCCAGCAGACATGCAAACCGTGGTCAAGCAAGTCCTTGACCTGAGCCATGCTGTCACGAAACAGCAGCTCCAGACAGCCTTGGACGAAGGAGATTCTTGTGCCTGCTCATTAGCAGCCGCAATGGCCACTCACCGCAGGGCATGGCTGAGGCTTTCCTCCTTCCTGGCGGACACCCAGCACAAGCTTGCTGATGTGCCCTTCCCAGGCACCGACTTGTTCAGTCCAGGAGTGGCTGGTCACCTTCAGTGTATAGAGCAGTCCAGTGCCACCTTGGATGCTACTTCTGCTAAGGGTTCTTCGGGCAAGAACCAGCAGAAGAAAAAGAAGCCATTTCAGCATTCTTCCCCTACTGTCAGGCAGCCGTCCTACAAAGGAGATCAGCAGCAACAACAGCAGGCTCAAGCTTGGCACCCCCGGCCCAAGCAGGGCCCTCTTCCAAGCCTGCTCAGTGACGGGTCGGGGGTTGCCAACCCCATTCCCTGCCACGCCAACTCTGGTCCTCCTGGGGGCCAGCTCCACCATTTTCTTTCCCCCAGTCCGATGTCACTTCGTACAGGTGGGTTGTCGAAGTGGTTGGTCAGGGACTACCTCTAGAGTTCGAGCAGTACCCTCCCAGCCAAGCCCATACCCCTTGGGAGGAAAGGATCTCCGCTTGCACCCAGTCGGCTCCAATAGACCCAGGCTTTGTTTACAGGTACTTTATGGTGCCCAAGCAGACGGGGGGTTGGCGCCCCATCTTAGATCTCCACGACTTGAATCAGTATGTCAGGTCCCTCACCTTCTGGATGGTAACTCCGAACCAGATCATGCCATCCTGGAGCGCAACATGTGGTTCTGTTCTCTGGATCTACAGGACACGTTTTTTCACGTCCCTATCCGTCCGTCCCACCAGCGGTTTATTTATTTTATTTAGTTAAACATCAGTTTAGAAACCTTTGAGCCAGAGGCTCATTTACAAAGGTACCTCGTCACAAAGAGGACATCAGAACAGTAGTACAAGGGACACAGTACTTACAAACAAAAGTTACAGTTCAATTACAATTTTGTTACAATAGAATACAATCTCCATGAAGCAAGACAAAAGGTGCAAAACTTATGGTCGGGGGAGAGCTGGTGGGAGTAGAAGGGAGGGAGATAGGGGAGGAGGAATTAGTAGGGAAAGGAAGGGGGGGGGAGCCGCTCAGTGAGCATTGTCAAACAGAGTATATATATATTTTTTTTTTTTTTTTTTTTTTTTTTCACTAGGCTAGCGGCAGTTGCATTTGCAAGAGCTAAGCAGGAAGTTTCTGAGCCTGGGCTTAAAGCAAGCTAAGGTTAGTGAGTTTGAGACACTGGCAGGGAGGGAGTTATACCAGTGGGGCGCCGCGGTGAGATGTCCACTTCAAGTTCAGAGGGACCCTGTCACAGTTCCGAGCCATGCCGTTCAGCCTGTCATCAGCCCCTCTGGTCTTCACCAAATGCATAGCAGTGGTGGCGGCTCACCTTCGGCGTCGAGGAGCCCGAATTTACCCTTATCTCGACGACTGGCTCTTGGCAGGTTCCTCCCTTCAGTAGGTGGAGAGGTCCAGGGATCTGGCCCTCGAAACCTGCTCCCAACTAGGCCTCCTGATCAACGAGGCCAAGTCAGAACTCATGCCTTCTCAGGTGATGGGCTTCATCGGGGCAGAGCTGTACTCCCAGTGGACAGGGCGGAGGTTCTCTCCTCCTTTGCCCGATCATTTCTAGTTGGGCACTTGCGCCCTGCCCGGGACTTTCTGCGCCTTCTGGGTTACATGGCGGTGTGCACCTCAGTGGTCCATTGGGCCAGGTGGCACATGCACCCCCTCCAGTGGGAGCTGGCTGCTCAGTGTACTCAGCACCGTGGTCATTTTGGCCAGCTTATCACTGTAACCCAGAAGATATGGGACGCTCTGCAGTGGTGGACTGCCTCAGAATGGTTGCAGGAAGAGATCCTGTTTGTCCACCCCGAGCTGACGGTCGTCCTTATGACTGATGCCTCTCTCATGGGCCCCGGAGAGCCCACATTGAGGTCAACAGAGCCCACGGGTTCTGGACCCCCGAGGAGACCCGATGCCACATCAACCTGTTGGAGCTCAGAGCAGTCAGACTGGCGTTGTCAGCTTTCACTCCTCAGCTCCGGGGTCAAGTGGTTCAAGTCCAGATGGACAATACCACGACCATGTACTACCTCAACAAACGGGGCGGCATGCACTCCTGTCTGCTGTGCAAGGAGGCGCTCCGCATCTGGACCCTCGTATGCCGGTTGGAGACTGATCTCCTAGCCATCCGTGTGGCAGGAGCCTCGAGCCAGATGGCGGATGCTCTCAGCCGCATAGGCCAGACATCCCATGAGTGGTCTCTCCATCCAGAGCTGGCTTGCAACCTGTTCTCCCATTGGGGCAAACTGATGATGGACCTGTTTGCCTCCAGGGAAAACACCTACCTGAGGCTGTTTCATGCCTGCCCCATCAGCAGGGCTTGATGTAGGGGGATGCCTTCTCAAGGCCGTGGACCCCAGGCCTCCTCTGTGCCTTCCCTCCATTTCCCTTGATCCACAAGGTGTTACTCAGGGTGAAGAGGGACAAGGTGAAGGTGATTCTGGTAGCCCCAGACTGGCCGCACCAGTTCTGGTATCCAGATCTCCTCAGCCTCAGCTGCAGGCCCCGGGAGCAGCTTTTTACATGCTCGGACCTGATATCTCTCAATCAGGGGAAGGTCCTTCATCCGGAACTTCAATCCTTGCACCTCACGACCTGGTACCTGAGCGGCTAGAGTTCCAGGCTTTGGATCTTTCCGACTATGTCTACACGGTAGTGGAGGCATCTCATAAGGAATCGACCAGGAAATGTTATGCCTTCAAATGGAAAAGGTTTTCCATTTGGTGCCAGGATAAGAGTCTGGACCCCTTATCCTGCCCTGTGGCTAACATTCTCGACTATTATTGGTCTCTTTCCAAAGAGGGTCTAAGGTCATCGACCCTTAGAGTGCACCTGGTAGCCATCTCTGCTTACCGGGCATAGGCCGGTCAGTCGACGTTGGCACAGGAGACAGTGGTTGGGTGCTTTTTCAAAGGCCTAGATCACATATCCCCTCCAGTGCATGAACCTCCACCTCCGTAGGATCTGCTGCTGGTTTTGGCAAAGCTCATGGGCAAGCCATTCAAACCCATGCACAAGTGTGAGCTCTCACACTTGTCGTGGAAGATGGCCTTCCTAGTGGCTATCACATCAGCAAGAAGGACAGGGGATCTCCAGGCACTTTCGGTGGACTCCCCTTATCTGGTCTTTCACAGGGACAAAGTTGTCCTGTGCCCCAACCCGAAATTCCTTCTGAAGGTGATGTCAGAGTTTCACCTTAACCAGGTGTTGACTCTGCCAGTATACTACCCTAATTACACCTTGGACGCCGAGTACAAGCTCCATACTTTGGACCTGAGACGTGCTCTCTCCTATTTTAAGGAAAGAACAGCGTAAATCCATGGAGAGGTTCGCCAGCTGTTTGTCACCTACGCTGAAGCCACTTCTGGCAGACCTGCAGCCAAACAGACCATAGCAAGGTGGATTACATCATTTAATGGTCTATGCTTTGGGTTGGTGGGTAAGGAGTCTCCCAGAGGGATAAGAGCTCATTCTACCTGCCATCCTGCTGCATTGGTGGCTGCTTCCAGGGACATCCCTATCCAGGAAATCTGTCAGGCTGCTACCTGGAAGTCAGCAAATACCTTCATTACCCACTACCACATCGACCTTGGGTCACACCGGGATGCTGGTTTTAGGGCCTTGGTTCTCCAATTTTTATTTCCCAAGTAGGGGGTGCACCCCTTGCCTCCCTCCTCCCTGAAAACTTCTTGGAGTCTGCCAAGAAGTGTGGATGAACAACATAGCCACGCTCCTAGAAGAACAGGTTACTCACCTATAACAGTAGTTCTGGGAGTGGTATATGTTGTTCATCCACACACACACACCCGACCTCCCCGGCTTTGGAGCACAACCTTGCTTCCAGCGGGCTAAGATCTGGTATGATGGGGTGGAGTCGAGGTATATACCTCCCGGGTGGGTGGGACGAGCCAGCTTGAAGACTTCCGGCAAGATTTAAAGGGGAAAGGGACATGCTAAGAAGTGTGGATGAATGACATATACCACTCCTAGAACTACTGTTACAGGTGAGTAACCTGTTCATCCAGCAACTGATAAGTCTATAATTTTCTTGTAGATTTGGGTTTCCTTTTCTGAATATTGGGATAATTATGTTGTCTTTCCAAGACTGAGGAATATTGCACATCTCAGTTACCACCAGTCCTTTTCGATCTTATAGAGATAGGGCGGGACTTGGTCTGATCTAGGAGGTTTATTGGGTTTTGAGATATCAGAAGCTAATGTTTAATGGTTCATATGGTTTACTTAATTTCAAGGAAAAGTTTTGTAAAATATTATGATCAGTTTTTTGATAAAATATTATTTCATAATAGGTAATCCAGTTCAAAGGTGAGACAGGGCAAGAAATGAATTTTAAAAAGTAGTGTTCCACATGGCATACCAGTTCCCAAGATTTGGCATTTCTTCTTGAAAACTGGTAAACAAACCCATTTTCTTGTATACCACTATTTGTGCCCATTACACAATAGGAAATGTTAAGTGAAAAGCTAGAATTTAACTTTTTAAAATGCTTGCCACAGTTTTTTTTTTTTCAGTCTTTGGTAACTGGGTAAGGCCCACTAGGCACAAGTACCTGTTTTCAGGGGCGACCTGGGAGCAATAGGCGGTTAAGTGACTTGCTCAGAGTTGCGCAGTACGCACGTAGAGGTTGTAAGAATCAGACTCGGGTCTGGTCTGCTGGATGCATACCTCTCAACCTTTCTTCACCAAAATGTGTGACACGATGTGTGACAACTGAGCAAAATGTGTGACATATCGTCTAACATGGCACTGCAAGCTCATACTACTGTAGTTATCAGTGCACTAATGTTCATAATGTTTTTTGATAACTGAGCTTAATAGATTATAATGAATTTCTGCTTTAAAGTCTCAGTGGGGAATGTGGAATATCACCTTCACCATGAAGGACAAAGGGTTTCTGAGAGGTAAAATGAGTGACGTACCTCATAATGTGTGACAGTTGAGAGGTGTGGCTGGATGTATCAAGCTCGTCCACACCTCGTTACTCTAACCTCCAGGCTATACTGCCAGTTACACCCAGACTATAACTGAATGTGAAACCAAGCAAAAGCCTGCTGACTTTTTTTTCTGCAATCTAATACCCCCACCCCCCAATATTTTATCAATAAAAAGAATTTGCCAAAAAATGTCTGCTCAGCTGTTTTTTAAACTTCCAGACACTTTCTGCATGACAGGGATATATCTTCCTGTAATTATGTGTACTGGGAAAATCCCTCTGACACACGGTAGTGGGTGGCAGAGGTTGCTATGCAAAAATGGAGATGCATACCGGCCTGTAATGAAAATTAGCAGTTCTGAATGCCAAACTTGGATGCTAGTATTTTCTTCAATAAGCACAGCTGTGTAAGCACTGTATCACTAGGCATATTACCTCACAGCACAGATAGACTGCACTGCCAACAAAATGTCCTAGATAGGTTGTGTTCCCTCTTCTCCTCAAAATCTTAGCTGTCCTTAGCAAGCCCACTCCACTAGCATTATTTTTTTAGCCCACACTATTTTTAAAAGCTACAGTAATTAGTTGCTTTTCCTTGCTGCATGCTCTCCCACAGACCGAGCATGCATTGATGAGTTCCACAATGGCTATTTTTGGCAGGTGCTATTACGAGTTTTAACAGCTGGAAATCTGGAATTGGGGCGATGGGGTCCATGGCTATTTCCCCAAGATGGCTAGGCACACTGAAGTAATGATCTCAGGTTCACGATTGCAGTCCCTGAGAGTCTGCCCACTGGAATAACCCTCTAACATTCTTCTACTATATCATGCCCACATACTTAACGCATGTATCCTGAACCTGCTTCCCACTGATACTGTCAGCAAACTGGCGCATCCCTTTTTCGCGCAACTACAGAGCTGCCAAACAGCATATGTGTGAGCTCTTTGTTATGTTGGGCTTAAAAACAAAAAAACGATCAAGTCAATGGTTACATTTACACTTCTTTCACCTTTCTTATTTATATGGTCTGAATAGCTCCACATGGTTTGTGTCAGAGTAATGGAGGCTGGCAAGCAAGACCGAGAATGAGACGCAGTGATCACACGCATCTTTCCGCGAGATTACAAGCGGTTTAAGTGCATTGAGTTCTACAATATATCTAGAGTGCGGACTGACACTATATTATAGAACTCAATGGTTATGGGCAAAAAATTAAGTGTGTTGTGTAATGCTGGAAGACAGACTCCGTGATCGGCCACTTGAAAGTGGGAGTGAAAACTGGTATTCAACACGTGTTACCGACTGTCAGTATTTGGTGTTCTGTGCACGATTTATGGTGTGCATGGTCAACTAATGGGCTTGTCCTATATACTGCAAACTATCATTGACATTTCAGCCGGCGGGCAGCCATGGAGGTGTGTGGAGGGCTATGCTGCTCGCCAACCGGCGGGACCTTCTCTGGTGGGGGGAGTGTGGTGGGATGCCGTTACTGGAGTGGGGTTGGTGGGGATCACTACACTATGGAAAAGATATACCAGGGAGATTGGGACCAGGGAGGGGGGAAGGACCTCTGCACTATGGAAACAGGGATTTTGTTTTATTCTAACGGAGAACGGGTAATGGGGAGGGACCGCTACACTTTGGAAACGGGAATTTTGTTTTATTCTAATGGGGATAGGGTAATGGGGGGGGGGAGGGACCACTACACTATAGAAATGGGATTTTGTTTTATTCTGATGGGGATCGAGTAATGGGGAGGGGGAAGGGATCACTACACTATGGAAAGAGGATTTTGTTTTATTCTAACGGAGAATGGGTAATGGGAAGGGGAGGGACTGCTACACTTTGGAAATGGGATTTTTGTTTTATTCTAATGGGGATCAGGTAATGGGGAGGGGGGGACCACTACACTATAGAAACAGGGATTTTGTTTTATTCTAACAGGGATCAGGTAACGGGGAAGGGGGGAAGGACCACTACGCTATGGAAATGGGGATTTTGTTTTCTTCTAAAGGGGATCAGGTATTGGGGAGTGGGGAAGTGACCACTACACTACGGAAATGGGGATTTCTAGGGACGTAGATATGTTGTTCTATCCACACTATCAGGCATGTCCTTTCCCCTATAAGAGTTGCCAGAAAGTCTTCAGGCAGGCTCCTGCCACCCACCCAGGTGGTATATCCCTTGGCCCCACCCCATGATGCTAGATCTTCTTTCTGCTGAAAGAAGCAGGTTCTCTTCTTACTGCTCCCACACTGAGTAGGCCCTGGCATTTAAATCTTCTGATTTTATTCCAAAATTTGAAACTCGTTAGAGTACCATTCGCTGAATGATCTTCAATCACGACCACGCTGGAGGAAAAGTCCTCACCCAGATTTTGCTGGTGCCCGTGTGAGCAGAAGATGTTGTGTCCCGACCCCCATGCCTTGTGCGTCTTCTGCCTGGTCACGAAAACGATACGTCAGTACTTGAGGACTGCCTCACCGACCTAAACTTGGGCTGCCTGGAAAAACGGCATCTGCCGGTCAAATCCAAGGAAGCCTGTTGGGTGGTCTTCATGGCCATGGGGTCTTCCAAGCAGCTGGAGCAACCCAAGACCTTCAAGGAGGAGATGGCTTGGGCTGCCGTGCAGTCCTCTTAAACGTCAGCTTTTGTTCTGCTCAGGTTGGGCTCCACATATTCAGACTTCTTCAAGGAGCTGTGTCTCCTGACCGAGGGAGAGGGTCCTTCAGGTTTGCACACAGAATGAGTCGAAGAAAGAAAAGGAGAAGACTCACAGTTGACTGTCTTGGGACTGGGAACATTCTCGTCTCAGGATTTCCAGGTTTTGACTATGGTCAAAACCACGGTCAAGGCCGCTGCCTTCACAGAAAACCCATCAGGCCAGTTGGTCAAGATGCCGGCCGATGACATGGCCCAAATTTTTCACTACCCAGTTGACTGGTTGTCATCTAAAGAGGCCAACAACTCCTTATTCAGGACTCCAGTCCTGCTGGTGACCATCGACGAGTCAGCTCAGCCCACTGAACCAGACCCACTGGTCACTGACCTAGACCAGAAGGAGCCACATCACTCCCCAGCTCCCTCTGAGATCCCCCGTTGGCATCACCGGCGGCTGAGGTCAGGATCTAGGTCATCTTCATCCACTGGATCAAGCAGGTCCTGCTGATGCTGGCGGTCTCGCTCTCGGCACCATGGGAAGCAGTGCCGCCACTGCTAGTCTTCATCCTCCTCAGGTGAGGAGATGCTTCGGTGCAAATTGTGTTGATGCTATGAAAATCTCATGTGGCAACAGTTAGTTTTGTCCCAGGCCAAAGCTGACCGCAGCTTCCACACCAGCCATCACATAGCTGTTGCCCGATAGGCCGATGCCAACACCTTCACTGGGGCCGGTCGACACCGACCCTCCACTAGAGGAGCTGTTTCAGACCTTTTTGGCTTGACCAAAGCTGACCTCTGCCAATCATTGTGAAAGCACTGCCCAAACAGTCGGTGACTGGGGCTCTGACCAAGCAGTCTCAGCCGGAAAAGGGGCATCCCCATAGGTTGTCTGTCACTCTGACACCTGCCCACCTATGGCAGGTCCAGAGCAACTTGGGTGGTAGGCCACTCTGTGTAGATTCCTCAGAGTCAAAGGTTTCCTCCCTGCACTCCCATCCACCCAATGTGGAGTTGGTGGGGGATTTTTTGATGGAGGAATGTCCCACGTCCTTCAAGCGCATCCATTTCTGCCTTCCACTCCTGTGGCAAAACCAGCTCAGCAACAGCAGGGCCAGCAGGCTGAACACTGGCGACCTTGGCACAAACCCACCTGAGCCCATAAGCCTGGAGGGAAGGGACCTGGCAGCTCCTCAGCCGGATCCTCCTCCTCCAAGCCTACACAGTGACAGAATGGGGGCTGCCACCCTCATGCCCATCACACCTCCCCTGGGTCCTCCTATGGGGGCTGGCTCCACAACTTTCTTTCCACCTGGTCTGCTTTCACCATGGACAGGTTGCTTCTGGAAGTGGTCGGTCAGGGTCTGCCTCTGGAGTTCGAGCAGTACCCTCCCAGTCGAGCCTGAGCCCCACGGGAGGACAGTTTCCGCAGATAGTCAGCTCTTCAAGATGACATAACCCATTTCCTCCGTAAGGAGGTCGTGGTCTGTTATGTCTGGGTTATATTCCACCAACTGACCCACATGTAACCATAACCTTGTACACCTACAAGTATTAGTGCCTTACCACAGTCCCATAATGTTTTATCTATATGATATTACCTGTATATGTTTCTGCCATATATACTGTTTCTAGTTTCTACGTATATTCTTCTATATTTCACAATACTATAACATGTTGTATGTTTTTCTAATAACATTGCAAGTATTGCCAGACTCACTATCTCCAGTGAGACGGATAACAGCTTTTCCATTTGTTGCTGGCTATGACTTTTTTTTGTCTAAGTTTTATGCCAAGCTATGCATTTCTGTTTCCTGGTGTTACCACCCAGATATTACACTCTGCATATTATATCCAATTGTATTTGTCTGCCTTATCCAAATGTTGTATTCTTATCCCTAGTATATATGTAACTGCTAGTCAGCCCTTCCCCAGTCTCTGAGATTTTGGTATTCCTCCCATGTGTTTGTTCATTTCGTGTCTAAAGTTATATTTATAGAGTACATGTACCCTGGGGCTGACTGGTGGAAATCATTCTCTTTGTAACTCCTTGTTATATGCTTTGGCGTGAGTATTTTAGTAATAAACTTTCTTTATTATGTACTTGTCCTGTGTTTTCTTTACTACGCCACATGCATACAGAAACCTAAACTATAAGCAAAACTCATATGTAGCAGGTTAGAGTTGCGGATCCTCCAGAACACCCAGGGTTTGTCTCCAGATACTTCCTGGTGCCAGAACAGAAGGGGGGCTGGTGCCCCATTCTAGATCTGCACGACCTGAACAAATTCTCAGGTCTTGCACCTTCAGGATAGTCACTATGTCTCAGATCATACCATCTCTCAAGCAGAACATGTGGTTTTGTTCCCTGGATCTTCAGGACGCATTGTTTCATGTCCCAATCTGCCCATCCCACCAATGGTTCCTCCACTTCTGAGTTGAGGGAACCCTCTACAAGTTCCAGGCCGTGCCTTTCAGCCTCTCCTTGGCACCCAGAGTCTTCACTGAATGCATAGCAGTGGTGGCAGCTTACCTGAGGCACCAAGGACTCTGGGTGTGCCCCTACCTGGATGACCGGCTGATTGCAGGTCCTGCCAGGCAGGAGGTGGAGAGATCCAGGGATCTGGCCCTCCAGGCTTGCATTGACCTTGGCCTCTTAGTCAATGAGGCCAAGTCAGAACTCATGCTTTCACAGGTGATTCACTTCATTGGGGCAGAGCTCGACTCTTGCCGAGCCAGAGCCCGGCTCCCAACGGACAGGGTGGAGGTTCTCTCCTCCTTTGCCTGATCATTTCTGGTTGGGCACTTGTGCCCTGCCCGGGACTTCCTGCGCCTTCTAGGTTACATGGCAGCCTGTACCAGAGTAGTCCAATGACCCATTGGCATATGCACTCCTTGCAGTGGCAGCTGGCCAGCCAGTGGTCTCAGCGCAAAGGTCACTTTGACCAACTGATCACTGGGATGCCCTCCAGTGGTGGCTAGTCCCAGAACATCTGCAGGAAGGGATCCCATTTGTCTGCCCCGAGCCAATGGTCATCTTGATAACTGCTGGAGTGCCCATCTGGGGAACACAGAGTCCATGGGTTCTGGACCCCCAAGGAGTCCTGATGCCACATTAACCTGCAATAGCACCAAGTGGTTCAGCTAGCGCTGACCGCATTCGCTCCATTTGTTTGGGGTCAAGTGGATCAAGTCCAGACAGACAACACCATGACCATGTACTACCACAACAAGCAAGGGGGGTATGCACTCCCTGCCCCTGTGCAGGGAAGCTCTCTGCATCTGGACTCTCATGCGAAGCCTAGAGGAAGATCTCCTAGCCATCTTTGTGGCAGGAGCCTCCAGTCAGCTGGGAGATGCCCTCAGCTGGGTGGGCAAGGCCTCTCACGAGTGGTCTCTTCATCTGGAGGTAATTCACAGACTATTCTCACAGTGGGGCACTCCTCAGGTGGACCTGTTCCTCCAGGGAGAACACAAAGCTGAGACAGTTTTGCACCCGCCCCCCTCAGCAGGGTCACTGAAGGGGGATGTCTTGTCAAGGCCATTGACCCCAGGCCTCCTCTATGCCTTTCCTCAACTTCCCTTGATCCACAAGTTGCTTCTCAAGGTCAGGAGGGACAAGGTACAGGTGATCCTGGTGGCTCCAGACTGACCCCACCAGTTCTAGTACCCCAGTCTCCTCAACCTTAACAACAGGCTCCCGAGGTGTCTTCTAGCATGCCTGGACCTGCTTTTCATCAGTTAGGGAAGGTACTCCACCCAGACCTTCAGTCCGTGCACCTAACAGCCTAGTTCCCGAGTGGCCAGAGTTCCAGGCTTTGGGTCTCTCTGAAGATGTCTTCACTGTTGTGGAAGCATCTAGAAAGTAATTGACCAGAAAATGCTATGCCTTCAAATGGAAGAGATTCTTCATTTGGTGTCAGGGCAAGGGGCTGGACCCATTGTCCTGTCCAGTGGCTAGCATTTTGGACTACCTGTGGTTTCTTTCCAAAGGGGGACTTTGATCAATGACCCTTAAGGTGCACCTGGCAGCCATCTCTGCTTACTGGACGTGGGCTGGTCAGCAGTTTGAGGCACAGGAGAAGGTGGTCTGGTGCTTTTTCAAGGGCCTAGATCACATTTCCCCTGTGGTGCATGAACCAGCACCACCATGGGATTTGTTGTTGGTTTTGGCAAAGCTCATTGGCAAGCTATTCAAACCGATGAACAGGTATGATACGGTCACCTGTGATAGAAGACTGCCTTCCTGGTGGCCATTATGTCAGCCAGAAGGATCAGTGAGTTCAGGCACTCTTGGTGGAGTCTTCTTACCTGGTCTTCCAAAGGGATAAGGTTGTCCTGTGCCCCAACCTGAGGTTCATGCCAACTGTTGTGTTGGAGTGTCACCTGAATCGGGTGATGACTTTTCTGGTGTTTTTCCCCAAGTCACACCTCAGAGGCCAAAGACAAGCTCCATACTTTGGACCTGAGGCTAGTGCCCACTTATTACAAAGAGCGCATGGCTGGAGTTCAAGGAGAGGTTTACCAGCTGTTTGTCACCTACACTGAAGCTGCACCTGGCAGACCTGCAGCCAAGTGGACAGTTGGCAGGTGGATCACTTCCTGCATTGATCTTTGATATTGGTTTGTGGTTAGGGAGCCTACCGGAGGGCTAAAGGCTCATTCCATCCCCCATACCGCTGCAACGGTAGCTGCTTCTTGGGATGTCCCTATCCTGGAAGTCGGCACACACCTTTCATTTCCCATTATCACATCGACTTAGAGTCACACTGGGATGATGGTTTTGGGGCCTCAGTTCTCCAATTTGTATTCCCTAAGTAGGGGGTGTGCACCTTGCCTCCCTCCTCCTGGAGAACTGCTAGGAGTCTGCCAGATAGTATAGCTAGAACAACATAGCCACATCCGTAGAAACACAGGTTACTCACCTGTAACAGTGGTTCTAGGAATGGTATATGTTGTTCATCCACACGGACCCACCCAACCTCTCCAGCTCCAGCAGACAAGATCTGGCATCATGGGGCAGAGCCAAGGGATATACTACCCAAGTGGGTAGGAGGAGCCAGCTTGAATACTTTCTGGCAATTCTTAAAGGGGAAAGGGCACGCCAGATAGTGTGGATGAAAAACATATACCACTCCTAGAACTACTGTTACAGGTGAGTAATCTTTTTTTTTTTTTTTTTTTTTAATTATAACTGGGATCAGGGACGGGGTGGGGGAGGGACGCTATACATACAGAAAGGGGTTTTGTTTTTCATTATGTCCATGATTGGACTTGGGAGGGGGGCCTATGGTACCTCTGCAGCCCTCTAAGATTTGCAAGGAATACTGCCAGTTTTTTCTGGGCAGGAATTTGCTCCACATAGTGGCCTTTGCAAATGGCCATTGCATGGAGCAAATGTTTGTGAATGGAGTTGTGGGGATATGCAGGTCCCCTTCCACTCATATACACTGTGGTCCCCCTCACTGCTTTGCCCCGGCACAAACCCAGTTTGCTGGGGCAAACTGGGCTTTGTGAATAGCAGCTAGTCACTAAAGCCCAGTTTGCCCTGGGCAAACTGGGTTTGCACCCAGGCAAAGCTTTGTGAATCCTGCCACATGAGTCTTTTCCTTTTTTTTGTGATTTTGATACAAGCTAGGTAGAATAGTTGGTTATTCTTTCTAGATTTTAATTTATTTTGGCTACAGTATTGTTTTAGGTAGTACTGTTATATCAAGTTTGTATAAATGGATGTTTTAAGATGTTTGCCACCTTACATTCCATATCTGTTGAAAAATGAAGTATTTTTTGGTTTCTTATTTGCAATTGTGGTATAAATTCTGATTGTGTATTATTGATAATTAAATGTGATTGTGTATTCATGCCATCGAGACACAGGTCAGAAAGCATAGGAAAACCAGGAGCAGTTGTAAAATTGAACAAGTGATTTATTATTAATAACAGTAAAATAAAAAATAAAATCGTTCAGTATAACTGTTTACAAAGGCAGTATAAACGAGAACGTCCATCTGGGTTTCTTCTCAAGTTCCAGTCTCAGTCTCTGTGTTTCCTCTTGCAGAAATTGCAGCTCTGTTGTTGTAAGTCTTTGCAACCCCCGCCCATCAAGAAAACAGCATGCTTCGCACACAGTGTTCTTGTAAATTTCAACAAGTGCAGCAAAAAGAACATTGTGACCCTGAACTGACCTCTTGCTTACAGCTTCTCAGAGAGTTTGCAAATAGGTTAACCCCTTGAGTTCCAAATAGCTTTTTGCAATCATTTCCACATTATATACATTTCAATGGTAAAACCATATACACTTCTAAACAAAGGGATCCCAGTATCAATTACATTTCCACAAAAATGATTTACTAAAGGAATAATGCCTGACAGGGTGGGTGTTATGCTGGGATAACATCCCACCTCGGTGGTTGGGCCCGAGGCCCCGCCGAGGGCATCCAACACCAGAAGGGATGTTATCCCCAGCATAACACCCACCCTGGAGGGCATTATTCTATTATACAGTGGCTCATTGTTTTATACAGAAAAATAATTTTACAGAATTTTGTTTAGTTTTTAAAAATATCTGTTAAGAAAAGATGGAAACAATCAATGGGGTGATCATCTAGTTGATCAGCACGGATGTTATGCCAGGATAACATCCCTGCTGTGATGACCAACTGACCAACCTGGAGTCAGGATTCTTTCTTGCCATTGTGCAATTATATTTTTATACCAGCAGGTATGCAAGGGGGGAGAAAAGACAGAACAACAAGTAAGGGTAGTGAGATAGTGAGAGGCAAAGAACTGCAAGACCATCAGGGGTGATCAAGTCATAGGTCTCACGAGAAAATTTGGTTGTGCAACTAGACAGACAAGAGACGGAAAAGGAGAGAATAGAACAGATCCTTGCATTTAAACTCTTTCTCTAGAACAACTGGGACAGGGCCTTGTTCAACCCCGTCACAGTTCATTATTAAAGGGTAATGATCACTCTCTGGATGGAGCACAATTTCAAAGTGTTGAATCTGATAAATCTGCCATGGAAACATGCAAATATAATCGCTAACACTTGTACCCCTCTTGTTCATAAAAGTGAAATGGGCAGTATTCTCTCCCTTAGGGAAACCATTTACCACAATCAAACCTAGGTTGCTAAGAATCCAGTATATCCTTTTCCCATTTTTGTTTACTTTTTATCCATAGTCTTGTATTTCTCAAATGATGCACCCTTCAGGAGATTAAGTGCCTAAAATTAAAGTCAGCCCCAGTACAAGACCTTGTTGAGGCAAAGTCTCTCAGATTTACTGCCAAATGTCTTTCCAAAGTGTCCCATAAGTTGAGGGAATATTGTTTAGAATTTAAAGGAGGAAAGTACACATTAGTTACTAAAAGGGGCTGTTTGTTCAGTTCCAAAAGAATAGTAATTATATTTTCTGTTATCAAAAGAGTTGACTTTATTTCTATGTTCTCCTGTACTTTTAATAAAGGTAGCTATGCTCCTGGAGGACAACCCAAAGTTGAATTCTTTTTAGCTCTGGAAAAGAAAGGTAAAAACCTTCAAGATTGCCCAAGTCTACTGCCGGGATATTGTTACACCTTTTGAGAGAAATTTGAGAAAATCGGAGTCCATTAACCTTTTTGAGAAACCTGAAAACATTCCATGTCATTACTGAGTCACGTGTCTTATCCCCCCCAAGTAAACTTGAGTTCAAAGTATTTTCCTTTACAGTGAGTCAGTCTTGGTTTCACATTCCAGAACTTGGAACCAGTTCTGCAAGGGATATTAAAAGGTTGTTTATAAATTTGCAGCTTCTTGCTCCTTCATTCCTCACCGTTTGCCAGCTACTCCTTTCAATACTGTTATTATAAATAAGATCTGATTCATACTGATTACAAAGTAGTATGTTAAGTTTGTCCAATTTCTGGACAGAAGTATTAATCAAACAATACAATATTTGTCCCTTACAGCAACTGTTACTTGACCTTGGTTATTAAGTCCATCTTTTCTCTTGACCTATAATGCACCCTTATTTCCCAGTCCTATGCCCCTTTCTTTGATTAGGATGTCACAGGTTGTTTTCATTAGTTTCGCCTCATTGTTTTTCTAACACATACAGAGTAAAAGCAAAGATGTTATTTTCACTTGCTTTTTTTTCTGGTTGCAATTTTCGTAAAAATGTCTGTAGTTCATTTTCAGTTAAGTATTTCCCCTGTGCAAAATCAGTTCTTTCAAGGTTCAGGACACTGTCATTGTTAACTTATTAATCAGTACTAATTCCCTGACTCTTCAGGGTGTTACTTTTTTTCCAAACCCAGTCAGCTATGAGTTTATCTGACAATACAATGAGGGCTGGTTTCCCCTTAATGGTACATTTCTATACATGTAAACTATATTCCCTTACTCTTCAGGGTGTTACTTTGTTTTCATACCCAATCGGCAATGTTCTATTCTATGTTTCTATGAGTTTATCTGATAATACAATGAGGACTGGTTTCCCCTTAACTCTACGTTTTTATACATGTAAACTATATTATTTTGCCCATTTGGA
Source organism: Neoceratodus forsteri (assembly GCA_016271365.2). Taxonomy (NCBI): domain Eukaryota; kingdom Metazoa; phylum Chordata; order Ceratodontiformes; family Ceratodontidae; genus Neoceratodus; species Neoceratodus forsteri. The sequence continues at coordinate 755,327,910 of CM057449.1, read as the reverse complement.
ATTGTAAGTTCTGCTTCCAATATTTGGGACACTAGAGCTATCAGCTATATCTCAGAGTCTTCTACACTATAATGGATACCCATCATACCAGGGGTGGAAGGAGGAACTACTGTGCAGGAGGAAGAGGAGGAGCCAGGAGCGAAAGGTGGGGAGGAAGGGAAGCAAGAAGTTGGTAAAGGGGGTGGAATCTTAGTGCTGAGGGACTCAGTACTAAGAGGAGTCAGGAGGGGTAGCAAAGGGAAGAGGCATAGTCACATTTGGGTGGAGGCCGTGCTGGGAATGACAGAGGAAAGGGTGGGACAATCTTCTAAAATATGCTGGAAAGGGTAGGGAGAAGCCTCATTTAATTGTACAATTGGGGACAAACAGGGTAGAGAAGGTTCAGAGGAGGGCAACAAAGATGGTACATGGATTGCATCACAAGTCCTATGAGGACAGGTTGAAGGAATTGAATATGTACTCCTTGGATGAGAGGAGGGAGAGAGGGGATATGATAGAGGCATACAAGTATCTTACAGGGAGGAACAGAGTGCAAGAATACACTATTTTTAAGCGAAAAAGATGTTCCAGGACTAGAGGGCATGGGATGAAGTTGGAGGGAGGACGATTCAGAGGAAATGTGAGGAAGAATTTCTTCACAGAACAGGTGGTGGACAAGTGGAACACCCTGCCTGAGGAAGTGGTTGGGGCTGAAACAATCACGGGATTTAAGAATGCATGGGATAGACATAAAGGAATTCTGGAGGTTAGGGGTAAGGGGCAACAGAGTTCTAGGAAAACATAAACAGAAGTTACAAACTCAAATGGGCAGACTAGGTGGGCCATAGGCCCTTATCTGCCGACATTGTCTATGTATCTATGTCAATGTATAAACTACCTGGCTGATGGGATGGTAGATATAGTCCAGAGGAAAGTCAGAAGAACTAGGAAAATTATGTGAAGGGGCAGGAAGATCAGTAACTTTCTCAGAGAAGCTTCTAGTGCCCAGTGCTAGCACAGCAAGAAAGCTGAGAATAAAGGATTTTAAGGAAAGGCTAAGAACCTGGTGTCATGCTAAAGAGTATGGGCTGGTGGGGGGAAGGGGGACCTGGGAGGATAGTAGTTTCTATGCCAAGGATAGACTACACTTGAGCGAGGAGGGAAAGAAAGTGTTGAAACAGAAGATGGAGGAGTACTTAGAGGTACTAGGGAATGTAAACTAGGAGCTGGAGGTGGCGAGTGGGCAAGGGACATGCAGAGACCACAGTTTGGGAAGCCATATCAGCTTCCCCCCCCCCCCATAACAGTGACAAAGGACAAGTACTAGTGGTGATGCTAGTAACGGAGGGCAGGAGGGGGGGAAGAGAAGGGGTGGAAGGTGGTCACCCTGAATGCTAGGAGCCTTAGGAAGAAAACTGTAGAGCTACAAACTCTCATGGCAGAGGGGGAGGTGGACATGGCAGCCATCACCGAAACATGGGCCACCCAGTACAGTGACTGGAACCTGTTGATACCAGGATACAGAATATTTCTTAGGGATAGAGCAATTGGGAAAGGGGGGGGGTGGCACTATATGTGAGGGCAGGACTGAACTGTGTATGGGGGGAAGGAGAGGAGGGTAGTACAAAGTCACTATGGATGCAAATCCAGGATTCCAAGAATAGGACTCTTAGGATGGGAGTGGTGCACAGGCCACCCTCTGAGACAGAGAAGTTAGGGAACTAGCGGGACAGAGCAGGGGGGCTTCAACATGCCAGCAGTGGATTGGTGTACCCCAACAACCAGGAATGGAAGGGAGCAGGTACTGCCGGATGCCTTCCAGGACAGCTTCCTGATGCAAATGGTCAGCAAACCAACCAGGTTTGGGAATACCTTTGACCTTATGCTGGCAAATGAGGAGTCTGTGAGGAAACTGAGGGTGGAAGAACCACTGGTGGGGAGTGACCACCACTCAGTATGGTTCACGTTGGATATGGGTAAGGAAGGAGGAAATCAAGCACGAGGGTGCTGGACTTCAGGAGGGCTAACTTCGGAAGGATGGGAGAAGTGGTAAAAGGGTACCTGGCCAGAATTCAACCTAGTATGGGCACTAACCAAAAGAGGAAGTTCCTAAAGCTGGGGATAGTGGAGGCAACCAGAACCTGCATCAAGGCCCAGAGCAAGAAGACTAGGGGAAAGAAACCTAGCTGGGAGAGCAAGGAGATCACAGAAAAGGTAAGGAGGCATAGAGCTGCCTTTATGAGGTACAAAATAACAGGGAGGGGGGAGGACAGGAGGAGTACCTGAAGGAATCAAAGGAAGTAGTAAGGGCAGCCGAGCCATCTATGGAGCTCAGATTGGTGCAGGGCATTAAGAAGGGGGAGAAGGACTTCTTCAGGTACATGAGGGAGAAAAGGAGCTGTAAGGACCATGTAGTAAGGATTAGGAAGGGGGTGTGGATGGAAGCAGGGGGCGATAAGGCAAGGCAGAAGTGCTAAATGATTATTTCTGCTCAATATTTACTAAGGAGAAGGGGTTGATACCCAAGGGGGGAGGGAGGGCAGAAACAGAGGTTGAGGGGATGATGGATGGGGAAATCATGGAGGACAGTGTTCTGGAGGGTTTGAGGTCACTGAGGGTAGACAAGGCACCAGGCCCAGATGGCATCCACCCCAGGGTACTGCAGGAGCTGACAGAGGTCCTGGTGGGGCCTTTGGCAGACCTATTCAATGCCTCACTACACTCAGGGTGTGTACCTTAGGACTGGAGGATGGCTCATGTGGCACCCCTCCACAAGAGTGGCCCCAAAGATGAATTGGGGAACTACAGACTGGTGAGCCTCACATCCATTGTGGGTAAGCAGAGGAGACTGTCTTGAAGGAGAGGCTGTTGACCCTCCAGGAGCCAAAGGGCTACAGGACAGCAGACAGCATGTCTTTGTAAATGGCAGATCTGCCACACCCTCCTGGTGGAGTTCTGTGACTGGGTAGCTAGGCAATAGGATGGGGGCCATGCAGTGGATGTCCTGTACCTGGACTTCAGCAAGGCATTTGACTCAGTGCTGCATGAAAGGCTGGGAAGTAAGTTAGAAGGCACAGGGGCAGGTGCAAAGCTGGCAAGATGGATAGGGAACTGGCTCCGGGGAAGGCAACAGAGGGTGGTGGTGGGTGGGGAGCTCTCATCCCCAAGGGTGGTGACAAGCAGTGTTCAGCAGGGCTCATTGTTGGGACCAGTGTTGTTTGGGATATTCATTGCAGACATATCATTGGGCATCAAGAGCAAGACCAGTCTGTTTACTGGCGACACTAAAATGGGAGCAGTGGTGGGCGATATGGGGGGTGCAGGGTTGCAGGATGATGTGGCAAAGCCGGAAACCTAGCTGGACACCTGGCAACTGGGGTTTCAGTGCCAAAAAGTGCAAGATACTGCATTTTGGGGTGAAAAACACATGGAGAAGCATAGAAACATAGAAGTTGACGGCAGATAAGGACCTCAAGGCCAATCCAGTCTGCCCATTTCTTTTTCTGCCTTATGAATGTGCCATCGGCCTTTGCTCTGTCAATGGTCTATCTATTCATACTCATCTGTATTGCTCCCTTATGCCTATCCCATGCCTGTTTGAAGCCCTGCACTGTATTCATATCCACCACTTCCTGAGGTAGGCCGTTCCATGCATCCGTCACCCTTTCTGTGAAAAAGAACTTTCTCACATTACCGCTTAATTAGCCTCCCTCTAATCTCATGCTGTGTCCTCTTGTCCTGCCATTTTTCTTATATTAAAACATGTTAGACTCTTTCACCTTGTTAATGCCCTTAAGGTGTTTGAATGTTTTGATCATATCATCGCTCTCCCTCTTTTACTCTAGGGTATACATATTGAGCTCCATTAATCTGTCCTCGTATGTTTTCTAATGCAGTCCCTGCACCATTTTAGTTGCCCTTCTCTGGACTGCCTCAGTTTAGTTAATGTCCTTGTGAAGGTGTGGCCTCCAGTACTGCACACAGTACTCCAGATGAGGCCTAACCCGATTCTTGTAAAGAGGGATCATTACCTCCCTCTTCCGACTTGTGATACCCCTACTAATACACCCCAACATCCTTCTAGCCTTGCCTACTGCTTTAGTGGTCTGCTTGGATGATTTCAGGTCATCAGTGATGATGATGCCCAAGTCTCTTTCTTCCCTTGTGACTGCCAGCAACTCCCTCCCAGCTTATAGGTGGCTTCAGGGTTTCTCTTCTCTATGTGCATGATCTTGCACTTCTTTGTGTTGAACACAAGTTGCCACTCTTCTGACCATTTTGCTAGTTTATTCAGATCTCTTCTCATTCTGCTCACCCCATCTGGATCATCTACTGTGTTGCAGATCTTGGTGTCATCAGGCAAACAGACAAACCTTACCCTCCAGTCCATCTGCAGTGTCACTGATAAAGATGTTGAAGAGGACTGGCTCCAGGACTGATCCTTGAGGTACCCCACTTGTGACTTGCATGTCTTATGACTGTATATCACTTACCACCACTCTCTGTTTTTTGCCCGTCAACCAGTTTGCCACCCATTTGTCCAACTTCTGACCCACTCCGAGCCTACCTAGCTTATTAATCAATCTTCTACGTGGAACAGTATCGAAAGCTTTGCTGAAGTCAAGGTAGGCGACATCAACTGCTCCCCCTTGGTCCACCACTCTGGTTACCCAGTCAAAGAAATCTATGAGATTAGTTTGACAGGACCTTCCTTTTGTAAACCCATGCTGTCTTGGATCCTGTGCTCCTGTGGATTCCAGGTGTTGCACTATCCTTTCCTTAAGGAGTGCCTCCATAATCTTGTCCACTACTGAGGTAAGACTGACTGGTCTGTAGTTCCCTGCCCTCTCCCTGCTACCACTCCTGTGGAGCGGGATTACTTGAGCCCTTCTCCAGTCTTCTGGGACCTCTCCTATGCTCAGAGACTCATTAAACAGTTCTGATAATGGCTCTGCTAGTTCCACCTTTAGCTCTTATAGTACCCTGGGATGTATGCCATCAGGTCCCATTGCCTTGTCCACCCTAAGCATATCGAGCTCTAATAGGACCCTTTCTTTTGTGAAGGGACTAGTTCACCCCGTGTCCATGGCGCTGTGCTGTGTGCTCTGCCATACCTTCTCTTTAGTAACTACTGAGCAGCAGTATCTGTTTTGGATAGATGCTTTTACATGGTCCTCCTCCTGTCATGCCCCATTATCCCCTTTGATCTTAGCAATACTCCCTCTGGATTTTCTCCTTTCACTAATGTATCTATTGAAAGTATTGTCACATTCTTTTACTGTTTGTGCTAGTGTTTCCTTGGTTTGGGCCTTAGCCTGCTTTACTGCCTTCCCTGCTTCCCTTAGGGAAGTTTGGTATGCCTCACTAGCTTCATCCTGCTGTGTTTACTTATATTTCCTGAAGGCCAGCCTTTTGGCTCTGACCTTTTCTGCTACTGTTTTTGAGAACCAAAGTGGTTTCCTTCTTCTTTTGCATTTCCTTTTCTTTCTAACACAATGGGATGTTGCTTCAAGTATTTTTAATGCTTTCCCACTTTGCTTATACTCCCTCACCTGTATTTCTTTTTGCCAGGGCTGGCTTAACTCTGTTGGCCATCTTATCAAAGTCAGCTCCTCTGAAGTCCCATATTTTTGCCTTGGAAGAGGAGTTACCAGCTGGGGGGAGTGTAGCTAGCCAAGACAGAGGAGGAGGAGAAGGATCTGGTTGTGCTCATTATGGGGTTAGTGAACAACTCTATACAGTGTAGGAAGGCAGCTGCAAATGCCAACAAAATGCTGGGTTGCATTGCAAGGGGTATATCCTCGAGTAAGGGGGAGGTGATTCTGCCACCTTATAGATCATTAGTTAGACCGCACCTGGAGTACTGTGTGCAGTACTGGTGCCCGATTCGAAGAGTGACATTAAGTTACTGGGGGGGGGCAGTGCCAGAGTGACAAAGATGATCAAAGGGCTGGGATTTAATGACGCAGAGGAAGCTGAGGAGCTGGAACATGTACTGCTGGAGGAGAGGAGGGACAGGGGGGATATGATTGAAACCTTCAAGTACATGAAAGGAATAAATGAGACAGCTATGGAGGGGCTGTTCAGAGAAAGGGAGAGGAGGGATACCCAGGGCCATGATATGAGACTGGAAGGAGGAAGGTTCAGGAGGGAGATGAGGAGGCACTTTTTTATGGAGAGGGTGGTAGCTGGGTGGAATGAGTTACCGGTGGAAGTGGTATCGAGTAGAACAGTGGCTCTTTCAAAAGGGGCTGGGGGAGGGTCGAGGGAGGGAGGGGCAGCTGCAGAATAAGGGGTGCTAGCTGCACATTTGAGCAGACTTGATAGATCACTAGGCCTTTATCTGCTGGCAGATTTCGTATGTTCGTATATGAGTTACAGCTTCATTCCCTGAAAACCACAGTCCTTCTGCTTGACATCTGGAATTAGATTAATTTCCTCCCTTGTTGGGACTATTTTTAAGTCGGGATTTTTCATTTTCAAATGATGAATTAATAGTTGAATTTAATATTTTAATATTTTTGTTGTAGAAATGTTCCCTTTTTCGTTTTCTGTAGATTGATTCTTTCTGTTTCCCCTTAGGCCTTATTTATCTGTGGGCTCCTTTGCTATATTTGAATTTGACCTTGTAGTCTTACACTTCTTCTTGTTCCCATCTTTCTTGCCCTGTTTAATTTTTTTTTTTTTTTTGTGTGTGTGTGTACTAATGAGTCCCATTCAGGTGAAAGGGAATTATTTTGTCTCTTTGAATCATTTGAAGGCCCTTGAATCATCGAGTTACCCTCTGAGCCCAGTTCAGTTTTAATAAATTCCTACTTTCCATTTGAAACTGGCCTCCCTCAAAGAGGTCCAGAGGCTTCTTGCTAATTTAAAAGTTGAAAGCTCTCCTGGCCACAACTTCCTTGAGCCTAAATTTCTTAAGCTGGGTGCTCCGGCCCCTGCTTACCCTGTCCGTGATTTATTCAACTGGTCATTCCTATCTAGCACTGTTCTGGACAAATGGAAGGTGGGGGTAGTCATTCCTGTGCATAAGGAGGGACCTAACACCGTTGTCGAAAACTTTAGACTCTTATCCACCCTCTACCCATTGGCTAAAATTCATGAGCGAATAGTATACAATCACCTTCAGAACTACCTGGAATATCACTATCTACTTTCCCCCTATCAACATGGTTTCAGGTGGAATCACAGTACTCTTACTTCTTTGGTAAAAGTGACCTCAGACATATTCCAGGCAATGGACCAAGGTTCTGCCACTGGTGCCATCTTTATCAGCGTTACAAAAGCATTCGACCTGGTGAATCGCTGTCTTCTGCTCCATCAGCTTCAAGTTCTTGGTCTGGATAGCGATGCGCTAGACTGGGTCCAAAGCTATCTGTCCTGCCATTCTCAAAGGGTCAAGTGAACTGGTTCTATCTCTGATCTTAGACCCATAACTCATGGTGTTCCTCTGGGCTCCATTTTGGGTCCAATGTTGTTCTCACTATTCATTAATGATTTATTCAGGTTCTGTGGAGGGGGCTTCCGTACACTTCTATGTGGATGATTCTATCATCTATTGCTTCTCTCCTGATATTGATCTGAGAAATGGCAAACTTGCTTCTGACTGTGCTTCCCTTGAGGTTGGTTTAGGTGCAATCATCTTGTTCTTAATATGAAAAAAAACTAAAAGCATGCTGTTTACCGACCTACCCTCCTCCATGTGTACTCTCTCCCCTCTTAGCATGACCTCTCTCAATGGTGATACCCTTGAGTCTGCACATTCATTTAAATACCTGGGCATCATCTTGGACACCTCGCTCTCTCCAACATCACTAAATCTCTGAATCAAAAACTAGGCCTCCTCTATCGTATCCGTCCCTTCCTCACTTCTGCCTCCTGCCTTAAGATTGCTTCATTGTCCCTTCTTTCTCTCCTAACCTATGATGTTCCTTTAGTGCTCTCAACTAATACCACAACCCTGTCTTTCTTCACCCAGGCTTACTATAGGGTGGGAAGGTTTGCCTTGGGGGTTAATGCTTGCCATCACCACTGTGACGTCCTCTCCTCATTGGGTTGATTGCATTATGAATCTAAACTGAAGTATACCTCCCTGAGCTTCATGTATAAGCTTGTCCACAAATTCATACCTCCTTCCTTCAGTGAGACTATACACCTTAGACAAGCTGCACGTGCCCTCAGATCTGCCTCCCTCCCCCTTCTCATAAAGCCTAAATTGCAGCTAATTATCACCCACAAGTCATTCTCTTTTGCTGCAGTGTCTGACTGGAACTCCCTCCCTTCTTCCCTCCATCCTGTCTTGCTCCACTCTCCCCAAGTTCCAGTCTAATCTGCATGCCTCTGTATCATGCTGCTGCTTCAGATGATGCCTTATTTATTCTTACAATACCCATTCCTATCTCTTCCTCCTACCTAACCTATGAACCTTGCCCCTTTCCCCACCACCTGTCCTTACCTTCATGTAGTACCTGCTCATTGTCTGACCTCCCCCGTACCCATAATTTATCTTTCCATTTTTAGTTCTGTTGCCTGTAGTCTCAGTTGATTAAGCCTTGAATTTATGACATTATTGAAGTGTATATACCTTTTTTATGCTCTGTTATATTATGTATCATATTTTTATACCTTCTTTAATGCTGTATGTCATTTTTTTGCTGTCTTAATTTGTTTTTTCTGTTTTATTGCACTGTTCGGTATTGCCTGTTGCAACCCGGGTCAACCCTGAAAAAGGGACTGTAATTGTTTCAGTGGACTTACCCAGTTACCAAAACTCAAATAAATAAAAGGTTTCGTATTAAGGCTTCATGGTGTGCCAATTTTAATTTTATAGTAGTGATCTCATCTCTAAGAATAAATAGTTGTTCGAACAATAATACATTTACCATATGTGTTTCTTGTAAGGCTTTAATTAATCGTGGGGTGAAGGGTGTAGGATAATTTGCTTCTAAGTCAGAAACTTTATCAGCTTGCTTATATGTTTGCTTCTGAGAAAAAAGTTCCCATAGTGGGTGTAGCATTTGTTGTAGACTGATGTCCCAAAGATGGGGACCTTTCAAAAAAGGAAACTGAATCATCTAGTTTGGTCAGAGACTTAGGGAAAGGTTCCCACTCAAACTCCATGGAATTATATAAGGAAATGCTGCCTTCTTGATTAATGTTAGTAGTATAGGATGGTTCCATGTCATCACATCGACAATGAAGTTGTCGGCATGCGTGACAGCGACAGGAACAATGCCGACAGTCGGCATTGTTCCCATTAGAACAAAGGTTTTCCAGTAACCACCTCCTGCACCCCCATATGGGGGCTATGCTAACACACCCCATCTCTAATAACCAACTCTGAGTTGGAATTGGTTTGAGGTGGGAGTGCAACACCCAGAAAGAGAGCGCACAGTGTGAAGCGAGACCATCACAGCAATTTGGCTAGATTTGTCGCTGTGGTGGTCTTCACTATAGAAATGTTGTTTTTCTGATGGCATAGCGTATAGGTTTGGGGTAGTTATACTTTTAATCTCTGTACTGACACTTGAGTCAGTAGGATATATAATTCGAGGTTCCTCTGTCATTATAGCTTGGTCAAACTTAACCCCTTGTTTGTGTAATTGTGGAGTGGAAGTACAGATAAACTTATCTATTTTGGACTGTTTGCCCTTAAAGTTCAAGGCCTGTACCCTTTTCCCAAATCACAGCATTCCTTTTGTTTTTGACCATTTGAGTCTAAACTTTTTGAGAGTTTTTGTTTTCCTCCTACTTTCACTTTACCCCTTCCTCTACCCCCTTTAGTCCCTTTTTCAGTTTCCATAACTGTGTCCAGTTTCAGGCTTGTATTAATATTGCCCTTGCATGCCTGACCGCTTGTTATGACACCCATCCTGCAATAACTTCGCTCAAATCAGATACTAGTTCTAGTCAGTGTACAACTTAACTATAAATGCAAATAAAATGTACAGCGAGTGAAATATTTGAGAAAGAGAAAGAAAAGTAACCAGCTTGTATATTGATACCAATAAATAATAAAATTAGCAATAGTTGCACAATTTAATATTTCTGCGAGTCTTTAAGTGAATCTTTGTATGCTTTCAGTATCTATTCCTTTACTTAACGTGATGCTTCCTTCAAACAATTTCTCTTCCACCAATTCTCCGAGAAATTCAGAGTCATTTTCCATAGAGTTCTTGAAAGAGCTTCCTTTAGTCTGCAAAGGCTTCAGAGTTAGAGTACCCAAAGTTATCAGTAGTTTAGTAGTGCAAATATCTTTTGAAGATGGTTTCTTTATATTCACACATGTCACATCCCCTATGGTTTTAATTGCTGATTCTTTCTCACTGTCCCAAAGTAGGAGTTCCCTCTGTGAGCTAAAAATAATAATAAAACATTAAATAACCACAAAAGAATATGTGTCAAAATGTATTTAAATATATGAATAACACTAGGTATCAGAGCTCTACTATATCTATCTATTTTAATTTTCTTTTTAACCTTACTACCTGAAGGCATGAAGGGGAGGAGAGGGGGGAACTAAATTACTTTAAGATTATTTTATTTAAAGCCTGATAAAGCAAAACCAATCTTAATTGTTCAAACACTTACTCACGCTCCATTTGATTAGTATACTTATAGCAGTGAAAGGAGTAAAATGTCTCCGTTTAAGATATTTTTTATGCTGCATTCCAAGAAGTTTTGCCCAATCGGCTTTCTGCACCTTTTCTAATTTCTCCGATTTTCTCGGGTATATCCAAACTGCTCGTCCTCCCTCCTGGAGAGGTACTCAAGCACAATACAGCCTCTAAAAAGAGGATACAATTTTTGTACTATAAGTACTTTTAAAACTAGAAGCTCACTTAGCTGCTACATAAATGCTGACTGCTGTAAAAATGTTGCTGGCTCTGTGAAAGATGCCACACATGCACATTTTCAGTTGGAGCCAGTGGAGCATGTGAGCGCCGACTTGTCCCAACCTTAAAACCTGTAATGGAAATGTAAAAATTTATAAAATGCTTTTTATCCAAACTTTTCCATAAAAAAATGTCTAACTATATATAACTATCTGGGCAATTAAATGCAAAATTTATGGGGATTTTATCCACCACAGTAAATCAAAGATGTCAAAAAAAAAAAAAAAAAAAATAGTGAGTTTTGGCTCAGCTTAGAAATTTCTGCGAGCTAGTAATGGTGCATATCAATGAGTCATCCGTTGGTCAATCTGTTTTCTTATTCCCTTAATTTATCACCGTTTAGGGAGCAGAAACCATGGGTCAGAGCTATAAGCTACAGTTGAACCTTTGCTCTTTAGCACCTTCAGTACCTTTTATGCACTTTAGCACCTAAACACCTTAGTGTTTAGCACACTTTAGCACTCTGCACAGCGCACTTAGCTCCCAAGACTTTTACATTTCGTTTACTTGAGTTTTACATTAACTCTTGGCTCGTAGCTTTTAACACTTAGCACAGTCTGCACCTTAGGTGCTCTGTTAGACGCCCTTTGAAAACTTTTATGCCTTTTGAGCACTTTAACACAGATATGTAGAGTTCTTGCACTGGACCGGTATCCTTAAGTCCATATCGTTATCCTTTGCTAATTCTGCTGATCTTTGACAGGATTTCCAATTTTTTAGTCTGGGTTCTGTAATCCCCTTTCCTCCTTTGTCTTCTCCTAGAAGGAGCAGTGTGTCATTACTCCATCAGTTTTCTGTCCCACATGGGACTCACTGCCTTCATGCATCCAGGGGGAGGGCTCCCTCACTGCTATGACTCCTTTAGCCCTAGGGACAGAAAAGGGTGAAAGAACAGGACACCCGCTTTCTGACAGCATAAATATGTCTGGAAAGAGACTGAGATTTAAAAAATATATATAGATAAGGCAATAGTGGCATACCTGCTATTAAAATCAAAAAAGCCTTCTCAGTCTCCTGCCCTCTGTCTCCTCCTCAGAGAGAGAGATGGTGTGCAGCTGCCTTTGCTCATTACCTAGAAACCTTTTGTCTTTGGATCATCCAGAACACACCCTTAGAGAAGCTGAGGGCCTGTGTAAAGTCTGATGGGTATACCTACTGTTACCGGCTCATATTGCTGATGTAGCTCCTTACCCCTGTTCATGAGGACATCAGATAGGAACTTGGCAAGATCGGCCTTGTTCCTTCCAAGGCAATGATCTGGCTCCAAACCTGTGGAAGTGGGACATGGGGTCCATCAATGAGCTTTTGTATGGGCTTCTTCTTGCCCACTCGCTTGGATCGTGTAACTGCTTTTATCGAGTCCACTCCATTGTAGTGATCAAACACAGTATCGACTTTTGTTTTGTGTTCTACAAAGTGTTGTGTCACAGACTGCATGAATATATCAGTGTAACTGCCAGACATCCGACATCCATGATGTTTTCTAAGGGCTTGAAGGAGTACATGACCATCAGTAAAGACACATGCCTTCAGATCAGCATCTTGAACTTCTGAGGATGTGTTGAGTCCAGTTGTCAGGGACGTTAAGCAGCTCTGCCTTTGGTGTGGAGTTCATCGCATCTCTAGCCTTTGCCAGGGACTGTGGGACTGGAGAGAGCTCATGTTTTAGGACGTCAAGCATTTCTATCTTTCAGCCAGTATTCACAGCAATAAGCAGTAGCTGCAGTAGCTTTCTGTCAGCTTTGATTGTTTTCTGCACATTCTGTTTTGAGGAAGCCATTGCTTTATGAAGATAAGCACAGGTTTTTGAGTTGTACTTCTTTAGTGCATCATGAAACTGGATAGTTCCCTTGATCAATCGGTGTTTGATATTAGCAAATATAAAATTGGCAAGGAAATCCCTGTGCCCTGATTGGCTGATACTTGGTTCTAGCCATGGCAATAAGAGATTACCACCAATGGCTAAAACAAGTCCCTGCCAACCAGGACAAGTCACAGAATTCATCAGCCACCTATTTCGTAATTTCCATCACAAACATGGCTGCAGCCTTTACTCATATATAAAAAAACTTTAGCTTGTCCCTAAAAATAAAAATTCATTAAATTAAATAAAGTAAGTTAATAATTTAATGTTATTTATGCTCATGAGCCCCCCTTATGCACATACACAATTAAAAAAAAAAAAAAAATAAAGTACTATTCAGAGTTTCCATTGCTGGTGTTTCTTTAATGACCATGAAAAACCCCCTCCTATCCCTACCACTTTGCCAGAGAACTCCCTGCTCCTTACCTGGCAAAAGATAAAATTGAGGTTCTGGCTCCACTTCAGGCCTGTGTGTGTCTTTGTTTGTATGCCAGTTGAACTCTGAAGAATTTTGAATATATGTATTCCATGTTACAATTCTGTGTGTGTGTGTGTGTGTGTGTTGGGGAGGGGGCATTCTACTACTGGAATAATGCAGAGCTTTGAATTCTTCTATTTCATGGTAAACAGTCACACAGTGTATTGAGTGTGAAAAAAGACAAATGACTGGCAGGTGAAAAACATCTGTGGATGGACTATTTTACATTATTTAGCAACATTTTTAGTATTTTTTTTGTGACTTTGAAAACTTTTAGAATCTTTTTTTTAAAGTTACCAGTGGCTCCATTTTATATAAGCAATTAGACATGGCTGGGTGTTGGTAGTACTGAGAAACTCGCACACCCAGAGGCTGAAGGTATGAGGCTGCTCGCCTATCTCAGTACTGCCAACACCCAGCCATGTCTTATTGCTTACTTACATTCTGCTTTCCTCAGTCTTCGGCTGTCTGCAGGTCAGACCACTTCACTTGGGGCACTGTCTTTTGTTGCCAAGGAGACTAGAGGTATGATCACCAGGGTACTTCAGGAGGGATGATTTAGAGAGAGGCTATGCATAGCTGCCTTTCGATCCAACCAAGTGTTGAACTTCTTCGTGGAATGTTGCTCTCCTTGACTGATATCTGTGAGGCAAATGAGCACCCATGTTTCTGCACATGCTCTCATCTGTGTCCCATTTTTCGCCCATGTCATACACATGAACATGAGAGAATCCCGTGATCAAGTCTACACATAGCATGTCCATACACACATTCCTTGCACCTCCCTCTGGTGCTGATGTTGATTTCTTTTGCTTGCATTGTCTCTCAAATGTCACCCAGCATAGGAGGTGATAGCATGCTTCAACTGCTATAAAGTCACTAACCTCAGCTAATCTTGTACTCATTATCGGGTCAATTGTGGCGTAATCCACCCATTCTCATGACTTCTTCTGTGTTGTCACTTTATGAACCTTTCTCTTGTTCTGTGTTGGGCAAAACATGCAGAGTTTCCAGTTAGTTGCTGGTTGGTAACTACTCTGTGTGGGTGGAGGAGGATTGCTTGAGGAAGAAGGCTGATAAACACTTACACTATCAGCACTGGCAGAAGCCTTACATTGCTTCCTTAATCTAGATAATCTGCTCTCTGTGCTAAATGTACTATAGCATGCCTTGTGCCACTTCACCTCTAATGTATCAAACTTTGGTTATGATAGCATTTCAAGTCTTTGTAGAATATCCACATAGCTTGTATAACCTGATTGCCTTCTCTGTTCAGCAACAACTCTAATCCTAACTTTCTATTTGTTCTATACTGTATGCAGGTCATCCGCTTGTGCATGGTTCTGGCAGAAGAAGCAGCATGTATAGCCTGTGTCTCTATGCTAACCTTTGCACTTGATGATGGCTACAGGTTCCATGGCTTGTGTGTCTTCAATCCAACAATCTGTTTATGTGCAAAGACAGATTATTCCAATATTCAGATTATTTTCTGAAACAGACCGGACATACTCGACATTGACAGTTTTAGCATAAGATATATATGTGATGGTGATGGGGCTACTGAGGCAGTCCTGACTGTAGTAATCATCATTAAACGTACAATCCCTGTATATTCCAGTTGCAGGATGCTGAACAAAGGCTCACAGAAAGATAGAGGTACCTAAGAAAGATTTGGTACAACATCAATGTTAATAAAACACATTTTGAGAAAAACACACTCTTGTGTTAAGGTTTGCTATACATGCCTGTGTAAATTCAAAATGTAACTATTGATAGCATGTAGTATAGACATCTAAGTGATAAGTTTTCCAGAAAGATATAGTGAAGTAGATGTCAATCTACATGAAATTCAGAGAATACTCATTTTAACAATGTTTGCCCTTTGTGACCTTGAAAATGATCTTTAATGTCAAAATCAAGGATGGCATCCACCCACATCTTTTTCCTCATCGTGTGTGTAATTGATCTAGTGTGGATACCTGCTTTTAACAAGCAGTGCCGCCAAAACTTTTTTTAAGACATTTTCATGCATGGCTGGTCTACTGTTATGCTTCTTTGCTTGAAAGGTGTTATTTTTAGTTGCTATTACTTCTGCTCAGAAGGATTTCAGAGCTTCAGGCTCTGATGTGTGAGCCTCCTTATTTGATTTTCCACAAAAACAGGGTGCCTTTACAGACCAATCCTAAGTTAGTGTCAGAGTTTATTTTGAATCAAACTATACACCTACCAGTTTATTTTCCTGAGCATGCCAATCCAGGGGAAGCATTGCTCTATACCACAGATGTACATAGAATACTCAGATATTATGTTCACTGTACAAAGGACTGCAAGAAGTCCTCGCATGTTTTTTTTTTTTCCTTCTTGCCTGGGAAAGAGGGTGTGCTGGTTTCTAAACAGTGCCTGTCCAGATGGTTGGCCAACTGTATTACTTTTTGTTATAGGAAGTATAGTAAGGAACATTCTGGGGTTGTTTGTGGTCATTCAAGTGGAAGCATGGCCACTTCCGTTGCCTGTTTTAGGAATGTATCGGCTGCAGAAATTTGTGCTGCTGCAACTTGGAGAACTGTCTACATTTTCACAAAACATTATAGTCTGGATGTTGCCTCTCGAAGGAGAGCGGGCTTTGGCCTGGCTGTGCTTGAAGACCTCCTTTCTTAGGCCTGTAGCCTCCAGCCACCCAGCTGGGACTCGTTCCACAGGTGTGGCCTGATGAAAGAGATATCCTTGAAGAAGATAGAACAGTTACACACTTACCATAACAGTAGATCTTCAAGAGAATCTCTCTCATCAGACTATGCCGTCCCACCCTTTGTCTTCTTTTGACTCCAAGCTTCTTGTACCTGTCTCTCTCCAGGATGGACTACCTGCTATTTCCAGCCTTGCCTGGTAGCTGGAACCTTCAGCTCTCTCCTGGTTCCTTAGAGAGATTTGAGTATGATCTCCCATCAGGGAACTAAGAAGGAAGGGGGCTGCCAATGTTTATATACAGAGGATGTCGACATAAGATGTCAATGTGGGTGGCACCTAATGGACTGCTTGCAGAAAGTTTCTGTGTGGTCCTAGCACCTGGTGGCTACAGTTCCATAGGTGTGGCCTGATGAGAAATTCTCTTGAAGATCTACTGTTATGGTAAGTATGTAAATGTTCTTTCCTCTAGTGATGGCCAGTCTTGTTTGGGGAAGAGGCAGCATTTCAGAAAGAAACATAGAAGTTGATTGCAGAAAATAACCATTGGACAGTCGAGTTTGCCCATAATATCCTATACTACTAAAAAGAGCTGGTGTCCATATGTAGGCTATATGCTCTCAGATAGTGAGACAGGCATCCAGGTTGATACCAAGCTATTTAAATGAAACAACCTGCTCCAGGAAAACTCCATTCAAGTCTCAGACTTGTAATCTTATACCAGGTTTGTTTAGTCTGGGTGTAGATTCAAACATTATCTTTGCTCCTTTGCCGTTTAATAATTGTCTGTTTTCCAGGAGACACCACTGTACAGAGTGACAGTCTCTGTTAAGTGTGGAATAAATGTCTACTGCACTTTTGGAACTGGTGAAGATTATCAGGTCATCGGCATACATCATGGTATGTACTTTTAGACAGGAAGAGGCAGAGAGTTTATAAAAAGAAAAGAACCAGTCCAAGAATGCAAGCCTTATGGAATTGTACAGTACTGGTATGAATAGTAGCACTAATTCCTAAGTGTTTCAGCTTATGTAAGTCCCCTGTGACCAGATGTGAGTGTGTGGTGTTTTTTACCTGTGTGTGTTTGTCTGTCTTTCTGTGTGCAGGCAAGCATGTGTATGTGTTTGATGGACTGGTGACACAAAAAAGGACATGGATTTAAAAAAAGGGGGAGTCAATTGAGACCGGGCTGAGCATATTTATAGTTTTATTTAGGATTTAACCGGAATAGCTCAATTGAGATACATATCTATGACAGTCTGTTTCTTCTTCTAGCCCTTTGTACAACTGGGTGGAGAAATTAAGTGACTTGCTCAAGGTATCATAGCATGTTAGTGGCTCTGGTCATATTTGAACCTACTGTAAGTCACCTGTGTCTCTTGGTTCCTTAGATTGTGCTTTATTGACTAAACCATTCTGCACCCGCAGTGTTGAATGTGGGGATTTGGTCCTGCTATGAAAATGTCTACAATGTAGAAAGTGAAAGTTAAGAAATTAGTTACGGTTGTGACAAAAAAAAAAAAAAATTTGTGCTGGAGGCATGCATTCCATTTGTTGTAGTTTCCTAACATTTCTTCACTTCCCACTTTTATGAGGGAATTAGTGTAAAAAATAACTGTTTCATAATAAAGATCAAAGGATCATTGTGCGTATCTATCATCCAGGCAGCTGTAGTATTCAATATTATGTGGAATAGCAGATCATTCTTCAGTCAGAAGTGCTATCAATAAATCTGATGATCTTTGACATCATAAAGAGAAAACCACCAGTGATAGAAATTTCTGGAAACCCAAGGCCAAGTTAGGGCCATATTAAGAAAGTTTGTGGTCATGGGCAATCTTTCATTTAAGGGCCCTCTTAGACTTCACAAGTACTATAGGCTGGGGGTCTAGGGCCACTTTTAGATACATTAGGGAATGTAGGAAGGCAAAAGGGATAGTAAAGATTGTTACTGAAGAAGGGAAATGCACCAAACATGAGCCAGAGAAAGCAGAAATCCTCAACAAATACTTCAGATCGGTGTTTACCAAAGAGGATGGCCCAGCCCTGAAAAAATACAACACTGCAGGATCAGGGGTAGACACGAGTGCCTTTACAGAAGCTAAAATATGGGAGACGCTAAATAAACTAAAAGCAGACAAAGCCAGGGGACCAGATGAGATGCAGCCCAGAATCCTCAAGTAACTGGGGGCAGAATTAGCAGCCCCTCTGGCACTTCTATTCATAAAATCCTTGAAGAGCTGTGTGGTACACGAAGACTGGAAAAAGGCAATAGTGGTTCCACTTCACAAATCAGGCAGTTGCGAAGAGGCTAGTATTTACAGACTGGTGAGTCTCACACCTATAGTAGAGAAACTAATGAAGACACTACTCAAACAGAGGATCATAGCATTCCTTGAAACCAGCGACCAACAAGACCCTAAACAGCAAGTAGGTCATGCCAGACAAATCTGCTTGAGTTTTTTGACTACACTACAAAAATAGTGGATGACAGTGGGGCAGTAGATGTGGTCTACCTAGACTTTAATAAGGCCTTCGATTTGGTTCCACACAGAAGGCTAGTAAAGAAGCTTCACCTTCTAGGGACATGGATATGTTGTTCATCCACACTCATTGGCAGGTATCCTTGCCGCTTTAAATCTTGCCGGAAGGTCTTCAAACTTATCCTCCCACCCACCAGGTGGTATAACTCGACTCAAGCCCCATGGCGCCAGATCTTCTTACGCTTGGAAGCTCAGGTTTCCCTCATAAGCGCTCTGCGTTTGAGACTAGATTCCTATTTCTCAGTTTGCAGTTTAAAAATAAATTTTGTGAAAAAGACTTCAGTCTTCTATCCCTCGCGGCTGCGATGGACAAATCGACTCCCGGATTTCGGAGATGCCCATGCGGGCAGAAGATGTCTCGTGACGGATCCACACTCCACGTGTGTCTACTGCTTAGGCCTTGAGCACGACCCGCAGGCTTGCGACCTGTGCTCATCTTTCTCGGCCTACGTCCTCGAAGACCGTGCTGCCCGATTGCAACTGGGCCGTCCCGAGAAGCGTTTCCCTCCGGTGAAGTCCAAGGAGGCCCGGTTGGCGTGTCATGCAGCGGCTCAAGGATCAGCTCGAGTGGATGGTCGCCTCGAAGAGAGAGGCGGCGGCAGGCCGTGATGCTTTCTCGGCCGCTGCATTTATCCCGCTTCTCTGGGCTCTTCTTACGGCTTCTTTTAAGGAGCTTTGTCTGTCCCTCTCCACTAAAGGAGAAGGGCCTACGTTTGTGGGACCTTATTCTCGGTCAAAGAGGACAGGGTAAGTCCTCCGTCGACGGCTCTTGGGAGCGGGAAAGGTCCTCTCCGGGCCGCCGACCGTCGGCTTGTCGACCACTCGCTCGGCCACTGGCCTCACAGTGTCCCGCCAGGTCAGTTGACCGAGACTCCCACCGATGAAGTCGAGATTTTTCTCGACCCATTGGACAGGCTGTCGCATCACGCTGGATTCCCCTCTCCGGTTCCCCGGGAGGAGTTGAGATCCCGTGGGCTCGCCTGTGCCTCGGTTCGGAGCCCTCGGATGCACCATCCGAGCGAAGGAGTGCGGTTCGGCGACCTCCCGCACCGACCTCGGAAATTCCGGGACTCTCGGTCTGGTCTCGGACCTCTTCGTGGTCCAGCCGATCCCACCGTCATAAGGCGGTCTCGGTCTCGGCACCGCGGTAGTGGCGTCGCCGGCAGCCTCGTCCTCCTCACCGGATGAGGGAGGCACCGGCGTAAATGCGTCGGCAGTCAGAGACCTTATGTTGCAACTATCCTCCTGGCCGGGAATGCCGACCCGTCGCCTTCCCGCCATTAAGTCGTTGTCACCGAGGCGCCGACATCCCTCTGACTTATCCGAGGCCTATACCAGGCGGTTGTTCGGCCAAAACCAGCTGCTCCACCGATTCCGGTGGAACCTCCGCCTCCACAGCCACAATTGGGGCTCCGACCAAGGATTCTCGATTGGCTAAGGTCTACCCATCGGCTGTCAGTTACCCTCACTCCGACTGACCTCGTCAGGTGAAGAGGTGGCTCAGGCCAGAGGCAGCTCTTCGAGGACTCTTCCGAGTCCGAAGATGATTCCTCCTTT
Source organism: Neoceratodus forsteri (assembly GCA_016271365.2). Lineage (NCBI taxonomy): Eukaryota > Metazoa > Chordata > Ceratodontiformes > Ceratodontidae > Neoceratodus > Neoceratodus forsteri. The sequence continues at coordinate 755,307,909 of CM057449.1, read as the reverse complement.
TTCTCCAAGCGACTGGACTTGGAGTCTTCAGGAGAGTCAGTCAATGGGCCGATAGCCCGTCGTCCTTCCTAGGACTACTCGGCTCATCTGGGTCCACGGGATGGAGCTCGAACCCATTTCCAAACGGGCAGGTACCCCTCACGGAGATTCTGGACCGAGGGATTCTCCGCGGAGGCCTTTCCGAGTGGCCGAGGCCATAGTGGGTCGGCACTGGAGCTTTGCGCGCCCTGCTTCCTGCCCTGCGCCTCGGCCAGGATGGCCAGGAAGTATCCGGTCCCTACTGGTTCCTTGTCCGGTTTTGAACACCCTCTGCTGAGGGTTGGTTACCGACAGCGTTTTTCGGCGCCCGCTGCGCCAGGGATGTGGACAAACCTCCTGACAAGGAGTCCAAGAAATTGGACTATGTCGGGCGAAAAGTCTCACAGCTGCGTCCTCTCGGCCTTCGTCAGGCCAGTTCGGCCGTCCTCATGGCACATTTTCCCATGCCCTGTTGGGTCCCTGGATGAGGTCATCCTCATCTTCCCGCCGATCTGCAGACTACGGTTAAGCAGGTGCGGGACCAGGGCAGGGCAGTGGCCAAACAGCAGCTCCAGACTGCTTTGGATATAGGGGACTCATGTGCCAGATCGGTGTGCACATGAGTGGCTATCGTCGGCGAGGCTTGGCTGAGGATATCCACCTTTTATTCGGATACCCAGCACAAGTTGGCGGATGTTCCCTTTTTGGGGACTGACCTCTTCGGCCCTGGGGTGGAAGGTCACCTGCAGAGGATCGAGAAGTCCAATGCTACCTTGGACTCGGTCTCTTCCGCTCAGAAGGACAAAGGCCGCAAACCACAGCCTAAGCCCTTTCGTCCTTCTGTGCCCCCGGCGCGCCCGGCCCAGCAACGTCAGGGCCAGCAGGCTCGGCCTTGGCATCCCAAACCCAAGCCGCCGGCTTCCTCTAACAGGAGGCAGGGAGGAAAGGCCCAGGAGGTCCCTCGGCCGGTCCCTCCTCCAAGCCTGCCCAGTAACGGGCTGAGGGGTGTCGCCCCCATTCCCGTCACCTTACCCCTGGGTCCCCACGTGGGGGGGGCTCCGGCACTTCCGTTCCGCCTGGTCCGCTGTTTCCACGGACAGGTGGGTCTTGGAGGTGGTGGGAAGAGGCCTGCCTCTGGAATTCGAGCAGGCACCACCCTTCAGAGCCGTCGCCTCGGGGGCCGGGATCCCAGCCTCACTGGCGGCTCGCCGAGCCGACATCGCCTCCTCCTCCAGAAGGAGGTGATAAAGAGGTGGTGGACCTCCTTCAGACCCAGGGTTTGTGTCCAGGTACTTCCTGGTTCCAAGCGGACGGGGTTGGCGCCCCATTCTCGACCTACACGACCTAAACAAGTTCCTAAGGTCTCGAACCTTCAGGATGGTCACTCTGGCTCAGATAATACCATCCTTGGAACGCGGCGTGTGGTTCTGCTCTCTGGACTTGCAGGATGCGTTTTTTCACGTCCCTATCCGTCCGTCTCACCAGAGATTCCTTCGCTTCCGAGCGGAAGGATCCCTCTTCGAGTTCCAAGCCATGCCCTTCGGCTTGTCTCCAGCTCCCAGGCTCTTCACCAAATGCATGGCAGTGGTGACAGCATTCCTCTCGGCGCCGAGGGGTCGGGTGTACCTTACCTGGACGACTGGCTGATGCCAGCTCCCTCCAGGAAGGAGGCAGAGTGGTCAGAGATCTGGCCCTCCAGGTCTGCTCTCAACTGGGCCTCCTTATCAACGAGCCAAGTCGGAACTCGAGCGAGCAGGTGATTCTATTCTAGTAGCAGCTGGAGCTCTCTTCCCGAGCGGCGCGGCTCAGCGGACAGGGCGAGTACTTTCCTCCTTTGCCCGATCATTTCTGGTTGAGCAATTGCGCCCTGCCGGGACTTCCTCGCCTCCTGGGTCTCATGGCGGCTGCACCAGCGTGGTCCGTTGGGCCCGCTGGAACATCAGTCCCCTTCGTGGGGACTGGCCAGCCAGTGGTCACAACGCTGCGATCCTTTGGACCAGCTTGTGTCTGTGACACAGGGATGTGGGCACGCTCTCCAGTGGTGGACCGTTCCAGATCATTTGCAGGAGGGCATCCGTTAAATCCGCCCGAGGCGACGGTCTCTCTATCGACCGATGCCTCTCTGATGGGTTGGGGTGCCCATCTGGGGAACACGGGCTCATGGCCTCTGGTCCCAGCGGAGTCCCGATGCCACATCAACCTGCTGGAGCTCGAGCGGTCCGCCTAGCTCTCACCGCCTTTGCTCCGTTCCTCCGGTCAAGTGGTCCGAGGTCCAGACGGACAATACCACGACCATGTACTATCTAAACCGCGGGGACGGGACGCACTCATGCTTCTATGCAAGGAAGCTTTCCGCATTTGGGTCACTCGTGTGCAGCCTGGAGGCGGATCTCCTAGCCATTCACGTGGCAGGGCCTCCAACACCCTGGCCGATGCCCTGAGCCGGATAGGGCTGCATCCCACGAGTGGTCTCTCCTGCAGGTAGTACAGCATCTGTTCTCCCATTGGGGCACACCTCAGGTGGACCTGTTTGCCTCCAGGAGAAGCAGGCTGAGTCTGTTCCATGCCCGCCCCTCAGCAGGGCTCGCTGCAGGGGATGCCTTCTCGAGGCAGTGGACCCCGGCCTCTTTACGCCTTTCCCCATTTCCCTTGATCCACAAGGTGCTTCTCAAGGCGAGGGAGGACAAGGCGCAGGTGATTCTGATAGCCCCAGACTGGCCTCGCCAGTTCTGGTACCAGATCTCCTCAGTCTCAGCTCCAGGACTCCCGGCAGCTTCCAGCTCGCCCGGACCTGCTCTCAGTCAATCGGGAAGGTGTTCCATCGGACTTCAATCCCTGCACCTGACGCCTGGTTCCTGAGCTGACTAGAGTTCCAGGCCTTGGGTCTTTCCGATGAGGTCCTCAATGTAGTTGAGGCGTCCCGTGAGAGTCGACCAGAAAATGCTATGCCTTCAAATGGAAAAGGTTTTCATTTGGTGTCAGAACAAGGGCTTGGACCCTTCCTCCTGTTCTTGGCAAGCATCTTGGACTATTTATGGTCCCTTTCTAGTCAAGGGCTTAGGTCGACGACCCTAAGGGTGCACCTGGCAGCCATCTCTGCTTACCGGACGCGGGCCGGGAAGCAGTCGGTGGCGCAGGAGAAGGTGGTCTGGCGCTTTTTCAAAGGCCTTGATCACATTTCCCCTCCAGTGTGGGAACCCCCACCTCCGTGGGATCTACTGCTGGTACTGGCAAAGCTCATGGGCAAGCCTTTCGAACCTATGCACAGGTGTGCTCTCTCTCACCTGTCGTGGAAGACCGCCTTCTTGGTGGCTATCCGTCAGCCAGAAGGATGGGAGAGCTCCAGGCGCTTCCATCGAGTCTCCTTACCTGGTCTTCCACAGGGACAAAGGTTGTCCTCGCCCACCGAAATTCCTTCCGAAGGTGGTGTGGAGTTTCACCTTAACCAGGTGTTGACTCTGCGGTGTTCTACCCCAATCACACCTCGGAGGTCGAATATAGGCTCCATACTCTGACCCTAGAAGGCGCTCGCTATTATAAGGAGCGCACGGCTGAAATTCGGGAGAGGTTCGCCAGCTGTTTGTCACCTACGCTGAAGCCGCATCTGCAGACCTGCAGCCAAGCGGACGATAACAGGTGGGTAACCTCCTGCATAGATCTCATATAAGTTGGCGGGCATGGAGCCTCCCAGAGGATAAGAGCTCATTCTACCCGCCATACTGCTGCAACAGTGGCTGCTTCCAGGGACGTCCCTATCCAGAAATCTGCAGGGCTGCTACCTGGAAGTCAGCAAACACCTTCATTACCCATTACCACATCGACCTTGAGTCACGCCGGGATGCTGGTTTTGGGGCCTCGGTTCTCCAGTCTCTCTTTCCCAAGTAAGTATTGGGGGTGTGCGTCTTGCCTCCCTCCTCCCGGAGAACTGCTAGGAGTCTGCCAATGAGTGTGGATGAACAACATATCCATGTCCCTAGAAATACAGGTTACTCACCTGTAACAGGAGTTCTAGGAATGGTATATGTTGTTCATCCACACGACCCACCCGACCTCCCCGGCTTCGATGCACAACCTGAGCTTCCAGCGGGCCAGATCTGGCGCCATGGGGCGGAGCCGAGAGTTATACCACCCGGGTGGGTGGGAGGAGCAAGCTTGAAGACCTTCCGGCAAGATTTAAAGCGGCAAGGATACCTGCCAATGAGTGTGGATGAACACCATATACCATTCCTAGAACTCCTGTTACAGGTGAGTAACCTGTATACACAGGGGTTGGTCCAGAAGTAGTCAGATGGATACAAAACTGGTTACAAGGCAGAACCCAATGATACGCCATCAGTGGGATGCCCAAGGGCTCAGTGCTGGGGCCTTTGCTCTTCAGTGTTTTTATAGCAGACATCACTGAGGGACTGGAAGGGAATGTGTGTCTGTTCGTAGATGACACCAAGATATGTAACAAGTTGGACACCTCAGAAGGAGTGAGCAAGATGGAAGCAGACCTCAAGAAACTAGAAGAGTGGTCTAGAGTGTGGCAGCTGAGATTTACCATCAAAAAATGCAAGGGCGTGCACATAGGAAAGAAAAATCCAAGAAATGAGTATTACCTAGGAGGCGAAAGACTGGCGGTCTCAAACCAGGAACGAGATTTGGGAATCATAATCTCAGATGACTTGAAGGTTAGTAAGCAGTGTGAGAAGGCAACAATGAAGGCCAACAAAATGCTGGGCTGCATTGGGAGGGAAATCACGAGCAGGAGGAGAGAGGTACTACCACTGTATAGATCGCTGGTCAGGCCTCACCTGGAATACAGAGTCCAGTTCTGGAGGCCTCACCTCAGGAAGGACACTGACCTGGTGGAAACAGTTCAGAGAAAGGTGACTAAAATGATTCAGGGTCTGCGGTACATGTCGTATGAGGAAAGACTTTGGGAACTGAATATGTACTCCCTGGAGCAGAGGAGAAAGAGGGGACATGACTGAAACATTCAAGTACACAAAAGCATTAACAAGGTACATGCACCGGAACTTATTCACTTCATGAAGGGCTCCAGGACCAGGGGACATGGTCTCAGGCTGCAAGGAGGGAGGTTCTCTACTAATACCAGGAGTTTTTTCTTCACAGAAAGAGTGGTGGACGCCTGAAATGTTTCACTGAGCCATCCATCCACCATGGTTGCAATCTCTCCGTCTATCTCTCTGTCTGTCTGTCTATCTATTTATCTAGCCATCCTCCTCGAAGTCTATCTAGTTATCTTTCTGTCCATCTCTCTATCTACACTGGTATCACTCCGTGTGACTGGCTACTACATACTCCGCTGTCCCTGCCAACACCTGAGAGTGCTCTGTCCAGCATGGTGTACTCTGTGGCACCTCCATACTGGTATGCCATGACAGCCTCATGTGCACTGTACCCCCTTATGCAGAATCACTGCATGGCTCTCGCTGTAATCCAGGAGCACTGTCATCATGGCACATAGGAAAACCCTTGAGGCTGGCAGCTCTCCAACAGTGTACTGAGCTGGAGCTACTTGGGGTGGGTGGGAGGGTGTCTTCTGAGGTCTTACTCCCTGGTAGTGGAGGACACCCAGCTGTCATTCTTAACCCAATGGACCCATAAGTCCTATGTGAATCTCACATGCCTGTCGTGCTCTATTGTGCCAAACTCAGAAACACTGCATCCCCACGTGCTCATTTCTTCTTGTGCACTGACAGTATGGAGGTGAGGCAGGCTGCAGGACACCCAGATATACAAAGGACTCTGAGGATCTGTCAGGCGTCTGTGCTTTTTTTGTGGTTCACACCACCTCCTGTCCCTGTCACATCCATGCATATCCAGACGGTTCCCCATTGGTCTGCATCAGCCTTGCCTGCTGCTGTTGGCACAGCTGCCCCTTAGACTAGCTCTGGCTGGTCTAAGCAGAGGCAGTACGTACAGGCTTCCAAAATTGTGACAACGGGGATGTGGCATCTGTGCAGTGGTGCAATTCCCTCACCACCATGGTGCAGCCAGAGTGTTGGCGCAAGCTGGTCTGGCACAGGGGGTGCCGCTGGTGTTGCAAGCACCATTGGAGAATCAGGAATGACGCAAAGTGTGATGCAGTGTGCCCCTTCCATCATGTCTGCTTGACACAAGCACCTTGTGTCATTCCCAAACTTTTGAAAATTGAGCCCCATGAGTGAAACTGGGTCACTACCAAACAGCTTTCATCATTTTTTTCTATCTGTTTTATAATATTGGTTACTAATTGTGACACTCAGACAGCTGGTTCTGATTAATCTATGATTTTTGTAATATAAAAATGTGTTATTGAATGTCTCTAATGAGAGATGCTGACACCCCCCCCCCCCCAGGTTTTAGCTACAATGTGTTACCTGGAAGGCCAGGAGATAATTACAGGCTAGAAGAGACTTAAAATTTAGGATCTCCTGTCTGTGTGACTAATTGCAGCTTGCCAGCTGCCAAGATAGATGATAAACTTGTATGATGTTCAGAGGAAACACAGTGAATTTCACATGGTGATTATAAAGCATGTTTCACCTCCGTGAGATCTGGCAGAGAGTCGTAACAAGTCCTTTGATGTCCTGGAAAGGGGAAGCTGCTCATAAGATCAAAGAGAGTCATTTGAAAAAAATTAGTTTTACTGAGGTCACAGAATTTTAATTTACCTTCTGAATAAGACATCCTGTTGGTATGATTTTTTATATTCTGACAGGGAGGAGCTAGGTGACCTCACGCAAAGAGGTTGGCAAAGCCAGTTTTTAAACAGTATTCTGTTTTCCATTTACACACAAATGTTTGGACTCTGAAAAAGCAACATCAGGCACAGTTAGAAGAATATACCTTAGAAGAGACCATTCTACGAGTACTGTGGTAGGAGATTTAGTCTGCACTTTTAAACCTGTTTTTTTTTTAAATGATTTGTATGTTTTGTGATGTATGGTTCTGTATTTACATTTTACATTTTTTTTATCTATTTTGAAGTAAACCTCTATTTTAGAGACTATTTGGTGTGCCTTTGAAATTCTTTTTCTTGACAAAGGAAGCATACATGGTTAGAGTTGACACTGTACAAAGCTCACTGGTTTTACCATATTGGGAAAAGGTAAGAATTTTTCCTACGGTCTTCCATAGAGTTTTAAGGGTTCATTTTGTACACCTGGTTAGGTGCCCGTAGGCAAAGATATCTGCGCCCCACCCCCGAAGAGCAGAATTATCTGAGCCTGTATATTGGGTACTCTAACAAGAAGTTCACAGTTTGAATCTTTCCAAGACTTGAGACCAAAGGTTGATTCAAACCCACAAAACAGACAGGAGGGTTACCCTGTTTCTGTTTCCTGTTCACAAGACTGTGCTCAAAGGTTGGCACTGTGGGAGCAGAGGGCCTGACCTGCTGAGTGGGTTTGTGACACTATATATGAAGTCTTAAATTTCCCTACATTAAGAAAGGTATCCTTAATTTTTCGACTCTGAATCTCACTTGCATCTAATCTGTCCTGCATTGGGAATGATGTTCCTTATCAACAGTTCTGTATACTTGCTGTTGTAATCTACAAATAGATGCAGTGACAGAACTAATGTCAAGCAAGCCTTCTATATGCAGGTATAAGTGTCACTTAAGACTCCGAATCTGGATTTATTTTCTCCTGAGCATATAAAAATCATCAATAAAAATTGAGAAACATAGTACATTTTTCTCACATACTTTACTTTGGTATATAGAAGCTTCACATACTGCAGTTAGGCTGTGGCACACTCATAGGCTCTCTAAGGGTGCTGACCTGGAGATGACCTGTACACTAGAGAACTGTCTTGTATGTGCTCAGGAGACCTTCTAATGAGGCCACTGGTGTGGTACCCAGTATGGTGGTATCACACTGGGGTGTGATGTAGACATACCATGGTCCGTGCAGTGGTAGTGGAGTGCTTTCTCATTCCTATGCCAAACAGTGCCCTTACTAATCAGTGATCACCGATATCATGACAAGAGGTGATGGGTCGACGGTATGGGCAGGTCCTTATGTGAGTTAGCCCTCAACACCCACCCTTCCCCCAGAATGAGCAGGGGAGATTCCTGCATAACCCTTCCATGAAAGGTCAGCAAAATTCTGCAATTTTTGCAAAAATTTGAAAATACCAGTTTAGTCTGTCATTTAAATTGTATTTTTTGAATGCTCATCACATTGCTATCCCTTAAGCAAGAAACTTAATCACTGATATGTTTTGTTGCAGGGTCTAAGAACTGCCAAATATGGTGTCATTTGGTGAATCCATTTTTTTTTTTCATTTTGTTTAACAATTTTTATTTTTGGCATTTTCAATAATTAAATATGTAATGCGGTAACACAAAAATGCATATTTCTAGGGACGTGGATATGACGTACTATCCACACTTCTTGCAGTGTTCTTTACCCTTTAAGGGTAGTGGGAATGTCTTCAAGCTGGCTCCTCCCACTCACCCGGGTGGTAACTCCCTCTGCACTGCCCCATGAAGTCAGATCTTCCTTTCTGCTGGAAAAAGGTGATTCCCTCCTTACCACTCTCTGTGCTGAGTAGGCCCTTTGATTCAAACCTTTGCAAAAACTTGTGGATTTCCTCTTGTCTTCAGGCTATTTATGAATTTCTTGTCATGGATGAATCAAAGTCGGCACCGGGATTTAAAAAATGTGAGTGCAGACAGATGTCTTCCCAGATGGACCCGCACACCTTGTGCATCTACTGCCTAGGCCATGAACACAATCCCCAGGCGTGTGGCCTCTGTTGCACCTTGTACCCCTCTAATTTAGAAGGCAGGTGTGCGCAGCTTCTTTTAGAGTGCCCAGATGAATGGGATCCCCCTGTTCACTCGAAGGATGCCCGTTGGGTGGTTTCCATGTCTGCGGGGTCCGCTGAACAACTTGCGGCTTTTTAAGAGGTGGCAGCTCAGGCTGTGGAGCATGCCTCTTTGGCTTTGGCTTTTGTGTCGCTTTCCTTTGGCACCACCTTCACAGTGGCATTTTGAGATTTGTGCCAGTCCCTTCCCACCTTCGGGCAGGGCCTCTCTGTGGGCACAAAATCTAAATATTCGAAACAGGGGACTAAAAAGTAGTCTTGCAGTCAGTCATGGGATCATGAGTGCTCTCAGGCCTCGTATTCCTTGGCTTCTCTGGAAGTTTGGACTACGGTTGATCCTTTGGCCCATGCCGCTGGCTCCATGATTTCCCTGTCAGGTCAGTTGGTAGAGACACCCATCGACCTACCTCTGGAGAATTTTTGCAACCTGGTTGACTCATTGTTGCCAGATGAGTCCAATAGCTCCTTTTCTAGTACTACGGTCCTGCCTGTCACTTCTCGCGGTGGGTCGGACCAGCCTGCTGATCTGGTTCAAACCCTTTGGGATCTGATTACCCAGGAGGATCCTTGGCTTTCACTGGTTCCTTGTGAGGCCATGTCAAGATCAAGGTTTCAATCCCAAAGCCGGGAGCTGAACAGCCCACGTCAGCATCGGCATTCCCACTGTCAGCATTCAGGCGAGTGGTGCTGCCACTACTCATCCTCTTCTTCCTCCTCAGATGAGGATAGGATTTGCTGCAAAATAAGTCAGTGCTATGAACAGCATGTGGCATCAGCTTATGTTTACCGGGGTTAAGCTGGATCTGGCCCCCACCCCAGATCTTTCATGGCTCCTGCCACCCAGGCCCCAGCCTACTTCTACTTGGCCGATCCTGGCTCAGCCTATTCCGGCCTGTCCGCCCATCCAGGAGCCGCTGCTGGTGGGTTCCCCCCCAGGATTCCCATACCGCTTCTGGGCTTCCTCATTGACTGTCGGTCACCGTTACTCCCGACATACCCCGTTGTTCAGCTGGGACTCTGGCGATCAACCGCTTTTCGATGAATACTTAGAGTCTGAGGGAGAGGGGTCTGAGAGTTCTTCCCTACACTCCCTCACCTTGGACACTAAGCTGGGAGAGGATTTGTCTACAGAATATGGTCCCACCTGTTTTTTGGGCCTGCTCTGTCAAATCTTGGAATCTACGGCACTCCAGATGGAGCCCATCCATGAATGGGCCAAGTACCCTTTGACCGAGATTCTCGACCGGGATTACTTCCCTGGGGAGGACTCATGAAAGCTGGGAAGATCTATAAGAGAAAAAAAATATGGAGCAGGACCACAGGCACATACCCAGAGATTTTAAGTAAAAATGATTTTATTTCATTTTTACAGACCACTGCTCAAACCAAACTTTCACTTATCTGAACCTCACATGTTGGTGCTTATGTATTAAACCCAGAAGATTTAAGAGTATGTTAGCAGGACTTAATAAAAATGAATATGAAATGGTAGTAAAGAGAGACTGTAGTGATGCTTGTCCTTGGAAAACAGGAGTCACTGAATAGTTTTGGGTCTTTTATTGGAGCAGTATACAGTGTGTACAAAGATGATATAGCACACATGCTTTTCGGACAACATCATTCCCTACATCTGGGAGGGAGACCCTCTTCAGACCTCCTAACATGGAGAGCAAGCCTTGTAGGAAGTGCAGAAGTGTGAGGTAGTCAGTTGCCAGTTATAGCCTGGAGACAAGACATGAGCATCCAGCATAGAAATAAACCTCTGCAGAAACAAACAAAAAAATAACATGCTTGTCGCTTATTTTACAAAATCTGTGTTTTTCTATCTTGCACATGGTTTTAGCTGCTAGAGTTGCTCAGCTTTTTTTTTATTTTTTTTATAGAGTTTTGAAGAACAAATTCACGAGAAATGGACTGTATTTTCAGTGGGTGTCCTGGATTTGTGGCTGCATTTTCATACAGTTGCACAATGTGCAAGAGGATGTTAGACCACATTAAACATGGTACAACATTTTTGCTGCTGCTGCAGTTTGTGCAAAATAAAATGTTGCATTCTTCAACAAAATGATGTACACCTCATTATTTTGATGCAAGCTGTTATGTAGAGAGACTGCCATGAATGTGTCAGAATATTTAAAAATAGATTTTAATTGTTTTGGTGCATCTCGGATGCAAAAGTCAAATTCAGGAACTGTGTTTGTGTCCTCACTTTTCAAAATTCAGACTGACATGTTTATGCTATAAGAAATACCACTCATTACTCTTGCTAAGTTGTTGTGTAAGATGGTGAGATATATTTAGAAAAAAGTGATACCAACTGTCAAAAAAGATTCCATAATTTAAAAATGCATGTAAAATAATGTTTGTGGCATTAGTAAACCATAATAAGACAATATTTGGGTCACACCTGGAATCAAACCTCGGCTCAGCGTGCCTTTCCTGGTTACCAAATGTTTAAATAAATAAAAAAGTAAGGTAAGGTTGAGCTGTACAGTATGTTCAGCTTTGTTACTTTATGTAACTATAGCTTTTCACTGTTACTTTATGTAACTATAGCTTTTCAATGGTTCAGTTAAGGTAATGTTATGTAGTAAAAGATGTGTCTGAGCCAAGCATTTAAAAATGAGAAAGAGAGGGAGAAAATTACACTGTAAACTAAGTGCTTTGTTTGTTATATTTAGGATTAACATCACCAGTAGTAGTGATATGGGAAGCTATACTTGTATGTATGAAGAAACAAAAGGAACATTTTCTGTCAAAGGTAAGCGTTAAGACTCTTGAATTAGAACAGAATGTTATTTCACAGTAACTCTTATAGTCTCAATTTATCTTTTTATTGAAATTCGAGTATATAAGAAAGCACACATCTAATACAATAGAAGACTATCCTCCATGTAAGGTATAAAATATCACTTAACAAAACTCAGTATTTAGGGTAAACATATTGGGGAAGCCTTATATACATGTATTGAAAATAAAACACAAACCTAGACAGGATGTAAGTGGAGAGCAGAAGGGTTACAATCAATAGGGTATTATAGGATCAGAAATAGCAACCATGTACAAAATACATGCGAAGGCAGGCTATGGCAAGGCATTCAGTAAATTGCAAAAAGTGCTAAAGGTGGTAATATGAACAATGTTCAGTAATGGAGAGGTGAAGATAAGAGAAAAGTGTGCAAGGAAAGAAAGAAGAGAGAAAAAAGCAAGGAAGAAGGGAAGGTGAGAGGGGGAAAAAAGAGGAGAAATCTGTGCACAAAAGTTTTGAGAAAATCTAATCTGAGAGCAAAATAAGGAGGTCTAAATATCCCTAAGAATTAGGGTCTAGAAGAACTAGGTTCGATGTACTTGAAGTAATCCTGCCAACAGCTGTCATATGTAGTGAGTCGGTTATGAGTAACATGAGATAATCAGTCTAGGGAGGCATACTGAGAGAGGCTTTGAAGAACATCTGAAAGAGAAGGCACCAGAGTTGATTTCCATTTCATGAGAATCAGACATTTGACTAGAAGAGAAAGTATGTTTAGCCATCTAAAATATGGATGTGAGAGGAGAGAGCTATTGGTGATAAGGATGCCTAGAAGGAATAGCTTGGGGTCAAAAGGTAGTTAATGTCCTGTTACTCTGGAGGCAAGTAAACAGACTTTATGCCAGAGCTTATTAGTGGGAGCGCAAGACCACAAGATATGAAGTAGATCCCCATTGGCCAAATTGCAGCGCCAGCAATTATTATTATTTAATAGGCCCATGCATTGAAGCACAGAGGGGGTTTTATACCAAAGATGTAGGATTTTAGCTTGTATTAAAGAACTACGGGCATCTTTAAAGGTATTATGTGCAATATACCAACAATTACTCCATTGTGCGTCTGAACTATTGTAGTTAAGAAGAGCACTCCATTTATTTTTAGCCTGTATAGACTGATCAGATAGTAAATGGAGCTATTTAATTTTACTGATAAATTAGTCCAGTGTGAGATGTATGGGTTTAGAAGAGTAAGCCTATACACTAAACAAGAGAGAGAGTTATAAGCTGCCCGAATTTGTAAAAACCTCCAGAAGTCCTGTTTAGGAAGTTTCCATGTGACCTGTAAGTCTGAGAATGATCTAAGAGTGAGTGAATTCTTGTCCAAGATATCTCTGAGAAAGAAAATGCCTTTGTTCCTCCATGTACAACAGAAAATTGGGTGATCTTCTAGAGTGAGCAGTGAATTGCCCCATAAGGGGCATAAAACCAGGGTGTTGGATTGGATTTCAGGAATTTGTGGGTTAGTTTCCAATAAAGAACAGAGGATGATATAGTCTGGTGAGATTTTAGTTTAGAGGAAACAGGATTAAAAATGAAGGAAGTGGGAACTTCTCCCGGGCACAATGTGGATTCCATTGCAACCCATAGTGGTGAGTGAGAGGAGGGTTTCTGAAACCATTTAATAGTTTGGGCCATTCGGAAAGCCCAGAGGTAGACTTTGAACCAGGGGAGTCTGAATCCCCCTTTTTTTCCAATGTGATCAAAGTTTGTTGCGGTTAAATCTTGGTGGTTTCCCATCCCAGATAAAGTTACCCATTAATTTATCAATTTTAGCAAAAAAGGAGGATGGTAAGACTAAAGGAATATTGGCAAAGAGGTAAAGAATCTTGGGAGAGATGGACATCTTAATGGCTGCAGTTTTCCCCATGAAAGAGAGATTAAGAAGCTTCCATCAGTCCAGAATTGTTTTCATGTATCAAATAAGGGGTTAAAGTTAATGTCCCATATCTTCCTAAATTACTAGTAATTTTGATTCCTATATATATTATACCCTGTGGTGACCAGCGGAATCCAAGAGGTATGTTCATAAAGGCATTGCAGTGGTCGTTAATGGACATAGTTTGTGATTTGCCATAATTCAAAGCAAGGCCAGAAATTTTAGTAAAATTATTAAGCAAATCAACCAACAGGGGCCCAGCTTCATTCAGGTTTTCGAGTAAGATTAAGAGGTCGTCCGCGTAGGAGAGAGAAACATATCTTGAATTGCTCACAGGTATGCCCATAATGCCAGAAGATTGACGTAAACAAACAGTTAGGGGTTCCATGGCTAAAATAAACAGGGAAGGTGACAGGGGACAGAGCCTTGTCTACTTCCCCTTGCTAGATGAAAGTAAGAGGAAAGGGTGGAATTAGTAAGTACTTTAGCAACAGGGGAGTTATATAATAGCTTGATCCAGGAGCAAAAGGTATGAGAAAGACCAAAATAAGATAAAACTTGATGAAGGTAGTCCCAGTTTAAGGAATCAAAGGCCTTCTCGAAATCAATAGCTATGGCTGCAGCTGGTGTCTTGAGGGATTTGACTTTGTGAATTAAATTAAATAAGGAACATAGGTGATCAGAACTGGATCTATGTTTAATAAAACCAGCTTGCGAACAGTGAGTTAGCTTGGGAATCAAGGATTCAAGTTGAGAAGTTAGTAGTTTAGCAAATATCTTCCCATCCGTGTTTAATAAAGAGATGGGCCGTAACTGGCGGGGTGAGTATGGTCTTTTTCTTTCTTAGGGATTAGGGTTATGATCGCTTCAGTGCAAGATGGGGGAAGCTTGCCAGTATTGGAAGCTTCTTGATAAACATTAAGAAGAAGGGGACATAAGGTGTTGGAAAACATCTTATAGAAATCGACAGGGAATCCATCACCCCAAGGGGATTTGCCGGATTTCAAGGAAGACAAAGCTTTCTGGATTTCCTGAAGTGAGAAGGGTTCATCTAAAGAATTTGTTTCAAGAGTAGAAAGATGAGGAAGATGTAATGATTTAAGGAACTGTTGAATTTGTAAAGTAGATGGAGGATTTGTGTTATAGTTTTTGATAAAAGGTTTTCATGATACGATTTATGGAGGGGTTGTCAGAGTGAATCGTACCCTGTTCATCTTTTAGGCTTAGGATGTTTTGTTCCATTTGTTGTGCTTTGAGCTGGTAAGAGAGGAGTTTCCCATTTTTATCGCCGTGTTCCCAAAACTTATATTAAAGTTTAAACAAGGCCAGTTCGGTTTTACGAGAAATTAATTTGTTTAATTTTAACTGTTAGTTGAAGAATTTCAAGATAAAGTTGAGAATCAGGACAGCGCTTATTAGAAGAAAAGTATAAATTCTCTTTAGCCTTAAGAGATTTTTCCAAGTCAGCCAGCTGTTGTTCCGTTACTCTTTTCCTATGTGCAGCATAACTGATAATTTTCCCTCGAATTGTAGCTTGAAGAGCTTCACATACAGAGGACATAGAAGATTCGGTTGGGGTATTGTGAAAGAGGAAGTCCTGAATTTGTGCTTTGATCATGGGTAAGAAATTGGGATCCTTGAGAAGGAGCGGGTTTAGCCGCCAGTAAGAAGATTTAGGTGCAAATGGGCCCCACAAAAGTTGCAGTTTGACAGGGGAATGGTCCAAGATTATGATGGGAGAGATGGATGAATCGATATTTTTTTCCATTATAACAGGAGAGGCTAACCAGTAGTCAGTTCTACTGTATGTCTTATGTAGAGAGGAGTGAAAAGTAAATTCTCGATCACAGGGGTGAAGGAGGCACCATACATCAGCTAATCCAACATCTTTCATTAGTAATGAGAGGGTGTTAATACTTCTAGGGTGGGCCTCTGTAGTGGGGCTACTTCTGTCAATACTGGCTTCTAAAGCTAAGTTAAGATCACCTCCAAGAATCACTGGTATATTATCAGTGTTAAAGGATAGAATCTGTTGAGCTAAATTATGAAAAAACTCCAGGGAATCGGAGTTGAGTGCATAGACATTAACAAGCAGAAGAGGACCAGAGTTCGTATTCAGTTTGACCATCACCCATCTGCCGTCAGTATTGGAAACAGAGTTTACAAGGGACCATTTGAGACTCTTATGAATAGGAATAGCAACTCCTCTGTTTTTTGAGGTATAGGATGATTCATAGATCTGACTGACTCGATCTTTAAATCTATGGACATCCTCTGCTAATAATTTTGTTTCCTGAAGGAAAGCAATTTGTGTTTTATGTTTTTTGAGATGTGAAAGAATTTGCTTCTGCTTTCAAGGAGATTTAAGTCCCTTCACATTCCATGTATATAAAAATATGTCACTCATATTGTTCATGTTAAAGAAAGGGAATAATCGCTGGAGTGTGAAGGGACACATAAATGAGGTGGAGGATGATTAGAATACAATATAGAGAGTTTACATATATGCAGAGTGGCAGGAACATTCAAGCCAAAAAAAGTGAGATGTATGATGCATGAGTAGCACAGATATCTTATTAAAGTTAGACTAGAGATGGGGAAGGAGAAAAGTCATTAACAGCAACAATACTAGTAAGCTAAATAAGAAAGAAAAATGTTATGGGGTGTGAGGAGATATGAGTCAGCCAACTGGCTAAGAGACTGTCTCACCACACTCAGGGGTGTCGATGTAGGGAGGAGATTAGGGAGGACCGGTTATAAATATCGGCGCAAACCTAAATCTGATCCCAGTAATATAATAAAGTAAGTATTCCTGATGAGCTAAACTGAAAGGGAATAATACCAAGAAAGGCAGGGGACTGTAATAACCTCAGCTTAATTCTAAGTTAACGGGACAAAGTATAGGGATAAAGCTAAACACTAGAATTTATTTATAAACATTAGTAGTAATGGTACAAGATATACCAACTCGAAATAACAGTAAATTAAAGAACATATACGCGATGCCAGTACAGCCTAGACATAGAGCAAGGAAATCAGGGAGCCAGGTGGAATGCAAATGAACAAATATACAAGGAAAAGTAGATCATTACCACATTAGTGACTCTGAGTATACTTTGCAGTGCAACAGAATAAGTACATAATAAATACAATATTGAGGGGGAAAGAAGAAAGGGGAGGTCAATTTAAGCCCTTATGCCCTGAGCCAAATGCAAATTGAGATTATGTGGAGAGGTATAGGCTTCGGTGATAACTGTAGACATAAGAGATGGTCATAGTAAAGATAAGTTTTGATTACTTGAAAATCGCCTAAATAGGTGTTATATGGGGTGACTAGGTCTAGAAGACTAAGCCCAGTGAGCCCCAAAACAGGAGGGACCACACAGCAGTGGATTTCTGTAATATCTGCAGGCTTCGAGTAAAATAAGGAGCATAAGGAAGATGTAGATTGACAATCCTTTGCAACAGTACACCAAACATAGCCCAGCTCTTTGAGTGCTAATGATAGTTCCATATTGTAAACAGGAGGTAGTAAGAATAATGGAGCGTAGGGAAGGAGATAGATTAAATGTAGTTGCCAATAATACTTAAGAACCTGTCATCAGGAGAGGGAAGGGGTAAGTTGCCTTGTAATATATAATAATTCACATATGAAAAAAGAAAAGGCAATAATCAGGATGCATACCGATTGAAGATATGCAACTGAACAGCCAAAAGACTATAAACTTGATGCACTGCTAAATTGGAGAGTAAAAGGCTAGATACAGAGAGCCTGTTAGTGAGGTAATGTATAAGATCTAACACTAAAATAATGGGTTAGAAAAGCATTGCTGATATACCAAAGTTCCCTTGAAGACCTTTAAGCTGCTCGTTTAAACACTGCGACAAAAAGTAAATTGATCGTGCCGCGATGTGCAGCCTTTGCTTTCTGCACCTGCTGGGAGCGAAAACAACCAGGTAACATAGACTGTAGAGTGGGCGGCTAGGCAGAAAAAGTGTACTGGCACTCCCTTTAAGTATCCTGGAAGCAAAACATAGAAACATAGAATTTGACGGCAGATAAGGATCGCTTGGCCCACCCAGTCTGCCCATTTCCCTACCTAATGGATAAGCTGCAGATCCTAGTTAACCAGCAGCCTACTTCTTCCTGCCCCCACCCCCTAGAATTGCCTTATGACTGTCCCATGCATGCTTGAATTCCACCACTGTTTTTGACTCCACAACCTTCTCCGAGGCCGTTCCATGCATCCACAACCGCTCTCTGTGAAAAATACTTCCTTGAATTACCTCCAGCCGCACCCCTCTATCTTCAAATTGTGCCCCTTGTTCTTGCACACCTCTTTTTTGAAAGATGCTTCCTCTTGGACTTTGTTGATTCCTGAGGTACTTGAAAGTTTCTATCATGTCCCCTCTCCCTCCTTTCCTCAGGGGCTATACATATTAAGCTCCTTAAGTCTCTCTTCATATGTCTTCTGGTGCAAATCCTGCACCATTTTAGTTGCCCTCCTCTGGACAGCTTCCATCCTGTCTGTCTTTGCGGAGATTGGGTCTCCAGAACTGCACGCAGTGCTCCAGGTGGGGTCTGACCAGCTGTCTGTACAGAGGGATAATAACTTCCTGTTTTCTACTGGTGATGCCTCTCCCTATGCATCCCAGTCTCCCCCCAGCCCTCCTTGCTGCCCTCTCACATTGCTTGCCCACCTTTAGGTCATCTGATATGACTACACCCAGGTCCCTTTCCATTTTTGTTGTTGTTAGTATCTCAATCCCCATTGTGTACTCTTCCCCTGGGTTTTTGTTTCCCATGTGCATTACCTTGCACTTCTTAGCATTGAATCTAAGCTGCCATACATTTGACCATTCCTCTAACCTTGCCAAGTCCCTTCTCATCCTTTCCACCCACCTTGTGCATCAACTCTGTTGCAGATCTTTGTGTCATCTGCAAAGAGACATACTTTTCCTTCAGTCCAGTCCCTCTGCAATGTACCTTATAAAGACATTAAGACCGGTCCTAATACTGAACCCTGCAGTACCCCACTAGTAACCCCTTTCATCAGAGTGGACTCCATTACTATTACTCTCTGTGTCCTATTCTCCAGCCAATTCTTTACCCAGGCTGCCATCTTGGGACCCACTTCCAGGCTGGCTAACTTGTATATTAATCTTTTTTGTGGGACTGTGTCAAATGCCTTGCTAAAGTCTAGGTAGGCCATGTCCACAGCCCCTCCCTGATCTACTACTTTGGTCACCCAGTCAAAGAAACCTGTCAGATTTGTCTGGCATGACCTTCCCACTGTGAATCCATGCTGCCTTGGGTCCTGTGCCCCTCTGGCCTCTAGATAATCGACAATTCTTTCCTTCAGAAGTGATTCCATCATTTTCCCTACCATTGAGGTTAAACTAACAGGTCTGTAGTTTCCTGCTTCTGCCTTGCTCCCACTTTTGTGAAGGGGAATCACATCTGCCCTCCTCCAGTCCTCGGATACCACCCCATCCTCCCATGATTTGTTAAAGAGGGTAGTCAGTGGTGTCACTAGTTCTACCCTTAGTTCTTTAGAATTCTGGGATGAATCCCATCAGGCCCCATTGCTTTGTCCACCTTCAGTTTTAAGAGTTCTTCAGAACTCTTTCTTCTATAAATGGGCTGGTATCAACTTCTGTATCCAGAGTGTTTCTACTGTTTGTTTTAGGTACCTCCCTCTTCCTTTTTGTAAATACTGAGCAAAATATTTGTTTAGTATCTCTGCCTTTTCACAGTCACCCTCTGCCCACCCTCCCTCCCTTTATTAAGCCTCACTATCCCTCCTTGGTCTTCCTTTGCTCCCTGATGTACCTATAAAGGTTTTATCCCTTCTTAACCGAGTTGGCTATCTTTTCCTCGGTTTGGGCCTTTGCTGTTCTGACTGCCTTCCCAGCTTCCTTTGCTTAAACTGATACAGTTCTCTGTCCTGCTCCTTCTGTGATTCCTTGTACTTCTTGAATGCATTCTTTTTCTCTTGAACCTTCACTGCCACTTCCTTTGAGATCCATAGTGGTTTCTTACATCGTTTCATTGTGTTTATTTGCTTCACACAAAGGCTTGTTACCTCTGTGATGGCAGTTTTTATTATTCCCCATTGTTCTTCCACCCTTCCTTCCTGCCCATTTGCTAGTGCATTCCTTAGGCACTCACCCATTTTGGCAAAGTCAGCCCTCCTAAAGTCCAGTACTTTTGCCTTTGTATGGCTTGACTCTATTGCTGTGTTTATTGTGAACCATACTGTTCGATGGTCGCTAGTTCCCAGATGGCTACCCACTTCTACATCTGTGATCCTCTCTTCATCTCCATTTGAGAGAACCAGGTCTAAGATTGCTCCCTCTCGAGTGGGCTCCAATACTAGTTGTCTAAGGCATGCCCCCTGTAGGGCATCTATAATAACCCCACTCTTCGAAGTGGCTGCTGCAACTGCACTCCAGTTAACATCCAGCATATTCAGATCACTCATCAGCAATATCTTCCCTTTTTCTGCCATTCTAAGTATACTTTCTATCATTTCCTTGTCCATTTCCTCCCCCTGAGAAGGGGGTCTGTATACAACCCCTGTGCGGATTGTGGTTCCATTGCCGGTCTCCAAATTTACCCACAGTGCTTTTTCTCCTCCCTGTTTTCCCTTTTGTTCTGTTGCTTTGATTCCTTCCCTTATGTAAAGAACTCCTCCTCCTCTTTTACCCTCCCTGTCCCTCCTGTAGATAGTGTATCCTGGTATGTTTACGTCCCAGTCATGGTTTTGTATGTACCATGTTTCTGTGACTGCCACGATATCCAGATGTTCCTCCTCCATCAAAGCCACTAATTCAGGAAGCTTGTTACTCAGACTACGGGCATTGGTACTCATTGCTCTCCATTTTTTGATGGCTTTACCTTCTGTTGCAGCATCCCCCACTGACCTTTCTACCTCGGTCTTTTTCTCATTTAGTAGCCTGTTTTGTAGGGAGAGGCTGGGATTTTCCTGCTGCTTATCAGTGCCTCCCCCCTTGACTAGTTTAAAAGCTTGCCAATGAAGCATTTAAACCGATTGCTCAAAAGACTTGTTCCCTTCCTGGACAGATGCAGACCATCCTGCCAGTATAGGCTGGTGTCCCTCCAGGTGGAACCCCAGTCCTCAATGAAGCCAAACCCCTGTTCTCCGCACCATTTTTTCAACCATTCATTAAACTGCATGGTGCAAAGTACCCTTGCCTCACTCATGCCATTGACAGGCAGCACCTCTGAGAAGGATACTGTGTGTGCAACTTGTCTTAGGCCCCTCCCCAATTCTACAAAGTCCTTCTGCACTGCTCTGATCTCATGTTGAGCCAAGTCATTTGTCCCTAGGTGGACAATGACATCCAGCTCAGACTCCCGTGCAGCTGTTCTTGTGATCCTGAGGATGCACTTCCTCTCCCTCCAAGCCATGGCACCAGGCAGGCACCTTACTTCAGTTTTCCCTGCTCCCCCCAGTTCTATCCCCCTAATAATTGAGTCCCCCACCAGGAGCTGCTTCCTTTCCTTGTGGTGTCCTCTGCCTCCTTCCTGTGGGCTTCCCTTGTGATAGTTGTCCTCAGCCTCCTTAGTCTCCTGTGCAGGTGCATCCATAGGGAAGCTATGCTCCACCAGAATGGTGTATGGATTGTGGAGTGGAACAACTGACTGGGTGTGCCTCTGTTCCACCATCCTCACCCTCCCTGAGCCCACTGTGGTCCAACTGCTGTGCTTTCTTCGCAACGTCTAAGGTTGTGTTGGTGGCTCTGGTGCTCCCTGGATGGGGGAGGTTCCCTTCCTACCATCCAGTGTGGCCTGGGGGAAGGTTCCCTTACTACTGTCCAGTGTGGCCTGAAGACTGACAACTTCCTCCCTCAGGGCAGAGAGTTGTCTGCAAATAGGGCAGCATCTCAGCCTCCAGAAAGATTCCCGGAAGACTGCTGCCCCACAGCCATTACATTGCACTACTCCCCACATGTTTATCTACTTTTTTTTTTTTTGTGTGTGTGATTGGTTTGTTATATAGAAATATATATGTTATACAATGTGTATGCTTATATTGTCAATGTAGTGTGCTAGAGAGGATATGACAGTGATATGCACCTTGCATTCTTGAGGAAATGATGTCAGAACCCCAGGTATAAAGGAACTATTTCCAGGGGTGGGTGGGGTGAGGGTGGGAAGGGTTGGGGCCTAAACTGTGCCCTCACAAAACAATCAGCTAAGAGCTCTGACCCACCGCCGCAATGAGTGCCTTTCTGTCAGCAAGATACCCTACACAACAATTTGACAGAGAAAATACCCTGTTAATCAAACAGAGAAAAATCCAGACATCCAAGTCAGACACAGGTAAAACCTCCCCAGCCTCAAAACAGCCTGGTGGTTTGTGCTCTGAAAGCAGTCGGCCCCAAAATAAGTCAGCTATGCTTTAAACTCTTCCTGCACTGAAAATCTTAAGAATTGTAACAAAGACTGTCTTTTTCTGATAATTCTAAGTTCCTTATTTCACCTTTGAGTTAGAAGTAGCCTCCACCTGCAGAATATCTGCCACAAACCAAAGACAATTGTAAGGTTCACCTCACTCTGTTGTGAGCACAACTCGCTTTCTTACAAATCCTATGTTCAGTATTGCAGCTTCCAGCCAGAGGTAGTTTGACTTGAAAAATATTAGCTGTTCTGATGAGTTTGCTATAAAACTCTTGCTTTATAATACAATTGTTCTCAGGTCTGTTACCAAAGCTATTGGTTGATAAGTAGCTATGATGTAAGCACTTCCTGCTAAAGTCTAGAATTTCCTTTTAAGGCGCACACAGATAAACACAAAAAACAGTTTCCACCCCCTAGGGCACTTGTCTGGGTCAAATACACAACCTGTACCTGCACTTATTTCAGGATTTATGACAAATTCTTAGCCCAAGGTTTAAACTCTTCCTGCGCTGAAAATCTTAAGAATTGTAACAAAGACTGTCTTTTCCTGATAATTCTAAGTTCCTTATTTCACCTTTCAGTTAGAAGTAGCCTCTACCTACAGAATATCTGTTACAAACCAAAGACAATTGTAAGGTTCACCTCCCTCTGTTGTGAGCACAACTCGTTTTCTTGCAAATCCTTTGTTTAGTATTGCAGCTTCCAGCCAGAGGTAGTTTGACTTGAAAAATATTAGCTGTTCCTACCAAGATATAGCAACTGTGACCATATTACTGACCATATAAGCTCATGACACCTTAGATTTATTAGCAGGATTGTGACTATTGATGTTCTTGCTTTTGGTCTTTGCCCTACGTTTCTTTTTGGGCGGCTCTCAAGATTTGAGTGGGGAACTTGCAACAACTTCTGCCCATGAAGTATCGGCAGAAATACATCCCTGAGGCACAGGGCCCAAATTAGAGGGTTGTTTGTCTGAAATTTGCTGGGAAAGATCCTCCTGTGGGGAGTGCATGTCATCCTCCAAGAGAGCAAACTTATAGCTCAAGGGAATAGAGGGGTTGATTTGAAGGTGAGAGGCTGCAGCTTGGGGTGTTTGGGGTGAAACCTTGCTAGAACAGCATGAAAGTCTTGAAGAGTAATGCCCCAACAGAAGCTTCTCTTGCAGCCATGTTGATTGCCTTGGGGTCAAATCAGTTGCAAGATTGCTGCCTGGAGCTGCGAGTTCTGCAACACTTTCCCCACGTTTCCGTACCTTGTTGTCCACCCTCCGTGCGGATACCAAAGCTGTGTTTGGGTTGCCAATTGCTGCTGAACCTCCCAGGGTAGGAATGCAGGGAGAGACCTCCAGATAGTTGGCTAAGGTGTCAGGGGTTTCAAAATCCTTGAAGGAAGAGCCTGAGAAAAGGCGTAGTGTCACGGGGTAACGTAGAGCAAATTTAATTCTTCTTTGGTGGAGGATTTGTTTAAGTGGATTGTAGGCCTTCCTTCTGATCGTTAAATCTTTTGAAAAGTCTCTGTAGATGGAAATATTAAACTCTTGCCACTGAAGTTTCCCCATTTCTCTGGCTCGTTTCAGTATTAATTCTGTGTGGGAATAGTTCAAGAAGCGAGCAATGATAGGCCTTGATTGCTGGTCTGATGTTGGCCTGGGGCCCAGAGTGCGGTGAGACCACTCAATGATTAACGTTAGGTCAGGAGTCAGTTTAAGCATTGCAGGCAGCACATGTAATAAAAGTGCAGCAGTGTCTCCTAATTCTACACCTTCAGGGAAGCCAAAAAAATCATAAATTGTTGCGACGATTACGATTTTCAATATCGTCAGTTTTGACTTGTAGGGATTTAATAGTTCAGTCTTGATTGCGGACAGTAGCCTGGAGGTCATGAATAGTAGTGGTGTTACAGGCCGTTGCTTTCTCATTAAATGCAATGTTTTGGCTAAAAGTTTCAAGAGTGGTCGCATTCTGTTGGGTGGAAGTTTTTAGATCATTAATCTGTCATCAGTTTAGAAAATATTACTTTCACTGTAGCAAGTGAGCTTTGCTGTACTTGGAGATCTGCCATAATGCTGAAGGATGGGGTCTAGTATGCTGCAGTACAGTGTAGAATAATTGAATATACGTAGATGATGGATCAAAAATTACTTACAAACTGTGTCGGGCAGTAAGATTACAGGATGGTCACAGGAGTTAGAACCAAAGAAATGTATGGTGAAGGCTGGATGAGGTTAGATTGCAGTCATTCCTGCAGAGATTCTGAACTATGCTGCCATCTTCTGCCTGGTCAGGCCACTCTCCGCCAAACTCTTAGTCTAATTTCTCCAATAGTACTTTCAGATGTCCATTCTGTTGCTTGACTTTGTTGCAAAGTGGCTATCTCAGAGGATTCAGCTGAAGATCAGCTATAAAACAGTTCTACACTGTAGTGCATTTACAAAGCTATTGCTTTCCCCATCGAGATTGAATTTAATGTTATACATGTGGGGTGTAATGCTGATGCACTTTCAGGTGTGGTGAAGAATGGGTGTCTTATGCTTCTAGTGATGTAGTGCCACTCAGAATCATAATAAACCTCCATGGCCTTGCGCCATAGTGGGAAATAGTTAGCAACCATTAATATTATAGAACATGTAGTTGAATAGGCAAATGATTCAAAATCTTAAATATAGTAGGTGAATCAAGCTCAGGGATTCCAGGGAGATTTGGCTTTTTTCATCCTTTTAGAGGGAATTACTTATTAGGTGTGACCCTACACACACATGCACACAAACTTGGCCTGCTGAAATTTTGAAACTTTTTGGAATGTGTGGAGTTTCTAATTCTAACCTGACCGATATGGTCTATGCAGAGCCTTTACTCCAATTCCTTTCCATTGCCATGTGTTTTTTTTAGAATAATTTATTTAATAATCTACTTCTGTGAGTTCCCAATGACCCACCAACATTCTTTGGCTAAATTGCAGGCAGTATAGCGTAGAGGTTAGAGTGACGAGCTGTGAATGAGCTTGGTTCAGCAGACCTGGGTTTGATTCCCCCAACTTCCACTTGCATACTGTGTGACTCTGAGCAAGTCACTTAACCAACCTAAAGCTCCCGAGTCGCCCCTGAAAAAGGCAGTTGTGTCTAGTGGACCTCACTCAGTTAACAAAGGAATAATAATAAAAAAATTATTTCTTGTTCTTGACTGAGACACAGTACAGTATGTAATACATCAAGGAGCCCTAAACAACAGGTCTGGCCCTGTAACCCTGTGGCAGTGCTACCACTCGATATACTGGTGTCCTGGGTTTGGAAATTGATTTGAGTCACTTAGGGGCCAGCCGGGGAAGGGGGGATTGAATGTCCCAAGGACAGATTTCCTCCTTTGTGGAGGGAATTCACAGTGGCCTGCTGCTTATCTGCACCAGATGGCAGCACAGTGAGTGCACACAAGAGGGAAAGGGACAGCTGCCAGGTGCTGATGCACATGTGTGTCATTCCATGCCAGCACCCTTGGGGAGGGAAAAATTAGAGTAGGAGGAAAAAGCCCCAGTGAGCCATGAGACATCATCGTCCCCTGCATGACCATCGTAGCAGGCCAATGACCACAAAGTGGTCCTGGGCAAGTGATGGATAACTGGTAAGTCCATGAGAAGGATGGTGATCTGGCAACCCGGGGAACAAGAAATGCTTACTTAAGCACCCTGGCAACACATGGAACAAGAAATGCTTGCTTAAGCACCCTAGCAACACAGGGAAAAAGAAATGATTACTTAAGCACCTGGCAACCCAGGGAACAAGAAATGCCTACATGAGCACCCTGGCAACCTAAGGGGCCAAGAAATGCTTACTTAAGCACCCTGGCAACACAGAGAACAAGAAGTGCTTGCTTTAGCAACCTGGCAACCGGGGAACAAGAAATGCTTGCTTAAGCACCCTGGTAACCCAAGGAACAAGAAATGCTTGCTTAAGCATCCTGGCAACCCGAGGAACAAGAAATGCTTGCTTAAGCACTCTGGCAACCCTAGGAACAAGAAATGCTTGCTTAAGCACCCTGGCAACCCAAAGAACAATAAATGTTTGCTTAAGCATCCTGGCAACACAGGGGACAAGAAATGCTTACTTAAGCACCCTGGCAACACAGAGAACAAGAAGTGCTTACTTTAGCAACCTGGCAACCCGGGGAACAAGAAATGCTTGCTTAAGCACCCTGGCAACACAGGGGACAAGAAATGCTTAAATAAGCACCCTGGCAACATAGAACAAGAAGTGCTTAGTTTAGCACCCTGACAACACAGGGGACAAGACATGCTTGCTTAAGCACCCTGGCATTCCGGGGAACAAGAAATGCTTACTTAAGCACCCTGGCAACCCGGGAATAAAGCATAGTTGCTATGAAGCACCCTGGCAACCTGAGAGGAACAAGAAATGCATACTTTAGCGCCCTGGCAATCCAGGGCACATGAAAAGCTTCCTGAAGCACCCTGGCAACCCGGGGAACAAGAAGTGCTTGCTTAAGCATCCTGGCAACCCAGGGAACAAGAAATACTTACTTAGAAAAAGGAGCCCCAAACATGGTGAAACATTTCTGTATAGTTTACATTTTTATGAAGCCTTTTGGCACCTTACAGTCCAACTTCAATCAATCAAACAATCAAAATCTTTATTTAGCTAGGCGAACACCATTGAGCAATCTCATTTTTGAGATGGACCTGGACAAAACTGAACTTAAAGTGGCCTTCTCGATATATTGGCTTCACATTTCTTCTACAACACCCACTGGTGTAATTGTATCAAACTTGGTTTATTTTATATCCATAACCTTCTCTAGCTTTATTCTGTCTGGACATTAGTGTTGCGTGCGTGCACACCCACCACTGATAATGTAGCCATCTCCTCCAAGTGTATTATGAGTGGCTAGACTGTGTGGGGTGTTTCCATATTTCAGGAAAAAAGCAGATAGTGTGGATCAAGGACTGTGTGGTGAACTAAGTGCTGACCACGAAGATTGCCTGTCTCAGCTGCACCACCAGCATCACCTCTAGCAGGTGGGATGATGAGATAACACTGTGGTTGGAATGGGTTAGGTGAATGGGAGGCACCCGGTAAGGAGAGACAGGAGACAACCTATAAGTTTGATGTCTGATGGGCTTTATCTACACCAAAGGGAAAGGTAGACACAGTCACAAGGGAAGAGGGTCACCAAACCAAACATGAACAGTATGTAACATTCTGTAATGTCGCTAAGAGGTGCACCTTGGCCTAAGGCCACTGTCTGTTAAGCTCTGTACTATGCTTAGACTAAGCAATTTGGTGAACAGTTTCAGAACATCTGTTACTCTATAATGATATTAGACAATCACTGCAGTGAACAGTAGAAACCAGTTGCAGACCCCGAGGTGCCGGGTGGAGCAACCACCTCTAAGAGTCTATTGGTGTTAAAGGAAGTGCAACTTTTCCTGCTGTCTTTGTGCGCACAGCTGAAGAGTGAAGAGGCAACGAGGAAAGGGAGAACGGGGTTCCTACTTGGTACTAATCTACATTTATGTGAGAACCTAGGAGAGGTTGGAGGGAATGTGAGAGATTTTTAAACGGACCCTGATTCTTTAGCCAACCCACTCTCTAAAGTTACCGGAATACTTTAGCACAAGAGGACTGAAATTTGCTGAACTCTTTCCCAGCACAAACCCTCGAACAGGGCTGCCAAGGATGAAGGAACAAAGACTTGACGTTGAATCCACTTGCAAAGATTGTCAAGGATGAAGATCTGCTGCAGTTTCCCGGCACAAACCTTTGACCAGGGCTGCCAAGGATGGAGGCATGTTGAAGCTTCTTTGGTGAAGGATCTATGAGAGGATCACCAAGAACAAGCTGGATCCCAGAGGACAATACGGTGCAAGCAGGATGAGACAGTCGGGAAGAGTAGGATGTAGGCTGAAGATCAGAGTCCTGTAGTGTCCAGGAAGAGAAAAACAACTAACTGGCGGATGCGGATACACACTGGCCACATCGGTCTCAACTGTTGGTGAATGACTGGGAGTGACAGACAAGGCTTCTTCCAGGATGTTCCACTTCCCGGCTGACCAAACCACACGGCAACCAGGTGTTGGCGGTCGTGAGTCACACAGGGTTGCGTTGGTTTCGACCAACAGCAGATGACAAGGAAAGGTGTTGCTCTGAAGTTCTTCGTTGGCTGGAGACTGCTTCGGTGAAGAATCAGCTGTGAACAACCCCACCAGGGGTGCTGCGGCAGAAGATTGAGTCCATATACATTCGTTTGGCACAACACTGGTAAATACACTTTTCATTGTACCAAGGTGTGTGTTTGTTGCAGGGGCAATTGTTCATTGCAGGGGCAATTTGTCAGGAGCAGGGGAAAATCACCAAAGTCTAGGGCAATTGTTCATTGCAGGGGCAAATTTCTAGAATCTGGGGCAGTTTGTTCATTGCAGGGGCAATTTATCAGGAGCAGGGGTAAATCACCAAAGTCTAGGGCAATTGTTCATTGCAGGGGCAATTTGCCTGGAACAGGGGCAAGTTGCTAGAATCTGGGGCAATTATTTGTTGCAGGGGCAATTTGCCAGAAGCAGGGGCAAATCACCAAAGTCTAGGGCAATTGTTCATTGCAGGGGCAATTTTCCTGGAGCAGGGGCAAATCTCAGTCTTGGTACTTTGTAGTCAACACAACATTTCAGATATTAGTCAATACACAGTTTCATCAGATGAGAGTCACTAGATGGCAGTTGTGTGCTAAGCACCCTTTCTTTTTGCTGACCCCCCACACTTGTGGGTCCCTTTGGGTACTCTGATCTGGCTACCCCTGACACACGTCTGGATGAATGTCCTTCTATTCCCCAAGCCTTCCTTGCCCCTACCCACTGGGCTTATTCATCACCGAAGAGGAGGCTGTGTCCCTGTCACTACTGTGGGGTTTTACCCTTTATGGCCACTGGACCTACGCTACTGAGCCCTCTCTCTCTCTCTCTCTCTCTCCCTCTCTCTCTCTGTGGGCCTAGCTACTCATTTTAAGTACTTGGCCCTTTTCCTGCCCCCTTTAATTTCGGGCCTAAAGCTGCCCCCTTTTTAAAAGAATTGGGGCCTTTTGCTGACCCTCAAATCTTTAGTGGGCCTGACGTTGCCCCTTTAAACGTGGGCCTATTCTTCTGGGCCCCTTCTACTCTCTCTGGGGCCTCCTCTCTGTTGCTGGGCCCCCTTTAACTCTTTGGGCTGGACAGTGCCCCCTTTAATTCTTTTGGGCCAGTTACCCAAGGCTCACTCCGCTTTTAATTTTTCTGGGCCTTGCTGTCCTTTTAAATAATCTATTGGCCTGACCTAGGCCTAGCTGCCAGTCACCCAAGGCTTTACCCACCTTAAAATCTGACCATCTTATTAATATTTATAAAATTTTCCTCTGGGCCTATAGGCAGGCCCCTCCCCGTGGGCGTTGCCGCACCCTGAATAAGTAAATTAAAGAAAGGGCCTCCCGCTCGATTCCCCAGTAGCGCTTCCAGCGCTAAAGCAATTACAATTTTATTTTGAAGTAATTCTGGTGGTCAGCACTCTTCTCTGTGCTGCCACCGATTCACCACCCTGGCCTGTGGTGTAGCTGATGCTGGGAGGAGGTGGGAGGTTCTCTGGCAGAGGGAGGAAACTGTCACAGGAGGCAGCAGGCAGTGCGGCAGATGGCAGGGGGCCTTGTGGGTCTTTGCAATGCCCGATGGCTCTCTCTACAGATGTGGCTCTTTCGCCACCGATGTAAGACTGAACATTTTACAATTTAAAAAAAAAAAAAAACAGTTAACGGGGTTGAACTGGGCCCACACCGCAGCAGGGAACCAACCTCTCTTTTCCGTGGCACCAGACCACCAGACTCTACCACAGGACCTGGGGCACACAACAGGAGTAGCAGTCTCCGGGGGTCTTCACTGGCTGGAGGAGGGGGAACACCGCGGTGTCAACAGGACTGGCTACACAACCACAGGTAAGGTGCAATTCCCTGTTGCACTCTTGTGGCCCTCTCAACTCCACAGCCCAGCTTGATCTAATGAGAAATGGCAGTTTCTCTCTTGAAAAGACCCTCAGGGTTCTGGTTTTAGAACCCTGAGCCCGTACCCAAAACAGTGACTCAAGATTTGAAAACTGGCACCACGCACCGGCCAGGGACACCAATCCCAGTGCATGGGTGCCCGTTCTCATGCTGCCTGCTCCAGAAAAGGGGGGGGGATGTAGAATGGAGCTGAGCAGGCAGCAATGGGAAAAAAAAAAAAAACTTTTCTTTTTTTTCTTGGCCCTGCCTTGCCATAGCGAGGGGGTGGGAGGAACACACACACAAGAGCCCCTATACCTGCCCCCTTTTAGCCCACACTGACAACAGGGCACCCCAGGACACATTATTTAATTAAATAAGCTCCTATTTCTGTAGTGCCCCCATACGTTGGGGCATTACAACTGTAAAGCAACATGTTTTTACAGGGTAATTCTGTTTCCATCAAGCAAAAAGAAGATAAAATGCCTGATTATACAGTAGCCAAGACAAAGGGATTACTTCATAAGCTGACGTTAGGGTAAGTGTTGCCTGAGAGGGTTTACAGAGCCTTGATGGCCACAAAGGTAAACAGATCACCAGGACCTGATGGGCTGCAGCCTAGGGTACTAGTGGAGCTCAAGGAGCAGCTGACATTGCCCCAGTGGGGTTATTCAGTGCCATGATGACTTCAGGAATAGTCATAAGGGACTGGAGACAGGGGCAGGTAGATCTTCATAAAGGATGGCGAGGGGAGACCCAGGAAACTACAGACCAGTGAGCCTAACCTCTATTGTAGGAAACATACTTGAAACTGTCCTGAAAGATATTTTAGTGGAGTTCCTAGAGAAAAGCGGGCTACTGGACACTAAGCAACAAGGTTTTGTTAGAGATGTAGCCAGATGAACCTTACGAGATTCTTTGATGTGGTGACACAAGCAGCAGACAAAGGTTAGCCTGTAGATGTCCTTTACAGTACCTATTCAGTAAAGCCGTTTGACTTTGTTCTATAGAGAACATGAGTTAAATGTGAGATCTAGGTCTAGGAGAGACATTATATGGTAAATTGAGAACTGGCTGAGCGGTAGGCCCCAAAGAATGGTAGTAAATACCAGTCTGAGATGAAGGGTGTTACCAGTGGAGTGCTGCAGGAGTCAGTATTGGGACCAGTATTTCTCAATATGTTTGCATGTCACATAGGAGAATGAATTAAAGGTAAAATAAGCCTATTTATACAAGAGGAATGAGGTAGTATTGCAATCAATATATCTGTGTATTTTCACTGCAGTGGAATAAATCTGTGATGACGTAGGTACAGTGACTTTTCCCCTTACATTTATACCCACTGTGTCTACATCATCACCAGATATTCTCACTCTCAGAATCTAAGCAAGAGAACCTTACTATGCTTAGCTGGCTGGTACTACTTCTACACAGAACTTCATTATTAAATGAAACACGCCTGTTCCAACTGCTGAAATTTCCATGTAGCACTCCTTCAGCTCGTGGTTCTTCACTCTGCGACTTCTCAGCCCGAACTCCAGATCGAGTCAGAGAACTGCTAAAAAAAAAACCAACATAAAATCATATCTTCTGCTGTCAAACGAATGATGGATAAAACATCAGAATGGATGACTAACCCAACACAACCCAAAATTAATAAACTATCTCTAAAACGCCATTGACATCCAATAAATTTGGCAGAGAAAATCTACCTAAGCTGCAGTCAATCTGAGAGTGACTTAGAGCCACTGGAAGACCCTGACACATCCCAAAAAAAATTAAAGGTACCTGAAATTAAAGAAAGTCAAACACATACCAACAAAATAAATAATGGAGACATACACTAAAAACATGGAAGTGCTAACGTGTCCCAGATATAAACCCCGCCCCACAAACACCATAGAACCTAACTACATGCACACACCATGTGTAACAGGAATAGCCAATCAAATCACACCAAATAAACCCATTCTTAAAATGGACCAATCACACTCTACAAACACCATTCACACAAACTGCACCATTCACAAAGATGAACACATATAACTAGTAAAGAAACCGAAGCACATCAAAGCAAATACACCACAGAAAAAGTAACACCACATAAAATAACATATTCCCAAACAAATAAAACAATATATAAATAAAACACCAAAGCCCTATTGTATAAATTGCACACATAATGTGCAGATCGTGGGATATGGAAAATATTCTCACCAATATTCTGTCCTTCGGCACTCGTGAGTATCCAGAGCTCACTCTGCAGGAGTGAGAATATTTTCCATATCACTCCTGGACATCATGCATCCCCTGTTTAAGAATGATATTAAATTGGCAGGGATAGTTGATAGTGGTTAAGGTGTCAAGGATCTTAAAAAAAGATCTTCAGAGATTTGAAAGATGTGCACGAGTCTGGCAGCTCAAGTGTAAAACAAAAAAATGTAAGGTCATGCATACTGATAAAAAAAAAAAAATGGACAGGATATTGGTTATGGGGAGTTAAACTAAAAGGAGCATCAGAGGAAAGAGTTTTGGGAGTAATCATTGAAGACAACATAAAGATTCAGACAGAATGTGCCTAGGCATATGGAAACGTGACGAGAATGCTATGCTATATAGTAATGAATTTCTCAAGCTGAACATGTACTTACTTGAGAACAAGAGTGAGAGGGGGGGACATGATTTAAAACTTTTTGTTTTTTAAAGGAATCAATAGAGCTGACAGCCAGCATCAGTTCATGTGCAGTAGTAGGGCAAATGTAGTCCCTCTCCACAAAATTGGGAACAGGGAGGAGGTTGGCAACTACAGGCCAGTCATCCTGATTTTGGTGGTGGGGAAATTAATGGAGTCACTGCTAAAGGAAAGGATTGTGATATTTCTTGAATCCAGCATAGCACCATATCTGAGGCAGCATGGATTTACAGTGAGAAGGTCTTGTCAAACAAATCTGATAGATTTCTTTGACTGGGTGACCAGGGAGGTAGATGAGGAAGGAGTGGTGGATGTGGCCTTCTTAGATTTTAGCAAGTCCTTTGACACCATCCCACATAGGAGGTTCATAAATAAGTTGGGCAGCCTGGGAGTGGGTCCCAAGGTGGTAAACTGGGTAAGAACCTGGTTGAGTGACAGGACACATAGGGTGGTGGTAAATGGTGTTCAATCCAAGGTGGGAAGAGACCAGTGGGGTGCCACAGGATCCATGTTAGCTAGTCATCTTAATGTCTTCTATGCTTTGGTACTGCAGAGGGACTGAGGGGAAGTATGCCTCTTTGAAGACTACATAAAGATGTGCAACAGGGTCGACACTCCCAAGGTGGGGGGTGAAAATGAGAAAGGAACTAAACATGCTTGAGGAGTGTTTGAGTGTGTGGCAACTAAGATTCAATGCAAAGAAGTACAAAATCATACATTTGGGGCTCAGAAATCCAAGGGAGGAGTACAAGATGAGAGGAGAGATACTGGTGGCTGCCAGCCAAGAAAGGGACCTGGGGGTAATCATATCTGATGACCTAAAGGTAACCAGTCAATGTGAGAAGGCTGTGGGGAGAGCCAGTAGGAAGCTAGGGTGCATAAGGAGAGGTCTCACAAGCAGAAAAAAGGAGGGTGTAGTTCTGGAGGCCACATCTCCATAAGGACATGATAGAGGCAGTCCAGAGAAGGGAAAGAAAAATGGTGCAAGGACCGCAACAAAAGTCATATGAATAAAGACCAGAGGACCTCAGTACGTATTCCCTGGAGAAGAGGAGAGGGGGGATACAATAGAGACACTCAAGTACCTCAGGGGTATGAACAAGGTACAGGAGGGCAGCATCTTTCAGAAAAGAGGGTGTACAAGAACAAGGGGGCATGATAAGATGCTAGAGGGGGGTAGTCTCAGGGACAATGAGAGGGAGTACTTTTTTGCAGAAAGAGTAGTGGATGCCTGGAGCAGCTTCCTTGCTGAAGGTAGTGGAGGCAAAAACGGTAGGGGATTTCAAGAATGCACTGGATAGACATAGGAGTACTCTTGCAACAGGGAAGAGAGAGGGTAAGCCGCAGATCAGCTGTGGTCTGTGGTATTGTATTAGATAGGGAAAAGGGCCAGACACTAGGTGGGCCACATGATCCTTATCTACGGTCACTTTCTGTGTTTCCATGTATCTCCACTAGAGCAAATGAATATAAACCCATGAAAGGACATTTCAGGAAGGATGTGAGGAAGCATTTATCCACAGAGAGGATGGCTGGAGATGGAACAGCTTGCCTTGGGCAGGTGACAGGGCTCAAGACTAGGTAGTGTTATTTTAAAAAAGGGTGCAACAAATATGAGATTGATCAAAGCGAAACATGATCATGAAGGTTGGGGTTCAGCACTACCAGCAGGGGTGTTGTGGCACACTCACAGTGACAGGCTCATGATGCGAGATTGTTCGCAACAGAGAAGACTGGAGGGAATTCAGTCTTTTTCAGCCTGATACAGTTCTGTGATTCATTGTAACATTAGTCTGGTGGGCTGCCACTTTGGTATTTTTTTTGTTTATGAAAAAGGAAACCAATACAAAACAGCCAGCAGATTCTATGGAAGGTAAGCATTCATAAAATGTGTTTTCTTAAAGGAAATTTCCGATGCAAGACAGTCACACATAGTGGTGGCTGCCCTCACTAGCCGTCATTCTAGTCTGATTTTACCGATTAAAAAGTATGCAGTGCCTTAATTATATGCCTTGTAATTTTTACTTTCACAGTGAAGCCCTCTGCCGTGTGCGTCCCGGTTCGGCCACCACATCCCCGCACTCAAGCATGTAATGACGTGTGGCCTGGGAGAGTGCGGGGGCACGCTCCATTGAAATGAACAGGGCTTGATTTCCCATTCGTTTTTAAACTACAAAATGGTCATTTGGCGATTAATGAAGGACACGGCTCGACTAACGTGGGCCATGTTAGTCAAGCGGTGTCCTTCATTAATCGCCAAGTGACCATTTTGTAGTTTAAAAATGAATGGGAAATCTAGCCACATTCATTTCAATCGGGCATGCCCCCACACTCTCCCTGGCCACATGTCATTACGTGCTTGAGCGTGGAGGCATGGCGGACGAACCGAGACACTCACATGGCAGAGGGCTTCACTATGAAAATAAAACTACGAGCAGAAGATGTTCTGGACAGATCCACACCTCGTGCATCTACTGCCTAGGCCATGAACACGATCCCCATGCTTTGTGGCCTTTGTTGCACTTTGCATCCGAGTACTTTGGAGGACTGGCATGCTCAAATTCTCCTCAGGCACCCAGATGAACAGGACCCTCCTGTTCACTCCAGTGATGCCCGCCAGGTGGTCTCCACGGCTGCAGGGTCCACAGAGCAACTTGTGGCCTTCGAAGAGGTGGTGGCTCAGATCACAGAACATACCTCTTCAGCTTTGGCTTTTGTGCCACTTGCCTTTGGCACCACCTTTACAGGGCATTTCGGGATTTGTGCCACTCTTGGGCAGGGTCCCTCTATGGGAGGAGTTCTCACACTTTGTCATAGTGAACCTCCTCCAAGCCTTGGAAAAGATCTTGAGCCTCCCCCTAATACAGAAATAATTTGGGGCCTTCCCATAATTAGAACAACTATCATACTTTGCACTTTACCGGAAGAATACAATGAAGTGCATTTGAGTAGATGAGTTTGTTCTCATTTTATTGATGCTATTATTCTCCCTCTCTATAACCCCCCTCTCCAGGTCAGCCTACTCACTCCACACTTCTGAGTTTTGGTCCTATTTACCCCTCGTTGCAATATCTCAATGAGTCAGACTGTTTTCTTTGTCAGTTTTACCCTGCTCTTAATCACCTTCACAGGGACCATTTTGCTCCCTCCTGGCCTTGCTCCAAGTATCCCTCTGCTTAGCCTATGTATTTGTGCTTTTCTGTAGCCAATATAATGGGTCAATTGTTATCTTATTCCTATTCATTCGTATTATTTTGCATTTTGTTTTGCACAGTTCCCAAGAATTGTATTTCCTCCATTCAGCTTTCCCCCATGTCATACCAGGAAACAAGTATTGACTGTGTTTTCCTCGTAATCATTTTGTACATAAATTTGCATGCCATTATTTGCTTTCAGTTTGCTGCATCCTTTCACACAAAGCATCCAAAACTTGACATTTAAATATAGTACATTTTAAGGCTTGCTTGAGCCTTCCCTGGAACAGGGTTGGGGCCTCCACTGGGAGGCTGGCCTCACCATTTGAGAAACCCTGCTCTAAGGGCACAAAATCCCCTAAATCTTTTAAAAAGGAGACAAAGAAATGGTCTTGTCGATGATTGTGGGATTGCAAGTGCTCTTGAACCTCAGATTCCTGCGCTTCCTTGGAAGTTTCGATTATGGTCGATACTTCAGTCCAGGCCACTGGCTCCACGGTCTCCCTGTTGGGCCCATCAACCAAGACGTGCATCGAAAAAGCCAGTCATGATTTTTCTCAAGCTGGTCAAGGCGTTGTTGCAGGACGAGGGGGATACTTCCCTCTCTAGGACTCTGGCCCTGTCACCTCTCAGGGAGGGTCAGACCAGCTTTCTGATCTGATCCCAAACCCTCGGGATCCTGTTCCCACAGAGGAGTCTCATCTTTCACCGGCTCCCTCTCGTTCTTGATGTTGGGTTCCCCACAGGTTAAGATCCCAACGCCCGCAGTTGAGCAGCACCTGCCGGCATCAATGCTCTCGGCACTTGGGCAAGTGGCACTGCTGCTGTTCTTCCTCTTCTGCCTGCTCAGGTGAGGAGATGCTCTGATGCAAGATGTGCTGGCGCTATGAAGAGCTAATGTGGCAGCAGCTCATGTTCTCTGGGGTTGTCGATTCTGGCCCCCGCCCTGGCTCTTCCATGGGTGCCACCACCAAGGCCCCAGCATGCTTTGACTTGGCCTGTTCCGGCCTCCCCTCTCATCGAAGGAAGGTCATGTCAAACTAATTTCATAGATTTCTTTGACTGGGTAACTATAGTGGTGGACCGGGGAAGGGGGGCAATTGATGTCGCCTACCTTGAATTCAGCAAAGTTTTCACTACTGTTCCACATAGAAAGATTGATTAATAAGCTGGATAGGCTCAGGGTGGATCAGAAGTTGGTCAACTGGGTGGCAAACTGGTTGACGGGCAGAAAACAGAGAGTGGTGGTAAACGGTATACAGTCAGAAGAGATGCAAGTCACAAGTGGGGTGCCTCAGGAATCAGTCCTGGGACCAGTACTCCTCAATATCTTCATCAGTGACATTGCAGATTGACTGGAGGGTAAGGTTAGTCTGTTTGCAGATGACACCAAGATCTGCAACAGAGTAGATGATCCAGATGGGGTGGGCAGAATGAGAAGAGATCTGGATAAACTAGCAAAATGGCTGGAAGAGTGGCAACTAGGGTTTAACGCAAAAAAGTGCAAGATCATGCTCATAGGGAAGAGAAACCCTGAAGCCACCTATAGGCTGGGAGGGGAATTGATGGCAGTCACAAGGGAAGAAAGAGACTTGGACATCATCATCGTCACTGATGACCTGAAATTATCCAAGCGGACCACTAAAGCAGTAGGTAAGGCTAGGGGGATGTTGGGATGTATTAGTAGGGGTATCACAAGTCAGAAGAGGGAGGTAATAATCCCTCTTTACAAGATACTGGTTAGGCCCCATCTAGAGTACTGCGTGCAGTACTGAAGGCCACACCTTCACAAGGACATTAACCAAATTGAGGCAGTCCAGAGAAGGGCAACCAAAATGGTGCAGGGACTGCATCAGAAGACGTATGAGGACAGATTAACGGAGCTCAATATGTATACCCTAGAGCAAAGGAGGGAGAGAGGTGATATGATTGAAACATTCAAACACCTTTAGGGCATTAACAAGGTGATAGAGTCTAACATGTTTTAATATAAGAAAACTAGCAGGACAAGAGGACACAGCATGAGATTAGAGGGAGGCTGATTAAGGGGTAATGTGAGGACGTTCTTTTTCACAGAAAGGGTGGTGGATGCATGGAACGGCCTACCTCAGGAAGTGGTGGCTATGAATACAGTGCAGGGCTTTAAACAGGCATGGGATAGGCATAAGGGAGCAATACAAATGAGTATGAATAGATAGGCCATTGACAGAGCAAAGGCCGATGGCACATTCATAAGGTAGAAAAAGAAATGGGCAGACTGGATGGGTCTTGCGGTCCTTATCTGCCATCAACTTCTATGTTTCTATGTTTCATCAGGGTAGAGACACCTCCTGAGCAGCCAAAGGATGGTCCCCCCCTAAGGATGCCCATACTCCTGGGCTTCCTTGCTGGCTGTTGGTCACTGTTACTCTCGATAGACCCTGCAGGGTCAGTGGGGATCTGGGAGGTCGACTGCTTTTCTGCAAATCTTCTGAATCTTCATCGGGGTTATCTCAGTTATCAGGTCATACAGTAGAACTTCACCGTCGGTTAAAGGGAATCCACACACAAGATTTTCATCAGTACAAATGGGTCTGCCCACGCCATTGATGTCCATCGATGTCACCAACCCTATAAAGGTGTGAGCGGCTCCGCTCCCTCTTCAGTTCTTTCCCGCCATTGACTTTGCTTGCATGGGTTTCGGCGAAAGCTGTAATGCAGTCTTTGCACCATTTTCGCCTCCATTTTTTCTTCTTCAGTATTTTTTTATGAATCTCTCTTGTTAGAGTGTCTTCTAACTTTTTTATGTCGCGAGTTCATCCTTCGACCTCTCATTTCCATCCCTGCCACTGCTGAAAGAAGATTGCCTCCACAGATGAACACTCTCTCTGTGTCTGCTGTCTTGGGCCTGAACACAAAGTTTCTGACTGTGAGCACTGCCAGAGTTTTAACCAAACAACCCTCAGGTGATGCAGAAAGGCTCTAAAAAAATTTCCTGATGTATCAACAGGTAGCCAGTTCCGGGTAGGGTTCTTCAGTGGTCCTGGCCTCTGTCACCTACCAGATCATCTGGCTCCAAGGTCTGAGACAGATCCTTCGGGAAAGGTCATAAAAGATACTCTGATCGCATCCACTCCCCCAGCATCCCTTTCCTTCCCCAATGGCCTCCTCTTCAGGGGGATCCTTGTTGGCTGTGCTGATGCCGAAAACTGCTGTCCAGGTCTCTGTGCCCACCAGACCCATACCGACAGCCACTCCACCTGATTCTCGGGGTGGCCGGCTGTCGACCTCCGGGTCCTTGCCCCCTCCTTCATTGTTGACAGGCTTGTTGTCGATGACTCTCCCATCGAGGCCTGCCCCTTCTCCCTCTAGGGCTTCAGGCTGTTCAGGTTCTCAGGATTCGGCAGGTGGGGCATCGACACCCATGCCATTGACCCCCCCCCAATCAATGAACACCATCGACTTGAATGAAGTCCTGCTCAAATTCACTAACATGATAGTACAGCAGCTGGGCACATTGAGGCCCCCCTTGTCGACAACAGCTTCATCATCGATGCCTACTCACTGGCCATGGTAAGCTCTCTATGGGTAGTTGTCTGCGCATCTGATGCCAGAGCCAGACTTGGAAGAGGTCGACATCGAGCAGGAATATCACCCGGACCCCATCTTCTGCTCATAGGGACTGCATGCTCAGGTATTGCACTGCAATGGGGTCTCGAGGTGCCATGCGCCACCCCAATTTGGGAGTGGAGCTCCTTAACTCCCACAACTGGGCATTGTTGCCCTTGTCATGATGTGCCCCTGGTGTTCTCTTTGGCATGCCTTCTGTTGCAGATAGTTGCACCTCTGTCTCACCAGGTGGGCTATGCTAGGTATATCTGGACACTGCTGGGCCAGCTCCTTGTGGCGATAGCTGATTGTGAGGAAACCTGGCAAGCCATTTGCCTTACTGTGAAGGGCCTGGATCTAGAAAGACTCCTTTCAAGGCCAGTGTATGATGCCAACGAGGTGGCTTCTAGTTTGGTTGGAACTTCGGTCTGCATCAGACAAACTGCATAGCTTCGCCTATCGAGGTTGTCACCCTTGGCCTGGCATAGGGTGCTGTTCTTACCCTTCCGGGGGGGGGGGCGCTTTTTCTCTTGCCAGGCACAGCGTGAACTGCAGGGTCGCCTTCCATCTCCCAGGTCTTGGGAAGTCCGCTGGCCTTGTCAGAGCCGTAACCAGGACCGTCTCCTCCTGTGATCTTCCCCCACATGGGGCTGGGGGAATCTTTTTCCCTCAGTTTGCCATCTTGGCACTCAGACCCATGAGTAAATGGTGAAGATTAATTTGGATAAGATATGAAAATTACGTACTTACCATAATTATTGATTTTCCCAAATACCTTCAACATTCATTATGCCCACCCTTCCTCTCTATAACTAGGCATTGGGCAGCATTGTCCCTCCTTCTTCTCTTCTCCCTCTTCTTGAATCGGGCAGCATCAAGGGGGATAACTCTTCTAGGGACAAAAACCCTGCTCATTTACACCATCTGGCATTCAGCTGGCCTCTTCTTCCAGAAGAGGCTTTTTTCCCCTTCTATTAGAGGGTGAGAGACTCCCCTCTGGGAGTCTTCCTCTTGTCTCTCCTTGATCTGCTGTCTTCAGAGGACTGTCTCCTCTCTTAGCAGGTCCCCACTCTTCGGTGGGTTCCTTTCTGCATGATTATTTTAAAAATGAGGGACAAGAATGGTTCATGGTTTTTGCTTCTCAAGCCATGTCAACCACTCTGGTTCTCCTGCCGGAGAACCTTCAGAGTCTATAATAGACAGCAGGAACATTACAGTTTTCGTTTGTACCCCATCTAAGGGCTGCCTTGAGGCTTGAACCCCTTATTCCTCCTGCACTTCTACTTCTCCCTTCCTCCTTTTAGTTATGTAGGAGAGCTCTCAGTTGTGCGGGCTGAGGTGTGTTCGTACCTGTGCCACTTCTCTGGATTAAGCTGGGTCAAATCCCCTACATCTGGGGACAAGCATAAAAATACCCTGATACACTCGCAGAGATGAAGGGGGTTCCAGGGACACAGCCCACATTCCACTGTTGGTCCTGCACTCTGAGGACTCCACGGCCGACCCCTCACCAAGGTAAGACCTCTCTAATCCCAGAAAGGCCATCACGGGAGGACGGGCCCCCCCCCCGGGGGTGATCTGGGGGACTAGGTCTGCCTGGGTGGTCAGGGGAGTCCCTCTGTGCATGCAGGGTTCAGACTGGGAGTAGAGACGGTCGTCACGTGAACACCCTGGAAGGATGCCCGGATGTGGTAGTGATATAGAATTCGGGGGGAAAAAAAATGCTGGGTCAAATCCTTCTCCTTCCTTCTCCAGAATTCTGTCTATTGAGGGCTGGATGGGCTTGATAGCCTTCTTGTCTCCCACGCTGGGAGCCTTAAAACAAAAAAAAAAAATTAAGGAAAGGAGTAATGGTGTATGGAGAAGGAGCGAGACCTTCAGGAGGAGTGCTGGGACCAGTCCTATTCAACATCTTCATCAGTGACATTGCGAAGGACCTAGAAGGCAGAATTTCACTGTTCGCTGATGACACAAAGCTCTGTAACAGAGTAGACACACCAGAGGGTGTAGACTGAATGAGAAGCGACCTGCAGAAACTTGAAGAATGGTCAGGGGTTTGGCAGTTGAAATTAATGCAAAGAAGTGCAAGATAATGCATATGGGGCACAAAAACCCTGGCACAATATATCAGTTGGGGGGTGAGGATATAGCATGCACCAAGCAGGAAAGGATCTTGGGGGTTGTCATCTCTGATGACCTCAAGGTAGGGAAACAGTGCACAAGGCAGCAGGTAAAGCAAATAGGATGCTGGGATGTATAGGCAGTGGACATCACCAGCAGGAAAAGGGAGGTCATAATTCCGCTATACAAGACACTAGTGAGGCCCCACCTGGAGTACAGTGTACAGTTCTGGAGACCATACCTACATGAGGACATAGACAGGGTAGAGAAGGTTCAGAGGAGGGCAACAAAGATGGTGCATGGATTGCATCACAAGTCCTATGAAGACAGGTTAAAGGAACTGAACATGTACTCCCTGGAGGAGAGGAGGGAGAGAGGGGATATGATAGAGACATATAAGTATCTTACAGGGAGGAACAGGGTGCAGGAAAACACTATTTTTAAGCGAAAACGATGTTCCAGGACTAGAGGGCATGGGATGAAGTTGAGGAGGACGTATTCAGAGGAAACATGAGAAAGAATTTCTTCACAGAACGGTGGTGGACAAGTGGAACACCCTGCCAGAGGAAGTGGTGGGGGCTGAAACAATCACGGGATTTAAGAATGCATGGGATAGACATAAAGGAATTCTGGAGGTCAGGGGTAAGGGGCAACAGACTTCTAAGAAAACAAACTGAACTTACAAGCTCAAATGGGCAGACTGGGTGGGCCATAGGCCCTTATCTGCCGACACTGTGTATGTATCTATGTATCTATGTAGGAGGAGGAGGAGGACTTGTTTCTCTCTTCCTTTTGTTTCTCATGCCTCTTGGAGCAGCCCAGCATGCTGGCCATCCCTGCCTTACTTAGTCTTTCTCTCTTGACTGTACCCATTCAGTCACCTTTATCTTATTTTCTTCCCACCCCCTCTATCCTTCAGGTACTCTTGCCCTCTTTCTTTCTATCCCTATCTTTCTCTCCTGGTGGATAGAACTGAGGGCTAGGAGGAGTCGGCATCAGTTACTGGTCACCCCAAGAGCACCACGTAGAACACTGGCCTTGTGGGCAGCGCCGTCCCGATGGCTTCTCCATCTCTGCAAACTTGAAAGAGACAGCGCTCTTTACATTCCTTAGCATGGTCCAGACCTCCGGCTAAACCCATCAGTAATGAATGGTGAAGATATTTGGGAAGATCAGTAATTATGGTAAATATGTAATATTCAGTCTTACTTCGAGAGGGTTCCTGCAGTAGGTCGTAACCAATAGGATTGTGCCGCCTGTCGTCAGGACCACACGGCAGACTTTTGCTAGCAATGTCTGGCAGGGGACTGCCCACTTGACATCACATGGCCGACGTCAGTGTGGCCCTATATAGTGGGTGGTCCCTGCACCTGCCTTCCAGTTTTTTGCTGCCAACCTGTCCAAGGACCTTGCGGTAAACATTGCACCAGTCGATTGCCATTTTGACTAAGTATAACCTTTATTTTTCTTTCAAAAATAGTTTGTTTTCTTCAGTTTTATGTCTTCTCCACCCAAGACTCCAAAGACCAAGAAGAAGTGTGAGAAGTGCTGCACGCAGATCCCTCACAAGGATGGCCATAAGCTCTGCCTCATCTGCCTAGGCCCAGGACATGATACTGAGGCCTGTCCAGATTGCAAATGCAGGCAACAGACCTGGAAGCCCATCTTCTTAAGTCCAGGATGACCACCCTACAGCAGGAGATGCAGAAGCTGAGGGAATTCACTTCTTCACCCTCTTCTGAGCACAAAAGGGAAGATAAAGAGAAGCACTGGGAGCGGGAGCACCTGGAGGACCAGGAGTGGGTCTCCTCCAGCAAGGCCGCAGGACCCAAGACCGTGGTCTCCCCAACAGACGAGGCCGCTCCTCTGCTGTCTTCCTTGGTGACAGTCCAGACCTCTTCCACTGGTTCTCCTGGTACCTCTTCTACCTTCAAGCCCATCAAAATGGCCTCCAAACTTGGATCCTCGACAGATAAGTCTCCCGCCGGGGCCTTTGGTGGTCACATGGTCTCCACCGGTAAGCCGGACTCCAGTTCTTTCAGAGCCTACCCGGTCAACGGTAAGATGGATTCCCACCCAGAGGGAACCCGCACAACACTAGCCAATAATCCAGTCGGGGGCTTGCCCTCTGATTGCACGGTGCTTTTTCTTCCTCTAACGATTGATAAGTCTGCCGCTGGGGACTCTGGTGACCATCCGGTCAAAGATTGCCCATTGGGGGCTGACACCGGATCACCCGACACCTGGCCGAGCTCGCTGACCTCCCCTGGCCAGCCCCCCTGATAGGTTACTCCTGAGCAGGAGTCTTCCCAGCCACCTTCACTGGTGGAACCTCCTATTCCTGGCCGTCAATCCGGGACAGAGGGGGTAGTGAGTCCCCTGGATGTGGTTCTTCCCTCCCCTGCTCCAGTGCAGGTACCCCCTGAGACTCCTGTGGATGCTTTCCCCAGGAATCTGACACCAGAGTCGGTCCTTATGCTGACTCCCAGGGACCTTCCTCCCCCATTGGGCCCTACTTGCGCCCCGACACTGGGGGTCCCTCCACCAGGCACCATGCCTCCAACACCTGGTGCCCCGTCGGACCTTTTCAGTAGCCTCCTGTCGGAGCCTCTATCAGGACCCTTATGGCCACTCCTGACACCAGCCAACCCGACGCCAGATGTCCTGACACCAGCTTATCTGGCGCTGGATGATTTTCCAGGTCCTTCCTCCCCTCCTCCCCTTTCGAGGCCTCAAGGACCTCCTCTGGACCAGCATGGCATCCTCCAAGGTTCCCCTTTGGGCAACCCACAATACCTGGGGTTTCCGACACCAGGCTACCCAACATCAGGCCCAATGTTGGCACCTTTCGTCCACGGTTATTTCCCTTGGTATCAGGCACCAAACTTTGTTCCGCCCCTGTTTCAGGTGCCAGGGTACCCTCCCCCACAGTATTTGGAGATAGGTCTCCCTTACTATCAGCCTCCTCCTCCTCAGCCTCAACCTCAGCAGGACCTCCAGGCCATGTTTCAGACCTGGTGGCAGGAGGCCAGATCCCATTTCGTATCAGACTTGGACAAGACTGACGGCCCCGGTGGCTACACCCACCCCCGGCTCCTTGTCACCCATGGGTTCTCATAGGTCAAGCCATTCTGCCACAGTGCACATTTCAGGTGGGACTGCTTAGGAGGTCATATTAACCAAAGCCAGGACCTCTGTCGGAGGAGAGTCCTCAGAATCTGAGGAGGACTCTTTTGCCTCATCTTCCAGAG
The DNA here is from genome assembly GCA_016271365.2 of Neoceratodus forsteri. Taxonomy (NCBI): domain Eukaryota; kingdom Metazoa; phylum Chordata; order Ceratodontiformes; family Ceratodontidae; genus Neoceratodus; species Neoceratodus forsteri. The sequence continues at coordinate 755,263,107 of CM057449.1, read as the reverse complement.
GTCTATCTGGAACCACGGGGGCTAAGGGTCAGAAGTCACTGAAATCGCCTCCCGAGGACCCCTGCTTCATTGAACTCCTCCATATCCTCCAGCAGGCCAGTGGATGGAGTGCAGAGGAGCAAGACCTTAAACACCAGCACCTTGCAGAGCACCTAGATCTAGCAGAGGCATCACCCATTCTGATAGCCGGAGCTCACGATCGCACTTCCAAACCCAGACATACGAGTACCCCTCCTCCTCCTGAAAAGGAGTTGAGGCAGTTAGATCAGTTTGGGTGCAAAGTCTATGCCTCTTCTACATGTGCTTTACATTCCTTGAACTACATAGCACACATGGTGTCCTATCAAAAGGCCACTATGGCTCAACTTGAGGCTAGGCTTGAGACAGTGGAGGACTTTGACCTTAAGGTGGAACTCACCAAGGCCCTGCATTTGTCAAAGATCTCATGTAGACATCCACTGAGAGCCACTTACGATTCTGTAGATGCAGTAGCTCGCTCCTCTGCCATGGCAGTCTGCCTTAGGCATCACACCTGGCTGTGTATTTCTAGGCTTTCCCAAGACATGCAGGTAGCCATACACGATGCCCCCTTTCAAGGCTCCATCCTCTTCGGGGGAGACACTAAGGATATAATAATGGGTCTCCAGGACAGTGGGCAGGCCCTGAGGTCTGTCAGGTCCATGTATGGGGGGGGCTTCAAGTCTAAACAACCCTCTTGGCACCAGCAGAAGCAACAGAGCAAGCAACCCTTTGCTAGGCACCAGACCAAAAGGAGAGTATCAGGGGCCACCATCACCTCTTCCCCCTGCCTCCAAGACCCAGCGAGTCGCGGGAGAAACCCTTCCCTCCCACTCCTCTGCCTCCTGACTCCTACAGCCCTCTCCCACCTCCCAGCAGTGTGGAACCAGTGTGAGGAAGATTTGCCCTTCACATCAAAGAGTGGCAGGGCATCACATCGGATTCTTGGGTCATACAGCTCATAGCAAGAGGGCACACCATCGAGTTTCTGGAAAGGCCTCGAGACTCTCCTCCAGGCCAATCTCATTATCTCTCAAACCCATGTGTCTCTGGTAAGGGACGAGATCCTGGCTGTACTTCAAAATTGGGCTATAGAGCCCAGTACCTTGGGCACAGAGAGGAAAAGGGTACTACTCCAATTTTTTCCTCATCCCCAAAAAGACGGGCTACCTCAGGCCCATCTTGGACCTCAGCCAGCTGAATATGTAGAATACAAAAGGTTCTGCATGCTGACTATCCAGGGACTCCTGCTCTTGCTCCTGACAGACCACTAGCTCTGTGCACTGGACATGCAGGATGCTTACCTGCACATTCCAGTCTTCCCCGGCCACCGCCAGTTCCTGCTGTTTCTCTTCCAAGGGGAGCACTTCCAATTCAAAGCCCTCCCCTTTGGCATCTCCTCGGCATCCAGGGTTTTTACCAAGTGCCTAGCGGTGGTGGCAGTGGCACTCTGCCACCAGGGAATCTACGTGTTCCCGTACATGGACAATTGGCTCATAGCAGCTCCATCCAGGAGCAGCCTGGAGGACTCTGTCCTCCACTCTGGACCTTTTTACATGACTGGGTATTACTGTCAGTTACCCCAAGTTGTCACTGGTTCCCTCCGAACACCTCCAGTTCATTGGGGCAGTACTGGACACGGTCCAGGGCAAGACCTTCCTTCCATCAGACAGGGTAGATATTCTGCAGGAACAAGCCAGACTGGTAGCCTCCCCCAAACATGCCCCAGCCAGGGTATTTTTATGCCTCCTCAGCTTGATGGCAGTGACCATTTCTACCATCCCCTAGGCCAGGCTGCACATGAGGGTCACCCAATGGGCGTTAAGGGTCCAGTGGGATCAGTGTACTGGACAACCTGGATCATCCTATCCTGGTGTCCAGTGCACTCAAGGGGGACCTCTTGTGGTGGCAGAATCCTCTCAACCTTTCTCGGGGGACAACCTTCAGGCTCCCCCTCCCTCTTGGAGCCCCACCACAGATGCAACGGGTGTTGGTTGGGGAGCCCATCTAGGAGACCACCAGACCCAAGGGACGTGGTCAAGCTGGAACCCTCTCTCCACATAAACATTCTGGAGATGAGGGTGGTCCTGTATGCCCTTCAGGTCTTTCACCCCCTACTTTGTACGGGAACACTGTTGGTACAGACTGACAACATGTGCGTGGTCTGGTACATCAGCAAGCAGGGAGGCACCCAATCATATCCCCTGTACAGGGAGGCTGTGTGGGTCTGGTACTGGGCAGTCCAGCACGGTCTAAATCTCGAGGCCGTGCATGTTCCAGATGTTCACAATGTCTTGGTGAACAACCTCAGCCACACCTCAGCCCAAACTCACAAATGGGAACTACTCCAGGAAGTGGCAGAACATCTGTTCTACTGCTGGGGGCGTCCAGAGGTAGATCTTTTCATCTCCCCATATAATGCAAAACTTCTCAAGTTTTGCTTGCTTTTCCAAGGACCTGGTGTTATCTGGCTAGATGCATTATCTCTCTGTTGGACAGGGAGATACTTGGATGCCTTCTCTCCTTTCCCCATTCTGCAGAGAGTTCTGCTGAAGCTTCTAGTAGAAGGAGCTCAAATTTTGCTGATCTCCCCCTCTGGCCCAGGCAGATCTGATATCCACTTCTGCAGCAGCAGGCTGTGGAACCCCCAGTACCTCTGCCTCTTCGACATGACCTGTTAATGCAGGATCAGGGTAGACTGGTGCATCTGGGCCTCAGGTTCCTACACCTTTATGCACAGCTCCTTTTGGACATAATCGTGTCATGCTTTGGAGTCTCTGAGAGAGTCGCCCAAGTTCTGGTGGAGGCCAGGAAGCTTTTCCAGTAGGTCGACCAATGCTATGAAATGGAAACGTTTTTTTCATTTGGGTGGCCTCAAAGGAGTGGGGCCCCTTTTCTTGCCCAGTGCCCCAGGTGATGGAGTACCTCTTGCACCTGTCTGACTCAGGACTCAGCTGGCCTTCTTTGAAAGTCCACCTGTCTGCTATCTGTGCCTATCACACATTGGTGAACGGGAAAACACTTGCTCAATTGGAGGTCTCCAAAATCTTTCTGAAAGGGATCCTCCACTTGAAATCCCCCATCCACAACCCTGCCCCCCTTGGGATTTGAATTTTATTTTGGAGAAGCTTGCATTGCCCCCTTTTGAACTGGCAGTAAGCTGTGATTTGCGCTATTTGTCCTGCAAAGTGCTCTTTTTAGTTGTGGTTACTTCTGCTCGGAGGATTTCCGAGCTTTAGGCCCTGATATGTAAGGAGCCTTATTTAATTTTTCAGAGAGACCCGGGTGGCTCTGCACACAAATCCTAAATTTCTTCCCAAGGTGGTTTCTGAGTTCTCCTTAAATCAAACTGTTGATCTGCTGGTGTACTACCCTACTCATTCAAATAGGGGTGAGGCTCTCCTGCACACATTAGATGTGTATAGGATTGTACATTACCATATTAATAGGACCAAGGATGTCTGTAAATCAAATCAGTTGTTTTTCTTTCGCTCCTAAGAATCTGGGGTCGGCGGTCTCTAAGTAGTGCTTGCTCAAATGGTTGACCAACTGCATCCATTTCTGTTACCAAAAGTACAGCAAACCTCTTCCAGGGGAGGTCAGAGGTCACTCTACTAGGGGTATTACTGGTTCTGAAGCTTTCCTCAAGAATGTTTCCACAGATGAAATTTGTGCTGCAGCAACATTTAGTTTGGTCCACACTTTCACTAAGCATTACAGTCTGGACATCGCCTCTAGGCGTAGGGCAAGTTTTGGCCTAGTCATCCTGCAGGGCCCTCTGTCCTAGACCCGCTCTGGTCTTTCTGCAGACCTTTCTTCTGCCATGCTTCAGTTTGTCTTACTGAGTTTGACTGCTTGGGATTCAGTCCTATTGGTTATGACCTACTGCAGGAACCCTCTCGAAGTAAGATAGTACAGTTACGTAAGAACTTACTGTAACAGTAGATCTTCGAGAGAGATACTTGCATTAGGTCACCTTTTTTCCCCACCCTCCTTCCCCCAATTTTCTGCATACTGTTGCAGGCTATTCTGGATTGGGCTCCAGCAATTTTATCCACTTCTCCTGTCGCACCCACTCTGGGCCTCCAGCGGGAGAAGTGAAACGGGGGGTGCGGCGACCGCCCACTATATAGGGTCACACTGACGGCCACGTGACAACGGGTGGGCGGTCCCCTGCCAGACATTGCTAGCAAACATTTGCCATGTGGTCCTGACACCAGGGGGCAAAATCCTATTGGTTATGGCCTACTGCAGGAACCTCTCTCGAAGATCTACTGTTATGGTAAGTTCTTACGTAACTGTACTTTTCTGTTCCAGGTTTTTCCTAGTGCCAAAAAAGACCAGTGATTTGAGGCCCATTCTGGACCTAAAGAACCTCAGTCTGTATGCCCAGTACAAAAAATTCCAGATGGTAACTTTGCCGGGACTTATGCCCCTCCTCAAAAAAAGGGGATTGGCTCTGTTCACTATACATGCAGGACGCTTACCTGTATGTTTTGGTCTTTTCTCCTCACAGGAAGTTTCTGTGTTTTACATTTCATGACAAGCATTATCAGTTCAAAGTGCTGCCCTTTGGCTTGTCCTCTGCCCAGCAAGTCTTTACCAAATGCTTAGCAGTGGTAGCAGCAGCTCTCAGAAGTGAGGGACTGTATGTTTTCCCTTATCTGGATGATTGGCTCCTAAAGGCCCCATCCAGGGAATAGCTTATGGTGACTCTGGAATGAAGTCTGTAGCTTTTCAACTTCCTAGGCATCACCGTGAATCTGCCCAAGTGAGTTCTGGTATTGTCCCAAAAGCTACAGTACACAAGGGTGGTTCTGGATTCAGCCCAAGGGAAGGCCTTCCTTCCCAAAAACAGACACTATGCCTTATCACCCAAGCTCAAGAAGTTGCTCAGAGCCACCACATTCCTGCCAGAGTGTACCTGAGACTGTCGGGTCTGATGGCAGCTGCCATATGTACTGTTCCACTGGCCAGGCTTCATATGCATGTTCTCCAGTGGACCCTCTGAGAACAGTGGGACCAGCGCATGGATGAGTTGGACTGTCCAGTTCTGGTCTCTTCCCCAGTCCCCAGGTTACTGCAGTGGTGGATGGACCCCTCAAATCTGCTTCAAGTCGTTACATTCCAGATGTCCTCCCCACAGCAGATCCTCACCATGGATGTCTCGGGTCTGGGCTGGGGAGCACACCTGGGTCCCTTTCAGAGCCAGGGATCTTGGTCCCAGTCAGAAACCTCCTTGCGTATCGGTGTCCTGAAGATGAGAGTGGTGCTCTACGCCATGCAGGCTTTTCAGGAACACCTTGCTCCAGGTGAGCTGCTGATGCAGTGGGACAATTTGAAAGTAGTATTCTACATCAGCAAGCAGAAGGGGACTCATTCATACCCCCTCTGCAGGGAGGCCATGAGAGTGTGGTATCGGGCACTGGATTATGGCCTGTCACTCTCGGTGGTCCACGTGCTAGGCATGTTAAACACACTGGCGGAAAGCCTCAGCTGGACTCAACCAGCATGCAAGACTGGGAGCTCCTCTCATCTGTCTCAAAAGACTTGTTTGACTGATGGGATCATCCAGAGTTGGACCTTTTGTGTCCCCACTCGACACAAAACTTCCCAATTTTTGCTTGCTAGATCCAGGGCCTAGAGTTTTCTGGTGAGACACGTTGTCCCTCTCCTGGAGCGGGAGGTTCCATTATGCCTTCCCTCCTTTTCCTCTAACTCAGAAGGTGCTTATCAAGCTGCAGATGGAGGGGACCAGCATGATTCTGGTAGCTCCATTCTGGCCTCAGCAGATATGGTTCCCCATGCTTCATCAGCTGGCAGAGGAGCCTCCTGTCCCTCTCCCCCTCTGCAGGAACCTGCTGACCCAGTATCCGAGGACCCTGATCCATCTCAGCCTCCGGTCCCTCCATCTGAATGCTTAGCTCCTGAGAACATGGCCATCACCAGGTTCGGGGTCTTGAACAGAGTGACGGACGTCCTTGTGGCTGCCCGGAAGCCTTCCACTCAAGCCACATATGCCATGAAGTGGAGCGGTTTGCCATCTGGGCTGCCAAACATAGTTTGGACTCTTTCACCTGCCCAGTGAATCGCATCCTGGACTACCTGATCTCTGTCTGACACAGGTCTCCAGTACTCCTCCCTCAAGGTGCACATTTCGCCTGTTTCTGTCTTTCATGAGTCTGTGGGTGACAGTGCAATTGCTCGGCTGGATGTCTCCCGTACCTTTCTCAGAGCCATCCTGCATCTGAAACCCACAGTCCGTTGTCCTGTCCTGGCTTGGGATTTGAATTTTGTTGGGGGGAGAAGTTGACCCTGTCTTCTTTTGAGCCAATCGCAGCTTGCGATCTGCACTTTCTCTCTTGGAAAGCATTATTTCTAGGGATGTGGATATGTTGTTCTTATCCACACTTGTTGGCATGTCCCTTTCCCCTTTAATTCTTGCTGAAAGGTCTTCAGGCTGGCTTCTTCCACCCACTGAGGTGGTATAAACCTCTGTTCTGTCCCTTGACACCAGATCTTCCTTTCCGCTGGTAGATACAGGTTGCCTCCTCTCTGCTACCGCGTGTTGTAGGCCCTGGCTCTAAAACTTTCAGATCCGCTGAAGATTACGCTCGTCCAAGCTAGCGATTGTAGACATTGCTTCTTGATTATGGAAGATAATTCTTCCCCCAGTTTTCACCAGTGCCCATGTGGACAGAAAATGTCGCGCACAGACCCACACTCTGCGTGCGTCTAATGTTTGGGTGTCGGCCATGACACCCAGGCTTGCGAGTTTTGCCTCGCGTTCCAACGGAATGTCCTCAGTGATCGTCTTGCATGCTTGAAGCTGGGCAGGCGCATGAAACTGAATCCACTGGTGAAATCCAGAGAGGCCCGGTGGGCAGTCTCCATGGCTGCGGAGTCCGCCGAGCAGTTAGAACAGATGCAGACCTTCGAGGAAGAGGTGGCATGTGCCGTAGAGCGTTCCTCTCAGCCAATTTTTGTTCCACTCAACCTGGGCTCCACATTCCCGGGCTCCTTTCGGGAGATATGCCTTTATCTCCCCACTAAGGGCGAGGTACCTTCGGGCTCACATACTTCCTGGTTCCGTAAAAAGGACAGGGAACCAAGAGATTCTTCGTCTCGTCAAAGACGTTCTTGGGATCGAGAGTGATCTTGGTCCCAGGAATCTCCAGTCTCGACCTCGGCTGTCGGCTTTTTGGTACCACCGCTGGGCCAGCCAGCCAAAGTCTCGATCGAAGATGTGGTTGAGTTAACTCTTAACTCTGTCAATTGGTTGTCAGCCGAGGAGGTCGATAGCTCTCTTAACAAGACTCCGGTCTTGTTTATCCCCGATGAGGAGACCCACCTTGCTGGCACTCCCATCGAGGAAGCAGTCCAGGATCCAGGAAAATCACCGGTTCCACTGGTGTCTCTTGAGCGACCCAGTAGGCAGTCTGATTGAGGTAGAGATCTCAGACCCCCTTGACTGACAGGCCGAGGAAGGCGCATAAGCGTGCCAAAAAGAGGCGATGTCACCACTCATCTTCATCCTCCTCGGATGAGGGGAGGCTTCGGCAGAAGCTCTGTTGATGCTAAGAAGATTTGATGTGGCAACAGCTCATTCTGTCTGGGCAGAAGCCTTCCTCTGTTTCCACCCCGGCAATTATGTGGCTTTCACCTCCCAGGCTGAAGCTGACTCCCTTGGAACTGATAAAATCGGTTCCCCTGCCCACGGAGCTGGTGAAACCTGCCCCGGCTCAGCCAAAACTAGTCTCTCCACCGATAATGGTGGAGCCACCACCAAAACAGCCCTCGGGAGGGGCTTCTACAAAGGATTCCCGAACTATCTCGGGTCTTCCCCACAGGTGATAACCCTTATGCCTTATCATCCCAGGCATGTTATTGGGGATCTTGGTGGTCGACCGATTTATCCGAATACTTTGGATTCTGATGACACCGATCTTCACTGTCACCCGCTGGATGATGAGTCGGTTGGTAGTCTGTCAACGGAGGAGGGCCCTTCATCTTTTCAAGGGATTCTCTGCCTTATCTCTGAATCCATGGGGATGCCCCTAGAACCTGTCCAGAAACAGGTGCAGTACCCTCTTACAGATATTCTTAAAAGAGGGAATACCCGTACGGAAGACTTTCTGGTGGCCAAGGCCATTGTTAGCCCAGCCTTGGAGCTCTGGCAGCATTCTGCCTCCTGCCCAGCACCATGTGCCCGGATGGCCCGCAAGTATGCGGTGCTCATCGGGTCCCTCTTGGGGTTCACGGAACATCACTTGGCTGAGGGGTTAGTGACTGCTTCTGTGTTCAGACACACAGGCAGCTCTGCTGACATGGATAGACCTCCAGACAAGAAGTCCAAAACACTGGACCACTCTGCCAGGAAGGTCTATGCAGCCTCCTGTCTAGGCCTCGATCAGACAAGCTCGGCCGTTGTCATGTCGCACTTCTCCCATGCCCTCCTGGGGTCCTTGGACAAAGTTCTCCTGCACCTTCCCACAGACCTTCAGACTACGGTCAAGCAGGTCCAGGACCAGGGCCTTGCAGTTGCCAAGCACAGCTTCAGATGGCCTTGGACCTTGGGGATTCTTGCAGCCATTCGGTGGCAGCTGCAGTTGCCTCATATCGCAGGGCTTGACTGAGGCTTTTGACCTTTACAACGGATACCCAGCACAAACTCACTGATGTTCCTTTCCTGGGTACCGATCTCTTCGGCCCAGGTGTGGATGGTCACCTTCAGAGAATTGAGCAGTCCAATGCCACCTTGGACTCAGCCACTTCTGCTCAAAGTTCTCCTGGCACCAAGAAACAGAAGAAGAAAAAGCCTTTTCGGCACCCTGCTCCTGTGGCCCAGCAGCCCCTCCTTTCACAGTGGGCAGCAACAACAGGCAAAGGCTTGGCGCCTTCGGCCCAAGTCCGGGCCTCTGGCAGGTCGCAGGCAAGGTGGTCGGGATTCAGACCCTGGACCCCCTTCCTCCAAGTCTGCTCAGTGACGGTACAGGGGTTGCCACCCCTATCTCCATCACACCAGCTCTGGGTCCTCCCATGGGAGGTCGGCTCCACCACTTTCTTTCTGCCTGGTCCACTGTTACCATGGACAGGTGGTCTTAGAAGTGGTTGGCCAAGGTCTGCCTCTGGAATTCGAGCAGTACTCTCCTTACCGAGCCCGTGCCCCACAGGAGGAGAAAGTATCAGCACACACACTTGGTCGGCTCTGAGAGATGACATACCCCAGCTCCTCCTCAAGGAGGCAGTGGTTAGAGTGGCAGATCCTCCAGTCAACTTGGTTCGTTTCCAGGTACTTCCTGGTCCCAAAGCGAACGAGAGGCTGGTGCCCCATTCTACATCTGCATGACCTGAATCAGTATCTCAGGCCACGCACCTTCAGGATGGTAACTCTGTCCCAGATCATACCATTCCTAGGACAAAACTTGTGGTTCTGCTCTCTGGATCTCCAGGATGCATTCTTTCATGTCCCAATCCATCGGTCCCACCAATGGTTTCTCCACTTCAGAGCAGAGGGAACCCTATACGAGTTCTGAGCCATGCCATTTGGTCTGTCATCGGCCCCATGGGTCGTCACCAAATGCATGGCAGTGGTGGCAGCCCATTTTGGGCATCAAGGGGTCAGAGTGTACCCTTACCTCGATGACTGGCTCTTGGCAGGTTCCACTCAGCAAGAAATGGAGAGGTCCAGGGACCTGGCCCTCCAGACCTGCTCTCAACTTGGCCTCCTGATCAATGAGGCCAAGTCGGAGCTTGTGCCATCTCAGGTGATATACTTCATTGGGGCAGAGCTCAACTCTTGCTGAGCCAGAGCATGGCTCCTGGTGGACAGAGCGGAGGTTCCCTCCTTCTTTGCCCAGCCATTTCTGGTTGGGCACTTGCGCCCTGCCCAGGACTTTCTGCGCCTTCTGGGTTGTATGTCGGCCTGCACCACCGTGGTCCATTGGGCCCATTGGCTTATGCGCCCCCTTTAATGGGAGCTGGCCACCCAGTGGACCCCGTGCCTAGGTCATTTCGCCCAGCTGATCACTGTGACCCAGAAGATGTGGGACACTCTCCAGTGGTGGACCGTCCTAGACCGGTTGCAGGAAGGGATCCCATTTGTCTGCCCTGAGCCAACGGTCATCCTCATGACCGATGCCTCTCTCACGGGCTGGGGAGCTCATGCGGGGAACAACAGAGCCCACAGGTTCTAGACCCCTGAGGTATCCTGATACCATATCAACCTGTTGGAGCTCAGTGTGATCAGACTGGCACTTTTAGCATTCGCTCAATGGCTTCGGGGTCAAATGGTTTAAGTCCAGACGGACAATACCACAACCATGTACTACTTCAACAAGCAGGGTGGCATGCACTCCCAACTGTTGTGCAGGAAAGTGCACCGCATCTGTACACCCGTGAGCCGACTGGAGGCAGATCTCCTAGCCATCCATGTGGCAGGAGCCTCGAATCAACTGGCAGATGCTATCAGCCGCATAGGCGAGACATCACATGAGTGGTCTCTCTATCCAGAGATAGCTCATAGCCTGTTCTTCCACTGGGGCAAACCGATGGTGGACCTTTTTGCCTCCAGGGAAAAAAACAAGCTGAGGCTATTTCATACCAGCCCCCCATCAGCGGGGATCGCTGCAGGGGAATTCCTTCTCGAGGCTGTGGACCCCAGTCCTCTTCTACACCTTCCTTCCATTTCCCTTGATCCTCAGGGTGCTCCTGAAGGTGAGGAGGAAAAGGCACAGGTGATCCTAGTAGCCACAGACTGGCCCCGCCAGGTCTGGTATCCAGATCTCCTCAGTTTCAGCGACAGGCTCCTGAGGGATCTTCCAGCATGCCTGGACCTGATCTCAGTCAGGGGCAGATATTCCATCCAGACCTTCGATCCATGCACCTGACAGCCTGGTTCCTGAGTGACTAGAGTCCCAGGCTTTGGGTCTCTCTGAGGATGTACTCACTGTAGTGAAAGCATCCAGGAAGGAGTCGACCAGGTGGTGCTATGCCTTCAGATGAAGAGATTTTCCATTTGGTGTCAGGGTAAGGGCTTGGACTGTCTGTCCTGTCCAGTGGCTAGCATCCTGGACTACCTTTGGTCTCTATTCAAAGGAGGTCTTCGGTCTTTGACCCTTAAGGGGCACCTGGCAGCCTTCTCTGCTTACTGGGCATAGGCCGGTCAGCAGACTGTGGCACAGGAGAAGGTGGTCTGACACTTTTTGAAAGACCTCGATCACATATCCCCTCTTGTGCGTGAACCTCCATCTCCATGGGATTTACTGCTGATCCTGGCAAAAAATCATGGGCAAGCCATTTGAACCAATATACAAGAGTGAGATGTCACACTTCTCGTGGAACACAGCCTTTTTTGTGGCTATCATGTCTGCCAGAAGGACTGGGGAGCTCCAGGCGCTCTTGTTGGAGTCTCCTTATCTGGTCTTCCACAGGGATAAGGTTGTCCTGGGTCCCCATTCAAAATTTCTCCTGAAGGTGGTGTCAGAGTTTCACCTTAATCAGGTGTTGACTCTGCCTGTGTTCTACACGAACTACACCTCGGATGCCAAGTACAGGCTCCATTCTCTGGACCTGAGACGTGCTCTTTCCAGCTATAAGGAGAGGATGATGGAAGTTCGGGGAGTGGTTCGCCAGCTGTTTATCACCTACGCTGAAGCCACACCTGGCAGGCCTGCAGCAAAGCAGATGAATTACATCATGCATTGATCTCTGCTATAGATTGATGGGCTAGGAGCCTCCCAGAGGGATAAGAGCTCATTCTGCGTGCCATACCGCTGTGTTGGTGGCTGTTTCCAGTGACATCCCTGTCCAGGAAATCTGTCGGGCTGCTACCTTGAAGACAGCAAACACCTTCATCACCCATTACCACATTGACCTTGAGTCATGCTGGGATGCTGGTTTTGGGGCCTCAGTTCTCCAGTCTCTGTTTCCTAAGTAGGGGGTGTGCGCTGTGCTTCCCTCCGCTCAGAGAACTGCTAGGAGTCTGCCAACAAGTGTGGATAAGAACAACATATTCACGTCCCTAGAAAACCAGGTTATTCACCTGTACCAGTAGTTCTAATAGTGGTATACGTTGTTCTTCCACATTGATGCACCCAACCTCCCTGGCTGCGATGCACAACCTGGCTTCCAGAGGGCTAAGATCTAGCGTCATGGGGCAGAGCCGAGAATTGCACCACCTGGGTGTGTGAGAGGAGCCAGCTTGATGACCTTCCAGTAAGAATTAAAAGGGAAAGGGACATGTCAACAAGTGTGGATGAACAACATACACCACTCCTAGAACTACTGTTGTAGGTGAGTAACCTGTTTTTTCAGTTGCCATTACTTCTGCTCAAAGAATTTCGGAGCTTCAGGCCCTCTGTTGTGAGGAGCCTTATTTGATTTTTCACAAAGACAGGGTGTCTTTGTGCATGAATCCTAAGTTTCTCCCCAAGGTGGTCTCAGAGTTTACACTCAACCAGTCTATCCACCTTCCTCTTTATTTTCCTGAGTGTGCCAATCCAGAGAAAGCACTGCTCCATACATTAGATCTGTACAGAGCTTTGAAGTACTACTTGCTTCAGACTAAGGAAAGTCAAAGCAGTTTGTTTCTTTCACCCTAGGTAGAGAGGGTGCATCAGTTTCTAACCAATGTTTATCCAAATGGCTGGCAAATTACATTGTGTTCTGGTACAACAAGTACGACAAAAATCTGCCAGGTGCTGTCAAAGCTCATTCCACCAGAGGCATGACTACCTCTGTGGCTTGTTTCTGAGGGGGTCTCAGCTGCAGACATCTGTGCGGCTGCCACCTGGAGTACTGTCCATACTTTTACCAAGCATTACAGTCTGGACATTGCTTCTAGAGCCTGTGCAGGTTTTGGCAGAGCTGTGCCGCAGGGCCTTCCGTCTTTAGTTTATGGAGAGCCCTCCTTCCAGATGGTCTGTTTGTACCTGTAACTGCTTGGGGCTCATTGCTATGGTGTGACCTGATGACTGAGATGACCCCAATGAAGACAGAACAGTTATATAAGAACTAACCATAGCAGTAGATCTTCTAGGAGATCTCAGTCATCAGATCTGATTTCCCTCCCACTATCCCCATTTCTGGGGGGCTTCTTCCTGGAATTGGCTCTTTGGTGTATCCAGCCTTTGTTATAGGCCTGCTCTCCTTGGTGCCCCATGGCTTGAGCTGTGCTTCCTTTGTGTTCGGGTGAAAGGACTGAGGAGGGAGCGGGGCCGCTCATGCCTTTGTAGGGTTGGTGATGTTGGCAGACGTTGTCGGCGTGGATAGCCCCAGTTGTACTGCTGAAAATCTTCCATGTGGATCCTGCTTCACCAATGGTGAAGTTCCTATGGTGCGACCTGATGACTGAGATCCCCTCGAAGATCTACTGTTACAGTAAGTTCTTGCGTAACTGCTCTGTCTGAGGAGGACTCCCTTCATTCTCATCCACTGGACATGGAATTGGGAGACGTTGTCGATGGAGCATGGTCCCACTTCTTTTGGGGGCTTGCTCCATCTCATTTTGGATTCTACCAATATTCAGATGGAGCCTGTCCAAAAATGGGTCAGGTATCCCTTAACCGAAATTCTCGACTAAGGTGACACTCTCTGGGGGTCGCCAAGGCCATTCTTAGCCCCACTCTGAAGCTTTGTCAGCACCCTGCCCTGTGCTGTCCACTCATATGGCCTGAAAGTATGCATTCCCAGGTTCCCTGTCAGTTTTCACTGAACGTCCCACACTGAGGATTTGATGGCTGCCTTGGTTTTTCAGTGTTTAGCATTGGCGGGGATGTGGATAAAACTTTCGACAAAGAATCCAAAAAATTGGACCAGATGGCCAAAAAGGTCTATGCGGCTTCTTCTCTTAGCCTTCGGCAGGTGTGTTTAGCCCCCTTGATAGCCCATTTCGCTCACACCTTACTCAGCACTCTCGATGAGATGCTTCCTCGGCTCCTGGCTTACTTGCAGACCACGATCAACCAAGTCCTGGACTTGCAGCTTTTCTCCCCAAGGGGTGCAACTTCCTCGACTCTCAGAGGAGCAAGCCCATTCCTTGGATACCCCAATTAGTCAAGACGAACTCCATTTAGCCCTGTCTCGAATGTCTAAAGGTAAAGCCCCGGGACCTGACAGGATGTCAGTTGAGCTATACCAGCTGCTGCAAGACGAGATCACCACTCCTCTCTTGGGTGCTCTTCAGGAGGCACAGAGTAATGGTATATTTCCCCCCACTATATGTGAAGCCCTTATCACACTAATCCCTAAAAAGTCCTTGGACAGTTTGATGTGTTCAAACTACAGGCCCATATCACTCCTCTTGGTAGACACCAAGTTACTGGCCAAAGTTTTGGCATCTAGATTGTCCCCAATCCTTTCGAATCTGGTTCACCCCGCGCAAACAAGGTTTTCAAAGGGGAAATCGAGCACTGATAATCTATGTCTCGTACTAAACCTTAAATGGTTAACACTACAATCTAAAACACAAATGGCTGCCCTGGCAGTCGATTTTGCTAAGGCATTAGACTTCTTGGATGGGCCTATCTCCACCAAGTTCTCCAACTGTATGGTTTTGGACCTTCCTTTTGCTCCTGGGTATCCACTTTGTATAATTCACCCACGGCCAAGATTCTTACCAACAGAGATATTTCCTTCCCTTTCGCCTTGCACAGAGGCAGCAGGCAGGGCTGTCCCCTTTCCCCCCTCCTCTGTCTTATAGCTTTAGACCCACTGGTCAGAAAGCTCACCCATACCCCAAGTATCACCGGGGTCCCAGTGGGAAAATCATCTTACCTAGTTAACGCCTATGCAGACGATATGCTGCTCACCCTCTCCAATCAGCAGTCCTCCTTCCCCACTATTTTGTCAATCCTGAAAGAATTCACTTCATTGTCAGGGCTAACAGTAAATCAAAAGAAAACAACGCTTTCCCACCTGAATAGACAATGTAATAGACACTGCCTCACAGGAACCGATATTGCCTGGGCTCCGCAAGGTTTCCAATATCTGGGTGTCTTTATTACATTGGCCAGGAAAGATTTGGAAATTGCTAATTTCTCCCCTTTTTTGGCATCTCTTGCAGCCAATGTGCAACGATGGAGAAAGCTGTGCCTAACCTTGAAAGGAAAGGTAGAAGCTGTGAGAATGTTTATCTTTTCCAGGGTCTCATACATGCTTAATAACCTTCCCATCCCTCTCTCTCAAAAGATATTTCAAGACCTAGATAGGTTAGTTGCATTGTTTTTATGGGAGGGTAGAGCCCCTAGATGGGGGCGCACGAAGCTCCGTGCCCATTGAACTAGAGGGGGCCTTGGCCTCCCCTGGTTTATGGGCTGTCAGTTAGCTTTATGAATGGCCCAAGCAGTAGCCTGGTTTGCCCCTTGTTCCACCCCCCCTCCCCAGTGGGTTGAGTTAGAAATCTCCCTGTCAAAGGACGTCCCTCTCTTCTCCTTGCGCTCTAGAAAGAAACCCTCTGGACCTCATCTAACCCCCCTCATGATAGAAACTTGTGGTTCCTGGCGTCGGGTGATGGCACTAGCTGGTGTCCCTAGCACAGATTATCTCCCACTCTTATGCTATGCGCCGATCTGGCATAACCCGCTTATCAAGGTAGACCACAAATCGCTTAATTGGTCCACATGGACCACCAGACATATTAGGGTGGTGGGTGATCTTCTCCTCCCTAATACCCTGACACTAATGTTGTTCGAACAGATCAGGGAAAAATATGGACTGCCCTCACAAGACTTTTGGAAATTTCTTCAGCTAAGGAGTGCCCTAACACCTCTCCTTAAATCTTGGCCAACCCAGAATGTCTGGAGTTGCCTGGAGAAACTCCAACACCCCAATAAGCATAGGGGCCTGATAGGCACCCTCTATAAAACACTTAGAGATGCCCAGCCGGATTTCACTGCCTCCAGTAAATCTGCATGAGAACGTGACCTTCCCCACCCTTTGTCCCAACAGCAGTGGTCAGAGTGCCTCAGATCGGCCCATACGGCCTATGAGGACTCAAACAGTCAGTTAATTCAACTTAAAATTCTCCTCAGATGGTATAGAACCCCTTCAGTTCTTTATAATCTTAAGATAATGCCACAAGATAACTGCTGGAGATGTCAATCCTCTCCTGTCCACCTTTTTCACATCCTATGGACCTGCCCAACCATTTGCACTTTTTGGGCCCAAGTTTTGAATGACTGCTCTGCCATAATAGGCATGCCAGTATCCCTTCAACACTATCTCCTTCTGTTGGGGACACCTCCATACTGAACCCCTTCCCTTCACACAGTAAGACCTGGGTTCTTCTAGCAATTATGGAAGCAAAAAGAGCTATTCTGGTAAAGTGGCGACAGGTCACCCCCCACACACTTCTGCAGTGGCGGGCAGCTATGGCCAGATTGGCCGTTTTTGAGCTGCTTACTGCGGTAGCCAAAGATAAGCTTGCTGACTATTACCGGAAATGGGATGCCTATCTGCATTTTCAAATTTGTAAGGTAGCTTATCCTCCACTACAGACCTCCACCCCTTTGCTGGATTGATTTGAGTCAGAAATAGTAGAGATAATGTCCTCTCCCTCGTAACCTTTGTCTTGCTCTCCACCACTTTAGACTATGTATCATACTTTCCCTACTTTGTCTTCTCTGTCCCTATGGTATTCTAAATACCAGTACAATAGGCTATCTGGTAAACATTATCTAAAGAACCTGATTGATCCTTCCTAATATAGAGTTGAGCCAGCTGTCTCTTCTGGGTTTTCTTAGATGTATTGGAACTAGGGTAACGGAAGAATAAGACTTGTTTTGGTGTAACTGAATTTTTTCTACTGTGTTACCACTGCTATATGCCTGGGTTGAACCAACTAACAGGGTTGTTGCTCTGTACCTCATATGTAGCTTGTCAAAACTGAAAAATGTAATAAAATATTACATGATAAAAAAACCAAAAAACAAAAAAAACCAAGTCCTGGACCAGGATCAAGCACTGGCCAAACAGCAGCTCAGTAGCCATGGACATCGGCAATTCCTGCACCCAGTCTGTGGCCATGTGTCACAGGGCTTGGTTGCAGATTTCTATCTTCATGGCAGATATCCAGCACAAGTTGGTGAAATTTCCCTCTTATCCCTCTTGCTGGTGGGGATTTAGATGTTCTTGATCCTGTTGGAAAAGTCCTGTTCTCTGGACTATTGCCTTGTCTCAGGCTGTTCTGGAAACAATAAAAAGGGAGTCATTTTCCACCTCAACAAGAGGATGTAGACAGTGTAGTTTTAGTTTCCGTTAGTCAACAGGGACTTCTGGAACATGGGGTTATGCAGTCTCATCCTCCCACCTCATCTCCTCCTCTTCAGGCCATTTAGTCTTTCCCTTCCTCCTCCCCTACTCATCTCCTATTTTATGGGCCTTCCCCTTCCCCCCACTTATCAACCCCATATTTCTGTCTTATGCCCTCTTGAATCCCTCCACAATTTAACCCCCACCACCTCCTCTGGTAGTTTATTCCAGGCTTCCACCACCCTCCCCATGAAGAATTACCCCCTCACATTGCCTCTGTATCTTCCTCCTTCCAATCATAGGCTATACCTATAGTTTTAGCCCCCTTTCCTTTTAAATATGCTCCCCTCCTTCACCTTATTGATCCCCATCATGTACTTAAAAGTATCAATCATGTCCCTCCTCTCCCTTCTAGTTTCCAGTGGGTACAGATCCAATTCCCTACACCTCTGCTCATATTGTTTCCCCTGTTTACCATGCACCATCTTGGTTGCCATTCTCTGAACCCTCTCCATCCTGTGACAGGGTTGATTAAGGCCTTGTCCCATTTGTTGTGCAGCAAGAGTTGAATACAAGGGTCTGTTCTATTCTTTCCTTTTCTGTCTCTTGTCTGTCTGGTTGTGCAGCCAAATTTTCTTGAGACCTAGGAACTGATCACTCCGACAGTTTCGCAGTTCTACACCTTTTGATATCTCTCTGCCTTCCCTTGCTATTTCTGTCTTTTCTCCCCCATATCTGCAGGTATAAAAATATATGTGAATTTTTATGTGGAAATGTCACTGATATTGGGATCCCTTTGTTTAAAACTATGTATGGTTTTACTGTTGAAATGATTGCAAAAACTTATTTGGAACTCGAGGTTAAACTAAAATGCAGTTTATAAGCCTTTTGCAAAGATGTAAACAAGAAGTCAGTTCTGGGTCATGTTATTTTTGCTGTACCTGCTGAAACTGACAAGAACAGTGTGTGAGAAAAAAAATGTTCTCTAAACGAGCTCCTGAAAAGACTTGTTATACAAAGAGCAATATACAAACAAGGGTGAGAAAGAATAAGTGCCTCAACTGGGATTCGAACCCAGGCTACCTGGAATACCGTTCCAATTGCACTAACTAGCTGTGCCACTGAGACAACTGGAACCAGGGATGTTCCAGGGCACATTACTCTTTCTCAAATGCACAACCCAATGGCAACACAAATATTTACTTCTAACAATCACACAGGAGTGTGGTGTGCATATTTTATGGAACACATACAAACAGGGGTGAGAAAGAATAAGTGCCTCAATACAAGGAACTGTAATGCTTGTGCAAGAACAGAGACTGAGATTTGAAATTAAGCATAAACTCAGAAGAAGGGCTCTAGTTTCTATGTTTGTACTGCCATTGTAATAATTATGCTGACCAATTTTTAATTTTGCTGTTAATAATAAAATGCTATTTGCAATTTTTGAAACTGCTCCTGGTTTTCCTGTGCTTCCTGACCTGTGCCTCGACACATCCCATCTATTCCTTGAGTAGGTGAGGTCTCCAGAACTGGACCCCGCACTGCAGGTGTGGCCTCACCATGGCCTTGTAAAGAGGCATACATACCTCACTTCTGCTAGTTGTACCCCTTCCAATGCATGCCAACATTCCACTTGCCTTCTCCAGTGCTTTGCTGCATTGGCTAGCTACCTTAAGGTTGCTTGAAATTGTAATCCCCAGATCCTGCTCCTGCTCTATTTGTTTGATTACCTCCCTCCCAGAATGTAAGTTGCTCAAGGGTTTTTATGCCCCAAGTGCATCACCGCACACCTTTTGGCATTGAATTGCAGTTGCCAAGTTTCCGACCACCCCTCCAGAATCTTCATGTACTGTTTCATGGCCTCACCCCTCCTCCCCGCCCCAGATGTCCACCCTATTGCAGATTTTTGTATCATCTGCAAATAGGCACACCGTTATCTCCAGACCATCTGCTGTATCACTGATTACTTGGTATTGCTTGGTATAAAAGAACAGAAGAAGGCCAGAGCCCATCGAGACTGTTCCCCACACTATGTGGGACATTATTTATCCATTATCCCTCAATCAAACATCTAATTTGTTTTTAAAGACAGTGGCACTAGTTGCATCTCCCAATTCTTGTGGCAAGGTGTTCCGTACAATGGATGCTGTTATTGGAAAAAAGTTTCCCCTTTTGCTGGTTTTACAAGTTTTTACTTCAAGCTGTTTATTGTGTAGTCTCGGAACATGTCTCCTTTTGGAGAGTGTTAGACCACATTTTTCCATTAGATCTGGTGAATTTATTAAATTAAAAACCATAAGCATATCACCTCTTAATCTTCTAGTTTGAAGAGAGAAGAGACCAGTAGCTTTTAATCTGTTCTGATAATCCAAGTTTGTTAATCTTGGAATCATTCTAGTTACTCTCCTTTGAACCTGTTCAAGAATTGCTATGTCTTCTTTTTGGTTTGGTATAGTCTAGATACGGTCTAATGTATGCCCTATACAATGGAATAAGGCATTGTTCAGTGCGATTAACAAAAGTGCGTTTTATTTGCCTCAAAAGTCTGTTGGTCGTGCAAGCAGTTCTAACATAGTGATCATTTGATATAAGTTTATTATTAACATATATCCCTAAATCTTTTTCACAATTTGATGAGTGAAGTGGTAGTCCGTTTATATAATATATTGTTTTTGGATTATTTACACCGAAATGCACTACTAAACATTGG
The DNA here is from genome assembly GCA_016271365.2 of Neoceratodus forsteri. NCBI lineage: Eukaryota > Metazoa > Chordata > Ceratodontiformes > Ceratodontidae > Neoceratodus > Neoceratodus forsteri. The sequence continues at coordinate 755,243,126 of CM057449.1, read as the reverse complement.
TCTTGATTAAACTGCATATAATTTTCATTTGCCCAAAGTGTTAATTTTTCCAAATCCTTCTTTAATGCAGAAATATTTTCTTGATTATTAATCTTGCCCCCCAATTTAGTATCATCTGCAAATTTAACCATGAAGTTATTTGGCCCTGTTTGTAAATCACTGATAAACAGATTAAACAATGTTGGTCCCAAGACCGACCCCTGTGATACACCACTTGTCGTACTACTCAAATCAGACAAGATATCATTAATTCTGACTCTCTGAGAACAATTTGTTAACCAGTTTAAAGTCCAGTTGACAATATCAGGTGACAAACCTAGATTGTGCATTTTAGTAATGAGTTTTTCATGTGAGACTTTATCGACAGCTGTACTAAAGTCCAAAAGAATTACATCAGTAGGGATACCCACATCTAGTAGATGTAGATGTAGATATTAAAAAGGAGGGGTCCCAGTACTGACCCCTGGGGCTCCCCACTTGTCACCCCCCTCACCTTGGAGTGCACCCCATTTACCACCATTTGCTGGCTTCTGCCCACTAACCAGTTTTCTACCCACCTAGTTATTTTATGTCCCATCCCTAAGCTTTACAGCTTATTTACTAACCTTCTGTGTGAGGGATGGTGTGGAAGGCCGTGCTGAAGTCCACATAGGCTACATCCACCACCCCTCCCTGGTCAACCACCTGCATCACCCAATTGAAGAACTCTTAGGTTCGTCTGGCATGACCTCCCATTCATGAAGATATGCTGCCAATCACCCTGCAGGCCACTGTCCACCAGATAGTCCACCACCCTTTAGTGCTTCCATCACCTTAACCACCACTGAGGTGAGGCTGACCGGGTGACAATTCTCCACCACCTCCTTACTGTCCTCCTTGTGTAGTGGCACCACATCCACCCTCCTCCAGTCCCCTGCCACAAAACCCTGTATCCAGGGACAAGTTAAACAGTTTATTTATTATTTAGCTTTTGTTTACCAGGTAAGCACGCTAGACAGTCAAGTGCCTATTTTCAGGTGCGACCCAGCAGAATTACAAAGGCAATAACAATTCAGAGACAAAGTAACATTAATCAATAAGGTACAGTCAGGTGCTGGCAATAACCAATTAAGAGACAAGATAGCTCAGTTAACAAGGTACAGACAGGAACAGGCAGCAACTGCGGTCAGGTGCAGGCAGAGAACATATACAAGGCAAGTACAGTGATTAAGGTATGGCGACCACAGGAGGTGGCCAGGGGGCTAAACATATCTCAGCAGGGCCTTATCGAAGAGTGCGATATATACAACTGCACACATGCTGTCGAAGGGGCACAGGTGCACCATGGAGGGTAGGTCAGCTAAGAGCAGAGGCAGGCAGAGGCTTGTTTTAAGTGGCCTCAGAGGGAGGACCTGAAACAACTGTGGGAGGGGGCAGTCCTTACAGAAGCAGGGAGTAGGTTCCAAGCTCTGGGGGCAAGGGCTCTGAAGGCACAGTCCCTGGCGAGGGACCAAGTTTTTGGGACCATGAGAGCCTGGGAGTCGGTAGACCTCAGCCGATAGCCAGAAGGGACAGGTTTCAGCAGATCGGCGAATGCAGGAGGAATGGACAGTCGGAGGATGTTGTCTGTAAAGTTGCCCAAGATAAAGGATCTATGGTTACTAGGGGAGAGCCAACCCAGCCTGGAGTAGAGTTGACAGTGATTGGTGAGGCGGGGGGCTGATAGGGCGGAGCGACATACATTGTTGTATGCTGTGTCCCATTTCGTGAGCCAGGTTTTAGGGGCATTCACGAAGGAGGTGAGCCCATAGCTGAGCGTAGGGAGAAGAATCCGTTTTGCAATGGCAAGACAGGCAGCAGGGGTGAGGCAACTTTTGGCCCTGTACGCCAGGCCCAGTTTACAGTTTGTGACCTTGCAGGAGTTAAGTATGTGCAGGGAGAGGTCCAGCTGAGGGTCGAGGGTTACCCTCAGGTACTTGAAGGAGTCGACCACTGACACAGGGACTCTGTCAGCACCAGCGACTTTGAGATGTGCCGGGCATGCTCTAACCTTGGCAAGAGAGCCGCATAGCATGGCCTGTGTCTTCTGAAGGTTGATAACAAGCTTGTTTGCCTTGAGCCAAGATTTAATGCGGGTGAAAACAGAGTCTCACCAGTGGGGCTGCCAGCTCATCCCTCAGTTCCCGGAGTACCCTCGGGCACAAGCCGTCCGGCCCCATTGCCTTGTTCACCTTTAACCTGCCTAGTTTCTCCCTTACCCTGTCTATGCTGAAGTGGCTAGGATCCACCTTTTTGCCTTCCCTACAGCTTCCACTCAGCCTGGTCTCCTCACCCCCCTTCCCCAAGAAGACCGAGCAGAAGTAACTATTCAAAATCTCTGCATTCTCAAAGTCCCCCTCCAGTTGTAATCCTCCTTCACCCCACAACCGTACTATCCCCTGCCTTGCCTTCTTTCTTTTCCCCACATACCTAAACAAAGATTTATCTCCCCTTTTGGCCTGCCTAGCTATTTTCTCCTTGGTGTCCACTTTAGCCTTCCTTATCTTCTGCCCTGCTACCCTCCACTTTTCCCTATAAGCCTCCTTGTCCTTCTTCCTTTGTGACATCTTATATTTTTTGAATGCCCTTTTTCCTTTCCCTGACCACCCCGTCACCTCCCTTGTAAACTAGAGTGGTCTCCTCCATTTTTTTTTTTTTTTTTTTTGTTCTCCTCACCTTCTTAATGCAAATTTCAGTGGCTTTCAGTAACCCTCTTTGGTAGTTTCCCATAACTCCCCCACATCCCATATATTTCCCTTCCCTGCCATTTCTTCCCTAAGTATCCTCCTCATTCTGTTAATCTGTCTTCCTGAAGTCCATAACTCTTATGCTGGTCCAATTTGCCTCTCTCCCCATCCTTCCCCTGAACCTTTCAGCCCTGTGATCACTTGTACCTAGTCCGTCACCCACCACCACCTCTTCCACACTTTCCCCATTTGTGAGGACCATGTCCAACAGGTTACCACCCCTAGTGGGCACCCTAACTAGCTGTTGCATGAATACCCCCTGCAGCACCTCTACGATACCATGACCGGGATCTCCCAGTTCACATTGGGGAGGTTTAGGTTCCCCACTAGTAGAAGCTCCTCCTTGAGAGCCATCAGCGTAACTGCCTGCATCAGCTGTCTATCCCCTTCCTCCCCCTGCGTAGGAGGTCTGTATACCACCCTGGCCTCAATGATTCACCAGTCTGTTTGTCCAGTGTGACCCACATGATCTCCGTCTCCCCTTCCTCCTCCTGCCTTCCATTGCCCGAATGTTGTCTTTGATGTATAATGCCACCACCCCCCTTTCCAGTCCTGTCTCTCCTAAACAGTCTGTAGCCTGGGATAACCGTCTCCCAGGCATGATGCTCTGTCCACCATGTCTCACTTACCGCTACTATAACCAGACCCTCATCCGCCATGATGACCTCCAAGTCCACCATTTTGTTCCCCAAACTCCTGGCATTGGCTGATAATCCCTTCCACCATATTCCCCCCACCCACACTGCCCTCCCCTTCTAACCTTCCCTTTTTCTTGCTTTTTCTAGCATTTTATTTCCATCTGGGGGGTAGGCTGGTAGACTCCCATCTCTCCTGTCTCATTGAGTGGTCTTTTACTTAACCCCCCCCTCCAAATTGTTTAAATTGTACGTTCTATCTATAAACTCCCCTAACTTATTCTTTAGTAGTGCTGATCCTTCCTTGTTCAGGTGCAGTCTCTCCAGGGCAAATAGGCTCTTGTCCTCCCACGTTGATCCCCAGACCCCCACTAATCTGAACACCATCTGATTGCACTATCCCGTCAACCACTGATTAAATTCATCAATCCTCTACTTCTTTGATGTGCTTGCTCTTGGCATGGGCAGTACCTCTGAGAAGGCAAAAGAATGGACTACTACAGAACCTAGAAAGTTCCCTGAATCTTGCCTGCACCTACTTTAGACTATTCCTCTCCAGATCGTTTGTACCCAGGTGGAATGCAAGTGGCCTCCCATCTTGCTGTTTGCCCCATGAGGGTATATTATGCCTTACCTTTAGTGCCGTCATTCCCGACATGCATTCAACCCAAATTGCACTGCGCCTGTCTCCTTTTCTCCTCCACCTGATTCCCTTTAGTATTGAATCCCCTATGAGCACAACCCTGCTACACCTTTCCTTTTGCTTGTACTTTTGGTTTTCCAGCTTACCCCCCTTTCCTGGCATCCCATTTACCTCCCTGTTCCCATTTTCCCCCTTGTCCATCTCCTTCCCCTGAGTTTTGCTCTCCCCCTGGACTACATCCTCCTGCCCCCAGTGTCACCACCAGTGCCACCCGTCCTAGCCTCATGCTTTGAGAGCTCTGTCCCATCCCTTTGCGCTTATCCCACCTCTCTACTGCCTGATTCCCACCGTGAACGGTCCCCCACCCCCCCGGTTTATCCCCTCCTGTCCTAAGCTTATTGCAGGCTCCCTCCTTGTCTCTTCTCTGTGGTGTGTCCCCTTAAAGTGTTTTCTCCCCACCTCTTGCTCTTTTGGCTACTTCCTCTAGGTTCCCTCCCAAGGTGCATCCCCTTCCCTTCCTCCAGCACATTCTATTATCTTAGCTTCTTTATCCCCTATGGTCTCCTTGAAGCTGCTCTCCTTTCTCTCATCTCCTCCTCATGTGTCCCCAGGGGTGCTAACCTGTTTTCCTGCTCTGCACCCTTATTTCTCAGCCTGCTGTCTAATGCGCCCCCTCCTAATTTCTGCTCCTTCCCTGTTTGTGCTTGCTTTGCTCTTTTTGATCCTACAACCTGCCACTGTCTCTGACCCTCTTCTTTTTTTTCTATACCTATTCCTCAGTCACCTGAGGCCCCCATTATGTTTCCCCATTCTCTTCTCACCGCTCTGGTTCATCCTTTGGACCTCCTCCAGTCCTCTCCCCTTCTTCTCAAGTCTTTTTCTACACCTGTTCCAAATACTCCTGCCACCCCACCTGCGTTCTCACTTCCTCCCCTTGCCCAGCTGGTGCTCCCTTTGGACATCCTCCAATCTTCTCCCCATCCTGCTTAGTGCCTACCTCAACCACCACTCCTTCTCTCTTAGCTGTGTAAGCTGTCTGCAAACCATGCAGCCCCCCCAGCCTCCATGCTATATCCAACACCATGGCTGTCCCACAGTCTTTGCACCCTACCACCCTCCCAAAGTTTACCCATGCCCTATTGGCTAAGGGACCATACTTAAAATCTGCCTGAACCCTTTTTAGGCTTCCCCTCCAACTTCGCTGTCCATCCATGTGATGACTTCAGTCTTAAAAGAAAGAAATAACACCCCCTATCTTCAGACAGCTATTCCTCAATCAGCTTTGTAATTCTGCTTCTGCTATACCTTAATTTCGTACAGCTGGTATTGATTCAGACAAAACTAATTTCCCTATGCACCAAGCAGATCAGACAATTCTATATTCCCTAAGTTCTGTGCCATTCAGACAATCCTAAATTCCCTATGTACTGTGCAGTTACGACAATTCTACAGTCCTATAGTACATAGTCCATGTACAGAATCTACCAACCCTGCCTAGCATTTGTTACAATTCAAATTTAAAACATTTTGAACCCACTCTGCAATATTCCTGCACCTCTTATGATCAATTTCAGTGACCCCCATTTCCCACTCTGAATTCAGTGCTTAAACATTTAGAACTCATTGCCCCAACCAGCCAGCCTTTGGCATTTAGCTTCTGCTCTCTGGGAAGAAAAATTCCTCCCAGTGTCCCTGCCTCCTTTCCTTTCCTACTAGGTAGCCTCTTCTGGGAGGAGCCCAGTGAGAGTATTTAATTAATGGAGGGTGGGATAATTTTTTATCATCTTGTGAGAGTAGACCTCCTTTTAAAGGCTGCCCTCCGATTTTAAAGCTAGTGCCTTTGGTCCCAATTGGCTCCCAGAAGTTTTATGAACCAATCACAACAGTCTCTTATTGGCTACCATCTGGTTTGTGGCAGCGGCTGCCGAGATTCCCTTCTGCGGCAATGGCTGCTGAGCCTCTCCTTGCGGCTACAGTTGCCAGATTTGACCCAGCGACAATGACCGCCAGGATCCCCCTCTGCGGCAACAGCCGCTGATTCTTTCCTCACGGCTATGTCCGCCGATCCGACCCCGTGGCAACGACCACTGGAGTCCCCCTCCGTGGCTATGGCTGCCGACCTTCTCCTCACGGGTACAGCCGCCTAAAAATTCCTCCTCCTTGCAGCTATGACCACAGCTGCTGAGAGCACCCCTTGTGCTCTTGGATTTTATTTTCTCTTGGAGTTTCTTCTTCTTAGGCTTCTTTTTTCTCTCAACCTTAGCCTGCCCAGAGGTTAGAGCCCTTCTCCCAGAACAAACTAGGCTCTAACCTCTTTTTCTTATCTGGTCGGTGTATTCCTTTTTCAGTTTTATCCTTTTTCTGTCCCTTGGGCTCTCTTGCCCAACCCACCACCCTTCTTTTTCTCTATACCTACGCGAGCAGAATTGAGGTAGTGGAGTGGACGACAACAGTTACTGGCCAACCCAAGAGCACCACGCAATTGGTTGGCATCGAGGGCGGCGCCATCCCCGATGTTGCCCCCCCCCAGGAGAAAAGTTTTTTAAGCTAAAAGGTTTTCCGCGAGGTCCTAGCGTCTATGGTGTAGTACCGACAAGTGATGAATTGTGAAGATATGCAGGAAGATCAAAAATTATGGTAGGTACATAATTTTCATGTTTGGGGCCTCAGTTCTCCAATCTCTCTTCCTTAAGCAGGGGGTGTGCACCTTGCTCCCACCTCCCTGAAGAACTACTAGGAGTCTGACAGAAATGTGGATAGTACACCATATCCATGTCCCTAGAAAAACAGGTAACTCACCTGTAACAGTAGATCTTTCATGGGATGATCTCTTGCAGCAGGTAATACGCTTTCATCTCCAGAGGTCACTGTGGCTCATGGCAGCTCTTCTAGTAGTCTTTTCCAGGGGCTGCCCACACATGACATAACCTTCCTGTTTCCTATATAAGTGTGAGTGGTCCTTGTATCCTCCATTCATTTCCCGCTGTCTTAAGCTCGCATGTAGCAGCTAGTGCACAGAGTAGTGGTCATCGACAAAAATTTGAGCTTAGAAACGGAATTCTTCCGTTTCATTTTCTGCATCCACGAATGTCAAAAGAACCTACAAGTAAGACAGCACTATTTCATTCCTGTCATTGTGGTAGAAAAATCTACCGTTTCAACAACCATACCACTTGTGTAAGGTGTCTGGGACCCACACACCATCTCCTGCATACATTGCCAGGATTTTAACCAGGCAACCCATCGACGATGGCTGCAGGAAATCGAATCATATCTAATAGAGAAGAAATTGTCTCTATTGAAGAATTGGAGGGCTTGTCCCAAGAGCTTCCCATTCACTGATTCTTACAAATGGCACAAAAAAGAGAAGGATAAGCCATCCTCAACCTCTGTGCCTAAACACTCATCAACGGCCACTGTCACAGGTGCCCCACCATCGACGACGTGTTCACACACTGCCTCCTTGTCTATGGGGGTTTTCACCCTCTCATTAACTGCACTTTCTAGTGCCCTCACAGCAGTTTGTGATGAACCCTTTGTGGGTTCCGTCAACATCCCATCAACAGGGGCTTATCTCCCATCGACGACTTAATTTCAGCATTCTACTACTACTTCCCCAGCGGCTCCGTTGACAAGGGGTCATGTTCCAATGGGGAAACATACTGCATTTGCTATGCATTCCACCCCTCTTCCCTCACAGGTGTATTCTCATAGGGGCAAAGCAGACGGGTCGGGACCCTGGGCTCTACCACCCAGGTGCAAGACCTGCTCATACCGCACTTCCAATCCCCATGACAATCCGCTTGGTTTCCCAGAAGCTCCCCTTCCTCCATGGACATTGCCTCAGCGGTACAGCAAGTTTTGCAAGCCATTCGGCATACTCAGCCCTCCAGTTCAGGGGAGCAGAGTCATCCATCCCGTTCCCCTACTCCTCCGCCTTAACTTTTCCAGGGGAACAGAAACCTTTCTCCACCTTGGTTGCCTCCCTCGTACGTGGATGACTACCTATCAGACAAGGCTGAATTTCTGGCAGATTTTACCAGAGATATGGAGGATGAGGAATTGCAGGACCTGGATTTCCAACCCCAGTCCCCTCTTTTGGATATTTCTTCCTTAAATGAGAACTTATCCCAGCAGGCAGCTGCCTCTCCTCCCGATGTCCCATCCTTCCATGAGATGATGGTCTAAATTCAAAAAGTCATGGGATTCTCCACTACCGAACATGACAATCAATGAAAACATATGGCAGACTATCTAGAACTACCAGAGCAGCCAGTGCTAGTGGTACCTCCATTTATACAAACCTACCAAAATGCTATGCTTGCAGCCTGGAATCAGCCTTCCACTGTTACAGCTGTTCCCCTCAAGGTGGATTGCCTCTATCTGGCTTCTCTGAATCACTCTTATCTATCCACTACTCCTGAAGCGGATTCAGTAGTGATTACTGCCACTCATGATCGTACTTATCGACCGAAACACATGAGCTCCTTACCTCCTGATGACGATTCCTATAGGATAGATTATCTGGGGGAAAAAAGGTATTCCAAGCAGGTACCATGAATCTCAGAATCCTAAATTATATGGGGCATATGGTCAAATACCAACGTACATGCTGGTCCTCTGCCATAGAATTAGTCAATAAACTCCATCCTTCACAGGAAAGGGAACAATTACTAGCTACAGTATCTACTGGCAATTACTTCTCCTAACACCTACTTCGCTTGGGATATGATGCGGTTGATACTTCGGCCTGCATGTCAGCAACCGGCATTACCTTGCATTGCCGTGCATGGCTTTGCATCTCAGGCTTTACATCAGATGTACAGCATAGAGTGCTCAGTGCCACCTTTAATGGGCCTAAACTTTTCGGCCCAGTTACCCAAACACTGATAGATGATCTCCAGTCTTCAGGAAGGACACTGCATACTGTACATGGCATGTACCATACATCCCAGTCATCGTATCATCCCCAGTCCTCCTTTTATTCTAAAAGAGGGGTGGAAAATACAGAGGTTCACATAGAGGCTGATCCTGAGGTCGTTCCCATCCTTCCAGAACCAACACCTCTGCCGCCAAGGGCTCCCACTCCCACCCTTCTGGTGGAGCTGCTCAGTCCGCCTCCCAGTGACCAACTGGGGCTTTGTCCATGCTTCCTCAATCAGGCATCTGAAGCTGTGGGCGGCCATTTTGCCCTCCATTTAGGGTCCTGGCAAATTATCACTTCGGATGAGTGGGTACTTCAGATAATTCAGAGGGGTTACGCTCTGGAACTTATTTCCTTACCTTCCCTTCATCCCCCCACACTCTGTCCCACACCTACCTGACCACATTCCCATTATCCAGGATGAACTCCAGGCTCTTCTGACCAAGAAGGCAGCTTATCCGGTACCCCCAGCAGAGCATCAAAAGGGGTTTTATTCACATTTCTTCCTGGTGCCCAAACAAACTGGAGATCTCAGACTGATACTAGACCTCAGACAATTGAACCTACACATCCAGTACGAAAGGTTCCGCATGGTCACCCTAAATTCCATCATGCCAGTGTTGAAACAATGGGACTGGCAATGTGCCCTAGATATGAAGGATGCCTACCTTCATATCCCCATCCATCCTACCCACCACAGGTTTCTTCGTTTTCACCTGTTGAGACAACACTACTAATTTCGGGCACTTCTGTTCGGCCTGTCATCTGCCCCGAGAGTGTTTACCAAGTGCCTAGCATTAGTAGCAGCAGCCATATGACAGGATGGGCACTTTGTCTTCCCATATCTGGACAACTGACTTATCAAGGCAGAGTCCAAAAAACTCTTCGCTTTCCTCCCTACAAGCAACCCTAGCTCTGTTTCACTCACTAGGGATTACAGTCAATTGGCTGAAGTCCAATCTGGCCCCTACACAGTAGCTCCAATGTATAGGAGTGGTCCTAGACACTGTCTCTGCCAGGGCTTACCTCCTGGCCTACAGACAAGGCAGACTACTCTCTCTGGCTTCTCAGATACAAGCCCAAAAAGTAGTCACAGCCAGGCGTATGTTACGCCTCCTAGGGCAGATGGCCGCTACCATCCCTACGGCAGCATTTGCCTGTCTTCTTATGAGACCAGTCTAGTGGACTCTCCAGAACCAATGGTCTCAAAGAACAGGAAATTTTGAAGACAAAATCAGAGTCACTCCCAAGTTGCGGTCTGCCCTATTATGGTGTACCCTCTAAGCCAATCTTTGTCAAGGCATGCCCTTCCAGTCCCCCCCCCCCCAACCACAGCAGACATTGACCACCGATGCATCTCTATAAGGGTGGGGTGCACACCTGGGTCCTTATAGGACACGAGGCAAGTGGACCAGTTTTACCTCTCCTCCCCACATAAATCTTCTGGAGATGAGGGTGGTCCATGTAGCTCTCCAGGCTTTTCAACCTCACTTGTCCCCGGGACCATTGCTGATTCAATCAGACAACACCTCAGTAGTGTTCTACCTCAATAAACAAACAGAGGTACGAAATCCCATTCTCTGTGCAGAGAAATGAGTGTGGTCTGGCAGGAAGCCGTATTGCAACACCTTATACTGACAGCCATCCATCTACCAGGATGCCACAATCTCCTGGCCGACTGTCTCAGTTGCCAGTCATGCACACAGGAATGGACACTTCCTCATGAAGTTCTTCAGGAAGTCTTTCACTTGTGGGGGACCCTGCAACTGGATCTGTTTGCCTCTCCAGTCAGTCACTGTCTCCCCAGATACTATTCCATTATCCCGAGCAAAAAGGATGGTCTATAGATGCCCCGTCCCAGTCATGGACAGGGCTCTTCTTATATGCTTCCCCCCCATCCCTGTCCTGCATCGGAGTCTATGGAAAATACAACTTAAACCTGCCACCATAATTCTCATAGCCCCCTCTGTGGCCTCGGCAGGTGTGGTTCCCCCTGCTTCAACAGTTCTCAGTGGAGGACCCCCTTCCCATTAGCAATAAAACCAGATCTGTTGACTCAGAATCAAGGGATCTTTCTACATCCCAACCTGAAGTCACTACACCTTCACACTTGGCTCTTGAGGACACTTTCATATCACGTCTCCAAATGTCCTCCCCGGTGGCTAATATTCTACTGGCCTCACGTAAACCAGTGACCAGGGAAACCTATAATGCTAATGGAAATGCTTTTCAAGCAGTCAATCAGTCAATCAAGTCTTTATTCGTCCAGGCGAATCATCATTGAGGACAACTCATTTACAAGATGGACCTGCACATGACTAATAAAAACAATAGTATAACAACTGAGGTCTAATAAGGTACAATACATCAATACAGGCTTTTCCATTTAGGCTGCCTCCTGGTCATTGGACCCTTATTCTTGTCCACTGATGAAAGTACTGGATTACATGGCCTCGACTACAGAGACAGGATTGAGCTGTTCCTCTATCAAAGTCCATTTGGCCTCCATTTCAGCCTTCCATGAACCCCTTGATGGCAGATTACTGTATCAACATCATCTAGTCAAAATGTTTTTAAGAGGAGTGTTACATATTAAGCCTCCTATCAGATGACCCACCCCTCTGTGGGATCTCAATTTTCTGATAGAGAAATTAACTCTTGAACCCTTTGAACTGGCGGCCACTTGTGACCTCTGTTTTCTCTCTTGGAAGATACTATTCTTAGTGGCTCTCACTTTAGCTCTGCATATTTCTGAGCTTCATGCCCTCATGTAAAGAACCTTATTTAATTTTTCATAAAGACAGAGTGGCACTTTGTACCAGTCCTTCCTTTCTACCTAAAGTGGTGTCAGAACACACCTTAAATCAATCCTTGGAGTTACCAGTATATTACCCTGAACACTCCAATTGAGGTGAATACCTCCTACATACTTAGATGTCCATAATTTATTATGATAGTATACTAATTGAACTAAATTGATTAGAAGGACCTCTTAACTTCGTTACCTTTGCATCACACAGGGAAGGTCTCCTGGTCACTAAACAGACCCTTTCCAACTGGCTAGCACACTATATCACATTTTGTTACACGAAATACAACAAGCCATTACCAGGTCCTGTCCAGGCCCATTCTACCAGAGCTATGACCACCACAGTGGCCTGCTTCAAAGGGGCCTCTATCACAGATATCTGGAATGCAGCTACACAGTCCACAATTCATAATTTCACAAAGCATTATAACTTAGACATTGCTTCACGCCGTAGGATGGTCTCTGGCAGAGCTGTCCTACAAGGCCTCTTGTCATAATGCCACCCTTCTTGGGTTTACTGCTTGGGATTCATCCCGAGTATATTACCTGCTGCAATAGATCACCCTGTGGAAGACAGTACAGTTACGTAAGCCCTTACCATGACAGTAGATGTTTGAGGGACATCTCTTGCAGCAGGTATGATCCGGCCCTCCATCCCCCTCCTTCTCTAGGAGAACAAATTCTGGTCCAGTGACTTATGGGTTGGGATACCTATGGTATCTCTGTTTCCCTTTGGTCCTCGCTTAGTGAGCTGAATCCTGGGGAGACTGAGGATGCCAGGGACTGCCCACACTTATATAGGAAATAGGAAGGTGATGTCATGTGTGGGTGGCCCCTGGAAAAGTCTGCCTGAAGAGCTGCCATGTGCCACAGTGACCTCTGGTGACGACCCAAGTGTATTATCTGCTGCAAGAGATACCCTCAAAGATCTATTTTTATGGTACATTTTTACATAACTGTACTTTCTAGGAGTGGTATATGGTGTACATCCGCACAACCCACCCGCTCTCCCCTGGCAAGTGGCACCCTGCATCTTGCTTCCAGCAGGTAAGATCTGATGTCACAGGGTGGTGCCGATGAAGTTACCCCTAGGTGGGTGGGAGGAGCCAGCTTGAAGAACGTCCGGCCAGAGTTTTAAAGGGAAAGGATACTGCCAGAAACGTGGATGTAAACAATATACCACTCCTAGAACTACTGTTACAGATGAATAACCTGTTTTTTTTGTTTGTTTTTTTAACATCATTTTAATGAGAAAGTTAATACTGCATTTCATTTCTTCTAATTAGCAAGTTCTGGTGAAGGAACTCATCAATTATATTTATTTACTAAAAATTCCACCAACAGCTTAATTTGGTTCAAAGTCAGTTGGCATTCATTTGTATCCCCCTTCCCCGGGTCGTGCCTGAAAATAGGCAGAATGTGTCTAGTGTAGTTACCTCTTCAACAAAAACTAAATAAATAAATAAATGTATTTATTTATGACTTTGATGACTGGGTAGATGCACTGGTCCAGTAGACCATTTACAGGCACAACCCAGGCCAGTGGCACTAGGTAATACAATCAACAGTAACAATAAATGCAAAGAGCATGCACATAGCATGGTACAGGTAGGTACAGGCCAAGTAATACACAAGAAGCGTAAGCATAACAAAGCCAAACAGATAGACAGTGAGTGCTATTGATACAGTATACACAGTGCATAAGGTATCTTAGTATTTCCCACCATGGGAGAGGTTTACATAAGACCAAGTAGCCAACAGGAATAGGTGGAAAAGGCCAGGTGGAAGCAGATAAGCAGGCAGGAGGAGAGGGTGCTAGTGGGTGTGACATTTGCAGCATTCTTTGTCAATGAGCCATGCTTTGAGGTTACGTTTGAAGCTTAGATGAGTTCTGGAAGATCGAAGGGGGGCAGGTAGTCCATTCCACAGAGAGGGGGCTGCTACTGAGATGGCATTCCCACCCATGATGGTGATGGTTCTAGGTACTGCAAGGGTGGGAGCAGAGGAGGAGTGGAGGCTCCTAGCCCTTGTTCTGAAATTGAAGAGGGAAGAGAGAGGGGATGAAGTGCCACAATGATGGGTAGCATCCACAAAACGGCCAACAGAATAGTCAAAATGCCCTTGAAGAGAGAGCCAGCCAAGGGAGTGGTAGAGACTATAGTGGTGGTAGAGTAAGAGGCCGATAGGGCAAAGCAGCAGACGTTATTGTAGGCTACCGAGAATCTAGACTGGAGAGAGAGACAGAGGTTCTAGAATAGATAGTGGAGCAATAGTCAAGGACAGGGAGAAGTTTCCTGAGACTGTAGCTAGGTGGGCTTCCTTAGTGAAGTAGGGCTTTATGCAATAGGTGGTACCTAACTTCTGATTAACCCTGCTGACTATGTGGTTTATGTAGTCTTGGAAGGTGAGTGAGAGATCAAACAGAATCCCCAGCTATGTAAATGAGTGGAAGCATTCAAGGGCTGGGCTTTCAGGAAGGTAAACAAGGAGAGAGGAGTTGGCGCAGAGGGTTTTGGCAAGAAAAGGTTTTGACCCAAGCAGCATAGCCTTGGTCTTTTTCGCATTAGCCAGCAGCAGATTAGAAGAAAATCAGTTGTAGGCTGCATAGTAGTGCTGGGTAAGGACGGATGATATTCGGGGGAAGGATTTGTCACTGAAGTAAATGACAAGACCATGTGCATAAAGTAGGGAGTTGCAAGTAAAACTGTCAGTTGGTAGGGAGTTGATAAATATAGAGAATAGTAAGGGGCCCAGAATAGAGCCCTGGGGGACTCCCAAGTTGACCGATAATGAGGGGAAGAGGAAATGCAGATGAAGACTGTTTGAGAATGTCCTGACAGGTAATTCCTGAACCAGCTAGTTGTCTCAATAGACCAACAGAGTGCAGATAGCCTCGAGGGGGTTAACCATATTAAAAGCTTTAGAAATATTAATAGATACAATAAAATATAGGGGGGTGTGCATTACAAGGCTGTAATCCCAATGAAAGGTTCTGGGGACAGGAGAACCTTGAGGGCAAAGCTCGAGAGGTTCCAGAATGTCCCCAAAACCTCAAGATGGTATTATAGCCAAGAAATACACACTCCCCTGTCTGTTATTTTTTTGTCATATATGGATCTGAGCTGCAGCTTTCAGCAGGTGGCTCCTACTACGTCCCACTGCTGCCTGCCCCGGGTCTGCATATAAAGCCCTGAGGGGCATTTAAGCAAACAGCCATAGGAGTGAGTTTACTGGCTGCCTTGGCTACTGCTGACCTCCCCAACCCCCGTTATTTCATAGAAAGTCCCTCAGGGCATTTTAGCAATAGCCACGGTGTGGCTTCACTGACTACTGGTTACTGAACAGCAAACCAGCTTTTACCATAGGTTATAGTAAAAGCCAACTTGTGCTCAGTGGTGTGCACTTACTGTGGCGTACATGCTGGCTGTTTGATTTCGTAATACCAATATTTTGATCCAATTATAGTATTATAAGATCTTGTAATACTATCGTTGGATTGAAACAATGGTATTACGAGGATTTTTTTGTATATTTTGGGATGCCATTATTTTGAGTAGCCATATATCACAATGCTGTACATAGGGAGTTCCTATGCCACTGTTGCTCTGTCAGCAACCAACACAAAAAGTGACTCAATGAAGGAGCCATTCACCGATACTGGCGCACCAGTAATTAAAAATACTATAATCTCTGATTACTTAAATTTGGAAAAAAACACATAACTCACATTAATGCAAAAATAAAATGACGAGAACAGGCTATGTTATCTGTACATCCTCAAATGTGATGGCTTCCAAGGAAACAATCCCTGGTCAGACCCTTTCTTGATTACTGCTCTGTATTATTGTAATGGCATCTTGAGCCTCCGGGGAAGGGCACCATACATAATTAAAGACTTTACTACTATTATGGGCAGATTAGGTGGGCCAAGCAGTCCTTATCTGCTGTCAAAGTCTATGTTTCTATGTTACTACTACTACTGCTTCTTAAATATGCCACCAGTCTGATACAGTTCCCTCAGCAACCCAGAATATCTAAAGTGTACAAAGGAGCACTGCAAATCATATGGCAGGAACCCAGCTAATCCACCAACTTTTGCCCTATTCTGCCCTCTAGCACCTGGACTTCAGGCAGACCACCCTGTGCCAAAAAGTCTTCAAATGAATGGAAAATCCCAATCATAAACTAAACCACCTCATTAGAGTTAAATAACTGTCCAGTTACAACACCAGAAGTAAAACTGAAACATCAGAAGAATTTCCTCTCCTGGAATAAAGGTACCTTCCCCATTAACTTCTGTTCCTACAGTACCTCCATCGTTTTGATCCACAATCACACCCTCATGCCCCCAGGAGGGCACAGAAACTGAGAGATGGAGTATAAAGTGGGGGAAGAGGTATTGACGGTCACGGAACAGGAAATCACCTCAAAGTGGTGAGGCAGTGCAACAAGGCAGTAGGCAGGGCCAGCGGGATGCTGGGGTGCATAGGAAGGGGAATCACTAGTAGAAAGAGGAAGGTACGGCTACCACTGAGTAGATTGTTGGTGAGACCCCACCTGTAGTACTATGTCCTGTTCTGTGGACCACATCTCAGAAAGGACATAAGCAGTGTGGAGGCTGTCCAGAGGAGAGCAACTGAAGTGGTGAAGGGCTGCATCAGAAGCCATATGAGGAGAGACTGAGGGATCTCGGTTTGTACATCCTGGAAGAGCAGAGGGAATGAGAGGACATGATAGACACATATAAATACCTCACAGGGGTGAATAAGGTACAGAAATGGAACATTTTTAAGAGGAGAATGTGCACTAGAAAATGGGGTCATGCAATGAAGCTGGAAGGTAGAAATTTAGGTGGGTTGTGAGAAAGCACTTTTTCACTGAAAGAGTGGTGGATGCCTGGAACAGTCTTCCAGTAGAGCTATGGGTGGTAAAAGCAGTTTTGGGATTCAAGCTTTTATGAGATAGGCAGAAGGGTGATGTGATTGGGAAGCTGGGGTGTGGGAGTAGCTGGAGACTAGATGGGGTCTGTGGTGTCAGCATAGGTAGGAAAAAACTGGACAGACTGGGTGGACCAAGTGTTCCTGTCTACTAACAGATTCTGTGTTTCTATATTTTAGCTGTCTACTATCAACCAATACAACAAAAGGAACATTTTATTTTCAATGTTACCAAATAACTTTATTTTTTTCATTATTTAAAGGAGTACTATCGGCAAAAGTGCTCGAGCCACTGGTGCATAGATTGTGGCTCAAGCACCCTGATTCCCCCTGGAATTCCCCAGAATATTTATTTATTAAAATACCTCATTCCTCAAAATATTTGATCTCCCAGGGGGTGCAGCATGCATATTGAGCACCGGAGTGGAGCCTCCTGGGAGATCATGCTGGCAAATACCGTGAAATGATGACCCGGTTTTGCCTCTTCCTCTTCATTGCCCATATGTACGGAGATATTAAAATCTCTGTATTTTGTATATTGGGTGTTTATACAAAAGGTGCCTATATACCATGTAGGTGCAGCTCCCGCGTGGCATATAGGCACCTTTTGTAAAAATAACACCCTGCATACAAAATACAGAGATTTTAATATTTCCGTACATATGGGCAGTGGAGAGGAAGAGGCAAAACTGTGTCATCATATCACAGTATTTAACAGCGGAGTCGTCCAGGAGGCTCAACTCCAATGCTCAGTATGCTGGCTGAACCCCCCAGGGAAATCACATTCTATGAGGGATGAGGTATATTAATAAATAAATATATAAGGGTACTGCAAAGGGGATTGGGGTGCTTGAGTCACAATCTACACAATCTATGCACCAGTAGCTTGAGCACCCTTCCTGGTAGTACTCCTTTAATCAGTGAGTTTTTGTTTCATATTGTATTTATACTCCTATCCTGGTGCGCCTCTTCAAACCCCACCCGACATCCTGGAACTACTGGGGCTTACCTTTCTGGCCGGACCGAGAGTGGAGCTCATGGAGGGTTGGGCTTCATCCTGTGGCTGGGAGGGATCCATTTTCCTCCACTTTTCGCCCTGATCCCTGTTGCTGGGGCACACACGCCAGGCGTGCATGCATGGAGGCATGCACACGCCAGCAGATGTCCTGCAGCATGCTCCTTTCTGTGCGCCCTGCAGACTCGCACTTCCCCCAGGCCTCCACCTGGGGGCAGTCATTTGGCAGGAGTGCAGCCCCTCCCCCCCGGAGAGGAGAGCTGTCCTCTGGACACCCAATCCTCTCCTCCCCTGCTGACCCGGGCTCATTCCTGTACCCGAGTTGCCTGCATGGCGCGAGGTGTGGCACCCAGCGTCTCAACCCTCAGCGCCACGGGCCGGCTTAAGTAGTGAGTTATCATTTAGAAACTTTTAGTAGGTATTTTGTGTGATTAACATTTTAACTTTACATACATATCATTTTGGTTAGACTGGTGGGCTCTACCGAACCCTGCCCTATACAACACAGAACAGAACGCATCAGCAGTCTAGGATCCTAAATTAGGTTAGTTACACTTTTCTCTGACCTACTTTTGTATGAGCAGTTTTTATAGCCTAGTGTTTTCTAGTTCTCTACCTCTAACTGCACAATAACAGACACACCCTTACACCTCTAACAAAGGGAATTATAAACCGGGAAAGCCACATTAAAAAGATGGATTCAGGTCTGTTATTACATTGGCCAATGGGGAGCTGGGAATTCTGTATTAGTAGTCTTAAAAGTAAAACTGTTAAATGAAATATTACCTGGAGGGGATGATAATACAGTCATAACTAACAAACTGTTCTACAGCAAAAGCAAGAGTAAGAAAAGCCAGAGAGAATCTGACTGTGAAAAAGTGGATAACTGTGCTATGTGGGAAGAAATAAAAAAATCCAAAAAGGTAGGACAGCTGTGAAATTCCACACTGAAATCAAAAACTAATTTTCTCAATTAATAGTCCTATTAGAAATGGAGCAGGCCAGTAAACAGCAACATGAAGTAACAAATGAGGAAACAGAGGACACTAGCAGCACAAGTAAGGAAGCTCTAACAGCTGTATATATGCTGCTGGGGGATTCAATACACTGACAGATACAGAGCAAGGGGAAATAAGGAAAACACAACCACATGTTGTTACTCAGGAGCCAAACTGAGAGAAATAGGAAACATGCTGCCAGATATTATTCAAAAAAACAACCGTTTCAGTTTATTTGTGTCCTGGCTAAATTTCCCTCATTCACTAAAAATACCACCAACAGCTTAATCTGTTTCAAGGTCAGCTGGCATTCATCTGTGTCCCCTTCCCCCGGGTCGGTGCCTGAAAATAGGCAGTATTTGTCTAGTGCACTTATCCAGTCAACAAAAACTAAATAAATAAATAAATAAATTGTTGTACTGGAAAAGGCATATGAGCAATGCTTCCTGTTTTCACAAGTGTCCAGTCAAAGATTACAATCAAGGGTACATGGAGTTTAAGGCAATCAAATAAACCAAGTACATAGGGCAAGAGATACAGAGCATGTCATTGTAAGACAAAAAAATGTATATAGCATCAACAAACAGGGATTAAGACTAAGAGGGGTTTTAAAAGTAAGAGCTGTGCGTAAAGTGCTAAATGTTAGGAAAATAGTGCTGACAAGGATTTAAGAAATAACAAGGATTAATGAAATTCATGAGGGACCAGGTACACCACCTTGAATGGGTAAGGGCTCAATAGGGACAGGCCAAAAGGAAGGCGAAGGAGAGATACTAGGAGCGTGATGGGGCAGAAGACAGCTGCAGGAGGAGGTGTGTGATAGGTGCTTCAGTAGGTTGTATTTGAAGGATGATGTGGAGGGACAGTGAAGGAGATTGGGGGGAGGGAGTTAAACAGTTTGGGACCTTTAAAGGAGAGGGTGTTTTGGCTCTGGGTGGTGCGGCATAAAGGAATGGTAAAGGAGGGCAAGAAAGATCATCTAGTGGTCCTGAAGTAGACTGTCTTTGGGAAGAGAGAAGTGATGCTATCAGGAAGGAGACCAAGGGAGAGTTTGTGGAAGAAGGTGACCATTTTGCTATTGAGATGGTTCTCGAGAGAGGACCAGCTGGAAAGCATGTACAGATCGCAGTGAAGAGTAAGTCTGGGGAGACCAGAGATGTAGATGATGATGATGTGGTAGATGCAACAAAGTTTGCTGAGATTTTTCTGGGATGGGGTGGGAAGTAGACTAAAGCTCCATAGTCAAATAGCGGAAGTAGGAAACAACAGGCAAGGAGTAACTTGGAGTCCTTGTTGAAGTATGGTTTTACCCTATAGAGAATGGCAAGTGTTTGGTGAGCTTTCTAAATAGTCTGACTGATGTGTGCATCAAAATTGAGGTGGCAGTCAAGGGGTAGTCTCAGGTATTTGAGTCCATATACCCGCTCTATCAAGTTACCATCGTCGTGGAGGGTAAAATCGAAGATTAATGATCTCCTGGAGCTGGCAAAGACCATGGCCTTCATTTTCTTCAGATCTGAGTACTAAACTCTTTGACGTGAACCAGGTGTGGAGTCTCTGGAAGTCAAGCTGGAGGTTGTTTAGGAGGGAGGAGGGGTCTTTGTCTTTGCAGTAGAGAGCTGCATCGTCAGCATAGAGGATTACCTCCATGTTAGTACAGATATCAGAAAGATCATTAACCATGAGGGAGAAAAGAAGAGGATCATGGATGGACCCTTGGGGTACACCATATTTAATGGGACAGGAATTGTAAAGTATGCCACTTATAATAGTTTGATGTGACCTGAGGATAAGGTAGTTCCGAAGCCAGTTGATGACATCAGGTGAGAAATGAAGACAAATCAAGGTGTTGAGTAATACATCATGGTCAACGAGGTCAAAGGCTTTTGTGAAATCCACAAAAACCGAGCCTGTGTAGAGGCCTTCATTGTCAGACAAAAAAACTACTAATTCTAATACATGCGAGTACTAATGATATAGTGGATCAGGATGAACAGGAACTGCAGAATGGGTACAGGGAGATGAATTGTTGCATGAAAAAGATTGTAAGGTAGTATTTTCTGAAATACTGCCAGTACCAGCAGCAAGCATGGGAAGGAATTAGAAGATCATTAGGTTTTTATAGATTGAGGGAGTGCTCCCGACCAACAGGAGCGCTCCTTTCCGATGTGCGTGAGACACTCTTATTCTGTGAAAAGCATCTTGTGCAGATGCCCTGGAAACAGTCATGTTCTGGGAACAGTTTTTCTTTTAAATATATTATTGATCACTCTCAATCAATAATATGTTAATATGTCCCCTGTCGCCATTCATTCCTGTATCAGAGTGATTTCAGTTGCCTTCAGCTTGAGCCAGAACAACTCAGCTTCACTGTTCTCCAGCTGAACATGTGTGAAACCACTCTTATTTAGCAACGAGTGGCTCTAGGGGACATATTAACATACAAACAAGTGGTTGAGAAAATGGTGACTTGAGAATGGGATTAGTTGTATTAAGCATTGAAAGACTTTTTATGGAAATTACGATTTGTTTAGTTTTGATGGGCTACATCTAAGCAGAAAAGGAAGCATACTCCTAGGAGACACTTTTCATGATGCAGTGGCAAATAATTTAAACTGAATAAAGAGGGGAATCAAGTTAGGAAAAATGATAATATAAGGACTGAAAGAACAACAACAAAAAATATGCTAAGTCTACTAACACTTAATGGAAGAAGTCTGAACACAGTCAACAAATCTAAATTAGAGCTAACAATTTCACAGAGACATAGATATAGCATCCATCACAGAAACATGGTGGACAGACCATGGCAACTGGATTAAACAAATTAAGGGGCATAGACTATACCAGAATGATACAGCTGGGAGAAAAGGTGATGGTGTAGCATTGTACATAAATATGGTACTGACAATAATGAAATCAGGGACTATAATACACCAGGCAGCAAGAACTAATTACTATGGGGAGAAGTAATGAAATGTAGGTGGTAAAAAGTTAACAGCAGGGGTGTACTTGTGCCTACCAGTATCAGTGAACAAGACCATATAGGACTAATAAACAATATAGTAGTGTTTGCTAATAGAGGGGATATCTTATTAATGGTGGGGGGGGGGGGGGACCTCAACCTCCCAGGTGTTAACTGGACAGATCTGACAGTATCCAGTATAAAAAAGTAACAGTTCCTAAACATGTTGTTAAATAGTGGACTAAACCAGATGGTTAACAGCCCTACAAGAGGGAGCAATGTGTTAGACCTGGTTATTACAGATGGCACAGAGGGATATTAGAAATCTGAAGATACTCAAAAGCCTATGGAATAGCGATCATAACATGATCCAGTTCCCGTTTTCTAACCAAAATATCAAAAGGTAAGGGGCATAACAAAGCACATTTTAGCAAACTAGGGGAAGAATTGCCAAAATGGGATTGGAAGCAAATATCCAAAAATGCAGGGGTGGACCAATTCTGGATTGTACTCGGATGCAAAACACTTGAGCTAGAGAAGGTGCTTATGCTAGACAAACAAGACTATAATAGTAGAGAAAAAACATCACAATGGTGTACCCATAAGGTGTGAAAAAAAAAAGATCAGTTATGAAAAATTAACCAACACATATTAATAAAGATGTATATAGAAATGAACTATAGAAAAGAAAACATATAAGGAAAGAAAAGAAGAGGATAGAATTCAAAATAGCACACATAAATGATAACAGGAAATCATCATGTGCTTACATCTCAATAGCTATGGAGTAGCAGATAGAACAATAGAACCAATAATAGAAAACCAACAAGAAATAAAAGACCCAGACATATTAGCAGAGGTGTTTAACCAATATTTCTGTTCAGTTTTCGCAAATAACACACCTGCAAATTGTGATTCAAAGCCTGGAATAGAAGGACCATCCTCTGATTCTCAGGTACACTACTAATATATAAATAAAACAGAAGTCATGAAACTAATAGAAAAAATCAAGACCAGTAATACAGCAGGTCCAGACATATTACACCCTAAACTTCTAAAAGAAAGTGATGAATGATTGGTAGAGCCAATAACACTGTTCAGTGAATTGTTTGAAACACTCTCCACTCTGTGCTGTGATTGGTCGCCATGACAAACTGAGGAGCTCTCATTGGTCCGCCTCAGGAACCAGCTGAAACCCTGAGCTAATCCCCTTCCAGGACTGCCGCTTTTCTCTCTGCACCCTCAATTGAACCTGCCTGCTCCATGGCTAAGTTCTCGCTTGAGGCCACCTCCGGGTGGTCCCATCCCCTGCTGCTCCTCGCCTCTGGCTCCAGCAGCAATTTCTGGCCACTGCCTGCTTCCACCCAGCCCACTGAAGGACACTATATGGCTGCTGCAGCTCCAGCAATCTCTTGGTCACCACTCTGCTGTGATTGGTCACCTTGACAAACTGAAGAGCACCCATTGATCCGCCTCTGGAACTGGCTGAAACCCTGAGCTTCTCCCCTTCCAGGACTGCCGTTTTCTCCCTGCCTGCTCCCTCACTTGAACCTGCTTGCTCTCTGGCTAAATTCTCACTTGAGGCCCTCTCTGGGTGCTTCCATCCCCTGCTGCTCCTCTCCTCCAGCTCCTTTGGCAATCTCTTGCCACCGCACACTTCCACCTAGCCCACCAAAGGACCTTGAATGGCGGCCGCAGCTCCAGAAATCTCTGGGTCTCCATTCTGTGCCGTAATTGGTTGCCTTGACAAACTGAAGAGCTCCCATTGGTCCGCCTTGGGAACTGGTTGAAACACTGAGCTTCTCCCCTTCCAGGACTGCTGCTTTTCTCTCTCTCTCGCTCTCTGCTCCCTCACTTGAACCTGTCTGCTCCCTGGCTAAATTCTTGCTCGAGGCCCCCTCCAAGCACTCCCATCCCCTGCTCCTCCTCGGTTCTGGCTCCTGTGGCAATCTCTGGTTGCCACCTGCTTCCACACAGCCTAGTGAAGGACCTTGTATGGCCACCGCAGCTCCAGCAATCTCTGGGTCTCCACTCTGTGCTGTGATTGGTCGCTTCGACAGACTGAAGACCTCCAATCGGTCTGCCTCAGGAACTAGCTGAAACCCTGAGCTTCTCCCATTCCAGGACTGCCACTTTTCTCTCTGCTGCTCCCTCACTTGAACCTGCCTGCTCCCTGGCTAAATTGTCACTTGAGGCACCCTCTGAGCACTCCCATCCCCTGCTGCTCCTCACCTCTGGCTTCAGTGGAAATCTGGCTGCTGTTTGCTTCCACCCAGCCCACCGAAGGACCTTGTTTGGCCGCTGCAGCTCCAGAAATCTCTGGATCTCTACTCTGTGCCGTGATTGGTCGCCTTGACAAACTGGAGCGCTCCCATTGGTCCACCTCGGGAACCGGCTGAAACCCTGAGCATCTCCCCTTCTAGGATTGCTGCTTTTCTCTCTGCTTGCTCCCTCACTTGAACCTGCCTGCTCCATGGCTAAATTCTCAGTACTTGGTTTGTTTGTTTGAGTCTTTTAAATGTCATCATACTGCCTCTGCTTATAGCGTAATATTTCCATTTAGTGCTGTTTGATCTTGATTAATCTGTACTTGCTCCTGCTCCTAAATTTTATCATACTGTTTCTGCCTTAGCTTACTGTTTTAAAGCTGAAAAACCTGTTATACTGTATTTGCTTGGTTTTTGCTTAAAACTAAGATATTTTGCAATTGAATATTACTTAATCTTGCTATTCTCTGCCTTCCTTCAGCTTCTTCTCTCTCCCCATCTCCCCTAAATTCCCACTTCGCTCCACACGTCCGCTACTCACTCCCCCTTCCTCTGAACCTCTCCTCCTTTCACACATTCTGTACCTCTCTACTTCCCCCCATGGGCAGTCGCTGGCCCTCCCACCGATTTCTGCAATTCACACCTGTCCCATTCTCCTGCCTCCCTTTCTGCTCCCTGCCTCTTGCCTGGCCTTAAATTAACTGCCTTTCCTCTCTTCTACCTTTCAGCTTGAGGCCCCCTCTGGGCACTCCCATCCCCTGCTGATCCTCTCCTCCAGCTCCTGCGGCAATCTCTGGCTGCTGTCCGCTTCCACCCAGCCTGCCAAAGGACCTTGAATGGCCGACGCAGCTCCTGCAATCTCTGGGTCTCCATGCTGTGCCATGATTGGTCGCCTTGACAAACTGAAGAGCTCCCATTGGTCTGCCTCAGGAACCGTCTGAATCCTTGAACTTCTCCCCTTCCAGGCCTGCCATGTTTCTCCTGCCTGCTCCCTCACTTGACAATTTTTCTCCCGTCCGCCCTCCCCCACCCCAGCACTCCCCAACCCCCAGTACTCTTTAAATCTGACTAAGCCCCTACTTCTTCTCCCCAATTGGTCACCCTCTCATCACCCCACATTCTGAAACAGCTTCTCATACTATTCTGGTCCTGTCCTTGTGCCCCTCCTCCTATTCCTGCGCATTCCCTTTCCACTCCCTCCATCTGCCTTACCTACTCAAGACCTTCTCTTACTTTGCAACCACCACCACCTCCACTCCTGCTCCACTTTTCATTCCCCTAGTTCTCTCTAAATCGCCACCTATTTCTGTTCTCTCTTCTCCAAATCCCCCTCTCACCTTGCTGTAATGTCTCCCAACACAACCTCCCTGTCATGTACACCCCCAAATTTACTGCTTGTTGCTCCACTGCTGACCCTTGCTACCTTCACAGGCTCCCCGACTAATTATTTTCGCTCATCCCCTTCCCCCCTCTCCTTTGTACCCCCCTCTTTTCCCCATTCCAGCACCCCTCCTTTCTTGCCTCTCCCCTCCCTTGCACTAACCAATTTCCTCTTAATCCACCTCCACCTAACTACCACTCTCTCCACCCCACTTTCTCAATCTTACACCAGCTCCAGCCTTGCTTACCTCTTTAAACCCCCTCCTTAGGCTCTGCCTGTTTCATCAGTTCTCTCCCTCCCACCATAATCCGATCATCGTAACCCAACAGCTCTCCTAGCTCACATCCCCCAGGTTGTCTGCTCTAGCATCCCTCAGAAACAAGAAGTCCCTCCTACTCCTGCTTGGTATTCATATCCAGCTCCATCCACCCAAACCTGGGTTACCCCTTCCCCCACTGTTGACCAACATCCCTCTCTCCTCCCATGGACATGCCAATCAGCTTTCTCTAGTTCACTTCAATGTGCAAAGTCTGCTAGCCAGAAAAAACTATGTTGAATCCTGGATTTCGGCTAACTCTTTTGACATCATTGCCTTTACTGAAACCTAGCTAACTAACAAAATGCCCTCTAGCGAAATCAGTCTACCTGGGTACATCCTCTTTAGAAGGAGTGCCCTAGGAAACATGGGGGCGGCTGCCTCCTCTGGGTCACCAATCACCTATACACCACAGAATTTAACCCACCTCTTGAAACCTCCTACTTTGAATTCCTATCACCGTCAGCATTGTCTAGCTTCCCCCGGCTACCCCCTCTCAGATCTGGATACATTTCTAAACATCTGGACCTCCTTCCTCATGGGAGGGAATGGATTATCCTTGGTGACTTCAACCTTTATTGGCAGTCCTCTCTTTGTGAGGCCACTAAGGAATTCATCTTTTGTTTTGGCTTACATTAGATCATCACAGCACCCACTAGAACCAACTACAGCACAGGGACCCAATCCCTCATCGATTGGATTCTTGTCTCAGACCCCTCTCATGTCATGTCCTCTGGAGTTCTCCCATATTCAGTCAGCGATCATTGTGCTGTCTTCTGCTGCTGGTCTGCCAAAAGCCCTCACCGCCCATCCAAGTTCATCTACACCAGGCAACTTAAAAAACTTAATCCCACCAAGCTCTCAAACGCTGTTCTTTCCCAAGATTGATCTTTCACGAATCACATCACTGACATCAGCAAAGCCCTAGAAATGTTTAGCATCAAGTTCCTTGCCCTCTGTAACCTTTTTATCCCACCCAAATAAATCGGGTTTAAAATCTCAAATCAACAGTGGGTCTCCTCTGATCTTCACAAGCTCATGAGGGCTAGAGACCGTACCTGGTCCTTAAATCGGAAGCACAATCTTTCCCACCTTCTACAAATTAACAAAACACTCCAAAACAAATGCAGATCTGCTGTCAGAGCTGCTAAGACCGCCTTCCTCTTGGAGAAACCATGCTCCTCGGTTGGAAACCCTAGACTTAACTGGAACCTCCTTAACAACCACATCAGCAGGGGTCACTACAATGAGCGAATCTGTCTCTCCTGCAATGGCTCTGCCATCACCAATCCCCATGAGACAGCCTCACTCTTTGTATTATTTTGGGGACCTCGACAAATACAAACCCAACTCCTCCAACACCATACGCCCCCAGGATCCACCCAAGGTTCTTTTTCCAGCATCTCTCCCCCTCCAAGGTAGTTAAACTCATTAAAACAAATGACCCTAGACCTTCCACCTGGCTTCACAAAATTGATTACAGGATCTTAAAACTTGTCTGTGATTCCCTGGCCACCCCACTCACCAATATTCTTAATTACTCCCTCTGCACTGGCTCCTATCCACTTAAATAAAAATGCGCAATCATTAAACCCTTTCACAAATCTGGCCCCAAAGAATCTCATCTCCAACAACCGACCTATCTCCCTCCTTGCTCCCTCTCAGAAATGTTAGAAAAAATTGTCTACAGACAAACCACTGACTTTCTTACACAACATAACCTTCTGCCCAAAGTGCAACATGGTTTCAAGGCCCACCACAACATGGAAACTGCCCTCATTAAATTCACTCATTTCACTGACAGAGCCTTTAATGAAGGCCTCTATGCCAATTCAGTTTTTGTGGATCTCACAAAAGCCTTTGATCTCATTGGCCACGATGTTCTTCTCCATACCGTTGCCAGCCTCCATTTCTCCCCCGAAGTGATCTTCTGATTCTGGAACTACTTCTCGCTTAGGTCCCATCAAACATCCATCTGTGAGGTCCTCTTCGAACCCTCCCCACGTTAAATATGGCATCCCACAAGGATCCATCCTGGGCCCTCTCCTCTTTTCTCTAGTTGTAAACTCTCTCCCAGACATCTGCAAGAACCACAGAGCTTATTCTTTAAGTTGACAACAATGCCCTTTTCTGTAAAGACAAAGACCCCTCTGCCCTCCCTCAAGTTACAGGCTGATTTCCTACGGCTCCAGTTTTGGTTCACATCCAAAAGCCTCATCCTCAACTCTTAATTAAAAAAAAAAAAAAAAAAAAAGAAGTCATGCTCTTCTCCAGCCCTCATAAACCACTTGATTTTGACTTCACCCTCCTAGATAACGGAGAGAACCCTATTGAGAGAGTTCATGAATTCAGGTACCTTGGCTTCCTCCTCACCTTCGATGCACACATCAGTCTAACCACAAACAAAGCCCACCAGAGACTTGGCCTGCTCCACAGAACAAAACAGTTCCTCAACAAAGAATCAGAGTTCCTCCTTGCAACCAGTTTCCTTCTCCCTCTGTTTGACTGTGGTGCCCTTGTCTATTTCCCCCATCTATCTATAAAAAATGTCACTAGACTATGTAGCTCCTCCCACAGTGCAATCCACTTCATCTCTGGCCTTCCCAAACTCACTCACCACTGTGACCTCTACAGAACCTCTGCGTGGTCCTCCTTCGGGAACTGTCTCAACTGCAAAATTGCCTCCTCCTTCCCCAAACTCACCCTTGGTCTACTCACCTGACTGCATCAGATCTCTATTTCCCACAGTGGCTCACTCCAGGGCCACCAGACAGTCCTCGTCCCTCTTCTTCTTTGTCACCTGTGCCAGACCACCCACAGCCAAAAAACTCTCTCCTACCTGGGCCCTAAAATCTTTAACTCTTCCCCATCTGATACCAAACTCTGCCCCTCCACTACCGCATTCAAACACAAGGTAAGTAAGCACCCATCCCTTACCTTCTCCTGCAGTTGTTCCTCATCTTGACTCAGTTTCCCTCCTCTCTTCATCTTGGCCTCCTCCCATCCTGCATTATGTTCTCTCTGCCTGTCCTGCTCTTTCAACTATCTTTTCTTGAAAATGTTTTTTCTGGAAAAAATATATATATAACCCAGTCCAGTGCTTTCTGCACAGCACTTATTTGCCTCTATTCAATAACTGCTGTATCCTTGTTATTTATCTGTTATTATACGACAGGTGTCTGGTCTTAGCCAATGAGAAAACAGAACAGCTGTCACTTATTCTCTTACAAACTTCAAACCAAACCCCCTAGAGTCGTTTATTCACTCAAACTCCACCCACAGTTGTTTAATGAAACCATAACTCCACCCACAGTTGTTTAATCAAACCTTAAGAATGCCCTCAGTTGTTAATCAGACAGAACAGGCACGTCTACAGTTGATTATTGAAACCTCAACATCACAGCAGTAAAAAGAAAAAAATGGGGTTAGAACACCCATTTCACCTCAGCAGTAGCCAGCAGCTACAAGGCTCAGCCCCCTTTTCACTTATCCCCCTCGAACAACTGTGCTCCTCATCATGGAGCTCTGCCTGAAGAGGAAGAGAATGAGTGGGGACACAACACTCCTCGCAACCGGCAGTGACTTCTTTATGCCCGACCGCTCTGCCCAAGGTGGCAGGGCTTGAAAGAGAAACTGTTGAACTCTTCTCGGGCTCCGAGTAGTCTGCAACAGCGAACACCTCTGTCGCGAAGCAGGACAGCAGCTCCCTGCTCGGCTCTTTCTCCCACTCCTCCCCAATCAGGAAAATGTTCTCTCTGCCACCTATGCACTTCAGAATTGCTTGGAATTCTGTCCCCACCTGCTCTCTCTCCTCCGACTGTCTGTCCATCTTATGCGCCATCACCCCCCTTCCCAGCCCTGGCCGTCCTGTGAGGAGAGCTACAGGTGACAGGCTGAGTGATTTCCTGACCACCCTAGTGTCTTCGGTTCATTCAGAAACCACTGCTTTAGGACAGTCATCCTGTAAACCTGTTTGTCAGAGGGGATGGGACGGGAACTTGATTACCCAAGCTCATAAACATACACAGGAATGTACTCGTGAGGCTACTGGCAGCAATCTAAGGCACACTGAGCTGAGGTAGAGAAAATATAATTTTTCAACACACTCCAACTTGCATAATAGTAATAACATTCAGTGAGTTGGAGTATACTT
This sequence comes from Neoceratodus forsteri, assembly GCA_016271365.2. Taxonomy (NCBI): domain Eukaryota; kingdom Metazoa; phylum Chordata; order Ceratodontiformes; family Ceratodontidae; genus Neoceratodus; species Neoceratodus forsteri. The sequence goes on along the minus strand of CM057449.1, from coordinate 755,213,318 downwards.
GCAATAACCGGCTTCTGTGTTGATTAAACGCCTCGGCGTTTAATCCCCACAGAAGCCAGTTATTGCTTCGTATACTCCAACTCACTGAATGTCATCACTTAATTCACACCTACTGTTCTGTTTTATCAGCACATTGTCACTTTTGTTTTCTCTTTACCAGCTCTTTGTAACTTTATTATTTTCTTTGAATAGGACGCATATGAAAACGGGCAGTTTCTGCTCACATGCCTTTCCAGTATAACAAATAAAATGAAATGAACAGGAGTGGTATGTGGAGATGGGAAAACAGTTATAGTTGTCCCCATATTTAAAAAGGGTGCTAGAAATGGAACATTAGACTACGGGCTAATTAGCCTGACATCAGTTTTGGGAAAACTAATGGAAGCCATATTTAAGGATAAATTAGACACAGAAATGAATACTAAAAACTTGGCTGATAAAACAAATGGCATGGCTGTAGGAAAAACAGGTCTTGCACTACTAATACATTCGTTTTTTTTTTTAATTAAAAGTTTACTAAAGCATTGAACACAAACACTTCACTAGATGTAATTAATTTAGATTTCCAAAAAGCATTTTACAGAGCACTGCATAATACATTAATTAATAAACTGAAATCCATGGGTATAGACAATAAACTAAACTTAAAAGGTGAGTAGCCAACATGTTCCATGATAGAATTCAGAGGATGAAAATAAGAAGAATACTGTCAGAATGGGGAGAAGTCATTAGTGGGTTCCCCCAGGGATTGGTACTGGGACCATTATTGTTTGTGTTGTATATCTATGATCTAAACAAGGAGGTGGATAGCTGGCTAAAAAAAATGCTGATGATACTAAATTAGGTGGCCAACTGACACAACTGAAAAAAAAATAAAAAGATCTTAAGAGTATCAAGCAATGGACCACTGTAATGGTATGTTTTTTAATAGCGATAAATGCGTAGTTAGGTAGGTAGGCACTTTTTTTTATTTTTATACAGGATAACAGTTGTCATTAGGGAGATATCCCTGTTTATAAGACATGTCCTGTTAGGTGTCACAAGTATAAAAACTCATTATAAATCTACAAGTACAAAAATTTATACAAAACGTCTCATACCTCATACTAAATACAAGACAACATATAATCAACTACAATAAACATCACAAAGGTAAATCACAAATTGCAAACATACTCAGGCATGCAAACATATTAATGTGCAATACATTACGTTAAATAGTACATATAAACCAAAATGTTAACAATTACACACATAGAAACATAGAAGTTGACGGCAGATAAAGACTGCAAGGCCCATCCAGTCTGCCCATTTCTTTTTCTACCTTATAAATGTGCCATTGGCCTTTGCTCTGTCAGTGGCCTATCTATTCATACTCATTTGTATTGCTCCTTTATGCCTATCCCATGCCTGTTTGAAGCCCTGCACTGTATTCATAGCCACCACTTCTTGAGGTAAGCCATTCCATGCATCCACCACCCTTTCTGTGAGAAAAGAATTTCCTCACATTCCCCTTAATCAGCCTCCCTCTAATCTCATGCTGTGTCCTCTTGTCCTGCTATTTTTCTTATATTTAAACATGTTAGACTCTTTCACCTTGTTAATGCCCTTAAGGTGTTTGAATGCTTCAATCATATCACCTCTCTCTCCCTCCTTTGCTCAAGGGTATACATATTGAGCTCTGTTAATCTGTCCTCATATGTCTTCTGATGCAGTCCCTGCACCATTTTGGTTGCCCTTCTCTGGACTGCCTCAATTTGGTTAATGTCCTTGTGAAGGTGTGGCCTCCAATACTGCATGCAGTACTCCAGATGGGGCTAACCAGTGTCTTCGAAGAGGGATTATTACCTCCCTCTTACGACTTGTGATACCCCTACTAATACACTAACACCCCTAGCCTTACCTACTGCTTTAGAGGTCTGCTTGGATGATTTCAGGTCATCAGTGATGATGATGCCCAAGTCTCTTTCTTCCTTTGTGACTGCTAGCAACTCCCTCCCAGCCTATAGGTGGCTTCAGGGTTTCTCTTCCCTATGTGCATGATCTTGCACTTCTTTGCATTAAATCCAGTTGCCACTCTTCCGACCATTTTGCTAGTTTATCCAGATCTCTTCTCATTCTGCCCACCCCATCTGGATCATCTACTCTGTTGCAGATCTTGGTGTCATCTGCAAACAGACAAGCCTTACCCTCTAGTCCATCTGCAAGGTCACTAATGAAGATGTTGAAGAGGACTGGCCCCAGGACTGATCCCAGAGGTACCCAACTTGTGACTTGCACTCAATTGGAAACATTAATTTCAAGCCTAATCTAAATGAATTAGGGGATGCCACCCTCATTGAGTAAGGAAGTATATTCTACCATTTTCCCAATTGATGTTTTAAAGTTTTTACCCCAAATTTTGTTTTATTATAGGTTTCTTTTATTTTATGTACATGTACAGATCTAGTCAAAGTCCGAGTAGGCTCAGACATATTCGTCAGTGCATTAACTGATATTTAATGAGCAGGTTGCTTTGTAAAAAAAATGGCACAGTAGTTTCAGCCATATCTCTCCATTTCTTTCTTCCAAAGTAGTCCATCCCAAAGAAATTAGTAGTATACAATGATGTGTTCTATAATGACTACCCAATATACACCTTGCTAATTTGTAATAAAATTTGTCCAATTTGTCCTGCATCAATTTTGGTGCAACCCTATGTATGACACTTCCATAATCAATGGTTGACATAACCATCTGTTCCACTATAATTTTTCTAGTCCTTAAAGGGAAACACTGGAAAAGGCACAGCTTTACCCAGGCACTACAAACATTCATGATTAATGCTTTCAGACAGTAACATTTTTTTTTAATTCCTCTAGTTGCTTTTTTAGTGATTTAAATAGTGGCCTTCAGCTTTCACTTTCTATTGCTGGCAGCCACCATTTCATGAGTAGCAGAGAGCTTCCGAGCTCACCTTATGCTAATATGACCTGCCAACCAATAGCAGAGATCAAACAAGCATATTGGTATACAGTGAGCTCAGGAGGCTCACTGATGCTCATAAAATGGCTGCTGCCAGCAACAGAATATGGAAGTTGCTGTTAGCGGTTCTAAATAATTTAGAATAGTTGTTACTGTCCGAAAGCGCTAATTGAGAGTTTCTGTAGTGTTTGAGAAAAGCTGTGTCTTTTCCATTGTTCTCCTTTAAATCCAGACAGTTTGATGTTCACCTAAGGGCTCCTAATTTCTTGCTGGCTTTTAACAGCAGTTCCCTAATATGTTCTTGAAAATTTAACTCAGCATCGAAAAGTATTCCCAAATATCCATATTCCATAACCTGGTCTATTAATACATTAGATAAAGATACAAAATCCAAAGCTGGTTTATCTCTATTTCCAAAGTAAAGTACTGTACCTTTGTCTTTTTTGTATTCATCACCAACCCTGACCTGGTGAAAAACTCCCCTAAGCTGCCGAAGTCCCTCTGCAAATTTGCTCTCAGGTCTGCAAAATCCACCCCAGTAGCAACAAGAGCTGTATCATCAGCATACAGCCGAATGCAAGATGTTGAAACTGCCTGGGGAAGATCACTACAAAATACCAAGGGCCCCATTATCGATCCTTGGGGAACCCCTCTTTACACTGGTTTAGTTGTTGACAAAAGCTGTGACACAAACACTCTTTGAGATCTTCCTGTTAGATATGATTTAATCCAAGCCCATGGCCCCTCAGTAATTTCCATGGCCCAGAGTTTCCTCAACAGCAGGGAGTGGTCCACCAAGTCGAAGGCCATAGATAGGTCAGCAAACAAAACTACTGTCCCCCTTCCTGCATCCAAAGAGGTTGCTACAAGATCGTTAAATTCTATTAAAGCCGAATTTGTGGAAAGACTACATTTAAAACCTGCTTGATATGGTGTAAAGATGATATTTGTTTCCAAATAATCCATTAATTGTTTGTGTACTAACTTCTCTAAACATTTAAATAACACTGAGAGCAGGGCTATAGGCCGATAATTACCTGGGTCACTTTGATCTCCCCCTTTATGTATTGGGATAGTTTTACTTTGTTTCCAGTTAGTAGGAAACTGCCCCAAACTAAGACTCCAATTAAACATGCATGTTATTATAGGTGCTACATAATCAGCGTCCATTTGTATAACCTACCTTCCAACCCATCCATACCAGGACACTTATGGATTTTAATGTTCTTTAAGCATGTTCTAACCTCTTTTATTTTTAGTATCCTAAAACAAAAAGGAGGATGTGGCCCATAGAATTCTAATTCTTCTCGAGTCTTATCTAATGGAGTTCTCATATCCAAACCAGGGAGCTTTATAAAGGAATTATTTAGCAGATTTGCTATTTCTTTTTGTTCTTTTACTGTCTTCCCATCATAAATCAATTGATTTATGTATTGCTTATTTTTGTCACCTGGTCTAATAATGTCATTAACTACTTGCCAAAATCTTTTTGGGTTATTATTCCTATCAATTTTTATTTTATAGTGTTCAGATCTTGCTTTCTTTATCTATTGTTTACAATAATTCCTTTTATTTTTTATAAGTAACCCAACCCTTATTCGTTTTAGATTTTTTGGCCAATTTCCACAATCTATTCTTGATCTTAATGCTTTTTAATAAATTGTCATTTATCCAAGGTTCTCTTGCCTTTCTCCTGCTTACTTTTATTTTTGCATGTTCATCACATATTTCCAAGAATCTATCCACAAAATTGATTGGTCTAAGTCTGGAATTAACTTACATCTCTCCCAGTTTTCTGACTGCATATCCTGGTGAAATCTATCAATTAAAAAATGTTTCATATCTCTTACCCACCCTATCCCCAATTGAATCCGTGGTGGTTTTATACTGCCTTAAATCGCCCAAATTAGGTGATGATCTCCCAATAAGGGTGATTCTACACCCTTTGAATGAACAGTTAACTGAGGTGAAACTAGCAATAAATCTAATAGTGTATCCCTAGCTCTGGAATTGGTATATCTAGTTGGTTCATCTGTCAATTGTATCAAATCTAGGGATGCCATCATTTCTTTTAATCTATTACCGCTCTGATTGTGCCAATCTGAATTTAAGTCACCCATCAAGATCAATAATTTATCCTTCACTTTATCTTGAATTATGCCAATCATCAAGTCCAAGTCTGTCATCTTGGCATTTGGGAGGGAATGCACAATCCCTATATAAATTTTTACATCTTATAAATAAAGTACCATATAGTCCACATTTCCTATATTGCCTTTTGTTAGGGTTCTTACTGATCCCAATGTATTTTTTTTATATAAAGGATAACCCCCCCACCCCTTCTGGTCTTTCTGTCTGAACGGTATAATTGGTAACCATCCAAACCTATTTCACCATCTTTTATTTTATTTGTGAGCCAAGTTTTAGAAAAGCCTATAATATCAGGCTTTTGAACATTGAACAACATTTCTACCATATCCATTTTTGGGGCCAGGCTCCTTGAATTGTCATGACTTATTTTTAAATTGGTTCTAAACTTTTCTGTGGGCCCTGGATTTAGTTCAGTGTCCTGCCCCCGGACCAGAAGCAAGGTTCAGCAGAATGCATACTTTATGTATTTTATATGCATCTAAAGGTTTAAACTGACCAGCAAGACAATACATTATCCAAATTCTAGTAAACTCGTTCCTATGTAATTTTAAGCAATCATAACTCCCCCTTGAGGTCCATATAGTAAATTGGTTGACCAAAAATAACCCAGTTTACTAGAAGTCCCCTCAGCTAAACAAAAAATAATCCATTGAACAAACATCAACAAACACATTCCCCCACATTCATTCTAGTACCTTGAGTCTGTACAACTAAAAATCAAATAAAATAATAACTTTATCTAATATTTGTATACTAAACACTTAATACAGGTTAATTTATAAACAGGAATGTCATTTGCAAAACAGATGCCCCTCTTAGCTCACTACAGTAAATTGTATAACCCTGTACCTAATTATAATATACTGCTAACTATATTTTTAAGCATTAACTACCCCATTTTATTTACTTCATGTAATAAAATAACTTTATAATGCCAATCACTTACAGAGATTTTCTTACTACGAGTGCACTCACAATGCTTGTGCTTGTGAGCGGCGCAGCAATTTAAAGTACACAGTCCCCTCCTGGAATGTAGATAACAATCATCTGACATACCTTGGGCCCCCTTCTAGCTGGAATTACACAGTTTCAGCAGCAGTTAATGTCCAGAAAATAATTAAATTATGCAGCCTCTCACCCTGATGACTTCTGGGCACTGAATCTGTGGGAGAGTCCTCTCGCAATTGCAGGCAGACGGCTTTAGATGATCCCAGTCAATAATGCTGCTTGTAAGCGGCACGGCAATTTAAAACACACAGTCCCCACTGGAATGTAGATAGCAATCAGCTGACATACCTCAGGCCCCTTTCTAGCTGGAATTACACAGCTTCAGCAGCAGTTAATGTCCAGAAAATAATCAAATTGTGCAGCCTCTCACCCTGACGACTTCTGGGCACTGAATCTGTTGGGGAGTCCTCTCGCTATTGCAGGCAGACAGCTTTAGATATTCCCAGTCATTTGAGAATGCACAATTGTTTTCAAAAATACCAGCTCAGTTGAATAACCCTAAAGAAAGTGAATAGTGAAAAAGATCTTGGGGTATTAATCAATAAAGATGTAAAGTTCAGCAGTCATTGTAATAAAGTAGTTGTGATTGCCAACCGACAACTTGAATGCTAAGAAATTCTGTATAAGTACACACACAATACATAGTGCCACTGTATAAAACATACATAAGACTACACTTGAATTAGTGTACACCATTGTGGAGTCCATACCTCAAAAAAGGACATAGAAACAATAGAGAGGGTGCAGCACAGGATAACTAAATTGATAACTAGCTTAAGAGGCTATTCATATACAGAAAGTCTAAACAAACTGGGACTTATACTCTGAAGGACAGGAGATAAGCTACAGATGTTTAAAATAAGTAAGCAATAACCCACAACAGGGTATGGGGTTATTGGCAGTTAATCCACACTCCAGGTGCATTGAGGCATGAGGCCACAGGCCGAGTGCCCTCACAACACCCTGGATGTTGATTAACTGCCAACAATCCTATACCCTGGAGTGGGTTATTATACTTATAACATGGGTTCTGTTTAAAGACACAAACATCCAGAAAGGTGGTGTGTTTTGTGTGGTTTGAATAGGGAAATTTGAAGTGTATCCTGCAGACTTGACAAACAGTCCCCAGAGTTCATGCATATGTTAGTTATTTGATAAGCATACAAATGCCAGAAATCGTTATGAAATGATTTTTGACATTTGTATGTTCATAACATAAATAACATATGCATAACTCTGTTTGTTGTGAGGTTGCAGTAGTTACCTTGTCAGCTGTGTGTGTGTCTCTCGCTGTCTGCCCCTCTCCCTGAGGTGTAGTGTGCTGCTTGCTGTGTCTTTCGCTCTGTGGGATGTGAAAGGAGACAGGAGGGGATACTGTGCATCATCTGGGGGGGGTACAGGGAATCTCTGTGAGGGACGGCCAGGTGCAATCTTGGTTTCTCTTTCCCTGTCAGGACCACCGTATGGTACTTGCTGTGTGTGTCACTTTCCACTGCACCAACACCTGCTGCATCGGACAGCCACAAGCAACAGAAACTGGACCAGTGACAGGGACATGATTGCATGGCTGAAAAATAGAGACATGAGTCTGTAGGACTTATGAATTATATGTCCTGTTCTCGCTGTCTTGCTGTCAGTATCTCTCTTTGTCTGTGTCAGAGGATGTGGAGGGCTCAGTGTGTTAGGAACATGGTGGGGCACAAATGCTTTGGGAGGGGATGGGAGGGGGAAGAGAATTGCGACAATAAATACATGACAATTTGGTCACTCAGCGCAAGGGTGCTCACAGAAGTCGGGGCTATTGTCAAAATAAAAACAACTGTTGCAACAGTGATTTCAGTACCTGTCACTCCACAATATCCCCAGTTTAGCCTTCAGTACGTTCCAAAAGCTGCCTTTCCTGTTTGATCTTTCCAGCATATAATGAGTGCTGCTCAGCACAGGGATACTGCTTGACAGCGATTTACTGCAAGTGTGGATTAAGTAGCTTAATTAACCCCCAGTCAGGTGATGCTGTTTAACCAACTGAGTGTCTAGCTTTTTGCAACCCATGTTATAACACAAGATAATGAACTTAAGGAAGAGTTTAGGGGTAGAATATATACAAAGGGAAGTCGATCTAAAGTGACGCACTATACAAATTTAAATGGAGCATATAAAAAATGACAGCAAAAAGGCTTCTTCACGCAAACAGCAAGTGAACTGTGGAACAGTTAACTTGAGATGGTGCAGTCAGATTCATTATCTATATTTAAGGCAAAGCTCGACAGCTTCCTGTACCTATATAAGATAATTGCATAAGGTGGCCCTGCTAAAGCAGGAGATGGACATGATGGGCAATAGCCTCCTTCTGTCTATCGCCAAGTATAGTACTACCTTGGCTCCCTGTTTTCTGTGTTTATCTTTGTTTGCCTTAAAAGGCAATTCCAAACTTTCTCAGGAAGTGATTACATCACAGAGACTTAATCAGCCAATAGCTTGGGTAACAGACATGAGAACACTAGTATTATAAGCAAGTGTTTATAGCAAACTCATCAGAACAGCTAATATTTTTCCTAGTCAAACTATCTCTTGTTGGGAGCTGCAATACTGAACATAGGATTTGCAAGAAAGCGAGTTGTGCTCACAACAGAGGAAGGGGAACCTTTCAATTGTCTTTGGTTGTAGCAGATACACTGCAGGTGGAGGCTGCTTCTAACTGAAAGGTGAAATAAGGAATTTACAATTATCAGGAAAAGACAGTCTTGTTACAATTCTTATGATTTTCAGTGCAGGAAGAGTTCAAAGCACAGCTGACTTATTTTGAGGGCTGACTGCTTTCAGAGCACAAACCACCAGGCTGTTTTGGGTCTGGGGAGGTTTACCTGTGTCTGACTTGGATGTCTGGATTTTCTCTGTTTGATTAGCAGGATTTTCTCTGTCAAATTGTTGTGTATAGTATCTTGCAGACAGGAAGGCACTCATCATTGCGGTGGGTCAGAGCTCTTAGCTGACTGTTTTGTGAGGGCACAGTTTAGGCCAAACCCTTCCCACCCCTGGAAATAGTTCCTTTATACCTGGGGTTCTGACATAATTTCCTCAAGAGTGCAGGTGCATATCAATGTCATATCCTCTAGCACACCGCACTGAAAATATACGCATACACATTGTATAATATATATATATATTTCTATATAACAAACTAATCACACACACAAGCGCACACACACACACACACACACACACACACACACAAAAAAAGTATATAGTCATGTGGGGAGTAGTGCAATGTAATGGCTGTGGGGCAGCAGTCTTCTGGGAGTCTTTCTGGAGGCTGAGATGCTGCCCTATTTGCAGACAACTCTCTCTGCCCTGGGGAGGAAGTTGCCTGTCTTCCAGGCCACACTGGACAGCAGTAGAACCTTCCCCAGGCCAGACTGGATGGTAGGAAGGGAACCCCCATCCAGGGAGCACCAGAGCCACCACCACTACCTCAGAGGTTGCAAAAAGCACAGCAGTTGGACCACAGTGGGCTCAGGGAGGTGAGGAGGGTGGAACAGAGGCACACCCAGTCAGTTGTTCCACTCCACAATCCATACACCATTCTGGGGGGCACAGCTCCCCTATGGATGCACCCACGGAGGAGGATGAGGAGGCTGAGGACACCTGTCACAAGGGAGGCCCACAGGAAGGAGGCAGGAGATGCCACAAGGAAAGGAAGCAGCTCCTGGTGGGGACTCAATTATTGGGGGGATAGAACTGGGGGAGCAGGAAAACTGAAGTAAAGTGTCTGCCTGGTGCCATGGCTTGTAGGGACAGGAAGCACATCCTCAGCATCAAGAGACAGCTGCTGCAGGTCTGGCTGGATGTCATTGTCCACCAAGGGACAAATGACTTGGCTCAACATGAGATTAGAGCAGTGCAGAAGGACTTTGTAGAACTGGGGAGGGGCCTAAGACAAGTAGCACCACAGTATCCTTCTCAGAGGTGCTGCCTGTAAATGGCATGAGTGAGGCAAGGGTACTTTGCACCACGCAGTTTAATGAGTGGTTGAAAAAATGGTGTGGAGCACAGGGGTTTGGCTTCATTGGGGACTGGGGTTCCACCTGGAGGGACACCAGCCTATACTGGCAGGATGGTCTGCATCTGTCCAGGAAGAGAACAAGTCTTTTGAGCAATCGGTTTAAAAGCTTCATTGGCAAGCTTTTAAACTAGTCAAGGGGGGAGGCACTGATAAGCAACAGGAAAATCCCAGCCTCTCCCTACAAAACAGGGTACTAAATGGGAAAAAGACCGAGGTAGAAAGGTCAGTGGGGGATGCTGCAACAGAAAGTAAAGCCATCAAAAAATGGAAAGCAATGAGTACCAATGCACGTAGTCTGAGTAACAAGCTTCCTGAATTAGTGGCCTTGATGGAGGAGGAACATCTGGATATCGTGGCAGTCACAGAAACATGGTTCGCACAAAACCATGACTGGGACGTAAACATACCAGGATACACTATCTACAGGAGAGACAGAGAGGGTAAAAGAGGAGGAGGAGTAGCTCTTTACATAAGGGAAGGAATCAAAGTAACAGAACAAAAGAGAAAACAGGGAGGAAAAGAAACACTGTGGGTAAATTTGGAGACCAGCAATGGCACCACAATCCGCACAGGGGTTGTATACAGACCCCATTCTCAGGGGGAGGAAATGGACAAGGAAATGATAGAAAGTATACTTAGTATGGCAAAAAAAGGGGAGATATTGCTGATGGGTGATCTGAATATGCAGATGTTAACTGGAGTGCAATTCCACAGCCACTTCAAAAGTGGGGTTATTCTAGATGCCCTACAGGGGCATGCATGAGACAACTAGTATTGGAGCCCACTCGAGAGGGAGCAATCTTAGACCTGGTTCTCTCAAATGGAGATGAAGAGAGATCACAGATGTAGAAGTGGGTAGCCATCTGGGAACTAGCGACCATCGAACAGTATGGTTCCTAATAAACACAGCAATAGAGTCCAAGCCATACAAAGGCAAAGATACTGGACTTTAGGAGGGCTGACTTTGCCAAAATGGGTAAGTGCCTAAGAATGCACTAGCAAATGGGCAGGAAGGAGGGTGGAAGAACAAGGGAATAATAAAACTGCCATCACAGAGGCAACAAGCCTTTGTGTGAAACAAATAAACAAAACTAAACGATGTAAGAAACCACTATGGTTCTCAAAGGTAGTGGCAGTGAAGGTTCAAGAGAAAAGAAAGCTTTCAGGAAGTACAAGGAATCACAGAAGGAGCAGGACAGAGAACTGTATCAGTTAAAGCAAAGGAAGCTGGGAAGGCAGTCAGAACAGCAAAGGCCCAAACCGAGGAAAAAATAGCCAACTCAGTTAAGAAGGGGGGATAAAACCTTTGATAGGTACATCAGGGGGCCAAGGAAGACCAAGGGAGGGATAGTGAGGCTTAATAGGGGGGCAGAGGAGACTGTGAAAAGGCAGAGATACTAAACAAATATTTTTGCTCAGTATTTACAAAGGAAGGGGGTACCTAGAACAAACAGTAAAAACACACTGGATACAGAAGTTGATACCAGCCCATTTACAGAAGAAAGGGTTCTGAAAGAACTCTTAAAACTGAAGGTGGACAAAGCAATGGGGCCTGATGGGATTCATCCCAGAATTCTAAAAGAACTAAGGGTAGAATTAGTGACACACTGACTACCCTGTTTAACAAATCATGGGAGGATGGGGTGGTACCTGAGGACTGGAGGAGGGCAGATGTGATTCCCTTCACAAAAGTGGGAGCAAGGCAGAAGCAGGAAACTACAGACCTGTTAGTTTAACCTCAGTGGTAGGAAAATGATGGAATCACTTCTGAAGGAAAGAATTGTCCAGTATCTAGAGGCCAGAGGGCACAGGACCCAAGGCAGCATGGATTCACAGCAGGAAGGTCATGTCAGACAAATCTGATAGATTTCTTTGACTGGGTGACCAAAGTAGTAGATCAGGAGGGATGTGGACATGGCCTACCTAGACTTGTAACAAGGCATTTGACACAGTCCCACACAAAGATTAATATACAAGTTAGCCAGCCTGGAGTGGGTCCCAAGATGACAGCCTGGGTAAAAATTGGCTGGAAAATAGGACACAGAGGTAATAGTAAATGAGTCCACTCTGATGAAAGGGGTTACTAGTATGGAGTACACTGAGTTCAGTATTAGGACCAGTCCTCTTCAATGTCTTTATAGCGACATTGCAGAGGGACTGGAAGGAAAAGATATGTCTCTTTGCAGATGACAAAAAGATCTGCAACAGAGTTGATGCACAAGGTGGGTGGAAAAGGATGAAAAGGGACTTGGCAAGGTTAGAGGAATGAGTCAAATGTATGGCAACTAGATTCAATGCTAAGAAGTGCAAGGTAATGCACCTGGGAAACAAAACCCAGGGAAGGGTACACAATGGGGGTGAGATACTAACAACGAAATGGAAAGGGACCTGGGGCTAGTCATATCAGATGACCTAAAGGTGGGCAAGCAATGTGAGAGGGCAGCAATGAGGGCTGGGGGATATTGGGATGCATAGGAGAGGCATCACCAGTAGAAAACAGGAAGTTATTATCCCTCTGTACAGACAGCTGGTCAGACCCCATCTGAGTACTGCGTGCAGTTCTGGAGACCCAGTCTTCACAAAGACATAGACAGGATGGAAGCTGTCCAGAGGAGGGCAACTAAAATGGTGCAGGGTCTGCACCGAAGACATATATGAAGAGAGACTAAAGGAGCTTAATATGTATAGCCTCGAGGAAAGGAGGGAGAGGGGGACATGATAGAAACTTTCAAGCACTCAAGGAGTCAACAAAGTCCAAGAAGGTAGCATCTTTCAAAAGGTGTGCAAGAACAAGGGGCACAATTTGAAGATATGAGGGCTCAGAGGTAATTTAAGAAGTATTTTCACAGAGAGGGTTGTGGATGCATGGAGCGGCCTTCTGGAGGAGGTCGTGGAGTCAAAAACAGTGGTGGAATTCAAGCATGCATGGGACAGTCATAAGGCAATTCTAGGGGATGGGGGTAGGAAGAAGTAGGCTGCTGGTTAACTAGGATCTGGAGCTTATCGAGTAGGCAGGGAAATGGGCAGACTGGGTGGGCCAAGCGGTCCTTATCTGCCGTCAAATTCTATGTTTCTATGCTGCCCTCTTTATTCATCCCTAAAACAACTCACTCAGTTGTATTATCCATCCCTTTTCTTCACAAGAAACTATCTCCCCACCAATATTTCCTTGTTTAGTTTAATTTGTTCTGCATTACCAGTACTATATGATATATGCCTTTGTTTTTTTACCTACATTTGCTAACATTACCTGTACCACGTATTCAACTATTTTATTACTTAATTTGTCTAGTAACTGTGCACCTTCAGTCACTCAGGGAAGTTTATTAAATAAACCAATTCAGTTAAAAAGTATAACTAATACAAGACACCAAAAGAGTACATACAGTAGAAAGCTGTAATTACTGATTAGTGTAAATAATAGTCACACTAAAAGCTTTCATACTCCATAATACACAAGTGCATATTACAACCTATGTATTATAGAGTCTCCCACACTAGATTAACCATAGCGTTGTCATGCTACTTAGTTACCACTTTTATAAGAAAGAAGTAATCCCAACACTAAGGTTTTCTCTTTAAAACTTTGGGTTTCTAAACCAGTGAGCCTAAAAAAGTGTGCTGTAGAATTGCTTGTTGTTTTTACACACTCTCAGCATGTGTTGCTTTACAAACCATTTGAGCTTTGAACTCAGTGTTTAAAAGGCTATAAAATGCTTTCCTCTTGCATCATGTTTTCTGGAAAGCTACCACTGAGCTGTACTCTGATGATTCTAATCAGTCTAGCCTTTCCCCTTGTGGTCAGTTGAGCACCACACAATGCAGGTGTGTCAAAAAGAACTTGTAACATGGGGAAGAGAAAGGGTTGCACAGGATTGATCCAACAGCATCAGGTGACCATTGATTAATTCTCAAGTAATCCACAGTTGCCTGAGAAATAATCAGGTAAAGTACACCCACATTCTGTTCCCCATGTTAGTTTCCTGTCCCTGCTGTTCAGCCATCTGTTTGCCAGACATGAATTGCAGGCTAAAATTGACGGTATATAGTAATTAAATCAGTCTTAACCTGCAATTCACAGCTGGCCAACAGATGGCAGAATGGAGGAAAACAAGGAACAATAACATGGTACAGTTAGAGAAAAAGGTATAGGGTCCATAGAATAAGTTAAAAATACATGGCAATTGCTATAGGGTTAAAATTATTACAAGGCTAAGATTGCATGATTTATGTAATATTGGCAGTAAGAGTTAAAGATTTGCAACTTATATACACTTTGTTAGAGTGGCCAAAAAGAGTATACTTGTCAAAAAACTAATGCAAGCACACCAGACTGTTTAAAAAGTAATGATATACTATAGGAGCCTATTTCTAATACATCAAACATAGCAGAAAAACAGAGAGATGATTTCACAGTTTACAAAACTAAGTCAGTTAAAACGAGCAAAAAGTAGCGCGCTGAATGTCATTTGGTTTCCGATACAAAAGCCTCAGCATGGCAGTGGGCTTTTACTAGGTCAAGGAATTTGTGGTTTGGCTGAGCAAAATTCCATCTTTTAACAGTTTGTAAACTATAAGGTGGCATGCTGTTGGATAGTTATAAGACATAGGCTATAGTTACCTGTGGTTTATTTTAATCTAGCAGGTTTCTGTTGCAGAGCAGCTGAACAGAGATGGATTATGCTGTTAGCGACATACACTGGTACCTGTGATTCTAGCAGTATGGAACAGCTCAAATGTACTAATATCTCCCTTCTTTTTATTTTTTCCTACCCCTGAAGGCAACTACTATACTACACAACTGACTAAAACTGAGAGGTAGTAAACCAAAAACTCTTTCTGCAGCAATAATTTTTCTATTGTTGTTCTCCATTTTTTTCTGTGTGGTTCCCCCCTGTTCCCTACCTAGTGCTGTTTGGAACTTTCATATTCCACTGAGACAGAATTCTGTGGAATTTCTGAAAATTCCAACTTATTCCTTGTAATTCTGTTAGAAAAGAATTGGCAGAAGTTCATCAGCAGAATATGGTTTATCTTGGGAACTACGTAATAAAAATATATAGTAGAGCATTGTTCTATGTAGAAACAACTACCAGACGTTTCACAGTCATCTGTTAGTCTGCCAAGGGAATCGCAGGAACAACACCAGCACCAGACCATGATAATATCAATACATTTTTCATAAAACATACTCTGGAAGAACTCTTGAGTCCATTAAGTATAATATTCAACAACTCTTATAAAAACAGTGAGGTACCCAAAGAGTGGCGGAATGCAACAGTGATTGCTATACATAAAAAAGGGAACAAAAATAACACTGCAAATTATCGACCAATAAATCTCACATCAATAATGTGTAAAATCATGGAAAGAATCCTTAAACAAAAAAAATACTATAAATTCAATAGTAAGGGATTGATAGATGAGACCAACATGGTTTTAGAAGAGGAAGGTCATGCACCACAAATTTGGTGACATTCTACGAAAGTATCAGTGACAGCCTAGATAAAAACTGCCCAGTGGACATCATCTGTCTAGACTTTAAAAAAGCTTTCAATAAAGTATCTCATAACGTACTAATCAGAAAACTGATCAAGATAGAAATCAATAGCTACACTATTAGGTGGGTTGAGGGTTGGTTAAATAACAGGTTGCAAAATGTTAGAATAATGGATACTACCTCTGGGGACACAAAATAAGTCAAGATGGGAGTGGTGCAGTGCAATGGCTGTGGAGCAGCAGTGTTCCGGGAGACATTCTGGAGGCTGTGATGCCACCCTGTTTGCAGGCACTTCTCTGGTCTGAGGGAGGAGGTTGCCCATCTCCAGGCAGACCTGGCTAGGATTCGTGAAACCTCTTCCCCCACCCAGGGACCACCAGGGCCACCACCGTTCCCTCGGAGGTTGCTAAGAAAGAGGAGCAGTTGGACCAAGGTGGGCTCAGAGAGGGAGAGGGTGGTGGAACAGAGGTGCATCCCTCCAGATGTAGCTCTCCACCGTTCATATGCTGTTCTGGCAAAGAGTGGTTCCTCTATGGAGGCACCTGCAGTGGAGACCAAGGAGGATGCTGGGAACCTCCACAAAGGAGACCCACAGGAGGGTGGCATGAGACCCCACAGGGGAAGGAAACAAGTCCTGATGGGGGACTCGATCATTGGGGGGGTAGACGTGGGGGAGGAAGGGGATAGGGAGGCAAGATGCCTGCCTGGTGCCACGACTTGGAGGGACAGGAAGCGAATCCTCAGGATCGCGGGAGCAGCTGCACGAGGAAGGGAGCTGGATGTCATTGTCCACCTAGGGACAAATTACCTGGCTGTAAATGGGATCAGAGCGGTGCAAGAGGAGTTTGTGGAGGGGCCTTAAGACAAGTAGCATATATGGTAACCTTCTCGGAGGTGCTGCCTGTCTGTGGCAAGGATGATGCTAGGGTATTCTGCACCATGGAATTCAATGAATGGTTGAAAAACTGGTGTGGACCTTAGGGTTTTGGCTTCATTGGGGACTGGGGAGCCACCTGGAGGGATGCAGGCTTATACTGGTACGATAGTCTGCATCTGTCCGGGGGGGATCCAGGATCCTAGGTGACAGGTTTAAATGCTTCATTGGCAAGCATTTAAACTAGCCAAGGGGGGGAGACACTGAAAAGGAGCAGGGAAATCCCAGCCTCCCCCCACAAAGCACAGTAGTTAGAGAGGTAAACACCAATGCAGAGAAGTCAGTAGGGAGCAGGACAGGGATAAATGCAGAAAAAGGTGTTAAGGATTGGGGTGGGGCTAAAAGGGGTAAGGCCTTAAAAAATAAATGAAAGGTGATGAGTACCAATGCCCGCAGTCTGTGCAACAAGCTCCCTGAAGTAGTGGCCTTGATGGAAGAGGGATGCCTGGATATTGTGGCAGTCACTGAAACATGGTACACAGAGAACCATGAGTGGGAAGTCAACATACCAGGATACACAGTCTACAGGAGGGACAGGGTGGGTAAAAGGAGGGGAGGAGTAGCTGTCTATATAAGGGAAGGGATTAAAGCAACAGAACTAAAGAGTAAACAGGAAGTTGATGAGTCACTGTGGGTCACCCTGGAGACAGGAAATGGCACCACAATCAGCATGGGGGTTGTGTACAGACCCCCATCTCAGGGGGAGGAAATGGACAAGGAAATGATAGAAGGCATCCTTAAAATGGCAGAAAAAGGGGAGATATTGTTGATGGGGGACCTGAATATGCCAGATGTTAACTGGAGTACCTTTGCTGCAGGCACATCCAAGAGCAGGGTCATTCTTGATGCCCTACAGGGGGCATGCCTCAGACAGCTAGTGTTGGAACCCACTCGGGAGGGAGCAATCTTTGACCTGGTACTCTTAAATGGGGAAGGAGAAAGGATCTCAAATTTAGAAGTGGGTAGCCATCTGAGAACAAGTGACCACCAAACATTGTGGTTCACAATAAACCCAGCCATAGAGTCAAGCCATACAAAAACAAGAGTATTGGACTTTAGGAAGGCTGACTTTGGGAAAATGAGAGGGTGCCTTAGAAAAGCACTAGCAAATGGGCAAGAAGAAGGGGTGGAGGAACAATGGGGAATAATCAAAACAGCCATCGCAGAGGCAAAAAGCCTTTGTGTGAAGCAAATCAATAAAACAAAATGAAGGAAAAAACCACTATGGTTCTCAAAAGAGGTGGCAGGGACTGCTAAGAGAAAAGGATAGCATTCAGGAAATATAAGGAAACACAGAAGGAGCAGGACAGAGAACTTTATCAGTTAAAGCAGAAGGAGGCAGGTAGGCAGTCAGAATAGCAAAGGCACAAACTGAGGAAAAGATACCCAAATCTGTTAAGAAGGGGGATAAAACCTTTTATAGGTACATTAGGGAGCAAAGAAAGACTAAGGGAGGGATACAGAGACTTAATAAAGGGAAGGGAACGTGGGCAGAGGGTGACAGTGAAAAAGCAGGGATACTGACCGAATATTTCTGCTCAGTATTCACAACAGATGATGAGGGGGAGGTGCCTAAACCAAACAAGGGAGAAACTCTGAATGGGGGGTTGATACCAGTCCATTCACAGAAGAAAGGGTTTTGAAAGAACTCTTGAAACTGAGGGTGGACAAAGCAATGGGGCCTGATGGAATTCACCCAAGAATACTAAAAGATCTAAGGGAAGAACTAGTAACACCACTGACTACTCTCTTTAACAAATCATGGGAGGATGGAGTGGTACCTGAGGACTGGAGGAGGGCAAATGTGATTCCACTTCACAAAAGTGGGAGCAGGGCAGAGGCAGGAAACTGTAGACCAGTTAGTTTGACTTCAGTGGTAGGGAAAATGATGGAATCACTTCTGAAGGAAAGAATTGTTGAGTACCTAGAGGCCAGTGGGGCGCAGAACCCAAGGCAGCATGGTTTCACAGCAGGAAGGTCATGTCAGATGAACCTAATAGATTTCTTTGACTGGGTGACCAAAGTAGTAGACCAGGGAGGGGCTGTGGATGTGGCCTACCTAGATTTTAGCAAGGCATTCAAGACAGTCTTACACAAAAGATTAATATACAAGTTAGCCAGCCTTGGAGTGGGTCCCAAGGTGGTAGCCTGGATAAAAAATTGGCTGGACAACAGGACGCAAAGGGTAATAGTAAACGGAGTTCACAGTGAAGAAAGGAGGGTAACTAGCGGGGCACCGTGAGGGTTCGGTACTGGGACTGGTCCTCTAATATCTTTATAAGTGACATTGGAGAGCACCTGGAAGGAAAGGTATGCCTCTTTGCAGATGACACAAAGATCAGCAACAGGGTTGATGCACAAGGTGGGGAGGAAAGAATGAAAAGGGACTTGGCAAGGTTGTAGGAATGGTCAAATACGTGGCAGCTTAGATTCAATGCAAAGAAGTGCAAGGTAATGCATCTGGGAAACAAAAACCCAGGGGAAGAGTAGACAATGGGGGGTGAGTTAATAACAACAAAAATCAAAAGAGACCTAGGAGTAATTATATCAGATGACGTAAAGGTGGGCAAGCAATGTGAGAAGGCAGTAAGGAGGGCTGGGGGATACTGGCATGCATAGGGAGAGGCATCAACAGTGAAAACAGGAAGTTGTTATCCCTCTCTACAGACAGTGAGACCCATCCGGATACTGCGTACAATTCTGGAGACCCCATCTCCGCAAAGACATAGACAGAGTGGAGGCGGTTCAGAGGAGGGCAACCAAAATGGTGCAAGGTCCGCACCAGAAGACATACGAGGAGAGACTAAAGTAGCTTAATATGTATACCCATGAGGAAAGGAGGGAGAGGGGGGACATGTTAGAAACTTTCAAGTATCGCAAGGGAATTTACAAGGTACAAGAGAGTAGTATCTTTCAGAAGAAGAGATGTGCAAGAACAAGGGGGCACAATTAGAAGATAGAGGGGGACAGCTCAGAGGTAATGTTAGAAACTATTTGTTCACACAGAGAGTTGTGGATGCATGGAACAGCCTTCTGGGGAGGTTGTGGTGTCAGGAATAGTGGGAGAATTCAAGAATGCATGGGACAGGCATAAGGCAATTCTAGTGGGGGTGCAGGAGGAAGTAAGCTGTTGATTAAATAGAATCTGCAGCTTATCCATCAGGTAGGGAAATGGGCAGACTGGGTGGGCCAAGCAGTCCTTATCTGCCATCACATTCTGTGTTTCTATG
Organism: Neoceratodus forsteri; assembly: GCA_016271365.2. Classification (NCBI taxonomy): domain Eukaryota; kingdom Metazoa; phylum Chordata; order Ceratodontiformes; family Ceratodontidae; genus Neoceratodus; species Neoceratodus forsteri. Next base: position 755,193,468 of record CM057449.1, on the reverse strand, counting down.
TGACCAGTGGTGTTCCACAGGGATCTGTATTGGGCCCTATACTTTTCAGTTTATTTATAAGGGACTTACACCTGGGTGTGTATAGTCAGATAAGTAAATTCGCTGATGATACTAAAATATCATCTGAGGTGGATAGCGATCTGAAAATTAATAGACTTAAATCAGACTTCCAAATCACTGAGGCATGGGCACAGAATAATTATATGACCTTTAATATTGATAAGTGCTCAGTGATACACTGGGGGGGGACTCTGTTTACAACTTGTGTAATTCTAATATTAAAGTAGTGAATGCAGAAAGAGACTTGGGTGTCATTGTAAGTGAAAAATTAAACTGGAGTACTCAATGCAATAAAGTAACCCAAGTGGGCAGTCATATAATATCTGCAATTAAAAAAAATAATTTGTAACATGCAACAAGGATTGCATTATATGTCTTACATTCGTCCGCTAACTGATTATGCTGTCTCCTTCTGGTCTGCTTACCTAGAACAGGACAAAAAGATCAAATGATCTTTATTTTTATTACGCCTTTCAAAACCAAGGCACTGTACATAAAAACCATACATATAAAGATAAAATTTTAAAACAAGCATAAAATAAATCATCCGTAGCTAGGAAAAGCTAAACTAAATAAATAAGTCTTTAACTCCATTTTGATTCTATCAACGGTTGGGCATTCTCTCAACCAGCGAGGTAGAGAATTCCACAGGGTTGGTGCTGAGAAAGCGAAGGCATGAGATCCTGGTGTCTTTAATCGAACCCTGGGAATCTCCAGCAATCCCTCATTGGCGGAATGGAGAGGACGGAGGGGGCAATAGGGTACCAGGAGATCTTTCAGGTAACCGGGTTCCTGATCATGTAGGGCTTTAAAGGTTAGTAAACCAACCTTAAAGGTGATCTGCCACCAAACAGGCAGCCAGTGCAGTTCGTGGAGCACAGGTGTAATATGACTGGTTCTAGAGGTCCCAGTCAAAAGCCTGGCCGCCGCATTCTGCACCAGCTGCAGGTGGCGGATATCAACCCCAGGTAGCCCTAGGTAGAGGGAATTGCAGTAATCAAGACGTGTAGTGACAAAGGCATGGACCAATGTTGGAAGATCACCCGGAGGAACCAGGTGTTTGACGACAGCTGATACCTGAGATTTTAAGGTCAAACCATCATCAAAAATAACACCCAGGTTACGCACCTGATCAGAGGTAGCGAGCGACATACCACCCAGTAATAAGCCTGATGGTTGTCCAGCCCCCAAACCCGCCCCTGGATGACCTGGGTCCACTACCAGTACTTCAGTCTTATCTGGATTCAGTCTCAGCCAGCTGGAGCTCATCCAAAGTCTGATTTCAGCAAGGCAATTATTTAGCACAGAGAGTGCATCATCTTGCTCGAGCAGAAAGGACAAATACAGCTGAGTATCATCTGCATAGCAGTGAAAACCCAGACTGTATCACCTGATGATATCTCCCAATGGCAGCATATACACTGCAAACAACATGGGGGCTAGAATGGAACCCTGTGGTACTCCGCAAGGCAGGAAGTGAGCGCCAGAGGAATAAATTCCAGTGGCAACTCTCTGAGACCTGTCCGTGAGGTAAGAATGGAACCATTTGAGGACTATACCAGACATCCCACAAAAGAACTGCAGGTGCTCCAACAGCACACCATGGTCTACAGTGTCAAATGCAGCAGAAAGATTGTGAAGGACCAGAATGGTACATGCCTTTCGATCTCTAGCCATTAGGAGATTATTCAATACCCGAACAAGGGCAGTCTCCGTGCTATGGTTCTTCCTAAAACCAGACTGGAAAGTATCATAGACATTGTGAGTTGTAAGACGAACATCTAATTGCAACGCAGCCGCCTTTTCAATAACCTTACCAACAAAAGGCAGGTTAGAGATAGGCCAGTAGTTGGCTAGACAATCATTGTCCAAGGAGGGTTTTTTAAGGAGTGGTCGAACGACCGCCTCCTTGAGGGGGTCAGGAGAGACCCCCCTCTCCAAAGACTTTCAGACAATGTCAGCAAGGATCGGGCAGATAACCTCTACACATCCCACTAAAAGGGGTGTAGGACCTGGATCCAAAATACAACTGGTTGGTTGCAGTGTTTGGATGATCTTCACAATGTCCGTGAACTCCGGCTGGCGAAACTCTGACCAGACAGACCAAGTGCATGCCACTTCCTGTCGACCACTGCAATCCCTCATAGGAGAAGTGAGACCAATGCCAGACCTGATGCTGGCAACCTTGTCTGCAAAAAAATGAGCGAACTCCTCGCATCTCAGCTGAGAAAAAAGCTTCTCTGGGCTGGAGACAGATTGGATTGCACAATCTGTCAACGGTCCGGAAAAGCTGAGCCAGTCGATTCTGTGCAGCAGAAATCTCCTTGGACAGAAATTCTGCCTTCTTATGGATGATTTCTGATTGATAGCCATCATAATGTGCCATCAACCTAAGCCTGTCAGCATCATGGCCGGACCTCCGCCAGGCTCTCTCCAACCTTCGGCCAACTTGCCTTAACTCCTTCAAGGAGCCATCAAACCAAGGGCTCCTTGAACGAAGGGTGACAGGCCAAACACGAACAGGAGCAGTCTTGTCCAGAGCATCTCCCACAGCCTTATTATAGGCTAGCACGAGATTGTCTGGACTCATGCATTCACCCTACAAGCTCGATAGATCCAGCACCGCCATTAGGTCACTGGGGTTAATACCCCTTAAAGGGCGATACTGAACCATCTCCATAGGGGCAGACCTATTAGGGGGAGCCCTGAAGCTGAACCTTATGGTGTGATGGTCAGACCAGCTGACTGGTTCCACCCCCAAATCAGCAATCTCCACACCCAAAAGAAAGATCAGATCCAATGAATGACCCCCTACATGGGTCGAGGAGGTAACCACCTGTGTTAGGCCCAGCGACGTCATCAGCTGGGGGAGATTTTGACCAAAGTGTGAGAGTTGATCATCGACCCAGGCATTGAAGTCCCCCAGAACTATCAATCTGGGGGACCTCAACACCATGTCGACGATGAAGTCTGCCATCTCCTGCAGGAATTCTCCACCATCTCCCGGTGGACGGTAGACGAGGAGAATCCCGCAACCTACACCCTCTCCCAGGATATATTCAAAGTATCTGGTGCTTCCCAATGACACATCCACAAGGCCCAGCTCAGTCTTAAACATAATGGCTACACCCCCGCCCCTACGATCCAACCTTGGACGGTGTATCACCGAGAACCCAGCTGGTATTGCCGAGGCCAATATAGAGCCTGGATTTTCATCCAACCAGATCTCGGTGGTACAAGCCAGATCAGTTGACCCAACAAGATCAGCTATAATAGCTGTCTTGTTTTTAATAGATCTGGCATTGCATAACACTGCCAAGATGGGATGAGCTGTCGGGGAAGACCTCAGCACCTGCCCACTAAAGTCGGAGCCCTTGGGTATGGGAACAAGACAAGAATAACCTCTATCCTGACCCCATTTTGCCTCAGGGCATCTCCTGGACCCCACAACCGCAATCTGCCCTCCCCTTTCCTGTCCCCCACCAGGCCCAGCTCTCCACCTTCTTTTATGCTTCCTAAGAATGCCCAAAGCACGACTCCTAAAATAGGTGTCGGATGACGATGGTGGACATTCAAAAGGACATAATTCCCTGAGCCTGGTGGGGGAATAATGCTCAACCGTCACTGTACCTCCCCAACACATTATAATAAAAAAACAGATAATTTGGAGAGGAGTCAAAAATAAAATAAACAAAAATAGTAAACAAAACAAAACCTATCACTCTCAAATATCAAAAATAATAATTCACTCCTTCACTCTCTCTCTCATGGGGGGCATCAAAAACCCAAACACTATTACACAATAAAAAGAAAAGAAAAAAACAAGTTACATATAACCAAACACATTATTCAAAAATAAAATAGAGCATTAATTCATTCATAAATCCCAATAGTCCAGCACTTCCTAGATACAGACCACTTAAAAACTGTTATCCTTTAAAATAACTAACTAAAGCAATCCAAAACTCTGGAAATAAATCTTATAAGTCATGAAAAAGAAACCCCATACAAAATCCACTCTAAAGAGAGTTCAAGTCCCAGAAAATTAAGAAAATATATTTAGATAAATAATAATAAGTACAGTTTCACTTTCAACCCCTGGTACTCTCACTACCCTGGGAGTCGGTACTAAACCAGGCACTGTCTCTGCCTAGATAATGTAATAAAGATAAGTATTTAAAGTTCCCAGATGGTAGAGACTCTACAGAGTCGAGTAACTAAATTAATATCAGAAGCAAGAAGCCTTAAAAGGGTGTCATTTCTAGGACTATATGATCTACAAAGAGAAGGGATAGAGGAAATCTTCTATTATTATTTAACATTTTAAAGGACGAGGATCTTAAGAACGTCTGTAATCTAAAATTTATGAATAAAATGCATGGTTTACAATGTAACAACAGGCAACTTCAAATTCCAAGGGCAGTTACAAACAAAAGAAAATATTATTCTAGGGACATGGATATGTTGTTCATCCACACTCATTGGCAGTATCCTTGCCGCTTTAAATCTTGCCGGAAGGTCTTCAAGCTTGCTCCTCCCACCCACCCGGGTGGTATAACTCTCGGCTCCGCCCCATGACGCCAGATCTTCCTTACCGCTTGGAAGCTCAGGTTCCCTCCTTAACGCTCTGCGTTTGCGACTAGTTCCCTATTTCTCCGTTTGCGGATTTAAAATAATATTTTGCAAAAGACTTCAGTCTTGATCCCTCGCGACTGCGATGGACAAATCGACTCCCGGTTGGAGATGCCCATGCGGTAGAAGATGTCTCGGACGGATCCACACTCCACGTGTGTCTACTGCTTAGGCCTTGAGCACGACCCGCGGGCTTGCGACCTGTGCTCATCTTTCTCGCCTCGTCCTCGAAGACCGTGCTGCCCGATTGCAACTGGGCCGTCCGAAGGCGTTTCCCTCGGTGAAGTCAAGGAGGCCCGGTTGGCGGTGTCCGCGGGCGGCGGTTCGGCGATCGCTCGAGCGATGGTCGCCTGAGGAGGCGGCGCGTCGCATCTTCTCGGCCGCCGCATTTATCCCGCCTTCTGGGTTCTTCCTACACGGCTTCCTTTAAGGAGCTTTGTCTGTCCCTCTCCACTAAAGGAGAAGGGCCTGCGTCTGCTGGACCTTTTCTCGGTCAAAAAGAGGGACAGGGTAAGTCCCTCCGTCGCGCTCTTGGGAGGCCGGAAGGTCCCTCTCCCGGGCCGTCGACCGTCGGCCCGATCGACCGCTCGGCTTGACCACTGGCCTCCACGGTGTCCCGTCAGGTCAGTTGACCGAGACTCCCACTGATGAAGTCGAGATTTTTCTCGACCCATTGGACGGGCTGTCGCCTTTAGCAGCCGAGATTCCCCTCTCCCCGGTTCCCACGGGAGGAGTTGAGGATCCCGTGGGCTCGCCTGTGCCTCCGGTTCCGGAGCCCTCGGATGGACCTTCCGAGCGAGGGAGTGCCGGTTCTGGCCGACACCTCCTCGCACCGACCCCGGAAATTCCGGGACTCTCGGTCTCGGTCTCGGACCTCTTCGCGGTCCAGCCGTTCCCACCGTCATAGGCGGTCTCGGTCTCGGCACCGCGGTAAGCGGCGTCGCCGCTCGTCCTCGTCCTCCTCCTCGGATGAGGGGAGGCTTCGGCGTAAATTCGTCGGCGATGCGGACCTTATGTTTAACAGCTCCTCCTGGCCGGAATAAGCGACTCCGCGCCTTCCCGCCATGATAAGTAACTGTCACGGGCACCCGACACAACCCTTCGACTGTCGAGGAGCCTACACCAGGCGGTTGTTGGCCAAAACCAACTGCTCACCGATTCCGGTGGAACCTCCGCCTCCACAGCCACCAATTGGGGCTCCGACCAAGTTCTCGGTCGATGAGGGTTTACCCCATCGGCTGTCAGTTACCCTCACTCCCGACCGACCTCGGCAGGTGAAGGGTGGCTCAGGCCAGAGGCAGCTCTTTGAGGACTCTTCCGAGTCGAAGGCGATTCCTCCTTCTTCTCCAAGCGACTGGACTTGGAGTCTTCAGGAGGTCAGCCAATGGGCGATAGCCGTCGTCCTTCCTAGGACTGCTTGGCTCATCGGAGTCTACGGGATGGAGCTCGACCCGTTCCAAGCGGGCCAGGTATCCCCTCACGGAGATTCTGGACCGAGGTTCTCAGCGGAGGCCTTTCGGTGGCGAGGCCATAGTGGGTCGGCACTGGAACTTTGGCAGCGCCTGCTTCCTGCCCTCGCCTCGGCCAGGATGGCCAGGAAGTATCTGGTCTCCCGGTTCCTTGTCGGTTTTGGAACACCCTCTGCTGAGGGTTGGTTACCGACAGCGTTTTCCGCGCCGGCAACGCCAGGGATGGACAAACCTCCTGACAAGGAGTCCAGAAATTGGACTATGTCGGCGAAAAGTCTACGCTCGTCCTCTCTCGGCCTTCGTCAGGCCAGTTGGCCGTCCTCATGGCACATTTTCTCATGCCTGTTGGGCTCCTGGATGAGTCATCCCTCATCTTCCGCCCGATCTGCAGACTAACGGTTAAGCAGGTGCGGGACCAAGAGCAGAGCAGTGGCCAAACAGCAGCTCAGACTGCTTTGGATGTAGGGGACTCATGTGCCCAGATCGGTGGCAGCCGCAGTGGCTGTCGTCGTGACGGGCTTAGCTGAGGATATCCACCTTTACTTCGGATACCCAGCACAAGTTGGCGGATGTTCCCTTTTGGGGACTGACCTCTTGACCCTGGGGTGGAAGGTCACCTGCAGAGGATGAGAAGTCCAATGCACCTTGGACTCGGTCTCTTCCCGGCTCAGAAGGACAAAGGCGCAAGCCACAGCCAAGCCCTTCGTCCTTCTGTGCCCTGCGCGCCCGTCCAAGCAACGTCAGGGCCAGCAGGCTCGGCCTTGGCATCCCAAACCCAAGACGCCGGCTTCCTCTAACAGAGGCAGGGAGGAAAGGGCCCAGGGGTCCCTCGGCAGTCCCTCCTCCAAGCCTGCCCAGTGACGGGCTGGGGTGTCGCCCCATCCCCGTCTGCCACCTGGGTCCCCGTAGAGGGCAGCTCCGGCACTTCCGTTCCCGCTGTCGCTGTTACCCACGGACAGGTGGGTCTTGGAGGTGGTGGGAAGAGCCTGCCTCTGGAATTGAAGCAGGCACCACCTTCAGGGCCGTCGCCTCGGGGGCCAGGATCCCAGCCTCACTGGCGGCTCGTCAGCAGCACATCCTCTCCTCCTCCAGAAGGAGGTGGTAAGAGAGTGGTGGACCCTCCTTCCAGACCCAGGGTTTGTGTCCAGGTACTCCCTGGTTTCGAAGCAGACGGGGGCTGGGCCCCATTCTCGACCTCACGACCTAAACAAGTTCCTAAGGTCTCGAACCTTCAGGATGGTCACTCTGGCTCAGATTATACCATCCTTGGGCAGCGTGTGGTTCTGCTCTCTGGACTTGCAGGGCCAGCGTTTTCACGTCCCTATCCGTCCAGTCTCACCAGAGATTCCTTCGCTTCAGCGGAAGGATCCCTCTTGAGTTCCAAGCCATGCCCTTGACTTGTCTCCAGCTCCCAGGGTCTTCACCAAATGCATGGCAGTGGTGACAGCATTCCTCTTGGCCCGAGGGTCCGGTGTACCCTTACCTGGACGACTGGCTGATAGCAGCTCCCTCCAGGAAGGAGGCGGAGTGGTCCAGAGATCTGGCCCTCAGGTCTGCTTCAACTGGGCCTCCTTATCAACGAGGCCAAGTCGGAACTCGAGCAAGCAGGTGATTTTATTCATCGGTGCAGCTCGACTCTCTCTCTTGAGCCAGGCCTTGGCTCCCGGCGGACAGGGCGAGGTTCTTTCCTCCTTTGCCCGATCATTTCTGGTTGGGCAATTGCGCCTGCCGGGACTCCCTGCGCCTCCTGGGTCTCATGGCGGCCTGTACCAGCGTGGTCCGTTGGGCCCGCTGGAACATGCGTCCCCTTCAGTGAGGACTGGCCAGCCAGTGGTCTGCAGCTGCGACCCTTGGACCAGCTTGTAGCCGGTGACACAGGGATGTGGAATGCTCTCCAGTGGTGGACCGTTCCAGATCATTTGCAGGAGGGCATCCCGTTCGTCCGCCCGAGCCGACGGTCTCTCGTCGACCGATGCCTCTCTGATGGGTTGGGGTGCCCATCTGGGGAACACAGGCTCATGGCCTCTGGTCCCGGGAGTCGATGCCACATCAACCTGCTGGAGCTCCGGCGGTCCGCCTAGCTCTCACCGCCTTTGCTCCGTTCCTCCGGGTCAAGTGGTCCGAGTCAGACGGACAATACCACGACCATGTACTATCTAAACCGCCGAGGCGGGGACGCGCTCCATGCTTCTATGCAAGGAAGCTCTCCGCATTTGGTCACTCGTGCGCAGCCTGGAGGCGGATCTCTAGCCATTCACGTGGCAGGAGCCTCCAACACCCTGGCCGATGCCCTGAGCGGATAGGGGCTGCATCCCACGTGGTCTCTCCTGCCGGAGGTAGTACAGTATCTGTTCTCCCTTTGGGGCACACCTCAGATGGACCTGTTTGCCTCCATGGAAGCATGAGCTGAGTCTGTTCCATGCCCGCCCCCTCAGCAGGGCTCGCTGCAGGGGATGCCTTCTCGAGGGCAATGGACCCCGGACCTCTTTACGCCTTTCCCCCATTTCCCTTGATCCACAAGGTGCTTCTCAAGCGAGGGAGGGACAAGGCGCAGGTGATTCTGATAGCCCCAGACTGGCCTCGCCAGTTCTGGTACCAGATCTCCTCAGTCTCAGCTCCAGGACTCCGGCAGCTTCCAGCTCGCCCGGACTGCTCTCAGTCAATCAGGGGAAGGTGTTCCATCGGACCTTCAATCCCTGCACCTCGACGGCCTGGTTCCTGGAGCTGCTAGAGTTCCAGGCTTTAGGGTCTTTCCGACGAGGTCCTCAATGTAGTTGGGGCGTCCCGTATGAGTCGACCAGAAAATGCTATGCCTTCAAATGGAAAAGGTTTTCCATTTGGTGTCAGAGCAAGGGCTTGGACCCTTTCTCCTGTTCCTTGCAAGCATCTTGGACTATTTATGGTCCCTTTCTAGTCAAGGGCTTAGGTCGGCGACCTAAGGGTGCACCTGGCATGTCTCTCTGCTTGCAGGCGCTGGGCTGGGAAGCAGTCAGTGGCGCAGGAGAAGGTGGTCTGGCGCTTTTCCAAAGGCCTTGATCACATTTCCTCAATCAGGGAACCCCCACCTCCAGTGGGATCTACTGCTGGTACTGGCAAAGCTCATGGGCAAGCCTATTCGAACCTATGCACAGGTGTGCTCTCTCTCACCTGTTGGAAGACCGCCTTCTTGGTGGCTATCACGTCAGCCAGAAGGATGGGAGAGCTCCAGGCGCTTTCCATCGAGTCTCCTTACCTGGTCTTCCACAGGGACAAGGTTGTCCTTCGCCCCACCGAAATTCCTTCCGAAGGTGGTGTCGGAGTTTCACCTTAACCAGGTGTTGACTCTGCGGTGTTCTACCCAATCACACCTCGGAGGCGAATATAGGCTCCATACTCTGGATCCTAGAAGGCGCTCGCTTATTATAAGGGCGCCGCGGCTGATATTCGAGGAGAGGTTACGCCAGCTGTTTGTCACCTCGCTGAAGCCGCATCTGGCAGACCTGCAGCCAGCGGACGATAAGCAGGTGGGTAACCTCCTGCATAGATCTCTGCTATAAGTTAGCGGGCATGGAGCCTCCCAGAGGGATAAGAGCTCATTCTACCCGCCATACTGCTGCAACGGTGGCTGCTTCCAGGGACGTCCCTATCCAGGAAATCTGCAGGGCTGCTACCTGGAAGTCAGCAAACACCTTCATTACCCACTACCACATCGACCTTGAGTCACGCCGGGATGCTGGTTTTGGGGCCTCGGTTCTCCAGTCTCTCTTTCCAAGTAAGTATATGGGGTGTCGTCTTGCCTCCTCCTCCCGGAGAACTGCTAGAGTCTGCCAATGAGTGTGGATGAACAACATATCCATGTCCCTAGAAATACAGGTTACTCACCTGTAACAGGAGTTCAGGAATGGTATATGTTGTTCATCCACGACCCTCGACCTCCCCAGCTCGACGACAACCCTGAGCTTCCATGGGCCAGATCTGGTGTCATGGGGCGGAGCCGAGAGTTATACCACCCGGGTGGGTGGGAGGAGCAAGCTTGAAGACCTTCCGGCAAGATTTAAAGCGGCAAGGATACTGCCAATGAGTGTGGATGAACAACATATACCATTCCTAGAACTCCTGTTACAGGTGAGTAACCTGTATTTTCACACTTAGGTCCGCTGAACTATGGAATTCTTTACCTCAACATATAGTGGAGCAGTCAACATGTAAACAATTTAAAACTGAATTGGATAAATTCTTTCTAGGGAATATTTTGTAGCTATCCCCCACAGTTGTGGGGAAATTGGTCTCGATGGTCCTAGTTCCTTCTTCCACTTTTTCAAACCGAGTAATACTGAGTAACTAATGTCAAATCTCCTGTGCATCTAAATATATGCATTTCCCATAATGCACAGCAGCGAAATCCCAAACAACAAACATGGCAGAAAAACGGAGAAAATTCCACAGTTCACAAAAGTAGGTCAGCCAAAAATGAGCACATATTCTAAAACGATGATCACATCTGCATGTAGTCAGTAATTCAATGACTGTTTACCATAATATTGAAAAGAAATTAGCCTTTTCAGCATGTAGTTTCTCCAGTCAGGTGCAATTCCCTTTCTGTTCCCTATGGTAGGAACCTTAATATCCTCCTAGAACCTTTGTAATTTTGCACCTTAACATTACTTTTATGCAAATGTAACATGGGGAAGAGAAACATAAAAAGTGTGCCGAACCCTTTCTCTTCCCATGTGACAGGTGAATTAACCCACTCCAGAGCGTGGGTCTGTTGGGGATTAATGTATGGCTGGGTGGTTAGAACCCCCCCAGCCATACATTAATTCCTAGTAGACCCACGCTTTGTCATGGGTTAATCCTTACTTGTAATGCAATACTGCCCATTTGCTGTATCATTCTGTAATAGCATATCAGGGTTTTTGTGACAAATGTAAACAGCTTGTACTTTACACTTAGTTTAAAAATATTCCAGAGTCCCTTGATGCCATTACAGGCTTATTGTATGAACAAAAGTGCATTTGATTCCTTATATAATAACCAGGGAAATGTAAACAGATCTATGTAAAATCTGGTTCTAACTGTTTTGACTTCTGTAAACCTCCTTTACCTGTGTATACATCCAGTATGTATCCTTCTTCTGCCCTAATGACCTATTCCAGTTAATAAATAAAATAAAAAAGTAAAATCAATAACTCTGAATTTTACAGCGTTATAACTGGCTAGTTCTAATGTCTGAGACATCACTTATTATAAGGCTGTAAAATTCTTATGTTTTTCTAGGTAAGCTACCACTAAACTGCACTGAGCTGAACCGATTCAGTCTAGTCTGTCATTCCTTGAGTACATTCCCTTCAGCTGACTAGCCAGTCCAGACTCAGAATGTTGAACGGACATTCTTTCCTTGTTGGCTCACTCCTTACACTGACACCAACTAGTTTATGTTATAACAAATAGAATATACTCAGATATACTTAAATAAGGGTACATTTATTGTGGTGATATATTTTATTAGACTAACAGAATAAAAGATATTGCTACAAAAAAAAGTATTAGATTTTTCTGAGACAAACATGGCGCCACTGATTGCAACATAAATAAGGGTGTGGTTCTTCTTGAAGTTCTGATTTAAAATATAGACCACTTCAGCTTCACTGTTGTGGTTTATAAATGACATCAGAACCCCTTGATTGAATTGTTCCCTTGTTATATAAACCTGCGTATATATTATTCCTGATACAATTGGTGGTGAACTACAGTGCAATTCCTGCAAACAATTTAGGAGTATACAATCCTATATTCATGGCAGCATTAAATATAAGAGTTGCCAACCCGGTGGCATTGAGGGTTGAGGTGCTGGATGCCACACCACACGTCATGACGGTTACCCAGGTTTGGGAATGGATTTGGGTCGTTGGGAATCAGGTGGGGAGGAAGAGGATTGAGCATGCGGAGGATGGCTCTCCTCTCCCAGGGTGGGTGGTGGGAATTGCGATGCTCTTCAGTGGTCCCCGGTTGAGATCGGGGATGCTGTAGTTAGCGATGCCGCAGTAGGGGTGGAATGGCGGGGGGCATCAGCATGCAAGGTGCACAGGCGCCATTGCATGACCGTGCTGCAGGGGCAAAGCCAGAAACACCCCCCCCGTGCTTCCCATATAGGTGATGGCGCCCTCCAGAGGCCCCACCTTCACACGCCCAAGGTCAGGCTCAATCCTCCAGCTCTCCCAATCCCCCCTGCCTGCTCTAGTCCATCAATGGTTGCATTCCCAGGTTGATGGATTGGGTAGGTGGGGGGTATCTGTCCCCAATTTCCTGGAGAGGAAATCTTCAGATGGGGTGGTAGAAGGGTTGGATGGTGAGAGAGGGTCACTTGAGAGAGTTCCGGTGAGTAGGTGATATAAAGTTGACAAAAAAAAAATATAAGAATTGACAAACTCTGATGGCAGGATTTTCGCATTGGGTGTCTCTGACTAGCACCACTTTTCAAAAGCATTTCTTGCAGTCACGGCCAAACTTCAGACCATCTATGACATGGGGAGAGATGGATAAAGATATGATGGAAGCAGTTCAAAGGAGGGCATGCAAAGGGGAGGTGTTGCTGGTAGGGGACTTTAGTCTGCCGAATATGAATTGGAGCCTACCAGCTGTGCCAACAATCAGAAGAGTTAGCACATCCTGGACTCCTGCAAGGAGTGTTCCTCAGGCAACGAGTTAAGGAACCCACTCGGGGGGCAGTACTAGAACTGGTACTGACCAACTGGGACAGTGTTGCTGACATTACAGTGGGTGACCACCCATGGACCAGTGATCACCATATGGTGTGTCTCTATATAAGAACTGGGTCAGAATCAAGCCACACTAAGATGAGGGTCCTGGACTTCAGGAGGTCCGATTTTAAGAAGATGGGAGAATGCCTCAGGGACACACTAGCAAGGATAGGGAAACTGTGAGGAGTCGAGGAACAATGGGCAAAAGTAAAGGGGGGGCATTGAAAAGGCAACAAATTTATGTGTCAGGCAGGTTAACAAGGGCAAGGGAAAAAAGAGACCACTGTGGTTCTCTAGAGAAGTAGCAGAGAATGTAAGGGCAAAAAAAAAAACAGTATTTAGAAGGTACAAGAGGACACAGAAGGAGGAGGATAGGTAGAGATCTTCTTTGAAGCAGTCTCTTGCAACAGGTCACAACATGTGGGATAACAGCCACAGGTGTCATTTCCTCCAGATGACTTCTCAGTAGTTGACCCTGGGACCTACCCCTATCACCACCACGTGGTGTCTGTATGGCAGGTATAAAAGGGGGAGGTCCCAGCTACTCCTCAGTTCTTTTCAACTGTGACCTGCATGCAACAAGTCCTCCTTCAGAGCTCTGCATACCAGTTGTCAATGAAGAGTTCTACCGACCAAACGTTCATTCTAAACGGGTTCATCTACTGATGTTTTTGGATCCCTTCATCTGAAAGTGTTCCTGTGGATCCTGAATGACTACCAGAGGTCCTCCACAACTTTTGTGTTGAGTGCCTTGGGCCTGTACATGGTACCAGGGTTTGAACCTCTGAAAATCGATCTACACAGAACCTACTTGGGGTCTCACCTTTCTGCTGGTCAGCCCTCCTTGTCAGCGACCCTGGGTCCAAGTTAGAACCATGCTAGCAGGAACCATGCACATTTCTTCTGGGCCCTCATCATGGACCAGAAGTGCCCCAAGGTCTACAATGAAGGTAAGTAACCTGAGACGGTAGCCGCTGTTATGTCATCATCTACACCATCAACAACTACTGGCTCCTCTCTTTGCTCTATAAAGCAGCTCCTCCATCGGCGAGTTCAGGGGTTTTGTTTTACCCTTGTCGTCATCTGTCGACGATGACTTCTGGCCTGTCAACGATCCTACCAGTGAACGATCCTTAACAGTGAATTCAAAGGGTTTATCCATGCCATCGTCCGACGATGCCTTCTGGCCCGTTGACTATCTCAGACGACTGGCCAGTTTGCTTGGATATGTCATCTTCTATACTGTCGATGACCACTGGCTTCTCTCTTTCCACTGTGGGACAGCTCTTCGGTCCATAGTGAGTTCAGAGATTTTACCCATGCCATTTTCTGTTGAAGATAGCTTCTGGCTCATCGACGATCCACTGTCGATGGTGAGTTCCAGGGTTTTACCCTTCCATCTTCTGTGGATGATAGCTTTTGCCAGTCGACGATTCTCTCATCGACGACTAGACAGTTTGCTCCCATATGTTCTTCTACACCATCAACGACTGCTGGCTTATCTCTTACCTCCGTCAACGGCTCATCTGTTAATGGTGGGTTCTGGGATTTTACCCATGCCTTTGTCTGTCGACTTCGGCTTCTGGCTCATTGATGGCTGGCCAGGTTTCTGAGAATTCCCTGATTCTCTCTTATGGTTGATATTCATATCCTGGATTTTACTCTATCCATCCCTCACCGTGTTGGTGCGGAGGTGGTCCTGGTCACTGCTGCCTCCAGTCTTCAGACTAGAGGACGATCTGCTTCCCCTGTTTTCCCCCGGTCTACATCTGAGGAACAGGGCCCTGACAAACCCCTTCCTATAGGAATGGGATCTTGATGTCCTGGAGGGTAACACAATCATAGACCTTGACCCTGAGTCCCCTCAGACCTTATCTGCTGCCTCTTCAGTACAGAGATGGGCCAAACCCTGACGTGTACAGTCTGCTAGACCACGGTTGCATGTCATGGGGAAGAGGGTCTCTGCCTCTACTATGAGATCTCTCCACCTTCTTAATTAAAGGGCTCTTCATGCCGGTTCTGCTCAGGAGGACCTTACAGCTATGTTCCTTACTGATGCGGTGATATGCCACTGCCTGCTTAGGGCCACCTCTCATGCCATTGATACCTAACAGCTCAGGCATCCTCAGTGGGTGTTTGTAGTCCACCCAGGCTGAGACTGTCCTGTAGGACATACAGCAGTCCATCCTTGATGCTCCTTTAAGGGTAATTGATGAGCTCTTCAGGCAGACTCAGGATCTGAATGCATTACATGACTCTGGCCATACCCTTCAGTCTGTTTGCACTGTGTGTCGTACACATGCAAAACTAAACAACAGAGGTTTCTTTAGTGGCCACCCTAACAGGTCTTGGCCTACTACTCATCAACAGCCTGCTATTAAGCTACAGGCTCTGTTAGCCCTGCCCAATCCCAGAAATGCAAGTAACCAACGTTATGCTGTGGCTGCTCCATAGCTGGGCCAGCCATCAGCATGAAGGTATTTCTCTGGTCATTGGACCAGAGACCCTTCCCATGATGTGGGTCAAGTTTTCCCTGCACCTCCCAGGGGGACCAGTGCTCATTTCAGTTCTCCTGGATCCTCCAATTAATCCATTCGGTTCACGCACTGGATCAGATGAAGTGCCCCCTCGGTGGCCACCAAGGATCTCTCTATCCCCCAGACCAAACATTGGCAGTATATGCCGAAATAGATGCTTTGCACATAGAACAAGCCATCGAACCAGTGTCCCTTTCAACAGAGGGGCACAGGATTTTATTCTCATTTCCTTCTAGTTCCCAAATTGACTTACAATCACATTTGGATCTTGAGGTCTCAACCTCTATATCAGATTCCAAAAGTTCTGGATGGTGTCTCTTCCAACACTTCTCCCCTTTGCAGGACATGGGAGATTGGCTCTGTTCCCTGGATAGGATGGCTGCATACATCCATATCCTGCTGCATCCCACTCACCGGCAGTTTCATTGTTTCTGGCTTCAGGGTCTTCATTATCAGTTCAGCACCCTCCCTTTCAGCATCTCCTTGGCCCTGAGGGTATTCACAAAATGCCTGTCAGCTGTGGCGACAGCCCTTCACAGGTTAGGCCTGTACGTCTTTCGATGCCTAGAAGACTGGCTGTAGAAAGCGTCTTCTCGCCATTTGCTGGTGGTCATGTTATCATGTACCCTCCACCTATTTTCTCTGGTGAGAATCTTGGTGGACTATCCAGAATCCAAGAGGGCTCCCTCCTGGAGCCTCCTATACATAGGGGCTATTCTACAAGGCATGGCCTTTCTTCCCCAGACCCGGGCGGATGCCCTGCAGGCCATTGGCACTCAGATTAGAGGCATACAGGTCGGTCTTCGCTCGTCATGATCTTCACCTCCTGAGGCATTTACCAGCCACTTTTCAGACTGTCCCCAATGCCAGGCACAATATGAGACTTTTTCATAATGGTCCGTCAGAGTTCAGTGGGACTGGAAGGATGACGATTTTGATACCCCCTATCCTGATGTCATCCCCAGCTCTTTGAGCTCTACAGTGGTGGAAATCCAAGGGCAACTGGATGCGGCGCATGCCGTTCCAGTCTCTTGTCCCATGTCTCACCCTGCCTATGGGTGTATCCTTGATGGGTGAGGTGCACATCTCCAGGGGGTACACTCCTAAAGCTCATGGAGGAGTGTAGTAGTTCATCTCCTTATCAACATATGGGAGATGTGGGTGGTCTTGTATGCCATTCTGGTATTTGAGACTCTGCTTCCCAAAGGTTGCCTTCAGGTGCAATCAGACAGTTTGGCTGTGGTTCACTACCTGAACAAACAAGGCAGTGTCTTTTTACACTCTCTCAGTAGAGAATCAATGAGGGTATGGTGTTGGGCATTCCAGAGGGGCATCCGTCTGCTGGCAGTCCAGTACCTCTTGGTTACTCTGAGCAGGTCCACTACTCACACCCCAGAGGGGGACATCCTATTGGATGTCTTAGATGATGTCTTCCACCAGTGGGGCTGTCCGAAGTTGGACCTATTTGCCTCTCTGCAACATGCATCACTGCCTCGCTACTGCTCTCTAGAGTGAGGTCCTGGAACTGTGTAGTGGGGCGAGTTATTTCATTCCTGTTTGATTAAAACTTGTCTGGGAAGGGGTGTCTATGATCCTCATAGCGTTGTTCTGGCCAAGACAGATATGATTCCCATTGTTTCTACAAGTATTGGGCCAAGCCCTTGCATCTACAAATTTTCAGGGCTCTGTTGTATCAGGTGAATGGCTCCTTGCTACAATCGGACCTTCACTCCCTGTAACTGCACTCCTGACTCTTGAGGTCATAGTCCTCTAGCGGTTCAGATTGTCTCCTCAGGTAGCTGGAGTACTTCAGGCTGCTAGGAAACCATATACTCTGCCTATTCTGTGACATGGAAATGCTTTTCCATTTGGGCCTCCACTCAGGGCTTAGACCTTTATGAGTGTTCCTCTCAGAGCATCTTAGACTATTTGCTGTCCCTGTCAGACATTGACTAAAGTATTCCTCTGTAAAAGTTCCCCTATCTGCAGTTTCGGCTTTTTTATTTCCCTATGGACAACAAATCATTGTCCCAGTTAGCTTTGATTCGAACATTTTTAAGAGATGTTCTGCACCTTCATCCCCCTATCTGGGATCCAGTCACGGTGTGGGATTTGAATTTTGTGCTTGAAAAATTGCTTATGAGTCCTTTTGAGCCCGCTAAATCCAGCGACCTCTGGTATCTGTCTTGGAAAACTATATTTCTAGTTACCATTATGTTAGGATGATGTGTCTCGGAGTTACATGCACTAGAGTGCAAGCCTCCATACCTGTTATTTCAAAACGAACAGGTGTCCTTACACACGAACCTGTCGTTTTTGCCAAAATGTGTTTCTGAATTTAGTTTAAATCAAACCATTCAATTACCAGTGTACTTTGCAAAGCCTACAAATCCAGGGGAATCCCTACTTACTCTCTGATGTACAGAACATTGAGCATTTACCTTCTCTGAACTTCACAGTTGCGAAGAACTGAGTCATTTGGACTGAGGATTCCAGTCCATACTGCAGCTGCTGGCAATCAAGAAGCTCTGAGAACCTAACTTTCCAAGTGCCCCGCTGTCATACTTCCCAATGTCAGTGGTCATTTGCAGTCAGAGCCCCCTAAGTGGTTTAACCGCTTCATTGTGATGTTGCCAACATTGCCACACTAGGCCCCTTCTAACGCAAACTACGGCAACACCTTGTGGCTAGCGCCTCCTGTGATTGTTTCAATTAAAACTGGAGAAGCTCTGCTTCCCTCAGCCAATATCATCTACCAACTGTCCTCTCCTTACATTCCCCCCCACCTAATCCTGCCCCCACCCCATCCCTCCAACAGCTTTGAATTATTTCTGTTACACCGTCTCCCTTATTCCAAACCACCTCCACAATCTCCCATCTCCTTCTCCCATCCCAGTCCCATTCTGTATTTCAATCTAATCTGAATCCCTCCATCTAACACCTTAACTCTGCAACCCTCCTTCTCTCTCCACTCCCTACCTCTCTACTGCTCTCTCTCCCGCATCTAAATCTCACTACCCAATATCTCTCTCTCTCTCTCTCCAACCTTGACAATGCCTCTGGGCTGCATTTCTCCTAATGTACAGTAAGAAAGTGAGCACTAATAGTTGCAAATCTCTATCTTAGTTCTAACTTATTAGTCACTAGACCAGGCATACATTGTCCAATGCCTGTTTTCAGTTTGTTTGATTGTCCATAGTAATTTCTTTGTTTGCCTCCAATTGTATTTTTGTTCACGTGTCCTCATATCATAAGTTATATTGTACCTTGCTTATGTATCTTGATGTGGAATTTATGTAAAAGAGCTCCTAGCTCAAAGGTATCAACTCGAGATTTAAATAAATAAAATACATTTTTTTTTTGCCCCTGTAAACTAGGGCATTAGTGTTTCAAAGCAGTGCTTGTCCACATGATTGGCCAGCTGCATTACATTTATCTATACAAATTACGAAAAACCCCTCACGGGAGCTGTAAAACCCCATTCTACCAGAGGCATGGCTGCCTCTATGACGTGTTTCCTGTGCGCCTCTGCCTTGGATATTTGCGAAGCTGCCACATGGTCTACTGTATGTACTTTCACCAAGCATTACAGTCTAGACATCGCTTCTAATAAGTGGACCACTTTTGGATGGGCCATCTTATTAGGCCTCCTGTCCTAACTTCTGAGGTTCTCTTCCTCCTCCACACTTGGCATAAAAACTGCTTGGGAATCTTCCCACATATTATGATCTGCAGCAAGAGATTGCCTTGAAGAAGATAGTACAGTTGCGTAAGAACCTACTGTAACAGTAGATCTTCAAGAGTATCTCTTGTAGCAGGTCCTGCTAACCCGCCCTCCTCCCCCCTTGCTGTTACTTCAGAAGGGTGCCTTGCTCCTGTCCTCCTGCGACTGCATGAGCTGCTGCCTTATTTCCCTGCTCAGTTCCCATCGGAGGCCTGAGAAATATTTTTTCATTCTCTCGCTAGGATGGAAAAGAACTGAAGAGTAGCTGGGACCTCCCCCCTCTATACCTGTCATACAGACACCATATGGTGGTGATAGGGGGAGGTCCCAGGATCAACTACTGAGAAGACATCTGGAGGAGATTACGCTTGCAGCTGTTATCCCACATGTTATGACCAGCTGCAGGAGATGCTCTCAAAGATCCACTGCTACGGCAAGTTCTTACGCACCGATACTTTACCAGAATAAACAGAGTGCCAGGGAGAGCAGTTAGGAGCACCAAGGTGCAAACGGAGGAGAATATTGCCCAATCAATAGAAAAGGGGTTAAATATTCATTAGATATAGAAGCAAGAAGAGAAAGACCAAAGGAGGGATAGTAAGGCTAAAAGGGGAAGGGGTGGGGAGTTTGGGAGGAAGAGGACCAAAAAATAAGTGGACATATTGAGCATTACATTTTTTCAGTATTTATGGAGAAACAGGCAACTGACAGGCTATAGATGAGGGACAAGGGCATTCAAGGAAGGGAGGTGGACACTAGTCCTTTTACAGAGTAGAGTCTTCAAGGAACTAGTGCAATTAAAAGTAGACAAGGCAATGGGACCAAATGGGGTGCACCCTAGGATACTGATGGAGCTCAAGGAGGTGCTGGCTGCACTGTTGACAGTTCTAGTCAACGTATCACTAGAAATGGGGGAGGCTCTGGGGGACTGAAGGAGGGCAGATATGGTCCCACTACACAAAAGTGAAAATAGGGAGGAGGCCAGAAATTATTGATCTGTCAGCCTGACTTTGGTAGATAAAATAATGGAATCATTACTGAAGGAATGATTGTGGAATACCTTACAAGTGGATTACAGGATCCGAGGAAACATGGGTTCATGGTTGGGGAGGTATTGCCAGACAAACTTGATCGATTTCTGTGGGTGACCAGGGAACTGGATCAGGGAGGAGTGGTGTATGTGGCTGCCTGGATTTCAGTAAGGCCTTCGACACTATTCCACATAGAAGATGGGCGAGCAAGCTGGGCAACCTAGGAGTTGGTCCAATAGTAATAAAGTGGGTAAGAAGTTGGCTATAGAAACATAGACTTTGATGGCAGATAAGGACCGCTTGGCCCACCTAGTCTGCCCATTTCCCTACCTACGTGATAAACTGCAAATCCTAGTTAATCAACAGCCTATTTCTTCCTACCCCCTACAAAATTAGCCTTATGTCTGTCCCATGTATTCTTGAATTCTCCCACAGTTTTAGACCCCACAACCTCCTCAGGAAGGCTGTTCCGTGTGTCCGCCACCCTCTCTGTGAAAAAATACTTCCTCACATTGCCCCTGAACTGCCCCCCTCTATCTTCAATTGTATCCCCTTGTTCTTGTGCATCTATTTTTCTGAAAGATGCTACCCTATTGGACTTTGTTGATTCCACTGAGGTACTTGAAAGTTTCTATCATGTCCCCCCATCTCCTCAAGGGTATACATATTAAACTCCTTTAGTCTCTCTTTGTATGGCTTTGCTTGCAGACCCTGCACAATTTTAGTTGCCCTCCTCTGGATTGCCTCTATATCCTGTCTATGTCCTTGTGGAGATGGCATCTCCAGAACTGGATGCTGTACTCCAGATGGGGTCTCACCAACTGTCTATACAGGCTAAGCATTAGGATTCAGAGGATGGTGGTAAATGGGGTCCGCTCTGGAGAAGGAAAGGTGACAAGCGGGGTGCCACAGGGGTCAGTACTAGGCTCGTCCTCTTCAGTGTCTTTACTAGCGACATTGCGGAAGGGATGGAGGGGAAAGTATGCCTAGTAGTAGTAGTAGTAATGATTTTATTCATCTATTAATGAACAAAGTAAACAATCCCATTGAGTACACAAGTACACTCATTTTCAAGGGACACCTTCTAAAGTGCATAACCTGGTTACTGTCTAGGGAAAAAAATTATCAAGACATACAAAAAATACAATGTACTTATACATTTTAAATTCATTCATTTTAAATACATTTCATCATATTAAACTAAATATCACAATCACTAATTACTCTACTATTAAGACTATCTATTTTCCAGTGCTATGCAACATTCATGCAATTCATTATTTTGTTTATAGTACCACTGTCTAATCCTAGTCCAACTCACTTTGATACCATAGGATCTAAGATCAGCAGGTAGATTATTCCAAATTTTTGGACCCAAGTAAAACAATGTTGCACACCCCCATTTTGTCCTACACTTTGGCACTTCAAACTCTATATACTGGACTGATCTCAAACCCTTAATTGGGTATTTAATTTTCAGTTCTTTAGTAATATATTCAGGTAATTTATTTTCCATAAACTTATACATAATTTTGGTTATATGCTGATTTCTCCTATTATACAAATGATCCCAGCCCACATCCCTATGCAACTCACAATGATGTGTAGACCTATGCGTCCCCGTAATGTACCTAGCCATTTTATTATATATGCTATTTTTTTCAAATCCATCTTATTTGCCCCCACCATATATTATGTCAGAATAATCAATCACTGGCACTAACATAGTATTCGACATTTAACCTGGTGTTCCTTGAGAAATTATTCTTTAATCTATTCAACATCCCCAATTGTTGCCCCAACCTCTTAACCTATTTATCTATATGGAAGGACCACTTACAATTTATGTCTATCCATAACCCTAAGTATTTGTATTCATTTACTAACTGTAATTTAGAACCATCTTTCACTATTATGTCCAAGGGTTTTATGATATATGGGTCTTTATTTTTCTGCCGAAACAATATTACCTTAGACTTGGTAGCATTCAATACTAGTTTGTTTTTAATATAGTATTTCTGTATTTCATCAGATGCTACTTGTAAAGTATGTTGTATACAATTAGAATCCACTCCTGAAGTGTACATATCATCAGCATACTGATGATATAATAAGTTATCTTGTTTAAATTATAAGTCATTTATATATAAATTAAATAAAAGGGGCCCCAGGATCGATCCCTGGGGTACCTTCTGCCTAATCTGCCTGAAATCTGATGACTAGGTGTTTAAAAACACTTTTTGTTTCCTACCCCTTAAATAACTGATAAACCAATCTACATTATCCGAAAATCCCATATTTTTCAGTTTATTAATAAGTATACCATGGTTTAAAGTATCAAAAGCTTTTGACAAATCAATCATAATTGCTTCTGTTAAATAATCCATTATCCATTGCAGTCTGAATATCCCGTTACTTTTATTAATGCAGTCTGTGTACTATATCTTTCTCTAAAACCTGACTGATTGCTATGCAAAATACCCTGTTCTTTTATCTACTGCTTTACTTGCTTCGCAACCATTTATTCACAAATTCTTGCTACCACTGGTATCAGGGATATTGGTCGATAATTAGTAATCTCTTTTTTAGAGCCAGATTTAAAAATTGGAATTACTTTTGCAAGTTTCCATTCATCAGGCACTTCTTGCCTGTTTGCTGATGTCACAGAAATTTGTGAAAGAGTGGATACACCCAAGGGGGTGGAGGGGGGGTGGAAAGAATGAGGACGATCTGGAAAAGCTGGAAGACTGGTCAAGAATGGCAGCTGTGTTTCAGTGTAAAAAAAGTGCAAAATCATGCACTTGGGGCACAGCAATCCGGGGCAATGTACCAATTCAGTGGGGAAGTATTAGCAACCACAAAACAGGAAAGGGACCTGGGGTAATCATTTCTGATCGCCTGAAAGTTGCCAAGCAGTGTGATGAGGCAGTGGGGAAGGCTAGCAGTATGCTCGAGTGTATAGGGAAGGGGCATCACCAGCCGAAGGAGAGAGGTAGTATTACTCCTGTATAAATCACTGATAGGACCCCTCCTCGAGTACTGTGTCCAGTTCTGGAGGCCACACCTCTGGAAGGACATAGATAGGGTGGAGGTGATACAAAGGTTGATTACCAAACTGGTGCAGGGCCTGCATCAAAGGCCCTATGAGGAAAGACTCAAGAAACTAAATATGTACTCTCAGAGGAAAGAAGGAAAGGGGAATATGATAGAAACGTTCAGATACCTCACATGTATTAATGTCGATACAGGAAGATAGCAATTTCCACAGAAAAGACACTCCAGGACAAGGGGTCACACTATGAACGGGGGATACTTCTTCACAGAGATGGTGGTGGATGCCTGGAATAGCCTCCCAGCAGAGGTGGTGGGTGCTAAAATGGTAACAGGATTCAAGCATGCATGGGATAGACACAAGGGGACCATAGAAGTAAGGAGAGTGAGGGATAAGACCAGAGATTGAGTAGGGTCTGTGGAGGCACAGTAGATAGGGAATATTGGGCTGACTAGGTGGGCCAAGAGGTCCTTATCTTCTGACAACTTCTGTGTTTCTATGACGTCTCATATTTTGATGAAGTTGCTGTGATTTGTATCAAATATGGCACTACTTTCGTCAAAAAATGGTGCAGATGTCTTTTCACATGAGCTACTGCAAATAGTTGAAACAGGAATGAAAAGTAGAGCACCTTTGAAAATGAGGCATTCGAGTTCGATTGTGACTAGGAAGATGCAGCCAGATGCAAAAATGATGTCTGTGTCCTCCACTTTTTAAAATACAGCCTTAGACTCATTCAGTGCTTACACCTCTCCCAGAACTGACCATATATTACAACAAATAAAATGCACTCGTGCTTTGTAAAATAATACTGTAGTGCAACGATTTCTTGTGGTTCTTGAGGCAAAGTCAGTCTCATTCTTCAGTGTCATGGCTTGTAAATTCCTCCAGAGTATCTTAATAACATTTCACTTTTTTTGCATGTTTGGGTATACTTTATTCTTTGTAAACTACACTGACTGTCTTTAGCTGCCAGCTGAGATGCAGCATCTCATTTTCAGTGGTGTCCTGCTTCTACTCATTTCCGTAGCTGGGTGGACCGGAGAACCTAGAGGTAAAGTGACTTTCCCATGGTCACATTGTGAGTATTTGACTCTAGCAGTGTTTAAATCTGTGATCTTTAGGTTCCCAAGCTAGAGCTCTAACCACTAGGCCACATTACCACAATTTTGACTGCCATCTAGGTACTGGATAAATAACATAGTCTAAGGACAGCAGTAGTTGGGGCAGTTGGAGAAAAATTACGGAGTAGTAATCTCACATATTGCTGTTTTTTTCCCCCCTTAGTTCCAGCAACTGAAGGCAGAGATAAACCACTGATTAGCTATGAAGGTGATACTGCTGTTTTGAAGTGCAAAACTCAGGAGCCCTACAAACACGCTTTAGGTCCTTTAACATGGAAGTGGTATAAGAAGGTCAATGAAACTGAAAAGGTACCATATGATATCTGTATAAAATATAAATAGTAATTTGTGCAGAAATGTGTGTAAATTGGTAAACAGCATGAGTTTTTTTAACAGTACTCACCACAGATTACATCATCAGTCATTAACAGTTATCATTGTTAAACAGAATGCACATATTGTACCTGCTGTACCATTTATTAAAATATTTACAAAACAGGAACATGTTAGTAATTCCTCATAACATAACAACTGCATCATACTTATCCACAGCAAATAGTCTTAGTCATTTCAGGATTATGTGTATCACAGTATCGTAATATAACAATATATCAAGTACATTCCCACTGGCAATAATTTTTATTGTAAAAAAGCAAAGCGTGTAAACATGGCAAGTTTCAGACAGAAACAGGTAAGTGCCCAACACCTTTGCCCACCACTAACATTGGATGTATCCTTGAAGCCAATTAATACTCAAATAATCATCCAGTCATTCCTTAAAGAGCTGCTGATGTCTTAAACAAACTTTGAAAAACATAATAATTAGGTACAGTTAAGCTTCCATTTCATGTATATCCTAAAGTTTTCCCTCCCCAGTATTTATTACTAAGAACATTTGCAAGAATATATGATCTTTATCACTCAGGGTTCATCTGCCTCTATAGCTGACTCCCTACTTCAAGTCATAATCCTCTGTTGTGACATCACAGTCTGTTGCCATGGGAGTAACTGTGGTATCACAAGTAGTGCATTATGACCTCTGGTAGGGAGACAGCAACAGGAATAGATGAACTCTTTAAGAACAAAGATCTTGTTTTCATGTAGAGGACCGCAGTAGTAAATAATGGGGAAGTGGAATACAGAACTAATGTGAAATACAAGCTGAACTGTGTCTTTAGTATTATGTTTTGGTAAAGTTCTCCTAAAGGCATCAGCTGCTCTTTAAATGCTCCAGTGGTTGCGCTACCAAGTGCTGACTGTGGTAATTGGTTCCATAAAGTTGCCACCCTTAAATCAAAAATATGACTTCCTATGGTTTGTTCTAACTTGGTCTGCAGTAAATTGGCAGGTATGGCTTCTTTGTGTTTAAATTCATATCCCACATATCATGATTTTCTTGTAGCACAATATACAGTACTGCAATCTACCATCCTGATTTGCTGTCCTGGCAATGTGTTCCTCTCCATTTGTGACAGATATGTTCAACCCCCTCCTTCCCCAATCAAATGTTTACTATTTTTCCTCAGGGAGGAGCGGCTGGACAGTGGGCCCAGGGAGGGTTAGGGTGGTGGAGCATAGGTACAACTCAAACCCGGTTCCACAACAGAACTCCCATGCCACACTGGCAGAGTGGTAACATCCCACAGAGGCACTTGAAGAAGTGACCAGTGTGGATATGGGGGACCTCCATAGTGGATACCCCAAGGGGGGGTGGCAGAGGACTGAAAAGGAAGATGGAGGGAATCCTGGTGGAGGACTCCATACTGAGTGGGATAGAGTTGGGGACAGGTAATGATGAGGAGAGGGAGGTTTGGGGCCTTCCAGGCATCATGGCTCGCAGGGATGGAAAGAAGATCTAAAGGATAGCTGGGGCAACAGAAAGTAAGTGAGAGTTAGACATCATTATCCATCTGGGGACTAATGACCTGGCTAGGGATGAGCCAGCAATAGCTCAGGAGGAGTTTGTGGAATTGGGGAGGGGTCTTATGCAGGTGGCATGATCTGTGACCTCCTCAAAAGAGCTACCTGTCAGTGACTGGGAGGACAGGATTCTCTGCACCAGGAACTTCAATACAGTGTTGAAGGAATAGTGCAGAGGGAGGATTTTGGCTTCATTGGGGACACACCTGGAAGTATAAGGGGCTATACAGGGGTCGACTGCCTGCATCCATGACCAACATTTAAACTAGCCAAAGGGAGAGGCAGAAAGATGAAGGGAGAGACAAACTGTCCCTACTCCCCACAGGCAAACGAGGTCAGCAAGGGGAATACTGAGCAGATGAAACTCCTAAAAAAATCACATAAAGGAATCTAGAAATAGAAGGCAAGAGTGACAATGAGATAGTGGAGGAAACAGAGGGAACAAATGGGAAACAAGGGGGTGGTGACAGCACAATTTGGAGAGCCATATGTGCAAACGGTCAACGTTTAGGCAAGAAGACTGCAGACTTTAGAGGCCACTATGACAGAAGCAGACCTGGATATGGTTGCAATTACTGAGTCCTGGTGCAATGAAAACCAGGACTGGAATGTGGCCATACCAGGGTATGCTCTGTTCAGAAAAGACAGGGTAGGTAAAAAAAAAAAGGGGGTGGAGTGGCTCTTTATGTTAGGGACAAAATAAAAGCCGTGGAAATACAGGGAGAGCAGAGAGGAGCTGAGGTACTGTGGGTCGTACTTGAAACACATATGGGGGCTACTATTGTATAGGAGTGATCTACAGACCTCCAGCACAGGGGGGAGAGGTAGATAAAGACATGGTGCAGGCCATCCAAAGGATGGCATGCAAGGGTGAGGTTTTGCAGGTGGGGGACTTCAATCTACTAGACACAGGCCTGCCAGTTGCAGAAACGGTCAGATTGTATGGACATCGTGGACTTCCTTGCAATAGGCATTTCTCAGGTAACTAGTTAAGATGCCCACTCATGGGGGGGTGATATTGGACTTGGTACTAACAAATGGAGACCGTGTTGCTGACGTCATGGTGGGTGACAACCTAGGGTACAGTGATCACTGTACAGTGTGATTCAGTATAAGGACTGGTACAGAACCAAGACACACTAAGATGAGGGTCCTAGACTTCAGGATGGTAAATTTCAGGAAAATGGGAGAATTCCCTCGGGGACGCACTGGCAGGGATAGAGCATCTGGGGGGAATCGAGGAACTATGAGCACAAATAAAGGGGGGTTTTGAAAAAGCAACAAATCTCTGTGTCAGGCAGGTTAATAAGGGCAAGAGGAAAAAAAAGACTGCTATGGTTCTCAAGATGTAAAGTAGCAGAGAATGAAAGAGCAGTAAAACTAGCATTTAGAAAGTAGAAAAAGACACAGAAGGAGAAGGAGGATAAGGAAAACTACCAGGAGAAACCAAGGGAGGCAGGGAAGACAGACAGATGTGCAAAGTCTGTTGCTCAGTCAGTAAAAGAAGGGGATAAAACTTTGTTTAGTTATACATGCGAGAAGAGGAAGACCAAAGGGGGAATAGTAAGGATAAAAGTGGAAAAAGAGGTTTGCAAAGAGGAGGACCAAAAGACAGAAGATATATTGAACAAATACTTTTGTTCAGTATTTACAGAAGATGGGGTAGGTGACAGGCCAAAGATAAGAGACAATGGTGTCATCGTGGCACAGGTTAGGAAGCATAGGAAAACCAGGAGCAGTTGTAAAATTCACAAAAAAACATTTTATTATTATCAGTAACAGTAAAATAAATATAAATTGTTCAGTATAGCTATTTACAAAGGCAGTACAAACAGAGAAAGCAAAGTCCTTCATCTGAGGGTATTTCTAATTACAAGGTTAAGTCTCCCCAGCTCAATATATTGCTGCTCTTTTTATAACAAGTCTTTGCTTGATATCTACATCCTCAGCTCATTAACAGACATCTGTTTTTCACAAGATGTTCTTGTCAGTTTCTTTGCAGGGCAGGCTTGCAAATAGAACAGGGTCCTAAGTTGGCCTCCTGCTGACAGCTCTACAAAAGAGGTTGCAAACAAGCCTGAGAGAAGCTGAAACTGTATTTCAGGTTAACCCTCTAAATTTCAAATAGCTTTTTGTAATCATTTCAACAGTATAACTATATACATTTTCAAACAAAGGGATCCCAGTTTCACATAAAGATTCACATATATTTTTATAACCATGGATACACAAGGAGGAAGAAAAGATAGAAACAGCAAGTGAAGGCAGAGAGATAGCGAGAGGTGGAGAATCACGAGACCATCAGAGTGATCAGTTCCTAGGTCTCACGAGAACATTTGGTTGAGCAACCAGACAGACAAGATACAGAAAAGGGGAGTATAGAACAGATCCTTGCATTTAACTGTTTCTGCATAACAAATGGGACAGGGTCTTGTTCAACCCTATCACATACCCCCATCTTTAAGAGGGAACTTTTTTTTTTTTAAACAGGCTTCCAGAACTTTATATGAATTCCCTTCTAACATTAGCGTGTATCCTTTACAGTTCATTGCATATGCAGTATAGTAACCAGAGAAGATTAAACTCACACGTTTTGTTTTTTCAGCCTTCTGAATTCTCAATTCCTGATCCATATCTTGACAGAAAATCAGCATTAACATTCTCGTTCCCAGATTTGTGCATCACTTTAAATGTAAATGGCTATAGTGCCAGGTAACACTGTGTGAATCTGGAATTTTTATCCTTCATTTGGTCAAGCCAACAGAGAGGACTGTGACCTGTTATAAGTACAAACTTAGCTCCTAGCAAATAAAACTTTAAGGGACTCCATGGCCCACTTTGCTTCAAGGTGTACCTTTCCAATGGTGGAGTACCTTTTCTCTCTGTTGTGGAATTTTCTACTGCTATATAGAATGGGATGTTCTAAGGACGTGGATATGCTGTCCTAGCCACACTTTCTGGCAGTTGTCTTTCCCTTTAAGATTCACCGGAAACGTCTTCAAGCTGGTTCCTCCCACCCTCCTGGGTAGCAACTCCTATGGCTCCCCCCATGATGCCAGATCTTCCTTACCGTTAGATGAAGCAGGTTCCATCCTTACTGCTTCCATGTTGAGTGGGTCCTGGTGCTTAAATCTTTGGATTTACTTCCTAAACTTACACTAATAACAAAAACTGTTCCTAGAAGTCGGGGCTTCTTTAAACAGGGACTGAACTATGATGCAATCATGATGGCCCAAAAAGCGTCATCACACTCTGGGGTCCATTTCACATTATTTGGAAAACATTTCTTCATGAGTTCATTGAGGAGAGTAACTAACTGGGCAAAGTTGGGAACAAATCTCTGATAGTAACCAGCCAACCCTAAAAATGACCTGACATGTTTCTTTGTTTTAGGGACAGGGCTGTTAGCTACAGCTTCTATCTTAAAATGGATGGTAGTATAGCCTAGAGGTTAGAGTAATGAGCTGAATGAGCTTGGTACATCCAGCAGACCTGGGTTTGATTCCCACAACCTCCACTTCCATACTGTGTGACTCTGAGCAAGTTACTTCACCTCCCCAGTGCTCCCAGGTCACCACTGAAAACAGGCACTTGTGCCTAGTGGGCCTTACCCAGTTACCAAAGACTAAAATAAAAAAAAATAAAAATAGAAATTTCTGGCTTTACTTCTCCATTTCCCAAAACTTTGCCCAAATATCTGGTTTACTGCAAGCCCAATGCACATTTGGTAGGATTAACTGTTGGACCTGCCTCTTTCATAAATTGTTTTTATTAATTTATTTAAAAGTTTCACCAGGAAGACATACTGAACAATATTTGCTCATATCCAGATGTGTCCTGGGTGAAGGGGTAGGGAAGGGAACAGTAGGATGGGAGGGACAAACAATATTACAAAAAAGAATTACTGTAAGTACAGGCGTAGTAAGGTGTGACATCATATTTTGAATAGTAGAACTGGGTGATAAGAGAATAAGTCGATAGTAGTTCATAAAGAGGTGAACTACCTTTGGTTGCTTAGTCAACGTTGAGGAGCCAGGCAATTAGGGACAGTTGCATGAGGGGGCAATGAAACAGCTCATTAGAGAGGTAAGTGTATGGGAGAAAGAGGCATTTTGAATGTTTGAGGGGAGTGAGTTCCAGAGTTTGGGGAATCGGTAGGAGAAGGATGCCTGACCAGCTGATGACTCTGGAGTGAGCGGGTAGAAGGGGGTGGGAGAGAGAGAGCGAGAGAGAGAAGATAAGTAGGAGGGTGGCTCGCTAAACTAGTACTTGCCAGTGAAGATGGTACAATGAAGCGTGCAGTGGTCTGTGAGGGAGGGGAGAGCAAGGGATTGGTAGAGTGAGCAGTGGTGAGTGCGGCGTAGACAGTTGTGGGCAAAGTGACAGGAGTGGAACAGAGTATCCAGTCTCACGAGGATCTTTCTTGGGGTGGCACTATAGACTATGTCTCTGTAGTCAAAAGTTGGAAGGATCATTTTTTTTGTAGAATTTCTCTGTAGCCTAGCAATGGGATGCATTCACAATTCCAGTAGAGAGCACCTAGTTTAGGTAGTAGTTTTTTATGAATAGCATCAATGTGGCTGGAGAAGTCTAGGTGTGGGTCAAGCCAGACCCCTAGGTACCTAAAGGAGGTAGTGTCTTCCAACGTAGCCCCATCAAGTGTGAGGAAGGAGGGAGGGGAAGGGAGCTGCAAGAGTCTCTGCCTTGTGCCAAAGATCATGGAGACTGTTTTCTTGGTGTTTAGAAATAATTGGTTGGATCGTAGCTACTGCTGGACATTGTCAAAGTCCTGCTGTAAGGTGGACTCCTCCATGGGGGAGGATAGAAACATAGAAGTTGATGGCAGATAAGGACTGCAAGGCTCATCTAGTCTGCTCATTTTTCTACCTTATGAATGTGCCATTGGCCTTTACGCTGTCAATGGCCTAGCTGTTCATACTCATGTGTATTGCTCAGTTATGCCTATCCCATGGCCTGTTTGAAGCCCTGCACTGTATTCATATCCACCACTTCCTGAGGTAGGCCGTTCCATGCATTCACCACCCTTTCTGTGAAAAAGAACTTCCTCACATTACCCCTTAATCGGCCTCCCTCTAATCTCATGCTGTGTCCTCTTGTCCTGCTATTTTTCTTATATTGAAACATGTTAGACTCTTTTACCTTGTTTTTTTATTTTAAATTTAACTTTATTAGGGTTTCTCCAACAAAATAAAACAATAATATATCACACTATGAGAAAAGGAGATAGAACATACAGTTAACCAAACAAAAATATCTCCCCCCCAACCCACTCCCCCAGGCATCGCCCTTGACAAAGCCCTACGGAGAATGGGGGTGTTATAGGCCGTATAAAGTGTGCATGGACTCCCACCTGTTCTTATAACGGTTCATGCAGTTACGTAGACTTGCTACTATTTTTTCTACTCACAAGTTGGATAATAGTTCCTGATGCCACTCTGTATAGGAAATTGCATGGGAATCCTTCCAGTGACGGAGCACCACAGCCTTAAGGGAGAGCACAATCATAGACATATGAAATCTACATTGTTTGACTCTAACATCGGTAAAGTCGCTCAGAAGGCAAACTCCCAGGGAAAATAAATTCTCTAAATCCAAGATAGGATCTGCCCTTAGTTTGATGGTCTGCCAGAGCACAGCAATAGGGGGACATTCCCGGAAAATATGGTATGTTACCCTCCGCTTGGTTGCAGCGACTACAAGTTGGGGTGGGGAGGGGAGCTTGCCCATCTTGTGCAGCCTTACAGGTGGTAGATACATGTTCTGAAGGACTGAGACTTGCATAATGCACAGCCTGTCTTGCGTAATATGCGAGTGACAAGATCTCCATATCTTATCCCATTTAAGGGATCTTTGGGGGAACCTATCCTACCAATACGGAGAGGGAACCATCTATAAGAGGGAAAACCAAGTTGTACAGAGAAACCTATATGAGAAACTGAGTGAGGCTGTTGGGCAAAGATAGCTAAGGGCAGAATAATCTTGTCAACTCCCAGTGACAACTGTTAAGTAAGTAGAAGATGACAAATCTGGTAGAGTTTGAAAAAGCCGCCCAGACCCGATGGGGACTTCAGCATCATATTTTTTACTGAGAGGTAAGAGTCCCCAGTCGCTAAGTCCTGAGGGCTCTTCCCCTTAAGTGAGGGGAGCCAAGCTTCTGTCAGAGGGGAACCATCTATGCGAAAGTTAGGGTTCTGCAGGATTGGTTGTGCTGGATCCCTCAGGGGGTTATATTTTAAAACAGCACATAACTGAAAATGCACCCTCACTGAGGTATCAATAGGGGTACCAGACAATGAACTGGGAAGATTTTTGATCCGGATATGTGATATGGTATCCCGTGAGGATGCCACAAAAGTCAATTAATTCATGTTCTATGGAGAGCCAAGATGGAACGTATGGGAATGAGTGTAAGGTCTCCACTGGTCACAGCCACCTGAGGTATTTGCTTAAATGGCTGGCCCAAAAATACAAGACAAAATGGGGGAGCCATAGTCCCTCTTTCTCCTTCGAAGCAGCTAGCTTATGGTACGCATGTCGAGGAGGTTTACTGCACCAGAGGAAACCCAACACCACCCCATGCAGCTTTTTAAACCAGGTGAAAGGCAACCACAAATTCAGCATACTCAAGAGGGTAAAACAGGCAGGGCAAGATATTCATTTTAATCAGGCTTATCCTCCCCAAAGATACAGAGGCACATCCTTCCAACGGGATAAGTCCTGCTGTTCTTTGGACATTAGGGAGTCTAAATTAACTAATTTCAGTTTGGTGTCAATTCACGCTAGGTTTATACCTAGGTACTTGAGACTGTTTTGGAACCACTATAGGCTGGAATGACGTAAAAACGTGCTATGAGTTCTGTTGTTCAGGGGGAAGACCTTAGACTTGTCTAGGTTAATTTTATAATTTGAGACTACACTAAATTCCGAGATAGTTTATATAATGGCTTTGATAGAAAAAGAGAGTTGGGTAAGGTGCAGCAATATATCATCCTCATAAGCCGATATTTTCAGAACATGAGAGCCTATCTTAATACCATGGATGTTGGGGTTATTCCTAAGTTTCCACAAAAAGGGCTCCAAGTATAGATTAAATAGAAGAGGTGACAGAGGCCACCCCTGCCGGGTACCCAATTTTTAAGGGGAAGGAGGGGGATATTACCCTGTTGCAGTAGATTTTGGCACTGGGGTCACAATATAAAGTTCTAATGCAGTGAATGTATTGATCTGGGATTCCAAACTTGGCCAAAACTCTGAACATAAACTCCCAGTCCACTCTGTCGAACGCTTTCTCTGCATCCTGGGAGACTAGCTCTGTGGGGCATTCGGAATCCCTGGATGCGGAGAAAATGGGAGCCAGTTTCCGTAAGTGATCTTGGGACATTCTGCCCACCATAAAACCCACCTGTTCCGGCCCAGTTAATACAGGAAGCACCCTACTCAGTCTGCTTGCTAACAGCTTGGCTAATATCTTGATATCATTATTAATAAGAAAGATAGGCCTATAACTCGTGACACAGTCTTCTGGTTTACCTGCCTTATGAAGTACTACAATAAGGGCCTCTAACAGGTGGAGATCAGAAGGGCTTCCTGATAAAATGAAGGTGAAAAATCTGTGTAACCAGGGGGCTATCTGGTCCATAAACTTCTTATAGAAGTTTGGGGTAAATCCGCCCGGGCCCGGTGCCTTGTCTAGAGGGAGTTCACTGATTGTTGCTCTAATTTCCACCTCTGTAATGGGGGCTAATAGAACACTTTTCTCTTCATCTCCCAGGGATGGCAGGGGATGAGAATTAAGATATACCTCTATCTCATGGGGAAGGGGGGAGCTGGCCTAGATTCATAAATTTTTATATGGTGTGTGTGTGTTTGTGTGTGTATGTGTATGTGTATGTGTGTGTATGTGTGTATATGTATATATATATATATATATATATATACACACTGTATATACAAGTTTTATATTGAATGTTATGCTTGACTTGTATTGTCCTATTTTGTACAGCGCCTTGATAATGGAAAGGTGCTTTATAAATAAATGTTATTATTATTATTATTATTACAAAGATGTCTGTAAAAAAAAAAAAAAAAAAAAAAAAAAGCTCAATATTTGGAGACTATCTCCCTAGGAGTGACTTTAATGGATCTGTCTGTACACGATTTAATGGCCTTGACTTATCTTGCTGTCTCCTGCTGTTTTATCCTCAGAGCCAGTAGGCAACCAGCTTTCTTACCCTGATCTATGTAGAGCGAACGGGACTTGAGGATAGCATATTCTGCCTTTTCTCGTAGTAGTTCACTATATGCCTCCCATTATTTTAAAAGGGTAGTTTTAGTGTTCTCATTACCCGATAGGGGGAGGGTACTTTCTAATTGTCAAATTTGTACCAATAATTTGGAGGATTGTTCCTTCCACTGTCTTTTTCTTTGAGAGGCAATGTTGATAAACTTATTCCTGAGATCACATTTCAACGCTGCCCATTTTATATCTGGTTTATCTGTTGTATACTAATTATCCTTCGTGTAGTGATCAATGGATTGAGCTATTGTTTTGACCACGTCAGGGTCCTTCAGAAGCTGATTGTTGAGCTTTCACATAGTATATTTCTGGTGGTGGGGGGCCAGTGACTCCAGATAGGGGAATGGTCAGATATAACCCCAGCATCTATACCACACTCTCTGACACCTGGCAAAGAGATGTTACTTAGTAAAAGGTAATCAGTTCTGGACGAAGAGCTGTGTACCAGGGAGTGGAAAGTGTACTCCCTAAAAGATGGGTTAAGAGTCCTCCAGGGGTCACATAGTCCCAGCTGGTCCACTGGATCCCTTTTGGCCGTTTAAGCCAGTGACAGCCCTTGAGATCTACGATATGTTTTATCCAGATCAGGTGTGAAAGGGAGATTCCAGTCCCCACCCAGAAGTATTGGAAGATTAGAAAAGGGGGATGAAATCTGAAGAAGCTCGGAGAAAAATTGAGGTGAATCCGCATTGGGGCCATAGAGACAACAATTATCAGTTCCACCTGGTCAAGACAACCTCTGATTATCAAATAACGGCCATTAGGGTCTGAAATTATCTGCAGACAGGTAACAGACAGCCGGCGAGCTATAATAATAGCTATGCCCCTGCTCTGTGTACAAGACCCTAAGGTAAATGCCTGGTCGAAATTCTGTCTCTAGAGGAGTCAGGACCTGGAGTCTAATAAATGTGTCTCTTGCAGACAAATCACGTCAACCTTGAGATTACCTAAATGCTTCAGGATCTGGTAGTGTTTTGTTTTGTTTCTGGCTCCCCCTCACATTAAATGAGATAAATGTTATCTGGCCAGCCATGTATCTGTATAGGTACATGTACCTAACCGGTATTACCCCTTTGCAACCCTGCTTGCTTCTCGTCACTGGTGATGCCTTTCACCTCTCACTCCCCCTCTGAACCACCCCCCAATTCCCCATCCCAATCCCACAAACCCCTCCCACCCAGAAATAGACCAAAACAAAGCTTTAATATCCAGAACACTATCCCTCCCATCCTCCCCATCCCATGTGATAGTCCATCAGAAAACATATTGGAACCTCTAGAAAACATGAGGTGGTGCCCCCACACCCCCCAATTCCCAATAATAATCATTCTGACCATGATGTACAGGCAGACCAAGCTACTGCCATTCCTGCTCCTGCCCTTTTATTAACCAGAACTCTTTAAGCTACCTTAACAAACTACCTTATAATATTCATATCTCTTAAAACTATAGAGGTGTATAAAAACATGTTTGCCATGAGAAAAAATACAAAATAACATAAACGGGGAGGAATGAATCCCCTCTGCTGTCCGATAAGTGCATTGCAACGCTGTTCCTCTACTATGTACAGATGGCTAAAGAACTCCCTGATTGTTAAAATATTACAGAGACAGTGTAAGCTTGACCCCTGCTAAATAAACAATCCAAACATAACAAGTCATCCTGACAGAAACATCAAGGCGAAATGATCTGGCTGAGGGAAAAGTGAAAAGTAAAATCACCAGGCTTAACTAACACAGATGAGGGGCACTGTTAATGCACGTGCCCCCCAAAAAAGTCTTGACAAGCAGGGAGAAGGTCCATTTTCCATGTTGCCTCCGGATCTGGGAAATAAAGAGTCCATGTCAGTGGGTCATTAAGCCTGACTGAGTAGCTTTGCTGGCACCCAATTAAAACAGCGCCTAGTAGCAGACTGTAAGCTGATAGGGTGGAGCGCTGAGCCCATTC
Source organism: Neoceratodus forsteri (assembly GCA_016271365.2). NCBI lineage: Eukaryota > Metazoa > Chordata > Ceratodontiformes > Ceratodontidae > Neoceratodus > Neoceratodus forsteri. The sequence continues at coordinate 755,156,915 of CM057449.1, read as the reverse complement.
AGGATTTGGCTACATCCAAAGCAGGAACTTCGTAGCTAAGTGACCAATTAAAGGAAAACTGTCCCAGCACAAAATACAAACTAAATTAATGTTCCAATACAGTCCAGGAGTGCATTATTCTACATGGGCTTCATAACAAAACATTGCTTGAATAGGTGATCACAATACCTTTAGACAGACATAGGCTGATTCCTAGGTGCTGTGCTCAGGGTATTCTACACAGTTTAAACAGATCAAGGAGGGCTACTTTAAGGTCACTCTCCACTGTAGCAGGGTCCTCTAAACTCTTCCATTGACCTTGCATCTGTATTTGCAATTTAGCAGGATACAACATTCTAAATTTCACCCCGACTGGGATTAACTTAGATACTATCGGATGGAACGCTGTGCGCCTTTGACGTACTGTAGCAGGTAAATCCTAAGCTTCACGAATCTTGTGCTCTCCCCATTTCACCTCCTACAGCTCTTTAATCTTCAGTAGGAAATGCTGCCATTCCTGATAGTTTAGGAACTTAAAAATTAGAGGGCGAGGTGGCCCTTCAGGTGGGGGCATCCTCCTTCATGCTCTGTGGGCCCTTTTGATGGAATACACTGCACCAAACGGAGAAGGATCCACCAGTTTCTGCACTAACTTTTGCACAAAGACCATGGTGTTTACCCCTTCTTGTTTTTTCAGCAAGCCAATTAGTACGGTGTTATTGTGCCAGCTACGACCCTCAAGGTCTTCTACCTTAGCCTCCAAACGTGCAATCCTCTGTCTAGTAATGGCAAATTCAGGATCCACTCAGTCTACCTTGTTCTCCAGTGACTTGATGCGCACCGTATTGTCTTCCTAGCGCCTAGAGATATCTTCAAGTGCTACAGCCATGGTTATCATTTCCGAGGTAAGAGACTTTACTTCATCTCTAAAAGATCAAAATTCTTCTAAAAAGCATTCCACTGTGAGCAGACTCGAATCTGAAGTAGCACTTGATGTTTTATCGGAGGCCAAGGCTTGCGGCCTGGATTTTTTGCTTTGCTTCTCCGGCGTAGAAGGGGGTATATGTTTTGGGAGGGCTGAACGCATCGCAGCCTCCATTATCTCTCTAAAACATGACAAAATTGGGTCACCAGAAGCTGATGAGTGGTCAGATGCCTTTAGTTGAAGAAAGATTAGATTTAAAGTTGCTCAAATAGGTAGTTTGATTCAGTTTTGGCAGGAGCAGTGCAAGAAGGCTGTTACTCAGATAACCTCATCACGTGACCTCTCTTTCACCTTGTCAATGCCCTAAGATGTTTGAATGTTTTGATCATATCACATCTCTCCCTCCTTTGCTCTAGGGTATACATATTGAGCTCCGTTAATCTATTCTCATATGTTTTCTGATGCAGTCCCTGCACCATTTTGGTTGCCCTTCTCTGGACTGCCTCCATTTTGTTAATGTCCTTGTGCAGGTGTGGCCTCCAGTACTGCATGCAGTACTCCACATGGGGCCTAACCTGTGTCTTGAAAAGAAAGATTATTACCTCCGTCTCACAACTTGTGATACCCCTACTAATACATCCCAACATCCCTCTAGCCTTACATACTGCTTTAGTGGGATGGACCGGATACATACAGGACAGTGTGATCTGCATACATGTGAATGGATGCGGATTTACAGGCCGAGGGGAGGTCAGTAAGAAACATGGAGAACAGAATCGGACCAATTAATGAGCCTTGCTGGGACCCCAGTGTGGACGGGAATGGGGGAGGAAATGGAGTCCCTGATTCTAACCGATTGAGATCTGCCCATTAGGTATGATTTGAACCAGTTGGTGGCAGCTGAGGACAACCCTGTGGATGAGAGTTTGTCCAGTAGGAGGGAGTGAGAGAGACAGTGTTGAAGGCCTTGGCAAGGTCATCAAAGATCGTGGAGGTGATAAGCCCATGGTCCATACCTGTGTGGATGGCATCACAGAGACGGAGGTGGAAGTGGAGTGGTGCTTACGGAAGCCAGAGTGGAAAGTGGTGAAGAATGAAGTAGAATCAAGATGAGGAGTGAGTCGGTCAAGTACTATATGGTCTTGAAGTTTGGCAAGGATGGGGAGAAGGGAGATAGTTGCCAGTTGAGGATGGGTCTCCACTTTATGGAGAGGGATGGCCGTGGCATGCTTTCATGCAGCCGGCACTGAGGCTAGCTAAAGTAGAGATTTAGTAGTTCAGTGATAGGATATGAGATGGCAAGGGCAGACAGATACAGCAATTTAGCATCAAGGTCATCTGGGCTTTAGCCTTTGGGTGGGTTCAGAGAAAGGAGTGCCTTGAGTGCAGTAGAGGTTGATATTTGGGAGAAGCTGAAGGGAGGGGTGGGTGGCACAGGAAGGGGGGAAATAACAGGTAGAGTGTAGAGAAGGGTCGAAGCACAGGAGATAAAGAAATTGTTAAAGTCAGTGGCCACTGAGGGGTGGTCCAACATGGTGGTGTCGCCAACCCTAAGGACAGGGGCCAGGGAACTATTTGGTGGGGAGAATAATGTATCGACTACCTTCCAGAATTTAGAAGGGTGGTTTATGTTAGTATGAAATGTGTTAGAAAAGTACTCTGCTTTGGTTTGCCTGACTAACCTAGTACAGAGGTTACAGAAGTGGTGGTATTTTTGATAGGTTGTGGTGGAGGGTAATTTTTTGTGGTCTTTCCATGCTTGGGCCCTGGTTCTCAGACAGTCTAGGAGGTCTGATGTGATCCAAGATACGTGGGACACACAGACCCTGGTGCTTCTGATTGGGGAATAATGATTTCAAATGTTAAGGAAGGTTGTTTTGAAATATTCTAGGGCAGCATCGATAGAGGAGACCGAAATGATGGGTGCCCAGTATGAGTTGGATAGCTCATCAAGCAGGGGGGAGAGGATTAGCAATTTAAATGTACGGATTTGAAGGAGCTTGGGTGGGGCTCAAAGGTGCCGAATTTTCTGTATGCAGCATATAATATGATGATCACTCAGGGTATCAGGCAGAATGCCTACATTTATGATCCGATGTGGGTGAGATGCCAGTACCCAATCGATGAGGGAATGATTACGGGTTTTGTGGTTTAGTCGTGTGGGTTCAGTGATAAGTTGGGTTAAATTTAGGGCAGAGATTTCAGAGTGAGTAGGGGAGTGATGGGTGGTGAGCTAATTTAGGTTTATGTCACCTAGGATCAAAAGATCACCCATGGTGGAGTGGGATGGAAGAGATGCCATTATATCCTTGATGGAGGAGGGAGGTAGCCAGTGACAGCAGTAGACGCCTGCAGTGAAGAGCAGGAGGGAGGAGAGGGGTGAGGTCTTCACTTCTAGCTGTTCATATATTGAAGGGGTTGAGGAAGACAGGATAATGGAGAACTGAATGGAGGCCTTCAAGTACATGGCTTCTCCACCTCCCTTCCTGGTGCGGTCCTGACGAGTTAGGGTGAAGCCAGGGATTGATACACTTTTGTTGGCAATTTTGGGGCTTAGCTAAGATTCAGATGGAATGAGAATATCTGTGCGTAGAGAAAAGTCTAAGGTTTGGATTAGTCAGTTTTAGGTAATAGACCGGATGTTTATGTGAACAATTTTCAATCACGGGGTATTTGGGATGGGGAGGGGGCAGGACCTGTGTTGGGTTCAGTGTTGCCTGCAAGCAGAAGTGGTAGGGCAATCAGGTAGGTGTATATGAGGAGACATTTCTTGTAGTGCCATGGAGGTTGACAAAGGGGGGATGGCAAGAGGTGCCGGGGGTTATAAGCAGGTACAGTCTGGTTAGAGCTATTAAAGGGCAGGAAGGGGTAAAATACAGGCATTTTGGGCCAGGGTATGGGGAACAGAGGGGTAGCAAGGTTGGTTGAAGAGGTGGAGGGGCTTGCCATATTTCTTATATCCATGTGGGGTGGCAAGTTGGGGAGGGCAAGGGAGGGATATAGCGAGGGAGGGTAAGATGAAAGGGTAGCAAGGAGAGGTAGGAGGTAAATGAAGTATAGTGACATGGCAAATGGAGCAATACTGGACGATGTGTATATGGAGGGTAAGATTTATCCTCAAGTAAAAAAGTTTTATCTGTGAGGTAGGGAGGAGTTGAGATTGAGGGCTCAATTCAGCAGAGAGGTATTTTGTGACATCTGGTGGTGAGAGACGAGAAGGAGCAAATGGGAATATGTGGTGTCGCATATTAACATTCCCCATTAATCCTTAGGCTGCCGGACGATTTAGAACGCATAGGTTTTTAGGACAAGATATCTTGTCGGCAGCAGCCTAAGGGTTAACATTCCCTCAAAAAGTTCAACTTGCCATGGTTTCCATGGTTACAAAATTGTAAATTCTAAGACACTGGAAAGAGGAGTGGGAACCTTCCTTTGGAGAATGGCAGGCTCAATTTCTTACTGCTCTGAATGTGGATTGGAGAATAACCTGATTTCCAATAGTAAAGTTAAGATTTCTGAAGATCGACTGTACAGTGCCCCATCTATACAAGTATTTGAGAAAAGCACATAATTGGGTATGAACCTGAAATGACAGCCTGATCAGGGCGGTACAGAGACACAAAGAAGCAAGAAGGGGAAGGAAACTTATTCAATTCAGTGCTTTACAGTAACTGGTAATTGCTGTTTTTCTTTTAAACTTAGATTGTGGGCTTTTAGTGACACTGTATTTTCTTTGTTGTCTTTATTTAGAATTGTTTTTGGGCTGTTGAAAATTTAAAACGTAGTGGTGGTGTATTTCTTTGCTGTCTTTAATTGCTGCAAATTTAGTCTTGGCTTGTCTGACTTGCCCTGTAGTTTGGGTGAGGGGTGTTAATTGTCTGGCCTCTGACCTCAGCTACGTGATAACTGGAGGTGGGGCTTAGTCAGAGTTGAGGTAGCAAGTGAGTTTTATTTTCTCAGAAGAAGCCAGAAGGGGAAGGAAACATATTCAATTCAGTGCTTTACAGTAACTGGTAATTGCTATTTTTCTTTTAAACTTAGATTGTGGGCTTTTAGTGACACTGTACTTTCTTTGTTGTCTTTACTTAGAATTGTTTTTGGGCTGTTGAAAATTTAAAACGTAGTGGTGGTGTATTTCTTTGCTGTCTTTAATTGCTGCAATTTTCACCCCTCCCTCCCTTTCCCCCAACTCTTAATTATATGCCTTGTTAAATCTGATTGACAGGAGCTAAACACAGGGTATAGTAAGGGGTGTGGAGTAGGAGGGGCATAAGGGTGAAGAAGCCCACCCTCAGCACGACAAGTGTTTGATTCATTTTTTTATTTATTGGTTTATTTTCTTTTTTTAAAAAGAAAAGTATCTGAGGATCAGTGGCAGGATTTTTAGGACAGTAAATTAACAAAAGGGAACTAGAGAGCTTCAGTAGCAGACAAGTAGTGGAATAGCAGTATAATTGCAGTATAATGTGGGGAGTGGTGCAATGCAGTGGCTGTGGGCAGCCATATTCAGGCAGACCTTTGGACACTGGAAGTGCTGCCCCATCTGCATGCATCTCTGACCGCGGGATGAGGTAGCCAGACTCAGAGCGAAGTAAACTGGGTTAGGAGTACCATCACTCCTATCCAGAGACCACCCAGCCCAATGCAACTGCCTCAAAGGATGCCGAGAACGAGGAGCACTTGGATGACAGTGGGCTCAGGGAGGGTTAGAGCGGTCAGGCAGAGGCACATCCCAGATCCTATTCCACTCAAGAACTCATATGCCACAGTGGCAATTGGAGACAACCAAACAGAGGTGCCCAGAGAAGTGGAAGGAAAGGATGTGGAGGTTAGCCAAGGCGGTGACCTCAGCGGGGAAAGCAGTGGACCCCAGAGGAGGAGGAGGAAGTGAATCCTGGTGGAGGACTCCATCATAAGAGGGATCCAGCTCAGAACACAGGAGGGGGAGGACAGGGAGGTGAGGTGCCTACCAGGTGCCGTGGCATGGAGGGATGGAAGGAAAATCCTGGGGATCACTGGGAAGGCAAGATGGGAGGGTGAGCTGGATGTCATCATCCACCTAGGTACTAATGACCTGGCAAATGGGGAGCCAAAGGAAGTTCAGGAAGAGTTTAGGAAATTGGGGAGGGGTCTCAAGCAAGTAGCTACTTCTGTCACTTTCTCAGATGTACTACCTGCGAGAGGCAAGGGAGAGCATAGGGGTGCATGCACCAGGAACTTTAACTCATGGCTGAAGAACTGGTGCTGTGAGGAAGGGTTTGGATTCATTGGTGACTGGGGACCCACCTGGAGGGATGGAGTTTGTTCAAACCTGACGGCCTGCATCCATCCTGGAGGGGACTCAAGCACTCGATGATAAGTTTAAATGCTACATTGACAAGCATTTAGACTAGCAAAGGGGGGTGGCAGGCCAGCAAGGAGGGTACCTACTTGCTCACCCCCCACAGCTAGCAGTGGAACCAGTGAACCAGAGGAGTGGCTATGTCTACAAACCAGTGTGCAAAAGATGGAGATTAGCACCCAAGAGGTGGATAGGCAGAAAAGGGGCAAAATTCAGCAGAAGGGCAGACAGCAAGGAGAACCAGAGATAAAGGACAACTAAGGAAGGGGCTGGAGTAGAACAGCGAAACAGTCTAGGGAGGTCAAAGCATGGAAAGCTATGTGTGCAAATGCCAGGAGCCTTAGCAACAAGATGGAAGATCTGGAGGCTGTCGTGGTGCAGTCAGACCTGGACACTGTGACCATCACTGAAACCTGGTGTAATGATAACCACGACTGGGAGATGGCCATACCTGGCTACAACATATTCAGAAGAGTCAGGGCAGGCAGGAAGGGAGGAGGAGTGGCACTGTATGTGAAAAATGACATAAGGGCCACAGAGATCCAGGAGGAACAAATGGGGAGAGATACTGTGGGTTAAGCTGGAAAGGAAAATGGGGCCAGCCATCCGCACAGGTGTGGTCTATAGCCCACCAGCCCAGGAGGAAGAAACAGATAGGGAGCTGATGCTAGCTATCCAAAGGATGGCAGACAAGGGTCAGGCAGTACTGGTTGGAGACTTCAATATTCCAGACGTGGACTGGAGCATCCCAGCAGCAGCATCAACTAGGAGCAGATTTATCCTGGACTCCCTTCAGGGTGCCTTCCTCAAGCAACTGGTCATGGAACCAACTCGGCAGACGGCAATACTGGCTCACAAACAGGAACAGTGTGATGGGGTAACAGTGGGGAGCACCTGAGGAACAGTGACCACCAGTCATTGTGGTTTGAAATCACGGAAGAGCAGAACCAAACCACACAAAACACGATCCTGGATTTTAGGGGCAGACTTTGGGAAAATGGGAGATACTTGAAAGAGGCATTAAGGGAATGAGGCAGGAATCGGGGTTGAGGAACAGTGGGCAGTATTTAAAATGGGGATTATAAGAGCAACAGAATTATGCATTAAGCAGGTTAGAAGAGGAAAGGAAGAGGAGACCATTATGGTTTTCCAAAGAGGTAGCAAAAAAGTGAAAGCCAATAAGATTGCATTCAGGCAATACAAAAGACACAGGCAGAAGGGGTTAGGGAGAAGTACCAGGAGAAGCAAAGGGAGGCAGGAAGGTCAGTAAGGGAAGCCAAGGCTCAGACAGAACACATTGCAAAATCAGTGGGTAGAGGGACAAAACCTTTACAGGTACATAAGTGAAAAAGAAAGGCAAAGGAGGATAGTGAGACTGAAGGGGAGGATGGGGGCGGCGTGGAGGATGACAACAGTAAAGCTGACATATTGAACAGGTATTTCTGCTCAGTCTTTACTGAGGAAGAGGAGGGTAATGGGTCTGAAGGGAGTACAAGGGTGAGAATGGTGCAGAAATGAACACAAGTCCCTTTACACGAGAAAGGGTCCTGAAGGAACTGAAGTAATAAGAGTTGATAAAGCAATGGGGCCAGATGGGTGCACCCAGGGTCCTTAAAGAACTAAGAGAGGTGGTGGCTGAACCTCTGGCTATCCTGTTTAGCGGATCATTGGAAACAGGAGGTACCCAAAGACTGGAGGATAGCAAATGTAGTCCCCTTATACAAAAGTGGGAACAAAGAGGAAGCGGGAACTACAGACCAGTCAGCCTCAACTCGGTACTGCGGAAGATCATGGAAGCACTACTGAAGGAGAGATTGGTGGAACATCTGGTTGTCAGTGGACTACAGGACCCAAGGCAGCATGGTTTCACCAGGGGGAGGTCATGTCAGACCAACCTCATTGAATTTTTTGACTGGGGGACCAGGGAGGTGGATCACGGGAGGGCAGTGGACATGGCCTATCTGGACTTCAGTAAGGCCTTTGACACTATGCCACACAGAAGACTATTACACAAACTGGGGAATATGGGTGTGGGCAGGACAGTAGTGTGGTGGGTAGGTAGCTGGCTGGGCGGCAGGACACAGAGGGTGGTGGTAAATGGCTGTCACTCCACAGAGGGAAGAGTGACCAGTGGGTACCACAGGGATCAGTGCTGGGACCGGTCCTATTCAAAATCTTCATCAGTGACATTGTGCAGGACCTAGAAGGCAGAATTTCACTGTTTGATGACACAAAGCTCTGTAACAGAGTAGACACACCAGAGTGTGTAGACAGAATGAGAAGGACCTGCAGAAACTTGAAGAATGGTCAGGGGTTTGGCAGTTGAAATTCAATGCAAAGAAGTGCAAGGTAATGCATATGGGGCACAAAAACCCTGGCACAATATATCAGTTGGAGGGTGAGGATATAGCATGCACCAAGCAGGAAAGGATCTTGGGGTTATCATCTCTGATGACCTCAAGGTAGGGAAACAGTGTGACAAGGCAGCAGGTAAAGCAAATAGGATGCGGGATGCATAGGCAGGGCATCACAGCAGGAAAAGGGAGGTCATAATTCCATTATACAAGACACTAGTGAGGCCCCACCTGAGTACAGTGTACAGTTCTGGAAACCTTACCTACATAAGGACATAGACAGGGTAGAGAAGGTTCAGAGGAGGGCAACAAAGATGGTACATGGATTGCATCACAAGTCCTATGAGGACAGTTTGAAGGAACTGAACATGTACTCCCTGGAGGAGAGGAGGGAGAGAGGAGATATGATAGAGACATACAAGTATCTTACAGGGAGGAACAGGGTGTAGGAATACACTATTTTTAAGCGAAAAAGATGTTCCAGGACTAGAGGGCATGGGATGAATTTGGAGGGAGGACGATTCAGAGGAAACGTGAGGAAGAATTTCTTCACAGAACGGGTGATGGACAAGTGGAACACCCTGCCAGAGGAAGTGGTGGGGCTGAAGCAATCACAGGATTTAAGAATGTATGGGACAGACATAAAGGAATTCTGGAGGTCATGGATAAGGGGCAACAGACTTCTAGGAAAACATTAACTGAACTTACAAGCTCAAATGGGCAGACTGGGTGGGCCATAGGCCCTTATCTGCCAACACTGTCTATGTATCTATGTAAGAGAAGGTCCTTGGAGTGGGCATGGAACAAAGCTGTAGGAGATATACCAGATGAAGAAATCAATTCCTGCTCCAAGGACAGAGAGATGGGGACATATGCAGAGTCAGGATGTGTGACCAGATCCATATTCCTTGGATTGAAGGGTTGGCCTTTAACTTGAGGAGTAGGGGCTCAAGGTAGAGATTGAACAACAATGGGAATGGGGACATCCTTGCCTAGTGCACGAATATAGAGGGAACGAAGGGGAAAAGACCCTGTTATGATAGATCCAGGCACTAGGAGAGGAGTACAGGGTTTTTAGTTGTTTTATCCAACCAGTGAACTGGGGCGGAAAAATCAAACCTTTGTAAGGTACAAAATAAAAATTGCCAGTCCACTCTGTCAAAAGCCTTCTCAGTGTCCAGGGAGACCAGAGCCATAGGGTGCTCGGATTCCCTGGACGTGGAGAATATATGGGCCAGCTTTTGAAGATCCGATGATGACCTGGTGACCATGAATCCCACTTGCTCGAGGCAAATAAGCAATGGCAGGACCTTCCTGAGTCTGCCAGGAAGAATTTTTGCCAATATTTTGATGTCACAATTTAGCAGAGATATCAGCTGGTAGCTGAATACATGCTCTGGAGGCCTGCCAGGTTTATGAAGGACCATGATCAAGGCTTCTAGCAGGGACTCGTCCAGTGCCTCAGAGGCAAGAAGTCTCTGGTAAAACCCCAGCAGCAGTGGCACTAGTTTGGTGGAAAAGACCTTGTAGAAATTAGGAGAGAATCCATGTCGGCCAGGTTTCTTGTCAGCAGGGAGGGACTGAATTGCAGAGAACATTTCTGACTCTATTAGCGGTGCCACTAGAAAGTGTTTCTGGGTCTCTGACAACAGGGAGAGGGGTGGCATTCAGATAGTCCTTCACTGAGCTCAAGGAGGAGGAATTAACCATCAGACTGTATAGGGAACAATAGTGACTCTCAAATTCAGAGGCAGTATCCCGAGGGGTAGATTTGAGGGCTTCGTCCGACGATGACCAGTTTGTAATAATCAATCGGGAAGCCTTCTGTTTTTCCACCTGCAACGCAAGCAAATTCCCAGCTTTTTTACCCTGATCCACATAGTGGACTCTGGTCCTAAGGATGGCAAACTCTGCCTTCTCTCGTAACATCTATGTATACTGGTCCCTCAATACCAGGAGATCCCAGTGAGTGGAGTCTGGGGTGGATGAGGATAAATTCTCTCAATATCCCATATGTGGGTGAGTAGGTCTGACGCTGCTCGCTCAACTTCCTGGTGGAGGCAAGGCAGACAGACTCCCTCTAAGATAGCATTTTAGGACCCACCACTTTAAATCCACTCAACTCTGCAGTACCTGATTTGTTGATATGAACAGGTCTGTATGCTCACAAATATGTTGAACTACCCACTCTTCCTTCAGGAGCTGATTATTAAGCTCCTGGTCGTATCTCTATCCTGAGAATGAAAGTGTACAATCTAACTGGGAGGAGGAGCCATGGACTACGGAGTGAAAGGTGAATTCCTAGAATCAGTGTGTAGTACTTTCCATGGATCACATATACCCAGAAAGTCTGTTAATTCTCTGAGGGCACACTGAGCAGGGGATAGGCCAGCCCGATGCCCATCTGACCGATCCAAATCAGGGGTGAAGGGAAGATTCCAACCCCCCCCCCCCACCTTAATATCGGAAGAGAGAAAAAAGGAGCTAGCATGGAAGCGAGGGCGGTAAAAAAGGAGTGAGTGTCTGCGTTGGGCCCGTAAAGGCAGCCAATCAATACTTCCACTCTGTCCAGAGTCCCCTGTAGGAACATAAATCTACTCTTGGGGTCCCTCAAGTACTCTAAACAATGAAACTGGACACACTGAGATAAAAGAACTGCCACCCCCCTACTCTGAGTACTGTCCCCCGCAGTGAAAACCTGTCCTACCCACTGCCTCCGAAAAAGGGCACTTCCCCTTCTAGGTGGTGGGTTTCTTGAAAAAAGGAAATATCCCCTTAAAGTGGTGAATATGCTTAATAATTTGGTACCTATTAGACTTGGCACATACTCCCCGGACATTCCAGGTGAGAAACTTACAAAAATTGGCCATCAGGTTTGAGTGGGATTGAGGAGAGGACAAAAAGCCGTGCATCAGGTACCCAAAGCTTAAAAAAAAAAAAAAAAAAGTAGCACATCCATTCTGCTGCTCTCCTCCCCAACCCCCCAAGAAAAGTCCTTCCTATCCAGCCCACCCATGCCCCCAACAAATACTCCTACAATAAACAAACAATTCCAACAACAGCCCCAGTGAAACAAAGCTGGAAAATGAAATAATAAAATTCCTGTACCAATAAGCACATGGATTCCTACTTTAAACAAGAAGATGCCAAGTGGCAAATAATAATCGCCAGGAACCAGGAACCTCAGAGTACCCACCCACCCACCCTCCAAATAATAACTTACGCCCATGATGAGGCAGTCCTCACTACAATAAACCCCTGTTCCTCCCACCCCTCCCCTGAAAACCCCAACAAGTACTAATGAGAGCTCAGCAACCCCAAATCCACACTATTACAGAACACGTTACTCATTTTACTAAAGCAGAGCCCTCCACCCTCCCACCTTTGTGAGACGATAACATGACTCTGGAGGGACCATAAATCAGTTCCCTAACACTTGAGGTAATATCCCATGAACAGTAAGTAGATACATAGACAGTCGTGGAGCCCCCCGGCAAACAGGCAATACATTACAATTAAATCAAAACAGACAAAAAAAAAACTGTAACTGTGAAGTTCAACGTGAGTCCCCAAATTAGTCCAGGCATAGCGGCCCAGTGGCGCTGAGGGTTGAGGTGCTGGATGCCACACCTCAGGCCACGCTAGTAACCCGAGTTCAAGAGTGAGCTTGAGTGCCGGGGTCAGCAAGGAGGGATCGGATAGAGCACCGGTGGGCAGCCTCCTGTCCCGGGGGGAGGGTATTGGGATGTACCAGTGCTCTGGCGACTCCTGGTGGAGACCAGGGGTGCCGCAGAGGCACAGACAGCATGTTACAGTGTGTCCGACGCTGGCAAGGTTGCCGTGTGCCTAGAGTTGAGGGGTGCACACGAAAGGGAGGGTGGGACAGAAAAGAGGAAACACCCGGCTTGTGGGGAAAGGTGACGACACCATTCCTCCATGCCCAGCGCCAGAACTGACTGGGCCGAGCCTCATCGCTCCTCCACCTGGGCCCTGCCCACTTGCCAGAGTCTGTCTCTTAAGGAGCCCGAGTAAGTGGTCAGGCTACCCTCCTCGGGTGGGTCAAACCAGGGGAGCTGGCGGGGGGGGGGGAGAGAAGGGCAGAGGACCGCAGCAGATCTCAGGTGGGCAGGCACAGGGAAGGGATGCCTGAGAGAGTTCCCCCAAGACATGAAAGGAGGAAATAAAGTCGAAAAAAAAAAATTTAGTCCAGGCATGATGGTTGAGACAGGAGCCAGTTCATGTGGGTGGCACATCACAACAGGCAACATCAGACTGCTTCCAAAATGCAGTCTTTAGCTGCTCCCCCTAAGAAGCTGAGAGAGACCCATTTCCATAAGACTGGGAACCCTCGCATACCCATTTATAAATCACAAAAAACGTAAGTCTTCCACCCATGTAACAGTGTGTGATGATCAGGTACAAAACAGTTCCAGGAGTCAAAGTCCACACTGGAAGCATCCATTATGCCCAGAGAAAACTTCACTACCAGTGTCTTTAGCGTGTTGAATACCGTGGGACATGGCATATGTAGAGTTCTCTTTACGCTATCTGGCAGTCACAGCAGTGGCACAATGCTGAACAGAAGCAAGAAAGCTGCCAAATACTGTCCAGTTCCTAGCTAAAGATAAAAATCTGACCTGGCAGTGTCCAGTGGCCACAATTCAAAGGAGATCCCTGAGACAATTTACTGGCACAGCCAAAGGTGGAAAAAGAGGACAAACATAGTGGTAAGGGAGTGTAGTGTCGAAGATTGAGGTGGGAAGCAGCAAGGAAAAAGTCCAGTACAAACATCAAAAATCAGACCCAGTCCTCCCTTTGCATGGCCAGGTGAATCCAAGTCCACTGGTTCCCCCAGCAACACATAGATGAACTTAAGCCCAATAAAATGCCTCCATTGTAACACCAAATATAAAAGAACAAGACTTACACCAGTCTTGTAATACTGAGCCCTACCCTGCTTCAGAGATCAACGATCCCGAAACAAATCAGGCAGAGCCTGCTTCAGTTTGGTAAGAGCTAGCTCTGGAGACTCATAGGTTTTCCATTCGTCCTGAAGAAGAACCTGCAGTCAAACTGGGTAGCCCATCCTGAACTTGATACCGGCAGAATAATTTTGGTACTGATGGGATGGAAAGCCGTGCGCCACTGCCGGACTGAGCTCAGGAGATCTTGTGCTATCCTGATGTGTTTTCCTTCCCAGTGAACTTCCTGGAGCTCCCAAATTTTGGACAAAAGTGCTGCCACTCTAAGTAATTCAAAAAATGAAAGATAAGTGGCCTTGGTGGTGATCCTGCTGGGGGCATGGGGCGCAGAGCATGATGTGCTCACTCGATGGAGTAGCAAGCACCAAAGGGTGAAGGACCAGCCAGCTTCTCCACGAACTTATGAAAAAACAGAACAGGGCCAGAACCTTCCTCTTTTTCAGGCAACCCAGTTACCACTATGTTATTACGGTGGCTCTGACCCTCCAAGTTCTCAGCTTTGGCTTCTAAACGTGCTGACTTCTGCTTCAATGCAACGAGCTCAGGATCTAAGTGATCCACCTGCCGCTCCAGAGACACAAGTCGCACCTCATTGTATCTGGTGCATTTGTGTAAGTCCTCAAGTGACATGGCCAAGGATTTTAGCTGTTTTGTAAGGGACTGAAACATTTCATGGAAGGGGAGAAACTCATTGAGAAAGCGCTCCTCCATCAAGGGTGTAGTCCCTGATGTTTTAGCTGGTGTGCGGCTTGCTTCCAAAACTTGGGCCTTAGACTTTTTTGTGGCCTTGTCCAGGTGTGGGTGGTGGAATATGCCTGGAAGAGAGTTGCGCATTTCAGCTTTCATACTTAAACTGAATGCCGAATAGAATCTCCACAACAGTCCAGGAACTTGCCCACGAAGGCAGATAAGCCAACAGGATGGTTTTAACGGTAAAAAGTGGAGTTATTCCAGGGAGGAGTAGGAGCACAGAGAGAGAGCTGCTAGCAAGTCGATTCCCATCACGTGACTCCCTCCAAAAGTATTCATTCAGTATCTCTGCCTTTCCACTGTCACCCTCTTGGCTGTCTTTTCCTCAGTTTGGGCCTTTGCTATTCTGACTACCTTCCCCACTTCCTTCTGCTTTAACTGATACAGTTCTCTGTTCTGCTCCTTCTGTGATTCCTTATACTTCCTGAATGCTATCTTTTTCTCCCTAACCTGCCCTGCTACCTCTTTGGAGAACCATAGCATTTTTTTTCCTTCATTTTGTTTTGTTTATTTGCTTCACACAAAGGCTTGTTGTCTCTGTGATGGCAGTTTTGATTTTTCCCCATTGTTCCTCCACCCCTCCTTCCTTCCCACTTGATAGTGTATTCCTTAGACATTCTCCCATTTTGCCAAAGTCTGCTGTCTTAAAGTCCAGTTCCCTTGCTTTTGTATGGCTTGATTCTACGGCTGTGTTTATCATGAACTGCACTGTTTGATGTTCGCTTGTTCCCAGATGGCTACCCACTTCTAAATCTGAGATCCTCTCACCGTCCCTGTTTGAGAATACCAGGTCTAAGACTGCTCCCAGAGTGGGTTCCAATACTTGCTGTCTAAGGCATGCCCCTGTAGGGCATCGAGAATGACCCTGCTCTTGGATGTGCTGCAGCAAATGTGCTCCAGTTAACATCTGGCATATTCAGGTCCCCCATCAACAATATTTCCCTTTTCTGCCATTCTGAGTATGCCTCCTATCATTTCCTTAGTCCATCCAGAAAGGGTGTGCAGTGGTCCAGAGATGCTGAAACTTGGGCCTGTTGGTCAGCCCAGACAAGGCCAAACTGGTAGTGAAGCAGGTGATCAAGTTCACTGGGGAAGAACTAGACACTCTGCAGGCCAAGGCTTGCCTCCCTGTGGCCCAAACATTGGATCTTACCTCATTTGCCCGATCATTTCAGGTTGGGATCTCACCCGGGATTCATGAGACTGCAGGGGTACATGGCATCTTGTATCAGCATGGCCCATTGAGTCTTCTGGGCAGTGCGTCTCCTTCAGTGGGAGTTGTGCTATTAGTGGTCCCAGCACCTAGGCCACTTGGACCAGCCAGTCACAGAGATGCATCTCATGTGGGATCCCATCCAGTGATGGCTGATCTCAGAACACCTGAAGGAAGGAAGGAATCCATCATATTTGTCCGTCCAGAACCAACCATCACTCTCATGACAGATATGTCTGGTCAGGTGGAGTGCACCTGGGAGACCACAGATCCCATGGGTTCTGGTCACCTTGGGGTCCCATCACCACATAAACCTGCTGGAGCTCCATGCAGTGCATCTGGCTCTGATGGAGTTTGCTCTGCTAGTCAAGGGTCAGGTCATGCAGGTCCAGACAGACAACACCATGACCATGTTCTAACTGAAAAGGCAGGGCGGAACCCACTCCTTTCCCTTTTGTTAGGAGGCCTTCTGCACCTGGTCCCTCATGCACAGCCTGGGTGCAGATCTCCTGGTGATCCATATCACAAGAGAGAACAATCAGCTGGTGGACTCTCAGCAGGTAAGAGAGATGTTACAAGAGTGGTCCCTGCATCACAAGGTAGTGAACCTCCTCTTCTAATGAATGGAAACACTCTTGATGGACCTGTTTGCCTCTTGGGAGAATGGCAAACTGAGGCTGTTTTGTGCCTACCCCCAACAGTCCGGTACACAGCTGGTAAATTCCTTCACAAGGCCCTAGGCCTCATTTACATCTTCCTTCCTTTCCCCTTGATCCACATAGTGGTGGTCAAGGCCCAGAAAAAAAAGGCGTGGATGATCCTGATAGCTCCCGACTGGCCACAGCAGTTCTGGTACACAGATCTCCTCAGCCTCAGCAGCAGACCTCCGTGGATACTGCCTCTCTGCCCAGATCTGCTTACCAGGCAACAGCACTTGGCAAAAACAGCTCCACTGAACCAGATGCTACGGTAAATAAATATCATACCATCCACAATAAACTGCACTCACCACTACTGGATGAAAACCATAGTTTATTCAAGATTCACTTTAAAAATGTCACCAACATTTGATACCCTGCTGACAAACAAAATCCCGACCAGTTTCTTGCACTAGCACGTCATCAGGGGGAAGTATAAATGCACATTTATCATTCTCTTAAATAGGACAGCCTCTTAAAGCTATATTACCTTCATTCCATTACATGTTATAAAGTGAAAAGTGCTCAGTGCCAATAAATACATTGAATAGCCCTCATTTAGCAGCTTAACATATATAAACACATAAAAATGCATTTTCTAAGCAAATTCACACATAATTAATGCGTTATATAATTTGTATCTAAAATAACCATTACCACTAATGCTGGAAGAACAGAGCCAGTCTTTGGAAATATTACTTTTTTCCTTTTTGAGTCCAGAGTCTGGTAACCACAGGCTCATTCCTCAGAATCCTAGATGAAATATAATCAAGAAGTGCACAAGTTAATCAAAAGATACACAAAAAATTCCAGAGGTGCAATAATTAAGTGCTATCGTCTGAACAATCTATTTTTTTTACTTCTAATCTCCATATTTCTATACTGTTTTGTATGTGTATAGTATTTCACTGATATGCTTGTTCACATTTTTTCCACTTTTAGTATTCTAACCCAAATGGCAGTATTCCCACACAGTATGGGCATATAACTCCTGACCACTGCATCTTTTATATGTATCTTCTTGTTCTTTCCTCACTATCTCTTACAAAGTCTGAATATTCACCTACTTATGATGTTTCAAATATGGAATCAAGTCAGTCTTGTCATTGAGACCCGGTGGATAGAGTGCACCATGGTAAAGATCCAGTAGGCCTCTCTCTCAGCCAATTTCGCCTCAGTGTCACTACCTCCCATATTTATCTGCACTTGCTCAATACCACACAATTTGAATTTGTGGAGCTGTTCCCTTACTCTTAACATGTTTAGAGAGGGCACTCTTATCATCTCTATTCGATATTGACCTCACATGTTCACCAATCCGTAACTTCAGTGGTCTTGCACATTTCCCCACATAAACGGCCCCACATAGACAGGTTGCTACATACACTATATTCTCAGTCTGACAATTCACAAAATCCCTGATTTCATAATCCTTAGTTATTCTGGGTAGTGAATGTCCTGTGCCTGTTAATGTGTGTACAACATTTACAATTTCCACACTGGAATGTGCCCTTTGATAAGGATGTTCTCTTAGAAAGAGTATTGTTTGTGCTGACCCTGGTAGATAACTGTTACCCTATCTTTAATGTTTCTGCCTCTCACAAACACCATTTTTGGTCTCTCTTTAGTTATATTCACCAAATTGGATCAGCCTCCAAGATTTTCCAGTTTCTCTCCAAAATCTTTTAAATTTCCCTAGAGTGCCTAGAGTAGGTGGTGACAAAATGCGCACATTAATCATTCATATCCCTACTCCTGGAGTCCTTAATGGATTAAAGATCTGACCTGTCCGCATTTTGGCCCCATATATGCCCTATCCTAACCAGACAACAGGTAATGTCAGTCCCTCTACCTCTCGCAGTTAGAGTTCCAGGCTTCATGTCTGTTGGAGAATGTACTGTACATTGTGGAATTCTCCAGGGAAGAGTCGACTCCTACATGCAGTGCCTTTAAATGGAAGAAGTTTTCCATTTGGTGTCAGGGAAAGGAGCTGGATCCCCTGTCTGCCCTGTGGCTAGCAACTTGGACTACCTCTGGTCCCTTTCCCAGTTGGGACTGCTGGTGACGACCCTTAAGGTGCACCTGGCAGCCATCTCTGCTTACCTGGTATGGGGCGATTAGCAGACAGTGGCCCAGGAGAAGATGGTAGGGTGCATTTTCAAGGGCCTTGACCACATATCCCTTCCAATGTGTGATCCACTTCCACCGTGGGACTTACTGCTGTATTGGTGATATTCATAGGCAAGCCTTTTGAGCCAATGCACAGGTGTGAGGTGTTATATCTGTTGTGGAAAACAGCCTTCCTGGTGGCCATTATGTCATCCTCATCCTCCAGAAGGATTGGGGAGCTCCAAGCAATCTCAGAGTTTCCTTGCATGGTCTTCAACAGGGACAAAGTCATCCTTTGCCCCAACCTGAAGTTCTTCCCAAAGGTGGTATCATAGTTTCACCTTATCCAGGTGATTAACTTACCAGTGTACTTCACCAACCCATCTTCAGAAGGCTGACTGCAGGCTCCATACTCTGGACCTGTGGAGGACACTCTCTTATGTGGTACACATGGCTGGAGTTCGTGAAGAGGCTCACCAGCTATTTGTGACTTAACGCTGAAGTCATGTTTTGCATCAACCTTGAATCACACTGGGATGCTGGTTTTGGGACCTCAGGTCTCCAATCTCTGTTTGTCAAATAGGGGTAGATGCCTTGCCCCTCCTTCCAGAGGACTGCTAGGAATATGAGTCTACCAGAGTGTGGATAGTGAACCATATCCACACCCCTAGAAAAATAGTTTGCTAACCTGTAAGCATGCTGTACTTCAAGGAGGTGGTATAGGGTTCACATTCACGCAACCCACCCAGCCACCCCTAGCACATGGCACACAAACTCCTGCTTCCAGCATGCAATATCTGACATCATGGTGGAGTCAAGGGATATACCAGCCGAGTGGGAGGGAGGAGCTTAGCTTAAAGAGGTCTGGTCAATCAAACCATTCCGGTGAAACTGCCAGAGAGTGGATGTGAACCCCATACCACTCCTAGAACTATGGTTCTAGGCAAGTGGATATGGTGTTCTATCCACACTTAAGCAGTGTCTTTTCCCTTTAAGAGTAAATCAGAATGTCTTCAAGTTTGCTCCTCCCACCCACCTGGGTGGTAACTCCCTCGGCACCACTCCATGATGTCAGATTTTCCTTTCCACTGGAAGAAGAAGGTTGCCTCCTTACTGCTCTCAAGCTGAAGAGACCCTTTGTTTTATTTCTTCAAACTTTAATAAAAACTTGTCTTCAATCTTTTACTTCTCACCTCCATCATGGATGATGCAAAGTCCACTCCTGGGTTCCTGAAATGTGGTTTTGTGCAGATGTCCAACTGATCTGCTGACATTGTATGTACCGCGTGGCCACGCTAACATGATACCCAGGCTTGTGGCCTTTGCCACACCTTTCATCTCTTCACTTTGAAGGATCATATAGCCTGCCTTCTCCTCGGATATCCGGATGATTGGGACCTGCCTGTGAAATCTAAGGATGCCCATCGGGTAGTCTCCACAGCTACGGGGTCTGCCATATAACTTTCAGCATTTGAGGAGGCCACGTCTCAGGCCGCAGCACAGGTTTCCTTGGCTTCAGCCTTTTTTGCCGCTTTCTATGGGTACCTCCTTTACTGGGGAATTTAAGGAACTGTGCCAGGCCCTTCCCACCCATGGCTGGGGTCCATCGGGCACAACATCTAAAAGATCAAAAAAAGGAGATAAAGGGACCAAAAAGAGTTCTTGTCATCAGTCGTAGAATCGGGAGCGCTCTAGGGCCTCTGATTTCCCATGCTTTGCCAGAGTTGCCGACTATGGTCGGTGCTTCAGCTTTAGCCACTGACCCCACAGTCTCCCCATCGGGCAAGTTAGTTGAGACTTCAGTCGACACCCCCGAGGTTTTTCTCAAACCTGTTGACCCATTGTCTGCTGATGAGGTCAGTACCTCCCTTTCTAGGACTCCGGTCCTTCCACTTTCCCAGGGAGGGACAGACCAGGGCACTGTTCTGCACACTCTTGACCTGAAGCACCCAGACCAAGAGAGGCCTTGGCCTTTGCTGGCCCCCCTCTGAGACCCACAGCCAGTCCCTCTGGTGGTTGAGGTTGATGTCCCGCTGTCTGAGCCCCGACTCATGCAGCTTGCGTCGATCTCGATATTCACACTCTCGGTGTTCGGGCAGTGTCGCCACCGCTATTCGTCATCGTACGAGGAGAGGCACTGGCACAAGTTGCATCAACACTATGAGGAGCTTATGTGCCAGCAGCTCTGGCTGACCCAGGTGAACCTGATTCTGGCCACCCCGGCCCTTTCTTGGGTGCCACTACTGGAGCTGAAGCAGACCCCACCTTGCCGGAAGCTGATTCATACAGTCCCAGCACGGCCCCCTCTGGCCTCTCCACTGATTCCAGTGAAGTCGCCACCTAAACAGCCGATGACCGGCACTCTGACTATGGATGCCTTGGCCAGGTAAGGGTTTACCCCATCGGCTGTTGGTCACCCCGGACCGTGTTCGCAGGATTAGTGGGAACTCGGACAGTTGACCTCTCTTCCACGATTCAATGAGCCTATCATGTTAGCCAGATGAATCAGTGAGCTCCAGCCGCTATCGGTGGAGTCTTCTTTCTTGGTCTTCCACAGGGACAAGGTTGTCCTTTGCCCCAACCCAAAGTTCTTCCTGAAGGTTGTGTCAGATCTTCATCTTAATCAGATGATTAATCTCCCAGTGTACGTTACCAGCCACACCTTGGAGGCCATGCACAGGCTCCATACTTTGGACCTGCGGCGAGCGCTAGCTTATTATAAGGGGTGCATCGATGGAGTTTGGGAAGAAGTTCACCAGCTATTGTCACCTACACTGAAGCCACACCTAGCAGACTGGCAGCTATGCAGATGACTGGCAGATAGATTGTATCTTGCATTGACCTCTGCTATAGGTTGGTGGGTAGGGAGCCTCCAGTAGGGCTAAGCTCTCATTCCACCTGCCATACTGCTGCCTTGGTGGCTGCTTCCAGGGATGTCCCTATCCAGGAAATCTGCAGGGCTGCTACCTGGAAATCAGCACACACCTTCATTTCCCACTACCACATCGACCTTGAGTCATGCTGGTTTTGGGGCCTCAGTTCTCCAATTTTTGCTTCCCTAATAGGGGGTGTGCACCTTGCCCCCTCCTCCCGTAGAACTGATAGGAATCTGCCTAAGTGTGGATAGAACACCGTATCCATGTCTCTAGAAAAACAGGTAACTCACCTGTAACAGTAGTTCTAGGAGTGGTATATGGTGTTCATCCACCGACCCCCAACCTCCTGGCAAGTGGCACACTGGTCTTGCTTTCAGCAGGTAAGATTTGACATCACGGGTTGGTGCCGGGGAGTTACCACCTGAGTTGGTAGGAGGAACCAGCTTGAAGACATTCCGTGAACTCTTAAAGGGATAGGACACTGCCTAAGTGTGGATGAACACCATAAACCACTCCTAGAACTACTGTTACAGGTGAGTAACTTATTGTTTTGAGGTAATTAAGATTTTAGAACAAATTTTGCTGTTAATCTTCTGGAAACTATAACTCATTCTGGAGAGTTCCTTTGTTTTAGATATTCCTCATTCAGAGGCATCGTGTTGATCATTTAAAGGCAGAGGTTCCAACTTCTATTAGTGTAAGTCCAGTTGAGGTGTGTGGGCTTCTCATGCTGTGGTAGAGTTGAGGCAAGCCAGAGCAGGCTTGAGTCTGGCTTG
Source organism: Neoceratodus forsteri (assembly GCA_016271365.2). Classification (NCBI taxonomy): domain Eukaryota; kingdom Metazoa; phylum Chordata; order Ceratodontiformes; family Ceratodontidae; genus Neoceratodus; species Neoceratodus forsteri. Next base: position 755,134,912 of record CM057449.1, on the reverse strand, counting down.
GTTCAGCTTGATGTCTATAAACAATTAGAGCCAAGGTCAAGCAAGCAAGTTATGATCAAAGCAAGCATTTTTTGTCAGCCTGAGCAGTTAATGCAGTGGCTGAAAACCAACTTTCAACTCCTCAAGGACAGAACAGTGAGAAAAGGAAGGGGGTGGTTTCATATGTAAAGGAAGTTACTATATTAAGGCCACAGAATTACAAGGTCACGTCGGGGAGAAGAAGGGGCTGGAGGTTCTTTGGGCTGACTTGGAGATGGGGTCAGGGGCATTTATGCACATTTAGGTGATGTACAGGTAACCAGCACAGGGGTGAATCTATGGATAGGGTTTGGGGAGCCATAGACAAAATGGCAAACAAAGGGGAGTAATAATTATGGATGACTTTAATCTATCAGATGTGCACTGGAAAATCCAGGCTGCAGCTACAGCTAGGAACAGGGTTATCTTAGACTCCTGCAAGTGGCATTTCTCGGGCAGCTGGTTAAAGATTCCACTAGGGACGGGACAGTGCTGGATCTGCCCTCTGCTCACATAAATGCTGGGTTTGCACAGATGCACTTCTGAGTAAAAAGTCCCTTTAAAATTAAACTTTGCCAGCACCTACTTTCTGTGAATAGTTGTGACTGCTCCTAGCTTTTACTGGTCAATCTGGGACAACTCATGACTTGTCCCTCAATTTCCCCCAGCTCCTCCCCACCTTATCTTGGTCTAATTTCTCCCTCCCCACTCTGTTCCCCTCTTGCCCTTTACTCATCCTTTACCTGCACTCTTTCCTACTCGTCCTTCTCTACACCTTACACCCCTCTACTCAATTTTTCTCCCTACCCCCCAAGCTGTCTCACAACTCTCCTTAACCGACTTCCTTCTGGTCTCCCTTTCTTTTCTTTAATTTCCTATCTGTTTACGTGGTTACTAGTACTGCTTGCACCATGTTTGTTTCATTATCATGTACTTCGCCCTTAGTTATGATGCAATTATGTATAATGCATTGCATTACTTGTATACTGTTATTCTATGTATTATGTACTGTGTTAATTTTCTGTAATGTTTCATTATCCTGTCTGTTTTAAATCTAATTGCCTTGTTGTTTCTTTGCCATGCACTCCGCCCTCATTTATGATGCACTTATGTATAATGTGCTGTATTATTTGTATACTCAGATACTATGTAGAATGTACTGTATTAATCTCCAGTAATTTTTTGTGTCTTCTTTGTTTGTAAACCTGACGTGGAGCCTTTGCAAAAGAGTCTTTGACTCAAAGGGTTGAACTTCAATAAGTAAATAAAAGAATATCAACTTGACCGCAGTTGAGATTCATAACCCTTATAAAGCACACTGAACAGTCAGGCCATTTGATATCTGGTTCAGTTTTGGAATAAGAATGAATGTTTTAAAGATTTTCTAACTGATTAAAAGTCAGCCTCCTGAAGAATTCTTCTGTGTATACAGGTGAAGCATTGGGGATGTACACGTATTGAATCTTGTAATAAGACCATAGAAAGGACTGCTGTTTGAAGTGACGATTGTCTTATTGAATTTTAGTGCACCTCCTGCCCCCCCACTCTTTTGGATGATTTGCAAACATTGGGGTGGCAGCAAACCTACAGCTTCATTTCATATGAATTTTCTTTGTAACCTTCTGCTCACATAAGTTGCTGGGTTTGTCCAGCACATCTGACTAAAAGGTGGTCAACTTGACCACAGTTGAGATTCATAACCTCTCTATACAGAGGATAACTGAGCAGTGAGGCCATTTGATATATTTAGTTTTGGAATAAGAGTGAATGTTTAAAGATTTTCTAACTGAATAAAAGCCAACCTCCTAAGGAAGCCTAGTATGTATACAGGTGAAAGGTTGAGGGTGTATGCCTACTGAATATTGTAATAAAACTATTTTTAAAAGGACTACAGTTTGAAGCGATGACTTTCTTATTGAATTTTAGTGCACCTCCTCCCAATCTTTTGAATGAGGAAAGGATTGCTCAGAAGGTCAGAAATAAGGATAAGACTTTCTTCAGTTATGTGAGCAAAAAGAGGAAGGCAATGGATGGTATGGTGAAGATCAGGAAACTAGAAGGGGGGAATGTGCAGAGGACAGCCAAGAAAAAGCAACAATTTTAAATGACTATTTCTGCTTGGTCTTCACATGGAAGGGTGGAATGGGCCATCATGCATTACAGACACTGGGGAGAGGGAGTAGACACAAGTCCATTTATGGACAAGAGAGTCCACTGGGGTTGGAAGCCCTTAAGGAAAACAAAGGCAATAGGGCCTGAGGGGATTCACCCAGGTGTACTTAAGGAACTGAGGAGCACTGTGCTAGTCACTCCTTTGGCAGTGCCATTTAGCACCTTATTGGAGATGGGGTGGTTCAAGAGAAATGGATGAGGGCCAGTGTGGTCCTTCTGCACAAGAATGGCAACAGGGAGGAGGCCAGTAATTACAGACCAGTCAGTTTCACATCATTGGTGGGGAAGTTAATGGAGTCCCTGGTTAAACAGAAACTGAGAGAGTACCTGGAGACACATGGACTGCAGGACCACCAGCAGCATGGCCTCACAGGGAGGCGGTCATGTCAAACAGATCTCATAGATTTCTGTGACTGGGTAACTAGATAGGTGGGCCGGGGAGGAAGTGGATGTGGCCTATCTGGACTTAAGGCCTTGACACAGTTCCATGCAGGAGGCTGATAAGGGAAACTTGGTGGGTTGGGGGTGGGGGAGAAGGTGGTGTGCTAGGTATCAAATTGGTTGGAAAACTAGGCACAGGATGTTGGTCAACGGCAGCCACTCTGAGGATGGGCGAGAGACCAGTAGAGTACCACTGGGATTGGTATTTGGCTCTATCCTCTTCAACATCTTCATAAGTGATATTGTGGAGGAACTGGAGGGGAATGTGTGTCTCTTTGCAGATGACACAAACATTTAGAACAGGATGAACACTCAGGAGGGGGCTGCGAGAATACAAAGAGATATGTAGAAACTAGAGGAGTGGTCTATGGTGTGGCAGCTGGGTTTCAGTGCCACAAAGTGCAAAGTCATGTACTTTGGATGAGGAAACCCAGGGGCTGTGCATAAGAGGGGGAGGAGATACTCATATTTGCCAAACAAGAAAGGGACCTTGGGGTGACTATATCTGATGATCTCAAGGTGGCAGGGTAGTGTAACAGGGAAGCAGGCAAGATGAGCAGGATGCTGGGGTGCAGAGGAAGCAGCATCTCTATCGGGTGAAGGGAGGTGATGTTGCCTGTATTGCTTACCAGGTGAGATCCCATCTGGAGTACTGTGTCCAGTTTTGGAGGCACACCTCTGAAAGGGCATCAGCAGGGTACAAGCAGTCCAGAGGAATGCTGCTAAAATGGTGCAGGGGGTTGCATGATAAACCATAAGAGGAGAGGCTGCAGAAATTCAACATATATTTCTTAGAAGAGGACAGCAAGAGAGGACATGATTAAGACCTAGAAGTACCTTATGGGGTAGACACAGTGCAGAAGGGAGTCTCTTGAATAGGAGGAGCACCAGAATACAGGAGCATGCCATGAAGCTTGATAGAGGATGTTTAAGAGATGTGAGGAAATAATTCTTCACAGAAAGGGTGGTGGACACTTGCAACAGCCTGCCAGAGGAGGTAGTTATGGCGAAGACAGTTGGGAGTTTCAAGCATGTGTGATAGGCACATGGATATAATAAACAGAGGTAAGGGAGGAGGGAGGGAAACCTGTGGCCAAATCAAGTCTGGGGTATAGTGTTAGGCAAGGAAAATTGGGCAGACTAGATGGACCTACTGGAGCTTTTCTGCCGACACATTCCATGTTTCTTCTCCTGTAATTCATGAGGGACACAGTCAGTAATGTAGAGGACAGCCTGCAACAGTTATGGCTCAGCTTAGGCTCTGGCTTGTAGAGGTAAGCCAGCCCCTTATCAACTCTCACTTGGCTGTAGGTGAAAATTTCTGGCTTAACCACCTCTAGTCAATATTGCTGAAGACAGACTCTCAAGGTTTATGGATAGATGCCCCAGTTCTCAACAGACTCAGAAGTGCTAGAGACTATCCCTCAGGGATACATGATCAAATTCATATCCTGACCATTAGGCAGTTCCTTTTTCTGTCTGCAGTATCCCGCATATAGAAAGGAGCAATGCATTGTTTCAGATTCTCTGATTCTTGCTCAAAAAGTTTTGGAGCAGTGATGCCAGTACCAAAGTATCAACAAGATGTGGGGATTTTATTCTCTGTACTTCATCATCCCCAAAAGGACAAGGAAGTGGGTCACCCTGTCTTGGATCTGAAATTCTTAAGCAGATCTGTCAGAGTCCCCCAATTCATTAATAGAGTCCTTTCAGTTCACAATCAGAGAGGTCATGCCAGAGGATTTCTTTGGATCTATCAACTTAAAGTTGCTTATCTCCACATCCTGATCGACCCCTCATATCAGAAGTTTCTTCCATTTGTGCAAGCACACACTTTCCATACAGGGCTCTGCCATTCAGACCAGTATAAGCACTGAGCACGTATTCAAAGGTCCTTGTAGTTTTAGCTACAGCTGTCCACATGTAGATTCACATTTTCTTATTAGAGCTTCTTCAGTGTAAGCAGTGTGAACCCCAGTTCAATTCTTGCAGGATCACAGCTGTACAATTAATAAAGAAAAGAGCTCCTGTTGCCCAGCCAAGCCCTTACAAAACTGGGAGCCCTATTTTGGTAGATTCACGCAATCCTTCAGACTCCTAGAAAGTAAATGACATGCTGAATTATTTATAGAAATTTCAGCAGCCAGACAGTTTTGACATAGCAATGTCTTTATCTGCAGAGTCTGCTGGTAGCCTCAGTAGATCTTGTCCCTTAGTACAGTTTCATGAGGGAACATAAATGGTTCCTCAAGAGGAACTGGGATCAGTTCTCAGCCAATCTCACCATACTGAATCCATTTAAAAGCAAATTTAGCCGGTGGTCAGCAAGAAAGGATTGGAGAAAGAGATGCATGTTCACCTCCACAGGAAATGGTTTTAATAATGGATGTTTGTCTCTCAAGGTGGGTTCAGTCTTAGCACCAAAACACATGCAGTGCCTCTGGTCATCAGCGGAGAAAAACATGCCAACCTACTGCCTGGAAATGAGAGACTTGTTTCAAGCCCTTTGAATGTCCTAGATGCAGCTACAAAAAAAGGCAGAAAAAAATTATTTTGGGTTCTGCAATGGGCAGAAGCCAGCCTGGTATTGATCATGGCAGTCCATCTGGTGGGATCTCTTAATCAACAGGCAGACTAGCTAAGCAGGGGAGTAGTCCTGCCAAGGGAGTGGTCCCTAAACAAGAAAGTTAACATCTCAACTGAGCATGATTCCCAGTTGGTCAGGGAAAGTACAGGAACAGCCACATCTGATTCATTGATGATTATCTTTTGGGCACAGACTGGAGTCTTGAAAAGGCTAATGGCAGGGCTGAAGCTGACTTCCTGTTCACCTTCAAAGACTGTTTCCTAGAACGCATGTGCAAAAGGGTCTCTTGACTTTGTTCTCAGCAGTAGGGTTGTGGTAATTTCCAGTGATAATATCAGTGAACCGGTGAGAGGTAGTGAGCACAACTTGGTAACCTTCTCCCTGCAAACAGGGAGACTGGATGGGCCTTGCTGTCCTTATCTGCCATCAACTTCTGTGTTTCTATGTTTCTAGCCAGGCCTCAACCACCAGGATCCAAAATTTAATAAAGGTTGACTTTATCAAATAAAGTACCTGGTGTCCAGGGATCTTTAGCAGCTGCACAAGACTGGTAATGCAGCGAACACATGGGTTCACAGAAGGAAGTGTTGTAAGCAGCTGTGAGGTCCATTCCTGGAAGTAATAAGTGAAATGGGCCAGAAGTGACCCACTTGGCTTAAAGGGGACCTACAGCAACTGATCCTGAGCAAAAAGATGATCTGTGAGTGTTGGAAAGTGACAGGTTGTCACCTGGCCAGAGCAGATTATAGGGTAGCACCAAGAGACTGCGAGGCTAGATATGTGAAAGTCAAAAGCTGCTGAAAGTCAGGATATATTTGATTGTTTAAAAACACTTTTACCCAGGAGAAAAAGCATTGAGATGAAATCTCATTTACAATGGTGTCCTGTGGAAGGCAAGGGTGGACACAACACTGTTAAAATATTACATAATTCATCAATGCAAAAGTTGACATGACAATATAAATACACAGTCAGGATATATACAGATAAGATGCACTAAATTAACTAGTAACAGTTAAAAATATCAGTGCAAGTGACAAAAGTATACTGCATGTGAAATTTTCAGACAACACCAAAGCTTTGTTTCAGGGTTTCTCTTTGATGTTAGAACACGGATGGCGACCATGAGGGTGTTATTGGATCATCTGAGGAATTACATAAGCTCTCCAGCACAGTTTTGTACTGATTTGAGTCCTACATACAGGGAGAATGCAGCAGGTGGCACTACAGTAGGTAAATACAGCTCCAGGGCCTCTGTGCCTTCCTGTGGTATTCCTCAAGGCTTGATTCTTGCCGCCTGTGTTTTTTGTGTACATGCTGCTGTTGGGTGAGATCATTAGATGGTATAGTGTTGAGTTTCACTGCTATGCAGATGACCCTCAACTATCTCTATATTGCACTCCTGGCAAGGTTCAAGCTGCTTCAGTGCTGGGGTGATGCCTTCCTTAGATCAGTTGCTGGATGGACTCAAACAGATTTGGTTTAGTTGCTGTATTGGTCCTTATAAGAACTGATCCGGAAGCAAATGATTTGATACCTTTTATTGGGCCAACTTAGATGTCACAAAAAGAACAGAATGCTTAAACTTTTGAATGAACGCTTAGGCATTCTGTTCTTTTTGTCACATCTAAGTTAGTCCAATAAAATATCAAACTCATTACCTGAATGAGACTCAGAGTGCCTTTGTCTTAACCCAGGGAACACAGAGGTGATGATGATCGATCAAAGTCAGTGTGGATCAGTGATGACGGGTGATTCGGCAACACTTCCCTTACTTGTAGATGCTGCAAAGATTCTTGGAATCATTTTGGACTGAAAGTTGATGCTAAAACAGCAGGTGTCAGCAGTGGTCCGATCTGGCTTTTAACATTTTCATAACATTACCAGGGTTAAACCGCATTTCATGCCAGCTGATCTGGTAATGATTGTTTATGCTTATGTCACCTTTAGGCTTGACTACTGTGATGCTCTGTATATGGGGTTATCTGGTCCAGCTAGTCCAGAATCCTACTGCTTCGCTAATTGTGGGAATTTTTCAGAAGGACCTATCACTCCAGTTCTGCATGTACTGCACTGGCTACCTGTTTAATGGCCCATCAACTTTAAAGATCGATGGCAATGATAGAATTTTAATTGTTATAATTCATTCATGTTTTGGGTTTGTTTATTAAATCATACTATGAATGAACCATCCCAGCTTGTCTTGTGCATTTATTTACACATCTAACAAAACATCCAACTTTCAGTAACATCTCATCCACTGAAGACATTTCCATTTTTCATGATCTCAGCTGAGGGCTGTTTGACCTTGATGTCATTCAAAGACTGATGTCAATGGCAGAAGTGTGAGAGACCTCGGTTCAGAACAGCTGTTCTAATGCTGTGAAACCATTATTTTCCATGCAAAAATAAGCAATAAAAAGTCCAAATGTTGTGCGGTGCTTTGTGTGCTCATTTTGCCAATTCCCACAACCCAACATTAATAACAAACAAAAAAAAAAAAAGTCCTGTAGCTGCAGTCTGTCAGCGGCATGGCTCCTTTCTGATTTACACAGTTCTCTTCCTTGTGGAGCGCATTTTCAAATGAACAACTTACAGTTTTGTCTACAAGCAGAGCTAAATTACAACATCATGGCTGGGATCACCATAATAAAACTATGTAGCATGAAAGTAGTAGTGCATATTCTGAAAAATAAAGAGAGAGTACTGTGACAGACTATGATTCTCACACCGCTGCAATTGAGCAGGTCACTGATACTGAAAAACTCGGCAGCTGTGGCAGTGTGGCACTGTTTCTCGTCTAAGGATAAGCAATTGTTAGTGCGGTCAAGAGGACAGTTAATTGCCTTAAGATTTTATAAAGCAGTGGTCTCCCAGTCTGGGGGAAAAAAGATGTGGGGATAATGAGCTATGTAGCCATGCTCTCCTTATCGAGTCAGAACACCAGTAAGGTGTGCAAAGAACTGCAGTCACGCAGCTGGTAAATGCAAGGGGGGCTACTGTGCAGTCTGAAAAAGCAGGCGAAACATGCCTACCTGGCTACTTTGTCAAAATATTAAAAGTTGCCTAACAGTGCCCACTGTTGACCTGACAGAAGTCCGCTGCTGTATCGTCCATGACACACTGACAGGTTGGCGTTTTCTGTGCAACCAGTAAGTCAGTGATCCCAGAAACTTTTAATAATATTTTGACAAGGTAGCCAGGTAGGCACCTTTTGCCTGCTTTGTGACTGCTCATTAACCCCCTTGCATTTACCAGCTGCCATGACTTCGGATCTTACTTCGAGAGTCAGCTATTGCAGCAGATAACACCAAGTAGGACTGAAGCCATCGGGCACCAGGACCCCACTGAAAATTTCTAGCTAGCAGTCTATGGACTTCTGACTTCGGCCCAGCATCACACATGCTATAAAGGGAGGGTGGTCCCCTGTGTCCCTCAGTTCTTTTCCTGCCGTTGACTTGCGTTCATCAGCTCCACAAACACCTCTCGCTAGTTTGACTGCCATTTTGCTATTACTTAGCTCCGCTTTCTTATTTTTTGACAAAATGTTGTCTTTTCAGGGCTCAATGTCTGTATGTCATCTTCTCTGCCATCCTCCATTGAATGGCACCCTTCCAAGTGTGCCTTCAGCAGCCAGATTCTACCCAAGGATGGGCACTCTGCTTGCCTCCTGTGCCTAGGCCCCAGTCATGATACTCAGGCCTACCCACACTGCTAAAACTTTAACAGCAGGACGAGAATCCACTGCCAATAGGCCCTTCAAGCTTTTCTCACAGAGCAAAGGCTCACTGCTATTCAAACAGATTCCTCTTCTCAAGGGAGTTCTTCCCACAAGAAATCTTCCGAAAAGCACACCCATAAGAAGAAAAGGGAGAGGGAAAAGGAGAGATCTCCTTCGAAGTCCCGGTCTTCAGGCTCTGACTCTGCTTCCCAGGGTAGCTTGGACTCTGCCTCCCAGGTGACCCATTCTCCTTCCCAGCTAGTGGTACTGAAACCACTCACCCTGATCAGGGCATCGTGTGGTAAGGACCTCTGCTCTGGGTCCTCTGGCCCAGCCTTGCAGCTGCTCAAAGTCCGGCCACATGATCGGGCCTCGGGCCAGCACTCTGACCTCGGGCTGGCACTCTGACCTCGGAAGGTCCACCTCAGCCTCAGGACTGATGTCAGCTCACTCCTGGTTGGCCTCTGTTTATGGAGTGGACTCCTAGGATAAACACAAGGCTCCGAGGCACTCCTCAGAGAGATCAGCCTCACAGCCCCCTCTGCTGCATAAGCCGTCGTCAGACAAACATCCAGCAGATCATCAGTCATCAGTGGGCAATGCCCACCAATGACACTCTACCATTGTTGCTGCTTCAGCGGCCCTGCTGTCGGCACCGCCGGTCCATTGCTGTCACCAGCCTCTCCCTTGCTGCCGGCCAATGAACATGCGGGGCACAGTCCTCCCGAGGACAACCGGTCATCGGCCTTAGACCAGGTGTTGGCTACTGACGTCGGACTTACAGTTATGGCCCGATTCCCCCCAGGATGCACACTGCCGCGGACCATAAAAATAGGCCAGTGCCAGGACCGACGACTGATACAGAGCCCAAGCACCATTTGTCCCAGGTGAAAGACCTGTTTGGCAGTTGGTGGGAGATCATCAGAATGGATCTCCTACCACCAAAACCACCTCTGGACGAGGCCTCTTCCCCCTGGTACTGGGGCTTGACCCTTGGGGGAGCCAACCCCCGTCATGTGCAGAACAGGCAGGCCACAAGTGCCACTCCAGGACCGGGAACTGCAGTTCCTCTGACTCCTCTGAGCATCACAAATGCAAACTCTGGAAAACAAGGTCTCTGTCATCGTCCTCCTCTGTGGACTCTGACCATTTCTCAGTCTCTTTCCTTCTCGGTACCTTTGTTTGCAGGAGGTCTTTCCCCCATAGACCCAAGGGATACTCCCAAGTCACCACCAGATGATCCTTCCTTTATGGAGATCATGCACCACATACAGCAGAATATGGGCTGGGAAATGGAGGACCTTGACCTGGAGAGACTCCATTTGGCCAAGGTCCTGCGTCAAAAGGACCCAAAGTCTGTCGTGATGCCACCCTTGGTGGACATGTTTGCAGATGTCACCAAAGTGGCCTGGAATCATCCTCACACCTCCTCTGTGGTGCCCAAAAAGGAAGACTGGCTATACAGAGCCCTGAAGGGAAACCCTTCCTGGGCGAGCAGCCCATGGCAGACTCTGTCATCATCTCGGCTGCCCATGACAGAGCCCAGAGGCCACAGTACCTTAGCACAGAGCCTCCGGATCAGGAGTCTAAACAGCTGGATGCTATGCCCTGCAAGGTATACTCCTCAGTGACATGTACCATATGATGTCTTAATTTGTTGACACATATGGTGCAATTCCAAAACGCCCTTTGAGAGCAGGAGATGGACATCGTCAAAGAGATTCCGGACTGCCTGCAGAAAACTGAGCTGGAGAATCTACTGAAAATGGGATTGGATGTGTGGCATGCATGTCCTGCAATCTGCTTACGACTTGGACACAGCTGCAAGGGCGGTGGCCACAGGAGTATATGTCTGATTCCATTCATGGCTCCGGTTCTCAGGCTTTCCCCAAAACGTACAGACCAGTATCTTGGATGCACCGTTCAATGGTTCTTTCCTTTTGGGTGAGGATTCCAAGAAGATAATTACCAAGTTGCAAGATTCAGGCAAAGCCATTTATTTCATGCACTCCATGTACAAGCCAAAACAGAGGCCCTTTAGGAAGCCCCACTTTTGTGGCAAAGCGGGACAACAGTCCAGATTTCAGCCACAGTAACAGCAAAGAGGTGGCTATGGCCGCAAGGGCCCCTCACGAGGCTCAACAGGCACAGGGTCTAGGGCCGCCAAACCAGCCCAGACCATTCTCCCTCCTCCCACCATGGCCCTGACTCCTTGCTGGACCAATGAGTCCTGCAAATGATAGACTGAGGGCACTGATCGAATTCTTATAGATGGCACCTGACGGGCAATCACCACCCTCCTGTTGTTCCCTGGCTCATGGGTGCTAAGTCAGGAAGAAATTCAAGCTCACTTACTCAAGAGGGCAAAGAGCTTGCCCCCCGTGGTGGACAGGATTCTAGTCTCATTTTTTCCTCGTGCCCAAAAAGATGGGGGACCTACTCCCCATCTTGGACATCAGTGACTGCAATCAGTTTGTTGAGTACAAATGTTTCTGGATGGTCACCCTGCCGAGCTTACTGTCCATGCTGTATCGGTGGGATTGGCTAACGTCACTGGATATGCAGGATGACAATCTGCACATTCTAATAGCTACACCTCACAGGAGGATCCTCAGGCTCGAGTTTCAGGGAAGGCAGTACCAATTCAGGGTGTTACCCTTCGGCCTATCCTCAGCCCCAGAGGTCTTTACCAAATGTCTGGCGGTTGTCACAGCAGCCCTTCGGAGGAAGGGACACTATGTTTACCCTTACTTGGATGACTGACTCTTAGTGGCCCTGTCCAGTGAGCAGCATTGGCACACAATCCAAGACACCTGTTCTCTCTTCAGGGAACTAAGAATTACCATCAATGCAGCAAAGTCATCCTTGCTCCCGACCCAATCCCTCCAGTTCATCGGGGCATTGCTTGATATCACTCAAGGAAAGGCCTTCCTCCCAGAGGACAGAGCATTCCATCCCCACAGCATAGCCTTCCACCTCTTGTCAGTCTCAAGGACACCAGCCAGGAAGCTTCTCAGGCTCTTGGGCCACATGGCCTCCTCTGTCACCACAGTCCCCTTAGCCAGACTGTAGATGAGGACTATTCAGTGAACTCTGAGAGTCCAGTGGGATCAACGATGGGATGACTTGGACCAACCGGTCTCTATCCTGGAACCAGTCCATCAGGAGCTCAACTGGTGGATGACATTCCCTTCTCTCACAGAGGGTCTGCCTTTCCAGATAATGCCACTGGCCCCAAATATTGGCGTCTCTTCTAGCATGTGTTGGGATGTGCATCTGGGCCACAGAGCACTTGGTCCAAGTCCGAGGGACTCTTACACATCAACGTCTTGGAGATGAGAGCCATTCTCTATGCCTTGCAGGGATTGAGTACTGTGCTCCTTCTAGGACACCTCCTGATACAGACGGACAACATGGCAGTGGTGTTCTACCTTAACAAATAGGGCGGCACTCACTTGTATCCCTTTGTCAAAAAGCAATGCTGGTATGGAATTGGGCCATAGCTCACCACCTGGAAATTTCGGTGGTTCATGTCCCAGGGGCACAAAACACCCTTGCAGACACACTCAGCAGGACATGGTCCAGAGCACATGAGCACACAAGTGGGTCCTTCAACCATCTGTTGTAGAAGATGTTTTCGACAGATGGGGCACTGAAATGGAACCTCTTTGCATCCCCTATCAATGCAAAGTTGCCCAGTTTTTGCTAGCTAGGTCCTGGGCCTGGTGTTTTCTGGTGACACGCATTGTCCCTCTCCTGGAGGGGAGGTTCCTCTATGTGTTCCCTCCCTTCCCGCTCCTGCAGAAGGTCCTTCTCAAGCTGCAGACGGCGGGGGCAGTAATGATCCTGGTGGCCCCATTGTGGCCACAGCAGATTTTTTCCCCCCTGTTGCAGCAACTGGTAGCAGAGCCACCGCTACCTCTGCCACTGAGCTCTCACTTGCTCTTCCAGGACAATTGGACCTTGGTGCACCCAAACCTGAGGTCATTGCATCTCCATGTATGGCTCCTAAGGATCTAGCCATGTCACGCTTTGGGGTCTCAGACAGTGTTGCCAGTGTTCTGGTGCCTACCAGAAAACCTTCCACCGGAACTACCTATGCCATGAAATGGAAATGTTTCCATCTAGACCCCCTGGTCTGTCCAGTGAGCTTGATCTTCCAGTACCTATTGTCCTCTCTGATTCGTGGTTGTGCTGTTTGTCCATTAAGGTCCACTTGTCTGCAGTTTCTGCCTACCATGCCCTGTGCAAGGCAGGACCGTTGCACAGCTGGACTTGGCCCTCACCTTTCTGCGGGGCATTCTTCACATGAAGCCCCCATCAGGGACCCTGTCCCCCTGGGACCTTTTCTTTGTGCTGGACATGCTCACCTTGCCCCCATTTGAGCCAGCCAGCCCAGATACGAGCTTCACTTTCTTTCTCAGAAAGCATTATTTTTGGTTGCCATCACTTCAGCTTGGAGGATTTCTGAGCTACAGACTCTGATGTGTAAGAACCTTATTTAGTGTACCAAAGGACCGGGTGGCCTTGGGACCAATCCTAAGTTCTTACACAGTTTGGTGTCTGAGTTGACTCTGAATCAGGAGATTCACCTTACAGTTTACTATCCAGAATACTCAAACTGGGGTGAGGCTCTCCTTCACACATTGGATGTCCACTGTATCTAGCATTACTAGCTTTCCAGAATGTGGGAGTGTAGGTGCTCACACCAGCTTTTCATTTCCTTTGCCCCCAGAATCCGCAGGGCTCCAATAGCAAAACAGACTCTTTCCATATGGCTGATAAACTGTATTTCTTTTTGTTACCAGAAATTTGACAAATCTTTGCCAGGCTTGGTGAAGAGTCAAGCCACGAGGGGAGTGGCAGCACCCTTTGCCACTTTACGGAACCTGTCCACGGCAGGCGTATGTGCAGTTGCACATGGAACTCTCTGCATACTTTCATCAGGCATTGCAGTCTTGACATTGCCTGTAGACGCAGAGCAGGTTCTGGACTTGCTGTTCTGCAGGGACTGCTCTCCTGAGAGCATTGTCCTCTTCTTTTACCTCTGTTTCCTCCACCCGGATTCAGTCTGGGTTTCCTTTACTGCTTGGGACTCTGTCCTACTGGTGTTACTTGCTACAAGAGCTGACTCTTGAAGTAAGATAGTACAGTTACGTAAGAACTTACTGTAAGAGTAGATCTTCAAGAGAAGCTCTTGCAGCAGGTACTGCTCCCCCCCCCCCACCTTTCCCCTTGAGGACTGTCTGCATTATTCTTTTATGAGCACTGCTGCTGTTGTTCTGTGTGAAATTCACCTTGGTTCTCTGTTCCAGATCACCTTCCATCCTCGATGCCGGAGTTTCAAGGAGAGAACTGAAGGATGCAGGGGACTGCCCTCCCTTTATAAGCGTGCATGATGTCAGGGTGGGCCAACATTGGGGGTGGTCCCGCTATAGACTGCTAGCTAGAACTTTTTGTGGGGTCCTGATTCCTGAAAGCTTCAGTCCTACCGTGTTACCTGCTACAAGTGCTTCTCTCGAAGATCTACTGTTACAGTAAGTTCTTACGTAACTGTACTTTCTTTGCACACCTCACTGGTGTTCTGACTCAGTAAGGAGAGCATGGCTATGTAGCGTATTATCCCCACATCTTTTTTTCCTCCTAGACTGGGAGACCACTGCTCTATAAAATCTTAAGACAATTATCTTTCTGCACTAACAATTGCTTATCCTCAGATGGGAAACAGTGCCACACTGCCACAGCTGTGTAGTTTGTTAGTAACAGCGATCTGGTCAATTGCTGAGGAGCGAGAATCACAGTCTGTCTCAGTACTCTCTTTATATTATATTATATTCTCCTTGAACAAAGTCAAGCTTCAAAAGAAATATCATCTACTATATAAAGAATCAAATTACTTACATCTGAATGTTAATATAAAAAGACAAAATTAATAACTTTTGGTTATAAAACAAAATCTTGAAGATATTGGTGTATAGGCCCAACTAAAATTGATACAGTGGAATCCTATACCTATCTTGGGGTCTTTTTCATAAAAATTGTAACTGGAAAGAACATCTTGTAGCAGTCTGTGAAAAAGCAAACAAAAAAATCATTAGGAACAGAGACTTTTAATTATAAGTATGGGGGTAAATCAATCAAGCCCTCAGTTTAAACTATTACGGCCAAGTATATGACACAGGCCCTGTATGCAATGGAAGTTTGGAAGTTTGGGAAACTAAAAACACAGATAAGCTCACTGCTCCAATTTTTAGAACCTTAAGGAAAATTATGGGCCTTGGTCATTCCTGCAGTGCTTCTTACATAAGGTCAGAACGGGGCATTACTAACATTATTGCCCAAGCAGATAGTAAGAAGGTTACGTTTTGGTTATGATTGCATAGGATGCCTAAGGAGGACTCTCTTTCATACTACTGCTTAATTGAAAAAAGGTGTGGCAAGATTTAGGCTATAAAAGGGGCCTGTGGTACAATTCATTGCTAAAGATACTGGATAAATACAATTTTTCAGTTCTAAAAAAATGGTTGGATGCTGGCATTTTGATTCGCCTTAAATACAAGAAATATATAGTTAAGAAAATTGGTGCTTATTGGAACAGACTGGATGAAATAGCTATTAAAAACTTAGCATATTCCAAATGGTTTTGAGGAATAATCCATTTTTGGATTTAAATCATACTTAAAAACCTTACAGGACTATGAGTTAAGGAAGACATTCATAGCTTATAAATTTGAGCATTTCCCAGCAACATTCTCCTAGTAAGACATCAAAAATTAGCAAAAGAACTAGAGGAATGTAACTGTCCAGAGGGGGTAAGAAAAACCTCCCACATGTACTATGGGTCTGTTCGTGGTTCAAAAAAGAAAGTGCATTTTGGCTTGGTCCATTCATTAACTTATTATATAATACAGATTATGATATACTCTACTTACAATTATTCTTGTACATACTGCTGATGAATGGACAGTACTTGGACTAGCAAAATTCTTCTACACGATAAGTAAGGTTAAAAAGAGAATTACTGGGAACCAAATGGGATATGTGCAATAATTGAGGATGTACTTTGAAAGGCTGTGCAATATAATTATCCCTTACCGTTTTGCATCTGTAAATTATTTATATTTATGAAATGTGAAGTTTTGCTTAACATTGTACTGATTTTATAATAGTGTTGTGTAATGTGTGAATTGTGAAGGCTGTTTTGCCATACAATATTTTTTTTTATTGAATATGCACTATTAATTTCATGCTACATAGCTTTATTACGGTGATCCCATTTACAGTGTTGTAATGTAGCGCTGCTTGTAGCCAGAACTGTAAGATGTTAGTTTGAAAATGCGCTCCACAAGGGAGAGAACTGTATAAAGTGGTGAGGAGCCATGCTACTGACAGACTGCAGCTACAGGACTTTTTTTGTTTGTTTATTAATGTTGGGCTGTGGGAACTGACAAAATGAGCACAGAAAGCACCACACAGCATTTGGACTTTTTATTGCTTATTTTTTGCCTGGAAAATAATGGTTTCACAACATTAGAACAGCTTTTCTAAACATAGGTCTCTCACACTTCTGCCATTGACATGTCTTTGAAATGACATCAAGGGTAAACAGTCCTCAGTTGAGATCATGAAAAAACAGAGATGTCTTCAGTGAATGAGATGTTACTGAAAGTTGCATGTTTTGTTAGATGTTGTGTAAATAAATGCATGAGACAAGCTGGGATAGTTTTATCATAGTATGATTTAATAAACCCAAAACATGAATGAATTATAACAATTAAAATTCTATCATTGCCATTAATCTTTATAAGATATGCTCGATGACCTTCAAGGCCATATGTGGTTTGGGACCTCAATACTTAAAAGATCTTCTGGTTTCTAAGTGCCCAGCTCACTCCCTCTGCTCCTCTGATGCAGGCTTGCTCGTCATCCCCACTTACCTTCTGAAACAGTCTGGGGAAAGGGCTTTTGGTGTGACAGCTCCCATGCTGTGGAATACACTACCTGGGAATGGCTGCTCTGCCCGCTCACTGGAGGCCTTCAAAGCCTATTTGAAAACATATTTATTTACGTATGCATTTCCCAGTTAATATTAATATGAAATTCTGTGTTATATATGCATTTTTTGATGTTATTTATAACATTTTTATGTTTGCTTATGCACGTACGCATTTTGTCACAGCTTAGGAGAGAAGCGGGGTTTTGGAGGTGCGGCACTGTGGGGCCAATGGCCCCAGTGCCTTTTGAGGCTTGGCCTGCTTTCCCCAATGCGGTGGCATGCTGCAGCTGACACTAGTTCAGCCAGTGTGCCACCACCTTGAAATGTTTTTGCCACTGTAATCAGGGGCTGCCTCATCATTACAATGTCAGCCATTCCACTGCAATGAAGGAGCGACCCGTCATTGCAGGGTGGTACCTTGCTGTCCGCATGCCCCCGACCCATTTCATTTGCTGATGGAGGAGCCCACTCCCCGTTGGCATATTGTAACCCCCCATTTGTTGTGTGTGCTGAGGGGGCGCTAATCCCCTTGGCATCATGTGCCCCCCAGTCTTTTGCCAACGGGTGCCCATTCCCCCATTGTCTTCAGTCCCCCTTCCCTGCTCAATTTGCCGATGGTGGAGCTCACTCCCTGTTGGCATAATGTCCCAATTTGTTGTGTGCAGAGGGGGTGCCAAATCCCCCTCGGTATGTGCTGACAGGGTGCCCAATCACCCATCATTTACAGCCCCCCAAAAAGCACTTAGGTGGCACACTGGGAGCCCACCCCAGTGTGCCAAATGTCCCTGGAAAAAAAAATCCTGTGATTTTTTTTTTTTGTTTGTTTGTTTTTTTAAACCTGTAAAACAGAAAATGGTCCCTCGTTGAGTTTGGTGGCCCTTCCCCCAGTCCACGCCCACTCTCTACGCACTCTGCCTCCCCACACCACCTTCACCCCATACTTACCTCCGGAGCCCAGCGTGATGCTCTTCGGTGGACTGGGAACATGTCTGCACTCTTCAAAGCAGACCGCGAACTGAAGAAATGCCAGTAAGCTGCATAATGGTATAAATAGGGTTTTTTCAACTTTGGTGCATATCTCAGAAATTTTGGCACCAAATTTTCAACATGGGGTTATTGGGACCCCTCCTCATGATTTCAGCCATTGTTATGGCATTATTCAGTCCCGAAAGGTGATTTTGCGGTCACTGCACAGAATCACCTTTTGGGACCGATTAACAAAACGACAGTGCCAGTGTTCATGAGGTAGGCTCTCAAAAAGCCTATGTTGCAAATTTGGTGGAACAAATCCAAAAAATTACTGTTTTTCGAGCGTGCGTTGCGCAGTTTCCACGTATGCTCATAACTTTGCGAATTTGTAATATTTTCACTCCAGATTTTCAACACTGGCATTTTCCACACCTCCTTATGAACAGTACAGCTGTCATTTTTCACATGCTGGCCAAAATGTGTTTTTGCACTTCCGGCGCAGAATAGCGTGGACGCTCTGGGAAATCAGTGTTTGGGACACATTAAGAAAATCATAGTGCCACTGTTCATGAGCAGAGGACCTAAAATGCCTATGTTGAAAATTTGGTGACCAAAGTCCATAAAATGACTTTGTTACTAGTGTGTTGTACAGTTTCCACGTATGCTCAGAAGTGCACAAATTTGTAATATTTCCACTCCAGATTTTCAACATTGGCATTTTGTTACACCTCCTTATGAACAGTACAGCTGTCATTTTTCATATCCTGCCCGAAATATGCATTTGCACATATGGCACACAGTGGCGCGGTCACTGTGGGAAATTAATGTTTCTGACAAATTAAGAAAATCATAATGACAGTGTTCATGAGCAGAGGTCACAAAATGCCTATGTTGAAAATTTGGTGAAATAATTCCACTAAATGACTACGGTACAAGCATGTGTTGTGCAGTTTCCACGTACGCTCGGAACTTCGAGCATTTTTAATATTTTCACCACAGATTTTCAACATTGCCATCTCTTCACACCTCCCTATGGTTGGTACAGCTGTCATTCTTCACATCCTGCCTGATCTGTGTTTTCGCACATCTAGTGCAGAATGGCATGGTCGCTGTGAACTTGAAGTCGGGACACATTAACAAAGACACACTGCCACTGTTCATAAAGAGGTACCAAATGCTATCATGAAGTGGGGTCACAAAAGGCCATGTTGAAAATTTGTACTGCAAATACCAACAGGCGCCCTGGCTGTTAGGGTTTCTAACCATAACGTCCCACCCTGTACAGACTGACACTCATCAGAGGTGTAACTTTGGATCACCGGCTGTAATGCTCATGCCATCCCACCCCCACAGTGAAGTCAGTGACAGGCATTGAGGTGTGCCTTGCACTCTTTAGCCCTAGACTTCACCCCATTCTCCTGTACTGCACCCATTTCAGCGTATATCCTTATGAAATGGGGTGACTGTAAAGCTGAACACCCCAAGGCATACCCCTAATAAATTAAAGGTCTCAATCATGTCTCCCTTCTCCCTCCTTTGTTCCAGGGAGTACATGTTGAGCTCCTTCAGCCTATCCTCTATGCTATCTGGTGCAGCCCCTGAATCATCTTTGTTTCCCTCCTTTGCACTGTATCCATTCTGTCGATGTCCCTTTTGAGGTGCAGCCTTCAGTACTGTACGCAATACTCCAAGTGGGGGCACACCAGTGACCTGTAGAGAAACAGTAGTACCTCCCTACTGCTACTCATGATTCCCTTCCCAATGCAATCCAGCATGCCACTGGCCTTTAGTGCTGCCTTTTTGCACTGTTTACCCACCTTCAAGTCTTTCAAGATTATCACCCCTAGATCACATTCCTGGCTGGTGGAAGTTAGCTCCTCCCCCCTCCCCCCCGTAGTAATCCTCCTTGGGATTGCTCCTGCCTACATGCATGACTTTGCACTTTTTGGCATTGAATTTCAACTGCCAAGTCTTTGACCACTTCTCCAGTTTCTTTAAGTCTGAATTCATACTCCTTACTCCTTCAGTGGAGTCCACATTGTTGCATATCTTGGTGTCATCTGCAGATAGACACACCTTTACTTCCAATCCGTTCTTTATTTCAGATATGAAAACATTGAAGAGTAGAGGCTCCACCGCTGACCCCTGTGGTACACCACTAGTTACCTCCATCTTAACAGATTCTGCGTCATTTACCTGCACCATTTGTGTTCTTCCTCTCAGCCAGTTGCTCACCACTGGACAACCTCCTTAACCACCCCCTATGTGGTCCAGCTTCTTTACCAGCCTTCTGTGTGGAACAGAGTCGAAGGCCTTACTAAAGTTGAGGTAGACCACATCTGCTGCCACTCCCTGATCATCTGCCTTTGTAACCTACTTGAAGAAATCAACCAGGTTCATTTGGCAAGATCTACCCACTGTGAAACCATGCTGTTTTGGGTCTTGTTGTCCTCTGGCTTCCAGAAAAGCTATTATCCTTTGTTTGAGCAGTGTCTCCATCAGTTATCCAACCACTGACATGAGGCTCAATGGACGGTACTTGCCAGCTTCCTTTCTGCTCCCTAATTTGTGAAGTGGGACCACTGTTGCCCTCTTCCAGTCTTCTGGTACTGTCCCGTACTCTAGTGATTTAGTGAAGAGTTCTGCTAGGGGAGCTGCCAGTATGCTCCCCAGTTCCCTGAGAACTCTCAGGTGAATATCATCTGGCCCCATGGCCTTGTGTAGTTTTAGTTTATTTAGGGCTAGTATCAACCCTGGTCCCTGGGTGCGCATTTTCTGGAAATCTGCCTTCCTGAAATCTAAAACCCTGATCTTGGAGTGACTAGTGTCCTCACTTGTGATCACTTGGAATCCTACCATATGGTGGTCGCTGCTGCTCACCTCAACCCCCTTTACCATGCAACTGTTAGTAAGAACCAAGTCCAGGACAGCTTCACCTCTGGTTGGAGTATCAACAAGCTGCCTCAGTCCTGCCCCCTACAGGGCCATAAGAAAGTCCCTGTTTCTTGTTGATGATACTGTATGAGAGCTCCAGTTTATGTCTGGCAAACTAAAGTTCCCTACTGTTATTGCATCACCTCTGTCAGTCATTTTGTGGATTGTCTCTGTTATTTCTTTGTCCCCTTGTGATGGGGGCCTATAGATAACACCTAACCGAATGGCTGCCCCTTTCCCCATCTCGGCTGTTACCCACAGAGCTTCAGTCTCGCTAAGGGTCCCCTGGATCTCTGTGGTTTTAATTTCCTACCGGACATATAAAACCACTCCTCCTCCCTTTTTTTCCTTCATGCCTCGTCTGTACAGGTTGTACCCCGGGATTACCATGTCCCATCCATGGTTCTGTGTGAACCAGGTTTCTGTCTCAGACACTGTCTAGTCCACCCTCAGCCATGATGGCCAGGAGGTGAGGGATTTTTTTGTCAGGCTCCTGACATTTGTTACTTAATTAACTAATTAATTTATTTGAGGTAATCGGATAGACATTTGAGCCATGGGCTTGTTTACAGAGGTTCCACTTCAAAAGACAAAACAACAAGTAAGTAGAGGGGGATACCATTGCTCTCCATGTGGTACCCTCACTCTTAGCACAGGTGAGTTCCCCCTTTTTAGCCCCCCTTTTTCTGTAATGGAGGTCTCAGGATCTTAACCTTGAAGTTTGTCCTAATTTGTATAGCATTAACCTTTTTATGTTTGCTTGCGCATGTGTGCAAGAAACATTTCTTAATAGCTTAAGAGAGAAGCGGGGTTTTGGAGGTGCGGCACTGTGGGGGCATTTTGAGGCTTGGCCCACTTCCCCCAGTGCGGAGACACACTACTGCTGACACTAGTTAAGCCAGCGTGCCACTAACTTGAATTGAATCTGCTGCTGCAATGAGGGAGCGACCCATCATTGAAGGGCAGTGCCTTGCCTGGTGTAATATTTCTTATAACATGGTGGCTGGCGGCAGCTCTCGCCGCCCGCCTCAGAGTCCCCATGAAAGCCAACTTGGGTGTTCCCAGTCTCCCTGCCCCCATCCCCAGTTCATTTGCCGATGGGGTAGCCCAATCCCCATTGGCATGATGCGCCCCCATTTGTTATGTGCTGAGGGGTGCCCAATCCCCTCAGCTCATGCGCTCCTACCCCCCACCACCACACTGTATGGCCAATGGGGTTCCTAATCCTGTTGGCTCCAGTACCCACCTCCAACAAACACCCAGCCAGGTGGCACACTGGAAGCCCACCCCAGCATGCCAAAATTATCCCGCAATGTCTTTTTTCTATTTTAAATCCTGTAAAAAAAGAAAACAATCCCTTGTTGAGCCCCATGCCCCCTCCCCAACACACGCCCACCCTCTCCGTACTCTACCTCCCCACACCCCTCTCACCCCATACTTACTTCCGGAGCCCAGCGTGATGATCTTCAGTGGACTGGGAACATTTCTCCACTCTTGAAAGCCAACCATGAACTAAAGAAATGCCGTAAGCTGTATAATGGCATAAATTTTTTTTTTTCAACTTTGGTGCATATTTCGGCCATTTTTTTTGAATTTTGCCACCAAATTTTCAGCATGGAGCTCTTGGGACCTCACCAAATGAATTCAGTCACTGTCATCTCATTATTCAGTCCCGAAAGGTGATTTTGCGGTCACTGCATGGAATCACCTTTTCGGACTGATTAACGAAATGACAGTGTCACTGTTCATGAAGTGTGCTGTCAAAAAGCCTATGTTGCAAATTGGTGAAAACAATTCCAAAAAATGACTGCATTATGAGCATGCGTTGCACAGTTTCTTGCATGCCCGTAACTTCACAAATTTGTAATATTTTCACTCCAGATTGTCAGCATTGGCATTTTTTCACACCTCCTTATGAACAGTTTTGCTGTCATTTTTCACATCCTGGCTGAAATGTGTTTTCACACTCCTGGTGCAGAATGGCACGATCGCTTGTGGGAAATCAGTGTTTGGGACAGATTAAAAAAATCACAGTGGCACTGTTCATAAGCAGAGGTCCTAAAATTTCTATGTTAAAAAGTTGGTGACAAAAGTCCATAAAATGACTGTGTTACAAGCGTGTGTTGTGCAGTTTCCACGCACCTTTGTAACTTCACAAATTTGTAATATTTACACTCCAGATTTTCAACATTGGCATTTTGCCATACCTCCTTATGAACAGTACAGCTGTCATTTTTCACATCCTGCCCAAAATATGCATTTGACATCTGGCGCTAAGAATGTGCTTGCTGTGGAAAATTAATGTTTGGGACAGATTAAGAAAATCATAGTGACAGTGTTCATGAGCAGAAGTCACAAAATTCCGATCTTGAAAATTTGGTGAAATTATTCCACTAAAAGACTGTGGTACAAGCATGTGTTGTGCAGTTTCCACGAACGCTGAGAACTTTGAGCATTTTTAATATTTTCACTACAGATTTTCAACATTGCCATCTCTTCACACCTCCCTATGAATGGTACAGCTGTCATTCTTCACATCCTGCCTGATCTGTGTTTTCACACATCTGGCGCAGAATGGCACGGTTGCTGTGGGAACTCGAAGTTCGGGACACATTAACAAAATCACAGTGCCACTGTTCATGAGAAGAGGTCCCAAATGCTTTCATGAGGTTGGGGCACAAAAAGGCCTTGTTGAAAATTTGTAGTGCAAATACCAACACATGCTTGGGGCATTAGGGTGTCTAACCATAACGTCCCACCCTGCACAGACTGACAGGCATCAGAGGTGTGACTTTGGATCGCTGGCTGTAATGCTCAAGTCATCCTACCCCCACCCTGAAGTCAGTGACAGGCATCGAGGTGTGTCTTGCACTCTTCAGCCCCATACTTCACCCCGTTCTCCTGTACTGCACCCATTTCAGTGTATGTCCTTATGAAATGTGGTGACTGTGAAGCCACAGACCTCAGCACTTGTCAGTGTCTACAGGATAGGATGATGTGAAATGCCGTGAGCATTATGGGCAGTGATCCACAGGCACACCCTAATGCCTGTCCATCTTTGCAGGGTGGAGGTGGGACTGGTGTGAGTTCAATACTCACTACCCTCCTATTCTGCATCTGTCTAACTCCTCCATGTCCAGTGCTAATATCAGCAAGCAAACATTCGGCATTGATAAATGCTTGTTTTACTGATGTTTTATTATTTATTTTAGTTTCATTGATTGTACAGCACTGAGCTTACGGGAAAGGCTGCTTTATAAGGTGTCACATATTGTCCAAAAATTCTGTACTTTATTCTGTTACAGGTTTTGTGCCAGTTAAGTATTATGCATTGTTCTGTCTGCACTTTATTCTGACCACTGAAACATACTGTGTTACGTTCGCTGGATCTCCTGTAACCTTTTTACCTCATGTCACACCTGGAAATGAACCTCGACTCAGTGTGCATTTCCATGGCACCAATTTTCAGATGAACAAATCAAAATAAATAAATACATAAATAAAATGTGCCTTGTTTTGCCTATGTCTTTTTATCAAAACAAATCCTGGCCCCTTGACCTCTCCTATCCCCTCCAATCTCCTTCCCCATGATCTGGGCCTGTCTTTTGCACACCTTAACATCCGAAGTCTCCTTGCCACCCTCCCGGATCTGGAAGCCTGGGTTATGGTGAACAACCCTGACATTCTTGTGATATCCGAAACTTGGTTAAGACCCTCTGTCCCGGACAATACCTGTGTCCTACCTGGATATAACGTATAGAGCTGACCGGGCTTCCTCCAAAAGAGGGGGCAGCTTGGCTCTGTATTATAAGTCTCACCTCAATGTCACTCTAATGCCATCTCTCTGCATTAACTACAAGAGTGAGTGCTATACTCTGCTGCTCCTTAGGGGAGCCAAGAAAGTGCACATATTTGGGGTTTATCACCCCCATAATAGTAAACTGGGTCTCGAGGAGCTCACCGGACTAATACCCACCCTAACGAAAAACAATGAGGTGATCTGTCTGGGTGATTTTAATCTGGATTGGCTTGTTCCCAACTCCTTGGCCCTTGCTACTATTGTCAGTAAGGCCAACCTTGAGCAACTCATCTCTACCCACACTAGGAAAACTAAGAACAAGTTGCTCTCTGATTGATTGGATCCTTACCAATCGCAAGGAATGCTACTCCACTACCGGAGTCCTCCCTGACACTATCAGTGACCACTGCCTTGTTTTCTGCATTAGGGGCCCCTCTTCTGCCACCCCTCCTCCAAAAGTACTGTCCTTTGCTAATTTTTCCAATCTGGATGTCAGCGCATTCCTTCATGACCTAAACCTGGCCGACTGATCCCCACTATTCCATACTAATGACATCAACTTGGCTACTGATCACTTCAGTGCCACTCTACTAGCACTACAGGCTAAACACATCCCAGTCTCCACCACGTGGGGTCCAGAGGAAAGTGAATAAGTGGCTGAAGCGGACCCTCTTGCAACTGCTCAAGGAATGTGCTAGACTGTGGACCAAATGGAAAACATCTGTTCAGACCGACTTTGCGGCCTACAGGACACTACGGAATTCCTGCAGAAGGAGATTCAGGCTGCCAAAAGTACCTACTACCAAAAGCTCTTTCAGTCCTCATCCTCTGACCCTAAGAAATATTGGAGCCAGATAAAGGAAATCCTGGGGAATACTAAACCATTGGCCCCAAGCGATATGCTAGTAAATGGTGCTCTGTGCAACAACCCCCATACTATTGCCAATGTTTTTAATGCCCTTTTTACTGAGTCTCCTAACATCCCCCCTTAGGCATCCCACAGCCCTTTCTCCCCTTCCTTAGCTCCTCCACCTCTCGTGTCCTCTCATACTGCTTGGCTGGACGTGCTTAGGCTACTTCAGTCCATTCCTCCATGCGGTAGCCCCGGCCCTGATGGAATTGAACCTCGGATTCTTCAAATTAGAGCCCATCTCCTTGCAACCCCAATCACCAGACTGTTTAATCTGTCCATCAGTACCTCAACTGTGCCTGCCACCTGGAAGGCTGCCAGGGTTATTAGTCTTTAAAAAAGGTGACCCTAAAGTCCTCACTAACTATCGGCCCATAGCATTACTACCAACCCTTAGTAAGATGTTAGAGAAACTTATCCATCTCCAGGTCTCATCCCATCTATTAAACTTTATTCTACAATCACCATCTCAACATGGTTTCAGGGCAGGACATAGCACCACCACGTCTCACCTTACTACCAGCGAGGTCAAGTCCAATATGGATAACGGTTTACTCACTGGTGCCATGTTCATAGATCTCACCAAGGCATTTGATCTAGTAAATCATTCTCTTCTCCTACATAAACTTCATTCTTTAGGTGCCTCTGGACCCACCCATCATGGTTTCGTAGCTATGTTACATAATCGCTCACAATTCATCTCCTTTGGCAAAGCTATGTCATCCCTACTACCACCCCTGTGGTGTACCATAGGCTCCATACTGGGACTCTACTCTTTTCCATTTTTGTTAATGATACTCCCTCATCCTGTCGCCACTGTCGCATTCATCATGTATGCTGATGACCTTGTACTCTATACTGAATCTCATTCTGTCCCAGACATTAACTCCCACCTCTCTTCAGCATTCCAACAGATTCAACTCTGGCTCTCCTCCATCTCACTCCTACTCAACCTACTGAAGACCCAGGCCATGCTTTTGGGTCCACTAGGAAAGACTCCCGCTGTGGCCGCCGAGCTCAGAGTGGTTAGCTGCGATGGATCTGGGATCAAGACTACTAGCTCCTTCAAATACCTAGGTGTTACCCTTGATTCTGCCCTTGATTTCTCTATGCACATGAGCGAGGTTTGTAGGTCAGTTAACATCAAGCTGGGAGCCTCCTACTGAGTGCAGCATTCCCTAACCCCCTCTGCCAGAATCTCTGTTGCGCGGGGTGTACTGCTTCCTAAGCTTCTGTACGCTCTCCTCATTCTCTCACATGCCAATGAGGGTATACTCCATCACTGGGACACCACATATAACAACATCTGCAGATTTGCACTCTCTGTCCCTCGCCTTACCTACCACTGCTTACTATACTCATCACTGAACTGGCTATCCCCTAAGACCCGGCGCTCCTTCTCCCTCGGTTGCTTTATTGACGCCATGAACCGAACCCCCCGCCCTGACTATATTGGTGCTATGTTTGCCCACTTTGATACCGGCCCGTACTCTGAGGCCATCTAACTCACATCTGCTCTCGGTTCCCCACTGCTCAACCAAAATGGGGGAACAGGCTTTCTCCCACTTTGCCCCTAAATTCTGGTACACTGTACCGGACACCTTAAAGGGTTCCTCATCTCATCTTGCCTTTAAATCTGCACTTTTCTCCCACCTCCAAGCACTTGACTCCTGTGTATGTGCCTAACCCCCTTACTCTCTGCTTTCTGCCATTCCTCCCTAGACCCTCTGGGCTCCCCTACTGTACTTTACTGTCTAACTGCATTGAATGTATCACTTTTCCATCCTTGCACGGATGGTCACTGCCTGTTGTTTCACTGTCAACTCCTATGAGTTGGTCACTACTGTAATATTCTGACCATTTGTATTGTCTTAATCTTGAGAATGTATTTAGTCACCTGGCTGAAAGCTGGCCTGTATTGATAATTGATCTGTACGTTTCTTGTTGATTGTCATTGATTGTTACTGTACCCTCCCGGGTCGTGCTTGAAAATAAGCAGGACTTTTGCGTAATGCACTTACCCGGTTACCAAAAGCTAATAAATAAATAAATCAATGGTTGTAGTTGAGCTTGGTACATATGTACACATTACTCATACTATAGTGTATGGACAGTGTCTATTAACCCCTGTTTTCAGTCAGTTTATAACCTGATATCCCAACGTTATGACATGAGTATGCTGTAAACCTTTCTTAACTATGTCATAATGATGGGATTACAAGAGAGAATGTCACCACCTGTCAAAATTCTTGGAAAGGAAAGGTGATACGCTGCTTGGACATAAATTCAAACACACACATTCCATTCATATCGTTACAGACCTGCTGCAGTATAGATCACAATGGCTAATTTCAGCACTTCAGTTGCTCAACATTCAGACCAGGAGACATTCATAGCCGAGCAGGAGAACAAACACACATTGAAAAAAATGGTATTTTTTCCCCACAGTGGCTAGTTTTTCCATACACTATAAAAATACAATGCCTGAGTAACAGTGGTCAACCACTAACGTAATCACCTCTCACAGTTGTCATGACAACTATAAACCTCTTGAGCTATGCTCTCGAGGTTTACTTGGTTGTCCTGGCAACTGCTTGAGGCGATTACATTGTGGTTAATCAGTGTTACTCAGGCGTTATCTTCTGTCTTTCAAGATTTCTAAATTTAGGCTTTATTATTAAAACAACATGAAGTCTTGCTATATTCTGACATATGCAGTGAGTCCCAACCTTCGAACTGCTCCGGAGATGAGGTTAACTTTCCATGCCAGGCATGGAACGCTGAGCTCGAGCTCAGTTGAAACTCTGTCTGTTGTTCTTCAAACTCAAACCATCAGATTCTTTACTCTGCCTCACTGAACAGTCGCTCTGGAGATTTCTCCTTCTGCTTGGTTCATTTGTTGGTTAAAGTATTGTTTTTCTCAGATTTCGACCGAATTTAAACTGCAACCGGTCGGTTCAGGCTTTGTCTGTGGTATTTGTGAGTACTAGATAGGTTTTACATTAATTCTGTTCTGTGTGGAACTTGTAAACAGTTTATCGGTTTGGTTTGAACCGATCAGGTTGTTTCAAATATCTTAATCTGTGATTTAGAGTGTCGTTACCGGTTCTTATCGGTTCTAAAAAAATGGATTTTATTACGTTTTTCTCCACGACCCGTGACACGGTTGGGAACCGATAAGAGGGTCTTACCTGATGGATTGCCATAAATGGGTAAGTTTGGATAGGACTGGCACTATGTCTGAGAAACCCAAAGGAAAAACCGGGCCCACTGGGTTTCAACACTGCAGTGTGTATGGGAAGTCTTGCGAAGGCTGACCCCACACCACCTGTTTTTATTGTCTGGGGTTTGACCACCTCAAAGCAGACTGCCAGATTTGTAAAAGTTTTCCTGCAGCTACCCTGGAAAAGAGAGTTGGTTGGCTCAGGGAAAGGGAGGCCAAAAAGTCAGTTGAACCGGATGGCCAGCCTGGTTCGGTTCCAACCGAACCAGAAGGAGTGCCCTCTGACCAGGGCGAGACTTCTTCGGGCAAAAGGAGATCTGACTCTGAGGAGTCAGTTCCAGCAAAAAAGGCTAGGAAATCAGCTGGTGTGGAGCCAAAACTTTCCTCTCCAACCGCTGAAGAAATAGCCAAAGCGATCAAAATTGTCCAGTCACTTTCCCCGGTTCCGACCGAACCGGCACCATCAGGTAAGTGGCCGGTTCCTCCGGTTCAAAAGTATGATTTAAAGGAATCTTATGAACCAGAGGAGGGGGAAGAAGAGTATGAGGAGAGTGAATGTGGATTTGAAATTCTGGATGTGCCCATTGACCCGGACATCTCCCCTGACAGAATTTCAGGAGTGTCTCCTCCTAGGCTTTCTGAGTCCCCTTCTCATTTTATGTTTTATAAAAAAAGTGGCTGAAACCCTCCAGCTCCCTACGGAGGAAGCTGTGGATGATCAAGAGTAGCCTGACTATGTGGAAATGATGGACATCCCAGAGTTTAGGAGACTGTCTATTCCCTTGCATAAATCTTTTGGGAAACAGACATTTAAAATTCTAAAAACTCCTCACACTATACCTCCTGTGGATAAGAGAATGGACAAGAGGTACACATTGTCAGGCTCTGATACGGAGTTCCTTACAACAATGCAGCCATGTTGGGGTTGTGCAGACTGCAGCCTGTGACAAGGCAAATATTCCCTTGGCTTCACACCCCTGGACAAGGACTCCAGGAGGATTGATGCCATGGCAAAGAAACAGTACATGGCAGCATCCTTGGGACTCAGACAGGCAAATTATATGGCTTATGTTGCTAGATATCAGAAATCCAGATGGGACATTGTCATGGCTCTAGCAAAACAGGTCCCTGGCCAACTTGCCAAGGAGCTGGAGCAGGTGGTTGCTGATGGTATTGAGGCATCCAAGGTGCAATTCCATGCTGCAGTGGACTCAAATGATGTGTCATTGAGAGTCATGGCTACATCTGTGGCACTTCACAGAATGGCTTGGCTCAGATGTACTAGCCTGTCACAGAATACCCAGACTAAGGCCATGGATTTTCCTGTTGTGGGTAATTCCTGTTTGGGGAGCAGACAGAGAATTACATGAAGAAAATTGATGAGTATGGGACCACCTATAGGAGTGCACAGGCCAAGGAAAGGCAGGCCACTCCTCAAAGGCAGCTTCCCAGGGGCAGGGGCAGGCCTTTTCATAGGCCTTTTTACCAAGCCCAGGCCTCCTCTTCTGCTTATGCCCAGAGGGGGTTCTTTAGAGGGAGAGGCAGACAGGGTACAAGCAGGCCTGCTTCCACCTCTCAGCCCAAAGGCCCTGCCAAGCAGGCACCCTGATGGGGTTGCCAGGGCTGATTCTCAGCTACCTGTAGGGGGCAGGCTGGCTTACTTTGTCCAGGACTAGGAGTCTCTGACATCAGACAAATGGGTCCTGGAGGTAGTAAGCCAGGGATTGGTTCTCAGCTTCAAAAAGTTTCCAAAGATGAGAACCAGATCCTTTCCACCTGCAAATCCATCAGAGGCACTTGCCTTAGAGGCAGAGGTCTCTTTCCTCCTTGCTCTCAGAGCTGTGGAAAGGGTTCCACCCCTACAACAGGGCAAAGGATTGTATTCCAGGTACTTCCTTACCCCAAAAAAGACAGGAGAATGGCGGCCCATCCTGGATCTCAGATACTTAAACAAGCACCTTTTAAAACCAAAATTCAAAATGGTGACTCTGGGAATTATTCTATCCTCTCTAAGGCCAGGGGACTGGCTAGTGTCCCTGGACCTCAAGGATGCCTACTTCCATATTCTCATCAGAAGCTCCCCCCGAAAGTACCTCAGGTTCAAGCTGCCCTCAGGCCATTATCAGTTCAGAGCAATGCCCGTTGGCCTCACCTCTGCTCCAAGGGTATTCACAAAATGTCTGGCAGTAGCAGTTGCTTCTCTAAGAAGGCAAAGAATTGCCATCTTCCCTTATCTGGACAATTGGCTCATAGTAGGCCAGTCCCCAGACCAAGTCAAGTTACACCTACAGATAACTCAGCAACAGCTCACCTCTCTAGGTTTCCTTCTGAATCTTTCAAAGTCAGTTCTAGAGCCTGTCCAGCTTCTCACCTTCATAGGCACAGAGCTGAACACAGAGAAAGCCAGAGCCGTCCTTCCTTTGGATAGGGCAAGGACCCTGGTCTGTTTGGCCTCCTCATTCACCCTGCAGGTGTCTCGACCAGCAAGGCATTTTCTACAGCTCCTGGGGCACATGGCTGCCTCTATAGCAGTAGTGCAGGGAGCAAGATTTCAGATGAGGGACATTCAGTTCCATTTGAGAGCCTTTGGTCTCAAAGGAAAGACCCTTTAACCAAATTGATCCCAGTGACTCGAACCCTGATCCAGGCCCTACAGTGGTGGCAGGATCAGAACAATCTGAGACAAGGGGTTCCTTTTGTCATTCAGTTTCACTCCTTAATCCTTACTACAGATGCATTCTTCTTGGGGTGGGGAGCTCACATGGGTGACCTCACCACCCAGGGGTTGTGGTCCCCTCAGGAATCTCTGCTCCTCATCAATCTGTTGGAACTCAGAGCAGTTTTTCTATCACTTCAAGTTTTTCCAAATCTGTTCAGAACAAGTTGTACAGGTCAGAACAGACAACACCACCACATTGTGGTACATCAACAAGCAGGGGCACTCGGTCTCGGCCTTGTGCACGCAACAATGAAGTTGTGGTCTCTGGCTTACTTCTGAACACCTCCCTTATGGCAGTTCACTTCCCAGGCAAGGACAATGCCCTGGCAGATGCTCTCAGCAGGATTTCCCAGGGCCATCACGAATGGTCTCTGGATGCCCTGGTCTTGGGGGTGATATTTTCCAGATGGGGCACCCCACAGATAGATCTTTTTGCAGCCCCAGACAATCACCAACTTCCTCTTTTTTGCTGCAGGCCCCCAGTATTGGGCTCAGTCCCTCTGGATGCCTTAGTTCTCAATTGGGAAGGGAAGTTTCTCTATGCTTTTCCCTTCCCTCTCCTGTTCAAAGTGCTAGTCAAAATCAGATCTCAACCCTGCAAAATGATCCTGATTGCTCCAGATTGGGCCAGTCAACCCTGGTATCCACTCCTACTGTCCTTAGCAGTCCATCTTCCCCTGTGTCTCCCCAGGAATTACAACCTGTTAACCTGTGCTCAGGGGAGGGTTTGGTACCCGAACCTCAAATCTCTCAATCTCAAGGCCTGGCTCTTGAAGAGTTAGAGTTTGCTGATTTACACCTCTCTCAAGGTGTAATGGATATTCTGAAGGCTTCTAGAAAACCTTCCACCAGGGCTACTTATAATTCCAAATGGAAGAGGTTTTCCATATGGTGCTCTGGAAGGCATATTTCCCCAGAGTCTGCTGATTTACCCACAGTCCTGGATTATATGGTCCACTTAAATACCTTGGGGCTGAGGCCAGCTACCCTAAAATTGCATCTGGCAGCTGTGTCTGCTTTTATTTCAGCAGGTAAGCCCTCTTCTCTTTCAGCTCACCCTGTATTCTCCAAGTTTTTCAAGGGATTGCTTCACACCAACCCTCCATTCAGGGATCCTGCCCCCGCCTGGGATCTTAATGTTTGCATTGCTCAGCTTATGCAACCCCCCTTTGAGCCTTTGTCTTCAACAGAGCTTAAGTACTTGACTTGGAAGACTGTGTTTCTGGTAGCCATCACTTCTGCCAGGCGCATAAGTGAATTACAAGCTTTGTCAGTGGAGCCTGATTTTATCTCCTTTCATAGAGATAAGGTGGTCCTCAGGACTAACAGGAAGTTCTTGCCTAAGGTGGTTTCGGATTTCCACCTTAATCAATCTATATCTCTTCCAGTGTACTTCACTGACCATTCCTCCTCTGGCGAGAGGAGGCTGCACTGCTTGGCTGTGAAGAGAGCCCTTAGTTACTACATAGAGCGTACCAAGGGTCACAGGTTTGACTCCCTCCAACTGTTCCTCACTTATGGTGAGGTTGGTAAAGAGAAACCTGCCACTAAAAGATCCATTGCCAGGTGGATTGTCTCTTGTATCCAATTCTGCTATGAAAAACTGGGTAAGGTTCCTCCCTCAGGCCTGAGGGCTCACTCTACCAGAGGTACAGCTGCTTCCTGGCTGCTGCCAGGGACATCCCTATTCTAGAGATATGTCAAGCAGCTACCTGGAAAACAGTTCACACTTTACAAGCATTACTCCCTGGACATCCAGGCTAGGAGTGATGCTCGGTTTCAGCCAGCTGCTTCAGAGCCTAGTTCCTAAGTTGGTTCTGTCCCTTCTCCATGGAGGTACTGCTTTGTAGTCTGCATATGTCAGAATATAGCAAGACTTCATGTTGTTTGAAGAAAAATTACTCACCTTAGTAATGTTGTTTCTTCTAATGGAGTCTTGCTATATTCTGATCCTCCTGCCCCTCCTCAGAACCTCTGTTTTTGGATGTGGGTGGACAGTGCAGTGTTGGCACTTAGTAGGTGCCCACCTTGTTGTTTTTTCACCCTCCTTTCTTGGGGTGACTTGGTGTGTGTTTTAATTTTTGGGTCTCCTGACTTGAGTCTTTGTTTGGGACCAAAAATGTGTTCTTATGTTTAGTAGCCAGTTGGCTAGTGTAGGTTTACAGCTTCCACACAGGACCTCAGTGAGTTTAGCTCAGAAAGATCTGATGGTTTGAGTTTGAAGAACAACAGACCAGTTTCAACCGAACTCGAGCTCACATTCCATGCCTAGCTGGAAAGTTAACTCTTTCACCTCTGGAGCAGTTTGAAGGTTGGGACTCACTGCATATGTCAGAATATATGAGAGACTCCATTAGAAGACACAACATTACTAAGGTGAGTAATTTTTTCTTATGTTACATTCTAGGATATGATTGACTGTTAAAATATGTTGATATATATTTTAAAGCCTATATATTTAAAGCAGCTTATGAAATGATCATCCACACATTGATAATGCCACTTCTGGGAGCTTTATAAGGTTGCTTATGGCACATGCCATTAAAGAAATACAAGCAGTCAAACTGAGCAGTGAAGCATGCATTTAGCTGTACCTTGGTGCTCAACTGTCTGCAGGCACTTACACTTATACCTAACACTTTGTGGCAGGACCAAACTCAGAAATGCTACCCTCTTTATTCTTCTTCTTTCTGGGATCTTTGCCATCTACTACATCATGGCCACCACTGATGATAATTGGGGCAGTGACTGTAGTCCCTTGACTTCACCTCTGGTTCATTTCCTCAGCGAAAAGAAAGTTACTGTGTACTCTGTAAGTGCTTTCTTATTAAGTGCTGTAAATTACTATATGGTCATGGAAGGGAAAGGGTGATGCCTTGATCAGTGAAGTTATTACTGTTCTGTCTGCATGGAGAACCAAAGGAAATGCACACACATGATGGGACATGGGAATCTGGCCTACCATGCATTGTAGCAGTTTTAACTAAGTTACATATTGTTGTATTTGTGAAAACAGTACAATCTACATATGGCAACTGCATATAACGGTGTCATATAGTGTTTAGGGACAGTAGTATAGCACCTTCTAGTTGTGAGAATTGAAAAATAATGGTATTTCAGAAACATAATCTTCATTCCACGCTATTAGTAATTTCTTATAAATCCTGGGTTAGTGTTGCTGCTTTCTTGGACACAGGGTCCTAGGCTTGATTTCATTTCAGGGATTTTGTTTAGCCTGCTCAACAAAAGTGATAGGCTTGACACAGATTTGCTGAAATCAATTTTGCAGCAACTACAGCACTTATAAAAATGTTACATTGCAACCATATATCACCAATCTAGACGGTAATAACATAGACAAGTGAAAGTCAGAAAAATACCTGAACAGTCCATCTTACCTGTTTCAGGATTCCCTACTTGAAGATGTTATAGTCTCTGCCATCCCTCCCAGTATCCCCTTTTCTTGCTCTTCTTTCCATTTCATAAAACTCATTAATATGTGCTTCACTTTATTTTGACCCTTCTGTCCATCTACTACCCTTTCTGTAAAGTAATGCTGTACTTCTTAATGTATTTTTTAACCTCCCCTTTAATTAAGTGCATGCTCACTGATGAATGCAGCGCTCATAGTCTGAACAGAGTTGATACATCTACTCTGTTGAACCCTTTCATGAATTTTAAAGTCTCTATCATGTCTTTCCTCTCCTTTCTCTCCTGCAGAGCATACATGTTGAAACTGTAACCTTACTAAGTACAGTATACTTAAGTAAATTTAGTAAAGTTACAGTTTCGATTTGGTGCATGGTTTTCTTTCACAAAGTCCAATTGAGCCAATACTAACATGATTACTTAATGATTAATGATCTAAAGGGTATCATGACACTCAGGCTATGGTGCACAACAAAGGGTATAATATACTATAGGATATGATCACACCTGAGGTGCCATCAAGCACCCTAGAAGTGACAATATCTCATGATATACCGTAGACCTTAAAGTGAATTATTTGATTAAATGACCATAAATGTTGTGGATATGGCTGATCTTAGAAATGAGTTCTGACTTGCCATGATATGCTAATACATTATTACATGCCATAGAAACATAAGACAATGACAGCAGAAAAAGACCAACAGTTCATCTAGTTCTTTACAGATTCCCCTATCCATTATATATATGTGATACTGTTCCTATAATAATGATTCTACTTAAGAGCCATGCCAAACTGAAAATGAAATTCATGCAGCGTAAATCCTCACAGCCCTTTCTTGTTTTAGATCCTCAAATAATGCTGTTCTAACCAGCTTTGACTGTATCATTGTGTATTATAGCTTGTGGTTTTCCAAATTTTACATCCTTATCTTTTCATGTCTTTGAAAATTAGGTTGTTATTAATGCGACTGTGATGCCCGATCAATATGAGATTGAAGTAATCTCTGGAAATACAAAATATGAAACAGTACTGAAGATAAAAAGCCTCACTGAGCTGGACAATGGATTTTACTTGTGCTGTGCAATATTTGAAGTTGGAGAGAGCAATGGAGAGGTTAACCTTCACGTCCTAAACTTTATGGCTCCACTAAAGCCATTCCTTGCAATAGTGGCAGAGGTCATTGTTCTTGTAGCTCTTATTTTACTTTATGAAATACACAGCAAGAGGAAACAAAAGCCAGCAGGTAGGAAATTCTTTATGGAATATATTGTTGTCTTTCCTTTTAGAATTACAGTTTTAATTTGTTTATAATGTGTTGACTGTGGGATGCACACCGAGCCAGAGTGTGTATCCACGTGAGACCTGGTTGGGGGAGGACTACAGTACAATCAACAATAAAGTTAAAATGCAGTATAAAACATAAAATCCATCTGTATGGATGCAAAATGATCAAAATGTTACAATAGTAAAAGATGTTAAATTTACAATAACTACAAAAAATGAAATTAGTAATAGGTAATATGGCATTAAAATACTAAAATAGTATGAGGTGTGTAGAGGTGATCAGTAGTAAAGTATGAGCCAGTCAAAAACAGAGTAGGTGTCTAGCTGCAGGAGCAGGGTCGGTGAAGATGACACAAGAGTGGATCAGAAGAATAGGGTGAGGACGAGAGGCAAACATGGAGAGGAAGATTATTCTAGAGAATTAATGACAGACTTACAAGTGATGGTTTTGCGGAAAGGGATGTGGAAAGGTTGCCCATTCAAAGAGCAAAGGGAGTATGATGATGGGATGGAGGAGGTGAGAAGAGAGGATAGGGTACGAAGGAATGACAGCTGACCAGTATTTAGCCAGGAAAGAGGAGCAATGGGAAAGATGATGTGTCTTAAAGAATGCAAGAGAGTGCTGAAAAAAGGTTGCAGTAATGAGAACAAGGAAGTGAATTTTAAGGTAAAACAACAGAAGGAGTGAAAAGGGGGTAAGTCAGAACAGGATAGATCTTCATCGAGGAAATCTCTTGCAGCAGGTCATAACCAATAGGAATGTCCAGCCGCAGACTTCATTTCCTCCGGATGATTTCTCAGCAGTCGACCTCTGGCCACCCCCGATGGCACCACGGGTTGTGTCCTAGCACATATAAAAGGGGGCGGTCCCAGAAGATCCTCCGTTATTTTCCAACTGTGACCTGCATGCTACATGTTCTACGTCTGGAGTATTGCTTCACCAACTGTTTCTTAGTGGCATTCCCAGTATTGTCGTATTCCTTTACCGATGTCTTCGGATCCTCTATTCTGTAAGTGTTCCTGTGTCTGGAGGATCGTGAATGAGGACCTCACTAAAGTGTATGCCTAGGTCTTGAACATGAAATCCATGCTTATGTTCTGTGCCAGTGATTTAATATGGCCATTAATTGTCTGTGATGCCAACAACTTTGAGAGTACCTCATGGAGCAAAAAGTTGCCCTCCTGGAACAGGAACAATGCTCAAAGTCCCAGGAGTCCTTAGCGTCGTCTTTGGGGTCTCACCATTCTGGTGCTTATCCCTCATCGATGGTGGCTCCAGAGAAACCAGGGAAACACTCTAGTAAGAGAAAGCATGTTCCTTTTGCCTCCTCCCCATCGATGACAGGCCTGCCTTCTTCCTCCCACTCTCAGGAGAAAGACCTCTTTAAAACTAAGGTGGCAGCCCTTTCAGAGGCTGTAACCAAGTCATCTTCTATTCCATCAACCTCCGGTGATTTGCCTTCCTGCCTGTCAACGGTTCCCCATTGACGGCATCCAGGAGTGTGCTTCAATTGCAGCTTCCACTGGTGCAGCGCCATCAATGGGATCTGCCTACCGTCCGTCGCTGATGTCTCATTGTTCATTGATATGTCTCTTCTACTAAAAATAGTCAAGACTTCATGAACCCTGCAGTGGCTCTGCCGTCGATGATTTTGGGGACCTTTGTGCACCCTTCATTGATGGCTTGATTGGTGCCTCAAACATCTCCAGTTCCTTTTATTGTGCCAATCCAGTTGGTCCATACAGTTGTAGCTATGTCCTCTTCTCCATAGCTTGCCATGGTGGATGTCCAGGTGTTGGTACACACTATTCTTGACCTTACAAAGTCTACCCCTCATTCCCATGAGGGTTCTTCTTATGTGCCTGTCTGTGCCTCTTCTATGTGTTCCTCCATCTCTAGAATGGCTAGTTCCTCCTGGCTTCTCCGGTCCCTACATAGGGGTATGGAAATGGACCCATTTCTATAAGAAGGGGAAGAAGGAAATCAGGATGATGACATGGATTAGGACCTGGAATCCCCCCATCCCTCTTTCTGGCTTCTTCCGTACTTGGGGGAATCTGCTTCAGCTCGTCCTTGTTCCCCTCCTGATGACCCCAGTTTTTTCTGATATTACTTGTTTTCAGAAAATGTTTGGCTTCCAAGAAATGGAGCAAAATGCCTCCTGTGGGAAATTGGCCGATTATTTGGGTCTCCCAGAGTGTCCTTCACTGGTCATTCCTCCTTTAATGGATGCATTTCAAGATGTGCTCTGGTCTGCTTGGCAACAGCCTTTTTCTATTGCATCATCTCTTGGGAATGCTGACTGGACCTACAAGGCCCTACTGGATCACTTACCTCCCGCAGACTGACTCAGTAGTCATTATTGCGCTCATGACAGGTTTGCTAGACCAAAACACTTAAGTGCGCAGCCTTCAGATAAGGGAATCACAGAAACTTGATGTGATGGGGAAGAGGGTGTATTCTTCTTCCACTATGACTCTCAGAATTCTGAATTATACGGGTCATCTACTGAAACACCAAGAAGAAATCTTGAAGGCCATGCAATCCTCTGTTAAATCTTTTCCAGAGGTTGTCCCTAAGGAAGACCTTACAGCCAAATAATCCACTGCTTCAGTGGTCTGCCATGGCTTGTTGAGGGCTACATATGATGCTGTCAATTCTACAGCTTGGGCCTCATCAGCAGTGTTTTTCTTTGAATGTATTCATGGCTCAGGGTTTCTGAATTTGCCCTGGATGTACAGCAGTCCATTTTTAATGCACCCTTTAAAGGTGATAAGCTTTTTGGACCTCAAACCCAGGATGTACTGACCTTGTTACAAACTACAGGTCGTATCTTAGTCTGTCTGTACTTTGTACCACACCCCTGCCAAACCCTATTACAGAGGGAAGTTTCACAAACCTGCAACCAGAGGATGGGGTGCTTCAAGAGGGCAACCTAATAATAAAAGAAAGGCCCAAGTCTCCTTACCAGGTCCCTGTGCCAACCTTAAGGTGACCTGTTATGTCCCAGCTGCCTCCCAGCAGAGAAAGCCCTCTGCCTGAGGGACCCCTTACCCATGGGATAAGAGCCCATCCCATGGCTGTTGGTGGTAGGTTTTCCCTGCAGCTCCAATGGTGGCAAGAGATAACCTTGGATGAAAAGGTCCTTCTGCTAATTCACTTAGGCCACACCTTGGATTTAAAGGTGATCCTGCCCCACCTGCCCCCACAGGCCTCTCATTACCCCCAAGCCAAGAATCTGTTCTAGTGAAATAAATTCAAGCTCTGCTGATCAAAAATGCCATAGAACCTGTTCCTCTTCCACAAACAGGTTGTGGCTTCTACTCTCATTTTTTTCTTGTTCCAGAGTGGACAGGAGATTTAAGTTCCATTCTGGATATCAGACTCCTCAGTTTCTATATACAGTAGAGTACAAAAAAATTCT
The DNA here is from genome assembly GCA_016271365.2 of Neoceratodus forsteri. NCBI lineage: Eukaryota > Metazoa > Chordata > Ceratodontiformes > Ceratodontidae > Neoceratodus > Neoceratodus forsteri. The sequence goes on along the minus strand of CM057449.1, from coordinate 755,095,281 downwards.
GGATGGTGACACTTCCAACTCTGCTGCCCCTTCTAAACAAAGGGGATTGGCTCTGTTCTCTGGATGTGAAAGATGCCTATCTTCACATCCTGATGCATCCTGCTCACAGACAGTTTCTCCATTTCTGTTTTCTAGGTTATCACTATCAGTTCAGAGCACTCCTTTTCTGTTTGTCCTTGGCCCCCCAGGTCTTCACAAAGTGTCTTGCAGTAGTGGCAGTGGCTGTCCACAGGGAAGGCCTTATACGTCTTTCCCTACTTGGATGATTGGCTTCTCAAAGCTCCTTCCAGCCCTCAGTTGGTGCCCACTTTGTCCCACACTCTTCAGATGTTCTCCTCAGTGGGAATAACAACCAACATACCAAAATCCAAAATGTATCACACCCAGTGTCTCCAGTACATATAGGTGAGCCTGAATGTGGTGAGCTACCCAACTGCCAGTCTTTATTTATAAATATTATTCTGTTACATGTATTTTTTTTTGTAATACTGCATATATTTACATGCCGCATGAAGGCCAGTGTTAATTCAAGGGGACATAGAAAGACTGGACATTTAGAAAAAATAATTGTGTGAACTTCCTTTGACCTGAAGGCCAGCTTGCTTGCCAGGAAACTGGCAAGTACTTGTCAAATGTTTGTGCATAGCTGATCAAAGGGTATTTCATATGGTTAACTAACCAAGGAACTAGAGGTAAATAAAATGTTCAGGAGATAGCTCTCTTCACTTCAAAGCAGGATGCTATAATCCAAGGAAACTTTCATTGTATTGCCTTTGATGAGATGAAAAAAAACAGGAACATCCTTCCTAGCAGACCTGTGTGAGATCCTAATTTCAGGTGTTATAAATGTAAGGCTGGGTGACATCAGCAGGCTGCTAGAAAATTGTGCTGGGATTTTGAAACAGTGGAACAGTGACATCTCCTGGCCAAATGGAGTAGTTGCTCTGGGGAAATATACCATTTTATTTAGAATTGGATAATTGATGACAATGCAAGTTACAGATGGTATTTAAAGACCCAGCTCAAGGTGTTTGAACACACTTTCATTTTCATTTGGACTTCACCTGATACACAAGAAAACAAAGCTTCTGTCAAGACCAATGAAACTGAACTTTCATTTATTGTTCTAAACTTCAAGTTTCTACGAATTTCAGGTAGACTTCAGCTATCAGTCATTGTGCATTTTCATGTATATTTTCCTTTTTTTTTTTTGTACTCTGTGGCCAAATTAGTGTTTGTTTGTTGTTGTAACAGTATTATTATTATATAAGTATTTTAGTAAAAATTTGTGTTTTTCTAAAGAACATCTGCCTGAGTAAGATTTCTGTAATTGTATGTGAATTATGGGACAGTAGTAATAATATGTGACAAACTGTTATTGCTAAGGGGTTGTCCACCATCAGCAACCAAATTGAGAGAGGGACCTAGAAGGATAGGGAGAATACTAGAGTCTGCAGGGATTTTGAACCAGGCTGTTGCATGTCATGTGGGAGCAGGCCAAATCGGGTTTTACACCACTACCCCAAAGAGTAGTTTTGCCTGAGTCTTTCCTCTTGTGTATAGCCAAGGAGGGGTTCATATTTGGCTACAAGACTCAAGACTGGTATTATGCCCTAATCCAGAGTTTAAAGGGACGTCCTAGGGTCCTTTGTAACTGAGGCGCAGTCATGACCATGGAAGAGCAGTTTAAAAGACACAAGGAGGGTATCCCTGTTCTCTTCTCCTGTCACGGATTGCACTTAGGGGTGGGTACTGTGAGCTCAGTGGACCAGACCACCAGGAGTGGGTTTGTGACAGATGTGTGCACAGCACTGAGATCTGAGTGATCTGGTTGCATAGTGTTGCAATTCAAGAGATATTGGCAGACAGGCATAAAAGTTGGATCTAGCCTAGTGTAATCCACACACAATCAAGGCAGAGATTTGAAAAAATAATTTAGTTACAGTATAAAGTGCCGATCTGTGTGTTTTTTTTCAGTAAGATAGTGTAGTAATAGTTTGGGATAAAGATGGCTTCCAACTATAACGCAATGCACTGCAGACCACCTAAGGCAGTTTTGTCAGGAAAAGAGGGGTCCAGTACGAGGGTGAACCAAAAGCACCTCAAGGAGGCTCTCGTGGCAGCCAATAAGCTAGTGGCTGCCCAGAACCTCAAGTCACTGCCAATGACTGAAAAGGACGAGAGCCAGAGTCTAGTCCCAGGGAGGCGGACAGCATGACCAAAAGGCACCCAGAGCCACAGCAGTAGGGGAAGGTCACCACAGGGCTGGAGCTGGAAGGGATCAGGCTGCAGCTGGAGTTGAGGAAACTGGAGCTTGCATTCGAGCAGAGGAAGTTCGAGATGGAGTTGCAGGAAAAGCAGCGGCAGTGAGAAGCCAAAGAAACAGGCTGCTTTAGAGAGAGGCAGAGGAAAGAGAAAAACAGTGGCAGAGGGAGTTTGAACTGGAAAAGCAACGATTCCTCAACACAGGGAGGGAGTCGACTAAGATCAGGACAAGTGTTGGACTTCAGGAAGGCAGATTTTGTCAGAATGGGCAGCATCCTAGAGGGGTATTTAGCTAAAATGAACCCAGTGATGGATGCTAAACAGAAGTGGGCAATCATTAGGAAGGAGCTGAATGAGGCCATGAACACGTGTGCCAAATCTCAGAGTAAGCAGTCTAGGCCCAAAAACCTGGATGGCTCAGCAAGGAAGTGGAGTGAAGGTGAGGGAAAAGCGATTGGCCTTCATTAGGTTCAAAAATTGGGGTGTCGCGAGGAGGATAGAGGTGTTCACAAAGCATGTGAGGGGTACCAGGTCAGTCAGGGCAGCCAAGACAGGAAAGGAGCGGAAGTGACCTGGGGATCAGAGGGGCAAAATGGATTCCTTTAAATACATAAGAGAGAAGAGGAGTTGTAGAGCTGGCATTGTTAGAATCAAGAGGGTTGGGGGATGGGCGGAACAAGGGGAAGAACAGGCAGAGGCACTCAATGAGTACTTCTGTTCAATGTTCACAAAAGAAAGGGATGGCCCAATACTGCAGGGGAAAGAGGGCAAGGGTGAAGGGGGGCAGAGATAACAGATAGGGTCATCAGGAGGATAGAGTTCTGAAGGGCCTTAAAGCCCATGGTTGACAAGGCACCAGGACCCAGACAGTGTACACCCAAGGGTCCTGAAGGAACTGGTGTAGGTGTTGGTAGGCCCTCTGATGAACCTCGTCAACATCTTCTTGGAGATGGGGAATGTACCCAGAGACTGGAGGATGGCTCACATGGGGCCCCTTCACAAGAGTGGACTCAGGGACCAACCAGGCAACTGTAGATCGGTAAGCTTGACTTCCATAGTGGGGAAGTTGATGGAGACCATTCTAAAGGAGAGACTGATAACCTTTCTTGATAGTAATGGTCTACAGGATGAGAGAAAGCATGGATTTGTCTTAGGAAGATCGTGCCAAACTAACCTGATTGACTTCTACTGGGTCACTTGGGTGGTTGACGAAGGCCACACTGTGGATGTCCTATACCTGGACTTCAGCAAGGCTTTCAAGTCGGTGTCCCATGGGAGGTTAATGAGCTAGCTTAGGGACATGGGGACATGGGGGGGGAAACTAGTGGGGTGGGTTGAGAACTGGTTGCAGGGCAGACAACAGAGGGCAGTTGTAAGGGAGAGACAGCCAAGCCAAGGCCAGTAACAAATGGGGTACCACAGAGTTCAGTGCTGGGCCCTGTTTTGTTCAGTGTCTTCACTGGAGACATTGAAGAGGGGGTCAAGGTAAGATGCCTGTCGCAGATGACACTAAGATTTGTGCTAAAGTGGACAATGAGGAAGGAGGCAGACACTCAGGGAGGATCTAGCTTAAACTCAACACTGGTCTAGGGAGTGGCAGTTGGAGTTTAACAGCAAGGTCATGCACCTCGGAGCAAGAAATCCCAGGACTAGCTACTGGCTGAGGGGGGTGCAGGTAACGGCTTCAGAGGAGGAAAGGGACCTCGGGGTAATAGTCACAGGGGACATGAAGGTATCAGCACAGTGTAGGAGAGCGGCAGCAAGGGAAAATAGGATGCTGGGGTGCACTGCCAGAGGGATCACCTCTAGAAAGGAGGAGGTCATCCTGCTCTTGTATAGATCACTGGTGAGGCCACACATGGAGTACTGTGTGCAGTACTGGTGCCCATACCTCAAAAAGGATGTGAGATTACTGGAGGGGGTGCTGCACAGGGCTGCGAAAATGATCATGGGACTGGGAGAGTTGCTGTATGAGGAAAGATTGAGGGAACTCAACATGTATTCGCGGGAAGAGAGAAAGGAAAAAGGGGACATGATAGAGACATTTAGTACTTGAAAGGCATAAACAAGTCAGAGAGGGGAGGATTGTTCTGCTTAAAGGGGAAGGGTCACTAGGGGCACAGTCTGAAGTTGAAAGGGGAAGGTTCAGATCCAGCTGTTACGACAGGCCCAGTGATGTCATCAACTGAAGGAAGTGATGACCCAATCTGGATGACTCTCATTGGCCCAGACATTAAAGTCCCCAGAACTAAACATTTGGAGGACTCCAATGTCAAAACTGATTTGCTTAAAAAGTATGTACTAACTCATGAAGCATACAGGGTTAAGTTCCGTAAGCTCCGGAGAAGACCTGACATGAGATATGAGGAACTCGCCACAAAGCACCATCAGATCTTACTTCGAGATGGCTCTTACAGTAGGTAATCACCTTGAGGACTGTGCCCCTTTGCGTGAAGACCACACAGAAAACGTTAGCTAGCAGTGTCTGATGGAGGACCGCCCACCCAATGTCATGTGACTGATGTCGGCGTGACTCTATATAGTGGGCGATCCCCATGCCCATCTTCCAGTTCTTTCCCGCCATCGACCTGTTCATGTTGGACCTCATGGAGATTGTACGCTGCAGTTCAACCACTTTTTGGATGAGTATCCATTTTTTCTTTGATTATTCTCAGTATTTGTAGTTTTTCGTGCATGCCGTCGTCATCGAGCATCGAACACAAACACAAGTGCACAACTACTGCACAAAGATTCCCATACTTTGCCTCTTCTGCCTGGGCCCGGAGCACAAGGTCGAGGACTGTGAGGCTTGTTCCAGCTTCAACCACGCCATATGGAAACGATGCCAGCAGGCCCTCGAGGTTCATTTATTAAAACAAAGAATGGCCTCTATGGAGAAGGAGCTTAAAAAACTCCACAGCACTTCATCCTTTCCCCAGAATCCAGACAAAAAGGAGGAGAAACTTGGGTACCAGAACAGGTCCTCCTCTTACCAAGGCCACCCTTGGGCAGCTCGATATGAGCGGTGGTCTTCTTTCTGGGAAGTCGGTTGCCTCGGCTAAGCTCGTTTGCCTGGGCAGTCCTTGCACCTGGCCGCCACTCATTCAGGGTGACTGCGGGCACTTCGCTTCATCCGAGATCTCTGCTGTGCTTAGGTCCCTTTCCATCAGAGGGCCAACAGCATCGGGTGTGGTCAGATAAGTTGCTCGCTGGAGCTCCCCTGATGCGCCCGCCCAGGCTAGGCCATTGTGCCCGGAGACCCTGGAGTCCACCCAGCTCTGCTTGATAAGTCAGGCATTGGCTTGTCCATGTCCATCCAACCTCTCGACTGATAAGTTGGGCATCTGCTCCACTGACTTCCCGCCCAACCAGTCTGACATCGGGGTCTGACGAGGGCCCGACGATGTAGAGATGCTGGACTTGTTCACAGCCTTCCTCGGTGGGTTCTCCCCACCGAGACTCTCCTTCCCATTGAAAGAGGTCCTCCACCCTCCCTCGACGAGGGGGGATGGAGGTCTCCTGTCAGGTGGCATCTTGCTCAGCTCACCTCCAGATTTGTCACTGAGGATTCTAGTAACCCTCAGGGTTCTCTTCCGTCAGTTCCCCAGTGGAGATTCTGATGCCAACACCAACTCTGCTGCCTGCTTTCTGATCCAGTTCTTCCAGGTCCCTGAGACACTGGTTCTGGAGCACCCCAGGGCCTCCGTAAGGGCCATTGGAGACGCTTGTCAGGGCCTCCGTTGGGTTACCCCTGCCGAGTCCTTCCTCAGGGTATCCCCATCGGGTCTTCAATCAGGTTACCTTCCGCCTGGATACCCGATGCCGCATTTCCCATCATATCAGCCATCGCTTTTCCTCTCAGGGTTTCAGACCTCAGGAATGCACCAGCTTATCCTTCCTGGTACCCATTATCCTCCTTTCATATGCAGGGTTACCCGAGGCCAGAGTTCACTATGGGTTTCCAACCGGATTACCCACCGCTCCTGCCTCCTCCTCAGGCCCGACAGACTTTAGGGCTATACTTCAGTCCTGGTGATCAAAAACTAAGGCCCAGCTCGTGTCAGAGTTGGATAGCCACCATCCCCTAGAGAAGAGCCCAGCAGCCCAGGGGAACAACTGCCCAGGCCTGCCCTGGTACCTTTGTGCCTCCGATGCCAGGCCCTCAAAGGAACAGACGTCCGTGGACATTAGAAAGACTGCCTCAGAGCCTCTGGAACTGGGGTGTCCTGATGCCCAGTCCTCTGACTCAGACCCAGACTCTGACTCCTCCTCATCAGCTGGTGTCAGGTTTGAGACTCCCGATTGGAGAGCCTCAGCCAAAGGAGTCCTGGAAGTCTCCTCTAGAGGACCCTTCTTTCTCGGACCTGCTCACAGAGATTGCGTGGTCTATGACTGAAAATCAGATACTCAAGACCCCAAAATACAGCGACTGGCTGAGCATCTGGACATGCAGGAGGCAGCACCCATCCTTACCCCACCCTGGTTGTAACTGCACAAGGACCTGGCATCCACTATCTGGATGATTCCCTCTCGATACTGGTGACAGCCAAGAAGGCCATCTGAACTTACCAGATGGCAGAGGGACTGACCACCTCACCGGCCCACCCTGTGGTTATAGCAGTGACCCATGATTGATCCTCTAAGCCTAGGCACGAGTACCTCTCCTCCTGATAAGGAGATGAAGCAGCTGGACCAATTCAGGAGGAAATTTTATTCCTCTTCAACATTGGCCATGTGGGCCCTCAACTATGTAGCCCGCATGTTGGTCTACCAAAAATCCTTGTTCGATCAGCTTGACCCAGCCATTAAGGCACTCCCAGATTCTGAGTCAAAGACCATTTTGGCAGACTCTGTTAGAGCTGCCAAAGTGGCTTGTAGGCACTCTCTCAGGGTCACCTATGACACGGTGGACTCCTCGGCCAGGGGGTGCTGCCACGACAGTTAGCCTTTGGAGGTTCTCATGGCTGAGAGTGTCAGGCCTAGCACAGGACATGCAAACAACCATTCAGGATGCCTCCTTTAGGGGTTCCATCCTTTTTGGGGGTGATGCTGAAGATATCACCAGCCTGCAGGATAAGGGTCAGGCCATTAGGTTGGTCCACACCATGTGCTATCCTAAGTTTCAGGCAAAAAAGCCTTTTCATTACCTGGTGAAGTGGCAGATGAAACAGCAGCAGATGGCCAGATGGCAGCCAAATGTTGGGCCCCATCAGCAATAGCTGCCCCTCCTGCAAAGGCCCAGAGAGCATCAGGTGTGGCTTTCCCAAGCCCCTCCCTCCTTCCTCCATGTCCATCAAGGGAGCCAGTGGGCAGAAGATTCGCCAGTCATGTGTCAGGGTGGCGGGCAGCAACTACCGACTCGTGGGTACTTCAGTTAATAGGACAAGGCCACACTCTGGAGTTTCTAGACAAACCTCCAGAGAGGCCACCAATAATGTTCCACTGTCCAAAGGCACACGTTCCTCTGATAAGAGAAGAAATTGAGGCTGTGTTACTAAAGAAAGCAATAGAGTTCTGTTCCATCCAACCAGGAAGGCAAGGGGTATTACTCCCACTTTTCCTGGTCCCCAAAGACTGGAGAATTGTGTCCCATTTTTGAACCTCAGTGCTCTGAACCTGTACATAGAGTACAAGAGGTTTCAAATGCTGGCCCTCCCAGGCCTGCTGCCCTTCTGCACAGGGACAGTGGCTTTGCAGTCTGGACATGCAGGATGCCTATCTGCATTTGCAACTTTTCAGGCCCATTGCCCCTACCTTCGCTTTTGCCTTTCAAGGGGAATATTTCCAGTTCAAAGCCCTCCCTTTGGCCTGTCCTCGGCACCCAGAGTCTTTACCAAGTATCTGGCTGTAGTGGCAGTGGCTCTGTGGTGTCAGGGCTACTCTGTGTCCCATACCTGATGACTGGCTTCTGTCAGCCCCGTGAAGGAGCAGCTGGAACTATCCCTTCAGTTACCCTGATATCTTGTGCAGGTTGGGATCACTGCGAACTTCCCAAAATCCCAACTTGCTCCTTCACAGCACTTCCAATTCATTGGAGCAGTGATGGACACAGTTCAGGGTATGGCTTTCCTTCCTTTAGATGGGGCAGAAAACTTGCAGACACAGGCTCATTTTATAGCCTCCAGCAGAAAGGTCACAGCTAGGTCAATTCTTAGACTGCTGATCTCATGCAGTGGCCATCCCCACTGTTCCTTTAGCCAGGCTACACATGCAGATCTTGCAGTGGTTGCTCGGCACAGTGATCAGAGGCTGGATGACCTGGACCATTCTATCATGGTCTCCGATTCATGCAGTGGGATCTGTTATGATGGCAAGATCTCACCAAGGAGGTACCTTTCCATTCCCCTCCTCCCACCCAGACTCTGACCACAGATGCATCAGGGATGGTTTGGGGTACTAATCTGGGGAACCACAAAACCCAAGGTCCGTGGTCCCAGCCAGAGTTCTGTCTACACATCAGCGTGTTAGAGATGAGAGTGGTACTATATGCCCTTCAGGTTTTCCAGCACCTCTTCCACCAGGGAACACTGTTGGTCCAGTCGGACAATATGTGCATAGTCTGGTACCTCAACAAGCAGGGAGGCACTCAGTCATATCCCCTTTGCAGAGAAGTGAGGCAGGTGTGGAACTGGGCAGTTTTGCATCAGATTCACCTCACAGTTCACGTTCTAGGTGTGCAAAATGTCCTAGCAGACCACACCACAGTGAGAGCCCATGAGTGGGAGCTCAAGCAAGAGGTGATCGACCAGATTTTTGACCAATGGGGTCAGCCAGAACTGGATCGGTTAGCCTCCCCATACAACACAAAAGTACCCAAGTTTTGGTCGTTCGCCTCCTGGGCATGGTGTTTTTTTGGTGAGATGCGCTACATCTTTGCTGGTCTGGGAGGTTTTTGTATGCCTTTCCTCCCTTTCCAGTTCTTCAGAGGGTACTGCTCAAGATTCAAGCAGAAGGGACACAGTTGGTACTGATCACCCCATTCTGGCGTCGGTTTGGTTTCCGCTACTTCAGCAGCTGGCAGTGGAACCTCCGTTCCTCTGTCCATTACACTCTCCTGACTCAGGAGATGGGCACTCTGGTCCATCTAGGGCGAAGTCCTTCACCTTCATGCGTGGCACCTCAGGACATAGCTGATCCATGATTTGAAGTCTTTTCCAGAGTGGCACAGGTACTGGTATGGGTTAGAAAGTCATCTACAAGGACCACCTATTCCATGAAATGGAAATGTTTTTCCATTTGGGCCACGCCTAAAGGTTGGGATCCTTTTTCTTGTCCAGCTCTTAATGTTGTGGAGTATCTCCTGCACCACCTCTATGACCTGAGCCTGAGCTACTCATCTCTGAAGGTACACTTGTCAGCTGTTTCTGCCTACCACACCCTGGTGGAGGGCAAAACATTGGCTGAATTGGAGCTCTCTAAGACCTTCCTTGAAAGAATTCTCCACTTGAAACCCCTGGTGCACATCCCCACGCCGCCTTGGGACCTTCATTTTATTTTGGAAAAGTTAACTATGCCACTGTTTGAACCAGCTAGTTCTTGTGATATGCACTACTTGTCCTGGAAAGCAATTTTTCTAGTGGAAGTTACCTCTGCTCAAAGGATTTCCAAGCTTCAAGCCCTGATTTGTAAGGAGCCTTATTTAATTTTTCATAGAGACCGGATGGCTCTTCATACCAACCCTCAGTTCTTACCAAAAGTGGTTTCAGAGTTTACATTGAACCAGTCTATTCAACTTCCTGTATACTAACCTGAGCATTGTAATCGGGGGGGGAGGCCATTCTCCATACACAGGACATTCAAAAAATCTTACGTTATTATACTAACAGGACCAAGTCTGTCCAGAAAACAGACCAACTATTCATTTCTTTTGCACCCAAGAGAGAAGGTGCCACAGTTTCCAAATAATGTTTATCCAAATAGTTGGCAAACTGCATCATTTTCTGTTACCGGAAGTACGGTAAAACCATCCCAGTGGAGATTAAGCGCCATTCTACCAGAGGTATGGGCTGCCTCAACTATTTGCTTCAGAAATATGTCAGCCACTGATATATGTGCCATGGCTACTTGTAGTTCTGTCTACACTTTCACAAAACATTGCAGTTTGGACATTGCCTTTAGCCACAGGGCAGGGTTTGCTCAGCTGTCCTTCAGGGTCTCCTGTCTTGATTTGTCTGCCTATAGCAGTTCAATTCCTGCCTCCCGTGTTTTCAGTTTTCCTTCTGATTACACTGCTTGGGACTCAGTCCTCAAGGCATGTTACCTACTTCAAGAGACCTGTCAAAGTAAGATAGTACAATTACGAAAATCTTACTATAGCAGTAGATCTGTGAGAGAGGCTGTTGCAGTAGCAACATTTTTCCTCCCTCCATCCCCCAAATTTGTTTTTGATTGCCTTTTTCTCTTTGAGCCCATTATGGGGCTCCAGGAGCTCTTTTTCCATTCTCTTGTCGCTCCTCCTCAGAAGTCTCTGGCAGAAGAACTGGAGCTGGGTATGGGGACCCCACTCATATAGGGTCACGCCGACGCTTGGTTACGTGATGTCGGGTAGGTGGTCCCCATCTGACACTGCTAACTGAAGTTTTCCATGTGGTCCTGATGCCAGGGGCACAGTCCTCAAGGTGATTATCTACTGCAAGAGCCTCTCAAAGATCTGCTGTTACGGTAAGTTCTTACATAACTGTACTTTTTAAATGTTGGGAGTAAGTAGAATAAGATTCATGAGAAAAAATTGAGGAGGTTATGTTGCTAGAGCAGTTCTTTAGGGCTTGCCCAGTAGAGCTAAAACCTGGTTAGAGGACTGATACCCCAAAACAGTGCAGCAGGCTGCTGAGCTCTGGATCGCTATGCTAGGGAGCAGGCTTGCTCTGAAAGGAGTGGGACAGATGTGGCAGCGCAGAAGGCAAAATGCACACCTTCAGGGCAGCTAAAAATCCTCACTGCCTCCACAGAAGGGGGAAGCCCCAGTTTACAAAAAAAAGATTTATTGGATAAAACCAATGATGATTGTTGGTTTTGCAAATAGCCAGGCATCCTGCTAGACAGTGTCCCAAAAAGATGCAGAATGAGCTGGCCCTGTGGCACTGAGGGCTGAGGCGCTGGACGCCTTATCTCACGCGCTTGCCAGCGGCCCGGGGTTTGGAAACCACCTTGGCCGCTGGGTGCCAATGCATGGTGGTGAGGGAGGAGCAGGATTGAGCAAGCTGGAAGGCTGCTCTCCTCTCCTGGGGGTGGTGGGAGTGGGTTGTCATCCCCGTAGTTCCACTCCCACTGGGTTTAGGCAGGAGGGGCTGTATTGTTATGGGTGGGTGGAAGACGCTGATCTGGTCACACAGTGTGCATGAGTGCCTCCACATGCATGCACAGCCATGTGCGTGCCAGGGACTTGGGCAGGGAAGCAGGAGGAAAACCTACAAAACTACCATAAAAATCTGTATAAGAAAAAAAAAGGGCACAGATGACGCACGTTTGGTGTGAAACTAGTTGAGGTTGCAGCCTGTACTGCTGAGCGGCTGAGCATATATTATGCACTGATTAAAATTTAAGATTTCCATATACCTGCTGTGCCGTTGTTTTTTCCTCTCAACTTTATGTTCACAAGTTGGCACGCATTAGTGGAGCTGAGGATTTCATTTATTCTATCCCTGAAAGCATGCCTATAAATATGAGGACGCCCATACGCCTGGTTACTGTGAATGGGATGTGGACCCCTTGGGTTAAGGGACGGGGCGCGTCTTAGTAAAATGGGATTTAGTTGGGATTGAACAGCTTATACCTTATCAGTTTGTAGCTGTGAGGGGATTCACTGGGAAGGAGAAAACGCTGCCACTAGCTAGTGTTCTCATGGACTGGGGTGAGTCAGGAGAGAGAGTGCAAAAGGTGGCAGTGGCAGACAACCTCACCCTGGATGTGATTATAGGGAACAATGTCCAGAAGGGGTGGTGTGTGGTTACCTGCAGTCTGTCGGCAAAGGCTGATGGTAGTCTCTGGATCCCAAGAAGTCCCTTCAGAAAGAGTGGGAGGCTGGTTTCCCAGCCTGTCTCCCCTGAAGTGAGAGTAGTGAAAGAGAGGAGATTTCCCAAGTAGCAGTTCACAAAACAGCTACAGAAGGTTACTCTGAGGAGGGAGGGGCAACCAATGGTCAGAAGGTTAGGGATGGCAGTGACCCTGAATGCCCTGACATTAGAGCTATGGACCCCAGTTTAGGAACTGAAGGGGACATGTCTCTTGTCTTGGGAAAGTGTGAAGAATTTGAAGCTGCTCAGAGGACTGCTCCTAGCTTGGAGAGGCTGAGGGCTTGTGCAGAATCTGATGGGACACAGGGAGGTGACATGAGACATAGAGTATTTTGGGACAATGGAATATTGTATACACAGGATATAAGGACAGATGGAGGGGTGATGGGCAGGCAGCTTGTTGTTATCCAGGGGTACTGTGAGTGGTTGCTCAAGATCGCTCATGATAGCCCCATGTTCGGACATCTGGGAATCATGCGCACCACAAAGCAATTAGCCCAGGATTTCTATTGGCCCAGCTTCACCTAGCAGGTGAAGGAATATTGCAGGTATTGTCACTGGTGCCAACAAATCGGGAAGGCAGGTAGTAAAACCAAAGTCACCGTAATTCTCTGGCCCATTGTGGAGGAGCCATTCCAGAGGGTAGGAATGGATATTGTGGGACCTTTGAGTACCCAAGGTCCTCCTTATCCTTATCCTGATGGTGGTAGATTGTGCCATCCGATACCCAGAGGTGGTTGCCCTCTCCTCACTTAGAACAGACAAAGTGGCAAAAGCCTTGCTAGGGATTTTCCCCCATGTCTGGTTTCTGTAGGAGGTAATCACTGATCAAAGGGGTATCTTCATGTCGGACCTGATGAAGTGTTTGTGGGAGGTGTGTGAGGTGGTGCAGAGACGCACGACACCTTATTACCCACAAGCCAAAAGAGCTGGTGGAAAGGTTTTATGATACTCTAAAATCGATGCTGCAAACGTTTGCTGAACAGCATGAGAGGGACTGGGAAAAATACTGGTCACCTGTTGCTCAGATACAGGAGGTGCCCCCAAGAGCTCATTAGGGTTCTCCCCTTTGAACTCTATGTTTATTTTTTTATTTATTTAGCTTTTTTTGTTTATCAGGTGTACTAGCCATAGAGATGACTATTTTCAGATACGGCCCAGGAGGATTACAGAGCAATTACAGAGATGACAAACAGTGGGTAAATAAATGGTTCAAAACAAGGTATTATACATCAGGGTTGCAGCATGAAATAAAGAACAGTGTATAGAGCAGAGTACAGACACAAGGTTATAGTCGGCATTGGTTGGTACAGTAAGGTTCAGACAAATATGGTAATGTATAACAGGCTTACAGCATGAACAAAGTACGGTGTTTAGAGCAGGTTACAGTAGCAAAGTTTCAGTCAGCAGCAATTTATACAGGGCTAATTACAAGTAAGACAAAAACAGTAAAAAACATAGTCATACAGCAAAGGCTGAGAAACAATCGGAAAGTAAAAATCCCAGGGAGAGACAGCCAGTGCAGATCTAGGAGATTGGGACAAAACTTACAAGTGCGAGTGGGAAGGCGGTTGGGGACTTGAAGCTGAGATAGGTTGAGTTTGGAGCAAGATAAAGCTCAAAGAGAGGGGACTGATGCAGAGAAAAGAGAGGAAGAAAAATAATTAGGGGTTGGGGAGGGCAACAAGGGAAAATATTACCCCGATAGTATATTGGCAATTAGGCCGGTTAAGAGCATAACAGGGGGAGGACCGAGTATTAAGGAGGCTTAAAGCAGGAGCACTGACTAGATGAGATGATGATGGAGTGCTTTTTTTAAAGGCATAGTGTGAGGATGCTAGGTGGACTTCAAGCGGGAGGGAGTTCCACTGTTGGGCGTCATGGAGGGCAAAAGCACAAGCACCTTTAGTTGTTTTGCATTTTGGCATGCATAGGAAAGATTTGTCAGTAGAGCACAGGCCATAGTTGGAGGACTGCTGAGGAGTGAGCAGCTCCACCAGTGTTAAGGGGGTCTGGGTCCTCATAATGCTATCAACTGTGGAGCAAAGGGAGTGAAATCTGGTTGCACTGGGAGATAGCCAATTTAGATCAGAGTGTAAGAGACAATGGTGTTTCAGCCTTTGGGAAGAGGAGAGGCATATCTACATACAGTATGTTGTTGTAGGTAACGTCCCATCTATGAATGTCTGATTTAGCTGCCCCATAGGTTAAGGTAGGCAGAAGTATACCTCGGGCAATAGCCAGTCTAGCCAAGGGGGTTAGTGCATAGCTGGTCCGGTACGCAATGCTTAGTTTAGAGTTAACAGAGTTGCATGTGTTCTGTATGTGCAGTTCAAAGTTTATTTATTTATTTAAGAGTGTTACCAGGCAGGCATGCTGAGCGGAGTACCGCTTGATTCCAGATGCGACCTGGGATAGTGGGGAGAGGAGAAAATATACAGTAGAAAGTACAGTGAATAAGGAGCACTCCATACAATAGACTGTACAAGAAATATACAGTGGTATTTACAACAGTTTAGCCATACCTAGAATGAACAATACAAAAATATACATTATAAACATAACACTTTAGGGATCAGTCTAGGTTACCCTAAGGTACTTGAAAAGGTCACTAAACCAACAGGTGAACCATCAAGGCAGGAGACCATAAAGTCGTGTTGGCATGTTTTGAGCCTTGAGGTAGTTCCAAATATCATAGACTGGTCTTGGCCTCATTAAGAACAAGTTTGTTGTCAAGTATCCAGTTCTGCATGCTTTGGAAGTCTAAGAGAGCCATAGATTGATGTCATTTATGGTTTTCGCACTCGTGTAGAAGACTATATTATTGGCATAGAGAAGGGAGAAGGTGGAGGAGAGGCTGGAGGAGATATTAATAAATATTGAGAATAGAAGTGGCCCACTATAGATATATAATATAAATATAGAGAGAATAGATAGTGGTTCTGGATGATGGTCTGATGCTTGAGGCATAGGTGTCAGCTGTCATGAAGAGTGGTATTTACCACTTGCGGAACATTGTTCAGATCTGAGCCCTGATACCATCTGACGAGCTGCCCAACCTGGTGCATGCCTTCCTTGCATCCAAGCTGGACTACTGCAATACCCTGTACCTGGGGCTATCTGAGGCAACCTTCACTGGCTGCAGCTGGTGCAGAATGCACAGCGAGGTTGTTGACTGGCATTTCCAAATTTGACCATGTCACACCTGTCCTCCATGAACTGCACTGGTTACCAGTAAGGTGGAGGACAGCTTTCAAGGTTGGGTTGCTGACCTATAAAACCCTGCACAAGTGGTGATCAGCCTACTTGCAAGACCTCCAGGATTCCTCACTGCCCATTGCAAGCTCTCTGTTCCACCAAAGGTTGTCTCCTGGTGGTTCCCAGGGCTAGGTTGTGGCAATCTGAGGATCGAGCGTTCTCGGTTGCCACACCAGCCCTGTGGAACTCCTTATCTCGACATCTGCGGGAGGTAACCTCAGCAGAAGCCTTTAAAAGAGGATTAAGAATGCTGGTCTTTGAGCAGGTGTCTAATCTGGTTTGAAAATTTCTCTGCTGATTTAAATTAAGTGATTTATTGACTGTTGGATGTGTTTTTAGAGCTATGGTTTATTATTTTATTGTTTGCATTATTAATATATAGTATATTGCTGATTGGATGGGGTGGAACTTATGTAGTGTCTGCTGCATGAGCTTTACGATGTGAGTTGGCATTATGTGTGTGTGTATGTTTTAAATATTGTTGTACGTTTTAATATTGGTTAAGCACTCAGACTCTATGGGAAGGAGTGCTATATAAATAAAGTTCCTATCCTATCCTGTCTTATCCTATGTTCTACCTGAACAGGCAGAGTGGCACTCACGCCCTTCCTTTGTGTTGGGATGCCCTCTGAACCTGGACCCTCTTTCCCAGCCTTGCTGCAGATCTCTTAGAAATCCATGTCACATCAGCAGACACTCAGCTAGCAGATACTCTCAGCTGGATGAATGAGACATCACATGAGTGGCCCCTGCATCAGGAGGTAGCAAGCTGCCTGTTCTCCTGTGAGGCACACCTCTGGTGCACCTGTTAGCCTCCTGGGAGAACACAAAATAGAGGGCTGTTCAGTACCTGCCCCTCACAGTCCAGGACACAGGTGGGAGATGCTGTCACAAGACCCTGGACCCCAGGCCTCCAATATGCCTTTCCTCCCTTTCCCCTGATCCACAATGTGTGGTCAAGATTTTGAAGGACAAGGCATCAACCGCCCTGATAGCTACAGACTGTTCTCATCATTTCTGGCACCCAGATATCCCTCAGCCTCAGCAGCAGGCCCCCATGGTGATTGCCCTTTACCCGGATCTGCTGACCAAACAACAGGGAAGATCCTGCACTTGGATCTTCAATCCCTGCACCTGACAGCCTGGTTTCTGAGCAGCTAGAGTTCCATGCTCTGGGTCTTTGGGAGATCAGGCCCATGTTGTGGAGGTCTCTTTAAAAGAGTTGTCTTGCCAGTGCTATGCCTTTGAATGGAAACAGTTTTCCATTTGGCATCAGGACAAGAACCTGATCCCCTTGCCTGCCCTGTGACTAGTATCCTTGAGTACTTCTGGTCCCTTTTCCAGCTGGGATTGTGATCAATGACCCCAAGGTGCACCCAGCAACCATGTCTGCATATGGGGCTGGGTTGGTACAGTGGTGTGAAAAGTATTTGCCCTTCCTAATTTGCTCTATTATTGCATATTTGTTACACTGGATGTTTTCAGGTCATTAGACACAATGTAATATTAGATAAAAGGAACCTGAGTGAACAAATAATACTTGTTTTTGTTTATCTATTTCAGTTTTTAATGAAAACAGTTAACCAACACCAACTGGCACTGTGTGAAAATGTAATTGCCCCCTAGTTAAATCAACCCAATTAAAGGGATAAGTAGAGTCAGCTGATTGAACACACAGCCAGGCCTGATTACAGCCAGCCCTGCTCAATATAAACCTCACTTATTTTGACACTTACCATCAGAGTCACGTTGCCAGCCCAAAGAGTCAACAAGCACATTATGCCACGATCAAAGGAAGTTCCTGAAAAGATCAGAAAAGAAGTTGTTGCTATCTATCAGTCTGGAAGGGTTACAATGCTATTTCTAAGGCTCTGGGACTCCACCAAACCACAGTGAGAGCCATAATCTCCAAATTGAGAACACTTGGAACAGTAGTGAATCTTCCCAGGAGGCGGCCTGCCAAAATTACTCCAAGAGGCTTGTAAAATCATCCAGGATGTCTCAAAGGATCCTAAAACAACATCCAAAGAACTGCAGGCTTCTTGCCTCAGCTAAGGTCAGTGTTCATGACTCCACAATCAGAAAGAGACTGGGCAAAATGGGCTTCATGGGAGAGTAGCAAGGTGGAAACCACTGCTAACCAAGAAGAACATAAATGCTCATCTCTATTTGCCAAGAAGCACCTGGATGATCCACAAGCCTTTTGGGAAAATGTTCTATGGACAGACGAGTCCAAAGTGGAACTTTTTGGACGACATGGATCCCATTATGTCTGGCGTATAGCAAACACAGCATTCCACAGTAAGGACATCATACCAACAGTCAAACATGGTGGTGGTAGTGTGATGGTGTGGGGATGCTTTGCTGCCTCAGGACCTGGATGACTTGTCTTAATTGAAGGAACCATGAATTCTGCTCTGTACCAGAAAATTCTTAAGGAGAATGTCCGGTCATCCGTCCGTCAGCTGAATCGTAGTTAGGTCATGCAGCAAGACAATGATCCAAAACACAAAAGCAAGTCCACATCAGAATGGCTGAAAAGAAGTAAAATTAAAGTTTTGGAGTGGCCTAGTCAAAGTCCAGACCTAAACCCAATAGAGATGCTGTGGCAAGACCTGAAACGAGCAGTTCATGCCGAAAACCTACTAGTCGTTATTGAATTAAAGCAGTTCTGTGAGGAAGAGGGCTAAAATTTCCACAGTGATGTGAAAGACTGATATTGAATTATAGGAAGCGTTGGTTGCAGTCATTGCAGCTAAAGGTGGCGTAACCAGTTATTAAGTGTAAGGGGGCAATTACTTTTTCACACAGTGCCAGTTGGTGTTGGTTAACTGTTTTCATTAAAAACTGAAATAGGTAAACAAAAACAAGTTATTTGTTCACTCAGGTTCCCTTTATCTAATATTACATTGTGTCTAAAGACCTGAAAACATCCATTGTGACAAATATGCAATAATGGAGGAAATCAGGAAGGGGGCAAATACTTTTTCACACCACTGTATGCTAACGGTGGACAGAATAAGGTGGCTGGGTGCTTTTTTAATAGCCTGGACCACTTTTCCCTGCTGGTGCATGATCCTCCACCACCTTGGGAGTTGTTTTTGGTTCTGACAATGGTTGGTTCAGGTTCTGACAATGCTCATGGGCAAGCCTTTTGAGCATATGCACAGGTGTGAAATGTCACACATGTCATGGAAATGGCCTTCCTGATGACTATCACATCAGCAGGATTAGTGAACTCAGGTGCTCACAATGGACCTCCATACCTGGTCTTTAACAGGGCAAGGTAGTCCTTAGCCCCACCCAAAGTTACTCCTGAAGGTCGTCCCAGAGTTCCTCCTTAACAGATGATGAACCTTCCAATCTTCTTCATGAATCCATCTTCAGAGGCTGATTGCAGGCTCCATACTTTGTACCCATGGTGGGAGCTTTCCTGCATGGCTGGACTTTGGGTTGAGGCCCCCAGCTCTTTGTGACTTATGCTGAAGCTATGCCTGGCAGAGCAACAGCTAAGAGGATGATTGTCAGGTGGATTACATCCTGCATCTACTTTGCTATAGGTTGGCTGACAGGCAGCCTGCTGTGGGGTCAGGGCTTCATTCCACCAGACATATCGCTGCCTTGGTGGCTGCTTTCAGGGACATTCCTATCTAGGAGATCTGCAGGGCTGCATCCTGGAAGGCAGTACACACCTTCATCTCCCATTACAGCATTGACCTGCAGTCTCATTGAGATGCTGCATGTGGGACACCAGTTCTCCAGTCATTGTTTGCCAAATAGGGGAGCACACTTTTCCTCCTTCTCCCACAGAACTGCTGAAAGTCTGCCAGTGTGTGGATAAGTGAACTTTATCCATGCCTCTAGAAAAATAGGTTACTTAAACTGTAACTGTAGTTCAAGGAGTGGTATGTAGTTCACATCCACACCACCCGCCCAGTCCCTCCCCGTCAAGTGGCACAGATCCCTGCTTCCAGCATGCAAGATCTGATATCAAGGGGCAGAGCGAGGGATATACCACCCAGGTGGTGGGAGGAGCTTTGCCTAAAGATGTTCCGGTGAATAATCTCTTAAGGTAGAACTGCCAGTGTGTGGATGTGAACCATATACCACTCCTAGAACTACTGTTATAGGCGAGTAATCTATTTATTCTCAATGGTTTAGGGAGAATGCTGCTTGACTGTGGTGAGAGGAGTTCTCATACTGCCTAGTCTTGTGCCGAGGAATCCCTGGCATCCAGTGGACCCTCCCCTTTCCTCCCTTGAATCAATCCAGTCATTTCATGCTGTCCAGTGGCAACTTTTACCTCACCCTACCCAATCCAGTCATTCCCAGGTGTCCAGTGGCACACTTTCCCTCGCCTGCTTCAAACCAGGCATTCATTGGTGCCCAATGGTAGTGCCCCTTCCTCACCCTGCCCCAGTTCCATTCATTTCCTGACTTTCACTGGCACCTTTCTCACTTACCTTTCTCCATTACCAAGTAATATCTGGTATCAGAATTAGGAGTTATCAGGCAACAGCATGTTAGAGGGATGGTTTCCATGGCACCAGAGAGAGAATCTCAGTGCCACACACTAGATGTTTTGGGTGGTGGTAGGGCATGATGAGTTCTTTAACACAAGTGCCAGACACAGGATCCTGGTGATAGAAATGGAGGGGGGACCATGGAACACTAGTGAGTCACTGGGGATGGAGTCCTAGTGGCTGCCTTTTTTTTTTTTTACAAGTGTGCGAACACTGAAACATAAACAGTAATGTCAGAAAAAGACCATCTGTCCAACCACTGTGCTCACAATGCCCTTTCGGTGATATCTATACAAAGTCTTTGTTCACTACTCGTCCCCATGTTCCCTACCTTACTGCTACCCCTCTGAATAACTTCTAAGCCCTTTACTCTGTCCTAGGCTTGCTTGAAACCATTAATGGTTTTGGCACCCACCACCTCAGCCTGTAGGCTGTTCCACAGCTCAAGCACTCCCTTTATAAAATTAATCTTCCTCACAACCCTCTTGAACCTCTCCCCTCCAGCTTCCTCTCATGTCCCTGTGTTCTAGATCTGCTATTCCTGTAGAATAGTTCTTCACAGTTTACTTTGTTCATTCCTTTCAGTGACTTAAAGTTATCTGTTATAGTGCCCCTCTCTCTTCTGGTTTCCAGCAAGTACATGTTAGAATCTGCTCTGCTGTTTCTGAATCATTTTTGCTAGCTATATTGCACTGTCTCCAGCCTGTCTTTCCTTAAGAGAAGACTCCAGAACTGTGGACACTACTCTAGGTGTGGCCTCACCTGTCCTGTATAGAGCGGTAGTAATACCTCTTTCCTCCTGCTATCAAAACACCCTTGCCAGTGCACCCCCAAATCATGATTGCTTTACATAAGCCTTGTTACATTAGCTAGATTGTTAAAGGGAGTCACTTATGATAACTTCTAGTTCCCTTTCCTCAGAAGAAGTACAAGCTTAACCCCTCCTATCCAATACTCCATGCTGTTCCCTTTGTGCATCACCTTGTATTTTTTGGCATTCAGTTAAAACTGGCAAACTGTGGGCCACCTTGGCAACCTGACACAGGGGATCGACTCCCAGTTCTGGTGAGAATGTAGTCTATATACGATTGCACAGGTGATCTTGCATCCGTGAACAATCACTGACATGTGAAGACACCTTATGAACAATCACCAAAAAAGCTACTGTACATGCATGATCAGCATACCGAAGTATTTTTTTGCTTGCATGTAATAGTTTTTCTAGGGACATGGATATGTTGTTCATCCACACTGTCTGGCAGGTTCCTTGCTGCTTTAAATCTTGCCGGAAGGTCTTCAAGCCGGTTCCTCCCACCCACCCGGGTGGTAAAACTCTCGGCTCCGCCCCTTGACGCCAGATCTTCCTTACCACTTGGAAGCTCAGGTTCCTCCTTAAACACCTGCATGTAGACTGGATCCTAATTCTTTGGTTCACCAAGAACTTATTCTCTCAATTTTCAAGACTTCAGTCAAATTACTTCCTCGCAGCTACGATGGAAAAATCGACTCTCAGATTTTGGCGGTGCCTGCAGGGCAGAAATGTCCAGGACGGATCCGCACTCCACATGCGCTCACTGCTTGCCTAGACCAGCGACCCGCAGGCTCGCGTAGTTATGCTGCTCATTTCAGCCAACGCCCTGAAGACCGTGTTGCCCAGTTACAGCTTGGCTCTTGTAGAAGCACCACCCGGGCCGTGAAGTCAAAGGTGGCCTGTTGGGCGGTTACTGTGGAGGCTGGCTCAGCTGAGCAACTCGAGCAGATGATTGCCTTGAGGAGGAGGCGGCCCAGGCTGCATCATCCTCTTCCTTGTTCGCGGCATTTATCCCGCTCTCTCTGGGTACCTCCTATTCAGCTTCTTTTAAGGAGCTTTGCCAATCCCTTTCCACGAAGGGAGAGGGGCCATCGGGACATTCTTCTTGGTCCAAAAAGAAGGACTTGAAAGGTAAGGCCCACCATCGGCGTTCGTGGGAGCGGGAGAGGTCCCTTCCCAGACAGTCAACACTGACTTCGGTTGAGGTTACGGCTAAGGCCGCTGGCTTCACGGTGTCCCCGTCAGGTCAGCCAGCCCAGACACCCTTCGATGCAGTTGAGATTTTTCTAGACCCGTCAGATGGGCTGTCGACTGGTGAAGCCGACAACCCTTCTTCACTGGTTCCCCCGGTGGAGACTGAGGACTTGCCTGTGCCTCCGGTGCCGGAGTCCCCGGTCAAGGCTTCCGAGCCGAGGAAAGAGCAGGTGTCCTCCACCCTTCCCAGACCCATCCTCGGAAACACCGGATCTCGGTCTCGGACATCGCCTCATCTCGGTCTCGCACCAGTGCAAGTGGCGCCCGCCCACTCGCTCGCTTCCTCGGAAGAGGAGAGGCTTGGCGCAAATTGCATCGATGCTACGAGGACCTGATGTGGTAGCAGTTACTTCTGTCTGGGAACAAGCCGCTGCTTGCCTTCCCGGCCATCAAGTGGCTGTCACCGAGTGGGACAAACAGCCCTCACTGTAGTCGAGGTGCCCAAGCCTGGGCCAGTTGTTCAGCCAAAACCAGCTGCCCCACCGATTGTGGTGGAACCTCCGCCTCCACAACTGAAATCGGGGGCACCGACCAAGGACTCTCCGGGTCAGTGCCTACCCCACAGGTTGTCTGTCACCCTCACTCCCAACCGTCCTTGGCAGGTGGAGGGTGGCTCAGGCCCCAGGCAACTGTTCGCGGACTTATCGGAGTCCGATGATGACTCCTCCCTGTTCTCCAGGCCCATTGACCTGGAGTCCTCCAGGGGCCAGTCGATGGATGAAAGCCCATCGTCCTTCATGGGTCTGCCTTGGCTCATCTCGGAGTCTACCAGGATGCAGCTCGGGCCAAGTATCCCCTAATGGAGATACTGGACTGAGGGGATTCACCCACGGAGGCCTTTCCAGTTGCTGAAGCCATTGTTGGCCCAGCCTTGGAGCTCTCCTGTCCTGCGCCTTGGCCAGTATGGCCAGGAAGTATGGTCCCTGCTGGCTCTTGGTTTGGCACCCTCCGCCAAGGGTTGGTCACCGATAGCATTTTCCAGCCGCTCCGGGAACGCTAGGGATGTGGATAAGCCCCCTGACAAGGAGTCCAAAAAGCTGGACTATGCCGGGTGCAAGATGCACGCTGCATCCTCCCTTGGCCTCTGCCAGGCCAGCTCAGCTGTGCTGATGGCACACTTCTCCCACGCCCTCATGGGCTCCCTGGATGAGGTGATCCCTCATCTCCCGGCCGACCTGCAGACCACAGTCAGGAAGGTATGGGACCAGGGAAGGGCAGTGGCAAAACAGCAGCTCCAAATGGCTCTGGACATTGGAGACTCCTGTGCCAGATCAGTTGCAGCCACAGTGGCCGTGCACCACAGAGCATGGCTGAGGATATCCACCTTCACGGCGGATACCCAGCATAAACTGGCGGATGTCCCCTTCCTGGGGACCGACCTCTTCGGTCCTGGAGTAAGGTCACCTTGTGGATCGAAAAGTCCAATGCCACTCTGGACTCGGTCACCTCCTCCCAGAAGGACAAGGACCGTCAACAACAACATAAGTCCTTTCACCCTTCTGTGCCTGCAGCACGCCCGGCCCCACAGCACCAGCACCAGGGCCAGCAGGCTCACGCTTGGCACCCCAAAGCCAAGCCTGCAGCTTCCTTTAATAGGAAGCAGGGAGGAAAAGGCCCAGGAGGTCCCTCGGCAGGTCCCTCCTCTAAGCCTGCCCAGTGACAGGTTGAGGGTGTCACCCCAGCCTGATCACCCCCGGTTCTCTGGGGACGGCCCACCACTTCCTTTCCGCTCTGGTCCGCCATCACCATGGACCATTGGGTGTTGGAGGTGGTAGGAAAGGGCCTGACCCTGGAGTTCGAGCAGGCCCCGCCCTTCCGAGCCATCGCCCCTCGGGGGCCTACGGGGTCCATAGCATTTCTGTCGGCTCCCCTAGCCGATGTCGCCTGTTCCTCAGAAAAGAGGTGATCAGGAAGGTGGCAGATCCTCCTCCAGACCCGGGGTTTGTGTCCAGGTATTTCCTGGTCCCAAAACCCGACGGGGGGGGGGGCCCATTTTTCACCTGCATGACCTGAACAGGTTCCTAAGGTCTCAAACCTTCAGGATGGTCACTCTGGCTCAGATAATACCATCCTTGGAACAAGGCATGTGGTTCTGTTCTCTGGACCTCCAGGACACATTCTTTCATGTTCCAATCCATCCGTCCCACCAGAGATTCCTCTGCTTCAGGGCAGAGGGATCCGATCCTCTACTAGTTCCGGGCCATGCCCTTCGGCCTTTCCCTAGCTCCCAGGGTCTTCACCAAATGCATGGCAGTGGTGACAGCATTCTTGGGCACCAAAGGTCGGGTGTACCCTTACCTGGACGACTGGTTGATTGCAGCCCTCCAGAGCGGAGGTGGAGGCGTCCAGAGATCTGGCCTCCAGGTTTGCCTCAGGTTGGCCTCCCATCAATGAGGCCAGTTGGAACTCGTGCCAAAGCAGGTGATCCAATTCATCGGGAGAGCTCTACTGTCTACGAGCCAGAGCACGGCTCCCGGTGGACAGGACTGAGGTTCTTTCCACCTTTGCCCAATCATTTCAGGTTGGGCAGTTATGCCCTGCCAGGGACTTCCTGGGCCTCATGGCGGCCTGCACCAGCGTGGTCCATTGGGCCCATTGGTACAGGCGTCCACTTCAATGGGGGCTGGCCTGCCAATGGTCACAGCACTTCGATCCACTGGATCAGCTAGTGACAGTGACCCAGGGGATGTGGAAAGCTCTCCAGTGGTGGACCGTTCCAGCACATCTGCAGGAGAGCATCCCATTTGTCTTCCCCGAGCCGACAGTCTCTCTATCGACCGACGCCTTTGATGGGTTGGGGTGCCCATCTGGGAGCCAGAGTGCACGGCCTCTGGTCCCCTCGCAGTCCCAATGCCACATCAACCTGCTTGGAGCTTTGAGTGGTTCATCTAGCCCTCACCACCTTGCTCTGTTTCTATGGGGTTCAAGTGGTTCAAGTCCAGACGGACAATACCATGACCATGTACTACCTAAACCACCAGGGCGGACGTGCTCCATGCCTCTGTGCGGGAAGTTTCTGCATTTGGTCACTCATGCGCAGCCTGGAGGCGGATCTCTTTGCCATTCATGTGGCAGGAGCCTCCAACACCCTGGCCGATGCCCTAAGCTGGATAGGGGCTGCATCCCATGAGTGGTCTCTCCTGCTGGAGGTAGTACAAGATCTGTCCTTTCACTGGGGCGAGCCTCAGGGGGACCTGTTTGCCTCCAGGGAGAATGTGAAGCTGAGACTGTTTCATGCCCACCCCCCCTCATCAGGGCTCGCTGCAGGGGGATGCCTTCTCGAGGCTGTGGACCCCGGCCTCTTCTATGCCTTTCCCCCATTTCTCTTGATCCACAAGATGCTTCTCAAGGCAAGGAGGGACAAGGCACAGGTGATTCTGGTAGCCCCAGACTGGCCCCGCCAGTTCTAGTATCCAGATCTCCTCAGTCTGAGCTCCAGGCTCCCAAGGCGGCTTCCAGTCTGCCCGGACCTGATCTCAGTCAGTCAGGGGAAGGTATTCCATCCTGACCTTCAATCCCTGCACCTGACAAACTGGTTCCTGAGCGGCTAGAGTTTCAGGCCTTGGGTCTTTCCAACGAGGTCCTCAATGTCGTTGAGGCATCCTGTAAGGAGTTGTCCAGAAAATGCTATGCTTTCAAATGGAAGAGATTCTCCCTTTGGTGTCAGAGCAAGGGCCTGACCCTCCTCCTGTTCCTTGGCAAGCATTCTGGACTACCTGTTGTGCCTTTCTCAGCAAGGGCATCGGTCGACAACCCTTACGGTGCACCTGGCTGCCAACTCTGCTTACTGGGCGCAGGCCAGGAAGCAGTCGGTGGCGCAGGAGAAGGTGGTCAGGCGCTTTTTCAAAGGTCTTGACCACACATCCCCTCTGGTTCAAGAACCTCCACCTCCATGGGATCTACTGCTGGTATTGGCTAAGCTCATGGGCAAGCCATTCAACCGATGCACAGGTGTGACATCTTCACCTGTCATGGAATCCCCCCTTCTTGGTGGCTATCACGTCAGCCAGAAGGATGGGAGGAGCTCCAGGCACTTTCCATCAGTCTCCCTATCTGGTCTTCCACAGGGACAAGGTTGTCCTGCTCCCACCCGAAATTCCTTCTGAAGGTGGTGTCAGAGTTTCATCTTAACCAGGTGTTGACTCTGCCGTGTTCTACCCCAGTCACACCGAGGTCGAATACAGGCTCCATACTTTGGACCCTAGAAGAGCGCTTGCTTACTACAAGGAGCGGACGGCTGAAGTTCGGGGAGAGGTTCGCCAGCTGTTTGTCACCTACGCTGAAGCTGCACCTGGCAGACCTGCAGCCAAGTGGACGATAAGCAGGTGGGTCACCTCCTGCATAGATCTCCGCACTAGGTTGGTGGGCATGAAGCCTCCCAGAGGGATAAGAGCTCATTCTACCTGCCATACCGCTGCATCAGTGGCTGCTTCAAGGCACGTCCCTATCCAGGAAATCTGCAGGGCTGCTACCTGGAGGTCAGCACACACACCTTCATCACCCACTACCACATCGACCTTGAGTCACACCAGGATGATGGTTTTGGGGCCTCGGTTCTCCAGTCTTTATTTCCCAAGTAGGGGTGCCTTGCCTCCCACCTCCCGGAAAACTGCTCGAGTTCGCTAGATAGGGATGAATATTCCATGTCCCTAGAAAACAGGTTCTAGGACATGGATATGTTGTTCATCCACACTCATTGGCAGTATCTCGCCATTAAATCTTGGCTGAAGGTCTTCAAGTTGTTCTCCCACCCAGCACTCGGTGGTATAACTCGCTGCCCGCCCCATGACGCCCAGATCTTCCTTACCGCTGGAAGCTCAGGTTCCTCCTTAACGCCTTCCGCGCTTATGACTGGTTCCTTATTTCTCCGCTTATGATTTAAAATAAAATTTGCAAAAGACTTCAGTCTTCGATCCTCCGCCGCGGCGGACAAACCGACCTCCGTTTTGGAGATGTCCGTGCGGGCAGAAGATGTCTCGGACGGATCCACACCCACGGTGTTCATCTGTTGGGCCTTGAGCACCCACCCGCAGGCTTAGCCAGTCATCTTTCTCGGCCCACGCCCTCGGCTAAGACCGTGGCTGTCTGATTGCAACTGGGCCCCCCGAAGCGCTTCTCCGTGAAGTCCAAGGAGGCCCGGTTTATGTGTCCACAAGCAAGGTCTCATGATCAGTTTTGGCGGATATCGCCTCAAGAGGAGGCGCAAGGGTCAGATCTTTCCTGCCATGGGCATTTATCCCGCCTCTCTGGGTTCTTCCTACACGGCTTCTTTTAAGGAGCTTTGTCTGTCCTTCCACTAAAGGAGAAGGCTTCAGCCTGCTGACCTTATTCGGTCCAAAAGAGGACAAGGTAAGTCCTCCGCCCGACGCTTTGGAGCGGAGCGTCCTTTCCCGCCGCCGTCCGCCGGAGCTGTTTCATCGGCTGCTTCGGCCACTGGCCTCACGGTGTCCCCGCCAGGTCAGTTGACCGAGACTCACTGATGAAGTCAGATTTTTCTCGACCATTGACGGCTGTCGCCTTTAGCAGCCGAGATTCTCTCTCGTTCCCCCGGAGGAGTTGAGGATCCCTGGCCTGCCTTGTGCCTCTGGTTCCGGAGCCCTCGGATGGACCTTCCGAGCCGAAGGGAGGCCGGTTCCGCCGACACCTCCTCGGACCGACCTGAAATTCCGGGACTCGGTCTGACTCTTCGCGGGTCCAGCCATTCCCACCCCATAGGCGGTCTCGTCTCGCATCATAAGCGGCAAGCGCCATTGCCCTCGCCCCTCCTCTCGGATGAGGGAGGCCGCATGAAATTACGCCGACGGTGATGAGGACCTTATGGTTAACAGCCCCTCCTGGCTGGAACAGCCGACTGCGCCTTCCCGGCCATTAAGTGGCTGTCACCGAACGGCTACGACAACCCCTCGACTGGTCCGAGAGCTCATACCCAGGCCGGTTGTTCCGCTGAAACTAGCTGCTCCACTGATTCCGTGGAACCTCCGCCTCCACAGCCACCATCTGGGGCCCCACCAAGGATTCTCGGTCGGCTAAGGGTTTACCCGATCGGTTGTCAGTTACCCTCACTCCCACCGACCTCGGCAGGTGAAGGGTGGCTCAGGCCAGAGGCAGCTCTCGAGACTCTTCCGAAGTCCAAGATGATTCCTCCTTCTTCTCCAAGCGACTGGACTTGGAGTCTTCAGGAGGTCAGTCAATGGACGACAGTCTGTCAGTCCTTCCTAGGACTGCTTCGCTCATCTCGGAGTCTACGGATGGAGCTCGAACCCGCTTCAAACGGGCCAGGTATCCCCTCACGGAGATTCTGGACCGAGGGATTCTCCGACGGAGGCTCTTCCGGTGGCGCAGGCCATAGTGGGTCCGCACTGGAACTTTGGTGCGCCTCTGCTTCCGCCCTGCGCCCGGCCAGGATGGCCAGGGAAGTATGCGGTCCCTACCGGTTCCTTGTCCTGTTGAACACCCTCTGCTGAGGTTGTTACCGACAGCTGCTTTCGCTCCCGCAACGCCCAGGGATGTGGACAAACCTTCCTGGACAGGAGTCCAAGAAATGGACTATGTCGGGCTTAAAGTCTACGCTATGCCCTTCTCTCGCTCATCAGCCAGTTCGGCCGTCCTCATGGCACATTTTTCTCATGCCCTGTTGGGCTCCCTGGATGAGGTCATCCTCATCTTCCCTCCGATCTGCAGACTACGTGTTAAGCAGGTGCGGGACCAGGGCAGGGCAGTGGCCAAACAGCA
The DNA here is from genome assembly GCA_016271365.2 of Neoceratodus forsteri. Taxonomy (NCBI): domain Eukaryota; kingdom Metazoa; phylum Chordata; order Ceratodontiformes; family Ceratodontidae; genus Neoceratodus; species Neoceratodus forsteri. The sequence goes on along the minus strand of CM057449.1, from coordinate 755,066,425 downwards.
GCTCCAGACTGCTTTGGATATAGGGGACTCATAAATAGATCGGTGGCGGCCGCAGTGGCTATGCGTCAGCGGGGTTTGGCTGAGGATATCCACCTTTACTCGGATACCCAGCAGCAAGTTGGATGATGTTCCTTTTGGGACTGACCTCTTCGCCCTGGGGTGGAAGGTCACCTGCAGAGGATCGAGAAGTCCAATGCCACCTTGGACTCGGCTCTTCCGCTCAGAAGGACAAAGCTGCAAACCACAGCCTAAGCTCTTTCGGCCTTCTGTGCCCCGCGCGCCTGCCCAGCACTCGCAGGGCCAGCAGGCTCGGCCTTGGCATCCAAACCAAGCCGCGGCTTCCCAACAGGAGGCAGGAGGAAGGGCCAGGAGGTCCCTCGGCCGTCCCTCCTCCAAGCCTGCCCAGTGACGGGCTGAGGGTGTGCCCCATCCCCGTCACCTGCCTCTGGGTCTCTGGGGACGGCTCAGCACTTGCTCCACCTGGTCCGCTGTTACCACTGGACAGGTGGGTCTTGGAGGTGGTGGGAAGAGGCCTGCCTCTGAATTCGAGCAGGCACCACCCTTCAGAGCCGTCCCCCGGGGGCTTGAGGATCCCAGCCTCACTGGCGGCTCGTCGAGCCGACATCGCCTCCTCCTCCAGAAGGAGGTGGTAAGGGGTGGTGGACCCTCCTTCAGACCCAGGGTTTGTGTCCAGGTACTTCCTGGTTCCGAACGGACGGGGGCTGGTTCCCATTCTCCCACCACGACCTAAACAAGTTCCTATTGGTCTCGAACCTTCAGGATGGTCACTCTGGCTCAGATAATACCATCCTTGGAACGCTGGGCGTGTGGTTCTGCTCTCTGGACTTGCAGGGCAGCGTTTTCCACATCCCTATCCGATCCGTTCACCAGAGGTTCGTTCGCTTCCAGGCGGAAGGATCTCTTCGAGTTCAAGCCATGCCCTTCGCTTGTCTCCAGCTCCCAGGGTCTTCACCAATGTGCATGGCAGTGGTGACAGCATTCTCTGTGGCGCTGAGGTCCGGTGTACCTTTACCTGAGCGACTGGCTGATAGCAGCTCCTCCAGGAAGGAGGCGGGGTGGTTCAGAGATCTGGCCTCCAGGTCTGCTCAACTGGGCCTCCTTATCAAGCGAAGGCCAGAGTCGGAACTCGAGCGAAGCAGGTGATTCTATTCATCGGGCAGCTCGACTCTCTTGAGCCAGAGCGCGGCCCCCAGGACAGGGCCAGGTTCTTCCTCCTTGCTCGATCATTTCTGGTTGGGCAATTGCGCCTGCCCGGGACTTCCTGCGCCTCCTGGGTCTCATGGCGGCCTGTACCAGCGTGGTCCGTGGGCCTGCTTGGAACATGCGCCCTCTCAGTGGGGACTGGCCAGCCAGTGGTCATCACAACGCCATGATCCCTTGACCAGCTTGATGTCGGTGACAGGGGATGTGGAACGCCTCCAGTGGTGGACCGCTCCAGATCATTTGCAGGAGGGCATCCTGTTCGTCTCCCGGGCCGGATGGGTCTGTCGACCGATGCCTCTCTGATGGGTTGGGGTGCCCATCTGGGGAACACCAGGCTCATGGCCTCTGGTCCTCGCTGGGAGTCCCGATGTCATCAACCTGCTGGAGCCCGAAGCGGTCCGCCCAGGCTCTCACCGCTTTTGCTCCGTTCCTCCGGGGTCATGGGTCCGAGTCCAGACGGATGCAATACCACTACTATGTGCTATCTAAAACCCAGGCGGGACGCGCTTCCATGCTTCTATGCAAGGAAGCTCTCCTCAGATTTGGTCACTGCATGCAGCCTGGAGGCGGATCTCCTAGCCATTCACGTGGCAGGAGCCTTCAACACCCTGGCCGATGCCCTGAGCCGGATAGGGGCTGCATCCCATTTAGGCTGTCTCCTGCCGGAGGTAGTACAGCATCTGTTCTCCCTTTGGGGCACACCTCAGGTGGACCTGTTTGCCTCATGGAGAACGCTGGTTGAGTCTGTTCCATGCCCGCCCCTCAGCAGGGCTCGCTGCAGGGGATGCCTTCGAGGCAATGGACCCCGGGCCTTTTTACGCTTTTTCCCCATTTCCCTTGATCCACAAGGTGCTTCTCAAGGCGAGGAGGACAAGGCGCAGGTGATTCTGATAGCCCCAGACTGGCCTCGCCAGTTCTGGTACCCAGATCTCCTCAGTCTCAGCTCCAGGACTCCGCTGGCAGCTTCCAGCTCGCCGACCTGCTCTCAGTCAATCAGGGGAAGGTGTTCCATCCGGACCTTCAATCCTTGCACCTGACGGCCTGGTTCCTGAGCGGCTAGAGTTCCAGGCCTTGGGTCTTTCCGACGAGGTCCTCAATGCAGTTGAGGCGTCCCGTAAGGAGTCGACCAGAAAATGCTATGCCTTCAAATGGAAAAGGTTTTCCATTTGGTGTCAGGGCAAGGGCTTGGACCCTTCCTCCTGTTCCTTGGCAAGCATCTTGGACTATTTATGGTCCCTTTCTAGTCAAGGGCTTGGAGTCGGTGACCCTAAGGGTGCACCTGGCAGCCATCTCTGCTTGCCGACGGGCAGGAAGCGGTCGGTGGCGCAGAGGAGAGGTGGTCTGGCGCTTCTTCCAAAGGCCTTGATCACATTTCCTCCAGTGCGGGAACCCTCACCTCCGTGGGATCTACTGCTGGTACTGGCAAAGCTCATGGGCAAGCTTTATTCGAACCTATGCACAGGGTGCTCTTCTCTCACCTGTCGTGGAAGACCGCCTTCTTGGTGGCTATCACGTCAGCCAGAAGGATGGGAGAGCTCCAGGCGCTTTCCATCGAGTCTCCTTACCTGGTCTTCCACAGGGACAAGGTTGTCCTGCGCCCCCACCCGAAATTCCTTCGGAAGGTGGTGTCGGAGTTTCACCTTAACCAGGTGTTGACTCTGCCGGTGTTCTACCCCAATCACACCTCGGAGGCTGAATATAGGCTCCATACTTTGGACCCTAGAAGGGCGCTCGCTTATTATAAGGGCGCACGGCTGAGAATTGGGAGAGGTTCGCCAGCTGTTTGTCACCCACGCTGAAGCCGCATCTGGCAGACCTGCAGCCAAGCGGACGATAAGCAGGTGGGTAACCTCCTGCATAGATCTCTGCTATAAGTTGGCGGGCATGGGCCTCCCAGAGGATAAGAGCTCATTCACCGCCATACTGCTGCAGCAGTGGCTGCTTCCAGGGCGTCCCTATCCAGGAAATCTGCGGGCTGCTGACCTGGAGTCAGCAAACACCTTCATTACCCACTACCACATCGACCTTGAGTCACGCGGGATGCTGGTTTTGGGGCCTCGGTTCTCAGTCTCTCTTTCCCAAGTAAGTATGTGGGGTGTCGTGGCTTGCCTCCCTCCTCCCGGAGAACTGCTAGGAGTCTCGTTATGAGTGTGGATGAACAACATATTCATGTCCCTAGAAATACAAGGTTACTCACCTGTAACAGGAGTTCAGGAATGGTATATGTTGTTCATCCACACGACCCACCTTCACCTCCGGCTTCGACGCGCACAACCTGAGCTTTCCAGCGGCCAGATCTGGCGCCATGTGGCGGAGCCGAGAGTTATACCACCCGGTGGGTGGAGGAATGTTTGAAGACCTTCCGCAAGATTTAAAGGCAAGGATATTTCACACGAGTGATGAATAATATATACTATTTTAGAACTCCTGTTACAGGTGAGTAACCTGTATTTACTCACCTGTAACAGGAGTTCTAGGAATGGTATATGTTGTTCATCCACATGACCCACTCCGGCTCCCCCGCTTAGACGCACAGCCTGCTTCCAGCGGGCTAGATCTGGCATCATGGGGTGGAGCCGAGAGTTTTATCACCCAGTTGGGTGGGAGGAGCCAGCTTGAAGACCTTCCGGCAAGATTTAAAGCGGCAAGGAACCTGCCAGACAGTGTGGATGAACAACTTACCTGCCAACTACTTTCAACACTACGGTCTTTCAAGCTCTGGTTCACTGCCTTGCTTTGTACTGGTAGAAATGGCTCTACCATCTAGGAATCTACTACTCACCATCTCCAATGCATTCTGCCTCCCCTCCCTAACCCTCCACACACTATTAGCCACAGATCCAACCCCCTCCTGTATGTCTGAACTTAACCCATCCTATACATTCTCCCCCTCCACTGTAACTCTATGTATACCTGTCTCAACCTGGTCCCACTATCCATTCTGCCCCTGCTCCTCTCTCTACTCCTATGCCCATCTTTGCTCAACTCTCCACTTAATTACTCCTCGCTCAATTCATCCTGACCGCACTAAATCGCCTCCCAGTTGGTACTCGCTCACCATGTGGTGCAAACACATACTCTCACACTATTTAACTTTCACCCTACTACTTCTTGCTGCGGGGACATACACCCCAACCCAGGCCCTGCACCTGCCCTTAATCCATCGAGCTCTAGAGTCAAATGCCCTGCAGTGGCCACCTCTATATAGAATTTGACGGCAGATAAGGACGGCTTGACCCACCCAGTCTGCCCATTTCCCTACCTAATGGATAAGCTGCAGATCCTAGTTAACCAGCAGCCTACTTCTTTCTACCCCCACCACCCCCTAGAACTGTCTTATGGCTGTCTCATGCATGTTTGAATTCAACCACTGTTTTTGACTCCACAACCTCCTCCAGAAGGCCGTTCCATGCATCCACAACCCTCTCTGTGAAAAAAATACTTCCTTATATTACCTCTGAGCCACTCTCCATCTTTAAATTGTGCCCTCTGTTCTTGCACACCTCTTTTTTTTGAAAGATACTACCCTCTTGGACTTTTTGATTCCTTGAAGTACTTGAAAGTTTCTATCATGTCCCCCCTTTCCTCGAGGCTATACATATTAAGCTCCTTTAGTCTCTCTTCATATGTCTTCCGGTGCAGACCCTGCACCATTTTAGTTGCCCTCCTCTGGACAGCTTCCATCTTGTCTATGTCCTTATGGAGATTGGGTCTCCAGAACTGCACACAGTATTCCAGATGGGGTCTCACCAGCTGTCTGTACAGAGGGATAACAACTTCCTGTTTTCTACTGGTGATGCCTCTCCCTATGCATCCCAGTATCCCCCCAGCCCTCCTTACTGCCCTCTCACATTGCTTGCCCACCTTTGTCATCTGATATGACTACCCCCAGGTCCCTTTCCATTTTTGTTGTTGTTAGTATCTCACCCCCATTGTGTACACTTCCCTCGGTTTTTGTTTCCCAGGTGCATTACCTTGCACTTTAGTATTAAATCTAAGCTGCCATACATTTGACCATTCCTCTAACCTTGCCAAGTCCCTTCTCATCCTTTCCACCCCACCCTGTGCATCAACTCTGTTGCAGATCTTTGTGTTATCTGCAAGAGACCTGCCCTTTCCTTCAGTCCCTCTGCAATGTCGCTTACAAAGACATTGAAGAGGACCGTTCCTAATACTGAGCCCTGCGGCACCCCACTAGTAACCCCTGTTTCTTCAGAATGGACTCCATTTACTATTACCCTATGTGTCCTATTCTCCAGCCAATTCTTTACCCAGGCTATCATCTTGGGACTGACTCCCAGGCTGGCTAACTTGTATATTAATCTTTTGTGTGGGACTGAGTCATATGCCTTGCTAAAGTCTAGGTAGGCCATTTCCACAGCCCTTCCCTGATCTACTACTTTGGTCACCCAGTCTCTACCATTCAATATGGCTTCCTCCCTCATGGGTTACGTGTACTCCACCTAAACATTCATAGTCTAGCCCTAAACTAGACCTGCTCCAGTTGCTAGTGGTCCAACATGTTCCCGACATTATCTTATCTGAAACCTAGCTAAACGCAAATTTGAAGGACCTCTCCATCGCCATCCCAGGATTCACAGTCACACGTCAAGACCGCCCCACCAGAGGTGGAGGAGCTGCTATCTACACCGCCTCTGACTTACACATCTCTATATCACTAGCTAAAACAGAGCCCCAAGCCTATGAACTGTTAATGCTACAACTGTCCCTCCCCTCCTCACCCCCAATTTATGTTGCTGGCATCTATTGCCATCCTGGAACCCCTGCCACAGCTGTCACTGACCTTATAAGTCATCTAGTCTCCTTCGCCCTTTCTGGTGAACTCTATATTATGGGGGATTTTAATCACAGTTGGCCTTCTCAATCTTTAAACCAAGCTCGTTCAGAGATAACAGCCTTAAATCTTACCCAGGTCATCTCAGAGCCAACACATACTAACAACAAGACTGGCAATCACTCCCTTATTGGCTGGGTGTTCACCTCCCACCCTCACTGAGTCATCAAAGCCAGCCTACTACCTGTCTCCGTAAGTGACCATCACATTACCTACCTAGTCCGTAAAATCCATTGCCTTAAAACCCCTCCCACATTTCTGATACAACGCTCCTATAAATCACTAAGTATTACCCTCTTACTGGAAGAACTAGCTTACGCCACCTGGGACCATAACCTTATTAATTATAATATTGATGATTCTCTTACACATTTGTGAAACACATTCCTTAATGTCTGGGAAAAACATGCCCCTCTGAGACGCATCAGGGTCCAGGGGAAACCACCTGCTTTGGATTTCCCCCGAACTAATAGTGTGCCAAAATGCCTGGGACAAGGAGTGGAAAATTTACAAATTCTCACTCTTCCCAAGTGATACCACCACCTACCGCTTGCTCTGTAACAAGTGCACTGAGGCCGCCCAACTAGCCAAAGCTGAGTACTTTAGCTCCACCTTCAATGCTAATCTAAGTAGGCCATCCAAATTCTGGAAAGTTAGTCACTCCCTCCCCCCCCCATCAGCAAATCCCACCCTCCTACTAGTCTCAAATGATACCCTTCTCTCTGACCCATCTGCGGTTGCCTCAGAATTCAGTTCCTACATCACCACATATGCTACCCCTCTCCTTGCCTCCCTACCAACTGTTGCTTCACCCAGCCTCGATGTTGAATCTTCTAAGCCCCTCGGACCGGACACCTTCTACTTCAGAAACATTTCTCCTACTGAGGCTCTAGATGCCTTACTTAACCTCAACCCATTCAAGGGTAAATCCCCCGATGGGCTGGGCACCAGACTCCTCTACCCTATCTACCCCTGCCATTGCATCTCCACTAACTGATCTTCTAAACCTATCGTTTGTCTCTGCAACTGTTCCTACAGTTTGGAAACATGCCACTGTCCTACCCCTGCCAAAAGGGGGTGACACCACCACCATGGCTAACTACCGCCCTCTCTCTCTCCTCCCTGCCCTCGAGAAACTCCAGGAGCACCTCGTGTTCTCTCAACTTTTCAACTTCCTCTCTGAATCCAACTTCTTCTCTCCCTACCAGTCTGGATTTAGGAAGAGCCACTCAGCCGCCACTTACCTATTAAGACTCTCTGACACTATCCTCTCTGGTATGGACAAAGGTCTAATCACCTCAGCCATCTTTGTCGACTTTAGCCAAAGCATTTGACACCATCTACCATTCTCTGTTGATAACCCACCTCTGCAGCTGGTCTGTCAAAGTCTGCCACTAACTGGTTCAGAGCCTACCTGTTAGGCAGAACTTAATCTGTAAGAATTGTTGATTCCACCTCCCCTCCGCTACCTATAGATATTGGTGTACCTCAAGGATCAGTGCTCTGCCCTATCCCTTTTTCCATCCTTCTCAATGACCTGCCACAAATCTTTTCATCTTCCTCCATTCATGTGTATGCAGAAGACACAGTTCTGTTTACCTCTGGATGGACCCCTGAGGCGGTTGCTACCAGCCTTCAGGCTGATTTCAATAAAGTTCAGCTCTGGTTTAGCTCCCACCACCAACCTCCCTCAATGCCAAAAGAGAGCCTCCATGACCTTCAGCACCAAGCAGAGACTATCCAGGCTAACCACCCTCCTAAACGTCCACACCCTTGATGGGACAGTCCTTGAGGATGCAACTACTTTTAGGTACCTAGGGGTCTGGCTTGACCAACACCTATCCTTCTCCGCCCATTTGGACACTATCCTGCAAAAACTGTGCCCCAAGTGTGGTGCTCTTTACAGGAACTGCAGTAGCTTTCCACTATCTGTGAGATGTGAAATTGTGCAGAAAATGATCTGATGTACTGTACTTTCGACTGCTGTGATGTAGTGTACAGTGCCGCTCCCAAGTCTGCCCTATCCAGACTGGATCCCCTCTTCAGTGCTTTCTGTCACTTTGCCCTTGATGCCCCCCCTCGTACCCATCACTGCGCGCTTTACCATTCACTGGCCTTCCCTCCCTTGACAGCTGGCACCTACTCCATAGTGCTAAATTTGCTTCAAACTTCTGATTCAGGTCCCTTCCATTACCTTGCCTCCTCTCTATTATCTCTACCAACCCCCACTCATGCCCTTTGGTCAGCCAACTCCTGGCTGCTGTTAATCCCTCACCAACAGACCTCCAGGGGGCCAAGCCGCCTTCTCCTACCACCTCCCCAAACTCTGGAGCGGCCTACCGGTCCAAATCTATCACTCATACTCTAGGCATTCTCTATCCTCTGCCCTGTGTAACTTCTATGTGGTAAATTGCTCATGTATCTGACTCCTTTACCCCACACCTCCAGTGAACCCAGTCCTCTTACCCCAACTCCCTTCCCACTAAGTTGCCTCCTCCTACCCCTCACCGATCCCATGAGGCCTGACCAGTGGCATTAGCTACTGCTATGAATCCTGGCATATACCATCAACTTCCACACTTGCTCTCTATTGCACTTCTAGCCTCATTCTCTTTCTCAAATGTGTTCTCCAATGAGTACTATGGCTGCCAAACACAGTATTGTGCTAACCTATTCCATGTCGAACCATTTTGTTGAAGATAACCTTATGTATGTAACCTAATTTACTCTGTCATTGTAATTCCTTGTACAATGCAACTCCTATACATGTATCAACGTGTGCAACTGCTCTCCATCTGTAACCCCCTCTGCCCCCCAAGGGCACACTATGAGACAAGCATCTTGTTGCTGAGTGTGCCTTGTGCCTTTCCTGGTGAAACATTTCAATAAATAAATAAAAATAGAACTAGTAAATAATTCTTAGCTGGAGATAAATCCCCTTGGAGATGCAGTGCTAACCTGAAGGAATTCATGCTTACATAGTAAGCCACTGGAATATATGAAAATAAACAGAAACAACACTGAAATTCAGCTAGTTGTATTACTAAATATTACATTAATTAAGTTAAAAGTGTAAGTGTGTCTAACAGTTGCAAAAGACTAAAGATAACAAAATATATTAAGTAGTTGCCTAGAGATCCAATTAAATAATCCACTCATTACTTTACCAAAGAAATTTACTAAGACTATAGTTTTTTTTTAAATAATAATTTTTATTAAGCTTCATTTTCCACAAACACCAACAAGACATACATAGAATAGACAGACAATACTATAAATAATAAATAAAACAGAATATGACAAAAATCAGTGGTCTTAAATAGCTTAACTAAATTAATTATTAGAAAAGGAATACAAACTGCATTGGACCTAAGCTCATAAAGCCATTACATTTTCTAGTTCAAAATGTTTGTATGTTTCCATGTACTTTACAATGCTTCAAAATTAATCCTCATTCTATTCTCAGAACAGCAATGGGGAAAACACCCTCCCTTACCAGGTCTTAAATTTCACTACTTGGAACAAATTCTCAGGTATCCAGCTTATGGCTGTTAGAGTATGTAGTGTAACCTTTTGAGGCATCATTGTCCATGACAAAGGAAATGGCTAAAGACATCCGATTAAATTATAACCAAAAAAGGGATGAGAAAAACTAAAAGAATTTGGAACTGAGCTAGGCATTTTCCAACCTTGCCAAGTCCCTTCTCATCCATTCCCCCCCCTTTGTGTATCAACCCTGTTGCAGATCTTTATATCATCTGCTAAAAGGCATACTTTTCCTTCCAGTCCCTCTGCAACGTCACTTATAAAGAGACAAAAGAGGACCAGCCCTAGTACTGAACCCTGTTGTACCCCACTAGTAACCCCCCTTTCTTCGGAGTGGACTCAGTTTACTGTTACCCTGTGCATCCTGTTGTCCAGCCAATGTTTTACCTAGGCCACTACCTGGGACCCACTCCCAGGCTGGCTAGCTTGTTTATTAATCTTTGTGTGAGACTGAGTCAAATGCCTGCAAAGTCTAGGTAGGCCCATCCACAGCCCCTCCTGGTCTACTACTTTGGTCACCCAGTCAAAGAAATCTATTAGATTCATCTGACATGACCTTTCCATTGTGATTCCATGCTGCCTTGGGTCCTATGACCGCTGGCCTCTAGGTATTCAACAGTTCTTTGTTTTAGAAGTGGTTCCATCACAGGCCTGTAGTTACCTGCCTCTGCCTTGCTCCCACTTTTGTGAAGGGGAATCACATCTGCCCCCCTCCAGTCCTCAGATACCACCCCATCCTCCCATGATTTGTTAAAAAGAGTAGTCAGTGGTGTCACTAGTTCTACCCTTAGTTCTTTTAGAATTCTGGGGTGAATCCCATCAGGCCCCATTGCCTTGTTCACTTGAGTTTTAGGAGTTCTTTCAGGACCCTTTCTTCCGTAAATGAACTGGCATCGTCCCCCTTCTCCAGGTGCTTCTATTGCTTGGTTTAGGTACCTCCCCTCCTCTTCTTTTGTAAATACTGAACAAAATTATTTGTTCTGTATCTCTGCCTTTTCACTGTCCCACTATGCCCCACCCATCCTCCCCTTTATTAAGCCTCCCACAATCCCTCCATTGGTCTTTCTTCACTCATTAATGTAACTATAAAAGGTTTTATCCCACTTCTTAACTGAGTTGGCTATCTTTTCCTCAGTTTGGGCCTTTGCTATTCTGACTGCCTTTCCTGCTTCCTTCTGCTTTAACTGATACAGTTCTCTGTCATGCTTGTTTTGTGATTCCTTATACTTCCTGAATGCTATCTTTTTCTCCCTAACTTTCCAGCCACCTCTTTCAAGAACCATAGTGTTTCTTTCCTTCGTTTTGATTTGTTTTGTTTGTTTGCTTCACACATGCCTTGTTGTTTCTTGGATTGCATTTCTGGTTCTTCTTCCCCATTGTTCTTCCAACCTCCTGCATGCCTGTTTTGCTAGTGCATTCCTTAGGTGCTCTCCATTTTGCCAAAATCAGCCCTCCTAAAGTCCAGTACCCTCACTTTTATATGACTTGACTCCAGGCTATATTTATCATGAACCATGCTGTTTGGTGGTCGCTTGTTCCTAGATGGCTACCCACTTCTAAATCCAAGATCCTCTCACTGTCCCCATTTGAAAGTACCAGGTCTAAGATTACACCCTCCCGAGTGGGTTCCAACACTAGCTGTCTGAGGCATGCCCCCATAGGGCATCGAGAACGATCTTGCTTTTGGATGTGGCTGCAGCAAATGTGCTCCAGTTAACATCTGGCATATTTAGGTCCCCCATCAGCAATATTTCCCTTTTTTCTGACATTCTAAGTATGCCTCCTATCATTTCCTGTCCGCTTCTCCCCGAGATGGGGTCTGTATGCAACCTTCGTCAGATTGTGGTGGGTGAATTATTTATCCTAGTCTGAATAATAAATTTGTCTGATTCATGTTTAAAACTATTAAATGACTGGACGTTACTAAATACTCTGGTAATAAATTCCATAACCTAGCTACTTTAATACTGAAGAAATTAGCTGTTTTGTTTGTATTCACCCATGATACTGTAATCTGTTTATGTGACCTTAGATGGATGGTTGTCTTGTGAGAACTGAACACCAAACTGATTCATAAGGACTGGGTCTTTCAATATGTTATATATGAACAGTAGGTCTCCTCTACTCCTCGTCACTTGTAGACTGAACATGTTTCTTTTGAGTCTACTTTCATAATCATGTGACCTACATGCCTAATCATTTTGTTACCTTTCTTTGTGGTTTCTCTAATAAGTTTATCTCTTTTCTAAATGGGGATTTCAAAACACAGAGCCATAGTCAAGATAGAGGATTACTGAATGTTTTGTAAATTTGCATTATACAATGTGAGTCCTTGTGACAAATGCATATTTTATTGCTTAATCAGATGATTAGCCTTTCTGCAATCAGTGTGCAATGGTCAGTAGATGTTAATTTATGATTTATTATTATTCCCAGATCCCTTTCTTTGTTTATTGATTTAAGATGGATGCTGTTCATACAGTAACTGTACCTAGGATTGTTTTTTCGATAGTGTAACACTAAACATAAATCAGGATTGAAAGCCATGTGGTTTGTAGTTGCCTAATTTTGTGTGGACAATTCCTTGTCAAAGTCGTGGTGTTTTATTTTTATTTAAAGAAATCGGATTTACAAACCTTTGAGTCAAAGACTCATTTACAAAGGTACCTCATCACAGATTGGTTCAGGACGGTGCACTCGGAAAGTCTTACAATGGGCATTTTTCAGCTTCAAGTGTCAGTGAGGTGTTTGCGCAGGACAACTTTGAAGGGGCTGATTTTGGGGATGTTTGAAATGTGCGATGGGAGGGAGTTAAACCAGCAAGGTGCTCTGTAGTGAAATGTCCTTTGGGCGAGTGAGGTCCTGGCTCTGGGCACCTGGAAAGTGGCTTTGGCAGTATTATGGGTGATGACCAAGTTGGAGGCCCGTTGAAGGGGTGCAGTGACTCCTGGGGGGCAGAGCTCAAGTACAGCCTTTTTTACCAGTATGCAGGTATGGTATTGCAGTCGCTCATTGAAAGTGAGATGTTTTGAGGCAGAGTAGAGCTGGCATTTGTGAGTTCTGCTGGAGGCACGGTGAGGAGCCTGCAGGCTTTGTTAATGAGGTCTCTGTACTTGTTGAGGGCAGTGGGGTCAGCAGCTGCATAGATAGAGAGTCCATAGTCCACCAATGACAAGATGGAGGAAGTGATAGCCAGCCATAGGGCAAACTCAGGGAGGCAGTCTTTGTGGCAATAGAGGAGTCCAAAATGGGCATTCGTGGCAGAGGACAGATAGTTAAGATGGGCATGGAAGGAGAAAGCGGAGTCAAAGGTGATGCCCAGGTATTTGTATGTTGATACCTGTTCAAGGGGGTGGTGGGTGCTGGGAATGATGTGAAGGGGAGCATTTCTGGAGTTGCTTTGGCAGTGTGCAAAAATCATAGATTTTGTCTTCTTGAGGTTCAGAACCAGACGATGGTCGAGGAACCATTTCTCAGCTTGGCTGAAGGTGAGTTGCAGGGAGCTCTGGAGTGTGAGTGGGTCGGGGTGTGAGGTGACGAGGACTGCGTCGTCGGCGTATAGAAGCATTTTGCCTGAGCAGGAGCTGGAGAGGGTGTTTGAAAAGAGACTGAACAATGAGGGGCCCAGGATGGAGCCTTGAGGGACCCCGGAGCATATAGGCAGGGCAGTTGATAGGCTACCATTTAATTTGACCCATTGGGATCTATCCCAGAGGTAGCTGGAGAACCAGGCCAGAGGGCCAGATGAGAAGCCCCGCTGATGGAAGGAGTCGAGCATTAGGGGGTGACACACAGTGTCAAAGGCCTTGGATAGGTCAATGAACACTACCCCAGTGATCTCCCCACCATCACGTGCAGAGTGTGTTTGGTGGGAGAACTCCAGTAGGGCTGTAGTGATGCTGTGACCAGGGAGGAAACCATGCTGCTTTGGGCATAGTATGTTGTACTTGGATAGGTAATCCACGAGTTGGGTGGATACTATTTTCTCCAGGGCTTTTGGGGGGGATGGAGATAGGTCTGTAATTGTTTGGTAATGTGCAGTCTCCATTTTTATATGTGGGGGTAATTTCTGCCAGTTTCCATGCGCTCTGGAATTGGCCGAGGCATAGGAATCGGTTGAGAAGGTCAGTGAGGGGTACAAACATGACATCAAGTGCTGGGCGGAGTATCCTGGAGTCAAGGGGGTCACAGCTCAGGTTGTGGGAGGAGAGGGCTTTTAGGAGGAGTGGCTGGGCGTCGTGGGGAGAGATGGTCCTGAGGAGAAATGGGGTATGGGAAATAGGAGGGTGGTTGGCTGCAGGGATGGGGTCAAAGAAGTGGGCAGGAAGGACTGCACTTAGGTCAGAAAATGTTGTGTTGAGGTAGTCAGCAACACGTGATAAGTCAGTATTAATTGTGCCATTGATAATCATCTGGGAAGAGGGGGAGCGGTTCTTCCCATTAAGTTCCTTTATGTTATCCCAGAAGGCTCGGGCAGAGCCCCAGGATGAGGTCAAGGCGGTTTGATAGTGACGGGCCTTGGCTTGTCTTATGGCCCATGTGCATTGGTTGTGAGCGGCATTATAGGCTTGCCTGTCAGCTGTCCTGCCAGATACAACAGCAGTGTGCCATAGGTTATCCCGCTGTTTCAGTTGCTGGATCAGCGTGGGGGAAATCCAGGCAGCATTATGTCTTTTGGAGCAGGCATTGGTGACCTGGGCAAAGATGTCACAGGCCTTGCAGAAGGCACTGGTGAGGAAGGCTAGGGCAGTATCTATATCCATAGCATGGGAGATCGGGGACCAATCGAGCTGAGCAAAGTACTGCTTTAGTTTATTAAGGTCCCCGGGGCGGAAACGGCAACAGTGGGTGGCTTTGTACACAGGCTTGAGCGGGGAGGACCAGATGCAGAGAATTGGTGAGTGGTCGCTAAGGGAGTTGGCTAAGATGTTAACAGACTTGATTTTGTGTGGGCGGTTTGTGAGTACTATATCTAGGAGGGAGCTGGTCCCACTTGATTGGTTAAATCTGGTGGGACGAGTCACTAGTTGAGATAGATCAAGGGCTGTGAAGTTGTCCTTAATGTGTGTTGTAGTGGAGCCAAGCCAGTTTATGTTGAGGTCTCCTAGGACGAGTTGTTCAGCCTTGTGTAGGGTAGAGAGATGGTCAGTGAGAGAGCAGATAGCTAGACTTTGTGCCTGCGGGGGTATGTAGGTGGTGGTGAGGTAAAGAGGGCCATGGCCTGGGTCCAGGGTGATTTTTAGGGTGATGGCTTGGGCCCCGTGGTCGAGCTTGGGGGTAGGTAGCATGTGACCCAAGAGGGAGTCACGTAGGTAGACTGCACACCCACCGCCCGCTTACCCACACGATCTTCTCTAAAAGGTGAAACCTGGGAGGGAGACAGCAGAGTCAGGAGTTGAGTGGGAGAGCCAGGTCTCCACTATGGCAAGGATGTCGGGCGTGTGTTGGGAGACCCAGCACTGGAGTGCAGCCATCTTCCTTGGGAGACTGCAGATATTCATAGAGGCAATGCGGAGGCCATGTCCAGGAGGGGGATGGTGGGGTAGTGGGTCCCGGTCCTGGGTTGGGGTGGACATTCCCAGAGAGCAATAGGAGTAAGGTGATGAGGCGGAGAAAAGGACTGCAGCAGTTGTGGTATAGGAGCTTGGACAGGTGCGAGGATCTGGGGGGTACAGCGCAGGGAATGGGTAGGGAGTTAAGGGCAGGAGTAGCTAGGATGGAGAGGGACCACCTTGCACCGTGTGCTAAGGGCCGGAGGGTGGACATCGGTGGAGGGTGTGAGCGGGCAGTAGGGTGGCCTAGTGTGTGAGGTGCATTAGAGGTAAGCGGAGAGCAGATGGGAGGGCAAGGAGCAGTGGGGGGATGGGTCTGAAGGGGCTGTGGTTCTGACAGGAGTGCACTTACAGTGGTGCAGGAGAGATTCTGTACAAGAACGGGGGGGACAGGATCATGAGGAATAAAACAAGTGCAGAGAACAGTACTAGAGACATGTTGGTGTATGTGATGAAGATAAGTGAATGCAGGCAGGATCCCTCTAGTGTTCAAGGAGTATAACCTGCAGGTGGTAAAGTGGGCTGATTGGTTCTTCAGCCTCACATGACACCATGTATAAAATAGAGAGCCGACCAAGGGTGGTGGTGGGGCTGGTGGGGGCCGGCGTGCAGCGCTGGTGGGGCCGACAAAGTGCCCTTGTGTAGCAGGCTGGCGCTGCTCCTGCAAGCACCTGTTTTGAACTCTGTACCTTTTGCTTGGTCGGGGAGGCATCCTTGCACTGAAGGGAGGGAAGGCACTCCTACACCCTCGCGACCCTCAGAGCTTCTGTGGAGGAAACCGAGAGGAACAGAGGGTTAAATGCTTGTTTCTGGAGGCGGGGCCAAGGTAAGGAGAGAGCAGAGCAGAGCTGCAACTGCAGCCGAATGCTGACACAGAATTTTAATATTACAACTGTATCACTGTATGCTAAGTGAGCAAATGTTTTAAATTCTTAAAGTACTTGGGGAAAAAACAGTTGAGAGTTGTGGCTGTGGGAGGAAGCTCATCGCAGAAAAACTATCTGTAGTGCTGCGCCAACCTCCCGACCCATTAAAGGCAAGCTGTTTGTTAAGTCCTTTCTTGGTAATTCAAAAGAGCTGTTCTAGCACCTAAAAGACAAAGCACCTGTGTAGCAGGCTGGCACTGCTCGCAAGTGCCTGCTCTCAACTCCGTACTTTTTTGCTTGGTCCTGGGGGGTGGGGAGGCATCCTTGCAGTGAGGGGAGGGCAGGCACTCCTGCACCCTCACGACCCTTGGAGTTTCTTTTGCTTGGTCCTGGGGGTGGGAGTGTCCTTGCAGTGAGGGAGGGCAGGAACACCTATGCCCTTGCGACCGCCGGAACTTCTTTTGTTTGGTCCCGCGGGTGGGGACGTCTTGCAGTGAGGGGAGGGCAGGCACCACACCCTGCGATCCTCGGAGCTTCTTTTTGCTTGGGTCCTGGGGGGGCGCCTTGCAGTGAGGGGAGGGCAGAACACCTATTCCCTTGCAACCCTCGGAGCTTCTTTTGCTTGGTCCTGGGGGTGGGGGCCTTGCATTGAGGGGAGGGCAGGCACTCCTACACCCTCGTGACCCTCGGAGCTTCTTTTGCTTGGTCCTGGGGTGGGGGGCATCCTTGCAGTGAGGAGGGCAGGCACTCCCACGCCTCGCGACCCCTTGGAGCTTCTTTTTGCTTGGTCCGAGGGGAGGGTAGGGGGCGTCCCTGCAGTGAGGGGAGGCAGGCCTTCCATGCCCTCGCGACCCTCGGAGCTTTTTGCTTGGTCCTGGGGGTGTGGGATGGCAGCGCCCTTGCAGGGAGGGAGGGCAGGCACTCCCATGCCCTCGCACCCTCAGAGCTTTTTTGCTTGGTCCTGGGGGTGGGGGGACCTTGCTGTGAGGGGAGAACAAGTCTCATGCCCCGCGACCTCTGGAGCTTCTTTTGCTTGGTCCTGGGGGTGGGGTGTCCTTGAAGTGAGTGAGGCAGGCACTCCACGCCTCGAACCCTCGGAGCTTCTTTTGCTTGGTCCTGGGGGCATCCTTGTAGGAAGGGAGGAGGCACCACCCCCTCGCGACCTCGGAGCTTCTTTTTGCTTGGTCCTGGGGGGGTGGAGGGCAGCACCCTACACCCTCGCGACCTGAGATTCTTTTGCTTGGTCCTGGGGGGCCCTTGCAGTGAGGGAGGCAGGCACCCTCACGCCCTCGTGACCCTCTGAGCTTCTTTTTGCTTGGTCCTGGGGGTGGGGCGCCCTTGCAGTGAGGGGGAGGGCAGCTCCCACGCCTCACGACTCGGAGCTCTTAGGTTTCTAAGGTGTCCACTTAACCTCCTAATTTAGTATTGTCTAGAAACTTAGTTAACTCACTGTTCATATTTTTATTTTTGTCAGATATATTGATGTTTTGGTTTGTCCTAACTGCCCACCAAGTCATTTAAATTATTAACTAAGTACTGCTGCTTTAAGGTTTCAAATATTTACCATTTCTACATCTTTGTAGAGCAAGAGGATAAACAGTGTCAGTTTGGATATTTTTCATATTTGTATCACTCTAAAGCTTTTGAAACTACTGACATGTAATGGATTTTACCATGCTTTCATAGTTTTTAGATCTTATCATAAAGGTGTGCAGGTCAATATGCAAGTACCTAGGTCAAAGATTACTGAACTATAAAGGTCAGAAACAGGGGTTTAACCTAAAAGTGCCAACTCATCTCTAACTGTATTATAAAGTGGCTCATTTGCATTCTGTAGTACTTACTGTACCACCCCTGCTCTGTCATAGTACCTGTCTTGACCTTTGGGTAAAGCTCTTTTTAAAGTAAAACAGAAAATATTTAGTTGAAATCATATTCAGGTACAAATATATTTTAATTCTATATAGTAAAACACTTTGGAGAGGGCTCGTTACCCAAGATTGCAGAGATTTTTTTTTGCAAATACTGCAGCAGTTCTACCATAGACCCTGAGTGCTTCACATTAAATCTTTTATTGTTTTCTGCAGCATATATTAGTCAGCATAAACTGCTAAATGAATACACTGTCACTTGAATATGTTTTAAAGGCATAGGCAAAGGCATAAAGGTTTTGAGACAGTATAGCACAGTGGTTTAAGGCTCTGAGATACAAAACTGGAGACCTGGGTTTGAATCCCACAGCCCCCAACATACTGTGTGACCCTGAGCAAGTCACTTAACTTCCTTGTGCTTCCATGTTACACCTGTAAACAAGCTTCAGCTTAGTGTGTCTCACCAGATAAAAAAAAAAGCTTGTTTTCCTAAAATGAATACTAAACTGATAAATGTGTTGCCTATCTTTCAAAATTTAAAAACACGTGCCTCATACAGTGCTAAATAATTTCTATTTAGTTAGCCACTGCATATCAGTATTAAATAAATCCAGAATAAACAATTTATTTCTGTTTCTGGATGCAGAATAATAAAGCTTGATCAACAGCTGTTTATAGTGCTCTGTCAACTATTCACCCTCTTTGGTGCAAAACAAAATAAGCAGAGTGGTGAATAATTGAGTTTTAGCAAGATGTTAGTGTTTATGTTCATAATTTGTACTGTAGGTACTGTACACTGTTTTTAAAATCACACATTAAAACACAGAACATGGGGGTTATTGGAGCTGGCAGTATAGCCTAGAGGTTAAAGTAACAAACTGTGAATGAGCCGAGTACATTTAGCAGACCTGGGTTTGAGTCCCACAACCTCCACTTGCATACTGTGTGACTTTGAACAAGTCACTTAACCTCCCCGTGCTGCTGGGTTGCCCCTGAAAACAGGCACTTGTGCTTAATGGGCCTTACCCGGTTATCAAAGTAAGTATATATATATATATATATAAAACAAATACCAATATATTTTTTCCTGCATCATACAGCAGTCTGGGTACCCTGTAATTTACCTTTGTTTTACTCTGACTGCAAAGAGTTTGTTTAGCTAAAGATAAATGTTTAGATACATTTTATGTGTTTTATAAGTATGTTTTCAGACTTTAGTCAGGTTTTTATTGTAGTCTTTGCATGTCAGTATCTAGGTTGTAGATTGCTAAGAGTGCAGTCACATTTACCAACTAGCTTATAAGCAGCAGGGCCACCCAAAATCTTCATCTGTTTGAATCAAAACTAGTCTGAATGAAAGCATGCTCACAAGAAAAAACTGCCATACTACTTACAAAAGAGTTTGTAGTTGGTGCCCCATTTAGGTAAATGGGATAACTTCACCCTTTCTCCCATCTTCTGTTTCAGTCTCTGTGGCAACAAAAGCGTTTTGATAGACTGCCTCAGCACAAACCAGATGTTAAGTGTTTGTGTACTTATGCTTGGCCAGTGAATTTTGAAAGAAAAGATTCAAAAGAAAGCAGTGTCACGTAAACCCTTCCCCCCATCTTGGACTGCACTATTTTGGCTAAACCCAAATCTGCATGCAAAATTGTTAATATATTTGAGAGTATTTCTATTAAAATGTAATACTTTTATGCAGTTCAAAGTAAAAACTCAAAAATTGCAGAAAAATTGCGGCACATGTCAGTTTTTGTGGAGAATGGTGAAAATTGTGGATTCCGGAAAAATAGTTATGGGTTCAATTTTCTAGTGTCCCTGGTTATGAGAAAATATAATGCAGTACCTAGGTTAACTGTAACACACTTGACTTCACCTCATGCTTATACCCACACCTTAGCTATGGTGTTACTGTTCCATATATGATATATCTTTTTGCTTTGCTATGTATGAAGAAAGCAAACTAAAATACCTTATCTCTGTCTACCCTCCCTAACAAATCTAGGCAGCATAAATATTTTTTAAATATATTCTCTAACTACTGTACTTAGATTATGCTTAATGTACATTGATTGTTAATTATTTAAGATGCAGGAAAGGAAACAGCTGCAAGATAAGAAAAATCATATATCTGGCAACATGAATTGGTCAGATTACAATAGGATCCTGGTAGTAGCAAATGAACACACCTTTTTCATGTTCAAAGCAGTGACGTACAATAATTTGTAACCTCCGGAGACCTTGACCCAGCCACGCCCCTCCACGCAGCTACACCTCTTCCATGTGCCCTACACCTCCACCATTTCCACACTGTGGCCTCCTCTGTCCCCTGCTTCACCTCTAACTGCCACTGTTGGTAAGTGTATGTGACTCACTCAAGGACATGCACAATCACACACCCCACCACACCAATTCAGTGGAGGTGCTAGTTGATGTGACAGTGTTCTGCTCTCTAACCAGTACACTACTACACTGCTGACATCCTATCAAGTTTCCACATAGACTATATTTCAATATTTCTGAGCTATTAAATATTGCATTATACAATATTGCTGTACAGTCCTGACCTGAGTAACACCTTTCTAACAAACCCAACAACAAAGACTATATCTCATATTTCTGAGCTATTAAAATATTGCATTATACAACATTACAGTCCCAACCAAGAGTAACCTTTTCTAATCAAACCCTAGTGTTCAGTTTACCTATCCCTTTTCAAGAACTCCCTTGTGTCTAGGTTAATAATAGCCTCTCCTTTTCCAAGTGCTTTTCGGTGTTCATCCCACTTCTTCTCCCTGTCCCTTTCCAAGTAATCTACTGGTAGCTACACAAGGGCATACATGAAAAGGGACAGGGAGATAGGGTGGACTCTGAAGAGTACATCCTCTGGTGCAGTTCCTCCCCAACTTGATTGTCTGCTCTGATGAAATCCCTTCAGTGCCAAAAACTTGATGAAATTCCCCCTCAACCCCATCATCTGATGGACAGGAATCCCTCTACATTCCTCTGTACAGAAGACAGCAGCAGAACTTGCAGTCAGTGACATTGGCCTCTAGAGTGAAGTTTTTAGCCATATAGACAATAGGCCGTTGCTGGCTGGCACAGACTGCAGCAGACTGTACTAGATTATCTTCATAGAAACATAGAATTTGACGGCAGATAAGGACCGCTTGGCCCACCCAGTCTGCCAATTTCCCTGCCTACTGGATAATCTGCAGATCCTAGTTAACCAGCAGCCTACTTCTTCCTACCCACATCCCTAGAATTGTACCTATGACTGTCCCATGCATGGCTGAATTCCACTACTGTTTTGACTCCACGACCTCCTCTGGAAGGCGGTTCCATGCATCCTAACCTCTCTGTGAAAATACTTCCTTAAATTACCTCTGAGCCGCCTCTATCTTCAAATTGTGCCCCTTGTTCTTGCACACTCTTTTTGAAAGATGCTACCCTCTTGGACTTTGTTGATTCGTTGAGGTACTTGAAAGTTTCTATCATGTCCCCCCTCTCCCTCCTTTCCTCGAGGCTATACATATTAAGCTCCTTTAGTCTCTCTTCATATGTCTTCCGGTGCAGACCCTGCACCATTTTAGTTGCCCTCCTCTGGACAGCTTCCATCCTGTCTATGTCTTTGCGAAGACTGGGTCTCCAGAACTGCACGCAGTACTCCAGATGGGGTCTGACCAGCTGTCTGTACAGAGGAATAATAACTTCCTGTTTTCTACTGGTGATGCCTCTCCCTATGCATCCCAATATCCCCCAGCTGCCCTCTCACATTGCTTGCCCACCTTTAGGTCATCTGATATGACTACCCCAGGTCCTTTCCATTTTGTTGTCGTTAGTATCTCACCCCCATTGTGTACTCTTCCCCTGGGTTTTGTTTCCCAGGTGCATTACCTTGCACTTCTTAGCATTGAATCTAAGCTGCCATACATTTGACCATTCCTCTAACCTTGCCAAGTCCTTTTCATCCTTTCCACCCACCTTGTGCATCAACTCTGTTGCAGATCTTTCTGTCATCTGCAAAGAGACATACTTTCCTTCCAGTCCCTCTGCAATGTAACTATAAAGACATTGAAGAGGACTGGTCTAATACTGAACCCTGTACCCCACTAGTAACCTCCTTTCATCAGAGTGACTCATTTACTATTACCTCTGTGTCCTATTTTCCGCCAATTCTTTACCTAGGCTGTCATCTTGGGACCCACTCCCAGGCTAGCTAACTTGTATATTAATCTTTTGTGTGGGACTGTGTCAAATGCCTTGCTAAAGTCTAGGGTAGGCCATGTCCACAGCCCCTCCCTGATCTACTACTTTGGTCACCCAGTCAAAGAAATCTATCATATTTGTCTGTGTAACCCCTAGATGGCGCTATCCCAGGGGCTACTACCCCTGCCTGATTTGCCACTAACAGGTTGAGGGGCCTGGATCCAATGGCGGGTGCCTCCACCCAGAGGTCAGGGTTTGCAATAGTTAAACTAACTTGGTCACAGCCCTCTGGGACACTGCAACCCCCCTTTCTTCCCACTAGTGGCCCACACAATATATTAGAATTACCTCACAGTATACACTTACCCCCAGGGCTGGTTCAGGCACTAGGACCTCCTGTAAAATAAGATACAGTGCAACAATCACAGTACAATACTTTAACATGAGAAATACCTCAGGCAGTATAACTTTGCTGAAACAAGCAGCTCTGATTTATTTAGGGAATATAACAAGGACGGAAATCAGGTTAATTAGCTTATCCTTTACTATCTACCTATGGCTCTGTGCACAGGCCTATCCCTACCAGTTACTGTCCCTGGGTACCCAAGCCTAGTGGCTAGTCCAAACCGTGGCAGCTGGTAGGGGCCCTTTCCACAGAGAAAGAAAAATTAGTTTAAACAGTCAGCAGTACAGTGATTCCATTTGGATTTAATGTGGCAATTCAACAGGAGGCGACCCTGAATTAGAACTCATGACCTCCAAACAAGATAGGGTCCTTCAACGTCAGCAGGCTACTCTTGAGCTCCACGAGACTCTTCACACATTTATATGGTAAACAGTCACAGGCAAAGTCCTTTAATGGCAGCAGGATTCACTTGAGCTGCACAAGCCTCCTCACACATTTATATGGTAAAAAAGAAAGTACTATACCAGGCAGGCTGCTTCTCTATCCTGATCGCAATTACTGCACAATACCCGGGAGAACACACAGCAGATTCAGTTCCTGACAGACCGAGTGCAATTCAACAATTTCTCCAGTCTTCTACAGGGTGAGCCTGGTTTCTACTCTTCAGAGATCCTTTGATTCTCTTCACAGGATGGATTCAGTCCTAACAAGCAGTTACACAAGCTGCAGACCGGAACTCTGGGCCTTACACACGTTTTTTGACTGAAACTGTGCACTGAAGGAGCACAGGGTTTCTTTCCCCTTCACTGCCAGAGCTAAAACTGAAACTCCAACAGACAAAACCGGGCACTTCCTTTGAGTTCCTCCCAGTTCTTGACTGGATTGGCTGTCACTCACAATAGACTGCTGCTGTTGGTCCAAAAAGGCGCCGAAGTCTAAACTACATCTCCCAGAGTCACTGCCCATACAATCCTCTTGTGGCTGGCTCAGATTATGAGTCCAAGTTCTGATTCATCCAGGCACCATTTTAGAGCTAGCTTACCCCACACTGATTGGTCCAGTTCAGCAGTTCAAAACCAGAATGGGGAACTAGGCAGACACAGTTCTGACTGCAAAGAAAGCAGGTTAGACAAACTGTGATTTCATTATTACTGTAAATGATTTCTGGCAAACAGTTACATCTTTCAGATAGGTTCCTTTGCACCCTAGTGACTGCAAAATGGAGTGATTGGCAGCAGTTAGAGTGGTACTCAAGCAGAGAAGCACACAGTCCCCCCATACAAACTAATTATGTCTGCAAGCAGACAGCTCTTAAGGAGACAGTACCAGAGGCTCTAAAAACACTCACTGATAAATGGCTTAAACGCCAAACACCATTCAGGCTTGGAGCATTCAAGCAAGCTCCTGAAAGTCTTTTTGGAACCCCATTTGCAGGGGTTACATCTGGCATGACCTTCCTGCTGTGAATCCATGCTGCCTTGGGTCCTGTGCCCTCTGGCCTCTAGATACTCAACAATTCTTTCCTTCAGAAGTGATTCCATCATTTTCCCTACCACTGAGGTTAAACTAACAGGTCTGTAGTTTCCTGCTTCTGCCTTGCTCCCACTTTTGTGACGGGGAATCACATCTGCCCTCCTCCTCTCCTCGGGTACCACCCCATCCTCCCATGATTTGTTAAACAGGGTAGTCAGTGGTGTCACTAATTCTACCCTTAGTTCTTTTAGAATTCTGGGATGAATCCCATCAGGCCCCATTGCTTTGTCCACTTTCAGTTTTAAGAGTTCTTTCAGAACCCTTTCTTCTGTAAATGGGCTGGTATCAACTTCTGTATCCAGTGTGTTTCTACTGTTCATTCTAGGTACCCTCCCTTCCTTTGTAAATACTGAGAGAAAAATATTTGTTTAGTATCTCTGCCTTTTCACAGTCTCCTCTGCCCACCCTCTTCCCCTTATTAAGCCTCACTATCCCTCCCTTGGTCTTCCCTTGGCTCCCTGATGTACCTATAAAAGGTTTTATCCCCTTCTTAACTGAGTTGGCTATCTTTTCCTCGGTTTGGGCCTTTGCTGTTCTGACTGCCTTCCCAGCTTCCTTTTGCTTTAACTGATACAGTTCTCTGTCCTGCTCCTTCTGTGATTCCTTGTACTTCCTGAAAGCTTTCTTTTTCTCTTGAACCTTCACTGCCACTTCCTTTGAGAACCATAGTGGTTTCTTACATCGTTTAGTTTTGTTTATTTGCTTCTCACAAAGGCTTGTTGCCTCTCTGATGGCAGTTTTTATTATTCCCCATTGTTCTTCCACCCCTCCTTCCTGCCCATTTGCTAGTGCATTCCTTAGGCACTTACCCATTTTGGCAAAGTCAGCCCTCCTAAAGTCCAGTACCTTTGCCTTTGTATGGCTTGACTCTATTGCTGTGTTTATTGTGAACCATACTGTTCGATGGTCGCTAGTTCCCAGATGGCTACCCACTTCTACATCTGTGATCCTCTCTTCTTCTCCATTTGAGAGAACCAGGTCTAAGATTGCTCCCTCTCGAGTGGGCTCCAATACTAGTTGTCTAAGGCATGCCTCCTGTAGGGCATCTAGAATAACTCCACTCTTCGAAGTGGCTGCGGCAACTGCACTCCAGTTAACATCTGGCATAGTTCAGATCACCCATCAGCAATATCTCCCTTTTTCTTCCGTACTAAGTATACTTTCTATCATTTCCTTGTCCATTTCCTCCCCCTGAGAAGGGGGTCTGTATACAACCCCTGTGCGGATTGTGGTGCCATTGCCGGTCTCCAAATTTACCCACAGTGCTTCTTCTCCTCCCTGTTTTCTCTTTTGTTCTGTTACTTTGATTCCTTCCCTTATGTAAAGAGCTACTCCTCCTCCTCTTTTACCCTCTCTGTCTCTCCTGTAGATAGTGTATCCTGGTATGTTTACGTCCAGGTCATGGTTTTGTGTGAACCATGTTTCTGTGACTGCCACGATATCCAGATGTTCCTCCTCCATCAAGGCCACTAATTCAGGAAGCTTGTTACTCAGACTACGTGCTTTGGTACTCATTGCTTTCCATTTTTTGATGGCTTTACCTTCTGTTGCAGCATCCCCCACTGACCTTTCTACCTCGGTCTTTTTCCCATTTAGTACCCTGTTTTGTAGGGAGAGGCTGGGATTTTCCTGCTGCTTATCAGTGCCTCCCCCCCTTGACTAGTTTAAAAGCTTGCCAATGAAGCATTTAAACCGATTGCTCAAAAGACTTGTTCCCTTCCTGGACAGATGCAGACCATCCTGCCAGTATAGGCTGGTGTCTCCTCAGGTAAGTTTAAATGCAAGAGATTTGCTTGTTTACTGAAAAGTAATTAAAATCACCAAACAACACTGTCTGATTACCTTCTCAAATTACCTTCGGATTATCGCTGGAGTCATCCCTGCTGGGCTTGCAGGGTAGATTGTTTATTCTTATAGTCAGGTTCATTTTGAAGACAGGCTAGGTAGTTGCCTGAGCTCTAGTTGGGTGAATCAGCTAGTGTGTGCCACTTTCCTGTGTGCTGGCTCTAACCAGTCCCACATCACCTACTGCTGAATGAATCCTTATATGACCCTATTAAGATCCCATCCAGTCTGAACTAAAGTGAATGAATTCACTCAGGGCTGTGACAGTTTCTCACTCTGTCTTCTGCTCAGTCACCCACATCCCATCCTATCACACTCAGCTGGCTTCTCCCACTCACACTATTGATGTGGCTGCATGCTGCGGCTGGTCTCTCGGGAATGTTCAGCTACTCCAGCATCCTTCACCTCATTTTCCCATCTGGTTTTGCTTCTCAACACAGTAGCAGGCAGGCCTAACGTGTCTCAAATCACGTAAGTAAAGTGGTGCTTTAGGTGCCAGCTAACAAGCCCCAACTCCAACGCTCACTGACACTTAATGACATTCCTTCCCATATCTGTTGGGTTAAAGGGTAGTGGTCATGGCAGACGTGGGGCAGGTTTGGGTGAGCACTGCATCATAGCTGCACATGCAAGGGGCTGGGTGGGGTACAAGCAGAGAGCAAAAAATGATTGCTGATTCAAGCTTCTCTGGCTCCGCTAAGCATATGGCTGTGTAAAATTGAGCTTTAGGCATGATGCTGACTGATCGATTCATCAGCACTACCTCAGGTAGGACAGAAAGAGGAGAGCAAAATGAAAAAGTGGCATGCAACAACTGTAATTTATACCATTAATCACTGCCAGCTGCTTAGGTGCTCTAACTTGCAGCTCATGAAAGCCATCAAAATACATTTAAACATTTACTACCAGCTCAAGTGGGCTGGTGTGAGCCAGCTCTCCTACATCCCTGGTTCAAAAAGTGAAAAGGAGAAATGACATATGTATTTGCCCTTTTAGTATATTCAGTATAATCAGAGCAGGATAGGCAGGGGGAAGAGGGAGGAAAGCTCAAGGAGAAGGACCAGTTGGGAGGAAAGGTAAAGGAGAAGGACCAGAAGTACAAGGAGGATTTAGTAAAGGGAGCTGAGGGTTTAGGCCAAAGGAGCACAAAAAGCAAGGAGGGACTAAATGGAGACAGCAAGGAAGGGAGGACGAGCCAGGCTAGTTTAGCAGATGGGGGAGAAGGACCAGTTGCGAGCAGTGAGGGGGTGTTAGCAAGGTACAGAAGGATACTCGGGAGAAGGAGAGGCATAGGATTGGAGGGGAGGGGGTGTTCAGGGTAAATAAGGAGGGGGTGGCATGTGGCACCCAGATAGGGGGAGGAACAAGGAGCCGGCTGGGTGGAGGGGCCGGTAGAAAGGATGAGGGACATGGAAGGGGGGAAATGGAGGAAAAGGAGTGGTCAGAGTGCTCCTGTTGGGGGAATTCTATGATCAGAGGTATCAAATGAAATAGGGAAGGAGAAGCCTGGCCAGTTAGAACAAAATGCTTCCCTGGACTAACGGTGCACAGGGCTAAGCACGAGGTATATCAGCTGGCAAAGGATTGTGGGGGTTCCCCAGACATACTGGTCCACCTGGGTACAAATGACATTGAGGGAAATAGCGAGCTAGAGATACAGGCAAGATTCAGGGAGCTTGCCAGGGTCTGTCATGACATAGGATGCACAGTTTCCTTCTCAGAAATCCTGCCGGTGCCAAGGGCTAGTGGGGAGCACAAAAGGAAGATTAGGGAGATAAACCAGTGGCTCAGGGAGTGGTGTGAGGCCAGAGGGTATGGGTTGATGGGGGATTGGGGGGAGACCTGGGAGGATAAGGAGCTGTATGCTAGAGATAGACTCCATCTCAATTTGGAGGGGAGGGGAATCCTTAAGTTGAAAATAGAGGGGTTCATTGGTGAAAAGTGGGGTTTAAACTTGTGAAGGGGGGAGGGATGGGAGAAAAGGCTGTCAAGGGGGTGCCAATAAAGGAGGGACTCTGTCTCCACCCCCCTGGGGAGCTGAAGGATTGCAGGAAAAGGCTGACTGGTAAAGTGCAGACCAGGGGAAAACAGAATCCCCATGGGAACACGAGCAGGGGAAATGGAAGTATAGAGAAAGGGTGGAAGGTAGTCCTGCTAAATGCCAGGAGGTTGGGAAATAAAATTCCCTAGCTCCAGGCGATGCTAACTGAGGGAGCAGTGGATGTGGCAGCGGTCACTAAGACCCTAGGCCACTGCAGGACATGACTGGGACCTGAACCTGGATGGTTACACTATGTTCAGGAAGGACAGTGGGGAGGGAAGGGGAGGAGGGGTAGCAATGATAGTCAAAACTGCATTGGCATAGGGGAGTAGAGGAGGCGGAGGGAACCATGGAAGCAATTTGGGTCACCTTGATAACAGGGGGGCAAGAGAGTAAAAATAGGGTGGTGTATAGACCCCTGCCTGGCGGAGGAGCTGGAGGAGAGTCTGGTGGCAGATGCTGGGAGACACTGCAGACTGGGCAGAGGAACGGTGGTGGTGTTGGGGACTTAAACATGCCAGGAACAGACTGGGAGACTATGACATCTTCTGTGACCAGGAAACAGAGGTTGTTGGATGTCTTTCAAGACGCGTTCCTAACTCAGCAGGTGGGGGAACCGACCAGGGAGGCGCGGGTACTGGATGTGGTCCTGGCAGACATTGACCAGATTAGGGGCCTGGAGGTAAGGGACCCATTAGGGGGAGTGACCATGCCACGGTCTGGTTCTGTCTGGACCTAGGAGGGCTAGAAAGCTGCACAAAGACGGAGGTAACTGACTTCAGGGGAACGGATTTTAAGGAAATGGGAAGGATCCTTAAGGAGCATTTGGATGTGATTGGGTCAGACATGGACGCTGATAGTAGGTGGGAAATCATCAGAAGAGGGGTGCAAGATGCTACCAGCACCTGTGCAAGAGTAAGACGAAAATGCGTTAGGGCCCGAAAACCCTGCTGGTGGACTAGAGTCCAGGAGGTGGTGCAGGGAAAGAAGAAGCCTAGGCATTCAAGTGCTCAAGGAGTGAAGGGATGAGGGGAGTATGAGCTGATGGCTAGAAGGCCACTGGGTGGTGAGGGCGGCTAAGGCAAGGAAGGAGCAGAACCTGCCAGGAAATTAGGAGAGGGAACAAGGATTCTTTAGATACATTGGGGAAAAACAAAGGGTGAAGGGGCAGATTAGCAGAATTAAATCAGGGAGATGGGCACAAGACCCGGGGAGCAGGCTGAGGTACTAAATGAGTACTTCACCTCAGTTTTCACCAAGGAAAATGGGGTGCTGCATCATACATGGGAGAGACAGAGATGCTGAGGAGGGGGACCCTTACCATCGCGGGTCTGGGGAAGGAGGCATCACCGCAGGAGGGGAGGGCTAAGCAGGGAGAAGAGGTACTGGAAGTGGAAATCACAGCAGAGAGAGTGAGAGAAGCCCTCTGCTCCCTTAAGACGGAGAAAGCACCGGGGCCGGATAAATTACATCCCAGAGTGCTGAAGGAACTTGCCGATGTCCTGGCGAAACCCCTGGCAGAGCTTTTCACCATCTCTCTGAGGACAGGGTGGGTGCCCCAGGACTGGAAGGTGGCGCATATAGTGCCTATCCACAAGGGGGGGTCAAGGGAGGTGGCAGGGACCTACAGGCCTGTCAGCCTGACATCGGTGGTGGGCAAGGTGATGGAGGCATTGTCAAGGGAGAGGCTAGGGGGGACCTGGAAAGTCAGGGTGCCTGGGCGATAGACAGCATGGATTCATCTCGGGAAATCATGTCAGACAAACCTTGTGGAGTTCTATGACTGGATGACGAGTGCCTTGGACCTGGGTAGACCAGTGGACGCCCTCTTTCTAGACTTCAGCAAGGC
This sequence comes from Neoceratodus forsteri, assembly GCA_016271365.2. NCBI lineage: Eukaryota > Metazoa > Chordata > Ceratodontiformes > Ceratodontidae > Neoceratodus > Neoceratodus forsteri. The sequence continues at coordinate 755,036,628 of CM057449.1, read as the reverse complement.
ATTTGTCTCTGTTCCTCACATGGGCCTGTTGGATAAGCTGGGAGAAATGGGTGGGGAACCAGATGATCAGATGGATAGGCAATTGGCTCCAGGACGGACCCAGAGGGTCGTAGTTGGTGGGATAGTCTCATCCCCAAAGAGGGTCATTAGTGGGGTCCCACAGGGATCAGTCCTGGGGCCCCTCCTGTTCAACATCTACATCTCTGACATAAGGACAGGAATCAGGAGTGAGATGGGTCTCTTTGCAAATGACTCAAAACTGGGGGTGGTGGTGGATGGGGAGGAGGGGAGGGTGGCCCTACAGGGGGACCTGGAGGCTCTGGAAAGATGGTCTAGAAAGTGGAAGCTGAGGTTCAATGCAGGGAAATGCAAGGTACTCCACCTGGGGGCCAGAAACCCGGGCCAAGTGTACACCCTGGGGGGAGTGCTACAAGTCTTGATGGCTGAGAGGAACCTGGGGTGGTGGTGGATGTCAAGATGAACAACTCGAAGACTTGTAGGAGGGCAGCAGCCAAGGCCAACAGGATGCTGGGATGCATCGCTAGGGGGATCACCTCCAGAAGGAGGGAAGTGATGCTCCCTCTGTATAACTTCTTGGTGAGGCCACACCTTGAGTACTGCGTGCAGTTTTGGAGGCCACACTTAAAGAGGGACATTAAACTCCTGGAGAGGTCCAGAGGAGGGCAACCAAAATGATTTGGGGCTTGGGGACAGGACCTATGAGGAGAGGCTCGAAGAGCTAAATATGTACACATTGGAAAGAGAAGGGACCGGGGACATGATAGAGGTCTTCAAGTACATGAAGAGGGTAAATAGGGAGGAACAGTCAGGGTGCTTGAAGGAGGAGGAGGCCACTAGAGGGCATGGGTGGAAGCTGGAGGGAAGATTCAGGGAGAAGGAGGAGGTGCTACTTCACTGAGAGGGTGGTGGAGCCATGGAATGCACTGCCTAGGGGGCTGGGTGGAGGCAGAGACTGTGGAAGGGTTCAAGAGGGGCTGGGACAGGTACAGGGGGAGGTTCTGGAAGCAAAATCCAATGCATCAAGAATATCCGGAACTGGGAAGGGAGAAGCCAGAGAAGGCGAGGGGGGCAGCAAGGTCAGCACCCAGGGTGGGGGCTGACCAATCGAGCAGACTCGAAAGACCGTTAGTCCTATTCTGCTGGCATTTTAGTATGTTAGTAGTATGTTAGTAACATTGATCTTCTTCCTAAGATGGTTATGTTTTGTGCATTTCTATCCCACTGACATGCACACGCTTAAGTCTTAAACTGAGTGCAAAGCACCATGTGTAGAAGTGTGTATATTCCTGTGTAGGTAGCACTGGCAAGATTTCAGCAGGGCTATACATTGCCTATGAATATCCCTTCTAGCTGGCGGCCAGATTCTCAGCTGCATCCAAGAGGGAGTTTGCAGAACAAGTTATGCTAGATCCTTAAACAGGATACAGGGATTGAACACGTGGCCAAACTAGTTTGTTTTTCTGCACGTACAGTACCACTGCTTTAACAAACTGCCTCTTGTATGGTACCTCCGACCACATAAAATGTCAGTTTTCCTTCGAGTTTACCTAGTTCCTGGATTAGACAGTGACTGCATTATACCAATGAGTACAAAAAGGCTAGAACTGCACTGGATCAAATGTAAAAGCCTGATTTATGCAACATTTGTCCTGATGAAACCTTGACTTGCCTGTTCAACACAGCAATATACATATTGCTAGCCATAATGCCTTGTACTGGCTTTGGGACTTCAGGGTATGCATGTGGTTGAGAGAGAAACATAAAAGCTGCACACGTTGGAATTTGTTCCTTCATTGAATCCTTTAATAACAGTTCATATGTGCCACTTGCTTTACATCCGCTTTTTGTGTGCCACCTGTAATGAGACTGAGTTAGTTTTCTTTCAAGTGAAATCATAGGTTCATAGGATGCATACGAGTTCAGTGGGTAAGATTACCCTTTATGGACTCGCCACCAAACATTTATTGGTGGAAATCAAATTTGGTGTTTCCCATATATAAATCCAAATTTGTCTTAAAGGAATCCAAAGTGGTACTTGATACAATAGCTCTACGTTGAACTTTTCTATGAGTTTATTTCTTATCAAATAAGGTGCCACTACTGAAGAGCAATATTCTAGATGAGGCCTAATGAGACCAGCATATAATGGGATGATCACATTTTTGTCCCTGCTTTTTATATTTCTAAGAATGCAACTTAAAGTTGTGTTCCCTTTTTTAACAGCAGTTTTGTGTAAATCAAAAGTAAAGTCCTTAGAAAGAGTCACCTCTAGATCTTTTTCATGGTCAGTCATCTGTATGTAAGTGCACAGTATCTCACCACTCTCCCACAGTGAAAGCCATACATCTATGAGAAATAATGTAATGGGAATTGTAGTAGTATGAACAGCTCTAAGAATCATACCTTAAAAAGGTGTGGAACATGACACTATAATCACTTTGAAGTAATTATTCAATAATTAAGCAATAAGGCACTCCAGGATGTGTGTTATTGTCTAATAATGTCACACCTCGGGTTGTTGAAGCACAATGCTACAGTCTGAGTGCGTTCAACACCCAAGAAGTGGTTATTACACAATAACACACTCCCTGGAGTGCTTTATTGCTATTATAAAATGGCTCATAATATTTAGGATAAAAAAAGTATTAATTCACTTTGTTTTTTTAATAATTTAGTGCTGTGGAAGAGTATTTAAACAGAAAGAAGTCCTTTTTTGTACTTCAGCAGGTGGCGCTGTTTACTATTTGCTGTGTAGGTGTGTGTTTCTCTCTTAACCCCCCCCACGTTGTCTTCTGTCGTTGGTGTGTGTGGAATTTACTTTTTTTCTTGGTCTTTCTCTCTCTGATGTGTAATTTACTGTATAGTTTATGTATCTATTAAAGAATAAAGAAGAGAGAATTAGTCTGCAGTTTTTGTTTAATTCATTTCAGCGCAGCTGCCCGCCGATAACACAGCCCTCGGGAACTGTGCACACACTAATGCAGTGCTGCTGGTCAGGTTTTACTACCTTTCCTTTTTTTCTGTTCTCCCGGTATCATTTGTACCAGGAAAAAGGACAGGACAACACCGCAAGTTGAGGCAGGTCGGGGAGTGGGGACATGTTGAGGAGGCAAGCACAGTGCTGTTGTGTGCAAGTGCTACAATGGCCACATTTAGAAGATAACAGGAGACTGAGAAGACATTGTCATGGCTTTTTATAACTTTTCTTTTACTAGCCATGGTAATAAGACACTGTGACAGTTATGGGGTTCTATTTGTAGGCTTTTGAAATACTGGAAACTGCAGTGGGTGTGTCTCAGGGTGGGTGGAGGGGTCGCTCTTGGGGCTGTAGCTCTTTGCAGTGGTGGTCCAGAGTGGTGGTAACTTGTGGCTGAGAGGCCTAATTTCATACAGTGCCATGCATCATGTGTGTGCCTGGACTTCATACAGTGATGTTATGATGTAATAACATCACTGTTGCAGGCACACACTGACCAATCAGAGCCCATGAAATGTTCTTGCCATTGTATAATACACAATTATACCATGGACATCCAAGAACAGCCAATCAGAGCAGCATGCTGGCACTTTACCTGCGTTGTAAATACCCCGATAATCACTGCAAAAGGTGCCAGCCAGCCGCATCTCTTAAAAATCATCTGACCCATGATATTCAAACTGGAGGTTTGCCATATTGAAATGCTCGCTAACCAGCAGTCTCCAACTCCCATTGCATCCTACTCAGCAAAGCACATAGCGTCAGTACCTCAAACCACCCAAGAAAGTAGATCTGCACTTAAAAAATAAATTGAAAAAACACGTATTTTCCAATAGCCGCCGAAAGTCTCCATGTCCGAAACACTGGTTTAGCCCTCGCTGTCTCTTGCACTCTCTCTCTCTCACTGTTCGCCACTAGCAGCGTGAAGGGGAATGAGCTACATTTTGTGCCGCTGCCTAAGAATAAATGTAACAGTTTTTGCCTGTTTTTTTCTTACAAAAGATACAACTTACCTGGTATAATAGCAATAAACCACTAGAGGTAGAGGTGGGAGAATCATTTCAACGTAGTGCTGAAATGTATTTAACATTCTAAAGAAATAATTCCCATTCTAGAACTTGAATTATTTCTTTGCACAGCTGCAGTAATGAGCTCTGCTCTCTGGAACAGTCGGCACATGTAAACTCATTAGCACAGCTGCTACCAACTACTCATCAAAAAAGAAATACTACCTTATTTTGCTGGTAAATGTAGTAGGACAGCGATAACTTGAAAACTGTAAAATTTGTAGAGGAGTGTTTCTAAAATGTGATTCTCTTGTACTGTATATAATAAGGTACTCCCAATTGTGAGATACAAGCTGGAATTCCACATTTCATTAGTGTGGTGATATCTTAAAGACACTCGTGCTTCACTCTTGTGCCTATGATGTCAGCACACTGACTTGTGGAATACCAGCTTGTACCTCACCATTGTGGGTGCATTATTCTCTATGTATAGAACAGGGCAGATAATATCCACACAGTTTTGTAGTTTGTGTAGTACCTTTATCCAGTCATCCAAATAGAACTTAATACTGTCCTACACTACACTATCTGATTTTAGCCAAATATAGTTGATGAATTTGGATGCCAGTTATCCAGCTGGATCTTGGCTACCATCTGCCACATCTCAAGAAAGCAGGCTTCAATAAAATGTGTCCTCTAATCAACAGTGTGTGTGAGGGAGATTGCTTAATGTGACCAACTGCCCCAGTGGTAGGTCACTGGTGGGGCTAATCCTTGTCCTGGTACCACAGTGCCTTTGATAACAACCATGCACAGTACTTTTTACCTTTTACTCCAGCAGTGAACCCATGAGGGTTCGAGGAAGCACTGAGTGGAGCACTTACTATGTGCACTGACCCCAGTAACACCAGTTAACAAAACATGGCCTGAAAGGGCTTCTGCAGCTCAGTGGTAAATTTTATTTATGTATTTATTAATTTCAGAAGTTTCTCCAGGAAAGACATACTGAGTTCATAGCAGCTCATTTCCAGAAGCATCCTGGGGGGATGGGTAATTGGGAAAAGAGAACAATAATAAGCAGAGTAAAAATTACATTTCAGGAGGAAGACCAAGTAACAAATACTAAGCTACAATAAATAAGCAAATTTAAACTAACACAATATCTGTGTAGTATAACCAGGGACATGAAGAAGAGTGTAACCCAGAGGGTATCAAGGAGGATCAAATAAAGTGCAAAGGTGCAGTAAGAAGAAGGGGGTGAGACCACTATCATTAGGATTCAAAAGGAACTGACTCATGGTGCCAGGGTAGCCTGGAAATAGCACAAGGGGACGGATAAGAGAAGAACAGGAGGAGAGGATAGTGGGTAGAGAGTAGAGGGAACATGGACAACTATCAAGCAATTGTAGGTGTGGAGTAGGGAAGAGAATGAATGCAGAGAAGGGGCAGAGCGAATGTTAAGGGGGAGAGAGTTCCATAGTTTGGGAAAAAGTAAGAGAAAGTAGCTTGGCCAGCTGACTGTTTTCTTGGAGGGAGAGCAGGGGAGCAATAGCCAATGTTATGGAGAGTGTAAGAGGAGGGGAGGGGGTGGAGTGGAGAAAGGTGAGGAAGGAGGGGAGGGAACCAATCCAGAATTTAAGTATAAAGGAGGTGCAGTGAGTGAAGCATCTGGCTTCAAGGGAGGGGAGGGAAAGGTGAAATAGAGGGAGCAATGGTGGTTGCAGGGTGGACAGTCCAAAGCAAAGTGGCAGAAGGTGTGAAATAGGGGGGTCCAGTCTGGCAAGGGTGATCTTAGGAGCAGCACAGTAGATAAATTCACCATAAGCAAAGAGGGGAGGATCATTTTCTGGACAATAGATCAGTGAGCAGGAAGAGGGATGCAACCTTTGTTCCTGTATACTGCATCAAGTTTAGAGTGAAGTTTTTTTTGTGGATGGCATCCAGATGCCCAGAAAAGTCATGTGGAGGGGAGGGCAGTACACTTAGAGCACTTCTATCTGGTGCCAAAGGTTAAGGAGACCATTTTCTCTGCAGTGAGTGGTAACTGGTTAAACTGGAACCACTGCCAGACATTGTCAAAGTCCAGCTGGCATCTTGCCATCAAATCAGAGGGAGCGGATCCAGAGGTAAATATTACCGTATCATCTGTGTACATGTGGATGGATGCAGAGGAGCAGGCAGCATGGAGGCCATTGAGGAGGACCAAAAGGGTATCAGACCGAGGAGTGACCCTTGAGACACCAGTTCAGATAGGGAGTAGAGGGGAAAGGAAATTCCAATTCTAACTGATTGAATCCTACATTCAAGATAGGAGTGGAACCAATTAGTTGAGGAGTCGGAGAACCCTCCTGCCTTAAGCTTGTGAAGGAGGAAGGGGGTGGGCTGCAGTGTCAAAGGCTTTGGCCAAGTCAACAAAAACAGCTGAGGTGAGAAGGCCCTGATCCATACCAGAGAATGGAGTCTGTGAGCTGGAGAAGGGAGGAGGTGGTGGAGTGGAATTCACAGAAACCAGTCTGGAAGGGGGTGAAGAAAGAGCTAGAGTAAATGAAGGAGGAGAGCAGAGCCAGCAAAAGGTGTTCTTGTAGTTTAGCTAAGGTGGGGGGCAGGGGGATGGGGTGGTAGTTGCCAGAAAGGGTGGGGTCACTATCTTTGGGGAGAGGTATAACAGTGGCCTGTTTCCATGTATTAGGGACAGAGGCAAGGGAGAAAGAGAGGTTAAGAAGGGGGAAAATAGACTGGGCAATGGCAGGGACAGAGAGGAGAGGGAATTTAAGGTCGAGTTCATAATAATAATAATAAAAAATAAAACTTTATTTATTAAGCACCTTTCAAGCACCAAGGCACTGTACAAATGAACAATAAAATCAAAAAATACACACACTACACATCTTTAAGTGTTACATACTTGATCGTGTATAGTATGTCAGATAACCTTTATTCCATGTATTTTGGTTTTATAAAATTTAATAAAACTTAAATTTAAAAAAAAAAACACATAAAATCAGAATAATCACAACAACCTCAAGCCATAAAAGGCTGGCTCCACAGATGGGTCTTGAGTTCCCACTTAAAAATCTCCACGGTCATGCATTCCCGAAGCCAGCGAGGCAGAGAATTCCAGAGGGTTGGGGCTATAAACATAAAAGCATGAGCCCCGGAAGATTTTAAAATAACCCTCGGAACCTCCAGCAACCCCGCGTCAGCCGAATGGAGCTGTTGTACAGGGCTGTAAGGAATCAGAAGCTCTTTCAAGTACTCGGGGCCAAGTCCATGCAGGGCTTTAAAGGTCAAAAGACCTACTTTTAAGGTGATCCGCCACTGTATAGGCAGCCAGTGCAGATCACGCAAAATGGGCTAATGTGTGTTCTTATTGATGCCCCTGTCAACAACCTCACAGCAGCATTCTGCACTAGCTGCAAGTGGTGGATATCAACCCCAGGAAGCCCCAGGTACGGGGAGTTGCAATAGTCAAGGCGAGAGGTCACAAAGGCGTGGACCAACACAGGTAAGTCGCTGGACGGAACAAAGTGCTTCACCCTGGCAATGTTCCTAAGATGATAAAATGCTGACTTAACAACAGGTAGAGCTGGGTTTCATCAGCATAGCAATGAAACCTCAGCCCATACCATCTTACAATGTCTCAGAGGGGCAGCATATACACTGCAAACATCATGGGGGAAGCACCGAGCCCTGTGGGGACACCACACTTCACAGAGAACGGGTCAGAGGAAAAAATCCCTGATACAACTCTCTGTGTTCTCCCAGATAGAAAAGATAAAAACCATCTGAGCACTGTACAAGACAGTCTACAGATGGACCTCAGGTGCTCGAGCAAAACCCCTTGGCTTACAGTGTCAAATGCTGAGGAGAGATCAAGGAGAACCAAGGTAGAATGGTTTCTCCGATCTCTTGCCATCAAGAGATCATTGAGCACCCTAACCAGAGCAGTCTCAGTACTATGCCTCTTACGAAAACCAGACTGGAGAGGTTCGTAGATACTATGGATGGTCAAATGGTCCTCCAGCTGGTTTGCCACTACCTTCTCAATAACCTTCCCAATAAAGGGAAGGTTAGAGATAGGTCTGTAGTTGGCAAAAATATCTGGGTCCAGAAAAGCCTTCTTCAAAAGGGGAGTCACCATCGCTTCCTTTAGGGAGCTAGGAAATTCAAGCAGTTCTAGGGAGCACCAGATTATTTGAGCAAGAAACTGGCCCACGATCTCAACACAATCCAAGATCAGAGAGGTTGGACCTGGATCTAAACTACAGCATGTAGGGTACATCCCCTGGACAGTTTGCATAATATCTTCAAGCCTCGGCAGGTCAAAGGAACTCCAGGAGGCTCAGGGTACCATGGCCAGATGCCGACCAACAGCTTCCCCCTTAGAGTGTGTCAGGCGGATCTCTGATCTGATGTTGGTGACCTTATTCGCAAAGAACTGAGCGATCTCATCACACTCCTTTGTGAAAAAACTCGATGGAGCTGAAGACAGGCTGGATTGCACAGCCTGTCCACAGTTCTGAAGAGCTGAGCCGGTCGATTCTGAGCAACAGCGATCGCCCTGGACAGGAATTCTGCCTTCTTACGGGAGATCTCTGATTGGTAGAGCCGGTAATGCTCCTCCAAACTAAGTCGGTTGACTTCTAGAGCAGATTTCCACCAACAACGCTCTAACCATCGTCCCACACATCACAACTCCCTCAAGGACCCATCAAACCATGGGGCCCGAGGGCAGAGAGAGAGAGAGGGGTCAAACACTGACAGGAACAGTTGAGGCAAGAGTCGAGGAAATGGCCTGATTATAAGCCAAAACCATGGACTCCGGACCCATGCTGGCAACAGGAAACTCTGAGTGGTTCAATACCACCAACAGGTCTTCAGGACACACATCCCGTAAAGGGCAGTATCAAACCATCTCTACAGGGGCAGACCTACGAAGGGGAGCACAAAAATTGAAGCCCATGGTGTAATGATCAGACCAACTGACAGGTTCCACCACCAAATCAGAGGCCTCAATCCTCAGGAGAAAAACCAAATCCAGAGAGTGACCATAATTATGAATAGCTGAAGAAACAATCTGTGTAAGGCCCAGTGATGTCATCAACTGGAAGAAGTGTCCATCAGGGCTCCTACCCTTGAGAGGATTTAGAGCCAGGAGAGCATGTACTGTAGGATGTCAGTAGTGGAGACAGGAGAGAAGGAGAGGGACTGGGTGGAAGGCCGGGGGGGGAAGAGAGTGGGGATGGTTGGGAGGAGGAGAGAAGGGAAGAGGCACGGGAGGAGAAGAAAGAGTTGAACTCGTAGGCAACAGAGTGGGTCAGAAATTGGGGTGTTCTAGGGACGTGGATATGATGTTCTAGTCACACTTTCTGGCAGTGCCTTTTCCCTTTAAGACTGGCTGCAATGTCTTCAAGTTTGCTCCTCCCACCCACCTGGGCAGTAACTTCCTCTGCTCTGCCCCGTGATGCCAGATCTTCCTTTACATTGGAAGAAGAAGGTACCCTCCTTTCTGCTCTCACAGTAAGAATGCCCTCTGTGTGAATCTTCGGATTTCTAAATAAATAACAAAAACCTTTGTCTTCAGGCTGTTTCTTCACATTGACCAATGTGGACAAGAAGAAGTCTGCTTCATGGTTCTGGAGGTGCACCTGCAGCCAGAATATGTCCCAGACAGATCCACACACCTTGTGCACATATTGCCTGACCACGAGCATGATCCCAAGGCCTGCGACAGTTGCTGCACTTTTCACCCATCAGTTTTAGAGGACTGCCATGCCTGCTTATTCCTAGGGTGTCTGAGTGATTGGTACCCACCAGTCAATTCTAAAGACAACCATCAGGTGGTCTCCACTGCTGTGAGGTCTGCCGAACAACTTGCAGCTTTCGAGGAGGCGGCGGCCCAGGACGCAGCTCAGTCCTCCTAGGCTTCAGCCTTTTTACCACTCTCTTTGGGCACCTCCTTTACAGGGACGTTTAAGGTTTTGTGTTAGGCTGTTCCTACTCATGGGCAGGGCCCTTCATTGGTGCACAAGTCCAAATCTAAGAAAGAGACCAAAAAATGGTCTTGCCATCGCTCGTGGGATCAGGAATGCTCTCAGGATCCCGATTCCCGTGCTTCTCTGGAGGTTCCGACTTCAGTTGAATCCTCGGTCCAGGCCAGTCAAATCCTCGGTTCAGGCCTCTGGCTCCACAGTAACCCTGTGGGCCAGTTAACCAAGATGCAGGGCAGTCTTACGGCCAAGATTTGTCTTGAGCCAGTCAACCCGTTGTCGCTCTAAGAGGCCAATACCTCCCTGTCTACGACTCTGGTCCTAACTCAGACTTGGGGAGGGACGGGTCAGTCCACTGACCCACCACCTCTCATCGATGACCCAGAACCAGAGGTGCCCCAGCTCTCACTGGGCCCCTCTCAGGTCTTCCATCAGCCTCCCCGGACTGTCGAGGTCCAGGTCTTAATCCCCCGATTCGAGTGACTCGTGTCATAGTTGGCGCGTCCACTCTCGATGCTCGGGGAAGTGGTACTGCCTCTATTCTTCATCTTCGTCCTCCTCGGGTGAGGAGGACTTCAGTGCAGGTTGCATTGGTGCTGTGGAGATTTAATGTGGAAACAGCTGGTATTCACTGGGATGAAGCCCGTACCAGCATCTACCCTAGCCATCATTTGGCTTTGACGCAGAGTCCGACACCTTCTCAGCCTCTTCAGAAGCAGAACCGTAAAACGGTCCTGACTCATCCTCCTCTGGTCTCTCCACTGATCCTGGTGGAGTCACCCCCAAACAGCCAATGACAGGCACTCTGACTAAGTCTCAGCCAGCCTTGGGTCTTCCCCATCTGCTGTTGGTCACCATCACCCCAGACTGTTCACTGAGGGACAGTGGGAATTCGAGTGGGCAACCCTTCTTCGATGACTCTTTGGAATCGGAGGGTTCCTACTAGCACTCTTATCCGGTGGAAATGGAGTTGGCAGTGGGTCTTTCGACAGGCGAGGGCCCGTATTCTTTGTGGGCTTTCTCCGCCTCATCTCGGAGTCCATGGATCTCCAGATGAACCCGTTCAGAAGCAGGCTCGGTACCCGCTTACTGAGATTTTGAACTTGGGTGATTCCCCTTGGGAAGCTTTCCCAGTAGCAGAGGCCATCCTTGGCCCTGCTTCAGAGCTATGGCAGCATCCTATCTCCTCCACTGTGCCATTGGCTAGGATGGCGGCAATTATGCTGTTCCCACCGGTTCCCTCTTGGGGCTCACGGAACATCCGTTGGCTGAGGGCTTGGTGGATGATTCCATGTTTATGTGCTCAGGCAATGTAGGAAACATTGACAGGCCACCTGATAAGGAATGAGTCCAAGAAATTGGACCATTCGACCAAAAATGGTCTATGCTGCCTCTTTACTTGGCCTTCGACAGGCGAGCTCGGCCCTCCTAATGGCCCACTTTTCTCATGCCCTGTTGGGCACTCTTGATGGGATTCTTCCTCATCTCCCTGCAGACCTACAGACTACGTGCAAGCAGGTCCGAGACCAGGGTCAGGCTGTAGCCAGACAGCTCCAGATAGCCATGGACATTGGTGACTCCTGAGCCTGGTTTGCGGTGGCTGCAGCGGCCATGCGCCACAGGGCTTAGCTGAGGATCTTGAACTTTAAAGCAGATAACCCAGCACAAGCTGGCAGATATCCCCTTCCTGGGCACCAGCTGTTTGGGCCCGGGGTCGAGGGTCACCTCACCCGCATTGAGAAGTCCAGTGATACCTTGGACTCTGTGACATCCACCCAGAGGGATCCCAAGGGCTCCAAGCTGCACCTCCATTCCTGTGGCCAAATCATCCCAACCCCAAGCTGGACAGCAGGCTCAGGCCTGGCAACCTCGGCCAAAGTCTGTGGCAATGGTCATCCACAAGCTTGGAGGATGAGGCCCAGTGGCTTCTCAGCTGGATCCTCCTCCACCTCCAAGTCTGCGCAGTGATGGGCTGAGAGGTGCCTCCCTCATTCCTGTTATGCCTCCCTTGGGGGGCCGGCTCTGCCACTTCCTTTCTACCTGATCCGCTATCATCACTGACAGGTGGGTTCTCGAGGTGGTCAGTCAGTGTCTGCCTCTAGAGTTCGAGGCATACCTGCCTTGCCGAGCCCATGTCCCACAGGAAGACATAGTGTCTGCCAGCCCTTCTGTACAACATTGCCCAGCTCCTCTGCAAGGAGGTTGTGCTTCTTGTCTCAGACCCTCCAGAACACCCATGTTTTGTCTCCAATTACTTCCTGGTGCCAAAATGGACGTGGGTCTGGTGCTCCATCTTAAATCTGCACAACCTGAACAAGTTCATCAGGCCATGCACTTTTAGGATGGTCACTCTGTCTCACATTATACCATCTCTTGAGCAAAACATTTGGTTCTGCTCTCTGGATCTACAGGATATGTTCTTTCACATCTCTATCCGTCCATCACACTGGCGGTTCCTCCACTTACAACAGAGGAAACCCTCTACGAGTTCCAGGCCATGCCATTTGGCCTGTCCTCAGCTCCCAGGATCTTCACCAAGTGCATCGCAGTGGTGGCAGCCCACCTGAGACACCAAGGAGTTCAGGTATACCCCTACTTGGATGACTGGCTGATTGGAGGTCCCTCCAGACAGGAGGTGTAGTAGTCCAGAGCTGTCTCTCTCTTGGCCTCCTGGTGCACTGCCCAAGGATGGAACTTGGGGCAGTGGGGAGTGGCCATCTGTTTTAGATCCAGCTTGAACTTTCCAAAAACCTGGTGAGTTCTACTTTGTCATTTGAATGTGGGGTTCCAGTTGTGGGCTGCAGGATACTCCTTGTTTATTGTCCTCCGGGACGGGGGGGGGGGGATTCCTGCCAGAGTTGGCTGACTTCACCTAGATGGTTGATTCTGGGGGACTTTGACACCTGGATTGATGCCAAATCCTCGCATTTTGGATATGACCTCCTCCAGATGATGACATCCCTGGGCCTGTCACAGGCACTTGCCTCTGCGACCCATCACCATGACCACAACTTGGACTTGGTATTCTCACTTGGGCTTGCAGACTCTGACCTCAGGACTGATCAGGTCTCTTGGTCTGATCATTGCATGACTGGGTTCTTGTTTGAGGCCCCCCTTGATTGCCCTCCCCCCATTGAGATGATCAGCTACCGCCATTTAAGGGGATTGACCCCACAGGGACTGTTGGTGGTAGTAGACTTTTCTGGTGTGAGTGCTGCATGTGCGATTGGCATGGGCGAGGTGGTGACAGCCTATAATGGGGCTGTTTCCAAGGCACTCAGTGGCATCACACTGGTTTGTATACGACCCAGGTCTTCTCACTTGAGACCCTCCGTGGTTTGATAGGGCTCTCAAGGAGATGAAAATCAAAGGTCTGAAGTTGGAGAATTGTTGGTGGAGGACCTGGTCCTTGGAGGACAGACTGGCCTTGAGAAATCATTATACTGATTACCAATGGGCAATTGACTGTAAGCAGACAGAGTTCCTGTCCAGGGAGATTGCTGCAAGGAGGAACAGACCATATCAGCTCTTTCAGACTGTGGATAGACTATTGCATCCAGTCTCTCTACAGTCGAAAAGGGCATTTTCAGTTGCATTGTACAAATTGTTTGTTTAGACAGGGTATCCTCTAGTTAGGCTAGGATCACACCAGTGGGGCAAGTCCAGCCCTGCAGTGATAAGCCTGGCTGGAGCAGGGCACTACTATTGCTTGGGAGAAGTTTTGGCTGTTGGAGGTGGCTGAGGTCGTTGAGGTGATTTTGAAGCTGCAACCCACCTTTTGTGAATTAGACCCTGGCCTGACTCTTCTCCTAGTGAGATGTGCTGAGACCATCGGTCCAGTGTTCACTGGAATTGTCCGGTGCTCACTTTCAGAGGGTTCCCCCCCCGATGCCTTGTAGGAGGCATTGGTGAGGTCTTTTCTGAAGACACCATTGTTCGACCCTGATGTCCTGGCAAATTATAAACCTATCTCCAACCTCCTATTTTTAGGGAAAGTTGTTGAGAAAGTGGTGGCTCTGCAGCTTGAGGCACACCTCATGGCTTTTGACATCTATGAGCCATTTCAGTCTGGATTTAGGGCTAGGCATAGCATGGAGATGGCACTAGTTTGGGTGCAAAACAACCTCCTCAGGGTGAATGATAGAGGGGAATGTTCAGTTCTAAGGACTCGGATATGTTGTTCTATCCACACTTGTTGGCAGTGTTCTTTCCCTCTAAGAGTTGCCAGAAAGTCTTTAAGCTGGCTCCTCCCACCCACCCCGATGGTATATCCCTCTGCTCCGCCCCCTGATGCCAGATCTTCCTTTCCAATTGAAGAAGCAGGTTCCCTCCTTACTGCTTCCATGCTGAGTAGGCCCTGGCATTCAAATCTTCAGATTTACTTCCTAAACTAAAGCTCATAAGAGTTTTTCCTGCAGCACGATCTTCAATAGCGACTGTGATGGAGGACAAATCCTTGCCTGGATTCTGCCAGTGCCCCTGCAGGCAGAATATGTTGTGCATTGACCAGCACGCCATGTGCATTAACTGTCTCAGTCATGATCACAATACCCAGGCCTGCAATACATGTCGCTCGTTTCATCTGAATGTGCTCAATGACTGTCTCGCCCGTTTGCAGCTGGGCCGCCCCGAAAAACAGAACCCACAAGCCAAATCTAAAGAAGCTCATTGGGTGGTCTCCATGGCCTCAGGGTCCACCAAGCAGCTGGAGCAGAAGAAGGCCTTTGAGGAGGAGACGGCTCAGGCTGCCAAGGAGTCCTCTTTGGCATCAGTTTTTGTTCCTCTTAAACTGGGCTCTGCCTTTTCAGGCTCCTTCAAAGAGTTGTGCAAGTCTCTCCCTACTAAGGGAGAGGGCCCTTCGGGCTTGCATAGCTCGCGCTCCCATGACAAGAAGGAGGAGTCAAAAGACAAGCAGAAGACTTATCAACATTCTTGGGAAAGAGAGCAGTCTCGGTCCCAGGAAACCAGTTTCAACCACGGTCGAAACTGCAGCCTTAGCCACTGGCTTCACAGTGCCACATTAGGCCAGCCTGCCAAGATGCTAGTCAATAATCCATCCGAGATTTTTTCTCGACCCAGTCGACCCGCTGTCTCTTGATGAGGCCGACAGTTCTCTTTTTAGGACTCCGATCCTTCTGGCCAACAAGCCAATCCAGCCTACTGTGCTGAACCCAATGGCTCCAGAAGACCAGAAGGAGCTGCGGCACTCCCCGGCTCATTCCAAGCAACCCCGTCTGTCCTCCCAATGGTCCCAGTCATCTTCCTCTAGTGGGTCACACAGATCCCACAGGCACCATTCTCAGTGTCACAAGAAGCGTCACCACAGTTATTCTTCCTCCTTGGCTTAGGGGAGGCTTCGTCACAAGTTGCGTTAGCATTGGTTCTTGCCGGGCAGAAGCAGGCACCAACTCGCACCCTGGCAATCACATGGCTGTCACTGTTTCAGCCATTGCCTACTCCTCCAGAGTTTCCAGAGCCTGTCGACACCACCCCTCTACCCATGGAGGCAGTGAAGACCATTCCGGCTCGGCCTAAACCGGCCTCTCCACTGATCGTGGTGGAGCCGCCTCTTTGTCAGACAACATCTGGGGCCCCATCCAAGGAGTCTCACTGGCTAAGTGGCTTCCCCATTGGCTGTTGGTCACTGTCATTCCCGACTGTTCGCGAAGGGTCGAGGCTGACTCAGGTGGTCGCCTCTATACGGGGACTCTTCCAAGTCCGATGTTAACTCTTCGCTACACTCCCATCCAGTCAACGCAGAGTCAGTTAGAGATATCTCCATGGAGAGGGCCCTTCATCCTTCCTAGACATCCTCCATCTTATCTCCGAATCCACAGGGATGCAGTTAGAGCCCGTTCAGAAGCAGGTCCATTATCCACTTACTGATATTCTAGATAAGGGGGATTCACCAACAGAGGTCTTTCCAGTGGCCAAGGCTATTGTCAGTCTGGCTCTGGGGCTCTGGCAGCACCCTGCTTCCTGCCCCACACCATCAGCCCATATGACCCGCAAATATGCGATACACATCGGTTCCCTTCCGGGGTTCATGGAACACCCCTCAGCCGAGGGGACAGTTTCTGATTCCATGTTTTTGCGCTCAGGTCACAAGGGTGTTGATAAATCTCCAGACAAGGAGTCCAAGAAATTGGACTACTCAGCAAAGAAGGTTTATGCTGGCTTCTCGCTTGGTCTTCACCATGTGAGCTCAGCCATCATTATGGCACATTTCTCCTATGCCATCTTCGTGTCCCTGAATGAGGTGCTTCCTCGTCTCCCTGTAGACCTCCAGACCACGGTCAAACAGGTCCAGGATCAGGGTTGTGCTCTGGCCAAACAGCAGCTGCAGATGGCTATGGATATTGGGGACACTTTTGCCCGCTTAGTGGTGGCCGCCATCACCATGCGTCGCAGGGCTTGGCTGAGGATCGCGACCTTCATGGCAGATGCTCAGCATAAATTGATGGACATACCCTTTCTTGGTACTGACTTGTTCAGGCCCAGAGTCGATGGTCACCTCCTGTGCATAGAGAAGCCCAGTGCCACCTTGGACTCTGTCCAGTCTATTCAGAAGGACTCTAAGGGCTCCAAGCAGCAGAAGCACAAACCCTTTTGGCCTTCCACCCCTGCAGCCAGACCAGCCCAGTATCAGTCTGGGCAGCAGGCTTAGTCTTGGTGCCCTGGGCCCAAGTCAATGACTTTAGTGCCCCGTAAGCCAGGAGGCAAAGGACTTGGCAGTTCCTCAGCTGGGCCGTCCTCCTCCGCCAAGCCTGCACAGTGATGGGATGGGGGTTGCCACCCCCATACCCATCACACCTCCCCTGGGTCCTCCTGTGGGGTGCGGCTCTGCCACTTCCTTTCCACCTGGTCCATTGTTACCATGGACAAGTGGGTCCTGGAAGTGGTCGGTCAGGGTCTGTCTCTGAAATTCAAGCATTACCCTCCAAGTTGGCCCCACGGGAGGGCTTGGTATCTGCAGACACTCTGTCAGCTCTCTGAGCTGACATAACCCAACTCCTCCACATGGAGGTGGCAGTGAGAGTAGCAGATCCTCCTGCACACCCAGGGTTTTGTCTCCAGGTACTTACTGTTGCCAAAATGGATGGGGCTGGCACCCCATTCTAAATCTGCACTACCTGAACAAGTTCATCAGGTCCTGCACCTTCAGGATGGTAACTCTATCTCAGCTTGTACCATCTCTTGAGCAGGACATGTGGTTCTGCTCTCTGAATCTTCAGAATTCATTTTTTCACATCCCGATCCGTCCATCCCACTGAAGTTTCCTCTGCTTCCGGGCAGAGGGAGGACCTATATAAGTTACAGGCCATGCCATTCGGCCTCTATTTGGCCCCCAGGGTCTTCATCAAATGCATAGCAGTGGTGCCGGCCTACCTGAGGCATCGAGGGGTCCTGGTGTACCCCTGCGTGGATGACTGGTTGATCACAGGTCCCGCCAGGCAGGAGGTGGACTGGTCCAGGGATCTGGCCCTTAAGACCTGCATTGACCTAGGCCTCCCTCTCAGCGAGGCCAAATCGGAACACTCACCCATGCAGGTGATCAGTTTCATCAGGACAGAGCTTGACTCTTGCTGAGCCAGAGCCAGGCTACCGGCGGACTGGGCAGAGGTTCTCTCCTCCTGTGACCAATAATTTCTGGCTGGGCACTTGTGCCCTGCCTGGGACTTTATGCGCCTCCTGGGTTACATGGCGGCCTGCACCACCGTGGTCCATTGGTCCTGGTGGCATGTGCGTTTCCTGCAGTGAGAGCTGGCCAGTCAGAGATTCCAGTGCAAAGGTCACTTCGACCAGCTGGTCACGGTGACCCAGAGGGTGTGGGATGCTCTCCAGTGGTGGACCATCCCAGAACATCTGCAGGAAAGGATCCCATTTGTCCACCCTGAGCTGACAGTCATCCTTATGACTGATGCCTCTCTCATGAGCTGGTGTGCCCATCTAGGGCAACACAGAGTCCACAGGCTCTAGACTCCCAAGGAGTCCTGATGCCACATCAGCCTGCTGGAGCTCCAAAAAGTTCAGCTGGCACTGACTGCATTCGCTCCATTTGTTCGGGGTCCAGATGAACAACACCCATGACCATGTACTACCTCAGCAAGCAGGGAAGGATGCTTTCCCTGGCTTTGTGCAAGGAAGGTCTGCACTTGGACCCTAGTGCACAGCCTGGATGCAGATGATCTAGCCATTCATGTGGCAGGAGCCTCCAGTCAGTTGGCGAGTGTTCTCAGCTGGGTGGGCGAGGCATCTCACGAGTGGTCCCTTCACCCAGAGGTAGTTCACAGTCTCTTCTCCCAATGAGGCACCCCTCAAGTGGACCTGTTTGCCTCCAGGGAGAATGCAAAGCTAAGGCTGTATTGTGCTCACCCTCATCAGCAAGGCTCTTTGCAGGAGGATGCATTCTCTGGGCCGTGGACCCCAGGCCTCTTCTATGTCTTCCCTCCACTTCCCTAGATCCACAAAGTGCTGCTCAGGGTCAGGAGGGACAAGGCACAGGTGTTCCTGGTGGTTCCAGACTGGCTCTGCCAATTTTGGTACGCAGATCTCCTCAGCCTCAGCAACAGGCTCCCAAGGCATCTTCTGGCATGCCAGACCTGCTTTCCATCAGCTGGGGGAAGGTACTCCATCCGGATCACCAATCCTGCACCTGACAGCCTGGTTCCTAAGCGGCTAGAGTTCCAAGCTTTGGGTCTCTCCAAAGATGTCTTCACTGTTGTGGAGGTCTTCAAATGAAATTGATTCTCCATTTAGTGTCAGGGCAAGGGGTTGGACTGTTTGACCTGTCCAGAGGCCAGCATTTCAGACTACCAGTAGTCTCTCTCTCCAAAGGGGGGCTTCGGTCGATGACCTTTAAGGTTCACCTGGCAGCCATCTCCGCTTACCAGGCATGAGCCAGTCAGCGGTCGATGGTGCAGGAGACAGTGGTCTGGTGCTTTTTCAAGGCCTTAGATTACATTTCCCCTGTGGTGCGTGAACCTCCACTTCCACGGGATCTGTTGCGGGTACTGGCAAGGCTCATGGGCAAGCTATTGGAACTGATGCACAAATGTGAGATGTCACATTTGTCGTGGAAGACTGTCTTTTTAGTGGTCATTACATCAGCCAGAAGGATTGGGGAGCTCCAGGTGCTTTTGGTGGAGTCTTCTTACCTAGTCTTCTGCAGGAATAAGGTTGTCTTGCCCCCCCCCCAACCCAAAGTTCCTCTCGAAGGTTGTGTTGGAGTTTCACCTGAATCAGGTGATGACTCTTCCAGTGTTCTACCTAAATCACACCTCGGATGCCGAATACAGGCTCCATACTTTGGACCTGAGGTGAGCGATGGCCTATTACAGGAGCGCACAGACAGAGTTCGGGGAGAGGTTCGCCAGCTGTTTGTCACCTACGCTAAAGCCGCACCTGGCAGACCTGCAGCCAAGTGGATGATAGGCAGGTGGCTTACATCCTGCATTGATCTCTGCTATAGGTTGGCAGGTAGGGAGCCTCCTGTAGAACTTAGGGCTTTTTCCACCTGCCATACAGCTGCTTTGGTGGCTGCTTCTAGGGACGTCCCTATCTAGGAAATCTGCAGAGCTGCTATCTGGAAGTCAGCACACACCTTCATTTCCCATTACCGCATTGACTTTGAGTCACTCCGGGATGCTGGTTTTGGGGCCTCACTTCTCCAATCTCTATTCCCTAAGTAGAGGGTGTGCGCCTTGTCTCCCTCCTCCCAGAGAACTGCTAGGAGTCTGCCAGAAGTGTGGATAGAACATATCCACGTCCCTAGAAAAACAGGTTACTCACCTGTAACAGTACTTCTAGGAGTGTTATGTGTTGTTCATCCACACAGACCCACTCGACCTCCCTGGCTTCAGTGCTGACACACTGCTTTCCAGTGGGCAAGATCTTGCATCGGGGGTGGAGCTGAGGGATATACCACCTGGGTGAGAGGGAGAAGCCAGCTTAAAGACTTTCCAGCAACATTCAAAGGGAATGGGCACTGCCTACAAGTGTGGATGAACAACATAAACCACTCCTAGAACTACTGTTACAGGTGAGTAATCTGTTTTCTAGGATCATGGATATGTTGTTAATCCACACTCTTTGGCAAGTCTCTTTCCCATTTAAATCTTGCCAGAAGTCTTCAAGCTGGCTCCTCCCACCCACCTGGGTGGTATATACCTCGGATCCGCCAAGTAATGCCAGATCTTCCTTTCCACTGGAAGATACAGGTTGCCTCCCTCATGCTCATGCATTTTGTAGGCCCTGGCTTTCAAAACTTCGGTTTTACCAAAATTAAAACTTGTTCGAGTTAGTGATCGTGCTTTCGTGTCATCGATCATGGAAGAGAAAACTTCCCCTGGTTTTCGCCGGTGTCCTTGCAATCAGAAAATGTCGCACACCGATCCCCCACCTCACGTGCGTCTACTGTCTCAGTGTCGGCCATGACACCTTGTCCCACAGCTTCTGTTTGGCCTTCCATCCCAACATCCTGGATGACCGCCTCGCACATCTCAAACTGGGGAGACCGGAGAAAAGGAACCCTCCGATGAAGTCCAAGAGGCTAGGTGGGTGGTTTCCACAGCTGTGGGTTCTGCTGAGCAGCTGGAATGCATGCAGGCATTCAAGGAAGAAGCTGCTCATGCTTCGGACACTCAGAGCTTCTTCACTCTGCTCAACTTGGGTTCCACATTCTCGGGCTCCTTCAGGGAGTTGTGCCAGTCACTCCCCACCCAGGGAGAGGCACCTCTAGCCTTGCACTCCTCCCGATCCCGCAAGCGGGAGAAGGAACTGGGCAAGCCTTTGTCTCAGCAAAGGCACTCTTGGGACTGAGAGAGGTCTCAGTCCCAGGAGCATGCGGTCTTGACCTTAGTCGAGATTGCTTCCTCGGCTGCAGGCTTCACGGACCTTCCTTCAGGCCAGCCGACCAAGGATACGGCCGATGAAGTTGAGTTTTTTGATCCAATCGACCCATTGTCGATGGCCCTGGTCAATGACTCTTTGAAAAGGACTCTGGTCCTTGTCTTCCCCAATGAGGAGACTCAGACTGCTGGTGTCCCCATTGAGGAACTGGTTCCAGACCCTCGGGTATCACCGGTCACGCCGGTGTCTCCTGAGCGACCGAGTCAGCCGGCCCAATCTCAGTTGAGGTTTAGAACCCCCTCGTCCAAACGGCCGAGGAAGAGACATAAGCACTTCAAAAAGAGGTGATGCCATTGGTTGTCCTCATCCTTCTCGGTTGAGGAGAGGCACCAGCGGAAACTCTGTCAGCGCTATGAGGACCTCATGTGGCAACAGCTGATAATGTCCGGTACAAGCCAACCGACTCCTACCCGGCCATTACTTGGGTTTCGCTTCCTAGGCCGAAGCCGACCCCCTCGTAACCGAAACCTTCAGTTCCCCTGCCCACGGGGCCAGCACCACTGCCTGTTCAGCCTAAGCCAGTTTCCCCACCAATAGTGGCAGAACCGCTGCCTAAGCATCCTGTGGGAGGAGCTCCTTCCAAGGAGGAATGACTAAACACTGGGCTTCCCCAATGTCTGTTGGTCATGGTCACCCCGGACCGCCCTTGGCGGGTCGAGGGTGATTTGGGTGGCAGACCACTGTACCCCGACTCTTCGGACTCAGACATCACCGGGATTCACTCTCATCCTGGGGATGATGAGTCATCCATTGGCTTAGGGATGGAGAAAGGTCCTTCCTCCTTCCAAAGGGTTCTCCGCCTCATCTCTGAGTCCACAGGGATGCCCTTGGAACCCATCCAGAAAAAGGCAGAGTACCCTCTCACGGACATCCTGAAGAGAGGGGATACCCTGACGGAGGCCTTTCCTGTGGCCAAGGCCATTGTTGGTCCAGCACTCGAACTGTGGCAGAGTCCTGCCTCCTGTCCAGCACCATCTGCCTGCATGGCCCACAAGTACATGGTTCTCATGGGGTCCCTTGCGGGGTTCACAGAGCACCCTTCGGCTGAGAGCCTGATGCCTGCCGCTGTGTTCGGGCATACTGGCAGTTCTGCTGACACTGACCAACCTCCTGACAGAGTCCAAGCTCTTGGACCATTTGGCGGGGAAGGCCTATGTGGCTTCCTCCATGGGCCTTCATCAGGCAAGTTTGGCTGTCATCATGGCACACTTCTCTCATGCCTTCCTCAGGTCATTAGATGAAGTCCTCCCACATCTCCCCATGGATGCAGACCACAGTTAAGCAGGTCCAAGATCAGGGCCGAGCTGTTGCCATACAGCAGCTCCAGATGGCCCTGGACATTGTGAACTCTTGTGCCCGCTCGATGGCCGCCGCAGTTGCCTCTCGCCACAGGGCTTGGCTGAGGCTCTCCTCCTTCCTGGTGGATACTCAGCACAAGTTAGCTGATGTGCCCTTCCTTGGGACCAACTTGTTCGGCCCAGGAGTGGCTGGTCACCTACAACATATAGAGCAGTCCAGTTCCACCTTGGATGCCACTTCTGCCAAGAGTTCTTCGGGCAATAACCAGCAGAAGGAAAAGAAGCAGCCTTTTCGGCACTCTTCCCTGCGGTTCAGTATTTCTCCTTCCAAGGCAGACAGCAGCATCAGCATGAGCAGCGGGTTCAAGCTTGGTGCCCTCGGCCCAAGCCTGGACCCCAACAGGTCCGTAGAGGGGCCGAGACTCAGGTCCTGGAGCTTCCTACTCCTCCAAGCCTGCTCAGTGACGGGGTGGGGTTGCCACCCCGATTCCCATCACGCCAGCTCTGGATCTTCCTGTGGGGGGTCCGGCTCTGCCACTTTCTTTCTGCCTGGTCAGCTATAATCACGAACAGGTGGGTTTTCGAAGTGGTTGGTCAGGGAATGCCTCTAGAATGCGAGCAGTACCCTCCCAACTGAGTCCACGCTTCTTGGGAAGAACAGATTTCTGCACACACCCAGTCATCTCTTCGAGGCAACATTGCTCAGCTGCTCCTCGAGGAGGCAGTGGCTGTCATGGCAGATCTTTCAGCAGACCCAGGCTTTGTCTCCGGGTACTTTCTGGTGCCCAAGCGGATGGGGGGCTGGTGCTCCATTCTAGATCTCCATGACCTGAATCAATAGCTCAGGTCACGCACCTTTCGAATGGTCACTCTGTCACAGATTATACCATCCTTGGAGCGAAACATGTGGTTCTGTTCACTGAATCTGCAGAACATGTTCTTTCACATCCCAATTCATCCATCCCATCAGTGGTTTCTCTGCTTCAGGATTGAAGGGACCCTGTATGAGTTCCAAGCCATGCCGTTCGGTCTGTCATCAACCCCACGAGTCTTCACGAAATGCATCGCAGTGGTAGCGGCCCATCTCAGGTGTCGGGGGCAGAATTTACCCCTACCTTGACGATTGGCTTCTTGCAGGTTCCACCCAACAGGAGGTGGAGAGGTCCAGGGATCTGGCCCTCCAAACTTGCTCACAACTCAGCCTACTGATCAATGAGGCCAAGTCGGAACTTGTACCTTTTCAGGTTATAGGCTTCATCGGGGCAGAGCTTGACTCTTGTCAAGCCAGAGCTCGATCCGGTGGATGGGGCGGAGGTTCTCTCCTCCTTTGCCCAATCATTTCTGGTTGGGCACTTGCACCCTGCCTGGGACATTCTGCGCTTTCTAGGTTACATGGCGGGGTGCACCTCAGTGGTCTGTTGGGCCCGGTTGCACAAGCGCCAACTCCAGTGGGAGCTGGCCACCCAGTGGACTCCGCACCATGGTCATTTCAACCAGCTGATCACTGTAACCCAGAAGATGTGGGATGCTCTCCAAAGGTGGAATGCCCCAGACTGGTTGCAGAAAGGGATCCCGTTTGTCTGCCCCAAGCCGATGGTCGTCCTCACAACTGATGCCTCTCTCATGGGCTGGGGAGCCCACATGGGGGACAACAGGGATCATGGGCTCTGGACCCCTGAGGAGTCCCAATGCCACATCAACCTGTTGGAGCTCAGAGCAGTCAGATTGGCACTGTCAGTTTTCACTCCTCAGCTCCGGAGTCAAGTCCAGATGGACAATACCATGACCATGTACTACCTCAACAAACAAGGTGACACGCACTCCCCGTCTGCTGTGCAAGGAGGTGCTCCACATCCGGACTATGGTGAGCTGACTGGAAGTGGATCTCCTAGCCATCCATGTGGCAGGATCCTCAAACCAGCTGGCAGATGCTCTCAGCTGCATAGGCCAGACATCCCATGAATGGTCTCTCCATCCAGAGGTATCTTACAGCCTGTTCTCCCATTGGGGCAAACCGATGGTGGACCTGTTTGCCTCCAGGGAAAACACCAAGCTGAGGCTGTTTTATGCCTGCCCCCCTCAGCAGGGCGATGCCTTCTCGAGGCCATGAACCCCAGGCCTCCTTTACACCTTCCCTCCATTTCCTTTGATCCACAAGGTGTTACTCAAGGTGAGTAGGGACAAGGCGAAGGTGATTCTGGTAGCCCCAGACTGGCCGCGCCAGTTCTGGTATCCAGATCTCCTCAGCCTCAGCTGCAGGCCCCCGGAGTGGCTTTGTACATGCCCAGATCTGATATCTCTAAATCAGGGGAAGGTATTCCATCTGAACCTTCAATCCCTGCACCTGACAGCCTGGTACCTGAGCGGCTAGAGTTCCAGGCTTTGGGTCTTTCCGAAGATGTCCACAACGTGGTGAAGGCATCTAGAAAGGAAATGACCATGAAATGTTATGCCTTCAAATGGAAAAGGTTTTCCATTTGGTGTCAAGGTAAAGGCCTGGACCCTTTATCCTGTTCAGTGGCTGACATTCTCGACTACCTTTGGTCTCTCTCCAAAGGGGGTCTGCGGTCATCGACCCTTAGGGTGCACCTGCCAGCCATTTCTGCTTACCAGGCATGGGCCAGTCAGTCGACATTGGTGCAGGAGACCATGGTCGGGTGCTTTTTCAAAGGCCTGGATCATATATCCTCCGCTGCATGAATCTCCACCTCCATGGGATCTACTGCTGGTATTGGTGAAGCTCATGGGCAAGCCATTCGAACCAATTCACAAGTGTGCGCTGTCACACTTGTCATGGAAGATAGTCTTCCTAGTGGCTATCATGTCTTCCAGAAGGACAGGGGAGCTCAAGGTGCTTTCGGTGGACTCCCCTTATCTGGTCTTCCACAGGGACCAAGTTGTCCCGAGTCCCCACCCGAAATTCCTTCCGAAGGTAGTGTCAAAGTTTTACCTTAACCAGGTGTTGACTCTGCCGGTATACTACCCTAATTACACCTCTGAGGCTGAGTACAGGCTCCATACTTTGGACCTGAGATGTGCTCTCTCCTATTACAAGGAGAGGACGGTGGAAATTCACAGAGAGGTTCGCCAGCTGTTTGTCATCTACGCTGAAGCCGCTTCTGGCAGACCTGCAGTGAAATGGACTATTGCAAGATGGATTACATCATGCAAAGGTCTGTGCTATGAGTTGGCAGGCAAGGAGCCTCCCAGAGGGATAAGAGCTCATTCTACCTGAGATACTGCTGCATCAGTGGCTGCTTCCAGTGACATCTCTATCTAGGAAATGTGTTGGGCTGCTACCTGGAGGTCGACAAACACCTTCATCACCCACTACTACATCGACCTTGAGTCACGCTGGGATGCTGGTTTTGGGACCTCAGTTCTCCAATCTCTGTTCCCTAAGTAGGGGGTGTGCACCTTGCCTTCCTCTTCCCAGAGAACTGCTAGGAGTCTGCCAAAGAGTGTGGATGAACAACATGTCCACGATCCTAGAAGAACAGGTTACTCACCTATAACAGTAGTTCTAGGAGTGGTATATGTTGTTCATCCACACGGACCTACCCGACCTCCCTAGCTGCAGATACACACAACCTGACTTCCAGCGGGCTAAGATCTGACATCACAGGGCCGAGATATATACCACCTGGGTGGGTGGGAGGAGCTAGCTTGAAGACTTCTGGCAAAAGCCAGGAGATCAGAAGGTTATGGGTTCTAGCCCCACATCAGGCACTTGGGTTAATATCCCAATACTGACACTGCAGTGCAGCATGGGGAAGGGGGTGCTGCACTTCTGAGGTGCCATCTTTTGGATGAGATGTTAAACCGAGGTCCCATCTCCCTGTTCTGGTGGTAGTTCAGGTGGATGTTACAGAGCCCATGGCACTTCTCGAAAACAGTAGAGGAGTTTTTATTGAGAATCACATATTGCATGCTGTGGTTTATACAGGAAATGTAAAAAAAAAAAACATAAATCAGTGAAATTCATACAATAAAAAAATCACCAAAATCATAAGAAAACAAAACACATGCAGTAAATAGAATAAATCACGAAAAATAATAATATCTTGTTTTTTCAAAAATATCACATATTAAATTTTACTTATATTTTATAAATATTTGAAAACCTTTCCACCATCTATATACTTTATGACCAGGATAATTTCTTAAATCTGAAAGATACACAGTGTCTATTGCTTGGGATACAAGATAGGAAAAAACAGCATATGGCATCATTTTTTGGTGTATTACCCACTGGCACCTAGCTTGCCACAAATAATATCGTAAACAACAGATCAAGAGCATATATGTGTCCAGATGTAAATGAGGAGAATCGTTAGGAAGAATACCTAACACTAAGGTTTCATAATTTAAGTTTAGTAACCGATCCATGTTTCACTTGATACTTAGAAAGGGCCGTAATGGTTTTGAAAAGGAACATGAAAAGAAAAAATGATTTAGTTTCTTCAAGATTCATGCATTCGGTATATGGACAGTTCCTTTCCATCAAGTTTTTGTGTTTGGCATTGCCTCTAACGTTCAATCTGCCATGTACTGTAAGCCATATGGTTTCCCACATATGATGTGGTACTCTTTCATTCATTAATTGTTTCTAAACCTGGGTGTTAGAATTAGAAGGGCAATTTTTAAAAGTGGGTTCTGTTGGGTATATTTGGGCCATTATTGTATAATAAAAATGTTTCCTAGTACACTGCGAAATCTGAGTCTTTTGAACTTTCCATTTAAATAACTTTTGAGTTGCAGGTCGAAAATATTCTGGTATTTGTAATGGTGAATGTATTTTGGGTGCCACTGTTTGCCAAGCATTTAAATAATGACTTAAGACTGATTGGACTAGACCATAAGCTCCAGTTGTTGTAGTGGAGATAACAAAAAATATTGTATCAAACAAAAAAAGAGAAGGGAAAAAATGATTTTGGTTTTATCATGCTAAGGCCCCTCTTTTCTTTTTTAAGATAAGTAAAGCATCGCTTAACTGGATTCAGTTTATTTCCCCATAACATTGGAAAAAAAAGTCCATAAAGCGGGGTTTCCAAAGATTGAGGTGGTGGAAAAATGGTAGCTACATATTGCAGCTGAGGGATAACAAATTGTTTCAAAATTTGTATTCTCTTAAATTTTGATAACTTCCAGTGTTGCCATCTACCAACTTTTTGTTGAACTTTACTGAAAACATTTTCCCAGTTAGTCAAGGGAAAATTAGATGGCCCAAATTGTATACCCACGATTGTCATAGGTTTATTTGTTATGACAAACCCTTGCACTTGACAGGATGCTACAATCTAGGGACCTATTAATAATCCTTTACATTTTGTATTGTTTAGTTTAGAATTAGACACACTAGCATATAATTTAAGTTCATGCAAAAAAAGAGGAATTTGATTATAGTGGGGAAAAAAGGCACACATATCATCTGCAAAAGCTTGTAATACCATAGGGCTTTGTCTGGTTGATCTTAACAACCCTTCCCATTTGTGAGTATTAGTTAAACGTCGTAAGAGAGTGTCAAGAGAAAAAATGTATAATAGGGGGCATCCCTGTCTTACTCCAGTGGAAATTTCAAATCCTTTTGTGATATGTCCTTTAATAAGGACCCAAACTTGAACCTGGGCATATAATAGCTATATTTTAGTAACAAACTCAACAGGTATCCCATAGGCTATAAGAGTATGAAATAAAAAAGAACGATCGACACGATCAAAGGCTTTTTCTTGGTCCACGGATAATATACATCCTTTTGTATTGGATATGGAAATAATTTTAATGATATCTCTAATGATAATGAGAGCATCCTGAATTTTTCTATTGGATAACCCACAAAATTGTTGAGAGGAAAGCACTAATGAAGCATATTGCTTTAATCTCATATTGAGAATATAAGCAAGTACTTTGTAATCAGTATTTAACAGAATGATGGGTCTCCAGTTTTTTATATTTGCTTTGTCGCCTGATTTCTATAAATAAACTAAGAGATCTTCTAAAAATTGTGGAGGGATACTATTAGATTGAAAAAAATGGTGATATAGCTTATGTAAGCAAATGGAAATTTTAGAAATGAAACTTTTATAAAACTGGTGTGGAAGGCCATCCAACCGGTTGAGGTATGTAATTTTAGGGCTTTAATAGCTTCAGTTATGTCTTCTACAGTTAATATCATTTAATAATAATGCTTCTGCAGATAGGGATGGAACTGGTGCTTCCTGTAGGTAAGTTTGTATATTAAATACTGAAGGTGGTATGGATGGGAGTAGGGACTGATAATGTTTTTTTATAATATGCCCAGTGTCATTAATATTATCTACCTTATTATCTGAATCCTGTAAAAATTCCGTATTCATGTCTTAATTAATTTTTTTACATGCTTCATAGGGATCACCTACTGGCATTCTTTGTGTGTCATCATGAAGCATGACTTGTATTGATTGTGCCCGATTATATTGATATGCGAGCATACTATGCTTAACATTTATGATTTGCTGTGAATAATCTTATTTTGTGAGATAAGATGTTATATATTAATGCTGTAAGTGTTTTTGCAAGGATAAATACTTTAAGAATTTTTTATTTCCTAATTGTCTGCTGTATTTACAAAACCAAGATTTCAAATCTTGTTTAGTATCAAACCACCATTCACTAGTATCTGAATATAAAAAAGAACCAATAATCTAGCAATGAATAGAGCTTTTATTTCTTTAATTACTTCTGGGACTGTCAATAAAGATGTATTCATTTTCCATCTATTTTTCTGTTTTTGAATACTAAAAGAGGTTGAGATAACAAATTTTAGTAATAGATGGTCTGACAATTCTACGGGTAAAATTTGAAAAACACCTATAGGTAAATATTTAGAAATAAATAAATGGTCAATTGTAGTTTTATATTTGTTCCTGATATTTGTGAAGTTAATACCTTTATTATAAATATTACAGTTCAGAAGACCTGCCGTTTTTACTACTGTTGTCAACATATTAGAGTCACAATAGTTTTTTTTTTCCCTTTTTCCACCACTAAATTGTGTTTTGGCAATGTCACAATTGAAGTCCCCACCAAAAAATACTGTGTAGGAGGTTACAAGAAAAGGTTGTACACTTCTGAAAAGTTACCCTCTCAGCCTTAAGTTGAGGGCTATAGATAGTTATAAAGTGACAAGCCAATGTTTTCCATATTCCATCTATTAATAATAATCTACCCAGGTGTAAATATACTAATTTTATCAGGGAAAAATCATAAGACCTGAATAGAATACCAACCCCATC
Organism: Neoceratodus forsteri; assembly: GCA_016271365.2. Classification (NCBI taxonomy): domain Eukaryota; kingdom Metazoa; phylum Chordata; order Ceratodontiformes; family Ceratodontidae; genus Neoceratodus; species Neoceratodus forsteri. Next base: position 755,007,150 of record CM057449.1, on the reverse strand, counting down.
AGCATTATCAGGGCCAAAAGACCAATAAGAAGGTACCCAGATCCATTCCCTTTTGAATGATATAATTTGTTCTCTTGAACACATCCATATTTCTTGAAGGAAAAATTCCTCAAATTTCGTTTCATGAATAAATGAAAAAACAGCTGGTCTCTTTAAAGGGTTTAATAGGCTATGGATGTTTAAAGATCCTATAGAGAAAAACATTTTTTATGAAAATGAGTGTTCAAAACCAATCCTATATTTTTTTTCCTCCATTTATTTTTCTTGCCCTTATAATCACTTTGTTCAGTTCCCTTAGGGGCTGAAAGTCCTCCTCCTGTATGAGGATCTGATCTCCTGGCACCATTTCAGAATCCCCATCAGGTAGAAATAATGCGACATAGGTATTATCAGATTCAAGTGGGGAGGAACTAATAGATGAAGTTGATGGGTTTTGTTTTAAATTTCTTGAAGAGCATCTTGGCAAAGGTGGCACTACATTCAGGTTGGAGGAATCCCCTTCCATACCAATAGGTTCTGAGTAACAGACAGGAACCATGGTATAGGGTAGTGGATCAAGAAAGGAACACCTTGAACAGAAGTTGTATCTTGGGGTGGTATCTTGAAGTTATCATAATATCAGGATCTGATTTTGTAACCAGAGAGGTAGAAGGGGATAAAACAGAAGAGGGTTGAGGGGGGTGGAACAGGAGTATTATCTGCAGGTGCAGAAGCAGAGTCTTGTGCCTGTTGTATTAAGAGCTCAGGACTAATGCAGGATGCTTTCTTTTTAGCTGCCCATGGGCATTCTCCAAAAATATGACCATACTCCTCACAGAGGTCACATTTTGTATGGTTTGCACATTGCATAGCAGTATGCCCTAGTTCCCCACAATTATCACACAGGGCTTGATCACAAGTGCTAGATAAGTGTGTTCTAGATCCACATTTGTAGAATGCACAAGGCTGCCCTGCATAAAAACAAACCCCTCTGTCTCTCCCCAACATGAAGGAATTAGGAATGTTCCATCCCGAGTCGGAAAGCCCGAGTGTAACTTTATATTTCCATCCCCCTGTCTAGAATAACTCAGAATCTAAAATAGCCTCTGGATCACTCAGTATATCACATTTTTGGGACAACCAGTATGTGATGTCGTCTACGTGAACCCCTTCATTTCAGAACATTATGGTGACATACTTAAAAAAGGGTTTAGCAAGAGGGATTGCCAAAAAGGGGACCCAAAGGGGAGAAGTCTTAACCTGTGAATAACATTCCCAAAATAATTCAAAGGCATATGCAGTTTGAAAATTAACATGATAATTGTCCTCTCCGGAAATATTAATAAAAGCAAATACTTCTTTAGGTGAGAAATGTAAAGAGTCTTTTAATAGCGGTTTTCCTACAAAAGATCTGTCTGGTCTTTCTAGAAGGCCTCTCTTGTATTGGATATGAACTGTGTTTCTCCTTGGGGCAGCCTCTTTTTTTATTTTTGAAAAAAATTCAGATAGAAGAGGTTTTTGAACAGGTGGAGCTTGTGATGTGTCTGATTTTTCAGGAATATCTGTCGAAGTCAAATTAGGTAATTTAGTTACAGTTTCATTGGATAAATTCAATTTTGCAGAGCCAGTTATTATTAACAGAATTGTCAGGAATAGGGCCTTTGAGGGTGTGAAGGCCAAATAAGTCAGGCCGTGATGTTTCGGAAGTTGTAGGTTTCCATGTAGGAGAAGACTGTGAGAAATCTAGAGAGGTATCCCAATCAGGGTCTGGCAACCAGTTCCCCTTTGAAGTTTGGAGCCATAAAGCTTGTTGAGGGGACCAGTTGTTATCAGAGGGAAAGGAACTGTCCATTTTTATGGAACTTGCTCTCTCTTTTATAGTTAAAGGGTCCTCTATGGATTTATAGACTAAACCCTTTGTAATCGTTTTTTTTTAGTAGGATTAGCTGATCGAGCCTTCTGTTCCATGGAACAAGGCTTGTGTCTGAGTGTAAAAGAAAAAGCCATAGCTTCAGGTTGAGGAGTTGGGCCAGTCTGGTATTTTATACCGGCTTCTGAAGTTTTACTTTCCTTGGATCTAGTGATATTTACAGGGCGTTTAAAAACAAACCCTGATTCTTTCATCATGAGGTGAGGTTGAGGTGCTTCAACATTAGTCATCACAACATCCGTTTTTAGTAAAGGAGCACCAGAGGGAGCCGATCGCTCAACTGCGGCCTCAATTTCAGATACTACGGGCTTCTGGCACACACTGTAAGCGATGCTTGAACTGCCAGCCCAAGAGTCTGTCAAGACAAATTGTTCCTCAGTTTCCAGTGATTTAGGCTGTCGTCTCACACTAGAAGTGCTTGAAATGCCAGCCGCTTGTGTTTCTGAGGAATTTTTGTAATCGATTACAACATTATGAAAAGGTGACTCACCCGGCTCTGATAGGCCTTTTGAAGTGTCAGAAATGTTTTTGACAGTCGGATCCAAAATGCCATCATCTAAAATAGAGATTGTAGCTGTAGACATAGGATTTAAAGTTGCAGGCTCGTTGCATATTTGTAAATTTCCATCTTTCAGGTAAACGGGATCTTACTTTTCAGAGTTTGAAGGGGAAGCCGTCATAGCTAATCCAGTAACTATATTTGAATCAATAGCTGTTAAATCTTCAGTAGAAACAAAGAAATCGCTCACTTCACCTTCTTCATTGAATTCCATAGATCCTTTCTCAGCCTTTAGTAAATCGAGGTTAGGAAAGGCCTTCTCTCCTACCTCAGTAACATCCATCCCGTCCGGTGGCTTGTTCCAAGTGGCCATTGAAGCTAGCCAAGCAGTCCCCCTGCTGGCAGAGTAGGGGAATTTCCCCGGTGCCCTGGCCAAATTTCCCCCCTTTCACTAAAATACTACCAACAGCTTAATCTGGTTCAAAGTCAGTTAGCATTCATCTGTATCCCCCTCCCCAAGGTCATGCCTGAAAATAGGCAGAATTCTTCTAGTGCACTTACCTGGTCAACAAAAACTAAATAAAAATAAATAAATTTAAAGGGGAAAGGGACATGCCAAAGAGTGTGGATGAACAACATATACCACTCCTAGAACTACTGTTACAGGTGAGTAACCTGTTCTTTCTCATCCTCCTCAGTCTTTCATCAGCATTTGACACCGCAGACCACACCGTGCTTTTGGATCACCTCAGAGTGTGTTGTGGACTCACTGGAACTGTCATCCAATGGCTTGAGTCCTATCTGTCTGATATGAGGCAACGAGTGGTGATGGGGAATTTCTCCTCCTCCTCAAAGCCCCTATCATGTGTAGTTCCCCAATGTTTGATCCTTTTGCCGATGCTGTTTGTGGTGTACATGCTGCCCCTGGGTGAGCTCATCAGACATTACAGTCCAGGTTTCCACTGCTATGCAGACAATATCCAGCTGTATATGTAATTTGCCCCTGGAACGAATGGTGCTATTGAAGTGCCAAGACGGAGGTGCTGGTGTTTGACCCTGGTCGCTGGCATGATGGGAGTGCCTCTGGGGTAGTGACAAGATTAGTCATGAGATCTACCATGTTGATGGCATCCCCCAAGGTGAAAAATCTGTGTGTTGTCCTTGATGACAGACTGACACTGGATGCCCAGGTGTCATCTATGGTCCAAAGAGGCTTCCACCACTTTAAAAAGGTAACCTGGATTAACCCTTGATTCCACCAGAACACCTGCCTTCACTGGTACATGCCTTTGTAATAACCAGATTGGATTACTGTAATACTCTATAATTCGGGATCAGTAGAGGGAACCTCTTCTGACTGCAGCTGGTTCAGAACATGGCAGCCAGGTTGCTGATGGGCCTGCTGAGGTCCTGTCATGTAACCTCAGTTCTGCGAGATCTGCATTGGCTGCCTGTCAGGTGGAGTATCATCTTCAAGGTGGGATTGCTCACCTATAAGGCCCTAAATGGCTTGGGGGGGCCTTGGCTATCTGTCTGACCTCCTTACACCTGCCATCCCGGTACAATCACTTCACTCCTCCATTGAGGGCCTCCTTGCGGTTCCGAGGGCCAGGCTAAAAATTGCAGGAGACCGCTCCATTGAGGTGGCCATCCCAGCCCTCTGGAACTCGCTTTCAAAATCTCTGAGGAAGGACCATTGGTAGAGGTATTTAGTTTAGTTTAGTTTATTAGTTTAGGAATTAATACCTTTGAGCCAGGGCTCTTTTACAAAGGTTCCACGTCACAAAGAACATTTAACAAAGCACGATACACATTACAGGTAAAACCAGACAGGAAAGTTACATCATAAATTTGCTATTAACAGTTTAAGGCAGTAAGGTTTTTAAGTTTCATAGGAAAACAAGCTATAACAGGTTCAAGCGAGTAGACAATTTCGAGGTTAAGGAAACTTACAGGGAGAGGGTGATCATTAGGCTCCAAAAGGAGGCTAGAGAGGAGGGAAAGGTAGTGAGCGGGAGAGTAAGTGAGAGGGGACAGGAAAAAGGGGGAGTGAGTTTGGGTGGGAGACAGGAAGTAGTAGAGGTACCAGAGGGTTCATTAGTCAGGAGGAAGAGGCCAGATGTGAGGATGGACATGAGGAGTAGTAGTCTTTATCTAGCACAGTCACAGTTGCTAGTGGTGGTGAGGTGGGCATAGAGCATGGATTTGAAAGCTTCAAGCGAGTTGAGGATAGAGTAGGTGGACTAAGCGCATTGAACCATGTCGGGGCCCTGTATGCGAAAGATCTTTGTCCCTGTGCAGTCCGGTATCTCGAACCAGGAAAGATTGGCATTCAGATCTGGTGGAGGGTCGGGAGCCAGGATTCAGTCGGAAGGTTTTGAATACATAATGGAGTCAGTCCCAAGATAGATTTTTTGCCATTGTGCAGGTGAGATAAATAAGACAATTTGATAGGTTCAACCAGCCTGATTCATAGTACAGATCACACGTGTGAGTCAGTCTTTGAGCCCCATGAGGAGCAGCAGGCCTTATTTAGAGTGATTGAGATATGCCTTAGAGCAGTGGAGGTAGCTGAGCCATAAATAATAAGGCCATAGTCAATGATTGAGATTATGGAACTCTGTATAGCTATTCTCAATGTCGCTTGATTTAGAAATTGACGTTACGGAATAGTATTCCAAGGCGTTGGTTCACTGTTTTCGCAGTGTTGTCAATGTGGGTTGCAAAGGTGAGCCTTGGTCAAAAGTGATGCCAAGGTATTTGAAAGTATTTACTTGGTCCAGTGTAATTCCGCAGAGGTTTGTATGGTGAGTGGAGTATGCCTATTTTGTTTTGGTGATTGGAGAAGAGCATGGCTTTGTTTTATTGTGGTTTAGCACAAGTTTACTATCCAGGAACCACCTTTCAACACTAGAGAAAGCAAGTTGCAGGCTTTTTCGAGGGAGTTTGGATCCTTGTGGGAAAGAGAGAATTACAGCATCATCAGCGATAAGATTATTTTCTCCTGGCAGATATCTGGGAGGGAGTTAAGGAACAGGCTAAAGAGGAGCGTCCAAGAATTGATCCCTGTGGTACACCCGAGAGAACTGGTTTGAAGTCGGAGAGTTCATTAGAGATTTTACAGCCTGTGACCGATTGGACAGGTAACTTTTACCCATGCACAAGGACCTTCGCCAGGCCTAGGCTAGAAAGTAGGGAGGTAAGTAGGCCATGATGGACTGTGTCGAAAGCTTTTGTAAGATCGATAAAGACTGCACCTGTTTGGCACCCTTTGTCCAGGGCTGAGTGGACTTCTCCAGAGAAATCAAGTAAGGCTGTTGTTGTACTATGTCCTTTCCTAAAGCCGTGCTGTTGATTACCTGGACAAATACAATCTACTCTGTAATCAGAGAGTTGGTCTGCCACTATTCGTTCAAGTGCTTTGGAGAGGAGGGAGTATTCATATTGGTCGATAGTTTCCTGTTGAGGTTTTGTCCCCCCCTTTGTGCACTGGCGTAACTATGGCAGATTTCCATTTGTTGGGAAATTGACTTTGGCAAAGTGACAGATTAAGAATTTTTGCAAGGGGGTGAATTACTTCATCCAGGGTGAGAGACAGGATTTTAGATCTAGCGTGTCACTACTTGTTCTGGATTTGGAGCAGGCCTTTCTTATGTACTTGTGTGCTTGCACTTTGATTTTCTTGAAGTAAAATTGTGGTTTGTCACGAGGGATGTTTTGTGATACTAGGCTAGGCACAGGTAAGTCCGAGAAGAAATCTGGGGAGGACCCACTAAGGTCTGTGAATGTCTTATTAAGCGATCTGCAATAGACTTTGGGTCAAGAGTGGTGGATCCATCAACTTTCATAATGGTAGGTGACGATTTTGATTGTTTACCCATTATGTTTCGATGTTGTCCCAAAAGCTCTTCCATCACCCAGGTGGATTCAGGGCATTTTTGAAATAGGCACTCTTCATTTGCCTAATTTGTGAGGTACATCTATTTCATGCCTGCTTGTATTTTAGGTATCAGGAGGTGAGCCTGTGTCTCTGGCAACTGCCCAGAGGTGGTCCCAAACCTTGAGCTCAGCAAGTAGTTTGCAGTAATCCATGGATTTGATAGTGCTTTGATTTTACATTTTTACTGGGGCGATAAGTCGCATGCAGAGTTGAAAGATTTAATGAAGTATTCTAGTGTATTAATATCAGTTGATTCAAGGATTGGCATCCAGTCCTGTTGTAGGAGATGGGTTTTCAACTTGATAAGATTCCCATAAGGCAATACTCTGCTTGTTATAACTTTGGGGGTGGCTTGAGAAATTTATTAGACCAGGTACAGGACACTGGGGAGTGGTCACTGAGGAGTCAGGAGGACTTTAATGTTTTTTATCCGGTCAGGGTGATTTGTGAGAACCCAGTCAATAAGGTGCTTGTACCAGTTTTGTAATTTTTCCGGTGGGGAGGTTACCATCTGAGTCAGGTTTGCTGCTAGGATGTCATCTTTGTAAGAGCCAGTGTCAGAGGCGAGCCAGTTTATGTTGAAATCCCGAGGAGGAGGAGCTCATTTTCAGAGGGCTGCAGACTAACAAAATCAAGTACAGACTTAATACTGGCACAGGTGGTCTTTTGGAGGATATAGACTGCAGCCACTGTGAGAACTTTGTTTGTGCACCAGAAGCAGTTTGATAGGGAGGTTGCATCTGCGTTTGTGAGGGTGAAGCTGCCGCGTTGACAGGAGAGGTTGTCCTTTATGTAGATAGCACAGCCCCCACCTTTCTTGCTTGCCCGGTCGAGTCTGAAAAGATTGTAGCCTTCAAGTGAGACCGCATGATCCGGGGTGCTGGGAGATAGCCAGATTTCCACAATGGCTAGTATATCAGGGTTTTTTTGTCCAGCGAGAGTTTGAAGAGATGCCAATTTGGGAAGGAGGCTGCAGATATTTAGAGTGATAATGGAGAGACCACTACCAACTTTCCCTGTTTCTGTCGGCTTCAGTGCAACAGGACCAGGGTTTGGGTGTATCCCACCAGATATTAAAAGTAGGAGGAGCAGGAGTTTCAGCGATGCCATTCGTAGTTCATAATAGGTTGGAGTGAGTTTCTGCTTGTACTTTTTAAGATGCTTGGATTGTCTTCTGAGTCCCAGTAGAGGTGATCGTTAGTGAGTTATAATGATGTGGCATTTTCCAATTAGGAAATATGGCTCTTGCACCCATGTATTAATTGGGTGATGTTTGTTTAAGACTTCCAGAGTAAAGCCATGGTACAATGTTTCGGATAGTAGTATAGAAAGGTGAGAGTAGGTGGAGGGGTAGGGTAGGCGGAGGAGTTGGCATAAAGGGAAAAGGAGGGTGAGGTGAGCAGGAACAGGTGGTGGGGACTAAGCCAAAGCATTTTTAGCGAGGCAGGAGAGAGCCAGTAGTGTGGGCTAGGCAGTCGGGGGGTGGAGCAATAGGAGGGTGGTGGGGTACGGATTTTAGTGGGCTAAGGTGGATAGCTAAGCACTATGGTGAAGTACAGAGGGAAATGAAAAAAAAAGACTGGGAGGGTTTGGTGCCAGAGGGTTTAAGAGAAGTACTATAGTACTGTTGAGATCCAGGATCACATAATATGTTGAAGTTCCTGAAAGGTGATAAACTGTGGCCTGGGCATATGCAATGTGTAAAATCCTTTTGTCTATATGTTTCCTTTGTTCTTCAAAGTCCTCAGAGATAAGTACAATACCTTGGGAGTAGATCAGACAGTAGGCATATGCAATGTGTGAAATCCTTTTGTCTGTATGTTTCCTTTGATCTTCAAAGTCCTCAGAGACAAGTACAATACCTTTGGAAAAGGTCAGACAAAAATGTTGATTCAGTCACAAAATGTGTTAAAATTCCTTTGTTCTTTAAAGTCCACAAGTGCAGTTGCTTTAAGAGTGGTCAGATGAGAATGTTGAAAATGTTGATTCAGTTGCAGGACCCAGCATCACCATGTTTGTAAGACTAGTTGTAAGGCATGTGCTTCCTTGGGGAGGCTTCAAGAAAGTTGATTTAAAATTAAAAAAGCTGATACCTGATGATGGCGATTTGCAGAAATTCAGTCCAGGAGACTTTCACCAATGTTGTGTGCAAGAATGGCACAGGTATTCCCAGCAGAAAAACATGTAAATGAACAAAAACTAACCTACAGACACAGACAAGCACAAACAGCCACCCACACAGCCCCAGGAGGAGCTTTTCTGCAGGCTTGTATTTAAAAAGGGCCTGAAGACCTACCATTTTAGAAAAGTGTTTTTATAAAGTTTGTTGATTTTAATATAACTGATTTATTTATTTATTATATATTTGTACATTTCGTTGCTGTTCTGTTAACTCTACTTTATTACTTGTAAAGCTCCCAGAGCCTCCAAAATTGGGCATCGTATAAAAATAAAATTTTACTTACATTACTTTTCTGTAGTGCTCCACATTGCCAATGGATAATTATAATAACTGGATATAGTGCACACCTGCCAGGTGTATGGCACAGCCCAAGCTTTAGAATGTTGGGCACATGAAGAGTCCATGCAGCAGCAGCAACTCCCCAGTTAAGCTGTGCCATTCTTTGCGCTACTTTTCTCTTCTCTGAAGATTTCAAGTTTCAAGACTTCAAGCTGCAATTCTTTTCTGCAGGCTGGAGCTACCTGTGTCAGGGAGCACCCCTAAATTTAAATCATGCCTGTTAAGTTGCAGCTTTCCAGTTAAATAACCTTCCTTTTTTTCTCATTCCCTGTGTGGATTGGGAGCCACTTCTGCCTTGCTAGGGTGTTTTTTTTTGGTATTTTTTATCACGACTATTTTTGTGCCTTGCCACTGGCCCCCATCCGATCGACTTCCTCGGCCCCATCCCCCGGAATCACCAGGGCTTACCTTATGCCCGGTCCAGTAGTGGCGCCTGCGGGGAGTCTATCTGCATCCTGCTTTTAGTATTTTTTCCCCTCCATTTTCTCCCAGGGGCCTGAGGAGTAGGCGCACATGCACGTAGAGGTGCGCATGCACCTTACGGCCCCGGTAATGACCCCTATCCTCCACCCCATTGGCCGATTGCCTGGCACCCTCTAAGACTGAGCTTCCCTTGGCCTCCACCAGGAGGTGTCCATTAGCCGAGGGTAGCCACCACACCACCCCAGAAAGGAGAGCTGCCTGCCAGCAGCCCCATCCAGCTTCACCCTCCCCCACTGCCGACCTCAGCCAGGGCTCGTTCCCGAACCCGAGTCGCCGGCGAGCTGCGAGGTAAGGCATCCAGCACTTCAGCTCTCAGTGCCATCGGGCTGGCTACTAGGGTGTTTTTAATGGTCTCCTCTTCAAAACTTTTATAAAGGAAAGAAAAAAGGTGCCACAGGCAGGTACAGATTTAAATTATTGGGAGCTTAGGGTTTCTGAGGGTCACTCGTCTTTGGCATCAGTTCCTTGCCTCCCCCCCAGCTTGAGATTGTGTGTGTTTTTTTACTGTTACTGGGCAAACTTGTGATTTGGGACACTTAGGTTTTTTGGTGATTTTTCACCTCAACCTCCATTTTTACGGTTTGCGCAGCCACCATATGGGCTGGTCGTACACTTCTCCTTCTCCTCAGACTTCTGCCAGTGTCCCAGGCGCAGGCCCATGCACAGGACTAACAACATTGCACAATGCTCAGTGCCGTTGATTTGTATTGCACAAGTGCACATACACATTGCACAGGTGTGTGCACGCTTACGTGTGCTAGCACCTCCATGAGCCTAGGGGCTTGTGCAAATGCAGTCAGAGCTTTCTGAAGCTCCAGAAACATTTTTATTGTTGGGTGACTTTTGTGGGAAACAAAATTATCAATAACAAAGTTAGAATCTGTATTTTTTTCTATGTTACAATTTTCAGTTATTGGCACCATGGCTTACAGGAGACCATTTATTATAAAAAGATGCAAGACCTGAAGAAGGGTAGTGAGGCCATCTCCCATGGGTACATATTGCCCTCCATGTTGTGCCCAGCATATTTCTCTCACAGTACCCACCAGCCCGTCCTCCAAGCTGGGGTGGGGGTACCTGGTCCGTATTTTGGTAGTGGCAAAGTAGAATTGCAAAAATCTCTATTGTTGCTCCTCAGTGAGCTTCTGAGTCCCGATGTCCTGCAGGCTATCCCAACAGATAGAGCCGACCCCTAGCCAAGCCTCTCGGGTCGGGGGGGGCCCACACAGGCACATCCAGGTGTGAAGCAGCTAGAGCAGGTTGCGGAAACAGATACGCAAGCAGACCCCTACCCTGACGTATTTGTAGGTCAGGATGTGGATTATGGGGATCTTGGGGAAACTCCTGACCTTAAAAAATTACTTTCAGATGAAGAGGATGCCCACTCTGAGGAGGAGTTAGAAGAAGGAGAGTGGACGGAGCCCAAGACCAGGATTCCTGTTTTGCCCCTCTTTGATAAGTCCTTGTCCTTATTGATAGCTGAGGCTTGTAGACCCTTACAGCCCAAGGAGGAGCAGTCCATGGAGACATTTGATGTTAATCCAGTTCTGTCAGCATCCTCCTCTGCTCCAAAATGTTTCCCGGGTTTTCTCCATTGTGACCAAATTATTGAGCAAGAATGGGCAGATGTGGATGAGAGAAAAAATCTTTCCATACAAAAAACTAGGAATTATCCTTTTTAAGGGGAAGTTCTCACAAGTGGGAACCCCCTGCCCCACTTTGGCAGATGAAGCTGTTTATAATTCTATAAAACACACCACCATTCCAGTGGAGGGTGCTCTGGCACTATCAGATTCACACAACAAGCAGATGGATACCACATGCAGGAGGGCTTTCACTCTACAGGCACAAACATTCGTACCTCCAATGCTACATTTACTGTTGCCAGAGCCTTAAACCTCTGGGTTACTACGCTGACTAACTTCATTCCTCCTGATTTGGAAGGTGCGAGCATTTTACACTTGGTGGCCATTGCATCCTCCTTCCTTGGTGATTCCACAGTGGACAATTTACACACATGTCAGCCCACTCAGCCTACCACATTGCATCGGCCATGAGGGACGTGTGGCTCAGACATTGGTCTGCTGATCAGTCTTCAAAGATGAAACTGTTTAGCCTTCCTTTTGAAGGACGTTTGTTTGGTTCTCGTCTGGATTCTGTCTTGCAGGATGTGCAGAATAAGAAGGCCCACCTCCCAGTATCAAAACAGCAATGCAAGGCCACAGTTCCTCAACGAGATCAGGGCAATAGTCAGTGCAGGCAGTCCCGGGGAGGGTATCACCCTGTTTGGAACTTCGGTACCCAAAGAAACAGACGTACCTGTCCAGGCAAAAGAGGTTACGGCAATAGAGGATCCTTTCCCAGGCTCCGCGGAGGAGGACCAGCACAAAGGCCTGGTACTTCACAATGAAGGTATGCGGGCCCATCCCTGCCTCCCTTTCCTTGGTAGAAGACTACAGGAATTTCTTGCAAGATGGGCCCAAACAATGACAGATTTATGGGTTCTGGAAATGCTTCAACTGGACTATGCCATAGAAGTCTTAACAGTTCCCTCAAGGGGACATTTTCTGTCGTCCCCAGTTTCAAAGCGAGAGAAAAAACATCAGGCGGTGTCGGACACTCTGACCCACCTTATTCAAATTGGGGCCATTGTACTGGTTCCCCCAAATTAGCAGGGTTAAGGGTTCTACTCCATCTATTTCGTAGTTCCCAAGAGGCCTGGAGGTTTTGGGCCCATTCTGGATCTATAGCATCTGAACAAGTTTGTTCACCACAAGACGTTCAAGATGGAGTCTCTGAAATCAATAATCTGGATTGTTCAACCAGGGGACTTCTTAGCCTCAACAGATCTGACAAATGCTTACCTTCACATCCCCATCTGTCAGCCCACCAGGAGTACCTCAGGTTCTCGACACTGGGCCAACATTTTCAGTGCTAGGCACTTCCATTCTGCCTTGCAGCAGCCCCTCAAGTTTTCTCAAAGGTGTTGATAGTTCTGGTGACTCAACTACGACAGGATGGTCGTCATATCTACCCTAATCTGGACAACCTGCTCATTCAGGCAACAACATTGTTCCTTGCAAGGAAGTCAGTGTCCAGGACCTTGGAGATCCTGCAATCAAATGGCTGGATAGTGAACAGGGAGAAGAGCTCCTTCGAACCATCTCAGCCCTTGGAACACTTGGGGGCAGTCTTTGACACAAAAGTAAGGAGGGTGTTCCTATCTCCCTCCCAGGAGGAGATGTCGCTGTCGAAGAGAAAAGTTTGCCTGTTTGCAGATGACACCAAGAGCTGCAACAGGGTGGATACACCAGATGGAGTGGAAAATATGGAGAAGTGGTCTGAGGTGTGGCAGCTGAGATTCAATTCAAAGAAGTGCAAAATAATTCACCTGGGATGAGGAGACCCTGGGGAAAGCAATAGGATGGGGTGGGCAGGAGTGGCTGATGATCACCAAGGAAGAAAGATACCTGAGAGTTATAATTTCACATGACCTAAAGATGTCTAAGCAGATTACAAAGGTGGCAGGAAGGGCCAGTGGCATGCTGAGGAATCACTAGCAGAAGGCGGGAGGTGGTGTTGCCATTGTATAAAACACTGGTGAGGCCTCACCTGGAGTATTGTGTACAATTCTGAGTGCAGCACCTTCGTAAGGGCATCAACAGGGTGGAGGTGGTCCAGAGAAGGGCGACAAGGATGGTACAGGGCTTTCACCAGAAGACACATGAGGAGAGATGAAAGGACCTCAGTATGTACTCGCTGAAGAGTGGAGGGATCGGGGTGACATGATAAAAACATTCATATACCTTAAGGGCATAAACAAGATGCAGGGGGAGACATTTTCCAATATAGGAAGAGTACAGTAACGAGGGGGCATGATATGAAATTGAAAAGTGACAGGTTGAGGAGAAATGTGAGGAAGGTTTTCTTCATGGAGAGGGTGTGGACACATGGAATAGACTGCCACAGGAGATGGTGGGAGTGAGGACAGTGGAGGAATTTAAACATGCCTGGGATAGGCATAAGGGAACCTTAGAGGTGGAAAGGAGTGGTGAAAAGCCATTGGCCAAGTAGGGCTTACGGGCAGACAGGATGGGCCTAGCAGTCATCTGCCAACAATTTCTTTGTTTCTATGTAGATACGGTGGGTCAGGAATCAGTCCTCAGCATTTGACCACAGTCTGCTGCAGATTCTTGGCCTTATGGCAGCTGCACTAGACTTAATTCCCTGGGCCGCTTCTACATGTGGCCCCTACAGATGGGGTTGCTGACAGCCTGGAACACATCATCGAAGGACTATCAAGCCAGGATTCCCCTCATCTCTCAGCTGCATAACTCCCTGAGTTGGTGGATGAATGTGCAGAATCTCAGCAAGGAGGTCCCATTAGAACTACCACCGGAGTTGATTCTCACAACAGATGCAAGTCTGCATGGATAGGGTGCAGTCCTGGACCAACTTTCCACTCGGGGGATTTAGTTCCTACAGGAAGAGTCTCTCCATATAAATGTCCTGGAGATGCAGGCAGTTAACTTAGCTCTGCTTCATTTTCAGTCCAGACTGAGGAATACTGCAGTAACAGTACGGTCAGACAGTGCCATCACAGTGGCAAACATAAATAACCAAGGAGGCACAAAAAGTAGGGTGATGCTTCAGGAGGTCTCTGAACTCCTGAGTTGGTCAGAGAAGAATCTTCTCTCTTTGGCAGCAGTACGTCTGGCAGGGGAATTGAACATTCAGGCAGACTGGCTAAGTCGCAAAAATGTTCACCCCGTAGAGTGGTAGTTGAATCCAGAAGTGTTCACACTATTAAGCAGTCAGTTTGGACAGCCACAGATGGATCTGTTTACTTCAAGCCAAATTGCTGAGATCCCCAGGGTCTTCAGTTGGTATCGGTGTCCACAGGCAGAGGCAGTGGATGCTCTGACTCAGGAGTGGTCCTTCCACAGAGCATATGCCTTTCCTCCACTGCCTCGCCTATAGAAAGTTTTAAGAAAAATAAGACACTCAAGCGGAAACATTCTTCTGATAGCCGGAGTGGCCAAGAAGATTGTGATTCTCTTCTCTGATCTAGTGAACCTAGCCCAGCAAGAACCCTTCTGCCTTCCGATATGATGGGACCGCCTGCTGCAAGACCCCATTCTCCACCTGAACCCAGGTGCAATGCAACTCACAGCCTGGCTTCTGAAAGGAAGAGGCTCCTAAAATTAGGTTTTTCTCTGAAGGTAGTTGAAACCTTGATGGCAGCAAGAAAATCTTCGGCTGTTTATGCCTGAATCTGGGCAGTATTTTCCTCTGGGTCCAGAGAGAAAGAATTTAAACCTTCATAGTCTCCATTTCTCAAATCCTGGACTTCATTCAGGAGGTTGTGGATAAAGGGCTAGCATTGAGCACACTGTGAGGTCAGGTATCCACTCTGAGCTTCCTTGGGGTTCTATTTAGGAACAGAAAGAGAGGTTATTCATTTTTTTGTGTGCGGTTGGCAGGAGCTTCAATCCCCAGTTCCCCCATGGGATCTTAATCTGGTTGTAAATGTTCTTTGTGTTGAACCCTTCGAGCCACTGGCATCCATGCTACTGGATGTGTTGTCCTACAAGGTCTGTTTCTTAGTGACCATGTGTTCAGCCAGGAGAGTGGGCGAACTCTAGGCCTTGTCTCATAAGGAGCCTATCATACATAAGGACAAAGTGGTGCTTAGGACGGTTCTGTGCTTCATCCCTAATGTGCCCATGGCCTTTCATGTGAACCAGGAAATTTGCCTTCCATCCTTCTTTCTGCATCCTTCTTATCCCAAGGAGAAGGATTTGCATAAACTGGGCCTGAGGTTGGCAGCTGGATCTAGCTTCAACATACGTCTAAATTTTGTAAGTCAGAAAGTCTATTTGTGCTTTTCAGGGCAGTCAAACAAGGACAAAAGGCTTCTAGACCCACCCTAACTAGGTGGGTTCAGGCCTATGTTGCTAAGGCCTATGTGGCAAAAAAGAAGAGGCCTCTGTCTCTTATGAAGGCTCATTCCACCAGGGCAATGGCAATTTCCCGGGTGGAAAGGCGCAAAGCCACAGTTTCAGAACTATGCAAGGCAGCTATGTGGTCCTCAGTCCGCACATTCACAAAGCATCATAAATTAGATGTTCAGAGTTCTGCTGATGCAGCTTTTTGGTTGCAGAGTGTTGCAAGTAGCAGTTTGCAAGTTAATCTGAAGCATCTGGCGTATGGGATAATATTCTCCCCTCTCCCGGTTTTTGGTCTGTGTACTGCTTCTTAGAACCCAGTTGTTATGATTACACATTGACGAGATGGAGTGCTACAGAAAGAAGAAATTAACGTCATACTTACCATAATTTCCTTTTCTGTTAGGTCCAACGTTATCAATGAGACCCGCCCAGGAGCTTGCTCCTGAGGCAGAATCTTATCCTGCATGCTAGGAGAGAGGTCCGTTTTTCATAAAAATCTCCTACTTGGACCTCTCTGTATTCTGCTGCACTGTACTCTAAGTATATTTGTAGGCTGATTTGTCTGCGAACACAGGTTAACAGGTTTCATTGGTTATTCAAGGTGTGTTTCTTGTTGCAGTTAGTGCTCTGCATTTAAAAAAAAAAAAGACAGGACATGTCTCATTGTGAATTAGCTTCAGTTCAAAGATTGGTGATTCTTATGAAGCATGTTGTGGTTCCATGTTTTTTTCTACAAGAAGAAATGAATACTTCAGGCCTCCTTTTGGGTCCATGAACTTCATCCCTTCGCCTAATGTTGGATAGAAAAGTGAGACAGAAATTTATTATTACAAATATGTGGTTGTTTTTATTGTGTATATGTGTGTAGCTCTCATGGCACTGTGAGGTAAGTAATAACTGGGGAGTTGCTGCTGCATGGAATCCTCATGTGCCCAACATTCTAAAGCTTAGGCTGTGCCATTCCCCTGGTAGGGGTTCACTCTTCCCAGCTGTTAGGATTACCCATTGAGAATGTTGGAGCTAACAGAAAAGGAAATTACGGTAAGTATGAAGTTAATTTCTTCTACTTACCTTCCAGAATTTGGGGGAGGGGAGTGGTTAAGGTTGTTCTAGAAGGTGGAGATTAAGTACTTCACCATGGCAAGCCCAGCGGCTCTGGTACAGGCATTGCAAAGGGCATGGTACTTAAGTAAGTCAGCAGGGGAGCCAGAGAACTTGTGAACTTTCCAGATGAGATCACATACACATAGGCAGGCCAGTAACTGTGCCTGA
Source organism: Neoceratodus forsteri (assembly GCA_016271365.2). Taxonomy (NCBI): domain Eukaryota; kingdom Metazoa; phylum Chordata; order Ceratodontiformes; family Ceratodontidae; genus Neoceratodus; species Neoceratodus forsteri. Next base: position 754,990,575 of record CM057449.1, on the reverse strand, counting down.
AATCCAAGGGAGGTGAGAACTTTGGACCCTGGTCTTCCTTCGGGGGCATGCCAATCCCAAATTGTGAGGTGATTGGTATCAAAGAAAGTAAGGGCAGAGTTAATAGAGCTATCAGAAGAGATAGCTACCAAGTCGGCATGAAGGGAGGACATGTCCAGCGACCAGAAGGACTGGATCTAGAGGAGTTTGGCAGGGGTTTTGGGACAATGAATTTTGTCCACATAGTAGACCATGTGATGGTCACTAAAAGGATCAAGGAGGATGCCAGTATCAATAATGCGATGGGGGTGAGAGTCCAGCCCAACAATGAGTGGTTGAGGGATTTAGGATTGTGACTGGTTGGGTTAGAGATCAATTGGGTGAGATTAAGGGAAGTACCGGTAATATTATGGCAGATTTTAGATTTTGTGAACTGACTGGTAGTTTGTTACTATTTGTGGCATTTGGGGGCAGCTACTGGTTAGCCACTGGTGGTTGCACTACCTTCACTATTAGCCTGCCTTGGAGACTGTTAACACACCCACTGCTTGGCTGATTGCACATTTTGCTTTTGTGTATGTATGTGGTGGTGGTGGGGGGTGCAGATAAGAATCTGAGGGAAGGTTGGTAAATGTCCTTCAGGATCATCAAGGAAATATAACAAACAAATAAGAAGGATTTATGGGGAGACTATTTAGATGACCCATCAGAGTGAATCCTAGACCAGATGCACATTTTCTGAGTCGAAACTGGAACCAGCCCACTGCTCAAATGCTAGTAGGTATAGTGTTGGGCTAGTAAAACTGTCCTTTAACTAACCCTATTAGCTAGCACTGGAGGGGTAACATTTTAATTGGTGTACCAGTTGGGACACTAGAATGCCTGTATGGTCTGTTAATTTATTATTATTTTTTTTTAATACCAGCTAGCCCTGCTGAAAAGTGGCTGCAAAACCTAATTTCAACCCCTCTCCTGTTAGGAGAAATTAAAGATATTTTATCCTGAAAAAGATTGGAAGATGGTTATACATATGTTAACTTATTTTATTTTATTTTATTTTTTGTCAACTATTTATATCCTCCAAGGCAGACACTGCTATCTTCTGCCACCCTACCTGACTCCTGGTAATTCGGGAACTTGCCTGCGCTATGCACATCCCAGAGGAACTCCTGGAGCCAGCCCAGAGGCATCATCAAGCTATATCCCCTATTTCCAGTGTTTTCTCCCCTCCTAACTTCCCGGGGCCCCGGAAGTGGTGCCACATGGGAGTGGAGGTGCTCATGTGTGCCGCAGCTCCAGTCAACAGCCCCTTCCACCTTCCCCTGGCCTTGCGCCTCTGCTGTTGGAGGCAACACTGCCACCTATCCTCCACTGGGGGGTTGCCAAGCACTGAGAGGCCCACCAGATCCCTCCCGAGGTGGACAGCTGCCTACCGGCAGCTACTCACTTCTCTCTCCCTCCCCCCTCCTGCCGACCCCCGATGACCTGATCTTGTTCCTGCACCCGGGTTGCCAGTGTAGCGCGAGGTGTGGCATCCAGCGCCTCAGTCCTCTGCACCATGGGGCTGGCCCAACTATTTTACTTTCACAGAAAAGTTTTCCCCCTTCTATGGCAGACCACTTTTTTTTTACTCCAAGGCTACATTATTCTAGCTTGGTCATCAATATTAAACGTTTCAAGAGTCTGATCATTTTGATATTGTGCAGCCTTTGTCCAGTAATCAATGTCTCTGTGTATAGTACTGAATATTTAGTGCATGGATCGAGAATATTGAGCTTCACCCAGGCACAAGAAAATACATACTGCAACCATTGTTCAGTAGTATTCACTATCAGGGTTTTAAATAATTGATTAGCAGTTTTTTCCTTGGGGCAATACTAACTGTACAGAAAGTATTTATATAGGTTTTCTAGAAGTGTTTTGTTTGTTAAACACAGTGAGGCAAGTGCTATGCATTTTCACAATGTTTTAGAACTTTTATGAGCAAAACGCTAATCAATTTTTAGAGTTAAATAAAACCCTGACTATGTAATGATATTCTTCTGGTGGCATTTAAAAAGTTATTTCAAATTTGCTATTTAGTCAGCTTGCTATAGGATATATGAACAACATACAAAATGATTATTCCATGAAAGCAGTACCTTGCCATGATGTGTTTGATGCAGAGGGTAACATTTTAGTGGCCAAGTAGCCAGTTACTCCTCAAAAAATCTTAAAAATATCCCCTAACGCCTTAATGGGAACTGGAAAAAAAAAGCATCATTTTTAGATACAATTCAGATGGTATTAATATATATATTCATGTTTGTTTCCCTTTTCTTTTTAACTGTTATTTCCATGAAAACAGGATTACTGTTTTCTTGAGCTCCTATAAATCTGTACGTTTGCACAGCCTACTTAATCATCCCTGATTATTACACTCAGGTGGTATGGGGGCAGTTTTGGCTTAGGGTCCCCTACTATCTTTAAATTACTATTATACTGTACTTGGTAACTCTGCCTGCTTGTCTACAGCTGACATCTCAACCTGATGTAGAAAGTATTATGTTGTCACAAATGGAGGATTATGATGTCAGGCATCAACAAGCAGCCCAAGCAGATGAAGTCTAGGAACAGTGATCTGATGTTTATGTTATTGTGCATACTCTGGCTCTTATGAAAAAAACAGAAAGCCTGATTGCAGTTGTTTTGGTTAACTTTTGTGGCTGTGTGCTTTATAACTGTTTTAACCCTGTGTACTATTTTATAGACTTGCTGTATGACTATTTTTGTGAACCTATACACCTGTTCTTGTACTGTGTACCAAAATACTCTGTACCACATTGGTGCCTGGGTCATGCCTGAAAGACATCTTTTTGTTGCCAGTGTAGTTACCTTGTTAAAATAAAAAATATAAAAGAGACAGGAAATACCCCGGTGGTGGCACTCTCTGTAAAAAGTTGTACCCATGCTCATCTGCACATTTTAGAAATCCCTGTTCTTGTTTTTTCTGAAAAAAATGGCCCCCTTTAATACAAAAACAAGGAGTCAGTTATGGCCTCCAACCCCCCTTTTTGTTTCAAGTGAGGAACCAACGTACTTTGCACCCACCCCACCCTCCAACCCTCTATGACACCCAGGAAAAGAATAAGTGCTGCAAGAAAGGATGGGGACCAGGACAGGCCCTCCTCACCATCTAGGCTATTGGCTGTCTGAATTAATTGGAGCATGCACGCATAGCAATCAGCTGTAAACAGTAGTTAGCCCTCTGTAAAGCTACCAACTGTCTGAGGTCTAAAACTGGGACAGTTCATCTGGATCATGACCCCCCCCCCCACCGTGTCACTCCCATGGACACCACCGCAGTCAACGCTGCGCACAATCAGTTACATTTTGCTGCCACCCCACAGTAACACAAGTAGCAAACATTTAGATTAAAACAATACATCATTCAGCTGCCACTATTTCCAAACCATGATGTACAGAAAGTTCATTAGAAGCAAACCTGCATTAAATTGTGATCAAACATTCGAGCTGCTGTATTGCTCCTCCTGACAGTCCCATCCAACCTGCTTACACTCACCTCATTTGCTGAACCAACTTCACTTCAGTGACTCCCACCACCACACCAGACTGTTTTCACACACTTCCTTACAGCTGATCAGGTTCAGGTACCTTAGTTCCCTGCTGTCTGGAGTCCCTCTAAGCTGCTGGCAGGCAGACGTCTACATGTGCCTGTTTGCACTACTACCCATTCTAAGCTAACAGGAAGGAACATGCTTTACTGTGCTCCTACTGACATGCTTGCAGTGCAATACGGGCGCAGGGGTTGAAGTTGCAAACTGCTGTCCAGCCCGAGCAGTACCACAGTGGTGCTGAAATAACTGTCACTCATGGATTAGCAGTCAGAAAAAAGAAGAGGGACAAAACTGGGACAAGTAAGCAAAAACTGGGACAAAAGTGAAATTTTGCAAAACTTGTGGGGGCACTGGGACATGCTGCCTAAAATAAGGACTGTCCTGGGAAAATAGAGACAGTTGGTAGCTTTAGCCCTCTGACCCACGTCCACTGTGCCCCACTCAAACTCTGTTTGCCTCATAACCTGGGGGTGTTAATGCTGACAGGTTGTATGGCATCCAGTTTAAATTATTGTTTAAAGTGATATGCAACATACTCATTGATGTAAATGTTATTGCAGGGTGTCTGTTCATGTGTGGGCTGATCCTGTGGAGGAGTAGGGAGGAAATGCACCCCAAGGGATTGAATCATACTGACCTCAGGCCTACTTAAATATTTTTCAGGGTAGAGGCCCTGTGAAATTCATTTAAGCCTTGGATATGAACCACAACAACCTTCAACTAGGCCCCCCTCACCTTTGAACCCACAAGGCAGGGGGTAGTAACCAAAATATCCACAGTGACCCAGTTACGTTTCAGTTTTATATCTGATCACCTTTAATTTCTGAAACGTTATAGCTTACTTTTTCAACCTCCAATCTTTCTTATTTTTGCTTTCACATGCTCACATTCCCTTTGGCAGATCTGCCATTTAATGTATTAGCAGGTGGATTAAGACTCTGAACAGTGGTTAGGCAATCATTGGCCAGTTTGTTTCACATTCTCACTGAATTGGAGATGGAGGACTCATGCAGTATTGTCACTGCCCCAGGCTGAGTGAGTGATTTGCATGGCTTAATGAAAATACCAAACTTCCCTTCCAGTAATTCATCCAAATAAGTAGGAAAAACTGATGTCAGTAATTTAACTGCAGTCATTATTATATGCATATCTCCAGCACTCCATCCTGCATAGACGACATGCTACAATATGTACAGTGCTTTAAATGTTAGTAACATACATTTTTGCCCGTTGTTGTGTTGCTAAATATTTAAACTAGTTACAGACATTCCCATTATTTAAATATACCTATTCACATCCGGGGCAGTTTCGCCACTCCATCCATTCTGCAGGGACTGTGGCAGAATCAAATATAGATTTATTGTGTGTGGCACTGACCTCCTCATGCTTAGATTCCTCCCACTCAGCGACTCCTCTTCCTGGCTCCTCTTTAGACCTCTCAGTAGCCGACAATCCAGGCTGATGGCTGACAAAACGAGTCATGATGACCCACCCACCTGACGACTCCCAGAACACTGTCACACCCTGGGGTCACACCACTCAGCTTCCCTGGTGCTCCTCTCCAGACCCAGTCTCCGGGGCTCCTCTGCTCCCTCCTCGAATTGCGCTGTACCTGGCTTGCTTGCTCCCTCACTACTGGCCTTTTTCCACCCATCGCCCGATATGGATGGTGGTGTCCTCCCAATCTGGAGTCCTCCTGACTTCGGTTGCTTCTTGCTGGCACTGCCCAGTTGCTTTCTCATCTCCCACCCATTGCCTGCTGGCCTGGGCCACCGGCCCAGCCCTTGTCGCACAACCAGGTCGCCAGTCGGGTCACCCAATTACATTCCCCCGTGCTCTCTCTTTTCGCAAGCCTGGGGCACAAGTATATATGCACTGGAATGTCCAGGTGGAATGTCCTTAGAAAAAGGTGCCAATATCAAAAACTGCCACTGCCACCAGTGAATGCGGGGGATCGCTTCCTTCGGGTTGGGTGCTACAGACGGGGCTACAGATCTTGGGAGACAGAGCAGGACAGTTAGATTTGCCTACCCCGGACACACCCCCTAATGTTCACAATCGCAGAGCAACATGTCCAAAAAAATACCCCTATTAAAATAATTATACACAGAGGCAAGCATCCGTGTCTGCACTTTAAGTAAAACACCCCTTTTCCGCGATTTTGCAGACGCAGATGCGTACTTCAGTGTAAACAGAGTGCCACCACCAGGGAAAATACAGTACATGCATTGTAAGATGAAAGGTGTCTGAAAGTTAAATTTTTCTATAATCTCATGACATCAGAGACTGTTTAATTGGCCACTGGAGCTATGTGTACAATCTGTGCTGCAGACTTGCTTGAAATGGCCACCATAGCGAGTGTTGCTCTTTAAATCATTGTAATGACTGCTTGTCCACTAGTCATCAAGGTGATTTATTTTTACACTTTGCTCTGATGCCTTTGCATTGAACCTGTTTTTTTTTCTTGTGTTTCTCTAACTCCCAGTAGATGACAAAGAAGCTGAGCAAACTGAAAATCTGTAAGTACAAATTATTATAAATCAATATTAGTTTTTAAAAGTAGTTTACTTATTTAAAACTGTCTTTTTTATTTCTGCAGTAAACCTGAAGAAAGCAATGGTGTAGAAGAAACCAGCACTAGACACAGAAAGGTTTAATTAACGGTAAGTGGGTAAAAGCCTCTTGCTACAAATAATGTTACCAAATCAAGAATCATCGTTTCACCACACCAGTAGTTATTATTTTTGCATCTAGTCTAACTCATGAGAAGAAAGTTACAAAAAAAAAAACCTAGATCGGTGTGGACGTTTGTTGCTATAGTAGCATATTTGCATTACTGCAATGTACTGATACCGTATTACTGGCCCTAAATATACTCTGCAGGCACTACTGTTTGTTAATGTGTTACAGCCGATCTCAGTGTTCCATAAAAGGAAGTTGTTTTTAAATGTTTATTAAATGGGAGTTGTTTCTCAAAAAGAACCTTACCTTGGTGGGAAGATAAAATTAATACTTATTGAAACACATTTTCTTTAATTTCTCCTTTCAACACAATCCTGCTTGTTTCCTGGTGGCCATTAGTACTCTAAACTCATACTAAGGCAAACGATCTGTCCAGACTCCCTTGTGATGCAACTTCCAATAGTCTCATATTCCCCACTCTGCAGCATATCTCCTCAACTGGGAGTCACATCACTGTATGATAGGGGAGCTTGAGGATTATTTATGGTCTGTTGGTGAGGGCCCATCCTGCTACACATGGTGATGATTAATTTATCTCTTCCTACACTCTCCAGTCACTTGTAAACTATTCCAGACTCTGACTCCCAGCCTGACATTAGAGGGAGGCTGGCATCATTTGATTACCCACAATATTGGGGTCATGCCTGGACCCAACAAAGGACATGTTCTGATAGTTGTGTCTATAGGCACTCTCAACTCATGCAGCCTGGTGTTGGAATATGGCTTAAGGATCAGACTTGGGTTCTCCCTCATGTTAGCACAAGGCTCTACCTTTGCTCCTGTGGTCTGGGCAATCAGAGCACTTTTAAGTTGGTTACAGGAACTGGGTGTACTGCACACTGTTTTATGGTGCAGATCCAGGATTTTATGAAGGGTCCAGTGGCGGGAATTAAAGGGTGGAGCAAAAAGGGCGTGTCTATAGGATGAAATAAAGCTTATGGATTCCTTACTGTGCACTCAATGCAATGGCCACAAGGAAGTTAATTTTAGTTATTTTATACATATTAAAAACACTAATATTGCTTAGTGTAACATCAAATGAATGATTCTTCTGTAATACACATCTTTTTTTGTACTTAATGAAAATAAAGTTACTGTAACATTCACATGAACACTTCATTAATTGAGTGGTTTATGAACACTATAATTTTGTTTGTTTAAACAATGCATCTTCATGCAACCATAGATTTTATGTGGCTAATGTCGCTCAAGGTTCAACATGCATAAACAGAACAAAACAGCTATTCTACCCAGATGACCAGTCTTATACCAGAGTATCCCAAATATAGTTTAGCAGTCACTGGGATTATCTACAGCCAACATACTTTGGCACCATGTCTTGTCTTCAGTACACTCATATATGTATGTACACAATACCAGCATAAACACCAAAGCACGTTAGCCAGTTTCTTTGCTTATATGCAACATATTCTTAAAACATTTCAATTGTGAAAAGATTTAAAGACATACGGAATAATCAAATACATGTAAACTTTGCTTCTACTTTTCACAATTACCTTTTTCTTTTCTATCACTTCCTTGCACAGCCACAATACAATCAACTAAAAATTACAAAATCAGTTTCCTTCTGCGTGGCTGAAAGGCATAGCGAGTAATCAGTATGTCAGTAGTTTTCAGTGTTTTGCCAAACAAGTCCCATATAGAGTCAAGGTGCTTTATATGGGACTTGCCTAACAATCCCACTGATGTAATTTTGCACATAATAAAATGTGAAAACGTTTTTCAACAGTTTTCAAGTGTGCCATCTTTTGTATCTGTTCTCAAGCAGTTACAGCACCAGAGATCAGCTCCCTCATCTATTCATCTAAGTTAGTCTTAAATAAATCTAGTGATCCTGACTCTATTACTTCACTTGGAAGGCTATTACAGTTCCACACCACTCTTTGTGTGAAGCAATGCTTCATGTGTCCATCTTTGTATTTTATTTATTTTTGAAGGTTTTGTGCCCAGGATTTCCCAGTGAGAATGTCACATCCCATTAACAGTGGGACAAGAATTACCCATTTGTCCAGCTGGGGAGGGACTGGAGAACCAATAAGATCATGTGACTTGCACAGTGAGCCAGTGACAGTGGCAGGATTCAAAACTGGGAAATCATCTGGTTTTGTAGGTCTATGGTCCAACAACTGGCCTACACTGCTTCCCCTGCCAAGTCAAGATTTGAGATTTCAGTAAAGCAGTACGGCCCTGGAGGAATGAACCCATCAGTTGTTTCACACAGTACCCAGGAAAGATGGATAGCCAAGTTCCCTTGCTGGGGGAAGACTGCAATACTTGAGTTGGCAAAATCACACAGGCAGTGCATTATTTCTGGGAAGGGGCAGAGAAAGGAATCCTGACACTCATTCCAGCCATCTCTTATCCCTCAAAAATATAGCTTGTTGCATGTTTGTTCCCTTTCAGGCACTTTCTTCTGGCCCAGGCTGCCTTTCGCCAGGGGTCAGGCAGGCATTGGGCTCTTCCCCCCCGAGGAGGAGAGCAGTCCTACAAATGCTAGATCCTTTTCCCCTTGGCTGGCTATCTGACACCCCGGCTTGCTTCCACTACCAGTACACCAGCAAGCTGGCTTACATTGTATTTTAACCCAAGGCTAAATAGTTCCACACCAGAATTGACCCATAGCCAAATGGCCTGTCAGTAAAGTTGATAAAGTCTTCCATCCCATTCTCGCCCCAGGAGTCCTTTAGCATCAGTAACAATAGCAGTTAGCTGAACAGGTTGAACTGCCTTGGAGTTGGAGCCATAAATATTCATTAAAATAAAGTGGCCAATCAGAATCAAGCAGGAAGTTGTGCAGAGTGCAAAGAGCCCACATGGCTTCAGAACTTTTTCTTTGACTGAGAAACACTGTCTCTGAGGTGCTCTGTCTCATTCTTCAGAAACAAACTTTTTGTGCCTAATTCTTTACTTTTGTGCTGAGTTTGCAAGTATTTTAAATTTATCATCATTTTTTTTCAATTCAAATTTTATTAAAGTTTCCAATACAGAGAGCGAATCATAACAGTGCATAAGACCGTATACATCGGATACAAGATACAGAATGATTCGCCTCCCCTACCCCCCACCCAACCTAACCCCCACCCCAACAACCTAGTCTTCTTTTATACCTTTAGCACTATACCTGTGAATGTAGCCTAATAGTGCTTAAACTTGAAGTGCATAGAGAGTTTGCAGTGGGCCCCAAATCCTATCAAACTTCTTAAGTTTGTTAAATAAACTGGCAATTGTCCTTTCAGTTCTGAGGTTTGCAAGTAACTCCTGAAGCCATTCAACATGTGTTGGTACCTCCGTATCCTTCCAGTGTCTTAACACCACCTTTTTGACAGACATTGACATCAGAGCTATGTGATACCTCTTGTTCACCACCGAGATGGAGGAGAAATGCCCAAGAAGACAAATTTTGGGGGTGAACAAGTCTGAGAGCCCCAACAGAGGATCAACACACTGTTTAATCGCAGTCCAGAGTGTGACAACTTTAGAACAGCTCCAGAAGATATGGAGAAGATCTCCTTCTTGAGACTGACATCTTGTGCAAAGGGGAGAGGACACAAGACCAAGCCTAGCAAGTTTCTGCGGAGAATAATAAATATTGTGCAAAATTTTGAATTGCATTAATCTGAGTCTATCCTGCTTGAGAAACTTATGGCAACTTTGCCACAGGAGAGACCAATCCAGATCTCTGCCCTGAAAGAGAGAGGCCCAAAAGGAGACGGGAGCATAATTTTCAGGGTAGGCCTAGGTAAAGAGAGCACTGTATATTTTGGATACAGCATGAGGGAGACCCACCAGCTCCGTTAAGGTAACCTGAAAACTGATATAAGGAGCTGGGGGGGAGGTCGAGCCCATTACCTTAATCAGGAGATGACGAAACTGGAAAATCTTGAAGATACTTGTACGAGGTATCGAAAACTTACACATAATATCAGCTGAAGAATACCATTGACTATTGGGTGACACGAACTCCTCTAAACGTCAGTTTCCTATCTGAGAAAGCCAGGTGGCTGGGAGAGGCTTACCTTCTAATAAAAAATTGGGACTACCTATTACAGGTTGAAATAAGTCCTTGAGATTCCTATATCTCAGAAATGCACACAACTGAGTATGAACCTTGATTGAGACAGCTACAGGGGAACTACGTAGAGACTCTGGTAAGGAACTTATCTTGGTATATAGCAGCGTAGCAGGGGAAAAACTGTGTTTTTTAATGGAGGCATACTCGATAGCTAACCAAGTCGGGATGTTTGTAGCAGCCGCAGACAGTTGATCCATGGTCAGCCATCTGAGATATTTATTGGCCTGACTGGCCCAGTAATATAACCCAATATGGGGAAGTCTTCAACCTCCTTTGGCCTTCGGAGCTGCTAATTTATGGAATGCCATCCTGGCATTCTTATCGCTCCATATAAAAGTGGAGATCATACGTGCACTTTTTTAACCCAGGACAGGGGAAGCCATATATTTAACATGTTGAAGGGGTAGAAGGGGGGAACATGTTCATTTTGATTAAATTTATTCTGCCCCATAGAGAGACGGGAAGTAGGGTCCACCTACGAAGGTCAAGATCTACTTTATGTACCAGTGCATCGATATTTAATTGTCTGAGCCGCGTTGTATTCCTTGTTAAGAGAAGCCCCAGGTATTTATATAGTTGGACTTCCAGGCGAGTCCAAACGCTATAATATCCTGTTTGCAAACCCTATGGTTAAGAGAAAAAACTACCGTCTTTCCTACGTTAAATTTATAGTTTGAGACTTTACTAAAATCCTCTATTAGCTTTAGGATAGCAGGAATAGATGTGAGTGGGTGTGTTACCTGCAGCAGAAGGTCATCTGCATAGGCTGCCACTTTAACCATCTGCTCCCCTAGAGAGATACCCAATATGCCCTGGGCTCCTGATAACCTCCTGATAAGCGGCTCTAAATAGATGTCGAAGAGAAGGAGAGATAAGGGACACCCCTGTCTGGTCCCTACATGCAATTTGAAGGAGCTAGAAATAACCCCGTTACATGAAATTCTAGCAGAGGGAAACTTACATAGAGAACTCACGCAACTCCGGAATTCCGTGGGAAAACCGAAAGCTTCCATCATAGCAAATAGGTAGTCCCAATGAACTCTGTCAAATGCCTTCTCAGCATCCAGTGAGATCAAGACCATTGGATGAGGAGCATCTTTGGATGCCAAGAAGACGTGAGACAGGGTCCTCAGATGGTCAATTGATGATCTCCCTTTCATAAAACCAGCCTGATCTGCCCCAATTAGAAAATGAAGTACTGCCTCTACACGGTCGGCTAGTAATCTTGCCAGGATTTTAATATCATGGTTAAGTAGGGAGATCAGCCTGTAACTTAAAACCTGATCCGCTGGTCTGTCTGGTTTGGACAACAAGACTATTAACGTCTCAAAAAGAGAGGGATCAGTCACCTGACCAGAGAGAATGGCCTGGAAAAGCGGGAGCAAAATGGAATCAGTTGTTTAGAGAAAGCCTTATAAAAATTGGAAGTAAACCCATCAGGGCCCGGAGATTTATCGGATGGGAGAGATTTGATTACTCTTTCAATCTCGCCCTCAGAGATGGGAGACTCAAGAATTTTTTGCTGGGATTGTGTAAGAGTTGGCAACTATAAATCACTCAAATATTCATAAAGTCTTTCCCTAGATGGGGAATTGGCCATAGGGCCATATAAATCCTGGAAATACTTTGTAAACTCCTCCGCTATCTCCGAGGGCGAGACCTTAAGGGAATTGTCACTAGGAGAATGGATAGCAGGAATGAGTCTGGCGGATTCCTGTTGCTTAATACGCAGTGCTAGCATTTTGCCCGCCTTCTCACCCTGATCGGTATATACCGCATTTGTTTTCAAAATTGCGAATTCTGCTTGTTCCGTTAGCATTGTCAGGTAGGCTTCTCTCAATTTCGTTAAGTCTTTTGTGAATGTCTCAGAAGAAGATGGAGAAAGAGCAGTTTCCATACTCCTAATTTGAGAGGGAAGCTCAGAAATCTGAGATGCCCTCTCTCTCTCTTCCTTTTCGATGTTAGGCCAATTATAATCCCCCTTAAATACTCTTTACAGGCACCCCATATCATATCAGGCTTTCCCATGGAGTTAGAATTAGAAGCAATAAACTGCTCTATTTGGGATGTTATATATTGAACCGTCTTTGGCTCCTTCAGAATTTGGTTATTCAACTTCCACCTGCCCTCTTTGCTTGGCAGTGAAGCTAGGGCTATTAGGTAGGTGACCACAGAGTGATCCGACGGGGGCCCTGAGACAATACTAGAACATATAACCCCTGGTAACAGGGTTTGAGAAATGAGGATATAATCAATCCTAGAAGAGGTTGCATGCACCGGGGAAACAAAAGTGTACTCCCTTGCATTGGGATGTAATACGCACCATATATCGCAAAGACCAATGGAATCCACCAGGTCCCTGAAGGCTCTTTGTGCTGGGGAGAGACCTTGATGGGATTGACCCGACCTGTCGAGAGCCTGATCAAAAACAAGATTGAAATCACCCCCTATGACCATGGGGGTATCCAGAAATGGGGCTAAGGCTTTAATTATATGAACAAAAAAACTAGGGGAATCTACATTGGGGCCATAGATAGCACCCAGGACAATGTCCAGAGTATGCAGTCTGCCTTTTACAAACAAAAATCTGCCTGAAGGGTCAGATATAACTTGAAGAGGTTTGAACGGAACTGACCTGTGCAGAAGGATCATGACACCTCTACTGTGGGTCGTACCCTCCGTTGCAAACATCTGCCCAATTTGTTGCCATCTCATTTTGTCGGCCTCCCCCTTGAGCAAATGCGTCTCCTGCAAAAACATAATTTCTGCCTTCAGATGGTTTATATGTTTCAGTATTTTATAGTCTTACTTCAAGTGGGAGCTCTTGCAGCAGGCTATTACATTAAGGACTATGCTGCAGGCACTGGGACCACACACGGTGAAAAACTTCTGCCAGCAATACCAGCGGGGACCGCCCCCGACGCTGGCCCCACCCTGACGTCGGTCAGGGTACAAGAGGAGGCGGACCCAGCTCCACCTCAGTTCTTTCACACCACGTACCCGTATGTGAAGCTTGCTTCAGGCCATGCCAGACTCTGATAAGAAAACTGAGCTCCTGGCCCTTTTGCAGTCGGGCTCAGATGTAGGCTCTCATGTGCAGAGAGCCTCGTATGACACTGCAGACACAGCAGCCAGGGCGGCTGCCTCTGGAGTATGCCTTCGGCGCCATGCCTGGTTGAGAGTCTCTGGCTTTCACCAGGATCTGCAGTCTGGTATCTGGGATTTGCCCTTCCATGGTACCGTCTTGTTTGGGCAGGAGACAGAGGCTTTGACCTCCCCGTCTCCAGGAATTGGGTAAGTCGATCTGGTCGGTCCACCAGATGTACCGTGGCGACCAGCGACGTCCCCACTGCCGACGGCTTTTCGTAAGTCCTCAGGCAACCAGGCTTCAGCCCGGAGAAACCAGCAAGAGCAGAGAGGTGGCTTCCGCAGAAGATCCGGAAACCAGCAGTCTGGTGGACCTTCTGCCCGTGGGCCCAAGTCCTCCCGGGCCTCTCTCCCAACTCCTGGTTCTGCCCACTGACTCCCTTCCGCCCCCCCCCCTTCTGACAGAAGCTCAAGGGGAGCCGGTTGGGGGCCGCTTCTCCCTTCATCTCGAAGGGTGGAAGTCTATTACCATGGATCAATGGGTCTTGGACATTATACGGAGAGGACACACCTTGGAGTTCACAGAGTTTCCTCCACACACTCCGCCAAAGCTCTCCCGTTATCCTCCTTCTCACATCCCAGTATTAGAAGCAGAAATTCAGGCCCTCCTGCACAAGAGAGAGTCCCCTGGGGGCAGCGAGGCCAGGGGTTCTACTCCCACTTCTTTCTTGTCCCAAAAAATACTGGGGACCTTCGTCCCATTCTGGACCTCAGTCCACTAAATCTCTTTATAGAGTACAAAAAGTTCAGGATGGTGACTCTTCAGGGTCTCCTTCCACTGCTGCACCAAGGGGACTGGCTCTGTTCTCTCGACATGCAGGATGCATACATGCATATAGGGGTCTTTCCTCCTCACAGAAAGTTCTTGAGGTTCCACTTCCAAGGGGAGCATTTTCAGTTTCGGGTGCTCCCCTTCGGCCTCTCTTCCACTCTGCGAGTCTTCATCAAATGCCTCGCAGTGGTGGCTGCGGCTCTGAGGCAGATGGGACATTATGTGTTTCCTTACCTCGACGATTGGCTTCTTATGGCTCCGTCAAGAGACAGCCTCTTACACTCTCTCGGAGACACTTATACTCCATTCCAAGAGCTGGGGATCACCCTGAATTTAAAAAAGTCATCCCAGAGCCCAGCCAAAAGCTTGCCTTCATAGGAGCGATCCTGGAGTCTGTCCAGGGCATGGCCTTTCTCCCACAGGACAGGGGGATTCGCTTGCGAACATTGGCGGAACGGATCTCTATAGCACCTCGGGTTCCAGCCCGGAACTTCCTCAGCCTATTGGAGAATATGGCGGCGGCCATTCCAGTCATGCCCTTGGCCCGCCTCCACACGAGAGTCCCACAATGAATGCTCAGGGTGCAGTGGGACCAATGCTACGATGACCTGGACGCTTTAGTCAGGATCTCGGAGCCGGTCAGGAGAACATTGCTTTGGTGGTTGGACCCCAGCAATCTGGAGAAAGGAGTCAGTTTTCATCTGGAGCCTCCAGGTCAGACTCTAACGATGGATGCATTGGACCTGGGCTGGGGGGCTCACCTGGGTATTCATCAAACGCAGGGAGTTTGGTCACCCGAGGAGCGGCCCCTCCACATCAGTGTGCTGGAAATGCAAGCAGTCCTCTACGCTCTTCAGGCGTTTTGGGAGGATCTGGTACCGGGCTCTCTTCTAATTCATATGGACAACATGGCGGTCGTCTTTCACATCAACAAGCAAGGAGGCACTCATTCCTATCCTCTTTGCAGGGAGGCAATGAGAGTCTGGTTCTGGGCACTAGAACGGGGCATTCTACTGTCCGCCATGCACGTTCCAGGTGTCCTAAATGATCTGGCCGACAAACTCAGCAGGTCGCGGGCAAGAGCACATGAGTGGGAGTTGCTACAATCCGTAGCGGACCAGCTCTTTGACAGGTGGGGTCTTCCCGAGCTGGACCTCTTTGCGTCACCACGCAACGCCAAACTGCCAATGTTTTGCTCGTGAGAGCACGCGCCTGGAGTTTTTGGCCAGACACGTTATCCCTTTGCTGGTCAGGGAGGTTTCTTTATGCCTTTCTGTCCTTCCCTCTCATTCAGAGGGCTCTGTTCAAATTGCAGGCTGAAGGGGCCCAGATGATCCTTGTGGCCCCCAACTGGCCTCAACCGATTTGTTTTCCACTCCTGCAGTGGCTGTCCCAGGAACCTCCAATCCCGCTGCCCATATGCTCGCAATTGCTGTCCCAGGACCAGGGGTCTCTAGTCCATCCGGATCTCAGGTCCCTGCACCTTCATGCTTGGCTCCTTCAGATGTAGCTAGAAACAGATATGGGGTTTCCCCGGAAGTGGCAGAGGTCTTAGCATCCACAAGAAAGCCCTCTACTTGCTCCACTAACGCCATGAAGTGGAAACATTTTTGTCTTTGGGCCCTGCCGCAACATTTGGAGCCTGTCACCTGCCCTGTGAACTCCACTTTGTAGTATCTCCTCTCCTTGTACAGGAAAGGCCTGAGTTATTCCTCTATCAAGGTGCACATGTGGGTGATTTCTGCCTATCATGCTCTCATGGGGGAGAGAGCTTTGGCACAGCTAGATATAGCCCGTGCCTTCTTTAGGGGAATTCTACACATGAGACCTCCCATTAGGGACCCTGTCCCACCCTGGGACCTCCTTTTTGTGTTGGAGAAACTCACCCTCCCTCCTTTTGAACCCTCCGTGAGTTGTGAGCTGCGTTACCTTTCTTGGAAAGTTTGTTTTTTGGTTTGCTGTTACTTCAGCTCGAAGGGTTTCTGAGCTTCAGGCTTTGATGTGTAAAGAGCCCTATTTGGTTTTTCATAGGGAAAGAGTTTCCCTCAGGACTAATCCTCAGTTTCTTCCCAAAGTGGTCTCGGAGTTGACCCTCAACCAGTCAGTTGATCTTCCAGTTTATTTTCCTTCCCCTTCCAATAGAGGGGAGGCTCTCCTCTACACATTGGATGTCCACAGGTCCCTGAGGTATTACCTTAACAGAACGGTTCAACACCGTAAATTGGAGCAGCTCTTTGTGGCTTTCGCACCACATTGCTTGGGTCAACCGGTGTCCAAGCAGACTATCTCTAAATGGATAGTCCGTTGTGTCTCTTTTCGCTATGAGCATCACAATAAACCCATGCCGGGCCTGATTAGGGGTCACTCCACCAGAGGAGTGTCAGCTTCTTTTGCTGCCATGCGGAATGTCGCTATTCAGGACATTTGTGCAGCCGCGACCTGGAACTCGGTGCATACTTTTATCAAGCATTACAGCTTGGATATCGTCTCCAGATGCCGTGCTGGCTTTGGCCTAGCAGTTTTACAGGGCCTTTTGTCCTAGGGCCTCTGGAGTCAGCATATTCCTTCTCCCGGGGTCGACCACCTCCTTGCTGAGGGACTGCTTGGGATTCTGTCCTTAATGTAATAGCCTGCTGCAAGAGCTCCCACTCGAAGTAAGTACAGTTACGTAAGAACTTACCATAACAGTAGATCTTCGAGAGGAGCTCTTGCAGCAGGCTCTGCTTCCCTCTTGCCTTCCCCCTCGGAGTGTGCAGATCTATTTTCTTTCTAGATGGTGGGCTTCACCTCCTTCTCTTGTCAGGCCTTCTGCTGGGTACTGGCAGGAGAACTGAGGTGAGCTGGGTCCCTTCTCTGTAATCCTTGACTACCGCCGGGCAGGGCCGTTGGGGTGGTCCTCACATTGCTGGCAGAAGTTTTCACCGTGTGGTCCTAGTGCCTGCGGCATAGTCCTTAATGTAATAGCCTGCTGCAAGAGCTCCTCTCAAAGATCTACTGTTACGGTAAGTTCTTACATAACTGTACTTTGCTTGGTCTTGTACCTCACCCCCTTAACGTTCCAACTGATAAATTGAATGTTTCTAGCCATCACTCATGTTGCCAGTCCCAAATCCTCCGAAGTACACATATACATGTATTTTCCATCTATACTACTCCAAACATAATATGCGCTGGGTTGTTCTACCCTCCCCCCAATTCTGCCTCCACAAAATCCATTCCCCCAGCCACCCCCAAACCCCCCTGAAACACCCATAAACCCTAACCTTCCTCCTCCCACACCCTGCCATATTTTGCATGGTACATGATGACCAGCAGACTGAAAAGTTCCTCTCCCCCCAACCATCCCACCCACGTAAAGCAGGAATCAGGAACATAATTACCCCTCTGTAATCTGAACACTCCAAAGAAATAGCCTGTTCTCAGCAGTGATTGTCTGACAACACCCCTAAATAATACTGGGGAATTGACTATACTAGCCCCTTAGAAGAAGCGATCCTCCCTGCAAAAAAACCATGAGCCATACAACAAAGTGGCCCGCAGATCGCGAGGCATATAACCCATTGGTATCATGTGTAAATATTAATCTCAGACGCCCTCTTTTGGCACAACTCA
Source organism: Neoceratodus forsteri (assembly GCA_016271365.2). Lineage (NCBI taxonomy): Eukaryota > Metazoa > Chordata > Ceratodontiformes > Ceratodontidae > Neoceratodus > Neoceratodus forsteri. Next base: position 754,972,613 of record CM057449.1, on the reverse strand, counting down.
CAAACATCAGAAGTTAATGGCTGAGAGCAGGCAGGAAATAACTACCCTCTGTGATATGGGGGAGAACTGAGAGCCCCAGAGTCACTGTTCAGACCGCTTTTAAATCAAAGACAGTGACCGTCACAGATCTAAAAGGGAGATTTGAGAAAGGAAAGAAAAACGGGAATCCTCCAAAGACAGCACTTAAGCAGGGTTATAGAGAAGGGGTGAACCAAAGCCCAGTAACGGCGTACAAAGCCCTGGTGTTCTCATCTATCTTTAAGTGCGGGATCTTCCTTGATGTTCGGACTAACCATATTTATTGCCCCATAGTAACAGGGAGTGAGAAAAGGAGGGAAACCTGAAAAGAAACAGGCCATGCTAACAGGGCCAGGAAGAGACCGCAATTGCAAACAGAGTCTCATATTAAGATCTGAGAGAGGTAAGCATTGCCCCCCCTCCCATTACCATGAGATCGGGACAACACTCCTGAGAACCTAGGTTACCAGAACTAGCAAATTGGGACTTAACATGAGAACAGTGACCCCGCTCAAGTACTTGTTAATTGAAACCAGGAAAAACACTTATGAGCCCGCTAGCACCTGACTTGTGAACCAAAATTGAAATTGGGTTGAACCAGAGTAAAAATGAGTCAACAAAATATTAGGGAGTCCTGGAGATGAGAACCAGATCGGGAACAAAATATCCATTTTTTATCAGAAAGAGGACCCCACTTGAGAGCTGTAGTGTAAGGTTAAGTAGCCAGATGCACAGTTTGTCAGTGGCATGGCCACAAAAATATTGTAGTGAATTATGATTTGCTGCAGCTATATGACACCACCAAATGGGAACTTGGCATAGCTCCCTACGCCTGGTCGGTTCTCACGTAGGCTTAAATAGATCAGGAAGCGCTTCTTTAAGCCCAGCGGTTGCCATCTCCGCTACCTCATAGGTCACCCAGGAGCCATTCAAACAAACTTGAAGCCTTGCCAGAAAACCCATGCGAAACTTGATTCCTGCGGCGATCAGCTTGAGAACCACTTTGTGAAATGTGGCTCTTTTCTGCCGCACAGATAAGGGCAGATCTTGTGCCACCCTCAGTTTTTTACCTTCCCATTGCAAATCTTGCACCTCCTTGACCTTGTATAAGAAATGCTGTCTCTCCTGGAAGTTTAGAAAACGAAATATGAGTGACCTCGGGGTTGGGGGGCTCCAACCAGGGGAAGGGGGCGTAGTGCACGATGAGCTCTTTCTATGATGTAGCTAGTACCGAAGGAGGAAGGGCCGGCCACCTTCTCCACAAACTTTTTAATAAACTTGATGGGGTCTGAGCCCTCTTCACCCTCAGGCAAGCTGATAATTACTGCATTATTACAGCGACTGCGCTCCTCCAGGTCTTCCACCTTGTTCTCCATTTTCACTAGCCGTTGGCTCAGGGCCACCAACTCCAGATCAGCTTTATCCTGCTTCTTTTCAACAGATCGTATACATACTTCGTTGTCAGCAGTCTTCTTTGAAAGCTCCTCCAGGGTGTTAGAGATGCTTTTGATTTCCCCTGCCATATTCTGCATTTCAGTCTTAAAAGGCTGAAACTCCTTTAGAAACCTTGAGAGGGTGATAAGATCTGCATCAGGACACTCAGCGGTAGTGGGCAGCGAGGATTGCGAGGAGGTGGCCCTGGCTTTCTTGGAGGCCTTCTTGGGTGTTGCAGGAGGTGTATGTTTGGAAGCGGTTTTCCACATTTCCTCGTTCATCAAGTCCTTGTACAGAAAGCAGAAGTGTTCAGAAAGGTGACAGACAGGCGATCTCCAGTAAAGGGCACCGAAAAACAGGGTTTTGAAGGGTAAATAACAGGCGGTAGGTCGGAGTGGGCAGAGAGGCGTCTTACCCAGCACAACGCATCATGTGACTCCCAATTTTATCATCATTTTAAGGGGTTTTTAGTGATTCCTTGCCAGTTCCCAGGAACCACACTTTCCCCTTTTTACCTCTGTTCCTTTTAACTTTTCTTACGTAAAAATATACTGCATTTTGAGCATTTCAATGGTTTTCAATGTCTTTTTAATAGAGACTCCCTTATTTTACTGGGAACCACTATTTTTTCTGTATTTCTACTGAGTTTTGTTATTTTAAATCTCGGTTCTTTACTGCTGGGTGAACCAACTGCATTTACAGTTTTTCTATTTTGGGAACCAATGTTTTTCAGATTTCTGACACCTATGTCAGAACAGCCAAAAAAGAGGACTACCCTTATAGAAATAATTGTATGAAATGTTTTCATGCTGCAAACATAAAACTACCCAAGTGATATGCATGCTGCAAGTATGATTTAAGTGTTAAATTGGAACCAATTGCATGCATATGACATGCGTGCAGCAAGCAAGTGTGGAACCATGTTTTTTATGTTAAATTGGGAAAGACTGCATCCATGTTGCATGCATGCAAAAAAGCAAGTGGTCACTGATGACTGCACACGTAAAAGTTAAGTGACTTACTCAGGATCACACCATATACAAGTGTGAATTGATGAGATTCAAACCCAGGTCTTCATGAAGCTAAGTCTCCTGGCTTACAGTTCAGTGCCTTTAACCACTAAGCCATACTGTCTGCACACATATGGCTCGCTTGTACTTCAATACATAGTGTATCTGAATACATCTGCATGCTTGTAGCCAGTGTATGCTTTTCAGTTTTCTTCAGTCCCTCATTTCATTTTCACAGTTGAACTGTAGCACACATACCAATGGAAACACGTGTTTTTCCTACCCCCTATACACAAACGTACCCACAAAACCACTTAATTCTGTCTGGCCTGTGCTCCTACTATTTTTTCTCCATAGTTTTGAATGCTTACACACAAACAGACTTTAAAGTGAAAACACAAATGTAGCAATAACTTCTCACACACACACACACACACACACACACACACACACGTAGCCCCGTGCACACATACCTGTAGCAGATATGGCCATGCTGTTACAGAAAACCCACCAAGTATAGATATAAGTAAAATGTCTCTTACTTGAGTACTAGGGAGCCAGAGGTAGGAGTCTGTACAAGATGATGTCCATGGATCAGAGTGCCAGGGCATACACCCTTGAAAAGAATGGACTTATTTTCTCTTACTATTTTATATGTTATGATAGTGATTTGGAGAACAACAAAGATCACCGTTCTATTGATAAGGCCCTTGTTAGTCGAGCAATGACTTTCATTAATCTCCAACTCTCCATCAATAATGTATAAAATAGTAATTAAAAAATATCTCCATTCATTTCAATGGTGCACACCCCTGCAGTCTCCTTTGTCATAATGGGCCTGAGTATGGGGATGTGGAGGTCAGCTTCATGGGGCAGGGGGGTACAAGCCTGACTATAGTGGGGCTCCAATAGTCTGTGCATACTATACCGCTTAACTGTCCGTGATTGCAAGGGACAGCTGTAGAATGTCTGTAACATCTCTAAAAGGTACAACTTATTTGGTTTGACTGATATGTGATATGAAAATCAGGAAAAATTCAAATGTAAGATTCATCTGTATATGCCACAAAGCAGTGCATCAGATTTGGGTTTAAACCCACCCAGTTACTAACCAATTTTCTCTTGGTTGACGTTCAGTCCCAAAAAAAAGAACTTTGTCCCAATTTTCTTCCCTATCTCCATTCCATTCAATACCCATCCCCTATGGGTCATGAAGCCAAAGGTGAAGAAACATGAAAAATACATCAATATTTCAGTCCTTCCTCTTTTCCCCAATCCTCTTGTAAAAAAAAAAATATATTTACTTTTACTTACCCAGCCATATGGCCAGAACCTGCGGCCTGGCATAGTGTGCCACCAGCCCAGTTTTTAGTCCGCTCCCCCTCTCTCCTTCAACAGAAGCTGGTTGCTAGAACCGACTGTCACAGATCCCCAGTGTGGTCCGCGACCAAGTTACCTCACTGTATGAATCCACCCAGCCTGGGTTTTTCCTTCTTGCTTGGTTGCTGCTGTGGCTGCTGCCATACTACACTGATCAAGGCTTATGAAGGCCACCCACACTGCTGTCACCACTGTTGCTAAACCTAGCTTGCTGTCGTGGGGGTCTGTGCTGTTTTTTTTGTAAGGCAAGCCTAGTACAGTAAGTAGGTAGCCTGTTCTTGAGTTAGCTTCTAGCTCACCCTCTGCCCCTTCAGCCACCAGGGGAGATGGAGACTTACAAACGGTAGAACAGCAAAAATATGCTGCCACAAAACTGCTATTTAGAGTTCAGTGTTTTACTTGACTCCTCTAAGCTGCAGTGTTTTGCCTGTCTGCTCTGTGGTTGGAAAGACAGTGTCACACTTGCAAGACTCATGCACTCTTTCTTTGCTGGAGCTCATCCACATCACATGTGGAGAGGGAGCACAACACAGTGCAGACACAATCAAGCCTGGAGAGTACCTACAGCATGAGCACACACAGGTAAGGTGGGCACTTATTGTGCAAAAGGTTTAATTCAAATTTAAAGCCATTACTGCCACAACATAAGAACAACCTAATACGAGGGGGCGGGGCAACTGCGCCCCTCAGCCCTATCTAAATGGCACCCCTGCTTAATGGTAGAAATTCATTCTCAGGTGCTAATACTATGGTTTCCACTGTGTTCTGAGGTACCGTATCTCCATGTTTCATGATGTGTCCTGATCATCCTGTGGGTTAGAGTCCCTCATTGTCCTTCATTTTGAGTGTCCATGTCCCCACTTCATTTCAGTGACAAAATGTGAGGTAATGTGAATGCTTCCAAGACCCTGCTCAGCACAAAGAGTGCCGAGCATGACCATAATGTATATGCTCAGTACAGAATGATAAAGGGAAAGTAAATGTGATAAAACAGTCATGGAGAAACATTTGTAGCACTAAATATGCATAAGTGATCTGCATAGTCCAAAACAAAAAGGATAGTCTTCACAACACAGAGGCCCCACTTCATACATCTGGAATGGGGGATAATGACTGGCTATATCCTAGGCACTTAATGCAGTAAGCAAACAATACTTTACAGAATAATGGTAATTTAATGTCAAAAATCAAAAGCCATTAAACAACTTGCAAAAGGATCAGAATTAATGAGTTAACCTAATTTTTGTGGAAATTCAAATAAAATGTATTTTAAAGACTAATTGCTAGCAGTAGTATAAGAAATAGAAACTGATATGTTTTTTTAGATGAGATTTGCACCAGCTTAGCTACTGCACACGACAAGCATGCAGCATGTGAACCTGATGTGATGTTTAAATAATAGTCACAGTAGCGTAACTGCTGCACTCATGTCAAATGTGCAACATGCAAACATGATGTAATTTTTAGAAGTTCACATCAGCTTACCTGCTGTGCATATGTCAAGCTTGCAGCATGCAAACCTGATTTGCCTTTTAGACCTGGTTCACATATGTTCACTTAGTGTATGCTAACTGCATGCAAACATCGCACAGTTAAGCATGTGGCATGCATTCTGCATGTACACAGCATACCTGTATTTCTGTAAGGGTGGACCTACCGGTTTTAAAAATTGTAATACATGTGATGTGTTTACAGTGCTTGGGTCCAGAACATTTTTGTTCTAAATTCTGCTCAAAAACTATTAAAAAGAAGGCCAAATAACTAGAAGAGATGGCCTCTAATAATGCTTCTCCTATTAAGGGGGGGGGCACTGCCCTGCCTCAGCCTAAAGATAAGGACCTCTCAGAAAATGAGTCTGATAAAACAAAAATGATGACATGCCAATAAAGAGAAATGGTGAACAGACCACTGAGTCTGTTCCAGCAAACAAACTATGTAAAGACAAGCATATCACTGGCCCTCCCGTGTCAAGGCAAAGGGAGCTGCCAGTGGCAAAAAAGCATAAAGTCAAAAAAAAAAAGAGAGAATAAAGAGGGTCAGTCACCCACTGAAGTATCAGACCCTAATAAAGATTTACCCCCTGTAAAAGAAAGGGTGAAGACATGGCTCCTATATCAAACTTTACAGGGCATGGGGGTCTTTTTCTCTCTGCTCCCTCTACTCCTGTTAACCCTAGCAGCTCTGTCCCAACCTTTGGGACATCCTGCTACTACGTTCAGGGGGATGATGATGATGATGATGATGATGTTGCTGATGAGTAAGATAACAGGGGACCAGACTCCGGTGCCAGACATTTTGCCTGTCCCATGCTTTGGTACCTCTCCAGATGGCCAGGAGGACCTTTCCTCCCTCCTGACCTTCTTACAGCACATGGTGGATACCCTGGACCTCCCTGCTCTGGACTCCATCGAGGATGATGATGATAATGAAGAGGATGAAGACTATAAAAATAGGATGGGTCTTCCTCCTACAAAAAAAGATTCTGCTTCCTATATACAAATCCTTAAAGAAATCCTCTATGAAGCTCCTGTGGGCCCTTACTTCCTTGTCAGGAGTGGACCAGAAAGTAGATAGAAAATAGCATCTGGCTAAAAATGAGGCTGATTTTCTTTATACTCATCCCAGCCATGAAGGGGTGGTTCAGGCCACAGCTTGTGATAAGGCTAAGGTCCCTCTCACCTCTATGCCTCCTGAAAAGGAGTCACGAAAATTAGATGCTATGGCTAAAAAATCTTATACCACAGTGTCTTACTTAGCATACTCTAAGTACAGAAGGCTCTCTGGCCGTTCTGTCACACACATCTGACAGAGTGTTCCAGGACATTGCTGAAACAGTGAAATCTGGTCTGGAAGCCACCAAATACCAGTTTCACAAGGCTGCAGACAAAGATACAGCAACAAGGGTCATGGCTCAGGCTATCTCTCTGACATTTTGCCTAGCTGCAAACAACTAATTTATCACAGGACACCCAGTCCAAAGCTATGGACTTCCCCTGTGAAGATAATCCCCTTTCCGGAGTCCACCTATGAAAGTAATGCAACCAAGTAGAAAGCCTTTACATCCCAGAAGTCTCAACCTGGGAGTAAAAGATGCAGGGGCTACTTCCCCAGGGATTTCAATCCTATGCCCATGCCTTTGGATTTCTCTCAAATGAGAGGTTATTTCAGGGGAAACATAGAAACATAGAATTTGACAGCAGATAAGGACCGCTTGGCTCACCCAGTCTGCCCATTTCCCTACCTAATGGATAAGCTGCAGATCCTAGTTAACCAGCAGCCTACTTCTTTCTACTCCCACCCCCTAGAATTGCCTTATGGCTGCCCCATGCATGCTCGAATTCAACCACTGCTTTTGACTCCACACAAATCCGAAGGGCATTCCATGTATCCACAACCCTCTCTGTGAAAAAATACTTCCTTACATTACCTCTTGAGCCTCCCATCTTCAAATTGTGCCCCTTGTTCTTGCACACTCTTTTTTGAAAGATGCTACCCTCTTGGACTTTGTTGATTCCTTGAGATACTTGAAAGTTTCTATCATGTCCCCCTCTCCTCCTTTCCTTGAGGCTATACATATTAAGCTCCTTTAGTCTCTCTTCATATGTCTCTGGTGCAGACCCTGCACCATTTTAGTTGCCCTCCTCTGGACAGCTTCCATCTTGTCTATGTCCTTATGGAGACTGGGTCTCCAGAACTGCACACAGTACTCAGATGGGGTCTCACCAGCTGTCTGTACAGAGGGATAACAACTTCCTGTTTTCTACTGGTGATGCCTCTCCCTATTCATCCCAGTATCCCCCCAGCCCTCCTTACTGCCCTCTCACATTGCTTGCCCACCTTTAAGTCATCTGATATGACTACCCCAGGTCCCTTTCCATTTTTGTTGTTGTTAGTATCTCACCCCCATTTTGTACTCTCTCCCCCTGGGTTTTTGTTTCCCAGGTGCATTACCTTGCACTTCTTAGCATTAAATCTAAGCTGTCATACGTCTGACTATTCCTCTAACCTTGCCAAGTCCCTTCTCATCCTTTCCACCCCACCTTGTGCATCAACTCTGTTGCAGATCTTTGTCATTTGCAAAGAGACATACTTTTCCTTCCAGTCCCTCTGCAATGTCACTTATAAAGACATTGAAGAGGACCGGTCCTAATACTGAACCCTGTGGCACCCCACTAGTAACCCCTCTTTTTTCAGAGTGGACTCCATTTACTATTACCCTCTGTGTCCTATTCTCCAGCCAATTCTTTACCCAGGCTGTCATCTTGGGACCCACTCCCAGGCTGGCTAACTTGTATCTTAATCTTTTGTGTGGGACTGAGTCAAATGCCTTGCTAAAGTCTAGGTAGGCCATGTCCACAGCCCCTCCCTGATCTACTACTTTGGTCACTCAGTCAAAGAAATCTATTAGATTCATCTGGCATGACCTTCCTGCTGTAAATCCATGCTGCCTTGGGTCCTGTGCCTCTCTGGCCTCTAGGTACTCGACATGTGCCCCTCTGGCATCTAGGTACTCGACAATTCTTTCCTTCAGAAGTGATTCCATCATTTTCCCCATCACTGAGGTTAAACTAACAGGTCTGTAGTTTCCTGCTTCTGCCCTGCTCCCACTTTTGTGAAGGGGAGTCGCATCTGCCTTCCTCCAGTCCTCAGGTACCACCCCATTCTCCCATGATTTGTTAAAGAGGGTAGTCAGTGGTGTCACTAGTTCTACCCTTAGTTCTTTTAGAATTCTGGGATGAATACCATCAGGCCCCATTGCTTTGTCCATCTTCAGTTTTAAGAGCTCTTTCAGAACCCTTTCTTCTGTAAATGGGCTGTTATCAACTTCTGTATCCAGAGTGTTTCTATTGTTTATTTTAGGTACCTCCCCCTCTTCATTTGTAAATACTGAGCAAACATATTTGTTTAGTATCTCTGCCTTTTCACCATCACCCTCTGCCCACCCCCTCCCCTTTTTTAAGCCTCACTAGCCCTCCCTTAGTCTTCCTTCGCTCCCTGATGTACCTAAAAAAGGTTTTATCCCCCTCTTAACAGAGTTGGCTATCTTTTCCTCAGTTCGGGCCTTTGCTATTCTGACTGCCTTCCCAGCTTCCTTTTGCTTTAACTAATGCAATTCTCTGTCCTGCTCCTTCTGTGATTCCTTGTACTTTCTGAATGCTTTCTTTTTCTCTTGAACCTTCACTGACACCCTCCTTTGAGAACCATAGTGGTTTCTTACATTGTTTTGTTTTGTTTATTTGCTTCACACAAAGGCTTGTTACCTCTGTGATGGCAGTTTTTATTATTCCCCATTGTTCTTTCACCCCTCCTTCCTGCCCATTTGCTAATGCATTCCTTAGGCACTCACCCATTTTGGCAAAGTCAGCCCTCCTGAAGTCCAGTACTTTTGCCCTTGTATGGCTTGACTCTACTGCTGTGTTTATTGTGAACCATACTGTTCAATGGTCGCTAGTTCCAAGATGGCTACCCATTTCTACATCTGTGATCCTCTCTCCATCTCCATTTGAGAGGACCAGGTCTATCTGGCATATTCAGATCACCCATCAGCAATATCTCCCCTTTTTCTGCCATTCTAAGTATACTTTCTATCATTTCCTAGTCCATTTCCTCCCCCTGAGAGGGGGGTCTGTATACAACCCCTGTGTGGACTGTGGTGCCATTGCCTGCCTCCAAATTGACCCACAGTGCTTCTTCTCCTCCTGGTTTACCCTTTTGTTCTGTTGCTTTGATTCCTTCTCTTATGTAGAGAGCTAATCCTCCTCCTCTTTTACCCTCCCTGTCCCTCCTGTAGATAGTGTATCCTGGTGTGTTTATTTCCCAGTCATGGTTCTGTGTGTACCATGTTTCTGTGACTGCCACAATATTCAGATTTCCTCCTCCATCAAGACCACTAATTCAGGAAGCTTGTTACCCAGACTATGGGCACTGGTACTCATTGCTCTCCATTTTTTGATGGCTTTACCTTCTGTAGCAGCATCCCCCACTGACCTTTTTACCTTGGTCTTGCACTACTCCCCACATAACTGTCTACCTTGTTTAGGTTTTTTTTGTGTGTGTGTGTGTGAGATTGGTTTGTTATATAGAAATGTATGTAATGTGTATGCTTATATTGTCAGTGGAGTGTGCTAGAGAGGATATGACAGTGATATGCACCTTGCCCTCTTGAGGAAATGATGTCAGAACCCCAGGTATAAAGGAACTATTTCCAGGGGTGGATGCGGTGGGAAGGTTTTGGGCCTAAACTGTGCCCTCATGAAACAATCGGCTAAAAGCTCTGACCTACCGCTGCGATGAGTGCCTTCCTGTCAGCAAGATGCCCTACACGACAATTTGACAGAGAAAATACCCTGCTAATCAAACAGAGAAAATCCAAACATCCAAGTCAGACACAGGTAAACCTCCCCAGCCCCAAAACAGCCTGGTGACTTGTGCTCTGAAAGCAGTCAGCCCCAAAACACGTCAGCTGTGCAGAAGGGCAGACACAGAAAACAGTATTCAGCCCCTGTGGGTTTAAACTCTTCCTGCACTGAAAATCGTAACAATTGTAACAAAAGTAAAGCAAGGTCCACTTCCCTCTGTTGATTGAAAGACTGCCTTTTCTGATAATTCTAAGTTCCTTATTTCACCCTTCGGTTAGAAGTATCCTCCACCTGAAGAATATTAACTTTCCTAAGGAATCTGCTTCAAACCAAAGACAATTGTAAATTGTAAGGTTCACCTCCCCCTTTTGTGAGCACAACTCACTTTCTTGCAAATCTTAAGTCCAGTGTTGCAGCTTCCAGCCAGAGGTAGCTTCACCTGAAGGCTATTAGGTTATCTGATGAGCCTGCTAAAATTAGTACTGTTATCAAGGTCTGTAAGAGTCTTCCAGAGCTATTCGCTGTTAAGTAGCTGTGATGTAAGCACTTCCTGACACAGTCTGGCCTGGCCTATAAAGGCACACAGAGATAAACAAAAGAAAAACCAGTTTCCACCCCCTAGGCACTGTCTGGGTCCAATACACAGCCTGTAACCTGCTCTCAGTTCAAGACTTATGACAAATTCTTAGCCCAGTGAATAACTCACAGTATTACAAATATTGCAATGCAAACAGTCAATCACTAACTCCAATCAAGTCAGCTGTACAGAAGGGCAGACACAGAAAACAGTATTCAGCCCCTGTGCACTGAAAATCTTAACAACTGTAACAAAAGTAAAGCAAGGTCCACTTCCCTCTGTTGATTGAAAGACTGCCTTTTCTGATAATTCCAAGTTCCTTATTTCACCCTTCAGTTAGAAGTATCCTCCACCTGAAGAATATTAACTTTCCTAAGGAATCTGCTTCAAACCAAAGACAATTGTAAGGTTCACCTCCCCTCTGTTGTGAGCTCAACTCGCTTTCTTGCAAATCTTAAGTCCAGTGTTGCAGCTTCCAGCCAGATGTAGCTTCACCTGAAGACTATTATAATGAATATGGTATTTAAAACTTTTGTGCCAATGAATAATCTGTGCATTTATCAATACAAACCACAAGGCCAACAATCTTTAAGTAATGAGCCTTATTAATTATTTGTGTCAAAGAAACCTTTTTTGTATGACTAAAATTTGTTTTTCTCTTAAAACAAAATTGTTTAAATTCCATTTAATTTTTAATTTTTACTTTCAAACTTGTCTTGTCAACTTTAGTACATTTTTGTGGCCTTTTCAAAGTTCTAACTTCTGCAATCAGGTCGCCTCCCCTCCTTCAGTAGGGGGCAGGCTCTCCCACTACCTCCAAGCTTGGACCCACATTATTACAGACAAGTGGGTCTTGGAGGTAGTGGAAAAAGGTCTACCCTTACAGTTCAAGCAGTTTCCTGCCCTTTGGGGTCCGGCTCTCTCAAAACTCCTATCCACAACAGAAAGATACCTGTTGGAGCTGGAGGTAAAGACTATTATCAGCCAAAGTGGTGGAGAGGGTTCCCCTTTCACAGCATGGAAAATGTATCAACTCCAGATGCTTCCTGACATTAAAGAAAAATGCGGAGTGGCAACCTATTTTAGACCTCAGATATCTAAACAGGCACCTACTCAAACCAAAATTCAAGATGATTACCCTTCAAATGGTAATACACTTTCTGCAGCAGGGAGACTGGCTAGCCTTCCTGAATCTCAAGGATGCCTATTTTCACATACCAATAAGGCAGTTACACAGAAAGTTTCTGAGGTTCAGGCTGCATTCAGGCCATTGCCAGTTTGCAACCATGCCCTTTGGCCTCACCTCTGCTCCATGAGTACCTGTCTGTAGTGGCAGCCCACTTGAGAAAGCAGGGCATCTCAGTCTTTCCATACGTGGATGACTGGCTCATAGTGAGCAAGACCCCTCAGCAAGTCGTAGAGGCTCTAAACCACACAAGACAAACTTTGTCCTCTCTGGGGTTTCTAATCAATGAAAAGAAATCCAATCTGGAACCCTCTCAGCTCCTCAACGTCATAGGAGCAGACTTGGATACTCCGCAAGCAAAAGACTTTCTTCCTCAGGACAGAATTCAAAACTTTCTGACTGCAACAAATTCTTTTCTGCTAGGCCAGCTAAGACCTGCAAGGCATCTTTTGCAGCTCCTGAGCCACAGGGCTTTCATGACAGCTGTGGTCCCAGGGGTAAGGTTTCAAATGAGGGACATTCAATATCATTTGTGAGCCCCCTGGTCAGAAAGGAAAAATGTTCTGGCCAAGTTAGTACCAGTGACAAAAACACTGCTTCAAGCTCTCAATTGGTGGAAGGAAGAGGAAAACCTCTCAGTGGACATCCCCTTTCAGCTCTGCAATCAATGGCACTTGAATACCAAAGGAGTCCAAAAGCCACATAAATCTTCTGGAACTCAGAGCTGTGTACCTGGTACTGAAAGCTATTGCCCCTCAGGTTAAGAGAGACACTGGGTTCAGATCAGAACAGACAACACCACTGCTATGTTTTACATAAACAGGTAGGGTGGCACGAGGTCTACTGCCCTGTGTACAGAGGCCATGGGAATCTGGTCCCTGGCCTATTCCCTGGACGTGAGTCTCTCTGCCATACACCAAGGACAATACCCTGGCAGATGCTTTGAGCTGCATCAGCCAAGGTCACAATGAATGGACTCTGAACAGACAAGTCCTTGCCCCAGTCTTCAGGAGGTGCGGCACACCAGAGGTGGACCTTTTTGCATCCCACATCAACTACCTGCTTCCTCTGTACTGCTGCAGAACTCCAGTAATGGGCACTCTCCCAGAAGATGCACTAGTTTTGAACTGGACAGGGAAGTTTGGGCTCGCAGTATTGCCTAGAGGTTAGAGTAATGAGCTGTGAATGAGCTTGGTGCATCCAGCAGACCAGACCTTGGTTTGATTCTCATAACCTCCACTTGTATGCTGTGCGACTCTGAGCAAGTCACTTAACCACCCAGTTCTCCCAGGTCGCTCCTGAAAACAGGCACCTGTGCCTGGTTGGCCTTACCCAGTTACCAAAGACTAAAAAAAAAATTTCTGTGTGCTTTCCCTCCATTTTCCCTGCTACACAGAGTGCTACTAAAGCTCAGGAATCAGCCCGAAACCATGATCCTCACAGCTCCAGACTGGACAAGGCAAGCCTGTTATCTCCTGTTGGCCACGTCCCACAAGAAGCCGATCTGACTTCCTCTGACTCACTGTCTCCTCACCCTACCACAAGTAGGGGTGAATTATCCAGACCTGGAATCCCTTCACTTCAAAGCCTGGTTCTTGAGCTAGAATTCTCAGATACACAGTACTCAAAACAAGTTTTGAAAATGCTTTGCATGGCTAAAAAGCCAAGCACAAAGAACACCTATGCAGCTAAATAGAAGAGATTTTCAATCTGGTGCAAAGGAAATAGAATAGACCCTCTGAAAGGCCTCTCTACCTTCCCTTTAAGGACTATTTAGTTCATCTATAATCAGGCCTCATCCTTGAGGCTTCACTTGACTGCAATTTCAGCCTACCTTTCCACTGGGAAAGAAAAAGTCCATCATTTCTAGGCCCATTTTCAAAAAGTTCTTCAAGGGCCTCCTTCATTTGCAGTCTCCAGTTAGGGAACCTGTTCCCCCCTTGGGACCTTACCTCTGCATTGCTAAGCTCATGGAGCCCCCCCACCTTTGAGCCCATGGCTACAGCCCAAATTAATTACGTTACCTGGAAAACAGTATTCCTAGTGGCTATCACTTCTGCAAGAAGGATTTCAGAACTGCAAGCACTCTGCACTGAGCTTAACTACATGGTCCTCCATAAGGACAAAGTAAAGCTCAGAACAAATAGGAAACTCCTTCCCAAGGTGGTCTCCGAGTTCCACCTTAACCAGTCCATTACTCTCTCTGCCTTTTTCACTGACAATTCCACTCCAGGGAAAGAAGACTTCACAGCCTAGATGTCAGGAGAGCTCTATACTATTACAGGGAGCATACAAACGGTCAGAGGCTACTTTACTCAGCTTCTCTCCTCACCTATGGTGAGGTGAGCAAGGGAAAACCAGCCACCAAGAGAACCATCTCTCACTGAATAGTTTCCTGTATTCATGTTTGTTATGCCAAGGCTGGCAAACAGCCCCCTCAAGGTCCACTGTACTAGGGGCATTGCTGCCTCTATGGCAGCTGCAAGGGACATCCCCTTGCTAGAGGTCTGCAAAGCAGCTACCTGAAAGACTGTACACATAGTCATTAAGCATTACTGCCTGGATGTACAGTCAAGGTCTGATGCCAAATTCAGCAGAGCAGTCCTGCAGAGCCTCTTCCCTACGTATTTATTTTTTTATTTCTTTATATCTCGGATTAAACCTTTGAGCGATAGCTCTTTACATAGGTTCTACATCAAAACTGACGAAGAACAAATACAATTACAGGAGGTGGCAAATTCAAACAAATTGATAATGCAGTCGAGTTTAGAAAATAGTCACAAACATGGCACTGTACAATGTGTGCCATTAATGAAAAGGCTTATACAGTGAGGTTAGGAGACAGAGATGAACAAAGACAAGTAAACTAAGGGAGCAGAACAACAGCCAAAAGGCCTATGTTGAAGCATGTACAAGTATAATAGAAACAAATCATCATGGGGAAAGAATAAACAGCCCAGGAGGCCTAGTCAGTACAGGTGAAGGGGTAAAGAAGGCAAAGTAAGGAGCATGAGATGGGAGGTCATGGAGGGGGAGAGGGGAGAAGGTTGGAGGGGAATCGGGGGACACAAGTGCTAAGGTCAGTGAAACCAATGCAGTCATAAGTAAGCAGGTACCGGTACTAGACTTCAACAAATTGAACTGATTATTGGTAGCAATCGGAGCTGGCATTTGCAATAAGATGTTGTCTTAACTTTCACTTACAAGAGCCTAAAGTGTGGATGCAGAGGATATGTCAGAGTAAAGAGAGTTAAACCAGAGCAGGGCTCAGCTTACAAATGACCTTTGACCTAGAGAGCTACGAAAACTGGGAATTTTTAAGATCTGGCTTTTGGAGCTTCTGGTGCAGCGAGGGTTGTTTTAGGGGATGAAAAGCTTATGAACCCCTGGGACACCAGTCCTAGGTTAACTTTTTTTGCTATGAGACATGTTTGATACATAAGTCTACCTTTGAACTGGAGCCAATTAGCTTGTGCATACAAGACACAGGTGTGGGTCAGCCGCGTCAATCCAGTTAAGAGCCAGCAAGCTTTGTTTAGTGCAACTTTGACGCAATGCAGAGATGTATATGTGGCTGACCTATAGATTACTAGCCTGTAGTCAAGGAGAGAGACCACTGAGCTGTGCTTGGCTAGGTTAAGAGCTTCTGAAGTCAGGCTATTTCTGTGCCTGTAGAGCAGCACTATGCGCGTGTTGACTGCTTTAGCAATGCTGTCAATGTGTTGGGTAAAGGACAGGGTGCTGCCAATTGTGATCCCCCGGTATTTAAAGTGATGAACCAGCTGTAAGGGAGAGTCCATATCATTCGTGATTGAGTGTAGGTAAGATATATGTCTGTTTAGTGAGCTGGAGAACAGCACTGTTTTTGTCTTTTTGTATTTCATTATTAGTTTGTGCTCTTTAAACCATCTTTCTACATCCAAAACATTATGCTGAAGCTGATTCTCAAGAACCTAAGGGTTAGGATCACAAGTAAAAAGCACAACATCATCTGCATATAACAGGGTACGACCTTGGCAAGAGTAAGGGAGCTTGTTTAGGAACATACTAAACAGAAGAGGCTCAAGGATGGACCCTTGTGGAACTCCTGAGAGGACAGGTATGGTGTCGGAGAGGACATTGCTTATCCTCAGCCGCTGCAAGCAGTTATGCAAGAAGCTTCTAAACCAGGCTACGGTATCAAAGGAAAGACCAATGGCAACAAGTTCCTCACACAACGTAACGTCTATTGCCTGGGCCAGGACCACAGTCCTCAGGCTTGTGCCGCACTCTGCATCCCTCCACGCCACACTCTTGCTGGGTCACCTGGATGAGCATGACCCTCCAGTTTGCTCAAAGGATGCTCATAAGGCAGTTTCCATGGCTGTGGGGTCAACTGAACAAATTGCGGCTTTTGAAGAGGTTGCCACCCAGGCAGCCGTGGGCTCCTCTTTTGTGTCCATGCTGGTCCCTCTGGGCTTTGGCATCTCTTTTTTACGGGGGTATTCCAGAACTTGTGCCAGTCCCTTACCACCCTCTGGGGTGGCCCTTCTTGGTCTAAGTCCAAAAAAGGATTCCAAAGTGAGAATATCCCATCACAAGTCATGTGATCACAAGCACTCTCTGGCCTCAGATTCCCATGCTCCTGCTCCGATGTTTATTAACTATTTGGCTTTGACCAAGCCTTCAGTCCAGGCTACAGGCCCAGCAGTTTCTCCATTGGGCCTGTTGCCTGAGACATGGGTCGACCAGCCAGTTGAGATTTTTCTCGATCCGGTCAACCTGCTGTTACAGGACGAGGGATACTTCCATCTACAGAACTCTGGTCCTGACCTTGCAGTCCCAGGGTGGGTTGAACCAGCCCACTGATCCAGTCTCTGACCCTCGGGAGAGCTTTCAGGGGGTGGCTGGCATCCCTCATCGGTTCGGACCTCTCCTTGCTATCTGGACAGTCAAGGTCAAGGTCTCAGACCCATAAGTCAAGGTTGAGCAGCCCTTGATGAAGTTCACATTCACGCTCTCAGCCTTTGAGCAAGTGACATCACCGCTACTCCTCCTCTTCTTCCTCTTCTTAGGGGGAGGAATCGCTCTGCCGCAAATTGTAACAGCGCTACAAGGAGCTTATGTGGCAGCAGCTCCTCTTGGGTGCTGGGCCTAAACTGGTGCCGGCTCCCTCCCTGACACTCCCTTGGCTGCCACCACCTCTGCCCAAACCGGTTATGGCTCGGGCAATTATGGCCTCTCTGCCCATTTGAGTGGAACCCCCACTAATTTAGCCGAAGGATGATCCCCCATCCATGGATGTCTCTACTGCCCCGGTCATCCTCGGTGGTTATCTGTCACACTCACTAAGGCTGACATGCCTGCAAGATTATCGATGACTCGGGGGGGGGCAGGTCTTTGACAAATCCTCAGAATCAGAGGCTTCCTCCATGCACTCCAGGCCAATTGACCTGGAGTCTGGTGAGAATTTGTCGATGGATGATTGTCCCACCTCCTTAAGAGCACACTCAAACCTCATCTCTGACACCAAAGGGATCCAAATGGAGCCTGTCCAAAAATGGTCCGAGTATCCCCTCACAGAGGTACTTGACTGGGACGACTCCCTGGGGCTTGCCTTCCCAGTGGTGGTGGCCATTCTTGCACCTGTGTTGGAGCTTTGGCAGCATCCAGCTACCTGCCCTACTCTGTTGGCCTGTATGGCTCACAAGTATATGGTCCTTATGGGCTCTCTCTCCAGGTTCACTGACCACCCCTCGGTTGAGGGCTTGGTTGCCGACTCAGTGTTTCATCAGACGGGCAGTCTTAGGGATGTTGATAAGCTCCTCTGACAAATAATCCAAGAAGTTGGATCATGTGGCCAAGAAAATGTATATGGCCTCTTCTCTCAGCCTTCAGCAGGCCAGTTCGGCCTTGATGATTTCCAACTTCACTCAGGCCCTATTGGGCACCCTGGATGAGGCACTCCCTCGGCTCCTGGCTAAACTTCAGATAACAGTCAAGCAGATACAGGACCAGGGCCATGCAGTGGCCAAACAGCAGCTCCAGATTACCCTGGACATCAGCGATTCTTGCACCAGGTCTGTGGCCATGGCTGTAGCTATGCAGCAACAGGCTTGGCTCCATATCTTGACCTTTGCAGAGGATACTCGACACAAACTGGCAGATGTCCCCTTCCTGGGCACCAATTTGTTCAGACCCCAAACCCCAGAAAAAGTCCTTTCAGCCCCATCCTGCAGCCAAGCCTTCCCTGATCCGATCTGGGCACCAGCAGTCCTGGCATCACAGATATAAGTCGGTTGCTTACGTGGTTCAGAAGCCTGGCAGGCAAGGTCCAGCAGCTTCCTCCACTGGCCTGGCCTCTGCCTCCAAGCCTGCCCAGTGATAGGGTGAGGGTGCCCCCACCCTGCCCATCCTGTCTCCCCTGGATCCTCCCGCGGGGGCTCCGGCTTTGCCACTTTCTTTCTGCCTGGTCCAGTGTCACCATGGACAAGTGAGTACTTATTTGTTTATTTATTTAAGCATTTAACCAGGAAGGCATGCTGAGCAGTCAACTGCTCATTTCCAGATGCGTCCTGGGGGAAAGGGGTACAGATACATAGTTGAAGACAGACATATAATACAATTGTGGTTACATAAAGGAATAATTACTAGTACAATAGGTCCAGGTTTAAATACAAAGGATTTGAGATAAAGAGAAAAGACATAAACTAAAATCAGTACCATATAATATAGTCAGACAGGTAGGACATACCAAAATGAGAGCCCAGCTTGGATGTATGGCTCTGTCAGTTTGTGACCCAAAAGCTGACTAGACGCATGAGCAGGTAGCTGAGAAATGTGATTTGAGCATGGAGTTAAGGAGCGTGGGGGAAGAGAAGTGGCGAATGTTTGCTGGGAGGGAATTCCACAACAGTGGTAGGCGGTAGCTGGCAGCCGCTTGGCCTGCGGCAGTGGACCTATGTGGGACAGCTAGGGACCTAAAGTCAGAGTTTCTGAGGGAGTATGCTGGGGTGCTGGGGTTGACAAGGGCAGTGTGCAATGTAGGAGGGGAGCAGCTGGGACCAATATTTGGCTGTGAGCTTAGCGCAGTGGGACAGTCTTGAGTTGTCTAGAGAGGGGAGGTTGGTAGACCGGTGAACCGGTGACCAATCAATCTGTGTGAGGTACTGTTTGAGTTTATTTAGACCACCTGATCAGGGATGGTAGCAATATTCCTTCTTGTAAGTACACCTAGATGAGGGGGAGGCCATAGGGGAGCAGGGAATGGGTAGGGTTCAAAGGGTTGGAATGGCGGAGAGGTGGTGGATCCACGGGGAGTCTGGGTAGGTAGCGTGGTTGGTGGGGCAGCCAGGAGGTGGGTGCTGGGGCCCAGAGCATGAGGATAGAGTTGGGGGGGCCGAGAAAAACCAAGGAGCTATGTGGGTGCCGACCCCAGTGGGAAGAGGGTGTGGTCAGGCTGATGGGAGGCAAGCACCAGGATGGTTAGGAAGATGATGCAGTTAAGTAGCGGGTTAGCATACATGGTTCCTAAGGTAGCAGTGGAGACAGGTGGTATAAGGATCTAGACTGCGCTTCCAAGAGGGTGGAAACCACTTTGGAGTAGTGGTAGGGCCACGGACTTTGGTGCTCAGGGTACCAGGTTCAAGACCCCCAGGGGGCAGGTAACCTAGGACCAGGATGAGATGGGACTTCAGTCACTGGGGGGGGGCTGGCATAGGCTGGGTTTGGGGCTGGAAGGGGTGGAAAGAGTGACTCCTGGTGGTCAGAAAGGGTATGGAAAAGGGGGGAAAGGGTGACAGAGGGGTAGGTCAGAGGACTGGGTGGAGAAGAAAAAGGGGTGTTTGGGCGGGGGGGGTCTTAATCAGGATGAAGGGTGGGAGAGAGGAGAACCAGCAGTGGTAAGAAGGGTTATAAGGTAGTAAGAGGACGTGGGATTTCGGGTAGAGGTTGAGTACCTGGTAGGAGATCCCTCTAGTGGCCACTGAATATAACCTGCAAATGGAGAAGTGGGGACTTAAAAGAATGACAGAAGGAAGTGATGTCATAGGAAAAGGCCAATAAATTAAGGGTCGTGCTTGGGTGAGAGGGTGGATGGGGTGAGTGGGGCAGTCGACATGCAGCGTCGACGGGTGAACACCCCACAACAAGATGCTGCTAGAGGGAGGAGGTAGCCTTTACCTCTTAAGGCGCTCTCTTGCTGTCCGTGCTCCTGATGGAGCTTCTGTGGCTGGTCGGGCATCTGTGTGGGGAGGGGGGAACTGGCTGAGGCCTCTTAAGGCGCTTGTTTGCTGTCTGTGCTCCTGATGGTGTTTATATTATGAAAAAAGAAAAAGAAGCCCCTTTAGAATTTAAAGGAGCATTGATCAAACAAGCAAATAAAGGTGGTGCAGTTGTATTATGGGGGTTGGAGGAATACAATGTTGAAGCAGAACGACAACTGAGTTGTATGGAAAATTAATGAGACCCCCCCCACTGACACTATGAAATGTAAGGCAGATGCCCTAATTCAGCAGGGGGAACTTATGGGATTTATAACTAAGAGAGAAGCAGAATTTCTAAAAGTGACCTATTCAAAGAAATCAGTCTTCTATCTATTACCTAAAGTGCATAAAATGAGTAGACCAGTCCCGGGGAGGCTTATTGTTTCTGCTATTGGCTCCATAACTTAAAATATGTCAAAATTTGTTTATTTTTATTCATAAAACTGTTCCCTCATTACAATCATATGTGAAGGACCCCACAGATATGTTGAGAATTCTTAAGAATGTCACAGTGACAAGGGACATCATATAAGTGACTATAGATGTAGAGAATCTTTATTCCTACATTCCTCACGAAGGGGGTTTGGAAGCTGTTCAAAAAAGTTTGGGCCAGAGAAATACTACTAAACCTCCAACCGAGTATATTGTTGACTTGGCAAGATTTGTTTTGGAACAGAATTACTTTTGGTTTAATGGACAGTTCTTCATCCAGAAAAAGGGCACTGCCATGGGTACCACTTTTTCGCCAAGTCTGGCTAATTTATATATATGGGAGAAAGGGAATGCAGTAAAATCTGTGATAAGGAACAGAATATTTTTCTGAAATATATAAAGCTGTGGAAACTTTACATTGATGATTGTTTCATGATTTGGACTGGATGTGAGCTAGAATTGAGTCATTTTATTGAATATATTAATCACACCCATGTTCATTTCCACTTTATCTATGGAAGTAGTTTGGAAAGGATGGCGCATGATTGAAACATTCAAGTACATAAAAGGCATTAACAAGGTACAGGCATAGGAACTTTTTCACTTCAAGAAGGGCTCCAGGACCAGGGGACATAACCTCAGGCTGCAAGAAGGGAGGTTCTCTGCCAACACCAGGAAGTTTTTCTTCACAGAAAGAGTAGTAAATGCTTGGAACAGCCTGCCCAAGATGTTGTGGGGGGATTCAAGAATGCATGGGATAGACACAAGGGAGTCCTAACTACAAAGGGCAACTAGAGTGTCAAAACAGGTCTAAAACAAATGGGCAGACTAGATGGACCTAGTGGTCTCCTTTTACCATCAACTTCTATGTTTCTTTGTATCACTTGAACCTGCCATTCTCTCTCTGAAGCTGAAATACCGACAGACAACTTGCAAGCAGTTTCTCCAGATCTTCCCACTCCTGACACACTCCAGCAGTATTCCAGATCAGCCAGATGAACTTTCTGGGACATCTCAGCCTTCTTCTACTTCTCAGGGCTCTCGTACACACAATGGTGTATCAGATCAAGAAGATCTTAAGAAAGAAGTTCACCAATGGATCCTGGACTTATTGTGTCAAGTGGTGCAACTTTGACAGCACACAAAACTCCTGGGTCGCTTTTAATGACCTGACCCTGTCCTGTCAGGAACTGGTGCAAGCCACACATGCCTCCATTCCCACTGTCTGGAAAAGCTGACAGACATCCTGAACTTTTATGTACCGGACTCGGTGTGGTTGGAACTTAATTCTCTGGTGGTATTCTCTGTGGTAATTGTTTGCAGTAAATGTTTTCTTGTACCTCCAAGCAACTGTTTCCAATGGTATTGCGTTAATCCTTTTTTTTTTTCCAGGAATCTCTCTTCAAATGGACAATCCAACTTTTATTGCTGTTTTGAAACTGTTATTAAAATTTATCTTGCAGTTGGGTATCCTCCAGCTGCTACCCCTTCCTTCTCTTACCATCTCCCTTCCCTGCATTGTGGCACTTGTCACTCTGACCAAGCTTCAGGTTGCTATTGTGTTTCCCCTTCCCCTGGTACTACTCTGATTAGTCACCATTGTAGTCCAGCTCCTTTCCTTTCCCCTCTCCTGCAGTGGAGTACTGTTTTGTTATAAGTGTGTCATGCCTTGAAATGCTTGAGAAAAAAAAACAAAATTGTTTTAAACTGTTTATAGAGTTATTGCTTTTCGAGTAGTACTCACTTTCACGACTCTGGGAGTGATATGAAGTCATTAAGCATGAAGGGCTTAATTAACTGCTGAGCCTATAGAGAACTCTAGAACCGTATGTTACCATTTGTTGCACTGCCTGGCAGTGCCATGTAAGTTCTGTCAGTCTGGGGCTAGACCTCATGAAGCGAACATGTCCTGCTGTACAGAATAAATGCCATTTTGTTAATTTATTCTGCGTCCATCTCAAGTCTTTCGTACGGTCCAGCAGCAAAGCATCCACCAGCAGCAGCAACTGATGGGCAGAACAGAAAGAAGGTAAGGGTCCTTAGTGGTAGACCAACACCAAAACGCCACATGTTTCTTAAAAACACAACAGGTGGGCCACAGTTCTCCCTAATAAATCCCTTAAAACAGGTTAAATGTTGGGTGCTGTAGGACGTGGCTAAAGCTTGATGAAAAAACTTCAGTAAAAATGGAAAGAACTTTTTTGAACAGACATTTCAGAGTTGTCTGATTCTTTTGCTTTTTGATTGACCACTGAAGTGCCTACATCAGCCCCTGAACTAATCTTGAGTAAGTTCACTTAACTTTATGGGAATAACCAGGAAACTCTACAAACTTTGGATACCATAGGGATCAGTCTTGGGACCAGTCCTACTCAGCATCTTTATCTGCAGCATGGGTAGGGAACCAGGTTAAGATATGCCTTCCTGCATGTTATACTAAGATCTGAGGCCTGATGAATTCTGAGAAGGATATTAGTCATGAAGGAGGACCTGGGTAGATTGGGAAATTGGTTAAATGTCTGGCATTTAACGTATAATGCCAGTAAATACAAGGTAATGTGCATAGGGGCAAAAACTCCTAGCACTGAATATACTGCAGCGTGGAGGATGTGATAGTGGAAAGCACTATTAATGAAAGGAATTTGGGAGTAATAATATCAGACAACCTGAAGGCATCAGCACAGTGCAGAAGGGCAGTTGGCCTGGCATGCACAAGGAGAGAGAGAGATTGTCAGCAGGAGAAGGGAGGCGCTGCTGCCACTGTATAGGTTGCTTTCTTGGTTTCACCTGGTGTACTGTATGCCAGTTTGGAGTCTGCATCTGAAGAAGGATAGGGACAGTATGGAGGCTGTGCAGAGGTGGGTAACCAGGAGGATCGAGAGACAGGAAAGGACATATGAGGAGATGTTAGTAAATCTGAGCATGTACATGCTTGAGGTGAAACATAGAAACATAGATTTTGACGACAGATAAGGACCACTTGGCCCACCCAGTCTGCCCATTTCCCTACCTAATGGATAAGCTGCAGATCCTAGTTAACCAGCAGCCTACTTCTTCCTACCCCCACCCCCTAGAATTGCCTTATGACTGTCCCATGCATGCTTGAATTCCACCACTGTTTTTGACTCCACAACCTCCTCCGGAAGGCCGTTCCATGCATCCACAAACTCTGTGAAAAATACTTCCTTAGTTCCTCTGAGCGCCTCTTTCTATCTTCAAATTGTGCCCCTTGTTCTTGCACACCTCTTTTTGAAAGATGCTACCCTCTTGACTTTGTTGATTCCCTTGAGATACTTGAAAGTTTCTATCATGTCCCCTCTCCTCCTTTCCTCGAGGCTATACATATTTAGCTTCTTAAGTCTCTCTCATATGTCTTCCGTGCAGACCCTGCACCATTTTAGTTGCCCTCCTCTGGACAGCTTCCTTCCGTCTATGTCTTTGCGGAGACTGGGTCTCCAGAACTGCACGCAGTACCCAGATGGGGTCTCACCAACTGTCTGTACAGAGGGATAATAACTTCCTGTTTTCTACTGGTGATGCCTTCCCTATGCATCCCAGTATCCCCAACCCTCCTTGCTGCCCTCTCACATTGCTTGCCCACCTTTAGGTCATCTGATATGACTACCCTCGGTCCCTTTCCATTTTGTTGTTGTTAGTATCTCACCCGCATTGTGTACTCTTCCCTGGGTTTTGTTTCCCAGGTGCATTACCTGCACTTCTTAGCATTGAATCTAAGCTGCCATACATTTGACCATTCCTCTAACCTTGCCAAGTCCCTTCTCATCCTTTCCACCCACCTTGTGCATCAACTCTGTTGCAGATCTTTGTGTCATCTGCAAAGAGACATACTTTTCCTTCCAGTCCCTCTGCAATGTCGCTTATAAAGACATTGAAGAGGACGGGCTATACTGAACCCTGCGGTATCCCACTAGTAACCCCCATTTCTTCAGAGTGGACTCCATTTACTATTACTCTCTGTGTCCTATTCTCCAGCCAATTCTTTACCCAGGCTGTCATCTTGGGACCCACTCCCAGGCTGGCTAACTTGTATATTAATCTTTTGTGTGGGACTGTCAAATGCCTTGCTAAAGTCTAGGTAGGCCATGTCCACAGCCCCTCACTGATCTACTACTTTGGTCACCCAGTCAAAGAAATCTATCAGATTTGTCTGGCATGACCTTCCCGCTATGAATCCATGCTGCCTTGGGTCCTGTGCCCCTCTGGCCTCTAGATACTCAACAGTTCTTTCCTTCAGAAGTGATTCTATCATTTTCCCTACCACTGAGGTTAAACTAACAGGTCTGTAGTTTCCTGCTTCTGCCTTGCTCCCACTTTTGTGAAGGGGAATCACATCTGCCCTCCTCCAGTCCTCGGGTACCACCCCATCCTCCCATGATTTGTTAAAGAGGGTAGTTAGTGGTGTCACTAGTTCTACCCTTAGTTCTTTTAGAATTCTGGGATGAATCCCATCAGGCCCCATTGCTTTGTCCACTTTCAGTTTTAAGAGTTCTTTCAGAACCCTTTCTTCTGTAAATGGGCTGGTATCAACTTCTGTATCCAGAGTGTTTCTGCTGTTTATTTTAGGTACCTCCCCCTCTTCCTTTGTAAATACTGAGCAAAAATATTTGTTTAGTATCTCTGCCTTTTCACAGTCACCGTCTACCCACCCTCTCTCCCCTTTATTAAGCCTCACTAACCCTCCCTTGGTCTTCCTTCGCTCCCTGATGTACCTATAAAAGGTTTTATCCCCCTTCTTAACTGAGTTGGCTATCTTCTCCTCGGTTTGGGCCTTTGCTGTTCTGACTGCCTTCCCAGCATCCTTTTGCTTTAACTGATACAATTCTCTGTCCTGCTCCTTCTGTGATTCCTTCTACTTCCTGAATGCTTTCTTTTTCTCTTGAACCTTCACTGCCACTTCCTTTGAGAACCACAGTGGTTTCTTACATCGCTTTGTTTTGTTTATTTGCTTCACACAAAGGCTCGTTACTCTGTGATGGCAGTTTTTATTATTCCCATTGTTCTTCCACCCTCCTTCCTGCCCATTTGCTAGTGCATTCCTTAGGCACTCACCTATTTTATGGCAAAGTCAGCCCTCCTAAAGTCCAGTACTTTTGCCTTTGTATGGCTTGACCTCTATTGCTGTGTTTATTGTGAACCATACTGTTCGATGGTCGCTAGTTCCTCAGATGGCTATCCACTTCTACATCTGTGATCCTCTCTTCATCTCCATTTGAGAGAACCAGGTCTAAGATTGCTCCCTCTCGAGTGGGCTCCAATACTAGTTGTCTAAGGCATGCCCCAGTAGGGCATCTAGAATAACCCCCTCTTGAGTGGCTACTGCAACTGCACTCCAGTTAACATCTGGCATATTCAGATCACCCATCAGCAATATCTCCCTTTTTCTGCCATTCTAAGTATTCTTTCTATCATTTCCTTGTCCATTTCCTCCCCTGAGAAGGGGTCTGTGATCTAACCGCTGTCTTGGATTGTTTGTGCCATTGCCGGTCTCCAAATTTACCCACAGAGCTTCTTCTCCTCCCTGTTTTCCCTTTTGTTCTGTTGCTTTGATTCCTTCCCTTATGTAAAGAGCTACTTCTCCTCCTCTTTTACCCTCCCTGTCCCTCCTGTAGATAGTGTATCCTGGTATGTTTATGTCCCAGTCATGGTTTTGTGTGTACCATGTTTCTGTGACTGCCATGATATCCAGATGTTCCTCCTCCATCAAGGCCACTAATTCAGGAAGCTTGTTACTCAGACTATGAGCTTTGGTACTCATTGCTCTCCATTTTTTGATGGCTTTACCTTCTTTTGCAGCATCCCCCACTGACCTTTCTACCTCAGTCTTTTCTCATTTAGTACCCTGTTTTGTAGGGAGAGGCTGGGATTTTCCTGCTGCTTATCAGTGCCTCCCCCCCTTGACTAGTTTAAAAGCTTGCCAATGAAGCATTTGAACTGATTGCTCAAAAGACTTGTTCCCTTCCTGGACAGATGCAGAGCATCCTGCCAGTATAGGCTGGTGTCCCTCCAGGTGGAACCCCAGTCCCCAATGAAGCCAAACCCCTGTGCTCCATACCATTTTTCCAACCATTCATTAAACTGCATGGTGCAAAGTACCCTCGCCTCACTCATGCAATTGACAGGCAGCACCTCGGAGAAGGATATTGTGTGTGCTACTTGTTGTAGGCCCCTCCCCAATTCCACAAAGTCCTTCTGCACTGCTCTAATCTCATGATGAGCCAAATCATTTGTCCCTAGGTGGACAATGACGTCCAGCTCAGACTCCCGTGCAGCTGTTCTTGTGATCCCGAGGATGCTTCCTGTCTCTCCAAGCCATGGCACCAGGCAGGCACCTTACTTCAGTTTTCTCTGCACCCCCCGGTTCTATCCCCCTAATAATTGAGTCCCCCACTAGGAGCTGCTTCCTTTCCTTGTGGTGTCCTCTGTCTCCTTCCTGTGGTCCTCCCTTGTGACAGTTGTCCTCAGCCTCCTTAGTCTCCTCTGCGGGTGCATCCATAGGGGAGCTATGCTCCCCCAGAATGGTGTATGGATTGTGGTGTGGAACAACTAACTGTGTGTGCCTCTGTTCCATCATCCTCACCCTCCCTGAGCCCGCTGTTGCCCAACTGCTGTGCTTTCTTCGCAACCTCTGAGGTAGTGGTGGTAGCTCTGGTGCTCCCTGGATGGGGGAGGTTCCCTTCCTACCGTCCATTGTGGCCTGGGAGAAGGTTCCCTTACTACTGTCCAGAGTGGCCTGAAGACGGACAACTTCCTCCCTCAGGGCAGAGAGTTGTCTGCAAATAGGGCAGCATCTCAGCCTCCAGAAAGACTCCCAGAGATGGAAAAGTGTGGCTATATTTAAAGCATTCAAATACCACCATGAGTTAAATAAAGCAGATGGTGGAGACTTGTTCAGACTTATTGGAAACACAAGCAAAAGGAGCAACTCCATGAAGCTGGTGGGGGCAAGTTTAAGAGAGATGCCAGGAAATACTTTTTCATGAAGTGGGTGGAGGAAGGGTTATATAGGCTGCCAAATGAGGAGGTCTGGGCAAAATCAGTGGGGGGATTGAAAAGAGGGTGGGTCAGATAAAACAGCTTGGTAAAGACCACACCAGAATGCAGTTGAGGAAGGGGATGGGGGAAGTGAGCACCTAGGGCTGTCTCATTCAGCATTAGGTAGGAATTGGCATACTTGGGTCATTTTCTGCCAACAAATTATATGTTTCTATTAGAATGCTTAAAGAGCTACTGATGCCTCAGAGAAAACTTTAAAGAACATAATAATTAGAAACAATTCTGCTTGCATTCCATCTATATTTTATATATTTCTCCTCCCCATAATTTATTACTAAAGAAATGTGTATGAATATGTGGTGGTTGTCCCTTAGAGTTCATTTTGAGTTTATCTGCCTCTATAGCTTACGCTCTGCTTCAAGTCATAATTCTCTGTTGTGACATCACAATCTGTTGCCATGGGAATAACTGTGAGATCACAAGAAGTGCTCTATGACTTCAGGTAAGGAGAAAGCAGCAGAAATAGATGAACTGTTCAGGAGCAAAGATCCGGTTTTCATGCAAATGACCTAACTACTAAATAATGGGGAGGGGGAATAAAGAACTAAAGGGAAATACAAGCTAGACAGTTCCTAAATATTATGAGTTGTTAAAGTTCTCCTGATTGTGTCACCAGCTCTTTCACTCATTGAGTCCTGGTGGCCATTTTGGGTCAGGTTCTGTAATGGATGGTTCTGACGCCATATGGCATCTACTGGACCCAATGAGTTGATGTCATTTGTACCATATCAGTGAAAATATCAGTACCATATCAGTGAAAATAACTTGCCTGATAAATGGTGTTAGTTTTGTTGATTGCTTACTGTATATTCAGTACACTTAAAAAATAAACATTTATCTTAACAATAGACATGATGCGATCAAGATATAGTGTATGTTAAATATGTCATAATTCTGTGGTAGATCAGCTGAAACCATGCTTGATGACATCACTGGGGAGCTATGCAGCATTCTAACCGGAGTAGTGAAATTAGATAAATGGTTACAGTTTTAGCAAGAAGCTAATCTGAAAGGTTTTCATTTGATAATGTATGATGTAAACCAGACACACATGCCACTTGACCACCTGGTCCCCTATCAGGTTCTCTCCCAACTCTCAGTCCGATTTCAGACCCAAACACTCTACTCAGACAGCTTTAATTGACTTTCATGATTCTGCAAAGAGCTTTGGACAAGGGCCACTTTGTTGGGACTGTTTTTATAGACTTGTCCAAAGCTTTTGATGTTCTTAATCACCAACTTCTTTTGACCCGCTTACTTTCTCGTGGTTTTTCAAACAATGTAGTCTCCTGTTTTTTTTGTTTTTTTTCCTGTTTACATGGTAAAACCCAATCTGTTCTTTTAAATAGCTGTCTTTTCTCTCCTCTTACTGCCTACACTGGGGTACCTCAGGGGTCTATTCAAACCAGAGGAAACACTCGGTATGCTTAACAAATGCAGTCGGCCTTCAGTGATAAACTGCCATGGAGATAATGGAATATATGTAAATGATGGAGCTCTCATTGGCTCGTGTCAATTTCAAACTGTTGCCCCAGTAACTGCTGCACTCTGAAGTGCTCAAATTCATTTCTCCACCTTCCAGTTCAAATGCCTTGGAGAGCTCTCCTCAAATTCTTTCAAAACACTATTACTTTGCAAACTAGTTCGTTTTTTTATTATTAATTTATGATTGCTGCCTGATGTTGAGGCACAAGACAGGAAGCATAAGAAAAACCAGGAGCAGTTTCAAAATTTGCAAATAGCGTTTTATTATTAACAGCAAAATAAAAAAATAAAAATTGCTCAGTATAAATATTTACAATGGCAGTACAAATATAGAAAATGGAGTCCTAAGTTTTTTCTTCTCAATTTCAAATCTCAGTCTCTGTCTCTCTCTTGCACAAGCATTGCTGCTC
Organism: Neoceratodus forsteri; assembly: GCA_016271365.2. NCBI lineage: Eukaryota > Metazoa > Chordata > Ceratodontiformes > Ceratodontidae > Neoceratodus > Neoceratodus forsteri. Next base: position 754,943,005 of record CM057449.1, on the reverse strand, counting down.
TTTTATAAGTCTGTGCCTGGAAAACATGTTAAGAAAACAGCTTACCTATCACACAAGGTTCTTGTAAGTTTCCAATCTTCTTGCAGGTGCAGCAAAAAGAACATAATGACCCAGAACTGGCCTCCTGTTTACAGCATCTCAGAGAGTTTGCAAACCAGCTTCTCGGGTTAACCCCTTGAATTCCAAATAGGTTTTTGCAATCATTTCCACAGTATAACTATATGCAGTTTTAAACAAAGGGATCCCAGTATCAGTGACATTTCCACAGAAAGATTCACATATATTTTTATACCCACAGATATGCAAGGGGGAAGAAAAGACAGAAAAAGCAAGGGAAGATAGAGAAATAGCGAGACGTGGACAGTTGCGAAACTGTCAGCATGATCAGTTCCAGGGTGTCTCAAGAATATTTCATTGCACAACCAGACAGACGAAACAGAAAAGGAGAGGATAGAACAGACCCTTGCATTTAATCTCTTTCTGTATAACAAATGGGGCAGGGCCTTATTCAACCCTATCACAATGCCCCTATTCAGATATTTTAGCAAGTTTTAGTGGGTTTTTGGTAGTTTCTCAGCGGTACTTCATGGTTCTGCAGAACTGTTGGGAACCGCAATTCCTGTGGTATTTTTCCACTGTTTTTATTTATTTTTACTATCTAGCACTCTGTTCCTCCTTGGGACCATAGTGCTATTTTGTTTTAGCTTTTAAAGTTTTTGCTTGGTTCCTTTTCCTGTCAGGAACTGAGCGCGTTGGTCTTTTCTGCTGTATTATTATTACTTTTGTGGAGCCAACTGTTTTTTGGTTATATTTTGACATTTGATTGTGGTTTGGGAACCGACCATTTTGTTACTGGGTATCTTCCTGACACTAATATCAGAGACACCAAGAAAAAAATAAATGGACAGGACCTACCGGTTTTAAAAACTGTATTAGTTGTGGCAAATAGCAGACAAAGTGGATAGACATGATTTGTACATCTCCTGTCTTGGTATTAGTCACATCTTTGCTAATTGTTGTAGAATGTTTTGCCCTAAAACATTGAAGAAAAGGGCCAAGAAACTTGAAGAGATGGCTAACTCTGCCTCTCCTACAAAACCCACAGAAGAGGCCTCCTCTTAAAAAAAAAAAAAAAAAAATAAAAACGTAGAATCGGTGGAAAAATCCACCAAAACACCTGAATATTCTAAGGCAAAAAGACCAGTGGAACGGGCCTCAGAAGTGAGTCCTGCAAAAAGAAAACATAAAGAAAAACATACTGCTGTACCTCCTGCTGAAAAAGCAAAGGAGCTCTCAGTAGGTTAACTGACAATGCCCTCTGAGGAGGAAATTGCCAAGGCCCTGCAGGTATTGCAGGCCCTCCAGGCTGTTGGTCCCTTGGTTCCCATTTCAGCTCCCCCTTTACAGGAAAGAGTATATTTGGATGAGGAGGATGGAAGATGAGGAGGAGGAGGGAACCCACTGAGCCAGAAGTCTTCCGTAGCAGGATTTCCTCGGTTCAGAGGAATGTTCATCTCACAATTCTTTTGTGAGGCAAATGGAGATACCCTCAATCTCTGTATCCAGGAGTCAGTTGAGGATGAAGAATAAGCTGATTTCCTAGACATGATGGGTCTTACATCCACAAAAAGGATGCTACTGCCCATCCATAAATCCCTTAAAAAGGCAGTTTTGAAAATTCTGCAGACCCCCCACCCACTTCAGTGCCAGGGGTGGACAGAAAGGTTGATGAAAAGTACCAGTTGGACAGATCTAATGCTGACTTTTTATTTACTCACCCTGACCATGAGTGAATGGTGCAGGCCACTGTGTTTGGTAGTGCCAGGGTGCCTGTGGCACCTCCCCTCCCCCCGACAAGGATTCTAGAAAAATAGATGCCATGGGTAAGAAAGGATACATGACAGCTTCACTCCTTGTCAGGCAAGCCAATATATGGCTTATGCAGCTCCGTACTAAAAAGCCCTTTAGAGAACAGTGCTGGTTATGTCAGACAGAATGCATGGGGAAATGGCAATGGATTTGGCTGAGACTGCCAGGACAGATTTAGATGCCACAAAATACAGTTCCTTATGACAGTAGATGCCAGTGACACTGCTGTCAGACTCATAGCCCTCACGACCTCTATGAGGACGTTTGTCTGACTTAGTGTCACAAGCCTATCTCAGCATACCCAAGCTAAACCAGTAGATTTCCCATATGAGAATAATTCTCTCTTGGGACAAAACAGATGCCTACATGAAAAAGGTGGAGGAGTATAAAGCTTCTACAGGAGTAATGTGGCCAAAGGTAGACCCTCCACTTCCTATAGGTCCCAGACTAGGGGAGGCAGGGGTAGGGGATCCTACTTCAGGCATTTTTTCTAGGCCCAAGCCCTGCCAGGCTACCAGCAGACCAGAAGGCACTTCAGAGGTAGGGACAGAAGGGTAGTGAGACATGCAGAGCCAACCCTCCAAGCCAAGGCTCCACAGAAAACAGAACCCCTGATGTGTTTGTACAGGTTGCTTCCCCTATCAGTAGGTGGCAAGCTGGCTCACTTTCTCCAAGCTTGGCAGTCCATCACCACAGACAAGTGAGTCTTGGAGGTAGTGAGCCAGGATCTGTCCCTAAGCTTCAAAACACTCCCCAAGCTAAGAAGTAGAAATTTTCTCCAGTCACACCATCAGAAAAGGTGCTTCTGGAAGCAGAAGTTGCCAACCTTTTACTCATCAGAGCAGTGGAACCTGTCCCTCTATCTCAGAGGGACAAGAGGTTCTACTCCAGGTATTTCCTAAAAACAAAAGAAGAATGGGGACTGGTGGCCCATACTGGACCTCAGCCTCCTGAACAAACATGTGACAAAGCCAAAGTTCAGAATGTTCACCCTGGCTATGATACTCCCCGCTCTCCAGCAGGGGACTGGTTGGCATCCTTGGACCTCAAGGACACCTATTTCCACATTGCAGTCCAACCTAGCCACAGACAGTACCTGAGGTTCAGACAGCCCTCAAGTCATTGTCTGTTTGCGGCCATACCATTTGGCCTAACTTCAGCCCCAAGGGCATTCACAAAATGCCTAACCATAGTGGTGGCTCGCATGAGTAGGTAGGTAAAACATTTATATTTATACAGGAAATACATGTAATTAGGATTTTAACAATCCTGTTCACAAGACAGTCCTGTGTGCAATTATCTAAAAGGCAAGGGGTCATAGTATTTCCCTACCTAGATGACTGGTGGACAGTCTCCTCAGCACACCAGAGACTTCTGCACTCTAGTTCAGAGCACTCTGGGATTTCTGGTAAATGCCCAGAAGTCCCAAGTGGAACCTGTTCAGGTACAGGCTTCATAGGGACAGAGCTGGACACCCTGCAAGTAAAGGTATTCCTTGCCCAGGACAGGGTAAACGGTATCCTGGAGCTAGCAGGGTCTTTCAAACTGAACAGATCCAGGCCTGCAAGACACTTCCTGAAACTACTAGGCTACATGGTAGCAGCCACAGCCATAGTACCAGGTTCAAGATTTCAGATGAGGGACATTCATTTTCACCTAAGGGCTCACTGGTCTCTGGCCAAGTTCGTACCTGTTTCAGAAACTCTTACACAGGTCCTGCAATGGCGGATGGACAGGGAGAATCTGAGAGGGGACTCCTTTCCAATAGGAGAACCACTCACTACTGCTCACTACAGACACCTCCCTCTTCGGGTGGCAGGCACACATGCTCGACTTCATGGTCAGCGGTACATGGTCCCTGCAGGAATCACTTCTGCACATCAGTCTGTTAGAGCTCAGAGCAGTATACTTGGTTGTCAGTCATTTACACCTCAACTAGAGGGAAAGATGGTGCGGGTCAGAACAGACAACTCAACCACCATGTATTACATCAGCAAGCAGGAGGCACCAGGTAAACATTGCTGTGCATAGAGGCCATGAAGGTCTGGAACCTGGCCTACTCCCTGCAAGTGTCACTGTCTGCCATCCATCTACCAGACAAGGACAACATTCTATCAGATTCCCTCAGCAGGATCAGCCAGAACCATCATGAAAAGTCCATAACCACACAGGTGCCACAATCTGTGTTCAGAAGGTGGGACACACCAAGTATAGATCTCTTTGCCTCCCCAGACAACCACCAGCTTCCCACAGTTCTGCTGCAGGTCTCCAGCCAAGGGGACTATGCCAGTGGATGCCTTAGCATTGGATTGGTCAGACAGATTTCTTTATGCCTTTCCTCTCTTGTTCAGGGTTCTGATAAAACTACATTCATTAAGCATACTGAGTGATCCCCTGGAAGAAACATAATTACTGTGGTGAGTAGTTTTTTTTTTTCTTCTTGGTCATCCTATTCTTTTCAACCTCTTTATAGTTCCTTTGTCCTCTAGTTGACAGCTGCTCAGTTCAACTATATGCCGATGACACAGTTCTTTTTTATGGCCACAAGAATCTTTCTTCTTTTTCCACAACTCTTCAGAGTGGTTTTAACACAATTGTCCAGTGGTTCTCCAATAGTCTCCTCCTTTTAAACAGTAAAAAGACCCAAATTATGTTGTTTGGGTCTCTGTCCACCCTGGCTCAGGCAAACCTTCCTTTTTCTATTTCTTTAAATAACATTCCTCTAGAACCTATAAACGAATTAAAGTACCTAGGTCTTAGTCCCGATTCGTCTCTCACCTTTCAGCCCCATATTGACAAAACCATCTGAAAAGTTCACCAATGTCTGGGTCAGTTAAGACGAGTCAAGCATTGTTTGTCAACACCAGACTGCAAATTAATCATTGCACAAGCCATTCTTCCCACATTAGACTATGGAGACTGGATTTACAGGCATGCTAACACCTCAAATCTTTCTACATAAAACACTATTTACTACCAACTCCCAAAATTTATTCTAAAATCACAAATGGTATGAACATCACTGTATTTTTATTTATTTATTAGGAATTGCCATAAGCCCCTTTACAAAAGTTCCACATCAAGAGTTAATAAAAAAACATTGGAATAGGTTTCGCAGTACAGGGTAACTTAACACAAGAAACAGTTCAGCTAGACATAGTAACTAGGTTAGATACTATAAAAACCTGGAGGTTCTTTACAAATAGTGGAAGTACGTGGATACAGTTGTACAGAGAATAATAAAACAGCAAATTTAAGCCTTGCCATTGCAGTGTAAGAGTTTTAAAAGTAGCAGGGATAGAAGATAAAACTGATATAGGCAAATGAGAGAGGGTGCATGTAAGTGTAGGGAGGAAAGTTTAGGGAGTAGGGGGAAAGGTGGTCAGAAAACAGGACCTGGGTCAGTGGACAGGGGAGAAGGAAGTGGGGGGCAGAGGAGATTGGAGGGCATGTGGAGAGATAGAGCAATAGTGGGGAAAGGTGGAGGTTGAAAAAATGTATTAAAAGGTGTACGGGGGTTATGTGAGGTGGGTATAGGCATAGAAACAGAGGAAACGAAGGTGATGGAGACAGGAGTGTCAGCATGGGGTACTTAGGTGATGCAGTCACATGAGGCTCGAGTCACGATGGTATGCCAAAGATTACATTTCAACAGTCCTAGAGTGGCTGAGTTGGTGACTTCGCTGCCCAAGGAGTTGAACAACTTAGGGTCCTTGCCTGAAAACAACCACTGGCCCAGAGAGGTATGACAGCTGGGGACAAATAGAGTGGAATTATCAGAGCTTCCGGTGCTGTGAGTGCTGTTGGCTAGTCTAAGGAGATTCTGTACCCCAGGAGCATAAGACCAAGGGATGCCTTTTTTACTACCAGGCAGGTTTGTTAAGTGATTCTTCCCAGAAGTTGAAGCCAGTTAGCCTGCTTGTAGAGGTTGCAGGTGTGCATGCATGGGGCAGCACCAGTCAGTTATCTACAGGATTTGTTCAGAGCAATGGTGACTCGCCGTATGGCAGACACACAGGCAGCTCCATAGATGACAAGCCCGAAGTCAGTGATCTAGACAATTAAATTTTGTCTTGCAAGCTTAAGTGCTTCAGGAGTCAGGCAGTACTTATATCTATACAGTAGGCTGATGCGGGTATTCACAGATTTGGTGACCAAATCAATATGATTGGAAAAAGGTAATGCACTGTCCAGGGTCACTCCAAGGTACTTGAAAGAATACATCTGGTCTGAGGCTACATCGGCACTATTTCTTACTGTCAGCTGTTTGCTTTTATGTTTATTATGTGTACCATGGAAAAGCATAATCTTCATTTTTCTTTGTAGCTGAACACTAGTTTCTGCATAAAAACCATGTCTCATATCCGTGAAGCTTTCCTGGAGGTGGCCCTCCAAGAGAGAGGGATCTGGATTCTTTGAAAAAATTATCATCTCCATACAAGAGGATATGTTCATGGCAGGAGGCAGGGAGTTGGTTCAGAAATATGCTAATGAGCAGGGCCCCAAAATTGACCCTTGTGGGACACCCACCTGAACAGACTGTTTGGAGGAGAGGGCATTACCAATCTTAACCTGTTGAGTGCGGTCGGAGAGATAGCTATTAAACCACAGGCAGGCATCTACGGACAGTCCTATATCAGCAAGCTATTCAATTAGAAGTGGATGGTTGACCATGTCGAAAGCCTTTGACAGGTTGATGAAGGTGGCACCAACATGTTGACCTTGATCAAGTGCCTGGTGAAGGAAGCCTGTAAATTCAATGAGTGCAGAACTGATACTGTGACTTCCCAGAAACCATGCTGCTGTGGGCATTGCAGGTTGTATTTTTCCAGGTAGTCTACCAGTTGATCTGCAACAATGTTCTCTAACATGCTGCTGTGGGCATTGCAGGTTGTATTTTTCCAGGTAGTCTACCAGTTGATCTGCAACAATTTCCTCTAATACTTTGGATAATGGAGGGAAGATGGAGACAAGCCTATAGTTTCTGTGTTATGCCCTGTCACCATTTTTGAGGATTGGGGTCACCAGTGCAGACTTCTATTTGGGAGGAAACTGGGAGAGCATCAGAGAGCAGTTAATCTTGGTTAAAGGGATCAGGACAGCATCTATTGTGAGGGCTATGAGCTTCAAGTCAAGGGAGTCACCACTAGTTATGGTTTTTCCAAGAACCTTCAGTAGGTATTTTTTGGCATCACATTCTGAGATTGTCTTGAAATAGAAACATGGATGCTTCAGCTTCATAGTCAGTTTCTCTTGAGGAGCCAGAGAGGAGTTTGGATCAAAGAAATTAGCTGGCAACACATGACTAAAGTCGGTGAACACCTGATTAAAAGTATTGGCAATTGCGGTGGGATCTATGATGATGGAACAATCTATGTTCAGCATGGTAGGTGCCTCTTTGGAACCTTTCCCCGTAACTTCAGATATGTTGCTCCAGAACTTCCTTCCATCCTTCCAAGTGTTTAATAGGGCACTCCTATAATAGCTGGCATTATCCAAGTGAATGGCTTTGGTACAGGCATTCCTGGCTGTTTTATAGGCCTTTATATTTGCTGGTCTGCCAGTAGCTCTTGGCCAGTCCCAGAGGTGGTCCCATGCTTTTATTTTTTTCAGCAAAGCACTAGGGATCCGATGGTTGTCAATGCCCTGTACTTTATTATCTGACCAAAATTGGTTATCCCCGCATCCAGGCATACTTTCCACTGGCTATTCTTAATTTATTAAAAGGTTAACAAACAGACCCCAACCTACCTATCTGACAGGCTCTTAGTCCCCCTACCCATAACCGCAGTCTCAGGGATGTCTGTCATCACGGTCTTTCTCTGCCAAGGTTTCAAACCCACTATGAAAAAATGCTTTTCTTATGATGCCTCACTTTCATGAAACGACCCCCCAGCTAAGAAACTCATCATCTTTTTACACGTTCAAACAAAGCTTAAAAAAATTGTTATTGCAGGAAGAACTTGCATGCACTTGTTTTAACTGATGTTTCTAAGGATTATTATTTTTTCATTTATTACATTTGCATCCTCTGTGACTTAAACTGTGTGTTACAATGAGTCTTAACATGTATCTGTATTTGTACGATCATTGTTCACATCCACTTGTGTATATATTGTTTGTAAAAAAACAAAAACAAGGCGCTGCGTCAGAATGTGGTCTAAAAGCAAAACAAAATGGTTATATTAAATGCATGCTGAAAATAGGAAATAGAGTTAAAAATCTGTGTTTCGACCTTAGGTCTTCTTCAAGAAATATCAAAAAGAGAAAAAAACAAAGTTACTATAGCTTACTTTTCTTTTCTTTTAGATATTTCCTAAAGAAGACCCAAGGTCAAAAAGTAGATTTTTAACTCTATTTTCTATTTTCAGCGTGCATTTAATATAACCATTTTGTTTTGCTATGTATTGTTTGATGATTTGGGACATTAGGCAAAAAAGACTTGGTTCTCATAGAACTTATCCTGTAATTTGCCTAACTTTTGAATAAAAAAAATGTGAGTTATGCTCCTTCCTTCTTCCTCATAAAGATAAATGGTATATTATCCAATGGCATAAACAAATACTAATACTGTATTGGCTGTCAGCAATGGGGGCATCCATGCATATGCCAGAGATAAGAAAGTGCCAGCCAACAGCCTTTTTGTTGCCTTTATTATATCCCACCTTGCTTTACCCACACATTATATGGCTGCCTGGCTTCCATTCCTCACTACAGTGTTGAACAAAATACCCTGATTTTAGCCAGTACAACCACTACTGCACTTCTCCTCCAGTCCCCTGTTTTCAAGGGTGTAGGCAGTACATACACCATGTAAACCATGGTGTACAAATTTGTTTTTATGAGGCAACATTTTGCCCGACCCAAGGGCACTATTTGTCCCACCTTCTTATGGTATAATATGATTGTTGGTGTGCGTAAGCAAGTCACTGTGCAAATGCATGAAACTGGGTGTTGCTTTATTTTTCTCCCATGCTTAACAAAGCACTGGGGTATACAGCTGTGAAGCATCAAACAGGTTACACCTATTGGCAACAAACTGGGTATAACTGGGGGCAACAAACAGGGTAAACTGTGACGACAGAGAGGGTAGGGGCAAAAAAAAAAAAGGTCATAGTGTCCAAAATGGTGTACAGACTTTATGTTCATAGCTACACCCCTGCCTGGTTTCAACACACCTTATCTACTGCTATACTCCCAGGCTCTGGGCATGCATCATAAATCAAAAACACACTGTGTAACCAGCATTCACACTCTTGAGTCGTCCCTCCACATTCCATTACACACCATGTCATGCTCTCCTCTGCTGTGGAACCTAGTACAAGATTTCTATATCCTGAATAAAAAAGGAAAGAACAGTTTTAATAAATGAACATCTGCCCTGTAAAAAAAAATCTTTAAAGTTTTTTGTAATTTTTTTTATACACCCAGAAAAAAACTTGGATAATAGTATATAAAATAATACATGGGTGGATATGTGTAACCAGAATTTTACACACACTCTTGGTGAGGGATGCTACATAAACTACAAGGGCAAAGCCTTAGGGGTTTATAAAATCATCCAACACTGAGAGTGTATGTAAAATTCTGGTTTTTCACACACTCACTCATGTATTATTTTATTTCATTACTGGTCCTTATGTTTTATGTGAGAGAGAGACACACACACACACACACACACACATTGCTTGTCTCTCTTTCCAGTAGAGACATTCTTTTACTTTTTTATTAATTACAGTGTGAATTTTGATGTTGCTGACAGCCAAGGTGTGGCTTATGTCCCACCATGCTTACTGCAGCACTTCACTCTCAGTCTGTCTCTAATACCCCTTCCCCCTCTTTTAGGACTTGCCATGGGCGTGGCTTTACTTACTGTTGGCTTCTACTGTCTCTCTGCTGCTCCAGTCCCTTCTACCTTTTCAGACTTTGTTGGTTCTGATCAGCCCATTTAGGCTCTATAGCTGCTTAGGACACCTAGAAATCCTGGCACTATAGCGGTGGTGCAGGAAAGTGTGGGGGAAGTGCTGCCAAAGGCAGGATCAAACCAGATATACAAATGTTAAAAATGTTTTACCTTTTATGTGTCTGATGGTGTTGTGGGTGCTCAGTATCAGAGCCACCAAGTTGGCTGAAATGTTTGGCCTGCCCACACACAGTCTAATGGCCAATGAACTTTGTAAGCATGAGTTTGATTGACAGGTACTGATTACAACTACCCAGTTGTAATGCAAAATATCAACTGGGTGGTTGTAACACAGTTTGAAAGTCTGGTTATCCAGACATACAAAATAAGGACCAGTAATTAAAATACAGTAACACTCGGAGTTATATATCGGGAGATATTGCCACTTCTTGGATGCCTGTAGCCTCATGACTCACATTGTACTTGAGACACGGCAATATCCCATGATATACCATATGATCTTCCCTTAATTATCAAGTGGCTAAATTAGATATTCAAGCTTAATTAGCTAACATCCTTGTTGGCACCCCTGTGCATACTAACATTAAAAAAAAAAGAAAAGTACCAACTAACAGCCTTTTTACTTGCCTTCGCAGTACTCTGCCCTGCCGTGTCCACTCATAATATGACTGCCCTAACATCCATAGTTTACCAAGAGGTTTTATAAAAGACTTCAGTTCGGTCAGTCCAACAAATGCTGCACATCTCTCCCAGTCCCAGGTTTCCATGCATCATACCTGCTGATGCTGTTGCACTCTCAGGCTTGGGGCTCCCACAGTGCAACAAGAACGGGCTTGCCTACTACTATCCAAATGGTGAGGTGCTGGTTAACAAGTTTTAGTACTTTGCACTTTAAAATTTGTTTTCAAAGCTGCGTTGCATATTCAGTAAACTGTTAAACAGCCTGCATGTTTTGCACTGTAGGTCAGAGCCAGATAAAAATGCCTGAAACAATTGTGCAGGCTGAATATAAATAATAGTGTGTAGCTTGAACTTACTGTTTCTGAGGGTGTGTTTCATGTTCTTGTGGTTGTATCAGTAAAAGGGGTTAGCCACCCTTCTATGTAAGCACCCACTCCAAGCACTGGAGCATGGCACCTGTTTTGTGGATTTACCATCCAAACTCAGAGCTGTATTTCTTTCTACCATTATTATATCAATTCCTGATCTCCTCTGCCATAGCAGCTGCACCTCCTATGGACCATATAACAATGTAAGGAAGCTATTTTCCTAATCACTGTATGCACCTGTGCTGTATAAAGTCATTAAAATATTTAAGATCTTTATTTTTCATGATTCACAAACCACCAGAGGCATGGCAGTATCCCATGATAAATACATAAGAACATAAGGACATTTTGAGACACAAGGAACAGTATGTCTGTTTTAATTACTTGTTAGTTCTCACTAAATAAACTTGTTATTCCTCATGTATTTGTCTGGTCTAATTTTGAATGTTTCTAGGTTCCTACTGTATACAGTGTCTTCTGGTAAGCTGTTTCATCTTGAAACCACTTTTTCTGTAAATGATTGCTATCTTTTATTTTTATATTATAAGTTTGTCCCAAGTCATTTTTATGTTTGCTTGCACGCATGTGCAAGAAACATAGTGCCATCATCCGAGTTTTCAGAGGTGTGTCACCCCCTCTTCCAGTTCAGTCAGTGTGTTGGCAGGCGTGGCCGCAGTCCTCCAATGCATGCTGGAGCTGTCTATGACAGCTCCAAAATGCAGTGGAGTACAGTTGAAAGGGGGAGCTACGCCTCAGTGAGCAGTGATAAGATATTACCTGCTCATGCACGCTCCCCCACACACACACACACACACACACACACATATGCAGGCATACTGCGTGTGCCCCCTTCCACGCACATACTGTACAGCCGGGGGTGCCCAACCGATCGACTGTCTCGCCCCCAAAAGCCTTCCACATGCCACGCTGGTGCCCACCCCAGCATGGCACTCATTATAGCCGACGGAGGCCCAACTCTGCCGGCTCCACTGCCCCCCCCGAGAGTACAGGGTGCCTCGCTGGGAGCCCACCCAGCATGCAACTGATGCTATAGCCGACGGGGTGCTCAATCCCCATCAGCTCCATGCCTCCCCAACCAGCTGCCTTGTGCCACGCTGGGAGCCCACCAGCATGGCAATGTCCCGCCTGGCCATTTTAAAAAACAAAAGACCTGGAAATAAAACTGTCCCTCGTTGCTTCTCCCTGCCCCCTCCCACAACCTGCACCCACCCACTGCGCGCCTTGCCTCCCCACACCCCTCACTCCATACTTGCCTCCACTGGCGGACAATCTTCGTGGACCGGGAACACATCTGCACTCTTCAAAGCCGTCCACGAACTGAGGAAATGCCGGTAAGCTGTATAATGGGATAGATAGGGGGTTTTCAACTTTATTGCATATCTCAGGCATTTTTTTGAATTTTTGCACCAAATTTTCAACATGGGGTTTTTGGGACCCCTTCTCATGAATGCTGTCATTGTCATGGCATTACTCTGGCCCGAAGGGTGATTTCACAGCCACTACGTGAAATCACCTTTCCGGAATGATTAATGGATTGACACTGCCAGTGTTCATAAGGTGAGCTCTCAAAGCCTATTTTGGAAAATTTGTGAAAATTCAAAGAATGACTGTTTTATTTAGCGCAGCATTGCGCAGTTCCCACGCAGGCTCGTAAGTTCGCGAATTTTCAATATTTTCACTCCAGATTTTCAACATTGCAATTTTACCACATCTTCTTATGAATAGTACAGCTGTCATTTTTCACTTCTCACCCAAAACATGTTTCCGCCCATGTAGCGCACAATAGCGCAGTTGGTGTGTGAAATCAATGTATGGGACAAATTAAGAAAATCACAGTGACACTGTTCATGAGCAGAGGTCTTAAAATGGCTACGTTGAAAATTTGGTGAAAAAATTCCTAAAATGACTGTTTCATTTAGCATGTATGCAGTTCCTATTTATACCATAAGTTCATTAATTTTCAATATTTTCATTCCAGATTTTCAACATTGCCAATTTTACCACACCTCCTTATCAGAGCAGTACAGCTGTCATTTTCATCTTACTCAAAATGTGTTTCCACCCAGCACACAATGCGCAGTCGGTGTCTGCCGAAATCAATGTCTGGGACACATTAAGAAAATCACAGTGACACTGTTCATGAGCAGAGGTCTTAAAATGGCTATGTTGAAAATTTGGTGACAAAAGTCCATAAAATGACTGTGTTACGAGTGAGCATTGCACAGTTTCCACGCACCCTCGTAAGTTCATAACTTTGTAATATTTTCAGTCTAAATTTTCACCAGTGGCTTTTTTCCACACTTCCTTATGAACAGTACAGCTGTCATTTTTCACAGCTTCGCCAAAATGTGTTTTCACATTTTCAGCGCAGAGATGCGTGGTCGCTGTGGGAAATCATTGTTCGGAACAGATAAAGAAAATCACAGTGACACTGTTCATGATCGGAGGTCCCAAAATGCCTATGTTGACAATCTGCTGTAAAAAAATCCCCAAACTAATTACATTACAGGTGTGTGTTGCACAGTTTCTATGCACGCTTGTGACTTCACCAGTTTTTTTAATATTTTTACTGCAGATTTACAACATTGCCATTTTTTACACCTCCCCATGAACAGTACAGCTGTCATTTTTTACATCCTGTTCGGAATGTTTTTGCACCTGTGCTAAATGCCATAGTCGCTGTGCATAAGCAGCTTTAGGCTAACAAACTGATATTGCCACTGTTCATGAGGTGGGGTCACAAAAAACATGTTGAAAATTTGGAGTGAAAATACTAACGAATGCCTGAGGTATTAGGGTTTCCAACCATAACGCTAACCCGTGAGAATGACAGGCATCAGGGATGTGACTTGGGATTCTTGCCTGTAATGCTCATACCATTCCACACCCTGCAGCCAGTGAGAGGCATCAAGGTATGCCTTGGACTCTTGACCCCAAAGTTCACCCATTCTCCTATACGCACCCATCTCACTGTAGCACACAGTGGAATGGGGTGCACAGGGCCAAAGACCCCAAGGCACACCGTGACACTTGTCAGTGTCTGCAGGGTGGGGTGTGGTGAAATGGCGTGGCCGTTATGCCTGATGACCCAAAGGCACACCCCAATGCCTGTCACTCTCTGCAGGGTGGTGGGGTTGGCTTCAGTTCAATACTTCACTGCCATTCCTATTACACAGCTCTGTAACTTGTACACTACCACTGCCAATGCCAGCAAGCAAACATTCGGCATTGACAGATGCTTGTTAGCATATGTCATACACCATCCCTTGAATAGCTCTCTTTCAAACTTAATGACTCCAAACATTTTGGATTCTAAACTGCTCTGTGTGTTACTATCATGTCTCTCCTTTGTCTTCTCCTCTCCATTGTGAATAAATTTAGCTTATTCAGTCTCTCTTCATAGGTCTAGTTCCTCATTCATTGAATCTATTCTAGTAAACTTTCTCTGCATCCTCTCAAGTCTGGTTATATTTTTTTTGTATGTGGTCACCAGGGTTGACTACTGTATTCAAGATGAGGTCTGACCAACAGTCTGTAGAAAGACAATGTAACGTCCCTTTTCTTCCTTACATTATTCAGAATACTTCCTATAATCTGAACACGTTTTAATAATGGCTTTACATTGTTTGTCCTGTGTGAAACTTTCCACTATTATGAGTCCAGTGTCTTTTTCTTCTGTGGATGCTGTTAGTGATATGTTTCTATTATGTGTATAGCTCTTGGATTATTATTCCCTAAATGTAAGTCTGCACATTTGGCTATGTTGTGATGCAGTTTGAATTTATATGTCCAATGTGCAAATCCATTAAGAACTTCCTGCATTTTCTTGATACTAATGTCTGAGTCAATAATGCCCCCCAAGTTTGCATTGTTTGCAGATTTGTTTGATCAGCCCTGTATTCCATTACATGAATCTTACACACAAAAGTTGAAAAGCAAGAGGCCCAATATTGAACCCAGCTGCAGGTCACTTGATACATCTGTCTATTCAGGCACCTCGCCATTGCCCCATACCCGCTGTCTTTCTCCCACTATCCAGTTCCTAATCCAGGTATGTAAATTACCCTGAATACCTATATTATGGACTTTGTTCAATATTTCTGTGTGGGGCACTTTATCAAATGTTTATGAAAAATCTAAGTAGATCATATCCACTGCCTTGCCCTCATCATATGCTTTACTTACTGGTTTGTTAAAGTTTAATAAATTGCTTAGTCCTGATCTTCCTTTTGTGAACCCATGTTGTATTTCATCAATGATGCAATTGTCTGTCGACCATTTCTCTAACTTCCCTTTTATGATTTTTTTTTTCCATTTGTTTACTCAATATTGATGTTAAACTCATTGGTCTATAGTTCCCCTCTTTATATTTTGCTACTTTCTTATATATGTGAACCACTATGGTATCTTTCTAATCCATGGACATTTTACCAGAACTTTGTGTACAACAACATTGCAATTGGTTCACATAGTTCTTTTGCTAGCTCCTTGAATGTTCTGGCTGAATTTCATCAGGACCGCCTGCTTTATTGTGGTCTAGACTTTGTAATAATTTATGGACTTCTCCAGGGTCAATTTGGTGATCTAAGTTTGAACCGCAGCATTACATGAGGGGTTCTTTGTCCTTTTCAGAATACTATGCAGAAGTAACTGATGAACTTGTTTGCCATCCTCTTATTGTTTGTTATTTCTCCCTATCTTTCGATAGAAAAACATTCCTGTTTGTTTCTTTTTCCCTCGTATATAAGAATAGAAAGCCTTATAGGTATTTGATGCATCCTTAGCAATGTCCTACTCCATAATTGCCTTACTGTTCCTTATTTCTCTCTTGCATTGCTTCTGAATCTCTTTTTGAGGCCATTTCCTTATTTGTCACTTTCATTTTTTTCTGTACAGCCTTTTTTATTGATCATCCTTTTAACTTTAATGTTACACCCTTCCCTTTCTCACTATACTTTTTCCTGGTTGGTATATATTTTGTTGCAAGCTCATGTATGTTTTGCTTATCTCCTATTGGCTGTCTGCATCTTTTCCTCCCAATAATGTCCTCCATTCCCATGTACTGAGTTCTAGCTGTATCATTTTATAATGTCATTTCTTTAGGTTAAAACAGTTTGTTGTTGTTGATATGCCACACCTGGTCATGTATTATTCATTAGTTTTATAGTAGCCATAAATAATGCAGGCTTCTTAATGGTCAGAAGGGGACTATTAAAAAGTAAATCCGATCATAATCCGTGGAGAAAGTTCCAGATAGCCAAATCACAATCAAAATGCCCCCAGTATCAATGCATACATTTGAGAACTGTTTAAAAAATTTCAGTCACTGTATTGAAAAATTTGCTTACACAAAAAATAACTAAGTTCACTTTGATGTCAACAACCTAACAGAAAAGTAGTCAGCAAGTTTGAAGACACTTTAGCTCTCACTGCAGCAGAGAGAGAACAAAGTGTGCATATTAAGAGAAAATCCTTGGTGCACTTAGAATCGAGCATTTGGCCTTGAATTCTCTTTGCTACAGTACATTTCTCATAATGCTCTTTCTGTGTAACAGCTGTCATTGTTTACACCCAACCTTATCACAAAGGCACAAAAAATATCCTGCTCTCTCCACTCATGTCTCTTCCCACAATGCTCTCTGTGCCACACAGTTCTCCCTCTTAGTGTCTCCACTTCATTTCTCTTTGCCCCACCAACCTGGCTCACAACTCAAGTCTGTGGCCGTCTTCCTACCCTACCGCCTCCCCACTTCATTCACAGCTCAAATCCAATCTCCCATCCCACCACCTGCTTCCTAGCTTACAGCTAAAAACAGGGCTCTTTTACCACCACCTGCCTGCCTCACTCACAGCTCAAATCACTTGCTCCCCACCTTGCCTTACACACAAACTACACAAAGGGTAAAACAAAAAAATAGACTACCTAGAGAGCAAATCAAATTTTTTTTCAAATTAAAAAGCAGCTGTACTTCTATCTATGTGGACTTACAGTGATGGCTGAGGGAAGGGTAATACTTTCTGCTGTTGAAGGTTGTTACAAAAAAAATATTTTAATTACTAATTTAAAAGTATTAATTTTTGTACTTGTGGATCCATTGTATAATTGCAATAAAGCACTCAATGGCATGGGTAATTGTGAGATTTATCCACGTCTCATGCAGTTAAATGACCTTCAACCTCATGAAGTGTTGGTACATCTTCCAATAATCCACACCCTTTCATGATGTACTGCTTACTTCTGAGTCAGGCTTTTGTGCTTCCTCTGTATACTTGATCCACGCACACTTAGTACAACATCAAACAAACCTTGCTGTCTGGGTCCATTCAACCGTATATGCTCCAACATTATTTTTGGATCTTTTTACTTGTCAACCTCTATTGGGCAATACCTGCTAAGGGAGTATTTTGAGCTCACAAAATTTGTTTGAGCATTAGAGCCTTCTCAGAAAGTTAAAAACATTATAAGGTTTTGTTTCAGAAAATGGTGCTGGTTCTAGAAGACTGTAAAATTATCTAAACCAGTTTGTCCATGCATACATGTAACTTTGTGAAAACTTCATTGTGAATTTTTTTTGCCAAATTTAAAGTGAAGCTAAACACGGATAATTGTCATTTGATTATAGGGTGAAATTTTTGCAACAGCACAGATGTAAATTCAAGTACTGAATTATGCATATGCTAAATTAGCAAGTAGGGTTGATTCAAGTATTTCTGGTCATAGCCCCAATATTCAGAGCCCGGTGCAACTGCAGCATAACCATTTACACTGCACTTGTGTTCACCTGATTCTGGCATTATTCAGATGGATAGCACTCACCAACAGAACAGCACTATCCAAATGAATATTGGTCCATCTTGGTGCAGTGCTAAGTAGATCTATGCAGCACCTACATGGACCAGGGCTGTTTACAGCCCACAGGAGATAGCGCTGTCTGAAATGGGATAACGCCAAGTCCCCAATAGACCATATTCAGCCCAAGCATGCAAATTAGCCCATTGGACATGCAGTGTGCTAAGGGGCCATTTACATGACAGTATGGGCTCATTTGCATGGGGCGCAACAGCACCTTAGCACCCCTGTCAGTGTCGGAATCACTCCCTGGTGTTCAAGTGGTCCCCCTTCACCCCAGATCACCTGGTTTCCAATAATAATACTTGCCTTGCTTGCCAAGTGGTCCCCCCCCCGCCAATCACCCAGTTCCCATTAGTAATAGTCATCCTAGTGGAAGGTGGTCTTTTGCTTCTTCCACCCACAGGTCACCATGCATGATTGTGCTTCATGACTGTCAGACATGTGAGTGGAGCTGTGCTGGCCACTGCTGTCATGGATCATGGTGAGGTGGGTGTTTGGGGGGGTCCTCGGTTGGAGGGTCGGCATATGGCCTGGGTCATGGGGGGATCCACTTGATCACCAGGGTGACTATTACTAATGGAACTCTGGGAGGTGGGGGACCACTAGACCACCAGGGTGACTTTCACCAATAGAAACCAAGTGATGGGTGTAGCTGAGAGAACCACTAGACCACTAGGGTGACTATTAGTTTACTAATGGAAATTGGGCAGTTGGAGGGTGGGGGAACAGCTTGGCACAGGGGTCAGTGGCTGCAGTATAGCCACCCTGCCTTTGGGGGGTGGTGGCGGCATGGGCTTAGCACACACCTACAATATTTTTTTTGGCAGAGGTAAACAATGCCACTTCAAGGGGCCATTTACCACTGCCACAAACCTTTGAATATGCCTTTGCATCAATATGCATGAGAGGACCCCCTCGTTTGTATAGATGCAGTGATATATTTAGTGCCTTGGCACTGCTGGCTATGGGATGCATTCCTGAAGCTTCTGAATGTGCCCCTGCCTGGAGCACTGACGCAAACAAAGGAGGCAGTATAGTGTAGTGGTTTAAGTCTCTGAGCTTCAAACCTGGAGACCTTGGTTTGAATCCCACAGCCCCCACTCGCATACTGTGCGACTCTGAGCAAATCACTTAAGTTTCTTGTGCTCCCAGGTCACACTTGTAAACAAGCTTCAACTTAGTGTGTCTCTCCTGGTTGAAAAAAAAAAAAGGTTAGAGTTACCGCTAAACTTTGAATATCAGGCCCTATATGTTTTGATGCTCTTTTTAGAACTACAGTTGTTCAGTTGATGCTTTCAGACTGTTGTAGGATCTTTTTTGCTAGTATGAAAGGGATAGTGGGTGAATACCTGCCAGCATATTGGATAAGAAAAACACAGAGAGAGATCAGACAGTACCCTCTCACATCTGAGTAAAAGCTACAGTATAGCGTAGCAAGTACTTGTAACTGACATATTAGCGCTGCAGTAGGTATTTCATTGTTGAAATCAGTATTTATTTGATTTTACCTTTTAGACTGGTACAAGAGTACATCTGCCAGCTTGGGTATTTTCAGAACATTAAGGATTTTCAATACTTGGGTTGCTAGTTTAGGGAGCAACCTACTGTATTTTGCTGTAAAGGTGTCAGTGTACAAAAAGAAACATAGAAACATTGAAGTTGATGGAAGAAGGAGACCACTAAGTCCATCTAGTCTGCCCATCTGTATTAGACCTATTTTGGCACTCTAGTTGCCCTTTGTAGTCAGGGCTCCCTTGTGTCTATCCCCGTGCATTCTTGAATCCCCCAAGTGTTGACCCCCACAACCTCTTGGGGCAGGCTGTTCCAGGCGTCCATCACTCTTTCTGTGAAGAAAAACTTCCTGGTGTTGATAGAGAACCTCCCTCCTTGCAGCCTGAGGTCATGTCCCCTGGTCCTGGAGCCCTTCTTGAAGTGCAACATTTCCTGTACCTGTACCTTGTTAATGCCTTTTATTTACTTGAAGGTTTCAATCATGTTCCCCTCTCTCTCTTCTCTGCTCCGGGGAGTACATATTCAGTTCCCTAAGTCTTTACTCGTAGGATATGTACTGCAGACCCTGAATCATTTTTGTAATCTTTCTCTACTGTTTCCACCTGGTCAGTGTCCTTCCTGAGGTGAGACCTCCAGAACTGGACTCTGTATTCCTGGAGAGGCCTGACCAACTATCTATACAAGGGTAGTACCACCTCTCTCGCCTCATGGATTCCCCTCCCAATGCAGCCCAGCATTCTGTTGGCCTTTAATATTGCCTTCTCACACTGCTTATTAACCTTCAAGTCATCTGAGATTATGATTCCCAGATCTCATTCCTGGTTTAAGGATCGCTAGTCTTTCACCTCCTAGGTAATACTCATTTCTTGGATTTTTCTGTTGCTAGCCTTACTTGTAGAGCAGAAAGCAGCTAACTAAAAAGAAGCTACATTTTCTTATTAATTTAACACTTACATCTTAGCAGGAGTCAGTGTCTGTTGAGTTTAAGCAAATAGATACTTTATTAGAAGTAGAAGGGGTCTTATTTAGGGTTTAAAGAAAAGAAAGAAAGTCAGTGTGTGTTCTGTGCTGGGAAGGGTTCTGTATCAGTTTACTTTGCTAAACCAGTAGGAGGAGGGAGAGCTTAATTGGGGGTGTGGCTTAGACACTATAAAAACAGGTGACTCAAATTGCAACTTCCTGTTGCTAGCCTTGCTTGTAGAGCAGAAAGCAGCTAACTAAAAGAAGCTACATTTTCTTATTAATTTAACACTTATATCTTAGCAGGAGTCAGTGTCTGTTGACTTTAAGCAAACAGATACTTTATTAGAAGTAGAAGGGGCCTTATTTAGGGTTTAAAGAAAAAAAAGAAAGAAAAGAAAGAAAGTCAGTGTGTGTTCTGTGCTGGGAAGGGTTCTGTATCAGTTTACTTTGCTAAACCAGTAGGAGGAGAGCGAGCTTAATTGGGGGTGTGGCTTAGACACTATAAAAACAGGTGACTCAAATTGCAACTTCCTGTTGCTAGCCTTTTTTCTTACTAATTGCCCTTCATCCCACCCACCCTAAGCCAGTTCTACTTTTATAGCCACTGGATTTGACTTTCAACAGGAACTTCCTGTTTGGCAGAAGGAAGGGAAGGATCATAGAGAAACATTGGTTTTGTCAACCCTAAAGGAAAAAAGTAGCTCACTCTCTCCCCCAGATGCTGGTGGTCTGACACTGAGTAAGGAAAAAGGAGGCTACTGAAGAATATAGGAAGTTGCTATCCCAGAACAGGAAGGGTGAGAGTTGTAAGGAGAGGAGAGAGTAAGCATACAGAGAAACAGGAGAGGGGACACAAAATAAGACATGATAGGAGTGGTGCAGTGCAATGGCTGTGGGGCGGCAGTGTTCGGGAGCGTTCTGGAGGCTGCGATGCTGCCCTATTTGCAGGCACCTCTCTGGTCTGAGGGAGGAGGTTGCCCATCTCCAGGCTGACCTGGCTAGGATTCGTGAAACCTCCTCCCCCACCCAGGGACCACCAGGGCCAATGCCACTACCTCAGAGGTTGCCAAGAAAGAGGAGAGGCTGGACCAGGGTGGGCTCAGGGAGGGAGAGGGTGGTGGAACAGAGTTGCATCCCTCCAGCTGTACCTCTCCATAATTAATTTGCTCTTCTGGTGGATACTGGTTCCTCTTTGGAGGCACCTGCAGTGGAGACCAAGGAGGATGCTGGGAACCTTCACAAAGGAGACCCACAGGAGGGTGGCATGAGACCCCACAGGGGAAGGAAACAACTCCTGGTGGGGGACTCAATCATTAGGGGAGTAGAAATGGGGGAGGAAGGGGAGAGGGAGGTAAGGTGCCTGCCTGGCACCATGGCTTGAGGGACAGGAAGCGAATCCTCAGGATCGTGGAGCAGCTGCACGAGGGAGGAGCTGGATGTTGTTGTCCAACTAGGACAAATGACCTGGCTAGGAATGGGATCAGAGCAGTGCAAGAGGTTTGTAGAGTTGGGGAGGTGCCTTGAGACAAGTAGCTACACGTAACCTTCTCAGAGGTGCTGCCTGTCTATGGCAAGGGTGATGTTAGGTACTCCCTCACCAGGAAATTCAATGAATGGTTGGAAGAACTGGTGTGGAGCTCAGGGTTTGGCTTCACTGGGGACTGGGCACCTGGAGGATGCAGACCTATACTGGCACGATGGTCTGCATCTGTCCGAGGGACCAGGATCCTAGGTGAGAGGTTTAAATGCTTCATTGGCAAGCATTTAAACTAGCCAAGGGGGGAGGCACTGAAAAGGAGCAGGGAAATCCCAGCCTCCCCCCACAAGCAACAGTAATTAGTGAGGTAAACACCAAGGTAGAGAAGTCATTAGGGAGCAGGCCAGAAGTAAATGTAAAGAAAGGCAAAGGCAGTAAGGGCAGAAATGGGGCTAAAAGGGGTAAGGTCATCAAAAAGTGGAGGGTGATGAGTACCAATGCCCGTAGTCTGTGTAACAAGCTCCCAGAACTGGTGGCCTTGATGGAAGAGGGTTGCCTGGATATTGTGGCAGTCACAGAAACATGGTACACAGAGAACCATGACTAGGATGTCAACATACCAGGATACACAATCTACAGGAGGGACAGGGAGAGTAAAAGAGGAGGAGGAGTAGCTCTTTATGTAAAGGAAGGGATCAAAACAACAGAACTAAAGAGTAAACATGGAGCAGATGAGACACTCTGGGTCACCCTGGAGACAGGAAATGGCACCACAATCTGCGTGGGGGTTGTATACAGACCCCCATCTCAGGGGGAGGGAATGGACAAGGAAATGATAGAAGGCTTCCTTAGAATGGCAGAAAAAGGGGAGATATTGTTGATGGGGGACCTGAATATGCCAGATGTTAACTGGAGCACCTTTGCTGCAGGCACATCCAAGAGCAGGGTCATTCTTGATGCCCTACAGGGGGCATGCCTCAGACAGCTAGTACTGGAACCCACTCTGGAGGGAGCAGTCTCAGACCTGGCACTCTCAAATGGGGACGGAGAAAGAATCTCAGATTTAGAAGTGGGTAGCCATATGGGAACAAGTGACCACCAAACAGTGTGGTTCACGATAAACACAGCTATACAGTCAAGCCATACAAAAGCAAGAGTATTGGACTTTAGGAGGGCTGACTTTGGGAAAATGAGAGAGTGCCTCAGAAAAGCACTAGCAAACAGGCAAGAAGGAGGAGTGGAGGAACAATGGAGAGTAATCAAAACAGCCATCACAGAGGCAACAAGCCTTTGTGTAAAGCAAATCAACAAAACACAACGAAGGAAAAAAACGCTATGGTTCTCAAAAGCGGTGGCAGGGGAGGTTAAGGAGAAAAGGATAGCATTCAGGAAATATAAGGAAACATAGAAGGAGAAGGACAGAGAACTTTATCAGTTAAAGCAGAAAGAGGCTGGGAAGGCAGTCAGAATAGCAAAGGCCCAAACCGAGGAAAGGATAGCCAACTCTGTTAAGGAGGGGAATAAGACCTTTTATAGGTACATTAGGGAGCGAAGAAAAACCAAAGGAGGGATACTGAGGCTTAATAAAGGGAAGGGAATGTGGGTAGAGGGTGACAATGAAAAAGCAGGGATACTGAATGAATATTTCTCTTCAGTATTCACAAAGGAAGAGGAGGGGGAGGTACCTAAACCAAACAAGAGAAACACTCTGAAGACGAGGGTCGATACCAGTCCATTTACAGAAGAAACGGTTCTGAAAGAACTAATAAAATTGAAGGTGGACAAAGCAATGGGGCCTGATGGGATTCACCCAAGAATTCTAAAAGAACTAAGGGTAGAACTAATGACACCGCTGACTAATCTCTTTAACAAATCATGGGAGGATGGGGTGGTACCCGAGGACTGGAGGAGGGCGGATGTGATTCCTCTTCACAAAAGTGGGAGCAGGACAGAGGCAGGAAACTACAGACCAGTTAGTTTGACCTCAGTGGTAGGTAAAATGATGGAATCACTTCTGAAGGAAAGAATTGTTGAGTACCTAGAGGCCAGTGGGGCACAGGACCCAAGGCAGCATGGATTCACAATGGGAAGGTTGTGTCAGATGAATCTAATAGATTTCTTTGACTGGGTGACCAAAGTAGTAGACCAGGGGAGGGCTGTGGACATGACTTACCTAGATTTTAGCAAGGCATTTGATACAGTCCACACAAAGATTACTCAAGTTAGCCAGCCTTGAGTGGGTCCCAAGGTGGTAGCCTGGATAAAAAATTGGCTAGATAACAGGACGCAATGGGTAGTAGTAAATGGAGTCCACAGTGAAGAAAGGAGGGTTACTAGCGGGCTACCGCAGGGTTCAGTACTGGGACCGATCCTTTTTAATGTCTTTATAAGTGAGATTGCAGAGGAACTGGAAGGAAAAGTATGTCTCTTTGCAGATGAGACAAAGATCTGCAACAGGGTTGATACACCAGATGGAGTGGAAAGGATGAGAAGGGACTTGGCAAGGTTGGAGGAATGGTCAAATGTATGGCAGCTCAGAGTCAATGCAAAGAAGTGCAAGGTAATGCACCTGGGAAACAAAAACCCAGGGCTAGAGTACACAATGGGGGGTGAGACACTGACAACAGTAAAAATGGAAAGGGACCTGGGAGTGATTATATCAGATGACCTAAAGGTGGGCCAGCAATGTGAGAAGGCAGTAAGGAAGGCTGGGGGGATACTGGGATGCATAGGGAGAGGCATCAATAGTAGAAAACAGGAAGTTGTTATCCCTCTGTACAGACAGTTGGTGAGACCCCATCTGGAGTACTGTGCGCAGTTCTGGAGACCCCATCTCCGCAAAGGCATAGACAGAGTGGAGGCTGTCCAGAGGAGGGCAACCAAAATGGTGCACGGTCTGCACCAGAAGACGTATGAAGAAAGACTAAAGGAGCTTAATATGTATACCCTTGAGGAAAGGAGGGAGAGAGGAGACATGATAGAAACTTTCAAGTACCTCAAGGGAATCAACAAAGTCCAAGAGGGTGGCATCTTTCATAAAAAGAGATGTGCAAGAACAAGGGGGCACAATTTGAAGATAGAGGGGGGACGGCTCAGAGGTAATGTGAGGAAGTATTTTTTCACAGAGAGGGTTGTGGATGCATGGAACAGCCTCCTTGAGGTCGTGGAGTCAAGAACAGTGGGGGAATTCAAGAATGCATGGGACAGACATAAGGTAGTCCTAGTGGGGGGTAGGAGGAAGTAAGTAAGTTGTTGGTTAATTAGGATCTGCAGCTTATCTGCTAGGTAGGAAAATGGGCAGACTAGGTGGGCCAAGCGGTCCTTATCTGCCGTCAAATTCTATGTTTCTATGTTTCTTTCCTATGTGCATGACCTTGCACTTTTTGGCATTAAATCTCAGCTGCCACACTCCAGACCATTCTTCTAGTTTCTTGAGGTCATCTTCCATCTGGCTCACTCCTTCTGAGGTGTTCACCCTGTTACATATCTTGGTGTCATCTGCGAACAGACACACCTTCCCTTCCAGTCTGTCAGCGATGTCTGCTATAAAAACATTGAAGAGCAGAGGCTCCAGCACTGAGCCCTGGGGCACCCGCTGGTCACCCTACCTTCCACTGATTGCCTTCCATTAACCTGTACCCTCTGGGTTCTGCCTTGTAACTAGTTTTGTACCCATCTGACTACTTCTGGACCAACCCCTATGCGGTCAAGCTTCTTTACCAGCCTTCTATGTGGAACTGAGTCAAAGACCTTACTAAAGTCTAGGTAGACCACATCATCTGCCCCACCATTGTCCACTATTTTTGTAGTGTAGTCAAAACACTCGAGCAGATTTGTGTGGCATGACTGACCGGCTGTGAAATCGTGCGCTTAAAATGTCAATAAAAATTATTTGTCAAAAAGAAAATAGATTCCAAATGGAAAAATTAAAATCAGTTCGGGTCAACCAATTATCTTGTCCCTTAGTTGAGCAATCTCCTTTTTCGGGGTTGTTTTCTCTCATAGCACTGTACGCCACTAGTCTTGTATGCCTAGAGCCCACTTAACTTTTCAGGTAAGGAGGAAGGGAGGGAGAGAGTGAGAGGAATTAAAGAAGGAAAATAATGCTCTGTCACTGTGAGTGCTGCAAATAAAACAAAAAGGTTACAGTGCCATAAATGCACACTGGAAAGAGAAAATAAAGTAAGAATCAATGCCTTGACTTTAGGTTTTCACCAGGAATTATCTGTAAAGAAAGAAAGAAAGAAAGGTATATTTCCATCACTTCTCAAACAGCTTAAGGCTTTATTCTGTAAAAAAAGAAAAACGTGTCCTGGCAGAAAAATCAGTCATAAATTCCTTTAAGAAAAACTTCACAACTGAGGGGAAGAGAAAGAGACAGTCACTCTGTATTCAATCAGGCCAGGATTAAATTCTGTACAGAGCTTTAAAGTGTCAGGTAGAAATTGAGGATGGGTGGGGAGGGTGAAAAAAATGCACACCTCCATATAAGGGAGCCAAGAATATGCATGGTTTCACAATGTTAACTCTGCTGCTTGATCCTAAGCATAAAATTACAGGTTATGTTCAGAATGCTGTCCAAACTTGTCCCTAACAGTAAACATGTTACTGCTGCATTGTGTGGTTGCTGTGAAAGTAGCTTTGGTTATGCTAGCAGTACTTGCTGATGTATTAATGCAGTACTGTACAGTAGAATCTCAACTACATCAGCTGTGACCCAGCACATATACAGTGCATAGGAAAACTGAGGCCACATACAGTATATGAGATGGACATAGCAGGGAAAAGACTTAGCAGCATTAAATGGGAGCAGCAGCTTTCAGGGCAAATAAAACCATAGTATGCCTTAAGAAACATTTAATAATGAGGTCTGTAGACTCACAGTTCTGGTCACCCTGTCAGAAGGGTGACAATCCACAGATGGAAAGAATTCAGACAAGATTTACCAAAATCGTTTATGGTTTTGAGGACTTAAATTATAAAAATAGACTGGAACATCTAGGGTTGCTTAGTCTCAATAGGAGATGGATAAGGGGTGATCTTATTCTAATTTATAACTTAAATAAAAATGATGATCTACCTGCAGAAATGGGTTTTAAGTTTAAAGAGATTACATATGACACAAGAAACAATTTGGGGGAAAACACTTTAAGATAAACAGAAGAGGCTACTACTTTACTCAGAGTGATTAAATATTGGAATAGTTTACCTCAAGACATTATAGATGCACCAGATATACTGTAGATTGTTTCAAAAAACTGTTAGATGACTACATGGATACCTGGCAGGGCATCTGGGTCACCACTGTATAGTGGGTGTTTAGACAAGAAGCGCGTTTGGTGCACATCTACCCTACAAAACCTACTGTAAGTACCTAAGGTACCGAAGGTCAAACGATAATACTGGCGGCTTTGTAATCTGTTTATTTATTGAGCTAGTTGGAGGGCATCTTATAAATATAAGTGTGTCACATCACATGCTGTTAACCATGAGAGCACTGTAACTGAAGTGAGCAGTTCTGACATTCCAAGTATGCAAGACGGGATACTTGTATCTATCAGAGGCCTGTTAATCAACCCAAAAACATACTATAGAGGCTCATGATCTGTGCTGAGTTTATTTAGTTTGAGTTTTATGTTTTTTAAAAGTTAAATGTACAGTCACAAGCATGGAGTTGGTGTTTGCATTGGTTGGTGGTTACACTTCTTAAAATTTTTATTCATTTTATTTATTACAGATTAGGATTAACACCTTTGAGTCAGAGACTCATTTACAAAGGTTCCAAGTCAACTGAGGTACAAAGACAAACACATAGATACAGAGCAAATACAGAACATTTGAGTCAATACAGAACACTTGCAAAACTAGTTACATAGTTACAGACTACTGAAGAGAAATCATTGAAACTAGGCATTCAGGAAAAACAACAGGTTAGGAGTTCAGTTAGTAGTATTTGGCCACTAATACCACTTTTGATGTAGACCAGGCAGCCTCCTCCATGCTTGGAGAGCCTGTCCTGCTGAATCGAGGAGTAGCCATCAAGGGCAATGGAATTATCACTCACCTTAGAGGAGAGCCAGGTCTCTGTGAGCGCAATAATGTCCGGTTTAACTAGTTCGACCCATGCCTGAAATTGTGGTATTTTAGGTAGGAGGCTAAGGATGTTGAGGAACACTATCTTTAGGCATCCCAGCTTAGGAGTGAATTTAGGCATATGGGGACCTGGAATGGGATGTACGTTCCCTGAGATCAGAAGGAGCAATAGGAGCAGCTTCTTTAGAAGTCGTGCCCAGTTGTACCAACCTTTGGCTGTGTATTCAGTCCATTGGTGTGTAGGGAAATTGGTGGTAGTCAGTAAGGTATTGCACAGCAGAAGGGCTGCCACAGCTATCTTTTGAGTTGCTGAGGGTACATACGTTAGGTGTTTTAGTTTGCTGCGAAGCAGAGTACCTGCATCTGTCTGAATTCCCAGTGGGCAGTGAGTCAAACTTTCGTGGTAAGCGGGAAAGTCTTGGGTAGAGGAATCATTGTATGTTGAAACCTACCCTATTAAGTGGAGGTTACAGAGGATGGGGAACCAGAGACTTTGTTAGGTAGGGAGGGAGCTGTAGTTACACCCAGAACTCTCTGTAGTTGTCACAGCCGGTGGTAAAGGTGCAGAAGTGGGTCTGTCTCAAGAGGAGAGCATTTAATAGAAGTCGGGAACGGGGTGGGTGGGCAGGACAAATTATCCCCCTAAGAGGATGGCAGTGAAGTAAAAAACAGAGATAGCAAAAAAACGCTCGAAAAAGGCGCTTACTCTGTGTCCAGAAGGTAGAATCGGGAGTCAACCAATCCCTGGCAGTAGCGGAGGAGAGCCGCCAATTGGGTTGCAGGCAAGAGTGGAGCTAACCAATCAGTGTTGCGGCTGATTCTCCAGCCGAGGACTGTACCTTAGCAGAGGAGCATGGCTTGTCTGGCCGGGAATGGAGAGCGGATGGCTGGTGTGGTTCCACACCACGGCCGCCCGGCAGCAGTTTCCCCGATCAAGGGCGCTGGACCTGAAAGGAAGAGCAGCTGGGTTTAGTTACTGATAAGGGCCTGTGCTGGAGGGCTGGTGCCTGGATTAATCGGTGGGAGGGCCACCGAAACAATAGGGGGGAGCAGGGAAGGGGGGTCGTTTAGGGCAGTAGAGAGCAAGAGAGGATTAGGTTACACGACGGGAGGGTCAAATGACGTCATCTTCTCCATGTTTTGAAATCATGGTGGTGAGCATTGTTTGTATATCTGTATGTGTGTATATAATGTGTGTGTGTATGTATATGTGTGTATATACATATAAAATAGGGGCTCAGTAGCACCCCTGCATTTCAGGTTGAGTAGGCACTTTAATGTTAAACCCCAATTTTTGTACTTTGATAACCTTGCGATTGTTCAGCGGATTTGCACAAAATGTTGCATGCTCAGTCTAGTGGAGTAGATCTCTGGATGTGCTAAGATTTGATCTGGCTAGATGTGCAGATTCTGAGTTCTAGATAGTATAAAAAGCTTGGATCTGTCTGACACCTGTAGCTCCCAGATGGTTTGGAATTTTTGTATGACATGTTCAAGGTAGAATGGGGCTGACCCACAGATGTGCCTTTGCTGGTTTGGTGAAGAAATAGTAATACATTTTAAAGTTAATTTTTAAATTTTCATAAATTCTGAGCATGCTCTGTAAGCACCTCAAGATAACTGTATGAAATGAGAAAATAATTATTTTTTCATATTGACCATTTTTTTTTTTGTGAGGGGAAAAAAATCCTTTTTCATTGGCTGCCATCTAGTTTTCCATTTTTCCATAAAGATTCACAATTTAAAAACTACAAAAATGACATTCTGGGGAGCAACCAACAGATGTAGCTTGCTTATTGGGACCCCCTTAGCTGAATTCTGCACTTAACTGTTTGAGAAATGCCCTTCTGATGTTGTTCTACTAAGTTTATAAATCCCTTTTTATATCGTGTGATTAAAAAAAAAAAAAACTCTTTTTTTCAAATAACAGTCTCCTGATTCAAAGCCTTGTTCCTAAAGACCTTCTCTGAGGTCTGTCACTGTTTCAAATAAGGGAAGTAGTGTCTCTATGGGTAACCCGCCTTTTATATTGCTTATACTTCAGCAGGCTCTGTCCACTAGACTATTGACCTAGGAAACACCATTTCTGACTAGCACACCGCCTTCTGACAACCTTCATTCCCCCTTCTGCTACATTCTTTACATCCCTCCCTCTTCCTACCTCTGTACTGCCCCCACCTACCCTTCTCCCCTTCTTTTTCTTTCTTCCTTTTCTACTATGTCTTGTCACTATGACATATGGACTGCTCACACCTGGCTGTTTACCCTATCCTTTTCCTTCAGCACTCTAACATGCCTGGTCACTCAGTGCTCCTAACTCAATCATGAGCAGGCCGTACTCTCCAGCATGCCGCACTTGGATCATATACACCCTGTCACTCTACAGTTGCGCAAAATGAGTACATCTCTAAACTGAATCCATGTAATCTTTACTTGTGTGTAAAATGTGTTTAAATGCATTAATTATAGTCCTTCATAAACATTTATGTATATAGCTTGTTAGTGACTGTCAGCCTGCCGCATATTCCATGTACTCCCTTGCCTTGTTTATGTCTTGTATGATTATGCTGTCATTATATATGCTCTCTATATGCTTAGCTTATGGCCTGTATGGCTATTGTACTGTTCCCAGGTCCATCTTGTAAATGAGCTTGTCTCAATGGTGTTCTGCCTGGTAAAATAAAGATATTGATTGATTGATTGATATCACGAGTGACAAAAAAGCATTCTTTTTTGTGAGGCAAAAATCCTTTCCCTGGTGTCTAGTGGCCCTGCTGCCCCCCAGTCACCTTCCTCGTTGTTCTAATAATTTTCCCTGGTGTCTAGTGGCACCCTCCACCCTCTGATCCCTATCCCTGTTGTTAAAATCATTTTCTCTGGTGTCTAGTGGCTGCCCCCACCCTCCGATCCCTGTAGACATTGTCAAAATAATTTTCCTGTGTCTAGTGGCACCCCCCACCCTTCGATCCCCATTCCCATTGTTAAATCAATTTTCCCTAGTGTCTAGTGGCATCCCTTGCCCTCCAAGCGCTGTCACCTTTCTTATGATGATTTTTCCTGGTGTCTGGTGACACCCCTCACCCTCCCTTCCCTGTCATCTCTGAAATTAAAAAAAAAAAAAAAGTCCCACTCAGCACCCACCACCCCACACACACTCACTCACCTGAACAGGTCCCAGGGTGAAGATCTACACTGCAATGGAAGATGCATCTTGCTGCTGGAAACACTGGCTGCTATATGAGAAAGTACGGTAAGTACAGTTCATTGTACAGTATTTCAATGGGGTGTTCAACTTCGATGCATAACTTTGCCATGTTTTCGTATTTTGACACCAAATTTTCAACATGGCCTTTTCAAGACCCCGCCTCATGAACAATGTCACTGAAATTACGCAACTGTGGCCTGAAAGGCGATTGCACTGTCACTTGGCGAAATCATCTTTAGGGCAGAATTTGAACATTTTCACTGCCTGTGTTCATGAGGTGGGGTTATAAAGAAGGCTATGTTGAAAATTTTGGGGAAAAAATATTTAAAAATGCAGAGTTATGTGCATACATTCATATTTTGCTACTCTCGCTCGTAACTTTGGCAGTTTTCAATGTTCTGACCTTAAATTTTCAGCATAACCATGTTTTCACACCACCTCATGAACATGACCACTGTCATTTCTCAAACTCGGGCCAAACTGTTTTTCACATTTATTTATTTATTGAAGAGAATCGGAATTACAATCCTTTGTCATAGGCTCCTTTGCAAAGGCTCCACGTCAATACAGAAAGAACAAACGTAACATGTACTGGTATTATACATAGGTACAGTATATACATTGCATCAAGGAACCTAAAGTGGATTTTTGGTCTTAGCTGTGACCAAAGGTAGATTACAGATTCGGGGGGTCCTAATTGAACCCTGAGTCAGATTTTTTATACATTGCGATTGTGGGACCTGAGGATGTTGTCATGGGTAAGATTGAGCATTTGTATCCCTGTCATTACAGAATTTCTACATTCGCTGATGCTAGATTGACTGCTAGCAATGAGCTTCCTTTTGTGTTTTGGAGATGGTGGAGGTGTAACGGTTGCAGTCGCAGGTGGCTGATACAATGAGGAGGTCCTTGAGGCCAGTTTTAAATTGGCCAAGACTAGGGGCTAGGGAGATAGAGGCTGGTATGCTGTTTAGCCATAGGGGAGCCCGGTATCGGAAAGACCTTTGTCCTAGGGCGGTCCTACAGTGGGGGACTAGGAGAGAGGTGCCAGTGGTGCGTCTAGGGCCCCTTTTGTGTGGGATAGTCCGGATGAGGGAGTGGAGGCCTTTGGGTGCTAGATTCATGAGAATTTCTTTTGCTTGGAGGGTGGTGTGGTACTTAAGCCTATGTTTGAAGGTGAGCCAGTTAGCATGTTTGTAAAGCTCACACGTGTGGGTGTCTCTATCACTTCCAGTGACCAGTCTGCAGGCTTTATTGAGAGCAATGTTAATGCTGCAAAGGGCCATTTGGTTGGCAGAACCATAAATCATAATGCCATAATCGACCAAAGATAGGACAGAGGAAGTTACAGTGAGATGGAGGGCCTGAGGAGGTAGGCAATGCTTATGTCTGTATAGGATCCCCAATCTGGTATTTACAGAGGAGGAAAGGTGTTGGATGTGTGTGTGGTAGGTAAGGGAGGTGTCCAGAGTGACACCCAGGTATTTGAAACTAGAGACCTGTTCAAGAAGGAGACCCTGGGAGTTTGAGATGAGTAGCGGAGCACTGCTGAGTGGGCTTTGGCGGTGGGCAAAGATCATCAATTTCATCTTGTTGTAGTGGAGTACAAGATGATGCTCATGAAACCAGGATTCAATTTCACTAAAAGAGCTTTGTAGGGCTGATTGTAGGGTGTTAGGATGGGGTGTTTCCAGAGCAGTACTGCATTATCCGCATAGAGCAAGAGCTTCCCATTGCATGATTGCAGGAGGGAGTTTAGGAAAAGGGTGAAGAGCAGTGGGCCAAGAATGGACCCTTGGGGGACACCCGATTGGACTGGTCTTTCAGAGGAAAGGGTGGCGTTAATTTTAACTTGTTGCATCCAGCCAGAGAGATGGTCCTTGAACCAGGAGGTGGCCTCAGGGGAGAAATGTTGGGAGGGAAGGACGTGGAGCAGAAGTGTGTGACTGACAGTATCGAAGGCTTTGGTCAAGTCAGCGTGGATTGTTCCTGCTATGGACCCCTGGTCCAGGGCCTCGTGAATGTATGAGATAAATTCCAGGTGGGCAGTGGTGGTACTGTGCCCCCTCCAGAATCCATGTTGTTCATGGCAGAGCAGCGAATATTTGGTTAAGTAGTCGGTGAGCTGGTCCGAGACAATTTTTTTGAGCGCTTTCGGGGGGGGGGATCGAGATGGGTCAGTAATTGCTGGTGGAGGTGGGATCACCACTTTCTAGGGACATGGATATGTTGTTCATCCACACTCATTGGCAGTATCCTTGCCGCTTTAAATCTTGCCGGAAGGTCTTCAAGCTTGCTCCTCCCACCCACCCGGGTGGTATAACTCTCGGCTCCGCCCCATGACGCCAGATCTTCCTTACCGCTTGGAAGCTCAGGTTCCTTCCTTAACGCTCTGCGTTTGCGACTGGTTCCTATTTCTCCGTTTGCGGATTTAAAATAAAAAATTTGCAAAAGACTGCAGTCTTGATCCCTCAGCGACTGCGATGGACAAATCGACTCCCGGTTGAGGAATGCCCATGCGGTGCTGAAAGATCTCGAACGGATCCACACTCCACGTGTGTCTACTGCTGGGCCTTGAGCACGACCCGCAGGCTTGCGACCTGTGTCATCATTCCGGCCCTCGACCCTCGAAGACCGTGCTGCCCGATTGCAACTGGGCCGTCCAAGCGTTTCCCTCCGGTGAAGTCAAGGCCCGGTTGGCGGTGTCCGGGCGGCGGCTTCCGACGGATCACTCGAGTGATGGTCGCCTCAAGAGAGAAGGGCGCGGGCCGTATCTTCTCGGCCGCGGTTTATCCGCTCTCTGGGTTCTTCCTACACGCTTCTTTAAGGAGCTTTGTCTGTCCCTCTCCACTAAAGGAGAAGGGCCTCGTCTGCTGGACCTTATTCTCGGTCAAAAAGAGGGACAAGGGTAAGCCCTCCGTCGACGCTCTTGGGAGCGGGAAAGGTCCCTCTCCGGGCCGCCGGTCCGTCGGCCGTCGACCGCTTCGCCGCCACTGGCCTCCACGGTGTCCCCGCCAGGTCAGTTGGCCGAGACTCCCACTGATGAAGTCGAGATTTTCTCGACCCATTGACGAGCTGTCGCCTTTAGCGGCCAGTTCCCCTCTCCCGGTTCCCCGGGAGGTTGAGATCCCGTGGGCGCTCGTCTGTGCCTCCCGGTTCCGGAGCCCTCGGATGGACCTTCCGAGCCAGGAAAGTGCGGTTCGGCCGACACCTCCCGCCGACCCGGAAATTCCGGACTCGGTCTCGGTCTCGGACCTCTTGGCGGTCCAGCCGTTCCCACCGTCTTAAAGCGGGTCTCGGTCCCGGCTCCGCGTAAATGGCGTCGCGCTTCGTCCTCGATCCTCCTCACCGGATGAGGAGGACACGGCAAGTAAGTAAATCGGACAGTGCGAGGACCACCTATATTCTAACAGCTCCTCTGGCCGGGAATAAGCTCCGGCGCGCTTCCCGACCATTAAGTAACTGTCACCGGGCAGCCGACGCAACCCCTCGACTTGTCCGAGGAGCCTATACAGGCGGTTGTTCGGCCAAAACCAACTGCTCCACCGATTCAGTGGAACCTCCGCCTCCACAGCCACAAATGGGGCTCCGACCAAGAGATTCTCGGTAAGCAAGGGTTTACCCGCCATCGGCTGTCAGTTACCCTCACTCCCGACCTGACCTCGGCAGGTGAAGGGTAACTCAGGCCCAGAGGCAGCTCTTGAGGACTCTTCTACGAGTCCGAAGATGATTCCTCCTTCTTCTCCAAGCGACTGGACTTGGAGTCTTCAGGAGGTCAGTCAATGGACGATAGCCCGTCGTCCTTCCTAGGACTGCTTCGGCTCATCTCGGAGTCTACCGGGATGGAGCTCGAACCCGTTCCAAAACGGGCCAGGTATCCCCTCACGGAGATTCTGGACCGAGGGGATTCTCCGACAGAGCCTTTCCCCGTGGCGAGGCCATAGTGGGTCGGCACTGGAACTTTGGCGCCCTGCTTCCTGCCCTGGCAGCCCGGCCAGGATGGCCAGGAAGTATACAGTCCCCTACCGTTCCTTGTCCGGTTTTGGAACACCCCTCTGCTGAGGGTTGGTTACACAGCGTTTTCAGTAGCGCCCGGCAACGCCAGGGATGTGGACAAACCTCTGACCAAAGAGTCTCAAGAAATTGGACTACGTCGAGGCGAAAAAGTCTACGCTTCGTACTCTCTGACCGTAAGTCAGGCCAGTTCGACGTCCTCATGGCACATTTTCTCATGCCCTGTTGGGCTCCCTGGATGAGGTCATCCTCATCTTCCCGCCGATCTGCAGACTACGGTTAAGCAGGTGCGGGACAGCAGGGCAGAAGCAGTAGCCAAACAGCAGCTCCAGACTGCTTTGGATATAGGGGACTCATGTGCCAGATCGGTGGCGGCCGCAGTGGCTGATCGTCGGCCCGGGCTTGGCTGAGATATCCACGCGTCCCGGATACCCAGCACAAGTTGAGCGGATATTCCCTTTTGGCAGGGACTGACCTCTTCGGCCCTGGGTGGAAGGTCACCTGCAGAGGATCGAGAAGTCCAATGCCACCTTGGACTCGGTCTCTTCGCTCAGGACAATGCCAAACCACAGCTTCAAGCCCTTTACCTTCCTTCTGTGCCCCAGCGCCCAGCCAACAGCGTCAGGGCCAGGCTCGGCCTTGGCATCCCAAGCCCAAGCCACCAGCTTCCTATAACAGGAGCAGGAGGAAGGGCCAGGAGGTCCCTCAGGCAGGTCCCTCCTCAAAACCTGCCCAGTGACGGGCTGAGGTGCGCCCCATCCCCGTCACCTTACCCCTAGGTCCCCGTGAGAGCTGGCTCCAGCACTCCGTTCCACCTGGTCATGTTACCAACGGACAGGTGGGTCTTGAGGTGGTGGGAAGAGGCCTGCCTCTGGAATTGAGCAGGCACCACCCTGGGCCGTGGCCCCTCGGGCCGGGATCCCAGCCTCACTGGCGGCGGTCGAGCCGACATCACTCTCCTCCTCCAGAAGGAGGTGGTAAGAGAGGTGGTGGACCTCCTTCAGACCCAGGGTTTGTGTCCCGTACCTGGTTCAAGCAGACGGGGGCTGGCGCCCATTCTCAATCCTACACGACTAAAACAAGTTCCTAAGGTTCGAACCTCAGGATGGTCACTCTGGCTCAGATATACCATCCTTGGAGCAGCAAAGCGTGTGGTTCCTCTCTGGACTTGCAGGAGCCGCGTTTTCACGTCCCTATCGTCCAAATCTCACCAGAGATTCCTTCGCTTCAAGGCGGAAGGATCTCTTCGAGATCCAAGCCATACCCTTCGGCTTGTCTCCAGCTCCCAGGGTCTTCACCAAATGCATGGCAGTGGTGACAGCATTCCCTCGTGCGCCGAGGTCTGGTGTACCCTCGCTGGCCGACTGGCTGATAGCAGCTCCCTCCAGGAAGGAGGCGGCGTGGTCCAGAGATCTGGCCCTCCAGGTCTGCTCTCAACTGGGCCTC
Organism: Neoceratodus forsteri; assembly: GCA_016271365.2. Classification (NCBI taxonomy): domain Eukaryota; kingdom Metazoa; phylum Chordata; order Ceratodontiformes; family Ceratodontidae; genus Neoceratodus; species Neoceratodus forsteri. Next base: position 754,906,579 of record CM057449.1, on the reverse strand, counting down.
CTTATCAACGAGGCCAAGTCGGAACTCGAGCAGAAGCAGGTGATTCTATTCATCGGCGCAGCTCCGACTCTCTTGAGCCAAGCGCGCTCCCGGCGGACAAGGCCGAGGTTCTTTCCTCCTTTGCCATCATTTCTGGTTGGGCAATTGCGCCTGCCGGGACTTCCCCGCCCTGGGTCTCATGGCGGCCTGTGGCCAGCGTGGTCCGTTGGGCCCGCTGGAACATACGTCCCTTCAGTGGGGACTGGCCAGCCAGTGGTCACAGCGCTACGATCCCTTGGACCAGCTTGTAGCTGGTGACACAGGGATGTGGAACGCTCTCCAGTGGTGGACTGTTCCCAGATCATTTGCAGGAGGGCATCCGTTACGTCAGCGAGGCAGACGGTCTCTCTGTGAAACCGATGCCTCTCTGATGGGTTGGGTGCCATCTGGGGAACACCGGGCTCATGGCCTCTGGTCCCACGAGAGTCCCGTCCCACATCAACCTGCTGGAGCTCCGAGCGGTCCGCTTCAGCTCTCACCGGGGCTTTGTTCGCTCTCCTCCGGGGTCAAGTGGTCCAGTCCAGACGGACAATACCACTACTATGCACTATCAAACCGCCAGGGGGGACGCGCTCCATGCTTCTATGCAGGAAGCTCCGCGTTTGGTCACTCGTGCGCAGCCTGAGGCGGATCTCTAGCTATTCACGTGCAGGAGCCTCTAAATACCCTGGCCATGCCCTGAGCCGGATAGGGGCTGCATCCCACGAGTGGTCTCTCCTCGCCGGAGGTAGTACAGCATCTGTTCTCCTTGGGGCACACCTCAGGTGGACCTGTTTGCCTCCATGGAGAACGCGGCTGAGTCTGTTCCATGCCGCCCCTCAGCAGGGCTCGCTGCAGGGGATGCCTTCTCGAGGCAATGGACCCCGGGCCTCTTTTCGCCTTTCCCCATTTCCCTTGATCCACAAGGTGCCTTCTCAGAGGACCGAGGAGGACAACAGGTGATTCTGATAGCCCCAGACTGGCCTCGCCAGTTCTGGTACCCAGATCTCCTCAGTCTCAGCTCCAGGACTCGCGGCAGCTTCCAGCTGCCGGACCTGCTCTCCGTCAATCAGGGAAGGTGTTCCATCCGGACCTTCAATCCCTGCACCTGACGGCCTGGTTCCTAGGCCAGAGTTCCAGGCCTCAGGTCTTCCGACGAGGTCCTCAATGTAGTTGAGGCGTCCGTAAGGAGTCGACCAAAAATGTTATGCCTTCAAATGGAAAGGTTTTCCATTTGGTGTCAGAGCAAGGGCTTGGACCCCTTCCTCCTGTTCCCTGGCAAGCATCTTGGACTATTTATGTCCCTTTCTAGTCAAGGGCTTAGGGTCGACGACCCTAAGGGCACCTGGAGCAGCCATCTCGCTTTCACCGGCGCTGGCCGAAGCAGTCGCGGCGAGGAGAAGGTGGTCTGCCTTTCAAAGGCCTGATCACATTTCCTCCAGTGCGGGAACCCCCACCTCCGTGGGATCTACTGCTGGTATTGGCAAAGCTCATGGGCAAGCCATTCAACCTATGCACAGGTGTGCTCTCTCTCACCTGTCGTGGAAGACCGCCTTCTTGGTGGCTATCACGCCAGCCAGAAGGATGGAGAGCCCCAGGCGCTTTCCATCGAGTCTCCTTACCTGGTCTTCCACAGGGACAAGGTTGTCCTGCGCCCCCACCCGAAATTCCTTCCGAAGGTGGTGTCGGAGTTTCACCTTAACCAGGTGTTGACTCTGCCGGTGTTCCACCCCAATCACACTGGAGGTCTAACATAGGCTCCATACTCTGACCCTAGAAGGCGCCGCTTATTATAAGGAGTGCACGGCTGAAATTGGGAGAGGTTCGCCAGCTGTTTGTCACCTACGCTGAAGCCGCATCTGGCAGACCTGCAGCCAAGCGGACGATAAGCAGGTGGGTAACCTCCTGCATAGATCTCTGCTATAAGTTGGCGGGCATGGAGCCTCCCAGAGGGATAAGAGCTCATTCTACCCGCCTATACTGCTGCAACGGTGGCTGCTTCAGGGGACGCCCTATCCAGGAAATCTGCAGGCTGCTACCTGGAAGTCAGCAAACACCTCATTACCCATTACCACATCGACCTTGAGTCACGCGGATGCTGGTTTTGGGGCCTCGGTTCTCCAGTCTCTTCCCAAGTAAGTATATGGGGTGTGTTGCCTGCCTCCTCCTCCCGGAGAACTGCTAGAGTTCGCTATCGAGGGGATGAACAATATATCCATGTCCCTAGAAATACAGGTTACTCACCTGTAACAGGAGTTCTAGGAATGGTATATGTTGTTCATCCACACGACTCAATCCCTCCCCGGCTCGACGCTACAACCTGAGCTTCCAGCGGCCAGATCTAGCGCCATGGGGCGTGAGCCGAGAGTTATACCACCCGGTGGGTGGAGGAGCAAGCTTGAAGACCTTCCGCAAGATTTAAAGCGGCAAGGATACTGCCAATGAGTGTGGATGAACAACATATACCATTCCTAGAACTCCTGTTACAGGTGAGTAACCTGTATTTTCAGTATGGGGGTAATTATACCTCTTTTCCATAGTGTGGGGAACTGGCAGAGGTGTAGCAACCAGTTAAGAATTTTGGTAAGATGTGGCAGGGTTACATCCAGAGTTAGCCTGAGCATTTTGAGGTCAGTAGAGTCACTGCTATAGCACACATTCATCAAGGCTTTGGTGCGGTAGCATTTAGCCTCACTGCAAGAGATGGTTCTCAGCCAGAAAGGTGGAGGGACTGTGGTGGCAGCGGTGTCTATGGGGCCATTAGGAATTGGGTTGAAGAAGTTATGTGGGAGGATGTGACTGAGGTCTGAGAAGGTGGTATTAAGGGCATTGGATATGGCAGTGGGGTCCTGGGTGAGGGCTCCGTCCACTAGAATCTGCGAGAGTGCCGGGGAAATGGTTTTCTTGCACAGCTCTTTTATATTGTTCCAGAAATTTTTTCCTGAGCCCCAAGTGGTGGTGAGTGAGTGTTTGTAATAAGTGGCCTTGTCTAGCCAGGTGGTCCAGGTGCATTTGTTTCTGGCCTCTCTGTAGAGTTGCCTGTCCTGGGGTAGCTGTGAGTCCAGGAATCTATGCCAGAGGTTGTCTCTATGGTGCATCAGATTAAGCAGGGACTGTGAGATCCAGGGGGTATCCCTGTTTTTTAAAATATGCTTTGTGAGTGGGGCAAAGATGTCACAGGCAGCGTTAAAGATGGTGATAAAGGAGAGGAGGGCAGTATCAGTAGAGTGAGCGTCATGGATGGGTGACCAGTCACAGGAGATAAGGTATGATTTGAGGTGGGAGAGGGGCACCTCTGGACTGTAACTTTAGGGAGGCTAGGTGGGAGTTTATTTGACCACCAGCAGGTGACAGGGGAGTGGTCACTTAACACGTCAGGAAGCACTTTAACCTGGGAGAGGACATTGGGGTGGTTGGTGAGGATGAGGTCTGTAAAAGTGGAGGACCCAGTTCTGGGGTCAAGTCTGGTGGGGGGGAAAGGACCACCTGAGTGAGGTCATAGGCTTGAACAGCATCTTTGTAGGTGGCAGATGTGGTGGATGGCCAATTCACGTTGAAGTCTCCCATTATAATTAGCTCGCTATTGGGAGGGAGATGGGTGAGGCTGGAGAGTATTGAATCAAAGGCTGGCTTTTGGTTAGTGGGGGGATGTAAACTGCCATAATGTATAGTGTTTTTCCATGATTGCCAAGTGTGATCTTAATGGCAGTGGTTTGGGCACCATGGGTCAGCGGAGGAAGGGAAATAGGTATGGCTTGAAGTATGGTTTTGATGTAGATGGCACACCCACCTCCCCATTTGTACAGTCTGTCTGTTCAAAAGATGGTGTCGCCACTGAGGGTAACAGAGGCATCAGGGATGTTTTTCAAGAGCCAGGTCTCTGATAGCACTAGGATGTCAGGGGCGTGTTGAGCGATCCAGCTCTGGAGAGGAGTAAATTTACTTAGGAGGCTGCAAATATTGAGGGAGGCTAGTTGTAGGCTGCCTAGCTTGCCCTCTGCCATAGCACCAGGAGTATGTGACCCCGGATAAGGATGCACATTGCCTGACAGTAGGAGGAGGAGGAGGGCGAGACGGAGAAAAGATTTCTGTAGTAGCTTGGGTGCAAGCCGATGGGAGTGAGGAGAAATGCGGTTTTTGGAGGGGGTCCGGCAGGTATAGGGAGGGTGCTTACAAGATGGGCTAGTAGTGCTAGGGGTAGTGAGAGATGGGGGCTGAGTGGGGTGATCAGAGGCGTGAGGGTGAGATCCCTGAGGTCAGGAGACAGTGCCATATAGGTTGGAGGTATAGTAGGTGCAAATTATTTTGTGGTAGTCAGAGCTTGGGGGGCACAATAAGTGGGCAAGCAGAGAGCCAGACTTTGGGGTCCCATGTATGTAGCTCTTCGACTGGGAGAGTGGAAGGGGGCAGTGTAGAGAAAGGAAGCAGTGTGGCATCAATGACAAGCATCTGCAGGTTGATAAGAATGTTATTCTAGGGAGATATTTAGAATTGGAAGGGATGATGGACACTAGTGGTGAGAGCGTATAGGCTGTAAGTGGGAAAGTGGGCTGATTGGTTATTACCGATCATGTGAGCTTCGCTATATAATATTGTGTTTGCCAAGGGTGGTGGTGGAGGTGGTGGGGCTAAAAGAACTGCATATCTGCAAGCGGGTGAGAAGCAATGCTACCAGCTCCTCCAAGGCTTCAGTCAGTCGGTCCGTACCTTCAGTGTTTCAGCGTGGGGGAAGGCAACTTCTGGACCCTCACGACCTCCTTAACTGTGGCCCAGCTGTGGAAAAGGGAAGGGAGAGAGTACAGATTTATGTTGAGGTAAGAGGCTTGGGGGAGGGCCAGCTTAAACACCTAAATTACAGGGGAGGTGCCCGTAAGAGACCGGGGCGATGGCTGCACTCTGTATTCACTCCCACAATGATTTTAGACATGCAGTGTTGTACTCCTGGAAATATTTTTTAAATAGGCAGCCTTGAACTCCAAGTGTGCTACAGAGATAAATTTAGCTTAGCTTTAAACATGTAGCTTTGTCCTCCCAGATTGATTTTTTAAACCAGTCAGCCTTATACTGGGAGTGAGCTACAGAAATAAATTTAGCTTAGCTTTAAACCTGCAGCATTGTACTCCTGGACTGATTTTTTTTAAAACAGGCAGCCTTATACTGAGAGTGAGCTACAGAAATAAGTTTAGCTTTAAACATGCAGGCCTGGATATTCAAACTGCGCCATTCTGAGGCGCAAGCCCTTGCGCTGCTCAAAATAGTTGCGCTGGGGTGTGGCTGGGGTGATATTCAAAGGAGTTGCGCTATTGCGCAACTCCTTTGAATATCACTCCCCAGCCACAGCACTTGCGCATGGTGCAGTGGAACTTGCGCCATCGCAAGTTGCCAGAGATGAGCATTAAACTTGCGGTGGCGCAAGTACCATTGCGCCATGCTCAAATTTCCGATATTCAAAAGGTGACATGCAAATGGGGCCATAATTTATGCAAGGTGCAGGGGGGGCCATTTGCATCTATTTATGGCCCCATTTACATGCCATTTGCATGTAGGTGCGCCGATCCCCGAGGACTTGCGCCTGGCCACCCTGCCAGGCAGCAGCCGTCGGGGACCGACGCACAATGCAGCCCGATTGCGGGCATTACAGGTACATGTAACACCCCCACCACACGTACCCCGAAGCCCGATCGCGGGCATAGTGTATGAACCCCTAGTGCCCGATCGGGGCAGAATATAACCCCAACCCAAATATCTCCCTGGTGGTCAGTGGACGTATAAACCCGATCGCGGGCAGAATCATCCTAGACCCCCAAACATCTCCCTGGTGTCTAGTGTCCCCCCCACACAGGCCCCTCCACCCGCTCCCCCCGCGGCCGGCGAGCGACAGCATCCCACCAGCCCGCCGCCCGCCGACTGACTGTCGGTAGGGCTGCACGCCCATTGGTGCAGAGCTACAGCCAATGGGCTTGCAGCCATACCGTACATGACAGTCAGATTTGTGAATGAACATCATTCACAAATCTGGACTGTCATGTCTCGGATGGGCTAGCAAGCCCATTGGCTGTAGCTCTGCACCAATGGGCGTGCAGCTCCCACCTGACAGTCAGTCGGCGTGGGCGGGGCGGCAGGTGGTGATGCTGTCGCCCACGCTGGGGGAGCGGTGGGAGGGGCTTCGTGGTGGGGGGACACTAGACACCAGGAGAGATGTTTGGGGGTTTGTGATGATTCTGCCAGCGATCGCGCTACTGGGTCCACTGGACCACCAGGGAGATATTTGGGTTGGGTTACATTCTGCCCGCGATCGGGCACTGGGGGTTCAGTACGCGCTATGCCCGCGATCGGGCCTCGGGATATGGGGGGTGTTACATGTACCTGTACTGCCCGCGATCGGGCTGGGAGATGTGTGCGGGGGAGTCAGTACACTATGCCCGCGATCGGGCTGGTGGGGCACAGGAAAGAGTTGGGGCCAGCCAGGGGTGGCAGCTGCTGTGTTGCGCCTGCAATGCAGCAGCTCACCTGTGGGTGGCCCTCAACTTAAGCCTTTTTGGGGCTCAAGGTTGTGCAGGCGAGGTTGGGTTGCGTGATGCACAACTCTGCACAACCCGACTGAACATCGGGTTGCGAGGTTATGCATGGATCCTCCCCCTCCTGTTGAGCATGCATTCATTTGCATTGCTCTCTTGCGCAACCTGATGCCAGTGGCGTAACTGCCTCCTGCTGAATATCGCAGAATGGCGCATTTTGGACTTGCGCATGCGCAACCCTGTTGCGCATGGTGCAACCCTTTTGAATATCCAGGCTGCAGTGTTTTAGTCCCGAATTGACTTTTAAACAGTCAGTGTTTTCAGGCTACAGTGAAAGACTTTGTCAGGATTAAATTAAAGCAACATCAGAGCAGGGAGAACAATAAAAAAAAATGTGAACTGTGTTTCGGTGCCAAACTGCCGACTCCCGAACAATGCAAGCTGGCTTCAGGGATTTCAATATACAGACCATGCAGCCTTTCTGAATTTAGAGCTCAAAAAAAAGGAGTGGGGACACAAAATTAATCCCCATAAATAAGTCCAAAACAGAACTGCGTATCAGTAGGCAGGCAAGAAGCAATGCTAGTACCAGCTCTTCCAAGGCTTCAGTCAGTTGGTCCGTATCTTCAGTGTTTCAGTGTGGGGGAAGGCAGCTTCTGAACCCTCACTACTTCCCTAACTGCAGCCCAGCTTCAGTGTTTTGGCGTGGGGGATGGCAGCTTCTGAACCCTCACGACCTCCCTGACTGCGGCCCAGCTTCTGTGTTTTGGCATGGGGGAGAGCAGCTTCTGGACCCTCACGACCTCCCTAACTGCGGCGTAGCTGGTGCGCAGTGGTATTGCAGTGGCGCAGAATCAGGTTTTGGCGGGGATTTCAACATTTTCATTACCGGGTTCATTAGGTAGTGTAATGAGAAGGCTATGCTGACAATTTAATTTCTGTTTCACTACAGATGCAAACATAGGGCCCATTGCTTCCACAGCAACATACAGGTACACATCTAAGGAGAGATGGGAGTGTGGAGCCCAGAGATCCCCACGCTCCCACGGACAAATGAGGATACAATTTTACTACCTCAAAAAGTAAGGAAATTCTTTGTAAAATGCATTGATGCAACATTTAGGGTTGAGGCTACAGCAAAAAAAGTAGGGAAGTGGGGTTTTAGTTGAGAAGTGCAGTTTTAGGGTTTCTAACCCTAAAACCCTGCCCCACCCCTACAACAAATTGGGGTGCAGTCTTCCTTGGGGTTGTCAACCCTAAAGCTCACCTCATTATACCCACTCCAGAAACATACGCACCTAATGGGGTGAGCTTTAGGGCAGACAACCCCAAAGAAGACTGCACCCCTGATTTATTGTAGGGGTGGGGGTGGTTTTTTAGGTTTGGAAACCCTAAAACCACATTTCCCTACTTTTTTCGCTGTAGCCTCAATCCTAAGTGTTGCATTAACGCAGTTTTTTGCAATAAATATATTTCTATCTGTAGAAACTGACAGCAGATAAGGGCTTCTGGGCCCATCCAGTCTGCCCTTTTTCTTTGTTGCCCTGCTAACACTGTAGACCCTTCCAGGTTTATGACACTTTCTCTTTCACTCCCTACCTATCCCGTATGATTCCTTTGTGCTTATCCCTGGCCATTTTGAATCCCACCACTATTTTCTCCCGTGCTACCTTCACTGGAAGACTGTTCTAGTCAGCTGCCACCCTTTCTGTTAAGAAATATTTCCTCGCATCCCTCCTGAACCTACCCCATCCAGTTTCATATTATGGCCCCTTGTTCTAGAGCACTCTTTCTTCTGGAAAAAAAAATCCCACTTGTACCTTATTCACCCCCGTGAGGTATTTAAATAATAATAATAAACTTTATTTTTTAAGCACCTTTCGAAGTACCAAGGTGCTGTACAAAAGTTAAAACCACAATAACACAAACGGCAAATACAATAATGGATAAAATAACAGATCCTTTCAATTATACATCACTGAAGCTGTGACACCACAAAAAAGTTTTAAATGCCTGTTTAAATCCAACCACAGTCGTGAACTCCCATAGCTGATTGGGTAGAGAATTCCAGAGAGTAGGGGCCATAAACTTAAATGCACGGGCCCCATAGGATTTCAAAGACACCCTCGGAATCTCCAGCAACCCCTCATCAGCCAAATGGAGCTGTCGCTCAGGGCAGTAGGGAACAAGAAGCTCTTTCAAGTAGTCGGGGCTAAGCCCATGTAGAGCTTTATAAGTCAGTAGGCCGACTTTGAAGGTGATCCGCCACCAAATCAGCAGCCAGTGCAGATCATGCAGCACCGGAGTAATATGCGAAGAGCGAGAGATCCGACAGTCATGCTGTCATCATCGACAGTCATGCTGCAGCGTTCTGCACTAGCTGTAGACTGCAGATATCGACCCCAGGAAGCCCTAAGTTCAGGGAGTTGCAGTAGTCCAGGTGCAAGGTCACAAAGGCGTGGACCAACGTAGGCAGATCACCTGGACCGAACAAGGTGCTTGATCCTGGCGATGTTCCTAAGATGGTAAAAGGAAGACTTGATGACTGCTGACACCTGAGATCGTAGGGTCAGTCTGTCATCAAGCACCACCCCCAGGTCTCGCACCAATTCAGAGGTAAGAATCTGGGAGCCCCCCCAGATAAAGTCCAGAGGGCTGACCAGCCCTCAACCCCTCTATCTATTTAAAGGTCTCAGTCAATTCCCCCCCCCTTTTCCATTGTGTACATGTCTAGTTCCATTAGCCGCTACTCATAGAACTGTTGATGTAGACCCTGTACCATCTTGCTAGTCCTCTTTTGGATTGCCTCCACCCTGTCTATGTCCTTCCTGAGATGCAGCTTCCAAAACTGGACATAGTACTCCAGGTGAGGTCTTACCAAGGACCTATATAATGGCAACACTACATCACTCTTTCTGCTGGTAATTCCCCTGCCTATGGACCCCAGTATCCCACTGGTTCTCCTGATCGCTTTTTTGCATTGTCTTGCCACCTTCAGGTCATCCAGTATGATTACCCCCAGGACCCTTTCATGCTTGGTCATTGCCAGTCTCTCTCCCCCATTTTGTTTTGCAGCCCTGAGTTTCTGTGCCCAACATGTATTCTGCATTTTTTTTCGTTAAACCTTAGCTGCCATTCTTTTGACCACTCTTCTAGTCATTTTAAATCCCTCTCCATCCTTTGCACCACCTCCTGTGTGTCCCTCCTGTTGCAGATCTTGGTGTCATCTGCAAAGAGGCAGACTTTCTCTTCCAGTTCCTCTGCTGTGTCACTAAGGAAAACATTAAATAGGACTGACCCCAGTACCAACCCCTGCAGTACCTCACTGGTCTTCCTCCCCTCCTCAAAGTCGACTCCATTTACCATTGCCTTCTGCCTGCTATACACTAACCAGTTTCTTACCCAGGTTACCACCTTATTGCCCACTCCCATGTTACCCAACTTGTTTACTAGCTTCCTATGTGGAACGGTGTAAGAGGTAAGGCAGGCCACATCCACTGCCCCTTCCTGATCCAACACCTTGGTTACCCAATTTGTAAAAATCTATTAGATTTATTTGGCATGACCTCCTCTCCATAAAGCCATGCTGCCTCAGGTCCTGCAGTCCGTTGGATTCCAGGTGATCCATGATTCTTTCCTTTAATAGTGTTTCCATCAATTTCCCTACTACCAGGCTTACAGGCCTGTAATTTCTTACCTCCTCTTTTTACTACCACTTTTGTGAAGTGGGACAGCATCTGCCCTTATCCAGTCCTCCGGAACCATGCCAGTCTCCAATGAACTGTTAAACAAGTCTGTTAGGGGGTGCAGCTAGCACCTCCCCGAGTTCCATTAGCACTCTTGGATGCATCCCGTCTGGCCCCATGGCTTTGTCCACCTGCAGATTAGCAAGTGCCTCCTTCATGCTCTCCTCTGGGAAGGGACTGGTGTCCACTTCCCTCCCCTCCAAGTTCTTGGTGCATAATTGTGGTCCCTCCCCTTCCCTCTCAGTTTTCAACACCAAGCAGAAATATTTAAGATTTTTGCCTTTTCTTGGTCCTCCTCAGTACAGCCCCTTCCTTCCCTTTTTTAGCCGTGCAATCCCTCCCTTGGCCTTTCTTTTCTTGCTTATGTACTGTACCTGTAAATGTCCCCATTTGATACTGACTGGACTATTCTTTCTTCATCTTGTGCCTTTGTATTCCTTACTACCTTGCCTGCCTCCCTCCATTTCCCCCGGAAAGTCATCTCTGTCCTCCTCTCTCTGGGGCTCCTTTTGAATGCCACTGTTTTTGCCCTTACCTTTTCTGTCACATTCCTTGAGAACCATCATTGTCTCCTCCTCCTCCTGCTTTTGCTTATATACCTGACATACAAGTTTGTTTCTTTACTATGCTCTCTTTTTAATCTGGCCCATTTGCCCTTCCCGCCCTCCCCCTCCATGCATCCTCTCCACCAGCTCTTCTCTGAGGTGCCCCCTATTTTTGTAAAGTCAGCCCTTCTGAAATCTATGATGCTTGCCCTTGTGCTGCTGGATTCCACCGTTGTTCTTATATTAAACCATACTGTGCAATGGTCACTGGCCCCAGATGACTTCACACTCTGACATCCACCATACTGTCCCTGATTGTATCAGGTCCAGTATTGCCCCACCCCCAGTGGGTTCAGTGACCAGCTGCCTGAGGAATGCCCCCTGTAGGGAGTCCAAGATGTCTCTGTTTCTAGCTGATGTTGCAGCAGGTAGACTCCACTCCACATCTGGCAGATTAAAGTCCCCAACCAGCACCACCTCCTCCTTCTTAGCCATTTTGATAATGTTTTCCAACATCTCTTTGTCTAAGTTCTCTCCTTGTGCTGGAAGCCTATATACCACTCCAGTATGAATGGTGGCTCCATTTCCCGACTCGAGGTTGACCCACAACACCGCGACTCCCCCTTGAATTCCCTGTACCTCAATCTCTGATGTTTTCCTTAACATAAAGTAAGACTCTCCCATCTTTCCTTCCTACCCTGTTTCTTCTGAACATTGTGTACCCAGATATGACCATTTCCTAGTCATAGTTGTTAGTGCAGCATGTTTTGGTGATTGCCATATGGGCCTCCAGGTCCAGTACCTTATTCCCTAGACTTCTAGCATTGGCACACATGGCTGTCTAGATTTTGTTAGTCCCACTGGTGTTCCTTCTCCTGTTCATTAGTTTTTCGCCCTTACTCTCCTTTTCATACTACCTGCTTCTCTTCCTCCTCCTTCCTGTGCTGATCCCTTGTGTTCTTGGCTGTCCTTCATTTTGGTGGGAATCTTTTCTGTCAGAAATTCTTTACCCTCCATCTCAGCCTGGGGGGGGGCAGTCTTTGCCACCCTTTTGCTTTCTGCCCCCCCCCCCACCTTGGCTACTTTAAATCTCCATCAAAGTAACACTTAAACCATCCACTGAGAACTGACGTTCCCTTCCTGGATGGATGTAGGCCATCCCCTGGTACAAGCTCTGATCCCTCCAGGTGGAGCCACAGTCCCCAGTGTAGCCATGCCCATTCCTTCAACCATGAGTGCGGAGCTGCTTCTCCTTGCCCCTATTGTAGATGGGCAGCCTTTCTGTAAAGGCTACAGCGTGCGCTACTTGCCTAAGTCCCTTCACTAGCTCCCTAAACTGCTCCTGCACTGCCTCCGTCCCTTTCTGAGCTAGGTCATTTGTCCCCAGGTGGATATGAAATCCAGCTTCCTCTTCCAACATGTTTTTTTTTTTTTTTTTTACATTTTTTTATTTAGTTTTTGTTGACCGGGTAAGTGCACTAGACAAATTCTGCCTATTTTCAGGCATGACCCGGGGAAGGGGGCTACAGATGAATGCCAACTGACCTTGAACCAGATTAAGCTATTGGTGGTATTTTTGTGAATGGAGTCCCCGGGGGGATGGAGCCATATAGCCCTCACGATCCACTGGATATGCAGTCTGTCCCTCCGAGCCAATGTGCCAAATAGGCACTGAACCTCCCTTTCTACCCCCTTTCCTCCCACCAACTCTGTTCCCCTGACTGTAGAGTCCCCCACTAGAAGTTGCTTCCTCCTTCTCTGGAAGTCTCCATCCCCCCCGGGGACTCCATTTGGGTGGTTGCCACATCCTCATTGTTCACCATGTCGAGCACCCCTTCATGTCAGCTCCACTCTGCCAGAATGGTGTAGGTATTTCTTAGTGGCACTGGGTGAGGAGTGTGCCTGTTAAGAGGACCCAGGACCCAAGGCAGCATAGATGCACAGTGAGAAGGTCATATCAGACAAATGTAATAGATTTCTTTGACTGGGTGACCAAAGTAGTAGACCAGGGAGGTGCTGTGGACATGGCCTACCTAGACTTTAGCAAGACATTCGACACAGTCCCATACAAAAGATTAATAAACAAATTAGCCAGCCTGGGAGTGGGTCCCAGGGTAGTAGCCTGGGTAACAAGTTGGTTGGACAACAGGACACAGAGGGTAATAGTAAACAGAGTCCACTCTGAAGAAAGGGGGGTTACTAGCAGGGTACTGCAGGGTTCAGTACTGGGTCCTGTCCTTTTTAATGTCTTTATACGTGACATTGCAGAGGGTCTGGAAGGAAAAGTGAGACAGATGAGACAAAGATCTGCAACAGGGTTGGTGCACAAGGGGGGTGGATGGGATCAGAAGGGACTTGGCAAGGTTGGAGAAATTGTCAAAAATATGGCAGCTTGGATTCAATGCAAAGAAGTGCAAAGTAATGCAACTGGGAAACAAAAACACAGAGGAAGAGTACACAATTTGGGGGGTGCTAACAACAAAAATAGAAAGGGACTTGGGGGTAGTCATATCAGATGACCTAAAGGTAAACAAGCAATGTGAGGAGGTAGTAAAGGGTGCTGGGGGGATACTGGGATGTATAGGAAGAGGTATCACCAGTAAAAAACAGGAAGTTGTTATCCCTCTGTACAGACAGTTGGTGACACCCCATCTGGAGTACTGTGTGCACTTCTGGAGATCCCGTCTCCACAAGAACACAGACAGGATGGAGGCAGTCCAGAGGAGGGCAACTAAAATGGTGCAGGGTCTGCACCAGAAGCCATATGAAGAGAGAATTAAAGGAACTTAATATGTATACCCTCGAGGAAAGGAGGAGAGGGGGGACATGATAGAAACATTCAAGTACCTCAAGGGAATCAACAAAGTCCAAGAGGGTAGCATCTTTCAGAAAAAGAGATGTGCAAGAACAAGGGGGCACTATTTGAAGCTAGAGGGAGGATGGCTCAAGGGCAATGTGAGGAAGTATTTTTTTCACGGAGAGGGTGGTGGACACATGGAACGGCCTTCCTGAGGAGGCCGTGGGGTGAAAAACAGTGGAGGAATTCAAGAATGCATGGGACAGATGTAAGGTAATTCTGGTAGAGGAGTAGGCTGTTGGTTAACTATGATCTGCAGCTTATCCATTAGGTAGGGAAGTGGGCAGATTGGGTGGGCCAAGTGGTCTTTATCTGCTGTCAAAGTCTATGCTTCTAAGGAAATCTGTTTACAGGAATACTTTTAATCAATTCCAGAGCTAACTGCTGTCCAGGCAGGGACTTGAACCCTGGACCCTCAGATTAAAAGTGTGATGCTCTACTGACTAAGCTGTCTGGGACCCTGATGTAATATATGTATTCTTTGCAAAAAACTTTGGTAATGCACAAGTTAGGATACCGTAATGCCACTGATGTAGGGGAATGTGGCATTAGGATTTTTAGCCGTAACTCCCCACTGCCCACCCCCTAAACAGCAAAAAAGGTTTGGGGTCTCTGGAGTCTTGACGGGTCAATGGTGGGGTCTTCCTTTGGGTTGTCAACCCAAATACCCACCTGATTTACTAAGCAAACAACATCACATGCAGGCCCTGCATGAAGAAAGCCACAACATATTCTGTTGGCAACATGTAGTGAGACATACTTCTCTACCTTTAAGGAGTGTATCATTATGAAGCACTGGCTTGAAGCTGTACCTTGTGCTTAGAATTGGAGGTTATGGGCTGGGGGGAGCATTAAGGTTGACAACCCCAAGGAAGTCCCCGCCACTAATTCACCAAGATTCCAGAGACCTCAAACCCTAATGTTTTCTCCTTTTTGCTGCTTGGGGGGTAGGGGTGGAGAGTTAGTGTTGGAAACCTTAATGACACATTTCCCTACTTTCATGACATTAAGTTACCCTAACAAGTGCATTAACTAAGTTTTTTTTGCAAACAATTTATTTTGTTTTTTAAGAGAGTTGAATTGTATTCTCATTCACGCTGGTTCCTTCAGGTGCAGATGTGCAAGACCATTTGGTCCGCGTGTCATGAGACAACTCAGTCTGCCTACAGAAGTGCAGGACCTAGCACATTTGCTGTTTACACATTCACTTTTCGCACATTTACTCTTTTTTTTTTAATTCAATTTTGTCCCCACGTTTTCAAGATAGTCATATAATTAATTACTGGTGACCATAATATCAATCGATTATGCCGCCAAAGACAACACAACTCAGAAATCAGGTTGATTTGACATTTCATTATAACCTGAAATCAGGTTGCTATGACATTCTCAAAAGAAAAGACTTTAAAACTGTTGCGTTCCATTGTTTTACAAATTGTAAAAATACTTCAACTGCAATATTTTCAGCAGTATTTTACTCATGTACAGTTAATTTTTTTCAAAAATAAAACTGCACACTAGCTAAAAAACGTCTTTTTCTTTCAAGCTGCTAGAAATAGTCTAAACCTCCACACCAGCATTTATAAAAAATAAAGGATTAAGTTTTATGTTATGGATTTTTTTCACACACCCTCGATGCCGAGATTTATGGGTCATCACACATCTTGGGTGTGTGAAAAAATGCATAACACACACTTACCTGTCCTTTATTCTCTATTTTATGACTGCCCTTATAAACCTGACATGTAGTATTTATAGTACATTGGCCAAAAATTCATCAGAAGTGCAAGAAGGCGTCTCATCCTAGGAGGTGAGGGTATCGTAGGAAGATGTATAGGAGATCCTGGGAGGGGCATGGTGGGGGGGGGGATAAGGGTTGGGGGGTAGTGTTACTAAAAGCCAGGAGCCTTGGTAACAAGCTGCTGGTGTTCCAGGCCATGCTATTTGAAGGAGGGGTAGATGTTGCGACGGTCACAGAAACTTGGGCTATCCCTAGCCATGGATGGGATCTAAATGTGAGTGGATACACAGTGCTCAGGAAGGATAGAAAGGCGGGTAGAGGGGGAGGATTGACTATGTTCGTTAGAGACAACATAGAGATTATTCGGGTAGAAAAAGCAGAGGGAAATGTGGAGGCCTTATGGTTCACCGTGTGAACCCTTGAAGGAGGAAAGATCAATATGGGAGTGGTTTACAGTCCCCAGGATAGGTGAGGTTCTGGGGAAGTGTCTGCTGGAAAACATTAAGGGCCAGTGTGGAGCAAAAGGGGAGGGAGTTGTGTTGATGGGGGATCTAAATATGCCTGCTACTGACTGGGAAACCATGACATCCATGGTGGTCAGGAAGCAGAAGCTGCTGGATGGCTTCCGGGATATGTTCCTCACTCAGCAGGTGATGGAGCCTATGAGGGATGGTCATGTCCTGGATGTGGTTCTTGCAGACAGGGATCTGGTAAGGGATCTGGCGGTGGAGGATCCCCTGTCTGGGAGCGATCATGATACTGTCTGGTTTTGACTAAATTTGTGGGGAGGGGGATAGGTCCAAGACAATGGCAGTTGACTTTCCGGGGGTGACTTTAGGCATGGGGGAGATTCTCAAGGAGCATTTGAAGGGGATTACACAAAGGACAGATGTAGAAGGGAGGTCATAAAATGGGGACTTCAGTAGGCCGTCATGACCTGTGCAAAAGTGAAGCGCAAGGGGGCGAGATCAAGTAAACTGTGCTGGTGGTCCTAGGAGGTTCAGGAGGCCATAGGGAAGAAGAGGACTGCCTACAGAGAATACAAAAAAAAATGAGGGGGGAGAGGGACAGGGACAAGTACTGTCTTGCATCCAGACACATCACCCGGTTGGTGAGGGGGGTAAAGTCAAGAAAGGAGCAGTGTCTTGCACAGGGGATATGGGGCAGGGAAAAGGAGTTCTTTAGGTATATTGGGGAGCAGAGAAAAACCAAAGGTCAGATCGGCAGATTGAGAACAAAAAGGGGTTGGGTGGAGGAGGTGAGGGAACAGGTGGAGGCATTAAATTAGTATTTTGCTTCCATGTTCATTAGGGAGGGGGATGGGAAACTTACAGAGTGGGAGCTGTTGGATTTAGAAGGGCCGGGGGTATGATTGCTGGAGCATCAGATATAGTAAAGGCGGGTGGGAGGGTCACCTCTGGGGTATCATACCAGGATGGATCTACTAAAAGGGGGGGAGGGACCAATGATGCCTCAGGGGTATAACACCAGGAAGGATCTGTGAAAAGGGGGGGAGGGACTGACAATGCTATACTCATAGAAAGGGTGTGGAAAGCCCTTAAAACTCTTAAAAAGGATGAATCCCCAGGCCCGGATGGTATACATCCCAGAGTGGTATGGAAGATGGCGGATGTACTGGTTGCACCGCTGGCGGAACTTTTCAGTTTGTCACTTGAGACAGGGTGGGTACCTAGAGATTAGAGGGTGGCACATGTGGTGCCAATCCATAAAGGGAGATCTAGGGAGGTGCCAGGTAACTATAGACCCATCAGTTTGATGTTGGTAGTGGGTAAGCTGCTGGAGAGAATACTTAAGGAACATTTGTGGGGCTCTTGGAGGGTATGGGATTACTGGACAGTCATCAACATGGGTTTGTGCCTGGTAGATCATGTCAAATGAACCTTGTTGAGTTCTATGAATGGGTAACATTGGAACTGGACAAGGGAAGACCTGTTGATGTACTGTTCTTGGACTTCAGTAAGGCGTTTGACTCGGTCCCTCACATTGGACTACGGGAGAAACTGAGGGGGATGGGGGTAGGCCCATTGATGGTCAGTTGGATTGGAAACTCACTGGCTGGGTGCACCCAGAGAGTTGTAATTGGAGGAGAGGTCTCATCTCCTAGGGAGGTCATTAATAGTGTGCCACAGGGCTCGGTCCTGGGGCCGGTCCTGTTTAATGCCTACATCTCTGATATCAGGGAGGGTTTCGGGTGTGAAAATGAGTGTCTCTGCAGATGACTGTAAGCTGGGGGCAGTGGTGGAGGAGGAGGAGGGGAGGATGGCCCGGCAGAGGGACCTGGAGACCCTGGATAGGTGGGCCTGCACCTGGAAATTAAAATTTAACTACTCTAAGTGCAAGGTGTTGCACCTTGGGTTGGGGAACCACAAACATGAGTGCACCCTGGGAGGGGATGAGTTGAAGGCTGCAGCAGGGGAAAAAGACCTTTGTGCAGTACTGGAGGCTGCACTTGAGGAGGGACATCCATCCAGCTCCTGGAGAGGATCCAGAGGAGAGCAACACAAATGATCCGGGGTCTAGGGGAGATGACGCATGAGGAGAGACTAGAGGAGCTAGGCCTGTTCTCATTGGAGGAGAGATGGGATCAGGGGGATATGACTGAAGACTTCAAATACCTTAAGGGAATAAATAGGGTACATCGGGAGGGAATCATTAGGCTGAAGGAGGGTGGAATCACTGTGGGACATAGGTGGAAGCTCGAGGGAGTAAGGATGAGGGGGGAAAGGAGAAGGAGGAGGAGGTATTTCACTGAGAGAGTGGTGGAACCATGGAATGCGCTGCCTGATGAGCTAGTTCAGGCTTATATGGTAGAGGGGTTCAAGAAAGGGTGGGGCAGGTACAGGAAAGGGATAAATTAGAGGTTGGCTTGTCCCAGGGGGATGGAGAGGGAGGTCAGGAGACACAGGGGTACAACAAGGAGGGAATGGCTTCGGTACCCACCCTGGGGTCTGAGGCTCGAGCAGACTCAATAGACCGTAAGGCCTAATCTGCTGGCAACTAGTATTTTAGTATCCAGGATTTAAAAAAGACACCTGACACGTTTATGAGGTGGTGTGGAAAAATGGTTATGCTGAAATTCTTGTGTCAAAATATTGAAAATTACCAAACTTATGACTAAATGTAGAAATACTGCGATGTTCAGTCATAACTTTAGCATTTTACCAAATTTGTACACCAAATTTTCATCACGGTATTCCTGTTACACCACCTCATGAACCTGGTAGGGAAAATGTTCAAATCCCAACCAAAACATCACTGAGCCTCTACAAAACATCATTTTGTTTCGCACTAGAGGTATGAAAACACATTTTGGTCAGGATTTGAGAAATGACTGCTGTCATGTTTATGAGGTGGTATGAAAAAAAATAGATATTTTTCCTAAAACTGTACTATATAGATTTTGGAATCTGCACATCCAGGATCCGAGCAGAATGAAACTTGGCATGTCAAGAGACTTTGCCACCCCCTGATTGCATGTGCAAACTTTTGTGCAAATCCATTGAACGGGGGTGAAGCTATTGAAGTACAAAGTTAGGGGTTTAACATTAAACAACCAACTCAACCCTAATTATAGTGGCACTACTGTGCCATTATAATATATATTTATTGCAAAAATCTTAATTAGTGCATCAGTTAGGGTTAAATTGACAGATGTAGCGAAGTGTGGTATTAGGATTTCAAACCCTAACACCCCACGCCCACCCTACAAGCAGCAAAAGGAAATAAAACTATGGTTTTGGCTGTCCTGAATCTCGGAAAATCAGGCCTGGGGTCTTCCTTTGGGTTGTCAACTCTAACTCTCCCCCTATTCCATCAGCAAATAAGCTCAAATGTCTAGACTATATGAGAATGGGGTGAGCAGTATGGTTGATAAGCCCAAAGAAGATCCCAGACCTGATTTGCCAAGACCGAGAACAGCACAAAAAGTTATGTTTGTTCCTTCTGCTTGCAGGATGGGGTTGGGGTGACACCACATTTCCCAACTTTTGTCGGTTTAACCCTAACTGGTGTATTAACAAAGTTGTTTTTTTTTCAATGACTTTCCTTACTTTTTGAGACAGAGCGGTATTGTTATTAAGGGCTCTGCTTGAGTGTAAACACATCCATGTGATTTCAGAAGTGTAGGGCCCTTTGGGACCAGCGCTTCAGTGCCTTCATTTGTCCACATGTGTATGGGGGTGTGGAAGCACAGGGCCCAGAGGGCCTTGCACTTTGTTCATCCAGAAAAGTAATTTATGTGCTTCCTTCCTTCATTTTTTTTTTTTTTGTAGGGATGGACCATGTTCACTTCTTCTTGCTTAGGGGATTAGTGTTTTACTAGTCATTAAGACATTTCTGTTGATATACACATTGTTTGTTAACTCCAAAGACTGACAGAGTTACACCTTGTTAAAGTTGCAGTGTTATCCTATGGGATTTGTAATTTTTACGTTTTTTTTTTTTTTTTAATGTGGCCTCTAAATCTTTTTTTTTTTTTTTTGGTTGGGGGGGCTGTTATGTGCTAGTTTTCTAGTACCCAATAAGACCTATAGTTTGACACAGTATGTAGATTGTCCCATAACTTCATGTATTGAAGGTGTTACAGCTTGTTAAAGTTGAAATATGGGAAAAACAACTAACTCCAAATTCTTTTTTCATATGAAGGGATCTTTGTTCGTGAGGTTGTGTTGTTCACATGAAAAAAGGTTCCTTCATACAAAAAAGAATGTGAAAATAAGCAAGTCCAAATTATTTTTTCGTATGAAAGGAATCTTTTCCCCCCCTATGGTCCTACTCCTTTTTCATATGGCCATTTCGCAGTGTCAGTGGCTCAGTAGGTAGCACACTCGCCTCTGAGGCCGGGAGATCAGAGGGCTGTGGGTTCAGTTCCCACATCTGGCACTTGGGTTAATATCCCAGTACTGACACTGCAGTGCAGCATGAGAGGGGTGCTGCACTGTTGAGGTGCCGTCTTTCGGATGAGACGTTAAACCGAGGTCCCATCTGCCTGGATTGGTGGTAGTTCAGGTGGATGTTAAAGATCCCATGGCACTTCTCGAAAAGAGTAGGGGAATTTCCCCGGTGTCCTGGCCAAATTTCCCTCATTCACTAAAAATACCACCAACAGCTTAATCTGGTTCAAGGTCAGTTGGCATTCATCTGTATCCCCCCTCCCCCGGGTCGTGCCTGAAAATAGTCAGAAATTGTCTAGTGCACTTACCCGGTCAACAAAACCTAAATAAATAAAATAAATAAATAAATACGAAAAAAGAAATTCGGGTAAAAAAAAAATATATATTTTAAAATGTGTAAAAAATAAATAAAATTCCTGGTGATTTTTCCCAAAACTAACTGCAAAATCCACATAAGGTACTCTCAATTATCAAGATACTGTACATGTGCTTGTGTCCCTGCAGGATATCAGTTTTATGGGTTTTCAAAAATTTGTTTTTGAAGAAAATTCTAAGGTTCATACTAAGGTATTTAGGAGCATAGGGGGCGGTCAGCCCATGTGCACTCCTGCCTCATTACCCATAATAGGAAAGTATACCCCCTTCCACAATGTAAGTATCTAACCAATGCTTGAATTGCCTCTTGTCTTTGCCGACGATAACTTGTAATGATAACTGGTCCCATGGGTGTAACACCATCTGGGAAAACAATGTCTTCCTAGTATTAGAGTTAAACTTCTTATGTCTGAGTTGTAACGGGTGTCCTCTATGGACTGCTACCTCATGCCTGAATTCCATATTCAGTTCACTCAATAAATATGCATCCTACATAATGTCATAGCACATTAACAAATCTCCCCTTATTCTTCTGGTTTCTAGAGACATCAACTTCAGTTTGTTTAAACGATCTGTATAAGGAAGTCCTTCACATTGGGAATTAGCTTAGTAGCCTGTCTTTGGACCCTTTCAATCTTATTTATACAAACTTTTTTGACAGGCCCCCAAACTGGGCTGCCGTGGTCCCACAAGGGCCTGACATAACTTTTATAAAGGGGCATGATAACCTGCTCATTCCTACTTTTAAAGTTTCTCTTTATGTTCCACAGAACCCTTTTAGCCTTAATTATTTGCTTATCACAATGTGTATCGAAGGGAACATGTTGGTCCATTACAATACCAAGATCCCACTCCTCTGCCGACTCTCTTAAGTGGTTGACCCATCAGTCAGTAAGTACCTTTTAGGTTTCTCCTTCCTAGGTGTATTACACAACACTTCTCTGTCTTAAAACTCATTCCCCTTTTTTCTGCCCAGTCAGAAATGTCATTCAGATCCTTCTGTATAAATGCAATTTTGTCCTCATCCGAGGCTATACCTGCCAGTTTTGTGTCATCTGCATATTTACTTGGCCAGTTCCCTATTTGCTGTCCCATACTTGCCATGAAAATCCTAAACAGTGGTCCCAGCACAGACCCCTGCGGCACACCACTCGTGGCTGACACTGGTGTGGAATTGTAACCATTTATACATACTCTGAATTCTTCCCTTCAACCACTTATTCACCTGATGATTTTATGGTCCATATGTATACTGCACAGACTATGTATAATGGCCCAGTGTGGGACTCTGTCAAAAGCCTTAACAAAATCCAAATATATGCAGTCGACTGGTTCCCCTCTATCCCGGGCAGCTGAGATTTTTTCATAGAAACACTAAGTTAGTTATGCGTAACCTTCCTGCCATGAAGCCATGCTGTGTCTCATCTCTCTGGCCATGTTGTTCCATGTGAGCCTCAACCCTATCCTTAATAATGGCTTCTAGAAGCTTACCCGGGACTGACGTTAAGCTTAACGGCCTATAGTTTGTGACATCTGCCCTGCTTCCCTGCTTATGTATAGGTATCACATTAGCTGATAGCCAGTCAGGTGGGATCTCACTATCCTTTATGGACTTGTTGAACAGAATTTTCAATGGGACTACCATGTGCGGGTTTAATAGTTTCAATATTTTGTGGGAAATAGTATCCGGTCTGGCTGAGTAGGAATGTTTTAAGTTGTATATTTTTTCCTCAATATCCTCTTCCATGACCTGAAAATTTGAGTCCACTCCTCCTGGTAATTCTCCCACAAATGCTGGTCCATGAGTAAAAACAGACCCAAAGTAGGTATTAAAACTATTTACCATAACCTCCAGTTCGGTGACCAAATGATCTCCAACTTTTATTGAACCAAGTCCTGAGTTTGATTTCTTTAAGGAGTTTATATATTAATAAAACTGCTTCATGTTATTCTTTCTTGCAGAGCTGGCTATCTTTAGTTCCATTCTTTGCTTACTTTTTCTAATCTTACTTTTACACTGCCTCTGTAGGCCCTTATATTTTTTCCATACCTCTATGGAGCCAGTGATTTTAAACTTAATGTAAATTTTATGTTTTCTCCTGATTTAACTTTATTGAACTGATGAGCCATTTAGGTTTCTTCACTCCGTTGTTATTAATCTTAGTCTTCCCCATATGCTTGTCACATATACTGAATATACTCCCCTTGATGGTGTCTCACATCTCCGGGCATTTTTTCCTTCTAGCATTTCATGCCAGTTTATTTGTTCTATGTCCTTTGAACTCCCTGCTACATCAGCTGTACCAAATTTCTAAATGTTGCAGCTCCCCTTGGTTACTGGGAATGTTTCCTGTAACATGAAACGTACACTGTCATGGTCACTATTCCCTAGAGGCACCCCTACTGAACAGTTATTGAGAAGTAGGTCGCTTGATGCTAGAATAATATCTAGTATGTTATCTCCTCTGGTTGGGTGCTTCACATACTGCGTGAGTCCTAGCTGTTTTACCGTATCAAGAAAGGTATGACTCTGGTTATTAATAGCCTGCATATTATGCCAGTCAGTGTCCCCATAGTTAGTCTCCAACTAACAATAGTTTGCCCATCCCATATGCCTTCTTGAGTTTGTTCAGCAGCTGTTTGGTGATATCACTACTGGATCCCGATGGTCTATAGCACACCCCAATAATGACCTTATGTCTATCAGCAATATTAATTCTCATCCAAATAGACTCTGTTGTGCTCATGACTTCTCTTATTAGATCTGAGATATTATCTGACTTTATTTCATATATATATATATATGCTATATTTAAACAACTAAATATAAAAAAAAAGGAGGCAGTATAGAGCAGTGGTCTAAGGCTCTGAGCTGCAAATCTGGTGACATCCAGCAGACCAGACCTGGGTTTGAATCCCACAGCTTCCACTTGCATACTGTGTGACCCTGAGCAAGTCACTTAACCTCCTTGTGCTCCCAGGTCACTCCTGTAAAAAAGCTTTCAGCTTAGTGTGCTATACCTGGTTAAACAACTAAATAAATATGCTGCTACTCCCCCACCATTTTTTTCACACCTGTCTCGGTGATACAAAGTGTATCCTGGAATATCTCTACCCCATTCCTCCTCTCCTGTCCACCAGGTTTTATTTAGAAAGACCATATCTATGTTATTTTGTACATTTAGTACAGCTAAGAGTTCCTCCTTATTTTTGTTACTTCTAATATTTGCGAATAAGCAATTCTACCTCTCTATGACCCTAGGCTTTTCCCTGTCCTTTTTACTCCTATTGTTGTTTCTAGAGGCTCCAACATAAATGTACTTTTCTTTATATTCCCCCCCCCCCATACTCAGTTTAAATACACTGTTGTCGCCTCATTAATTTTGTTCGCTAGCAACTGGACCTGATAGTGCTTAAATGCAGGCTATCTTTGGCGTAGAGGAATTTTTTTTCTGAAAAAAAGCTTCCCAAGTATTAATAAATAAGAACTTCTCTGTTTGGCATCTGTTTTGGAGTCTAGCATGTATTCTTTGGATAGTGTTGTTTTTTCCTGATTGACTTTCAACCTAGGTAGGACACCAGAAACCACTGGGATTTGTCCCTTTGCAATAATTACATCACAGATTTACATAATATCATTCACAATGTCCTTCTCATGTTCCCTTCCCACATTATTCATCTCAACATGTAGCACGATTACCTGTGTCTTTGGTGCCTTATTAATTACTTTTGGCAATCTGTCCTTTATATCATGGCATCGAGCCCCAGGCAGACATGTCACCATTTTGTTTTCCTTGTTCCGCAGACATATAAACCTGTCTGTGTTCCTTAAGATCAAGTCCCCTATCACTAATAATTGTTTATTTCCTCTATTAATAGATATGTCCTGAGATCCCTCATCCATCTGAGTCACAGCAGTAAATCTTTTAGTGAGCTCTCTATCTGTGGTGCTGAATGCCATTCTGCCTTTTTTAAGGGGTTCCCCCTTATGGTAGCCCACTCAGGGGTCTCTATGTCCTACATGATGCTCTGTACATACCTAGTAGGTGTGGTTATTTCGAGACTTGGGACTGCTGGGGTTACTACTGTGCTTGTATCAGATGCAACTCCCCTTAAGGTATTTAGTTCTGCCTGAAGTCTCCCTACCTCCATGCATCTGCTACAGATGTGTCATGTATTGGACTCCTAGTTACCCCTTCATGCATATAACATTGGTAGCACTTGGATATTGAGCCTTCCCTACAGAGCTGCTCTAAGATGTAATAATTGTCTCTAGATTGTGCCATATTTGTTACCTCTAACCGTTCCTGTGGTTGCCCTGTAATTGACAGGTACAAATGAGATGACTTGCAGGTTAGCAGCGAAAGTATTTTGGCCCTTTCCCCACCAGACACGTGCAAAAACATGCGTGTCTCTGCATGTGTCTCCTTGCTTGGCAATCAAGCTCTCTGCACTCCCTCAGAGCACTGGAATTTATGCAGCCGCAACCTGGAAGATCAGGGCCGGGTCACATGACCAGTCCTCACCTGAAAACTGTGGGCAAGTTAAATCAATAATATCTCTCTTCTCTCTCTCTCTCTCTCTTCTGTGTGCTCCCGTTACCAGCAATGACAATTTCACCTACTAAAAGCACCTCCTATAAAGTCTATTCAGTTCCCTAGTGGCCCTTATGGGGCTTGTGCTCCTCTCTGCCCACTTCCTTGTTGCCTAGCAATCCCCTAGCCCTCCGATTACAATCCGTTCAATGATACAGGTTTTCTTTGTTTAAATACTGGGTATTTGTTTTTGTTGTCCAGATTGCTCTCTGGGTGCCTGTGTGGGTTCTCTGTCACACAGCTTTTGGCTGTCGCACAGTATCTGCCACACAAGCTCACGCCACAGCACCAAAATGTAAATAAGATGGCAGCCATATGGAAAAATATTTTTTTCTCCCGAAAAAAGATTACCCCCATACAAAGCCAAATTATTTTTTCATACCAAACAGCCATCCAAAAGACCGTACTGAGCATGCTCAGGACCAAAATTTCAAACCTTATAACTTTCAATTGGATTGATAATTTTTCACCAATCCAATAAAGGCACCGCTCTGTTCAAGAGCCTTTTTACCCTGAAATTTTCAGACCAATATTCCAAACCATCTGGCACTAAGCAATGACTGAAAAAAAAAAAAAACAGCTTTTTTTTTTTCACTTGTTTGCAATCTGCATCTCAGAATCCGCATGGGATTGGAAACAAAACCTGGCATGTCCAGAGACCTCCCCAGACCAGACATGCACAGTTTTGTGCAAATTTGTTGAATGGTCACAAAGCTATTGAAGTGCAGTGTTCCGGGTTTAACATTAAGCAGCCTACTCAACCCTAACTACAGTGGCGCTAGCGCACCACTATAATACAGCCCAGACAGTTTAGAATTGGTCTGAAATTTTCAGTGAGGAAAGGGCTTACCCTTGAATGGTGACTTTCATTGGTTTGGTGAAAAAAATTAGACAGCAAAAACACTCCGATTTTTTTTTTTTCCTACCAAAAAAAAAACACTACATGGATCTCGGAATCTGCACATTTTGTCCTCCAGACCACGCTTGCACATTTTGCACAAATCCTTTGAATGAGGGTGAGGCTCTTAAAGTGCAAAGTTAGGGGTTTAACATTAAACAGCCTACTCAACCCTAACTATAATATACACTTACTGACAGTGCATTAAATATAGAATAATATATGGGTGGGTGTGTGTGTGTGCCTGAATTTTATGCACTCCCGAGGTGTGGGATGCTACATAAACCTCGAGGGCGAGGCCCAAGGGGTTTATAAAAGCATTCCACACTAAGGGTGTGTGTAAAATTCTGGTTTTATACACACTCAGCCATATATTGTTTTATTTAATTAATGGTCAGCTTTTTTTTTTTATCAGAAGCAAGTTAGTGCAGTTCTGACAGGGACACACATACACACACTTCCTGCGACTCCTACCTAGTTTAGACACTAGTTTTTTTCTTGATTTTTGTGGTTATCAGAGACCAAATATGTATCAGGGACATGGTCTTGAACAAGCTTCCCCTTGGCTCCGCGCTATTGTAGTTCGTGTTCCCGCGGAGCCGGAATTGGGGCGGACAGAGTGGAAAGTAATTTTTATAAAAATAATAAATGCTAAGCACTTTTTGATATTTTAGTGATATTTATGTATTTTAGATTACAGAGGCTTGTTTTGGACACCTTGGTTTTTACCCAGTGAAGTTAGACACTATATCTAGAGTGGTATAGTAATGCCGCAGCTGTGTGTGGAAGCCCTGCTTGAGGGGTACAAAGGGCAGGATGAACCAGATAGATTTCTGATGGTATGAAGGGAGGACAAAAGAGTGAGAGATATTTAAAAATATTGAAAAGTACCTGTGTTTAATATGAGGTTCAGGGCAGGCAAGGGATGAGTGCTGGTGCTCAATCACAGAGGAAGGGGCTGCCATGTTAGTTGAGATATTTGGCATGCCCACACACGGAATAAGGTCCAAAGAGCTTTTGGAGCAGAGCTTGATCAGCAGGTGCCAATTACAACCTCCCATGTTGTAATGGAAAATATCAACCGGGAGGTTGTAATGGTGAATAAAACCACGGTTATCAGTAAATAAAAAATGATGACCATTAATTAAATAGAGAATAATATATGGGGTGGTGTGTTTAACGAGATTTTACACACACCCGAGTTGTGGGATGCTACATAAACCCCAGGGAAGCCCGAGGGTTTATAAAAAGCATCCCACTACTCGAAGGTGTGTAAAATCGAGTTTTACACACACTAATTCCTCATATTTTATTTTTTATAATTGCAGGAGTGCGCTTTTTCGCCTCAGCAATTATAAAAAATTAAATAAGCTAACAGATTAGTGTTCAGGAAGCTGCGGACCAGTCTTGATTTTGCACGGTCCGCAGTCTTTCTAATTATACAGCTGCACTTGTTGGAGAAAAAAGGAAGAGGATATTTTATTAAAAAATGTGTAGAAACTTAGATTTTAGTTTTAATATAAACTTACCGCCGAGCGGCGGTTGCAGCGTCCTTCCGGGCTTCGAGAGGCATGGGCAGTCTGTGACATGGACTCGGCTGTGGTGTCAGGCTGATGGGAAAAGACTTACTTGCTTCTGTTTTTAAGTGGTTTAGTTGAGGAAAAGAGTTTTTAATTTTTTTTTATAAAAAGTTCATTTCCCGAATACAGGGGACCAGGAAGTGTGCTGCGCCATGGGATTCCTTCACGGAACGTGAACCTCGGAGAACAGCGACTGAGGGATGGCTGTTCCAAGGGAAATCTGGCACGTGTTTGCTGGTTATAACGGCAAATTATAACTGGGTTTCCCTATGGGAAAAAGCGCGGCCCGGTAATTATATAAATAGTTACTACTACTACTACACTGTTGTAAATGTGCCAGCTTGTCACAGTATTGGAACTGTACAAGATCTCTTCTACCAGCATAGATGCAGTGTACTTTCCACACTGTGGCAGTCTAACTGGAGACAGCTGAGTCACCAGTCATCTTCAAGGTAAGCTTGACTTCCACCTGCATGGTTTTATCCTATGGCTCCACCCTTTGACAGGCTTATTTTCTGTTGGAAGGGACAGGTCTCCTCATTTGTAGTTCTGCATCAGGCACTGATTTCTTTGGCAAACTCAACTTTTGAATTAAGTGTTTGATAAATCTATTTTCATCTTCCAGTTCCCACCTCAACAATATCTGTGATGGAAAAGTAAAATCTCGGGTTCAAATGCTGTGTACCTTGAAGGCAGAATATGTCACTCACTGATGAACATGACAAGTGTGTGTAATCCTCGGCAAGTCTCACCATGTGAGATAGTGTGTAGGTGGCTTGGCTATGCACCCATCACTGTTGGAGGAAAGGAAAGCCCATTTACTCCTCTGTAGGCCTCAGGACTGCACCCCCCCTTGGCAACTGCCAGGTTGGTAGCCCAACTTGCAGCTTTGGAGGAATAGGTGGTGGCTGCCAGGGCAGGCTCATCCCTAGTCTTGGCTTTTGTCCCAGCTGGGTTCAGCATCGGAGGGCCTTTCACAGATGATTTTGCTGAGATTTATATGGCCCTCCTGACCTATGAGGGGAGTTCACCCCACCAAAGACTGCTAGAGAAGCACCATCACTGTCAATTGTCAGATTATGAGCAATCATGCTCTTTCCATTCCCTCAGTTCCCTCAACTGATCAGCCTTGGTAGAGTTTCCACCGGTAACCCCCCCCCCCCCCCCCATCTTTGTACCTCAACTCCAGTCTACCAGCCAGTCAAGATATTTCTTGAAGATGTTGACCAGTTGTTGAAGGAGTTCAGTGAGGAGGCATCAATCTCACAGACTCCGGGTCTTCACACAGGAGGACCCAGCTCAGTTGGTGGCCCCGAATGAGCCACCTCAGGAGGTGCCTACCCTGGTATCATAGCTCTGTGCACTGCTCTGAGGCTTGTTGTACTCTTCCTGCTGAAGCATGTGACCTACATGGCTCCTCCAGTCCACATACCATCAATCCTTGGTTTGAGACTGAGGTGATTTGAGGTTCCAGTCTCACTTGACTGATGCATGTCAACCCCATTGTTTAATGTACTCATCCTCTAGGGAAGATTGATGTTGACACCATCTTCATTGTACATATGAGGATCTGCTTTAGCAGCAGTGGTGTATTGCTGGGAGGGGCAGGGCTATGTTCCTGGGACCAGCAGTCTATTGGTCCACTCCATTGGCTGTTCCTGAGCTGGTGACCCAGCAGTTGGTTGCCTCTGCCTCTCCTGTACTGGTGGTGAAACCCCCACCTCCCACAGCCACAGTCTGGTGCCCCATGAAGGCATCCCATCAGCTACTCATCTGTCTGGCCAGTTGTTCATTAAGGTCACCCAGCATTCTAGGGTGATTCACACCCTGAGGTACAGACCAGGGCCATGTTTGAGGATTCCTATGACTCAGAGGGTGAATCTCCGATGGCCTCAAGTAGGACTGAGCACAGTGACTAAGACCCTTCAGAGAGTCAGTCTTCTTTTAGTCAGGCTCAACATCCTTTGGAACACAGCTCCAGCTGATGTCCAAAGCCATGAAAGTCCTCTTGGAGTTGGTGCAGAGACTGGCCGAATACCCATTCACTGACACCCAAGCCAGTGAAGTTTCCAAGGGGGTTGTCTTTCCTGTGACTGAGGTCATCTTGGGGCTGGTTCTGGAGCTGTGGCAACAGCCAGCATCTTACCAGGTACATTTTTATCTGCCTGGTCCACAAATACACAGTCCCTACAGACATCATGTTGGGGTTCTTGGACCACCCCTTTATGGAGAGCCTGGTGTCCGACTCAGCATTTTGGAATTTGAAATGCCAGGGAAACATGGATAAACTGTCTAACAAAGAATCCAAGAAGTTGGATCATGCGGCCAAGAAGGGTCTATGCAGCCTCCTCACTGGGTCTCAGGCACGCCAGTTACATTGCTATGAGAGCTAACTTTGCCCATTCCCTGTTCAGGATTGTCAGGAACCTCCTCCCTTTACTTTCAGGCCATTGCTTAGATGATTAGAAATTGTGAAGGCATGCTGCTAAACCCCAGCTTCAAACAGCCTTGGGTAATGGGAATTCCTGTGCATGCTCTATGGCTACAGCTGTGTCCATGCACTGAAAGGCATGGCTAAGGCTGTCCTCCTTTACCTTGTACATAAGCTAGCTGATGTCCCATTCTTGGGCACCAGCCTTTTCAGCCCTGGGATGAAAGGACATCTCACCTGCACTGAGAAGTCCGGTGTCACCCTTGACTCTGTGGCTTATGCAGACAGGATCCCAAGGTGGGGTCAGAGCCACAAAGAAGCCCTTTTATCCTCAGAGGTCCCAGCCACAGCAGACTCAGCAGCAGACCCAGCAAGGGAAGTTTCAGCACTGGTGCCCAAAGCATAGAAATATAGAAACATAGACTTTGATGGCAGATAAGGACCACTTGGCCCACCCAGTCTGCCCATTTCCCTACCTATTGGATAAGCTGCAGATACTAGTTAACCAACAACCTACTTCTTCCTAACCCCCACCAGAATTGCCTTATGTCTGTCCCATGCATTCTTGAATTCCCCCACTGTTTTTGACCCCACAACCTCCTCAGGAGGCCATTCCATGTGTCCACCACCCTCTCCATGAAAAAATACTTCCTCACATTGCCCCTGAGCCGTCCCCCACCACCTTCAAATTGTGCCCCCTTGTTCTTGCACATCTCTTTTTCTGAAAGATGCTACTCCCGTGGACTTTATTGATTCCCTTGAGGTACTTGAAAGTTTCTGTCATGTCCCCACTCTCCCTCCTTTCCTCAAGGGTATACATATTAAGCTCCTTTAGTCTAGCTTCATATGGCTTCTGGTGCAGATCCTGCACCATTTTAGTTGCCCTCCTCTGTAATGCCTCCATCCTGTCTATGTCCTTGTGGAGATGGGGTCTCCAGAACTGCACGCAGTACTCCAGATGGGGTGTCACCAACTGTCTGTACGGAGGGATGACAACTTTCTGTTTTCTACTGGTGATACCTCTCCCTATGCATCCCAGTATCCCCCCAGTCCTCCTTACTGCCTTCTCACATTGCTTGCTTACCTTTAAGTCATCTGATGTGACTACCCCAGGTCCCTTTCCATTTTTGTTGTTGTTACCTTCCCCCAATTGTGTACTCTTCCCCTGGGTTTTTGTCTCCCAGGTGCATTACTTTGCACTTTTTTGCATTGAATCTAAGCTGCCATACTTTTGGCCATTCCTCCAACCTTACCAAGTCCCTTTCCATCCTCTCCACCCCCCATGTATCAACCTTGTTGCAGATCTTTGTGTCGTCTGCAAAGAGGCATACTTTTCCTTCCAGTCCCTCTGCAATGTCACTTTTATAAAGACATTAGAAGGACCGGTTCCAGTTCTGAACCCTACGGTATCTCACTGGTAACCCCCCTTTCTTCAGAGTGGACTCTGTTTACTATTACCCTCTGTGTCCAGTTGTCCAGCCAATTTTTTACCCAGACTACCACCCTGGGACCCACTCCCAGGCTGGCTAACTTGTTTATTAATCTTTTTTTATGGGACTGTGTAAAATGCCTAGCTAAAGTCTAGGTAGGCCATGTCCACAGCCCCTCCTTGTTCTACTACTATGGTCACCCTTTAAAAGAAATCTATTAGATGCATCTGACACAACCTTCCCGCTGTGAATCCATGCTGCCTTGGGTCCTGTGCCCCGCTGGCCTCTAGGTACTCAAAAATTCTTTCTTTCAGAAGTGATTCCTTCATTTTCCCTACCTCTGAGGTCAAACTAACAGGTCTGTAGTTTCCTGCCTCTACTTTTCTGTCACTTTTCTGAAGGGGAATCGCATCTGCCCTCCTCCAGTTCTCAGGTACCACACCATCCTTCCATGATTTGTTAAAATGAGTAGTCAGTGGTGTCACTAGTTCTTCCCTTAGATCTTTTAGAATTCTGGGGTTAATCCCATCAGGTCCCATTGCTTTACCCACCTTCAGTTTTAGGAGTTCTTTCGGAACCCTTTCTTCAGTGAATGAACTAGTATCAACCCCCCTATCCAGAGTGCTTCTATTGATTGGATTAGGTACCTCCCCCTCCTCTTCTTTTGTGAATACTGTGCCAAAGTATTCATTCAGTATCACTGCTTTTCACGGTCACCCTCTGCCCCACCCTCCCCTTTATTAAGCCTCACTATCCCTCCCTGGTCTTTCTTTGCCCCCTAATGTACCTATAAAAGGTTTTATCCCCCTTCTTAACTGAGTTAACTTATCTTTTCCTCAGTTTTGGCCTTCTGCCTTCCCCGATTCATTCTGCTTTAACTGGTACAGTTCTCTGTCCTGCTCCTTTTGTGTTTCCTTATACTTCCTGATTGCTATCTTTTTCTCCCTAACCTTCCCCACCACCTCTTTTGAGAACCATAGTGGTTTTTTTCCTTCATTTTGATTTGTGTATTTGCTTCACACAAAGGCTTGTTGCCTCTGTGATGGCAGTTTTGATGTTTTCTCATTGTTCCTTCACCCTTCCTTCTTGCCCGTTTGCTAGTGCCTCTCTGAAGCACTCTCTCATTTTTCCAAAGTCAACCCTCCTAAAGTCTAGTGCCCTCACTTTTGTATGGCTTGACTCTACGGCTGTTTATTGTGAACCACACAGTATGCAGAAGCTTGGTGATCAAGGTAAGATAAATGGGGGGATGGGGATGCTTCTTGTGCCCAGCTGGTCAGAGCCTCTTCCAAGGCAAAGTGATGGGTTGCCATCCCCCCCCATCCATTCCCTGTCCCAGTTCCCGGTCTGTGGTCAGCTGCATCACTTTTCTCCACAGTGGTTTATTGTTGCTTCAGACAAGTGGGTGCTAGAAATGCTGGTCAAGGGGATGTTTCTGGACTTTGAGGCTCTCCCACTGTATGGTGCCAAAGAGAATGCTGTCTGTGCTCAGGTCTGACATTGCTGAGCTTCATTGCTGTGGTGTGAGAACCACTGCCTCTATGGGATCTACTGCTGGTACTGGCTATGCTCATGGGCAAGCCACATGGGCCTATGCACAACTGTGAAAAGTCACACTTGTCATGGAAGATTGCCTTTGTGGTAGCAATCTAGTGTGACAGAAAGGTAAGTGAGCTCCAGGTGCTCTGAGTGAAATCTCCCTATCTGGTCTTCTATAAGCACAAGGTCATCCTTCACCCCCGTGTGAAATTCCTCCCAAAGATTGTGTCAGAGTTCCACCTTAACCAGGTGATCAATCTCCTAATTTATTTCAACATCTCAACCTCAGATGCTGAACACAGGCTTCACACCCTGAACCTGCAGAGGGTGTTATCCTATTACAAGAAGCCCTCAGGAAGGATTCACAGCAGTGCTTGCCAGCTGTTAGTCACATACAGTACGCTGAAGACTGGCAGAAAACTGTATGATTACCCTGCATCGATCTCTGCTGTATTTTGGCTGGTGGGGGCCACCCATAGGACTTAAGGCTTATTTTACCAGACATACCACTGCTTCTGTGTCTGCTTCCAGGGGTATTCCCATTGAGAAGATATCCAGGGCTGCAGCCTGAACTGCAGCACACACATATATCTCTCTCTCTTCAGCATTGATGTGCTAATTGATCACGATTCTACTTTGGAGGACTCAGTCTTAAAATTTCATTTCCCCAAATAGGGGTACATGCCTTGCCCCCTCCTGGAAGACTGCTAGGAATTTGCCAGTGTGTGGCTAGTGAACTGCATTCATGTTTGTAGGAAATATGATGCTCACCTATAAACATAGTTCTACTAGTGGTACACAGTTCACATCCACATGGCCCACACAACCTTCCCTGGCAGGCAGTGCCCAGATCCCTGCTTACAGCATGCAAGATATGTTAAGGGTTAGAGCCAGAGGATAACATCACTTGGGTGGTGAGAGCAGCTTAACTTGAAGACGTCCGATGACTCAGCTGTCTTCCTGTGGTGTGAACTGTATACCACAAGTAGAACTATGGTTGCAGGTGAGTAACCTATATTTATGAACCCTGACAGATAG
This sequence comes from Neoceratodus forsteri, assembly GCA_016271365.2. Classification (NCBI taxonomy): domain Eukaryota; kingdom Metazoa; phylum Chordata; order Ceratodontiformes; family Ceratodontidae; genus Neoceratodus; species Neoceratodus forsteri. Next base: position 754,872,355 of record CM057449.1, on the reverse strand, counting down.
TAGGATTAGCTGATCATTGGATGTATATCATAGATGAAGTCTTACTTCATTTGTGCAAATCTACTGTTCTTACTGAACCTTAGTACACAGTGCTAAAGAGTGCACAAAATCAGCCAAAAGCCTGCAGTACATCTCTGGGATATAAATAGCAGAGTTACATTACTCTGTTTTGTTTCTGAATAGAACCTTTAATAATTCTGTTGTTCCTTGGGAAGTATGCCTGCTCATTGATGGATTACTAAACTGCGAAGTTCTACATGAGAGATACAGTACAAGAGCAAAATAACAACACATTTCAAAAGTGAGACATCCCCAAACCCTAACCTGGAAGAATGGAAAAACATTCTGGGGTAATACTAACTGCCTTCTATGTAAAGAGGAAAATACGTCCCCAACAATGCTGAGTATTGATGGGAAAGCGGTCATAGACACCACTGAAATAGCAAAGAGGTTTAATGAGGCTCTTACAGATTCCTTCATTCCCCCCCCTGGCTGTCTGTCTCTAAAATATGGTAACTTGGATCTGACCGGAATTTGTCAAAAATCCAACATTTTATTTTAGAACCATTTCCAAAATTGACACTGTAAAATATAGTGGATAAAATTAGGGTGGGGTGATTTTATTGATATGATACTGTTATCTCTGGTCCTAAATGAGGTAAATTACCCAGTCACAAAAATCTTCAACACCTCCCTGTGGTACTCCCAATTCCCTAAAAAATTGAAGTTGGCTGTGTTAATGTCTGTTTTCAGAAGTAGATGTAGCACAAACAGCAAACTATAACCAATCTTCATCTTCTCCCCATTGTCCAAGGCACTCAGAAACTAGTTAATGACCAGCTTATCTCCTACTTAAATAAATATGACATGTAGTACACCCACCAACGCAGGTTCAAGAAGTTACATAGTACCAGTTCCTGCTCTGGTTGAGTACACTGTCTTTGAAATGCATTGAACAGTGGAGATATGGTAGGAGCAATTTATACTGACCTGATGAAGGCTATTGATCACATCATCCATAAGCTACTGCTTCAAAAACTAGTGGAGAGGAGTCTATCCTTGGACACTGTATTGTGGTTTGAGGGTTATCTAAGCAGACTCAAATGTAAAACAGAGAGACTGACCATGGTGGATAGGACCAAGACTGCTGAAATGCCTCAAGGCTCCATTCTGGGCCCACTACCTGTTCATAAATAAACTTAATTAAGCCTGTCAATATGCCTGAGTTGTGATCTAAGCAGACAATGCAGCAGTTCTTGTAAGACACCCCAGCAAGGATGGTCTGTCTTAAGTCCTACAACATAACTTTGAATCTGTGGAAAAATGGTTCTCTAATAAAAATCTCTTTCTTATTGTAACTATAAGAAAACCAAAATCATGATTTTCTGCAGTTCAGATCAAAATGAAAGAAGCCTCCCCATTAGTTGTTTACCATGACAAAGTTTCTAAACTGGAGCAAGTTGAAGTTTTCATATACCTAGGGCTATACTTGGATGATGCACTATCTTTTGCTTCCCATGGGGAAAGCCAGATTAAGACAGTCAGTGGCAAGCTAGGCACTGTGTTCTGAAACCAAAAAAACTTCATCCCTGAGGCAAGATGCTTAGCTGTGTTAAGCTCCATCTTGGCGTTTATTGACTATGGCTTCATTGTATACTCTGTGGAGTGTAACTCATTGTTAGACCAGGTCAAGGTTTTATATAGTAAAGCCTGTAGATTTGTCCTAGGCATAAACAAGTTTACCTGCAGCTGTGATTTACTGTATATGCACAAACCAGCTGGCTACCTGTTACAAGCAGAATTAAATTTCACGTGTACATGTTAGGGATAAAAAGCTCTGCTGGGTCTAACACCACCCCCCCCCCCCATCAGAAAGTGTCTAACTTTTGATGTAAGCAGCACCAGACTAGTAGTTTGACCAGGAATATCCTAATGAAATCCATTTACAGAACAAAACAGAGCCAACACTTTTTCTCAGTGAGAGCTACGGGGTGGCCGAATGATCTTTCTGAGTAGTTATTTAACATGTCTAACTTGGTGCAGCTTAAAAGCTCACTACTTGCTTTGATATTTGAGCACACTTCCTGTAACTGTAGATAATTTATACTTTGTTTCTGACTTGTCTGTGATCTGCACTGCTTAATGTAGACCATTGTTTGATATACTGTATACCGTACTTTATGTAACCCATCCTTAAAATGAAACCTTTGAGAAAGGGCACTTGTACTCAGAAGTATTTCCCAACAACAATTAAATAAATACCCTAGATCAGGAAAGAGAGCTTCCAAATATAACTGATACTTGTTCAGCTTCTTGTGAATTCTACTGTTCAGATCATAATGAATAATATATTTATTAAGAAATTGGTGACTGGGAAAGGTATACTTAGCCATGGCTTGTTTCCTGGTGCCACACTGGGGAAGGGTACATGGAAAAATATATTGGATAGGGAAAAAGAAAATAATGGTATGAACACAGTGCACATGAAGATAGTACAAATGTGAAGATTACAGGTCAGAAACAGAAAAATGGTACAGTATCATGGTACTGTAAGTAATGATAACTTACATGATAAACAAGGCATAAAATATACACAAACATCTAAGCTTTTCAGTTCTACTAAGGGTCCTGAAGGTTAAGCAGAACAAACTCTTCCTAATTATAAAAGGAGATATTCAGGACATCAGAATGCAATTTTGGGAGTATATGAATAAGTTGAATAAATTGTATTAAAAATTAATTGGTGTAACTAATCATTAATTACTGTACATGCAGCAGGGGATTTAAACGGTAGTTACATGTGTGTTGCATGCAACTACATTGCAGTGCAGTTACAGTGCAGTTAACTGACAAAATAAAGTGTAACTAGACATGGTTATGAGAAACTTTCATCCTTACAATAATTGTAATGGATATACCAAAGAAAATGAACCCTTGCTCTACTATCTGATATACCAAACTTAGGGAAGACCCAACTAGATGCAATTGTTAAAGACCCATTTTATGCCTGACTGTGGATTTGTATAGTAGATACATCTAGTCAAGCTAAAGACAAACAACAACAAAACAACAACAACATTACTACTAAGAAGGGCTACTAGCAGAGGGTGAAGGATACCAGACAAAGGCAGGTTAAAGAAATAACTAGGAATGTGAGTAGATACATAGACAGTGTCGGCAGATAAGGGCCTATGGCCCACCCAGGCTGCCCATTTGAGCTTGTAAGTTCAGTTTATGTTTTCCTAGAAGTCTGTTGCCCCTAACCCCTGAACTCCAGAATTATAGATACATAGACAGTGTCAGCAGATAAGGGCCTATGGCCCACCCGAGTAGTTGAGTAATGGGAAAAATCTGTAAAGATGGGATCTGCAAGTTCATTTAGGACAATCCGGGACAAATTGCAGTTAAGGGCCCCGATATTCAGAGTTGCGCCCTGCAGTGGTGCATATGGTAGCGCAGCGCAACTCAGAGATATAGTCAAAAAAGATGAGCAATGGTGTACCTCCTCTGAATATAGCAGGTAATGTGCACTGCACAAATACAGTGCACTGGCATATCCCCCAGACAGTGCTGAATACCAGGAATGGGAACTGTGAGAGCGCAACGGAGTTATGCTGTGCGAAAATTCCTGATATTCAGCCAGCAGTATGCAAATAGAACATAATGTATGCAAGGTGCAAATGGGGCCATTTGCATGTCATTATTGCCCCATTTGCATGAGTTGTGCAGGGCTGGCCAGCGAAATGCGCATGGCACCCTGCATAGCATGAGTGCTGCCAGTGGGGGTCTAGTGGCATCCCCACCCCTCCCGTAGCTCACCATGCCAAAAAAGAAATATGTACTAAGTCCCTGGTAGATTAGTGTACCCCGTCCTCCCGTAGCCCGATCACTGAGAAATAAATGTAATATAATTCACTGGTAGTCTAGTGGCACCCCCCACCCACACAGGACCCCCAGCCCACCCCCATCAACAACTAGCAGGAGCAAACACACCAGCATACCACCACAGCTGCCTGCCGAATGACAACTTACAATATCAGCTGCAAGCCCATTGGTCCACACTGTGGACCAGTGGGCTTGCAGTGCACTGAAAGGTAGGATAATGCCCAGTTTTGGGGGATTTGGGGATCCTCAGTGCAGAGATTGCTTCCTTCAGAGATGATGTTCAGCAACAGAAGACCAGATCTGCAGGATTCAATGGGTACTGCATGTCTACTGCCACAGAGGAGACCAAGAATCACAGCTGGCGGATGGACTGCAGTAGAGAGAGCAGGGGGTAGGAGGAACAGGAGAGACCTGGCAGAGTTCTCTAGGGGTGAAAATGCAGAACTGGTTTCATGTGCTGGTAGGAATGGTTCAGAATGACTGCCCTAAAAAGGATGCTGTTGTTGGTACCCTGGAGGGGATAGCATCATCCAACAGAGATGTGCCAGAGAGAAATACAGTAGGTCAGGTATAGGTAATAGCAACGAGGAACTCCATAGTTAGAGGTATAGAGAAGCTAGTGTGTGGCTCAGTTTAGGAGGAAAGATCTATGCTATGTGTTCCAAGGGCGATCACAGGCAGGATAATTTCACAGTTAGAGAGGCTGACCATTGCTGAAGGGGTTAAGCCAGCCATAGTATACATGGGCACAAACAACTTGGCTTTTTGCATTGTAGAAATGGTTAAACAAATGATTAAGGGACCTAGATAGTCATTTAATAGTTACAGATAGGGTAGCCTTCCCAGAAGTGCTACCAGTGCCATGTTGGAAGAGGCACAGATAAAATAATGGGATTTAACACTTAGCTAAAGCAGTGGTATGATGAGGATGATCGGGTTATTCTGGTGACTGGGTGTCCTGGGATGAGTGCAGCCTATTTACAAAGGACGGAGGGCACCTTAGTATGGGAGAGACTCGTACACTGGGACAGAAGCTAGATGTACTGTACTGTAGCAGTTGGTAAGTCCTTAAAACTAGTTTAGGGCAGAGCAGAGATGGTGTACAGGAATATAAACTGAGATACAGAGAGAGCCAATGTGGTTCTCCCACAGATTTCTCAAAATTAGAGACTGGAAGGGGGAACAAGGCAAATTTAGGAAGAGATGGAGCCCAGTAAATAAGGAGAGGAATTCTTGAGGAGGGGGAGGGCAGTTCCAAAACTGTGGGACCAAAGGGAAGGGGAGAAGTGAAATGTTTTATGTACTATTGTTAGAAGCTTGGGCAGGAAGATAAAGAAATTGTAGGTACTAATATTGGCAGAGGAGTTATAGTAGTCATCATGGAAACATTGGTAATGCAGAATAACAGCTGGGACTACACATTCCAAGGTTATGCCATTTAGAAGGGATACAGAAAATGCTAGGAGGTTGGGATGGCTGTGTATGTCCGGGATACACCACTCTGGTAGAGGATAAGACTAATAGAAGGATGGAAATAGAGTGTATGCTTTAAGTGATAGAGGCAAGATGAAAAGCCTAAGGATGGGACTAATCTGTAGACTACCTAACCAGTTCCATGTGGCGGATCATCTGCTAGAGGGAGAAATTCAGAAGACAGCCAGTCTGGGCAAAATAGTGCTTTTTGGGGGCATTTTAGCCTCCCAGATGTAGATTGGGAGAAGTCAATAGTAAAGAGTCAGAGACGCCTAAAGGTTGTAGAGACATTGCAGGACTGCCTTGTGAAGCAATTTTTAATGAGTTAATCTTTATTTCACCAAGTGAAACATCGAGATAAACTCATTTCCCAGATGGACCTGGGGAAGTAGGACATTACAGTACATAACAATACATTTAGTCCTTAGAGATATAACATAGGACAAGGTTGTATAGTTCAATATACAGTTTTAATAAGCCCAGCGCACTGGGTCAAAAAAAACAAGCAATATTTACAATATATAGAACACATGTGCTTGCACACCATTAAACGCAGATCCATTAAAGAGCTAGTGTACTGCCTGGAAACTGCCTGCAATTAATTGTAACTTTCAGATGTAGTAACCTATCACTTCTTACATCTCAAGTATGTTTTCTTTTCTGTTTGCTAATTAGTAGATTTTCCACCTGGCAATACTGGGATGATGTGTGGAGCAGCAGTCTGTCTGGAGGGAAAAAAAAAGTCAGTTCTATTCCTCCCACTATATCAACACTGAGACCACACTGACTATGACATCACTACTAACCAATGAGAATCATTTCTCACTGCCAGGTTTAACTTTCACATGAAGCAGCAGGGATTGGCTCTCCCTGGTTACTAGTGATGTCACAATTTCCTGCATTTTGACTGGTAGCTTGTGAAAGTCACTGCTCAGACTTAGGGTTGCCACCTTTGGATGAGATGAAAACCGAATACTAAACCACACCCCCAAACTCCACCCCTAACCCCACCCCTTTTATGACTAATGAGGGCATCAATTGGACTCTGATTCACTTGATTTATTCAGAATTGCCGCTGATATAACATTGTGTACAACTTCTTTAAATTCCATCATAATTATTATTTTTGGTTTATTTGATATAGATTTAGATATTTTAAATGTCAGTTTGTGTTCAACATTTGGTGGAGTTAGAGAGGGGAGTTCAGGGGACTGTCCATCCTACGTACACAGCTTAGCTGACAAATTGAGTGACTACAAGGACACCTCTGACAACTGGCTAGTTTGGATCAGGTGGCCTTTTCTGGTAAAACTTTCAACAAATAAATAAACTACACCAGTAATGGTGGACGAGATGCAATTACAAATATCATCTGCCATTTTAAGATGTTTTCCATGGCAGTCATACATAGCAGATAGCATGATATGTGATATGTAGTGTGGAGGCAGTATAGCACAGTGGTTTAAAGCTCTGAGCTGCAATTCTGGAGACCAGGGTTTGAATCCTACAGCCCAACCTTGCATACTTTGTGACCCTACACAAATCACTTAATTCCCTTGTGCTCACATGTAAACAAGCTTTAGCTTAGTGTCTCTCTTCTGGTAAAAAAAATAATGTTTTGAAAATGTTTTGATAAATTGCCTAAATGTGCAGTGCCATCAAATCTAGATTGTGTTCCTGTCAACTCATCAGCTACTGCTTTCTCTCTCTTCCTTTTTTCATTTCTGTAGCTTAGTATGACATTAGCCACACTATTCTGTGCTGTTCATCTAAAAGGCCTGGATAGGTCTTCCTGGAATATCAAGTAGTATGAAAATTGACAACAATAACTACTGAGGAGAGTGAGGCATAGGATTGCTAGAAATGAAATAAAATATTAGATTATTAATTTAACAACAAAAGGGTAACAAATATTAAAATATAGGACAGACCCTAAAAGAAAAATGGTGAACATTTAAAGGTATAAAAGTATTCCTTATCACAGCAGTCAAAGACCATACTCACAATGCAGCATGGAAAGGATTAGTTTGATTTGCTGCTAATGGTCTTAATAGCCTTACTTTACACCTCTCAGACTGGCTGGTATACAAACAAAGGTCTGCATGAGATCAGCATTTGTTTGTAATCTGACCATGCAAGTAAAATGGTGAAGGATTTAACAGAATCTGTTTCAGGCATGTGAGCATTCAAAATGACTGAAACAGTACTACCTCTGAATAAAACTGGATTAGCAGGTAAAGTTTCTAAAGCACATTGTACAGTCCATACTGGGACAGGAAGCTACCCTAATGTGGTGCCTGTCTGGTTTTAGAAAAATGAAGGTGTTAATTAAGGTGGTATTGTTTACCCTTCCCATGAATAATCTTCCAATTTGCTGGTGTGAAGTTAGAGGTGACAACTGAGCAGACAGGGACACATTTGGCTCTTTAAGTGCCCTGCTCTTGAAGGTACTTCCTGATTAGCATGCACTGCAAGCAAGCAATCACACTAAAATGTCAGACACCTGCTTACAGTCAGATGAGAAGAAATTGAAACAGTTAGTGGGAATCTAACAAGTGCTGCTTGACCCACCATAAAAACCGAATTTGCATTGGTGAAAACAGGAGGCCCGAATCTGGACCTAGAAAACCGAATCATTCGGTCAAAAACCGAGTAGGTGGTAACCTTACTCAGACTGCAAAGATTGTGGGGCCTCAAGGTGTTTGGTCTCATTTCTGGCAATGTAGTGGGAGGAACAGAACTTGTTTTTTTTCCCCTCCAGATAGAGTACTACTCCACACATTTATTTATTTAAGCGTTTAACCAGGGAGGCATGCTGAGCAGACTACTGCTCGATTACAGATGCGCCCTGGGGGAAGGGAGAAGTAGGGGAGCATAATAACATAAACAGTAAGGTCCATTACATGATGTACTTCAAAGAATAGGAGGACATACAAACATATGCAGTATTGTCAATTACTCGATAAACATAGAGTAAACATAAGTAAGGTAGAGTACAGTCACTACAGGCAGGTACATAGCCATGGCTCCAAGAGGTAATACATACAAGGTGACATTACCCCAGTACTGCCAGGTGGAAAATCTTCTAAATAGCAAACAGAAAATAAAAACAAGCATTTGTTAATGCCGAATGTTGTCGTGCTGGCATTGGCAGTGGGAGTGGCGTAGCTAGAGACGCATAGTGCTGTGATTTTGTGAATGTGTCTCAAAAGGTGATTTTGCGCAGCGAGCATGCCATTGTGCGCCACAGCTGCGGAAACACGTTTTGGGCATGCTGTGAAAAATTGCAGCTGGACTGTTGAGAAGATGTGCACAAATGCCAGTGGTGTAAATGTGGCATGAAAATATTGCAGATTGACAAAGTTACAAGGGTGCATGGAAACTGTGCAATGCACGCTTGCAACACAGTCATTGTATGGTGTTTCGGCACCAAATTTTCAACATAGGCATTTGAGGACCTTAGCTCATGAATAGTGTCACTGTCATTTTCCTCAAACTGTCCCAGAAACTGATTTCGCACAGCGGCCGTGCAATTCTATGCCGGATGTGCAAAAACACATTTCAGGCAGCTGCAGTGTTCATAAGGAGGTATGGAAAAATGCCAGTGATGAACCGCTGGAGTGAAAGTATTACAAATTCACAAAGTCATGAGCGTGCATGCAAACTGTGCAACGCTTGCTTATAAAACACTCATTTTATTGACTTTCGTTCCCAAATTTTCAACATAGGCATTTTAGGGCATCTGCTAATGAACAGTGTCACTGTCATTTTCATCATGTGTCTCGAACACGGACTTTCCACAGCGACCACGCTATTCTGCGCTGTAACTGCGAAAACAGATTTTGGTCAGTATGTGAAAAATGACAGCTATACTGTTCATTAGGAGGTACAGAACAATGGCACTGTAGAAAATCTGGTGAAATATTAAGTTTCTTGAGAGCATGATACAAGCGTGCGTTGGTCTGTGCAATGCCGCATCTTAACACAGTCATTTTATGGAGTATTGTCACCAAATTTTCCACATGAGCATTTTAGGACCTCTGCTCATGAACAGTGTCACTGTCATTTTAAGTAATGTGTCCGAACACTGATTTACGCGACAGCGAATGCGATATTCTGCGCCGAAAGTGTGAAAACACATTTCAGCAAGGATGTGAAAAATGACAGCTGTACAGTTCACAAGAAGTTGTAGTAAAATGCCAAATTTGAGAATCTGGCTTGAAAATATTGTGAATGTGCTAAGTTACAAGCATGTGTTGCGCAGTTGCTATGCACCTCGTAAAACAATCATTTTATGGAGTATTGTCACCAAATTTTCAACACAGGCATTTTAGGACCTCTGCTCATGAACAGTATCGCTGTCACTTTCCTAATGTGTCCCGAACACTGATTTCGCACAGCGATCACGCTATTCTGCACCGGAAGTGCGAAAACGCATTTCGGGCAGGATGTGAAAAATGGCAGCTGTACAGTTCACAAGAAGGTGTGGTAAAATGCCAATGGTGAGAATCTGGCATGAAAGTAGTGCAAATGCACTAACTTACGGCGTGCGTTACGCGGTTACTTCACTGCGGCTTGTAAAGGTGATCATTTGTAGATTTTCCACCAAACTTGCAACATAGGCTTTTTGAGAGTCCCTCTCATGAACAGTGGCACTGTCATTTCGTTACTCGGTCCTGAAAGGTGATTCCACACAGTGACTGCGAAATCACCTTTTGGGACCGAATAACACCATGACAGTGCAAGAATTCATGAGAAGGGGTCCCAAACACCCCATGTTGAAAATTTGGGGCCAAAATTCGCAAAAATGTCCAAGATATGCATTAAAGTTGAAAAACCCCTATTCATTCCATTATACAGTTTACGGCATTTCTTCAGTTCGCAGTCGGCGAAGAGTGCAGGCGTGTTCCGGTCCACAGAAGATCATTGCGGGACTCACTTGAGTAAGTATGGGGTGAGGGGTGAGGGAGGCAGGGTGCGCAGTGGGTGGAGTGCGTGGTGGGGAGGGGCATCAAGACTATGAGGGACCGTTTCGTTTTACAGGTTATAAAAAAAAAAAAGAAAAAACATTAGGGACAGTTTTTGTTTTGCAGGGCATTTGGCATGCTGGGATGGGCTTCCAGCATGCCACCTAAATGTTTAGGGGGTGTCTGTAGCCAACAGGGGTTGGGCACCCTCATCAGCAAACAACACTTGGGGATTTATGCCAAGGGGATTGGGCACCCTCCGTCTGCACACAAAGAAGCGGGCGCAGAGCCAAGGGATTGGGCACCCCTCAGCATTAAACAATTTGGGGTTATTTCTGCCGATGGGGAATGGGCTTCCCTGTCAGCACACAAGGAAGGGGGGGGGTAAGGCATGAGGGGATTGGGCACCTCGGCATTAAACAGTTGGGGGTGCTTTATGCCGATGGGAGTAGGATCCCTGTCGGCACATTCACAGGGGCAGGGGCAGCCGACAGGGGGATTGGGCATCCCCAAAGTCGGCAGTTCTACGGTCAGTGCCCCGCCATGTACATAATGGCGGTGAGTACTGCAAGAAAAGGACCGCTGCGTCTGTCGAGCTTTGCTCGGATTGCAGCGGACCTTTTCTTAGATGTGCTTGCCACATTATGTATGCATGGTGCGGCGCCGGCATTCAGGCTGATTGGGAAATGCAGGAGGCACCTACGGGTGCGTGCCCTGCATTTGTCCAACAGCGACCACGCCTCTAAAGCTGCACTGTCCCACGATGTTGGCTGCGCAAGTGCGCCAACATAAAAATACTTCAGATATTGGAAGTGATTGGTAGCTGAATGCATCTGAAAATTAGTATTAATTCCAAGCGGCACATTAGCTCTTTAAGTGGTCAATGGCAGAGGACAAGGGGGTAGAGGTAGGAATGCAGTAGTAAGGGGATGAGCAGGGCGCGCCTATCTGCAGAGCACAGGCTCAGAAGTTGCAAGACTCCGAGAAGGCGAGGGTGAATAAGGTTTTGAAGGTAGAAAGTTAAACAAAGTAGGTTGGCTTCAGTGTTTTCTGCAATTTGTTCCATATGGAGGGAAGGGAATAGCTTATGGACATACAGCCATAGGGAAAATGCAGTTCTGGACCTTGTATTGTCAATTAGGATATTATAAGTGACATGATGGTAGAGGTTCCTCTAAGTCAGAGGAAGCATGGCACTGTGAAATATTGTATTGTTCTACAGAATCAGTGAACTTTAAGTCTGTGGACTTTGGCAAGATGGTGAGTGTACTGAAGGATGGCTGAAGAATATTAATGGGGTAGAACAGCTTGAGAATATATGGGCAGAAATTAAGGGTGCTAGATTAAAGGCAACATAGGAGTGTATGACACATGTTAAAAAGGGGATAAGCACAGGAAACATCGGGTTTACTGATCAAGAGAGGGCAACAATTAAGAATAAGAAGGTGTTTAGGGTTTATAAACAGGAACAGACTGAGGAGAACAGGGAGAAATATAAAGTACAGTTAGAGAGTGCCAAGAAACTTCTCAGTGAAACCAAGGCTAACACAGGACATAAAATAGAGAAGAGTGGTGAAGAACAGTAAGACCTGTTTTAGGTACACTGGGGAAAATAGCAGATGAGAGAAAGAGTACTAATCTTTAAGTTAAGCAAAAAAAAAAAGATACACTCTAGGTTTCTGAAGGTGCTGCTCCAGACAATTTTCAGTTCAGTTTATTTTTCATACTGGAAAGGCATATGAGCAGCATTGCCCATTTTCGCAAGAGTCCACTTAAGACAACAGTTATAGATTACAGGGTTACAGGTAAGTGTAATTACATAGTAGTACAGGAATTCAAGAGTACAAAATAAGTGCCATCAATGCGAGTAAAAAGCAATACAGTAACGCAAGGATATTCAAACAATGATATGATGGTGGAGAAAAGGCGGTCAGTGTCAGGGGAAGAGTTCAGGAAGACAGACAGATATACCCATAGAAATTAAGACTAGGGTCATTTGTAAGAAAGTGCAGAAATGATCCTTAAAGTGGTGCTTGAATGAGGCTGTCGAAGGGCAATGGACAAGCGACGGGGGTAAGTTGTTGAAAAGTTTAACTCCCTTGTAGGAGAGGGTATTTTGGCCTTGAGTAGTATAGCAATGGGAGAGGGAGAGGGAAGAGGACCATCTAGTGGACTGCGCAGGGGTGGACAGGTGGAAGAGTGAAGAGATGCTGGTTGGCAGGAATCCAAGAGTGCACTTGTGGAGGAAAGTAAATGATTTTGCTGTCAAGCCTAACTTCAAGAGGAGACAAGTTGGCACGTGCGTAAAGGTCACAGTGGTGGGTCAGTGTGAGGAAGCCTGTGACAAACCAAATAATGTTATGCTAGGTGCTATGCAGGTGATTGAAATTCTTTTGGGAAGGAGGGGTAGTAGAGCAGAGCACCATAGTCGAATGGGGGAGGAAGAAACTGGTGGCCAGGAGCATCCTGGACTCTGGGATTAGGAAAGGTTTGACATGATACAGCATGCCAAGCCTTTGGTATGCTTTTCTAATAAGCTGATTAATGTGTAATTCATAGGTTAGATGGCAGTCCAGGACCAGGCCAAGGTATTTAAACTCCAAGACTTGTTCAATGGGGTCACCATCGTTGTCACAGAGGGAGAAGTTGATGGCTGCTGATTTTCTGGAGTCAGAGAAAACCATGGACTTGTTTTTTTGGTGTTTTTTTTTTTCAGTTGAGTACGAGCCCTCTGGAAGAGAACCAGGACTGAAGCCTAAGGAAGCCCCGTTGGAGTTTGTCCTGAAGGGTGGAGGGGTTCTTGTCTTTGCAGGAGAGTGCAGCATTGTCAGCATAAAGGATAATTTTGGTGTGCATACAGATTTTGGGGAGGGAGTTAACAATGAGGGAGAAAAGGAGGGGTCCCAGGATGGAGCCCTGGGGAACTCCATATTTGATAGGGGAAACAGTGGAGAGAACACCGTCTATGATGGCTCTGAGGAATCTATGGCTAAGGTAGTTGGAGAACCAGTTTACAACTTCAGAGGAGAAATTGGGACTGGAGAGGGAGGAGAGCAGAACCTTGCGGTGAACCAGACTGAAGGCTTTTGTGTGGTCCACAAACACTGAGACTGAGTACTGTCCATCATCAATGGCCTTCTCTATGTAGTGGGTGAATTTGATCAGAGCTGTCTCAGTGTTGCGGCCAGCTCTGAACCCATGCTGTACATCTGTTAGCAGACTGTATTTCTTTAGATATTCCGTGGTTTGGGCTAAGGCAATCTTTTCCATTATTTTGGAAAGAGGAGACAGGAGGGAGATGGGCCTGTAGTTAGTGACATCATTCTTAAGACCGGACTTGTGGAGGGGTTTAATGGTGGTGCATTTTCATTTATGGGGGAAGGAGTCCGAACATAGGGAGTAGTTAAAGATGTTGGTGAAGGAGAGAGCAATATACTCACAGACCAGCTTAAGGATCTGGTAGTCGATGTTGTCTATTCCTAAGCTGGGCCTGAGGTCATTAGTTCTAATGAGTCTTACCACTTCCATGGGAGAGGTACCAAAGTGGGAACTGGGAGAGTGGTTTGGGAGAGGGTGAAAAGGGAAGGATTGGGGTTGGGCTAGTACTTGCAAGGTCACTGAAGTAGAAGTTGAAATGGGTGGTAGTTGCAAGGGGATCGGTGACAGGTTGACCCTCAATGATGAGGTCAGTTTTTTCACCATGTGTTCCTCTTCCTGTGAGGTAATCAAGAAGCCTCCAGGTGTGTGTGGGGTTCCCCCTGCTACTTTGCTGTTTTTCTCTGAGGAAGATGATTTTTGCATTGCAGACTGCTGATTTACAGCTATTGTGGAGTGTTTTGTACTGTTGTAAGAGGTGAGGGAGTTTGTTTCTCATATTTGGACCAGGCCCTGTCTCTCTCTTCCTCATTAAAGGAGGTCGGAGGAGACCCATTCATGGCTTTGCCCCTTAACCCTGAGTTTTTTGAAAGGGTATGCCTGCCATACTCATGCAATTTAGACAAATTCAGTAAAAACAGAGCTGGGCATTGGAGATATACATATTGTTTTATTTCTGTACATAAGGGCAATATTACGGTACGGGCTGTGCAGTGTCACTTTCTTGCAGAGTTACCAGTGAGATCCCGGGGGTGTTGAGCACCATTATTAAAATTTTGGCTGCACTGGAGCTTCAGAGGATTTTTACGAGTGCTGAGGTACTTAAACTGTGAATTTGTTATGGTGCTTGCAAGAGGGAATCAGAGAGGTGAAGCCCCAATCTGTGCAGCAGACTTTATAGGAATCAGAAAAATAAGATTATTATGTGAATATTCAGACATATTACCCAGTTAGAATCTTGTGCTAACACTATTAATTTTATTGCAACTGGATTTTGACATTTGTAAAAGGGTCCTTCATTTCGGGAATACCCAGGTCACAAAGGTCTTTTGCTCCCTTTTTATTCCCGCCAGTCTGACTGTGTCCAAGTCTGTTGCAACGGTGTTGTTTGTATTCTGTCCCGCTTGTTTTCAGTTATTATGTTGTTTCTCTTTTTCTCTTGGGCTGGCCAACCCACCTTTACTCTTGTCTATGTGACCTTGAATGCTCCGATGCTCTTGACTTGACCCCCCATTGTTGGGGAAAAAAGAAACTGTTTACGGACTGAAATATATTCCTACTGTTATATTTTGTATGGTACACCACAAACATAAAGGAATTTGTACCCTTGTTTGACACACATCATGTCACTGTGTCTTACTGCTTTAAATAACTAGTTCTGAGTGGTGTTGCGTAGTGCTATATGCCTGTAGCCTTTACATGCCTTAAAAAGAAAATTAATCCTCCTGCAAGGATCTTTGTTCAAGACAGGTCAGGTAGGACTAAAAATATATAATTCCTGGTTTGTTCTGGTGAGAAGCTGTCCCAGAGGAGACAGGAGTTTTAATTTCTCGGCGGTGAGGCTTCTCTGACTGGGTTCCCCTGTTTCTCCTCTGCGGCAGTGCACACATTCACAGAGGAGGTCTAATTACTGAATTCACTCCTGACAATACAGCTAGCATTTTGTTTGTTGCTGTTACAAGGTAAAAGAGAAAGAAAAAGGAACCAGACAAGTAACTAGTGAACGCTTACAGTTGTTTTTCTCTTGTGGTTCTGTTAAATGCTGCAGCCTGTATGTAATTTCTTTGTTCTCTCACGTGTCCATCTGTGAGCTACCACGTCGTTGCTATAGAGCCAGCTGGCCTTTCCTTTGCTATTCTTATACAGGGAACTTCTGATGGTGGAGCTTACTGACAAACCTCAGTGTTAAATTCTGGATCCAAACACATTTATTATTGAATGAACATGGCATATAAGTACATTATGATAAGGATTAAATACTGTCAGGATATCAGAATATTGATATTTGTTATTTTAAACAATGTTTGATCTTAAGGTTTGCTGATGGGTGGAGATTAACCCATCGCATGACTGTTCCATGCTATTTATCTAGAGCTTACTGCTGGTATAGTTCAATGTGGAGATGAGTGTTGAAGGTTCAAAACCCTGGGCAGTCCTAGCATTTACTAGGCTGGTTTCCAAGTTATTGCTGAATGCCGAAACTTTGTTTTCATTATTGTTTCTCTTTTATTTTGCAGTTTAAGTTCGCTCTTATTTTGTTCTGCTTAAATAATTATTGACCTTATTTTATTGCCAACACTGCCTTGTTGTCCATCTGTTCTCCCACAAGCCTTTCACAACATTCACTGTATTATTTATGCACTAGTAGTTTAATAAACAAGCTTTCTCATTGTGGAACTTTAAATGTATTTATATTATACACCTTGAGTCACATTAACACTGTGTGCTGTTTCTGTAAATGTATTGAGGTATTTAAGTGTGCACCCTGTAGACAGACTCCACCCTCCAATGAAGCCTCCGTACTAGGAGGCAATACATAGGGAAGTATGCTTCATGTTTTTCTGAGCTTGAATAAAGCCTCTAAAATTTTACTGATGTGTGCACTCCATTTGCTTTTCTTTTAGGCCTTAACACCTGGGCAAATGTTTGCTTACCAAGTGAAGTAGGTAGGTAATTCTTATAAAGTGGTACATCCTTGCACAGTATACTTAAAGAAGAACACCCAAACCGCAGCTCTCTAATTAGGCTTTTAAGACCGCAAAATATTTTTTTTGTAACCTCTGTGGCTTAATATTCACTCCAGTGTACCAGCCATAATGAAAACCTATCCCAGGCTACACAGTACCATTTCACATTCTCAGCACAGTGCCAAACTGAGAATATAAAATGGCACCACATAGCTTGGAATATATTTATATTATGACTGGTACATTTGAATTAATATTAAGCCACAGAGGTAATTAAAAAAATATTGTGGTTCTGCTTTGAGGGGAAGGGGGTGCTGGGAGACCAGTGTTCTTCTTTAATCATACCTGCTAATCAAGAAGGGGTGCTAGAGTGCCTTTTGACCTTCAATTACTGTGTTATTATGATGTATTAAGATGATGCGAGCACCTGATGGTAAACCGCACAGCACACTACTGTAGCGAAATGTTTAGTTTTGTCATAATGATCATGTTACTGTGTAGGAGCAAGAAGGTTTAAAAAAGTTCATAACTACTTATCTCAAGTCAGGAATTTAACAAAAAAAAAAGAAGAAAAGAATATGTGATTGATATTACTGATATTATTGCTAAAAAACTATATGAATAATTGTTTTGCTGACTAGCAAAATGCTGCTGTTTTAAAATAAGAAGTAATCAGTTGGTGGCAGGAATATAGGATTTTTGCCTAAATTGGTCTTAAAGGGAATGAAAGCAGGTTTTGTGCAACAGTTTATATCTGAAGATGTCATGTTTTAATGAGACTCACCAGTAAAGAGGATTATATATACTTTTTTTCTTTCTTACAGGAAACAAACACAGCTGCTTACAAACCCAGTACATCAGGGGACAAGCTGTTTTAAGCAACATGCATCTTTACAAAGTTCATTTATGAAATGCTTTTACCTGTAGATCTTAGATTTGAAGGAAAATGCAAGAATATAGGGTATACTGTTGATAAAACCTGCAATATGGAAAGGGAATGTTCAGCATAATCTGTATCAAACGCTGTGTGTATTTTCAAGTTTCAGATTAACTATGCATATTAAATGTTTAGTGTCCAAGTAACTTGAATATATAAGCTGCAAGAGAACACAAGATTAAGTACTGTATATCAAAATACATAAATGTGCAAATGCTTTTTTCTAATTGATTGGAGAAATGTTAAGCTTGTTAAGTGTGCTTTTATTATTTCTGTGGTCAGACTAGAGATGACTAAACATACCCTTACTACTGCTCTATTCTAAGCCCTGTTTTGAGGTCAGGAACTGAGTCTGAGTTTCAGGTCTCAGTTAAATGTCTTCTTAATAGGTCACATAAAATGACATTTAAAATCAGTAGCTGAGCAGGAAGTGGAGAAATAAATCTAGGTCTAATCAAATATAGGCAACACACAGGATCAGCACCACCAATCGTCTGAGCCAAAAAAAGATACCAATTGAGGCTGTTGTTACGCAAGCATGACAAACTTTTAGTTCATATACAAAGTGACAAGGTACTACCATATTGATTAAGTAATAAAAAATAAAAAAAATATCTTAATGACATGATCAATTTGGGGACTGTTGTGCAATCCCATCAATATTATTAAGTATATATATATATACTGTATATATATATGTGTGTGTGTGTGTGTGTATATATATATATATATATCAATATTATATGTGAAGATGAATTTATGCACCATGTTGGTCAGTTTTTACCTATTTCATTCTCATCACATTGATTACTATGTACTGTGTGCCTTGGTCGATTTGAGCACAGTTGTGTTTCTGTCCCTTCCTCCAGTGCTATGCACAACCCCCTCCTCATATTTTCCCACTTTTTTGTCCTCTGTCTGTTTTTCTGTTTTGTTTATGATGACCTCTTGGTATTACAGTTAGCCCACATGAATTATGCAGGTTGCTTTTTAATGTATTGATCCTTAGCTTTATGTATATTTGTATTATTGATGCTGTGCTCATTAGGAACCAGTTTGCACTAACACATTCTTGCACTGTATTATATTTAAACTATCCAAAAGTACTGCCATCATGACCATGTGACTTGAAAAGAATGAAGAGGAGGCAAGGAGTCTTGTTCCCATTATATAGTAAAGTATGGGCAAAAGGTAAGAACAATGGACTCATACAAGCACAAATTTATATAAAGTAATTCCTTTTAATTCATATGTCCAACCTGTTCATTTAAGTGTGAATGTTTCACTGGAAGAACTAGCTTTTTCAAGGAAAAACAGGATCTATGATAAAAATATATATTCATGTACATGTATATATACATTGTAAACAAAATATAGAGTATAGGTTGTGGATATTCAGCCCACTGATGAAACTGTTTTTACATTTTAGTAAACTTCATAGCTGCACACAATGCAGAGGAATTATATTTTCCATAAATTACTTGTTCTTTTAGTATTCAATCTAAAGTGGATTACCCTGTATTATTTTAGTATGTAATTAATTTCTTCCTTACTCTTTTATATTGCTTAACAAGACAAAAATGTTTGCTTGCATACCTTGATTTAAAAACTTTTTCGTTTATCAAACGTTTTCCATATATTTTCTACATAGTAGAATAATTTCAAACTAAGTGACACACAATTATCCATGTCTTATAGATAGATAGATACATCTATATAAATAACCAAGAATATTCTTATCAACATGATCTAAAGGAGTCATTGGTCATTTCATAATGCTAAGTTGCTATGCTGTCATGTTGCCTTACTCTCACTAATAATGCACAAAAGTGTTTTTAATCTCTCATTAGTGTCTACCGTTTTACATTTTTTTTTTACATTTTTACAAGCATGTTATTTACATATCCATTTACAAATTGTGAAATTATTGTTGTTATGCATATGCCCAAATTAAATCCCTTGAAGCACTGCTTGCAATAAAGCTATGTGTTATATCTCATCCTAAACAGTAAGTTCTCTCTTTAATTACTAGGTGCGCTGTTAAATTAAACAAAAATTCTTGCTTTAGTTAAGCTCTGTCACTGCTGATTCAAAGCAGTCAGTATTTGTTAATTACTTTAGTAAATCTATAGTAGAAACAACACCAGACTGCTTGAAAGACACAGGGCACATGGTTAGCCTTATCAAACAACTGAATGAAATGATCAGCAACCTTGAAACTTGTATTTTGGCATCTTTTGAGGTAAAACATCTTTGAAGAAGCATCAAACGTGAATAGGGGTTGGAGTCACTGGAAACTGCATTGCAACAGAGGCCAGAAACGGAGAACCCACTAGATGTATTTTTTAGTTAATGTAGCCTAGTTAGTGTTAACTAAAAATTACTTTAAATTTGAAAACTACTGTCTGCAGAGAAGTGGAACAACTATAGGGTCAAGTATGGCCCCTAGCTCCTCAGACTTATTTATGGTAGTATTCAAAAACAGATTTGTTTTAGACAATAGCCAGAAGCCATTCAAAGTAAAGATCAACATCTGGACATTTTTTATTGATGACGTACTAGTTATTTGGAAAGGAACACAGAATTAGAATAATTTCACCAGTGCATAAATGGATGCCTTAGAGGCTTAGAATTCACACATACCTCTAATATGGATTCAGTTCCTTTCCTAGACTTAGTGATACTTAAGTGCCAAAACAAACTGGTCACAAAAATATACAGGAAAGACACTGATAATACAGATCTTCTTTGTAGATATCTTTCATCAGGCCAAACCTATGGAACTATAGCCACCAGGCACTAGAATCACATGGAAAACTTTTGCTAGCAGTCTTCTAGGGGCCCCGCTTCCTTCTCAGTTCTTTTCCCACCTTTGACCATACTCGTGTGGACTCCATGGAGAACAGTGTCTCTACAGTTGACCGCCAAATTTCAAACTTTATTCTTTTTCACCCCCCCCTTAGTTAACAACCACTTTATTTTAAAGTGATTGCACATCATTGTGCAGAGGATGAAAGATTCTGCAAATCTTTTCTTCTATTGCGGGTGCAGTAGAAAGATTTACTCCAGCGATGAGCATGATGTCTGTGTTTGCTTTCTCAGAGAGGGCCATGACATTAAGGCCCACGAGCTTTTCCTGAAGTTTAAGCAGGCTACCCAGTCATGCCATCAGAAGGCCCTGAAGACCTTCATCCTTGTGCAACAAGTAGTCAGAATGGAGAGAGAGCTCCAGGGAACATGCTCCGCCCTGTCACTAACCTCTTCCTGAGGCTCACAGTCCTCCAAATCCCAGGACTAGTCCTCAGGAAAACAAGGGCACTTGGAGAGGGAATAGACCAAAGATGCCCCCCCCAGTACAGTTCTGGTTGCTGCTTTCTTCAGCATTGACCGCAGCAGCACCATTGACAGCTTCAGTGTCAATGCCTACTGCTACCCAGACCTCAGCTTCTCCAAGGTTGGCTCTGGCAGTGAGTTCTGCCAGATCTACCTTTGCTGGCTACAGCTAGTTGACATCAGGCTCACCCTTGTTGATGCAACAAGCCCTGTCGCTCAGACATCAGGGCTCTCAAGGTTGGATGGCTGCAAGCTGTGCTGGACCCCTCTTGGTCTACAATGGCCCATCAACATCGTGGCTCGAGCCACCCCCATCAGTGCCACAGGGCGCTACTTCTATGCAGGCCACTGTCAGTGTTCAGATGGTGCTTTTCTCCTTTGTGAATATTATATAGTGTCTTCTACCTCCTCCTCCTGCTCCAGGGACGACAACACCAGGACCACAGAGACCAGTCCTTCTGTTGATGCCTGCTCAGTTGACATGCCCTGTTCAACCCAGGACATTGATGCCTTTGCTCCCCTCTCTGATGCCTTTTTTTTTTTCTCCATATATAGTTTTTTTTTTTTTTGTATTGTCTTTTTACTCCACTTCCCACGGGGCCACAGCATACACATGTGTGTACGTGCATGGAGGCACAAGCACACACCAGGATCTAGTGGCCCCCTCTGCCCCATCCCGGACTTTCATCGCCTCTTCTGACCACCTATGCTACTCAGCAGACCGCCACCCAGTGGGAACAGGACTACAGCGGAGAGGGCGTCCACCCCATGGAAGGGAGAGCCAAGGCTCCATCCTGTTCTGACCCACTCACCCCAAGCCGGCATCCTGGCAGCCTGAGTTCATTCCCAAACCCAGGTTGCCAGCGTGGTGTGAGGTAAGGTATCAGCGCCTCAACCCTCTGTGCCACTGGGCCAGCGTCTCTGATGCCTTCTGAGCCAGTTGACGAGGAGCAGAAGTACAATCCTGACCTCCATTCCTCCAGATGACGAAGAGGAGGATATGGAATCTGACACATCTGGCTCCACCATCTCTTACAGGAGTGGGGACTCCACACTGTCTATCCCCAGGTCCGCTCCCCTGAAGACCCTTCATTCCTCACTACAATGAGGCTGCTCCAGGATGCAATGGAGTTCGATGCTGAGGAGGAGGATATTAGTAGGAAGGAATTTATTGGAGTTTCTAGAAATCCCAGAATCTCCTCCCCTAATTATCCCTTCTCTACTGATGCCACACTGGCCACCTGGCATAGAATCAGCTTGATCCATGTCATGCCCAGGAAGGCAGCCTAGCTGTACAAGGTTCCATCATGTAAGCCCTTTTTCTCAGACCAACCTGAGGCTGATTCAGTGGTGATAAAGGCAGCCCATGATAGGTCCAAGGTGCCTAAGCATCTCATTTCTTTCCCCCGTATAAAGAGTTGAGGAAACTGGACCTGCCACACTGGGCCGTAGAATAGCAAACTACCAGACCGTATGGTCAAGTACCAGAATACTCGTGAAAAAATGCCAAAGCTGCAGCACAAGCCTTCTCAGAGGGCTCCCAGAGACAACAGATGCTCAAGGTTCTTCAGACTGGGGCTGATGTACTGTAGTTAAACACCTTTTAAAGTCTACGTATGACATTTTGGATGCCTCAGCCAGAGCAACTGCAGCTGGTGTCTGCCTCAGAAGGCATTCCTGGCTAAGGGTGTCAGGATTTGCTACTGACATTCAGCAATCCATTTTGAATGCCCCTTTCAGAGGGTACAAACTCTTTGGGTGAATATGCAGGATATCCTCAATGACCTACACGCTTCAGGAAGGACTCTTAAGGTCAGTTCATTCCCTATACCACACATAACCCAGAACTAGACTAAGGGTCCCCTTTCGTAGAGTCTCACACACCCAGGTCAGGGGCCAGACAAGTCAAAGGCAGAGCAGGGTCAGCCTTGCCTACCCCTGCCTCCACCACAGGTGCACAGCCCAAAGCCCCTAGAGGTGGAGGTGGAGGTGCAGTCCAGTTGCCGGATCCACCTCTGCATGAGTCCTTGCTGCCCCTCCCAGTACTGAAACAGGAGGTGGTGGTAGGGGAGCATTTCTTCCTCCACCTATAGCAGTGGAGTAGCCTCACTACGGATGGTTGTGAGTTGCTTCCAGACCTGCCACCTATACCCTCAAGTTTATCCTCCAGATAATGTACCAGTGCTTGTTAGATGAAATATGTGTACTGTTATAGAAGAGGGCCATAGAACTATTTCCCTTGGACAAAAGGAACACGGGGTTCTACTCTCATTTATTTCTCATCCCCAAATCCACAAGTGACTTGTGGCCCACTTTGGATCTGAGACATCTGAACTTCTGCATCCAGTACAAGAAGTTCAGAATGATCACCCTGCAAGGTCTGATGCCACTCCTGAAAAAAGGGGACTAGTTATGCTCCCTGGACATGCAGGATGCTTACCTGCATGCCTAGATGTATCCCCCTCACAGAAGGCACTTAAGGTTTCATTTCCAGGAGAAGCATTACCAGTTCAGAGTATTACCCTTTTGTTTGTCATCTGCACCATGGGTATTTGCAAAATGCATGGCAGTTGTGGCAGCAGCTCTCAGGAGAGAGGATCTATATGTTTTGCCCTATCTAGACAGCTGGTTGCACAAAGCTCAGTCCAAGGAGCAACTGGCTCAGACCCTAACATGTACCAGGCAGCTGTTCAGTGCCCTAGGGATCACTTGACAGTCTGACCAAGTCAGTCTTGATCCCTTGGAAGTGTATGCAGTACATGGGAGCAGTTCTGGACATGGCACAAGGCTAAGCCTTCCTGCCCCAGGACAGGGCAAAATGCCTCATAGCTCAGGCCCAGCTAATTTCTCAGAGCTAGCATATCACAGCCAAGACATTCCTGAGACTGTTGGGCCTGATGGCAGCAGCCATTGCCACAGTACTCCTAGCACAACTGCACAAGAGGGATCCACCAGTTGACTTTGAGGGTCCAGTGGGATCAGCGCACTGACGAGCTGGAACAGCAGGTTCTAGTAACTTCTCCTGTTCACAAGGTACTGCAGTGGCAGATGGACCCCAGCAATTTACTAAGAGGGGTTCTCTTCCTCATTCCCTCCCCTTAGATTCTTACCACAGATGTTTCAGGGCTGGGGGGGGGCACATTTGGGCCCTCACCAGACATGAGCATGGACCGAAGTGAAGACCCTCCTCCAGATAAATGTTCTAGATATGAGTGCCATTCTGTATGCTTTGCAAGCCTTCCAGAACCATCTGTCCCCAGGTCCTCTGCTGGTGCAGATGGACGTCAGTGTGGTATAGTACATAAACAAGCAGTGAAGGACTCATTCTTTCCCCCTGTGCATGGAGGCAAACTGAGTTTGGTATTGGGCTTTAAAACATGTTCTAGAACTGTTGGCTGTTTGTGTTCCTTGCATCCATAATGTCCTGGCAGACAGGCTAAGCAGGTCACAGTCCAGAATGCATGAATGGGAACTGCTGACCTCAGTGGCCGAAGACCGGTTTGACAGGTGGGAGCATCCAGAGTTGGGCCTTTTGCATCTCCACTCAGTGCAAAACTGCTGCTTTTCTGCTTGCTTGATCCAAGGTCTGGAGTTTTCTAGCAAGACATGTCCCTTTCTCGGAAGAGGAGGTTCCTTTATGTCTTTCCTCTGATTCAGAGGGTGCTTATCAAGTTCCAAGTGGACGGAGCCACTCTAATCCTTGTGGCTCCTTTCTGGCCTCATCAGGTATGGTTTCCATTGTGCAGCAGGAAGCAGTGAAACCAGTACCCCTGCCCCAGTGCAAGGGCTTCATGTCATGGGCCCAGGTAACCCTGGTCCATCTGGATCTCAAGTCTCACTATCTCCATGCCTGGCTCCTGAAGACATAGCCATTGTGAGACTTGGAGTGTCCCCTAAAGTGGCTGACATTCTGGTGGCTGCTAGGAAACCCTCCTCCAGGGCAACTTACTCCATGAAGTGGAAGTGTTTTGTTTTGTGGACCACTTCCCAGACCTGGATCCCTTCACTTTCCAAGTGAATCAGATTCTGGAGTATTTAGTGTCCTTGTCAGAAGCAAGACTCCAATCCTACGCTATCAAAGTGCACCTGGCTGCTGCATCAGCTTTCCATGTGCCTGTTAAAGATTGTAGTGTGGCATAACCATATGTGGCATAACTGTATATTTTTGTAGAGGCATTTTGCACTTGAAGCCTCCTATCTGCAATCCAGTCCCGACTTGGGAGTGAAATTTTTTGTTCGAGAAACTTACTTTGGCTCTGTTTGAGCCAGCTGTAACTTGCAAGCTACTGTACATGTTCTGTCATGGAAAGCATTATTTTTAGTTGCTATTACTTCTGCTTGAAGGATTTCCGAGCTTCAGGCTGCAATGTGTGAGCCTCCTTATTTGATATTCCACAAAGACAGTATCATTGTGTACCAACCTTAAGTTTCTCCTTAAGGTGGTGTCTGAATTTACTTTAAATCAGATTATCTACCTGCCAGTTTATTTTCCTGAGAATGCCAATCCAGGGGAAGCACTGCTCCATACTTTAGCTGTACATAGAATACTCAGATACTATGTTCATCACACGAAGGACTACAGGAAGTCAGCCCTCGCAGCATTTAGTTTCCTCCGACTCAGGAAAAGGGGTTATACTGGTTTCTATACAGTGCCTATCCAAATGATTGGCTAACTATTACTTTCTGTTACTGGAAGTATGGTAAGGAACTTCCTGGAGTTGTTCATGGCCATTCAACCAGAGGCATGGCCACTTTTGTTACCTGTTTCAGGAATGTTTCAGCTGCAGAATTATGTGCTGCTGTAACTTTGTGTGCTGTCCACACTTTCACAGAGCACTATGGTCTGGTCTTTCCCTCTAGAAGAAGGGCAGGCTTTGGCCTGGCTGTGCTTCAAGGTCTCCTTTCTTAGGCCTATAGTCTCCAGCCACCCAGACTGTCTGTCTGGCAGTACTGCTTGGGGCTTATTCCATAGGTGTGGCCTGATGAAAGAGATGTCCTTGAAGAAGATGGAACAGTTATGTACTTACCGTAACAGTAGATCTTCAAGAGAATCTCTCGTCAGGCCATGCCAACCTACCCTTTGTCCCCTTTGGACTCTGAGCTTCTTGGCTCCTCTCTCTCTCCCCTCCAGGATGGAATACCTGTTGCTTCAGCCTCTCCAGGTAGCTGGTAGCTTCAACTCTGTCTCCTTTGTTTCCTAGAGGGAGACCTCATGAGTATGATCTCTAATGGGAGACTGAGGAGGGAGTGGGCCACCCACGTATTTATACAATGGGACATCTACATCTGACATCATCATGGGCAGGCCCTAGTAGACTGCTAGCAAATGTTGTCCATGTGATCCTAGCATCTGATGGCTATAGTTCCATAGGTGTGGCCTGGTGAGAGATTCTCTTGAAGATCCACTCTTACAGTAAGTACATAACTGTTCTTTCTGCATGCAGAGAGCATCCACCCAAGGAAACTTATTAACAATATCCCAGTTGGCCAATTTGTGAGGGAGAAAAGAAATTGCTCTGAGTATGAAGACTACACACAGGCGGCCATTGTTTGACATTTAGCTTTTGAGATGGTGGTTACCCTTTAGAGATTTCTGATGATGCTAAACATAGCATGGATGGTATTGACAGAGGTCATTTACTGACTGCAAAACTAGCAAAAATAAACTGGAATGGACAAGATCATTCTCTCTACAAATTGTCCTGCATTTGGCAACATAAGCACACTTAAGGGACAGACTGAAAGGCACAACATGCAATGCCACCTCTAAATACAAATTTCCTGGAAAGGGCAGCAAAGGACATAAAGGGCTCATTCCTTGTGGAAATTGTGGACAATGTAGCAATTAGTGCTGTGTGGAATTTTGAAATTCTGGTGGAATGAAATTCCACAGAATTTTGCCAGAAATGGAATGGTGAAATTCCACGGTAGAAAATAGTTGTGGAATGAGTTTCTATGGAAAAATTGCTTTTTATTCTGTGGATCTCAATATTTTCTTCGGAAATTGTTGTGGAGTAATTTTCTGCAGAAAAAAATAGCTTTTCTATTCTGTGGATCACAGTAGGTAGAATTCTACTAAAGAACCAGTGAAATTCCAACAGAAATTCCACCAGCGGAATGGCCATTCCACACTAATTCTGCCAGTGGAATTCCAGATTCTGCACAGCACTAGTAGCAAAACAGTAAAAACAAAAAACTTTAAGAAAGTTATTTAAATGAGGATGTACAAATTGAACAATTTATTACATGTAATACTTATGCTGAAGTGCCTGTGTGATCGAGTATACATCAAAACAAAGTTAAAGAAAATACATACATAAGCAATAAGACACTATGGGGTGTGATTACAGTTCTAATGCATGGCTAGGGGGACATAGTGAGGCATGAGGCCAAAAGCAGAGTGCTTTCGGTCCCCTAGCCATGCATTAGAACTGTCTAATGCACATCCCTGGAGTGGCTTATTGTGCTTATAAAATGGGCCTGTGTATTCTAAATGGGGGTTCTAGTTTTAGCTGTGCATTAGACACATCTAATGCACAGCTAACAACCAATCAGATTGCTTGAAATCATTTGCCCATTTTATAACAGAGCATAAAAGTGGTATTAGGAAAAAGAATGAGACCTCTGCTATAGCACATCACTTTACTGAGACCAGACATGGGATACCCAGCCTGAGATTTTATGGCCTTGAAAGAGTAGAACCCCTCACTCAGAAGTGGGGACCGGGCTAAAAAAAAATTTGCAACTAGGGAGGCCTGTTGGATCAACAGATTTGGAGCACTTAACCCTCATTTTGGACTCGGTGAGGAAATAGACTTGTTCCTGATTGTGTAAATGACTTTGAACCTGTGCTCTGACACTCAAATCTTATAGATATATTATTGATGTTCAAGTTAGCTAGATATTTATTTAGTTATTTATTTATTTCAAGAATTTCACCAGAAAAGACATACTGAGCTGAGTAGCAGCTCATTTCCAGATGCGTCCAGGGGCAAAATGGCAAGGATGATAATATATAGTAACTCTGAGCAATTACAGTACATATCTACAGTATTTCAAACAAGAGTATATGTAGATAAGCTCACACCTATGCTCTGATATTCAAATTTTCCAGATACATTACTGATGCTTGGTTATCTAGATACACATTTGACAGACTGTGAATGTCTGTATTTAGAATTACTGTATGATTATAATAGGCATACTAGGGCCTATTCACAAAAGGGAGATAGTGTACATATGTACCCAGATAGTGTAGCTCCGCAACCCTGGACAGCCACAGGGTGCACTGTATTCACTACCATGAGCACCCATAGGGCACCTGTCCATGGTCCCACCC
The DNA here is from genome assembly GCA_016271365.2 of Neoceratodus forsteri. Classification (NCBI taxonomy): domain Eukaryota; kingdom Metazoa; phylum Chordata; order Ceratodontiformes; family Ceratodontidae; genus Neoceratodus; species Neoceratodus forsteri. Next base: position 754,844,359 of record CM057449.1, on the reverse strand, counting down.
CCTGGCATATAGCTGCATGGAGATGGATCACAGGGTGCAGGTGGGCATCCAGTGGGATGCTTGTCCTAGATCCCATGCTGTGCATGTGCAGGATATCATGAGGAAGTGCATGACTCGACTTTTTGTACACCACAGACGTGTGCCCGACTGGCTGCCCTAGCCCTCCTTATCAGCACAGTGGACTGGGGCTGCAGTAAGGAGGGGGTTCTCCGTCCACCACTGCTAGTGGGTTTTCATCGGGGATGCATGTAGCAGTTATGACAGGGTCCACCCTCGTAACTTATGCCCCACCCTTGCCTGGCACTCCATGCCAACTCTGCACCATAGTGAATGGTATGGAATGTGGGCTTCTGGACCAACTTGGTGCATAGCTGCAAGGGCAGCTGGGGGATTTTGTGTGCAAGGGCCTACCATGCCTATAGTGAATGCCTCCAGGGGTCCATTGGACCCCTGTTGCATGGCATTCCAATGTAGGATTACCTACACACCTCAGATATGTGGCATGTAGACAATCTAAACTTTTTCACAAATGTACAACACAATAATTTAGCTTCATGAAAAGTTAATCATTACCATATAATATTGGTAATTGGTGCTAATGTTAAAAATTACTTAAGTCTGAGGTAGTTTGTATTTAGTAAATTAAAACTTAAACTAGGTTTTCATAGTCAGCTCAGTTTAATGGTGGCTGCTGTAGACATGGAGCCTTTTGATATAGTAGTGCTGCATTCTTTAGAACTCAATGTAAACTGGATATACTACAATCAAACTAAAAACCCAGCATGGATTAAATAAAAAAAGCTTGCAATTTAAAATGAACTGACCAATGACTCCTTTGGCACATGTCAGTAAAAATATTCTTGGTCAGTTAGATGTAAAGGTATGGATAGTTGTGTGTCATTACAATTGTAATTATTTTTCTATGCAGAAAAAAATACAGAGAACATTATATAAACTTAAGAAAACAGTTTTTGAATGAAGGTATGCAAACAAAAAAAAATCTTGTCTAGTTAAGTTATATAATATAACAAGGAAAAAAATGAATTATATACTAAATTAACTTACTTAAGTCACCTAATATTTAATACAAAAGACCAAGTTGATGTATGAAAAATATAATTTCTCTGTATTCTATATCCAGGTGTGAACTTTAATAAATCTGAAAACTAAAATGTAAAAAAATACTTCCATTAGTGGATTGACCATCCACAACCTGTATATTATGTTTTCTTTATAATGTGCATGTAATGAATATACATTTTTATCATAGATCCTTTTCTGCCTTGGAAAAAAACTGATTCTTCCAGTGAAACATTGGCACTTAAAGGAGATAGAAAATGAATTTGTGATGTTCTTGATGGTTGGTTAAATCATAAATGTGACACCATACCCTCTGTATGTCTTTTTTTTCTGGAATGAGTCTTTAAAATATGAATTTGTAGGCTCCTTTCCAGTTTTCAAATGGGGACTGGCTTGACAGTGTATTTTCGTTTGTATCGGGAGTCAGTGCTTGCCAAGCTTTGAACTGCTCACGTCACTGACTCCCAATACAGCGTGAAGTTAACTTGTAACTGAAACATGTGGCAGTCTGACTGGTTTCTTTTCAAGACTGATGCCACACTCAATCTCATAAAATAATGCAACTGAAATAAACACCCTGTCATTTGAGGACCAGCTCAGACACCCCCCCACCCATACAAAGCCTCATAATTGTATTAAAAAGAGCTCCTTTTTCTAACTAGGTTAAATTGATGTTTTATTCAGTGATGTGCAGCAGATCCTGACTTCCTGATGTGATGGGTGGCTGCTCGATGCTGCCGATGGAGGTAGAAAAACTCCCGCAGAGTGTATACCCTCTAGTGCTGATGTGAATTTGCATTTGGTGCAGATTCTGTAAAACACATGCAAAACCAATCTTGGGATCTGGGGAGCATTACCACTTTGTTTCCCAACTGAAACTACCCCTTGCTGGACTGTTCAGAAGGACACCTTCCCCAATGTGTCTTTACATCCAGGCGTCCACTTGCCCTGATGCTGAATCAAACAGGCATTGTCCCAACCAGAGTCCTACACATCCAAAGGGGCAGCTGTCATGTCTCTGCTCTCTGAAATAAGCAGTTCTGAACAGGTACTGTAGATGTTATCTGCTTCATATGACTCCTGCCTGTCCAAACACACTGGTGATATGACCCAGATCCCAAGACTGGCTACAGAATTGATTAATTCCGGGTCAGTACGACTGTCTCTATAAACACTGAATAAAACAACATAAATTTCACTCATTTCAAAATGCAAGCAATTTTTTTTGCGTGTGTTTTGCAGAAAAGTGTCCTGGAAGGACATTTCCAACTTCAGCAGCTGTTATTACTTACAGCAGTATACCCTTTGATCTAGCCCCCTCACTCTTCCTGGGACCCATTGGAGGAACACAGCTCTACCACATCTGCACCAAATGCACATTCACATCAGCACTAGAGGGTTGACACTCTGCGGCTGTTTTTTTTTTTATCTCTATCGGCAGCATCGGGCAGCCACCCATCACATTAGGGAGTCAGGACCTGCTGTACATCACTGAATAAAACATCATTTAACCTATTTAAAAACAGGAGCTTTTTTTTTATATAATTATGAGGCTTTGAGTGGGTGAGGGGGGAGTGTCTGAGCTGGTCCTCAAATAATGGGGTGTTTATTTCAGTCACGTTATTTCATGTGATTGAGTGTGGCATCAGTCTGGGGGGCCTGTCAGACTGCCACATGTTTCAGTTACAGGTTAACTGCACACTGTATTGGGAGTCAGTGATGTGAGCAGTTCAAAGCTTGGGATGTGCTGACTCCTGATACAAACAAAAATACAGTTTCAAGCCAGTCCCCATTTGAAAACTGGAAAGGAGCCTACAAATTCATATTTTAAACATTCATTCCAGAAAAAAGACATATATGATGTAATGTTTATTGTTATTTAACCATCAAGAACATCACAAATTCATTTCCTATCTCATTTAAACAGGTTGAACATATGAATAAAAAAACTAATCACTTTATATAGATTTGTGATTGAGTGAGTCCATTGTTCTTACATTTTTGCCTCTATTTAAACTGTTACAAGACGTGTGGCAGCACTCCCTGATAACACAATAATGAGATACTGGTCAGAGTGTTAGCAGTGTTTCTGCCAGTGTCTCCATGATGAGCTGACTAATCTGGTACATTGGCGCTTTGTACAGTATATCATTTAAAAGTTGTTCATGTTGGCCGGCCCAGTGGCACTGAGGGTTGAGGCACCGGATGCCACACCTTGCACAATGCCGGTTACCCGGGTTCGTGAATGAGCTTGGGTCATTGGGGTCAGCAGGGGAGGGCTTGGATTGAGCATTGGGAGACAGCTCTCCTAGTCCTGGGGTGGGCTGGGGAAACTACACCGTGCTGCAGCGGCTCCTGGGGATGCCTGGAGGCATTGCACATGCTGGTGTTACTAGGGGGGGATGCGTGGCGGACATCTGCACATATGTACATGGACGTCATTGCACTTCCATGCTCCCAATAGGGAGAAAACCTGGAGGAAAATGGCTGGGCGCGACCGAGCAGCCTGATGGCCGCACCCTGTGGTGCTGGGAGGACTGTCATGGAATCGTGCTGGGGGGGGGGTTCCAGGGCTGGCCTGACGTGGTAGGGTAAGGGGAGCCCTCCAGCAGGTCGGTGATGGCCGCACTGCACTTCCATCATGCAAGTGAGCCTGCTGCTCTCCCGGCAGGCAGGGATGGCAGCTGGATGCCCCTGCCGGTTAGACACTGCAGCAGGCGTAAATAGTGACATGATGATAAAAAAAAAAAAAAAAGGTTTTCATGTTTGCATAACAACAGTCTTGATTAGTATTGTTTTTTCATATGTTGCCTGTTATCGTTAGTTGGTCTTGTGCACACAGTGCAGCAGGGTGGGCTTCCCTGCTTTGGTAAGGTTCAACTAGCTCAGTATTTGAATAGGTTCTGGAGTGACAGCAATGACTGGGCATGCTACGCAGCAAATGCATTATGTTGGCTTGTGGCACAAATCACTTTGAGGCAGCCAGCTTCCTGAAACAATGATGATTTAATCATGATGTATTATAAAGAACAATATCAAAATATGTTCAGAAAATATATTTATGATCATGACTAACAGTGAATAAACATAATTGGTATATGTCTGCCATTTAACAATCATGATGTTACAGAATTGATGATTATGATAAAGTATGGTTTATCATTATTTTATATCATTATAAGTTTATATGATTGAAAAAAGCACTGCATTTCATTGTTTAAACAAACATTTATCTTTTTGTAATGTGCCTTTGGAATTCAATACCAGTCTATTTTGTTGTACTGTATATTGAAGTCATCAGTTATGATGCATCTCACAACTTCAATTTATACTTACTCTTAGGACGCACTTCTCTGTTTCATGTATTATAAAGGCTGAATTGGTTTATGTATCTCTAAACAGAGGTTTGCTTTTCATTTGTGGTGAGTTCCTACAGCACATGTACTTGGTTTGTGCTCAAAACCTTTCCTTAACATATTGAAACCTATTTTTAAACCAGAAATATTGTTCTGGTTCATAAACTGTACTAATTAAATATGCAAAAAAATTATTCAAATATATATGCTATCAAATATAGCATTTACTGTTAAAGGGTTTAAAATTGACATTACATAATTTAAGTTCATTTTGAAGATATTTGGCACATTCATATTTTCATGTTTATCCCTGGCAAAAACAAATTCAGTTACATTATGGAACTAATATAATCTTCATTAATAAGGACTTGATAATTTAGATATCATTAGAAATCATCAAGCTTATGCAAGTTTTCTGGGATAATCACTAACCATCAGTTGGTAACTTCAAAGTTTTAGTGATTGCGGAGCTAGTGTACTGCCTGAAATAAATAGTAACTTTCAGAAATAGCTATCACTTTTTATATGTGAAGTATTTTTCTTAGTTTTCTGTTTTGCTAATTAGTAAACTTTCTGTCTGACTGTATAGTACTATAGTGTGATACAGTATGTGGAACAACAGCACTCTGTGTGGAGGCTGACAGTTATTTCCATCCTACGCCCATCAGCATTGTGACCTTGCTGACTGTTACATCACTAGTGAACAAAAAGAGACAGTCTCCTGCTGCTTCATTCGTAATTTGTGACACATGTATCCAGTCAGGCAGCAGGGCTTGTAATGTAACAATATATGACGTCATGCTGATGATGAAGTAAGAGGAATAGAGTTAGATATGTCTACTTCCCGGTAAAGCACTGTGGTTCACACAAAACGCTGTATAGTTAGGAAGAAACCCATCTGAAGAGCCCATAGAAAAGGAAAAACTTCAGAAATAAAAAGTAATTGGGAACTACTTTTAAAAATTATTAACATTGTCTACCTGTTATATTGGCACTTCTAGCTATTTAAATAATTATCTTGATTGTTTTAGATATGCTCTCCCTTGCTGACCATATGGTAGCATTGACATGTGGCAATTGACAATGATTAGCTCAGATGGACATTCAAATCATGAGCTGTTTTACCAATTCAACTGGGTGCAGACAGGTCAACATCTAACTTGAGTCTTTTGCTGCATGGTTTACTGTATGTTTTTTGGTTGTGAGGTGGTTGGTTAGACTGTTAAGAACAAGGCTTTGCTTTCTTCTGATCTGTTGATAGTTTTGCAAGGAACCTGGGTGCCACGTACAGTTGCAGCAAGCAGCATGCATTTGTGGAGGTGGCTGATGTAGCTGCTCTAATGTCCCTACTCTAATTCCCACATTTTGTCTGGCATCTTCAGGAATGGAGGACATGGGAGATTTTGTTCTTCCCACTCTTCTTGCTTTTACAGTCCTTCCTCCACCTGCCCATGTTCTACTTTTTCCTCATTTCCTGTGTGTGTCTGTTATTGCTTCCTTTCCCTTCTACTCGCATGCAAATAATGTAGTAGGATGTGCACAATAAACCTCTTGACTTTTCCTTTCTGTTGGGATATTGTGTCTGCTGCCTATCCCGCCTAACCTGCCTGTAGCTACTCTTCCCCTATAACCTCACTTGCAGTATCATTGCAGTTTTCAGCTAGAACTCATCTCTGAATATAGGCATTGTTTTATTATTGTCCATACTGAATGGATATCCAGGATTCCGGCAGAACACTATAATTGATCTTTTAGGGACATGGATATGGTTCACTTATCCACATTCTGGTAGATCCACTGGAACAGTGTGATTGAGCTCCTCCACCACCCTGATAGTATATCCCGACTCCACCCCATAACATCAGATTTTTATTTCCACTGAAAAAGCTGGTCAGCTGCTTTGCAGCTCCCACTTAGGTTTTCTGTGCCATAGGTGAACATTGATAAAGTCAAAATGTTTGATATTTTTCCGTGCTTGTTTCACAGTTTCCTCGACTCTGTCTCTGGACCAACAGAAAACAGGCTTCAATTTCTGCATTAAGTACTAGCAGAAGATATCAGTCACTGATCTGCATGACACATGCATGTACTGCCTGCACAGGCAACATGACGTGGATGGGTGCAGCCAGTGCAAAAACGTACATAGAAACATAGAAGTTGTCAGCAGAGAATGACCTCTTGGCCCACCTAGTCTGCCCTGTTTTCCCTGCCTACTGTGCTGCTGCAGACCCTTCTCAGTCTTTGATCTTTCCTCTCCTTGCCTTATTTCTAAGGTCCCCTTATGTCTATCCCATGCATGCTTGAATCCAATTACCATTTTAACACCCACCACCTCCTCTGGGAGGCTGTTCCAGGTGTCCACCACCCTTTCCGTGAAGAAGCATTTCCTCACATCTCCTCTGATTCTCCCCCCTAAGCTTCCTAACATGACCCCTTGTCCTCAAGCATATTTTTCTATGTAAAATGCTACCTAACCTTCATGCGCCTAATTAATTCCTGAGAGGTATTTCAACATTTCTGTCATGCTCCCCCTTTCTCTCTCCTTTCATGCTTCCTCAGCCCCTCAAGGACAGGAAGCTTCGGCTCTCATTGGGTCGACCTTTGGAGATGGAGCCAAATGACTGCCCTAAGGCCCACAAGAAGGCCTCGGTTGCACCTGCATTTGCTGAACAGCTTGTGGCAGCTGCCACAATGGGCACCTACTTGGTCTCTGCACTGTTCCATGGGGCCAGTGTCAGACCGTCTTTCACCAGAGAATTCTGTGAAATGTGTTTGGCCCTCCAGACCTTGAGGGAGAGCCCTGCCCCATTTGGTGCTAAAAGCAAGCTACTTTGGTGCAAGTCATGGGACCAGGAGTGATTGAGGTCCTTCCGTTCCCTCAACTCACCTAAATCAGTCAATGGCCGTCATGTGCACCTTGACTGGGGGGCAGTTTGAGGGTTTCTGGCCCCCCTGTCGTGCCAGTTGACTTCAATTTTAGTTGATCATGCTGCCAAGATTTTTCTTGAGCCTGTTGACCCATTGTCAGACAATGTCGAGGATTCAGTCTCACAGACCTGGTGCTCCCGGGCGTCCTCCAGGAGGACATGGTCCGTTTGGTGTCCCTGTCTGGTTCACTGTGTTATTAGCCTTCACCCAGGGCCAGGCCTTTGGCACCTGTGTTGCTTAAAGTGGGCAGGCACATGTTCTACAGCAAACCACCTGAAGATTCCTCTTGCTGTTGGCTGGCCAGTCGAGGTTGTGGTCAAGGTACTCTCATTTTCAATCCTGCTCATCTGGGAGACGTTGCTGTCAATGTTTTTCAACCTCCTCATCCTCAGATGAGAGAAAGATGTGCTGGTGTTACAAGGAATTCTTCTGGCAACAATGGGCCATGGTCGGGTACAGCTCTACCCCCTGGACCGTTGGTCTCTTGGCCACCGCCAGTGACACCCCCACCAGTCCACACCATGCAGCTGCAGCCCACATCTGCTTCTCCACATCTTCGGGTGGAGCCACTATCACCACAGCCGAAGGTGGGTGATCCCACCAAGGAGGCAGGTCAACCGGCCCCTGGCAGGCCTGTGCTGAGAAATGGCCAAGAGCTGTTTTGAAGAGTCATCAGATAACTTGGGCCTGAGTCCATGGTCTCCTCAAAGACTCCACTCTTTGATTGTAGCTTGGTTGAGGAACTTTCCACCACATATGGACTATAGTCTTTTGGGGGTGCTTCTTTGACTTATTTTGGAGCACATGTCGGTCCCGCTTGATCCAGTTCAGAAAAGAGCTAAGCACCCTCTCACAGACATTCTGGACTGAGACAATTCCCAAGGGGGTGGGGTTGCCTTCCCTGTGGCTGAGGCCATTTTGGGAGCACTGGAGCTTTGGCAGCATCCTGCCTGGCATCTTTTGCCCATTTGGTCCATAAATATGTGGTCCCCGCTGGCTCCCTTTTGGGGTTTTCAGATCTTCTCTTTGTGGAGGGACTGGTCACAGATTCTGTGTTCCATAAATCCAGACATCAGGGGACAAGAAGTCTTGTAAGATTGGCCATAATGCTGAAAGGTGTGTACTGCATCATATTTAGGTCTCCAGTAGGCTAGTTATGTCATACAGATGGCTGACTTCAGTCAGTCTCTTATTGGAGTCTTTGATTGTACTCCCTCACCTCCCTGTTGAGCAGCCATTGGTGGTGAAGTTTGCCAGAGACCAGGGTCAATTGCTGGATAAGCACCAGCTCCAGACAGCTTTGGACATGATCAGTTCTTGCACCTATGCTGTGGCAGTGGCTGTATCAGTGCATCACAGGACCTGGTGTATTTATCCACCCCTCACAGCAGACACCCAGCATAAGATGGCTAATGTCCCTTTTTTGTGCACCAATCTCTTTGGCCTTGGGATGGAAGCACATCTCACCAGAACTGAGAAGTCCAATGCCACCCTGGGTTCTCCAACCTCATGCCAGAAGGGCCAGAAAAAGAAGTCTAAGAAACAAGCTTTTCAGTACCATCCCTTTCAGTCTCAGCCTCCCCGACAGCAGCTGCAGCAGGGGGAGTTCCAGGTCTGGTGCCCCAAGCAGAAGTCCAGAGGCCAAGGTCAAAAAAAGGGGGCCAGATGAGAAAAAGTATGCTCCGCAGTGGCAGAGTTTGGTGCTGTGCGAGCACTGCTAGTTCCCCTTTTACGTAAACAATAGTCCAGAAAAATAGCCAGGCACTCAAGAATGGGATAGTCACCTGTTTAAAAAAATCCACTGGATACTGGAGTTGCAAATCTGAAGGCATTTTCTGTGGCAAAACAGGTACTAAAACACAGTGCCGTAGTGAAAACACTAAATTAAGACAACTTAGCACTTCAGTCATAGTCTTCATCAGGAGGTGGAGTCTTGCTCACTAGGCAGTCCCTTTTATACCAGAGACCTAGTGACCTAAGGAGCACAGAACTAACAGGTGTGTTCTGTTTACAATTAAGGATCAGTAATCAGTAGTTGTGGAGGGACTTAAACAAGTGAGACAAAAAACTGTAATTCCATGGTTAAACCACTGATGTATACAGAACAATAAATACATACATACATAAACTTAATTATTTATTGTTCCCAGACTAGCACCATGTATCAATAAGGTATGTGAAATGAAATGTATGGAATTATGCAGGGTTCATTGTGGTGCTAGTGAGGGTAGACAGAAAATCACAATTAAACATATAAAATCTGCTGCCTTTAAATATTATATATGTATATTGCTAATTTACTGAGAGATAGAACATTATAGACAATCATCGTAGTGTAACAGTGATCACCTCTTATGCATTCCTGGTTTCCATTCCAGGTATTGCAAAAGGATCCACACAGCCTGAATCACCTGTTGCCAGGTAGAGCTGAAAGAGAGAAGAAAGACAGAAAAAAAATCTCATCACCTGATGTCTTGAATGTGTTCCCCCAAAGGAATCACAAATGCAAAGGAATCACATGCTGCTGTAATGGCTCTACCTATGTAGAGTAGTGGACAAGTACACCATATTGCATAGACAACAAATTCACTGCCCCAGTTTAGGGAACTTCTCATTTGAACATCTCTGCTATATCCTTCACAGTGAAAAATGTTTCCTTGAAAACAGAAGCAGCAGACATTATATTTGCTGGTTCACAGTCAATTTAGCCCCAGTAGGGCACCAATGATCCCCAACAAGTGGTTGCCCCCTTCCCCCAAAGGAATCACAAATGCAGCAGATATGTGCAGGAACACATTCAAAACATCAGATTTGGGCTAGCAGACACCCTCACTGGTAAACATTTTTCTGAGAAGCATGACAGTTATCCACAAGGTACCCAATTCATGGCTCTAGAAAAAGCAAGGAGGGGTCCTAAGGGTGGCATCAGACTTAACAGATGGGATCACTACATCCCAAAGGCCTAAATACAGATTAGGATCTCAAACCGTTTTACAGCTGCAGTGGGCAGAATCTGCAGCCATTTTACGGTAGCTCTAAAAACGTTGCAGTTGCAGTGCAGTGCGATCATTCCACAACTCCAAAACAGTCCGCTCACTCCCCGCCCCCCGGAAGCACTGTTTTTGTTGCCAGTCACCCACCGTGCTCAAGATGGTCACCATCGTTTAGTGCATATGTACAAGTTGTTGCACATGTGCGACTGCATCTCGGGCCCAGCAGACTGTTTTGCCGTGAACTTGGTGAGCATGGTTGCACCCGTGCTGGCTCTGGCCAGAGTTTGTTTATAATTTGTGATGGTATTCTTGCAGTGCTTTCTTAGTAATGAAGAATTATTTACTGGTGCAGTCAAATCAAAATCTGTTTGTCTCAAAGTTCACTGTCGGTACCTACATTATATCAGCAAATTTGATAGAAGGTGGGCAAATATAAAATGTTTTGTTTGTTTTTGATAGGGGCAATTTATGGCCCAAAAGAGATTCACAATGTCATATTAAGCTGTAATATAAAACGCAAATTACTTAGAATGAGCATAAGAGGGATTCGGATATTACCAAAAACAAAAGACGTACTGTACTAAGGATTTTAATTTTTGATGAAGGTTCATCTTCAGTACCCTAAACATGCACTTTTGCACAAAGAAAATGAGTACTAACTACCAGAGCTACCAGAAGCTTTTAACTGTTTTTCTTTGTCAGGGTTTATTGCTTTATGTATTGAACAAGATAGTCTAATCTTCAAAAGATACAGTGGGAAATCCTTATTTGCTTGTGTTCAATTTTAGAGTGCACTCTTATCAAGTAATCATATCAATGTATTTAACAATCTTCTGTCAAAAAACATTCAACATTGTTAGTGAAAAAAATTCAGTATAAAAGTTTTGCCTTTTGTTCAAATACTGTAATATCTCTTCTCTATGTACTGTACATGTTTTACTGAATACTCGATTTCTGATTGACCAGATTTTCACCATAAATGCCTATTTCTGTGTGTCCATGTTAAGAAGTGAATAAAACATTATACTGTCACAATATTTCCTTGTCAGTCCATTTCAGAAAAGATGTGTTTTTAAATAATTTCACTGGGCCATTGAGAGATAACGTACTAGGATAAAATGGTTCTATGTGAATACTTGTAACTGAAGTTTGACAGTAAGTAACCTGATTCTTATGCAGCATAATTATCACCGTTTGCACTCTCAGATCATTAGCAGGACTACCACCCTTTTGGCCTACCACAAAGGCACACAGACTTTCTTGTGGAGGGTTCCACCCCCTAAAGGTGCTGTGGGAATTAAATTCCTTTAGGCTAAAGGTACCTTAGGGAAGAAGACTCCAAGGAGAGAGGTGAGTCACCTCAGGAAAAGGAGATGGCGGGAGCAAAGAAAATGAGCCACTGGAGGAGGCCTGAGCATTTTCCCATAAATAGCCCTGGGAAGGGGCTTCGCCAGACACATTCCCTGTCCCACTACCCCCTTCCCCCCAGCTAACTGCCTCTTATCTCAAGCACTTTAGACTGGGTTCGTTTTGAACTTGGTCACTACATGCTAACTAGAGATGTTTGTATGCAAGCTTCTCACCACTATATACACCAGTAAATACCCCTTCTTACTCTTAGGCATTTATACATTTTTTTCATATAGGTATTTATTCTCCAGGCCTCGGTGGGGTGTGCTCCTGTCATATGGCTCCACCACCCCTCCATTGTCAAGGAGTGATACTCCCACGGATCTTCTCCCCCCTCCATGGCAGGGTCAGGAGAGGGAGGGCCACTCCCCCCGAAGCACAATCCAGTAGTTGCCGCCGCTGGTGATGGGGCGGATGGAGGAGAGGTGAGTAGGCATCATATGCCCAAGCCGTACCAACCTTTTTCCTCCTCGCTTTTCTTCCCCGGTGAGGTCATGGCTATGGAGGGTGCATGCACATAGAAACACGCATGCATTCCAGCCCGCTTCCTCCTCCTTGATCTCTGACATTGTGTCAGTCTCCAGCCATCCATGCTCTGACAACTAGCCTCCACTAGGTGTCCGCCAAGATGGGGATGACTTGGGAACCCTCCCTGGGAGAGGAGAGTTGCCTTGCTGTGTTCTCAGTCCTGTTCTCGCCTTCCCCCCTGACCAGCCCCCTACAACCGAGGGTTGTTAGAACCAGGGTCACCAGTATAACACATGGTAAGGTGCTGTAACATTGCCTCATTGCCACTGGGCCGGCTCATGCCAGTTTTCTGTGCAACATTTTGTATTATACGCACTATATTCTAAATTTCTGTGCATTGTATTGAAAAATTCTACAATGTTATTACCATATTTATAGCTTCATTTTACATTTTTTCACACCACCTATTTTGCCCTATTTTAGCACCCTCACAGTTTATAATTGATGAAGTGTGCGCTGTTATGCACCACTGAACGAACATATATTTTTGGGGTCATTTTCTGCATTGCACAGCCCCCCCCCCCCGGAAAATATGCACGGGTGCTCAGAATGGGTAGCCTTCAGAGGGGAACTCTGTAATCTGACTTAATCTTATCTGCACCAAGCTCAGCTTGAAACCAAGCTCCAGTTCCACAACCAGACTCTGCTTTTCCAAGTGCACAAGTGCAAGACCTTGAGAGTTTTTTGTATTTTCAGTTGCACTGGCATGCTCTTACCCATGGGCAGTAATTGTCTTGCATCCAGTTGCAGGGCTTCCACGGTCATTAGCCTGCACTTTGGGCCTCTAATTCCAATGTTATGATTATCCTGGACACTGTTGACATCCCTCTACTTTATATACCTGTACCCTATGTAGCAAAGGAGCACACCAAACTTCCAATTGGAAGTACTGTGCAAGATGCAGTAGTAAGCTGAAGCAGCTACTAGGTTATGTGCGTTAAGCTATAAGGATATGAATTGTGTGTGTGACAGCAACTGGATTGTGGTCAAGAGCAAAGGTTACATACATGTCATCTTCTCCCATGTTTTCTTTAACAGTGCTGACACACAATTGAAACATGATTAATATACTTTAATTGCTATACACATATGATTTTAAAATCCTGTGACTGAAATTCAACCTTCCAAATACCGGTGCTGGTTATATTACTGGGTTCTGTATTGTGTTTACCACTTTTAATCTAAATCTTTTTAAATTTAGTAGACATGCAGTTCATTTTGTAAACAAATCATGGTTTTACTTGAGCACTCTGGCTGTGTACCAGCAGTGCCAACTTAGAAAGGGTCACCAGTTCCCTGATATAAGCAACATAGGTTGCTTGTACCAGTAAAATGTAAACAGAAGCACTATTCTTGCATCAGAGTCCAAACAGGAGTGCCAGCCTGCTGGCGGAGTGACAAGGCATCTGTCTACAGCAGCAACATCCTGAGTCCGGGGACAGACTCGGGAGTCAGAGGGCTGGCCGAGGGTGAAGAATTAAGCATCTCATAGACTACTCTCCTTCTCTGGGGGAAGGGGGGAAGAATGTCTGGCACAATGCGGACCTCTGGCAGAGGTGCCACATGTAAAGGGAATGTGTGGTGGATGCTGGCATCATTACATATCCCTCCTGCCCCCAGGAAGAAAAATCACCAAACATCACCGTCACTTCAGCTGATGGCCCCGCCACTGCTCCCGGGTCGAGACCAAAGTCCACTGGGGGGTCCCACTCCCATGACCACACCCTGGTGGGCAAGCCTGGGCCTCGAGACCATGTTTTCTGGGGAGGGGATGCCTTCCCAGTTGCTCAGCCCCGGGGGGGTAAGCCTTGGAATGGGGACAGCGGTGAGTGGGAGTGGTGGGCCAGAGCCACCTTAGGGAGGCAATTGCCGTTAAAAAAGGAAAAAGTCCAAACAGGAGATGGATTCAAAAGTCTGATTTGCTTCTACTTTTAATATAGTCATAAGAATCCTAATATTCTCAGTGCTTCCTGGTGCCAGCAAACATTTTGAAATTGTACAACCAAAACAGGACATAAAACAGATTATCTCTGGATCCCCTCACCACATACAGGTGGTATTACGCAAGCAGTTCTTTGAAGCATACATTATCATATGTCTTTGGTAAAGACAACCACCATTGCAACCAGTTGCTGAATGTTTCAAATACAGGCTGACTTCAGATTTATTTTCCAGTGTCTGCCCAATAAAAACTCAGACACACAAGTCATCCCACAATGCACATACCTGTGTTTTGTTTCTTCTAAATTCTTTAGTTTCTTGGTGCTTTCCTTGATGATCTAGTTGCTGTGGGAGATGCTTTACTACACTGGGCTAGCCACACACTCACTTGAATCCACACACACAGCATTATGGCAGCAAGTGACTTATTTCTGATCTTCAAGGTACAGGTCAAACAGAGTTATGTTTCCTTTTCATTTTAACACCTGTCAAACAGTTCTTAAGGAACCTGATGCATGCTTACTTTACTTGATGTTTTAGGCAAATAATGTTTTACCATTTACAGCTTTTCTACCATTACTTCTAAATGATTGATATAGTACGTACAGTAGTTTATGCCACCAGCAATGTTATGATGTGGCAGTGATCTTTGACATTTGAATTAAAGGACAAATGTGATACTTGTGCTTTCTCCATTTCCTGTACCAGCTTTCATAAATTATTTTAGAATCTAATTGGAGTGTACCATAATAGATCTCACCATCTGTCCTTACATGCTTCAACACATTGGTTAAAATGTTATTTATAAAGAGTTTATTAGATTCCAGTCACTTTTGATGCCTGCATACCCTACTGAATTATGAATAATGTCCAATATATTGCTTAAGTAAGTAAATAAGTACGTTTAATTTTAAAATAAATATAATTTGACCACTTTCTTCAAGGGCAGTTGTTGAGAAAGGCATGGGAAGGGGAACTGATGGTCTTCAAGTGAAGGTGTGATGAAAGATGTTGGGGGAGAAAAAAAACTGATGGTCAGTGATTATATAAAATAAATCTTAGGCTGGTGTAATTACACAAATTTAATATATACTCTCAATAAATGATGCTTGATAAATGCCTCAAGCTTTGCTCTCAGTTTATGTAGCATCAAACATTTTGGGTGTGTTTTAAATTCTCATAATGTGTACCATCCCATGCAATATTCTATATATAATGATCGTGTTATATTTATTAACCACATTGAAGGACAGTACTGTCTTTTCCACTAGCACTGGTAACTCAAAAGTTTTGTATTCCTAGTTCCTGATAGAAAATCAAGAGAACTTGGTCACAATGGAAAAGGCAAGCTACATTGATCACAAGAGTGAGGAAAACAGGACAAGAATAAAGAAAAAATCAAAAATTTGCTCAAAGCTATTAGAACAAGAGGGTTGAAATAGTTTGCGTATCTGAATGCCTGATAATTCAGTAAGTAATAGGTTAAGAAGAGACAGAGATGTGTCTCTAGAGGACACTAGAGAAGTATGTTACATGAATTTTATTTAATGAAAAATGTGGGATATTTTTTGCTCCTGTTTAGAAGATAACTGTGCCAAACTATTTTTTGCATTTTTGATTTGGTTATGCAGTCAAATGTAATATTTATTCAAAAACATTTGAAAAGTCTGGTACTAATACTGGACCATAACTCATGTATGAGACATATATTATTTAGACTGGAAGATACCTTGTGCCGCCAAAACTTAGATCATGAAGATTCAAGGTTAAGGCTTTTGCACTCACGTGTTATGCTTTAAACATCAATGTTTATGCCAAAACATTCACTGTAGGCTTTCGTTATTAACTGAGCAACTTTAATCCTGATCTAAGCACATTTAAGTAGTGTTCTTAAAGTACATTCAATTCAAGAGCTTGTTTTCATAAATTGCATTCCACCATTAACACGAGTCACTGATACTAAAATGGTTCTGTGTGGGCAGTTTTTTCCCCACAGTTTGTAAAAAGATTTCCTAGATATTACTTTGAAGAAGCTCTAGCAGCAGGCCAACACTGGTAGGACTTAGACACCAGGTGACAGAACCACATGGAAACTTTCTAGCTAGCATTCTACCACAGGGGACCACCGACATTACCCTCGGACATCAGCCTGTTCTATAATGGTGGGTGGTCCCACACACTATCCCCATTTCTTTCCCGCCATCAACTGACGCACGTCAGACCATAGCAGATGTCACAGCTTCAATCAACTGCCATTACCCATGCTTTTTTTATTTCCTCTTATTTCTTTAGTATATCATTGAATTTTCAGTGTTACTGATATCGAGTTTGTCTTCTCCACCTATCTTGTCCTCTGACCACTCAACAAAGTGTGCCTGTGGCAAACACATTCCTGAAAAAGACGGTCACTCTGCTTGTACCCTGTGCCTAGGCCCAGCCACGCCACTGAAGCCTGCCAGATCTGCCAGAAATTCAACCAGGCCACTCAGAGACGTCATCTAAAAATCCAAGAGAGCCATCTAATCGAGCAGAAGCTTGTCACAGTGGAAAAGCTGCAGGCCAGGAGCTCTAAGGCTTCGCCAGCCCAGTCTTCCAGGGCTTCCTCCTCTTCTCAGTCCTGGGAAAAATCTAACGGAGAAGCACAAACACCAGGACTGGCACCAGACTGCTTCCCACTCATAGTCTCCCCACAAACCTTTGATTGTGTCTGGGTGGTCCTACCACTGGTGGTCAGACCCCATAGCCCCACCTGCCCTTACTCCTGCAAGGCTACTGTAAGCCCTACCACCCGCCCTTATCTCAGTCATGGGCAGCGGCTCCTCAGGGCAGGGGACTTTGTCACTGGCTGCTCAATTCGATGCTCAGGCCCATGTCTTCCATGGGCTCTCAGCCAGGAAGCTCAGCAGGTGCAGGTGTGACAGATGTTGGCTCCTCTGCTGGTGCCCTTCCAGCCCCAATGCTGCCTGTGTTGGTCCCCTCTAAGGAGTCCACCAGCAGTCCCTCTCTACAGTGCCTGCATCAGGATACTGGCATTTCTTATGGTCTGACATCACCTCTGCCCTCACCAGGGAGGTTTCCTTCCCCCAGGTGCCTGTCTCTCCTCTCCTGATGCTGGTGGATTCCCCTCCTAGGCATCCTCAGCCTGTGCCCGCTGGGCTGTCACCAATATTGCCTCTGCCATAGCCTCCAGGCTCAGCACCAGTATTGCCTCTGCCACAGCCTGTGGGCTTGGTGCCAATATTGCCTCTGCTGCAGCCTGCGGGCCCAGCTCTGATCCCACAGCCTGTGCCTGCTTGCCCTCCACTAGGGTACCCTATGCCAGCCCCACTGGGACAGATGCCCCCTTATCCTTACCCAGCACCAGCCTACCCTTATCCACCTCTTTATAATTACCCTGTGCCAGTGGACTACAATGCCCTGTTTACTGCATGGTGGTCTGTCATGAAGAAGCAAAGCCCTGCTCCTCAGGGGCCACCAGAGATCGTCCACTCCCAGACCAGATGTGACACAGTCCCAGTGTCCCCCATATGCCAGGGTCCAGACCCGACACCAATTCTGGCACTCACCAGGATGGCCACCTGTTGACTGAAAGCAAGCCAGATGAGGATGACTCAGACTATTCAGAGTCTTCTTCCATCCCTGGGGACTCTTCTGAGGGTGAAGAACCCATTAAGGTGGTTCCTAACTTAAGTCCTGTCCTGATGATCCATCATTCATGGACATCATTAGGCACATTCAGGCCGCCATGGGCTGGTAAATGGAGGAAAAAGAGCTGGAGCAGAATCGCCTGGCCATTTATTTGAGGCAGCCTGATGCAGTCCCTGTGGTAGTGCCCCCCTTTATTGACTCTTATGAAGATGTCATCAGGGCAGCCTGGAATCATCCCTCTACAATCCCAGTGGTGCCTATAAAAGCAGATAGACTCTACCACATTCCAGCTGGTAAGCCATTTTTAGGGGCTCAGCTCAAAGCTGACTCTGTGGTCATCAACACAGTGCATGATTGCTCCAAGAAGCCCAAGTACCTCAGCACCCTTCACCCTGATAGGGAATCCAGACAGCTGGACCACCTGGACAAGCATGTATTCACATCCTCCATCTGGGCCATTTACTTTTTAGCCCACATGGTCCAATACCAGAATGTCTTCTGGGATGAGGTCAGGGAACTGCTTAAGACCTTGCCTGACAACCACTCCAAAAAACAGTTTGCCCACATCCTCAAGGCAGTCTCCAACATGGGCACACATGTCCTTCGGGCAACCTATGATGCAGTGGATTCCTCGGGCAGAGGAACAGTCACAGGTGTCTGTCTCCGGTGCCATTCCTGGCTCTGGGTGTCTGGCTTTGCTTTTGATGTGTAGTCCAGTATTTTGGATGCCCCCTTTGAGTGTTCTGTCCTTTTCGGGACAGATGTCCAGGATCTGATTTTCTCCCTTCAAGAGTCTGGCTGTGCCCTTTGGTCTGTTAACTCGCTATAGCATACCCAGCCTAAGACTGGTCAGCAGCCACCCTTTTGTTGCTCCTCCAGTAGACAGGCCCACCTGCCAATCGTCAAGAAAAATGCAAAGCAGCATCAGCCCCAACCACAGTGTCCACCAGAGCCCCTCAAGCCCCAACAGCTGCTGTCCTGGTGCTCGCCTCTACCTCCTGACTCATTGGCCAACCCCCCCAAGAAGGGATTCTGGGGGAGGCAGTCAGGGATCAGTTTTCCCTTCACCTCGACGGGTGGTGGGGCAATACCTTGGACAACTGGGTACTGCAGATCGTAGAACATGGACATACACTAGAGCTTCTCAAGTGGTCCCCAGAAAATCCTCTGGGCAACTCCTCTTACCCCCCAGCTCATTTACCCTCATCTGGGAGGAAATACAGGCTTTTCTTCAAAAAGGGTCATAGAGCCAGTCCCTCTGTCTCAATGGGGCAGGGGATTCTACTCCCACTTCTTCCTGGTCCCTAGAAAGATCTCCATCCTTTCCAGGATCTGAGTCATCTCAATCTGTACATAGAATGCAAATGCTTCAGGGTGGTCATACTACAAGGGTTGTCACTCCTCCTGCACTGTTGAGACTGGCTCTGTTCTCTGGATATGCAGGACGCATACCTGCATATCAAAATGTGTCCTTCCCATTGGCGCTTCCTCCACTTGCATTTTCAGGGAGCCCATTTTCAATTCTGGGCCTTCCCATTGGCCTTTCCTCAGCCCCCAGAGTTTTTGCAAAGTGTCTGGCAGTGGTAGTGGCTGCCTTGAGGTGGCAGGGCTTCTATGTGTTTCCCTTCCTGGACAATTGGCTGCTACGCTGCTCCATCTAGGAACCATCTTGTCCAGACCCTGGAGTGTACCTTTTGCCTTTTCCAGGCCTTGGGTATCACTATCAATCAGCTGAAGTCCTTCCTGTCTCTTTGCCAGCACCTCCAGTATAGAGGGATGGTCCTGGATACCATTCAGGGCATGGCCTTGTTGCCCATGGACAGGATGGAACACCTGATGGCCCAGGCTCACCTGGTCTCCTCCAGTCACCAGGTCCCTGCCAGGGTCTTCCTTCACCTCCTGGGATACATGGCAGTGGTCATTGCCATGGTTCTCCTCACCCACCTTCACATGCAGATACCTCAGTGGACAGTGAAAGTCCAGTGAGTCCAGTGCATGGATGACCTGGACCAGATAGTCAAGGTCTCTGATCCAGTCAAGAGGGTCCTATGATGGTGGCTAGAGCCAGCCAACCTGCTTTGGGGGTTCCTTTCAGATCTCAGCCTCTCATCAGATCCTCACAATAGATGCCTCGGGTCTGGGCTGGGGAACTCACTTGGATGCTCACCAGACTCAAGGCACTTGGTCAGACATGGAACAGGGTCTCCACATCAATATTCTGGAGATGCACGTGGTTCTGTATGCTCTGCAAGCCTTCCAGGCTCATTTCCTCCCTGGTTCACTCTTGGTGTAGATGGGCAACATGTGCATGGTATATTACATCAAGAAATGAGGGAGACTCACTCTTACCCCCTGTGCAGGGAGGTGATAAGAGTTTGGTACTAGGCCATCAAGCACTGTCTGGAGCTCTCTGCCGTCCATGTTCCAGGCATCCAAAATGTCCTGGTGGACAGTCTAAGCTGCTCCCAGTCCAGGGCTCATAAGTGGAAGCTTCTCTGACTCCGGAGATCAAACACCTCTTTGACAGATGGGGTCAACCAGAGTTGGACCTTTTGCATCCCAACTCAATGCAAAACTGCTTCTCTTTTGCTCGCTCAGTCCTGGACCTGGAGTTTTCTGGTGAGACGCATTGTCCTTCTCCTGGAAGGGGAGATTTCTGTTTGCCTTCCCTCCCCTCCCTTCCTCCTCCTTCAGAGGTTGCCCCATAAACTTCAGTTGGAGGGGGCAGAAATGATTCTCATAGCCCCTTCTGGCCATGTCAGATCTGGTTCCCCTTGCTGCAGCAGCTAGCTGTGGAACCTTCAGTGCCCTTGCCTCATGCACCGGGCTTCATCTCCCAGGACCTGGGCACCCTAGTCCATCCAGATCTGAAATCACCTGCTTCAGAGTTTCCTCTAGGGTCACAGATGTCTTGGTGGCCACCAGACAGCACTCCACCAGAGCAATTTATGCAATGAAATGAAAGTACTTCACCCTTTGGGCTGCTTTCCGCCAGCTGGACACCTTTACCTGTCCGGTGAGTCAGATGTTGGAGTACTTTCTCTCAGACTCGGACTTGGGATACTCCTCCCTCAAGGTGCATCTTTCTGCCATCTCTGTGTACCATGCACCTATTGAGGGCAGGACTGTGGCTCAACTTGAGATGTCTTGCACCTTCCTGTGCAGCCTTTTGCATCTGAAACCTCCTGTTCAGAATCCAGTCACTCCATGGGACCTTACTTTTATGTTGGAGAAGCTCCTGTTACCTCCCTTTGAACTGGCCTTGAATTATGAGCTGCACTTTCTGTCATGAAAAGTGCTCATTTTAGTTGCTGTTGCTTCTGCTCAAAGGATTTCCAAGCTTCGGGCTCTGACGTGTAAAGAGCCTTATTTGGTTTTTCACAAAGACAGGGTATCTTTGTGTACTAATCCTAAGTTTCTTCCCAAGGTGGTGTCAGAGTTTACTTTAAATCAATCCATCCACCTACCAGTTTATTATCCTGAGTATTCTAATCAGGAGAAAGCTTTACTCCATACTTTGGATGTACATAGAATCTTGTGATACTATGCTCACCTGAACAAGACTTTAAGGAAGTCTGATCAGTTGTTTGTTTCATTTGCCACCAAGAGAGATGGCGCTCCAGTTTCCAAACAGTGTTTGTTTAAGTGGTTAGCCAATGGCATTGTTTTTTTGCTACCGTAAGTACAACAAGGATCTTCCAGGAGTGGTTAAGGGTCATTCCACCAGGGGTATGGCCACCTCCATGGCTTGTTTCAGAAATGTGTCTGCTGCGGGCATCTGTGCAGCTGCCAACTGGAGTTCTGTCCACGCCTTCACCAAGCATCACACTCTGAACATTGTTTCAGATGCAGGGCCAACTTTGGCCTTGCCATTTTGTAGAGCCTTCTATCTTAGGCCATAAGCTGTTGTCTATCCTCCTCCTCCCAGTGCTGCTTCTTTTTTACTGATGGATCTGCTTGGGATTGAGTCCTACTGGTGTTGACCTGCTGCAAGAGCTTCCTCAAGGTAAGACAGTATAGTTACATAAGAACTTAACTGTATCAGTAAATCTTTCAGAGGAGATCTTGCAGCAGGCCATGATTTCCCTCCCTCCTTCCCCCATCTTTCAATCTGCTGTTTCCTCTTCAACTTGAATGAGTTTTCTGCTTCCTTTTTCCTTTGTGGCTCTTGGGAACCTCCTCAGTTTCTTCTTCCGCTGCCCGCTTCAGGTCTCCAGTGGGAGAACTGAGGATGGTGTGGAGGATCACCCTCCTTTATAGGATAGGCCAACATCAGAGGGTGATGTTGGCAGTGGGCAATCCCCTGTGGTAGACTGCTAGCTAGAAAGTTTCTGTGTGGTCCTGGTGCCTGGCAGCTAAGTCCTATCAGTGTTGGTCTGCTGCAAGGGCTCCTCTCAAAGATCTACTATTGTGGTATGTTCTTACATGACTGTACGATATGCAGCCACCCAGTGTATGGGTACAGTAGTGATATTTCACCAATTTGACTAAAACATTCAAGATTAAATGGTTTTACTTTCATTTTGTGTAAGCAAAGACCCTTTAGTTTTGTTTTTTTTACCCATCTATGCACTTTTCTAAAACTTTTGTGTATTGATTGGAATGACAAATAAATGGGGACATGTTTTTCTTATTGCAGCAGAAACATTTTTCCATTTTTGTCCTTTAATAACTTTCCATTTAGAGAACGGGGGGCTGATGCAAATTACTGGATATATTTTGATGTCTATCCTTAAATGTATACAGTCTTATATTTAACGGATGTGCTTGTTCTCATCTGATCATCAGATTAACAGCCTGACACATGTTTATTTTTTTCTCAGTTTTGTGTTTAGGGGACCTCATCGATGAAATGATGAGTGGTACAAATATGAACACTGTTGATATATTTGAGTCAGCATTAATTTGATTGAGGCGCGTGATATAAGAGACCAGTAACAAAGTTAATCAGTGTGTCCTTCAACTGTACAGGGATTTTTAACATTGCCCTTTCACCACAAATAGTTGTTAAAGCAATATATTATGAGGGTAGAGCACTCTCATCATTGAAAAAGAGATTTAATGTTCAGTGTTATGCATTTTTTAAATCAACTGTGACATCATTAAGCACTAACAATAACTTAATAAATCAATTGTGGCATTAATAAAGAACCATTGAAGCCTGTCTCAGCTTCAAAACTATGCTTTGATTAAAAAAAATGCATTCACAATACTTTGTTCTATCCTCCAACAGAAATAAAAAAAAGTAGTAAACAAAAATACCATATTTACTGCTTGACCTTTCACATCTCACTTTACCTCCTGCAACAGCAGTGTACTGAAGAAATGTCCCAAAACAAGAACCATAACATCAATAAGAAGATGGAGCATCCACTATTAGAAATAAAACAATGAATGAACAAAACATTACATTTTACAGAAATTCCAGCACAATCGTTCCTTGGTGCAGCATAACCTTCTTTTTGACTCCACATTTTACAGAAATGTGACATTTAATCATCCCTAGCACAAAGAATTATGCAAATGCACAGGACAAAGAAATCCAGCAGTAAGGCTAATTACAATCCTACGTGTGCTTTAAAAATGTACCATGTAACAACTAAAAAGTATTAGCAATGAAACCTGTAAACTCACATGAAAGTCAAAGTAAGATCCTTCCATACTGTAAACTACACATAAACTGAATCTCACCTCTTAGAAACACAGAAGTTGATGGCAAAAAAAAAAAAAAAAATACAAAAAACTTTAGCCTATCTAGGCTGCCTATAATACCACATCCTACCCACATGACCAAGTGTTTATACTGGTTTGATGCCAACGCTACCCATCCTCATGCTGTGCCCTGCCCTTGTTGACTACTGAGCCTTTAACCTCTGTCCCAACCTTCTTAGAAGCTTTTAATGGTCTTGATGCCCACCATCTGTACTGGCAGGCTGTTCTGTGCCTCAACCACTGTCTCCTTCAGAAAGAACTTCTTCAACTCCCTCCTATATTTTCCTTCAGCCAGTTTCCACTCATGTCCCCATATTCTAAAATCAACAAAGACAAAGGGAGGGATAGTGAAGCTGAATAGAATGAACGGTGGGTGGGCAGAGGGGGACACTGAAAAAGCAGGAATACTGAACGAATATTTCTGCTCAGTATTCACAAAAGAGGAGGGGGAAGTGCCTAATCCAATTAACAGAAGCCCTTTTGATAGGGGGGTCGATCCCAGTCCTTTCACAGAAGAAAGGGTTCTGCAAGAACTCCTAAAACTGAAGGTGGACAAAGCAATGGGTCCTGATGGAATTCACCCCAGAATTCGAAAAGAATTAAGGGAGGAACTAGTGAAACCACTGGCTACTCTTTTTAATAAATCATGGGAGGATGGTGTGGTACCTGAGGACTGGAGGAAGGCGGATGTGGTTCCCCTTCACAAAAGTGGGTCCAAGACAGAGGCAGGAAACTACAGACCTGTCAGTCTGACCTCTGTGGTAGGGAAAGTGATGGAGTCACTTCTGAAGGAAAGAATAGTCGAGTACCTAGAGGCCAGTGGAGCACAGGACCCAAGGCAGCATGGGTTCACAGTGGGAAGGTCACGTCAGACGAATCTAATAGATTTCTTTGACTGGGTGACCAAAGTAGTAGACCAGGAGGGGCTGTGGACATGGCCTACCTAGACTTTAGCAAGGCATTTGACACAGTCCCACACAAAAGATTAATAGTCAAATTAACCAGCCTGGGAGTGGGACCTAGGGTGGTAGCCTGGTAAAACATTGGCTGGACAACAGGACACAGAAGGTAATTGTAAATGGAGTCCACTCTGAAGAAAGGGGGGTTACTAGTGGGGTACCGCAGGGTTCAGTATTGGGTCCAGTCCTTTTTAATGTCTTCATCAGTGACATTGCAGAGGGACTGGAAGGAAAAGTATGCCTTTTGGCAGATGACACAAAGATCTGCAACACGGTTGATACACAAGGAGGCGTGAAAAGGATGAAAAGGGACTTGGCAAGGTTGGAGAAATGGTCAGAAGTATGGCAGCTAGGATTCAATGCAAAGAAGTGCAAAAATGCACCTGGGAAACAAGAACCCAGGGAAGAATACACAATGGGTGGGGAGGTAGTAACAACAAAAAGGAAAGGGACCTGGGGTAATCATATCAGATGACCTTAAGGTTAGCAAGCAATGTGAGAAGGCAGTAGGGAGGCTGGGGTATACTGGGATGTATAGGAGAGGCATCATCAGCAGAAAACAGGAAGTTGTTATCCCTCTGTACAGACAGTTGGTGAGACCCCATCTGAGTACTGTGTCCAGTTCTGGAGACCCCATCTCCGCAAGGATATAGACAGGATAGAGGCTGTCCAGAGGAGGGCAACTAAAATGGTGCAGGGTCTGCAAGAGAAGCCGTATGAGGAGAGACTAAAGGAGCTTAATATGTATACCCTTGAGGAAAGAAGGGAGAGGGGGACATGATAGAAACTTTTAAGTACCTCAGTGGAATCAACAAAGTCCAAGAGGTAGCATCTTTCAGAAAAAGAGACTTGCAAGAACAAGGGACACAATTTAAAGATAGAAGGAGGGCGTGTTCAGGGCAATGTGAGGAAGTATTATTTCACAGAGAGGGTAGTGGATGCATGGAACAGCCTTCCTGAGGAGGTTGTGGGGTCTAAAACTGTGGGAGAATTCAAGAATGCATGGGACAGACATAAGGCAATTCTTGTGGGGGGTAGGAAGAAATAGGCTGTTGGTTAACTAGGATCTGCGGCCTATCCTGTAGGTAGGGAAATGGGCAGACTAGATGGGCCTAGCAGTCCTTATCTGCCGTCAAAGTCTATGTTTCTATTCCTATTCAATAGTATCTTGCAGTTTACCTTGTTAGTTCTGTTCAGGAACTTGGAGGTTTCTATCATATCACCCCTTTCCCTTCTGACCTCCAGCAAGTACATGTCCACTGGCATAAACCAAGCCTCATAGGTGTGTCCTGCAGGCCATGAATCTTTTTTTTTTTTTTAATCTGCTCTGCACCATCTCCAACCTGTTCCTGTCTTTCCTCAAGACAGGGCTTCAGAACTGGGCACAATACTCCAGGTGTGGCCTTAGCAGTAAACTACACTAGAAAATGGATTGAAAATTTCCTGACCTCTGACTGGCTGAGACCCCTGGTAAGGGGTACATTTATGTGCCAACAGAAATTGGAAAATAAGTCCCATGCCAATGTATATCACCACTAAGTAAATCACCATGCCCCTAAAGTTTTCAAAACTAATAGCAGCCATTTTGTTTTTCATTTTACAAAGCAACTGCCCCACCCTCCAATACAGCAAGAGTCCTTAAATCAAAGTGGCACAGAATGTGCCATTTTCTTTTTGTTTTCCAGTAACACACACACAAAACATCTTAAAATAGCTGCACACTCAGGCTGGGGCACACATTTGAGCTGCGCCACTCTGCTCCCCTGTGGGTGCCCGTTCATAACAAAAAAAAAAACACCTTTGAATTCTGTTCAAACGGCAGCTTTTTAATGAATAAAATCTTAATATTACCTTCTTACAATCTGACTCTGATTGCCGAAGCAGATCTCTTCCACTCTGCCTCACACATGCAAGCTGCTCGACAGTGAAGTGTGCAATCTGACTATCTACTATGGCGATCCCTGTCCTGACTCCAGACTACATCTAAAAACAAATAAAAAAACACACAGAAGTAGACCATTATGTAGAGAGACAGAACAATATAACATTTCTCCTAACCATGCTAAACAAGGTTACTCTGCTGACCATGGTATCTCTCTCATACTCTCACTCAGCCGAAGTCCCTCTTTAAAACAAGAGAGAAAACTATGGAACCAGGTTGGGCAGCCTGAAATCTGTAAAGGTCTAAGTCATGGTGGTAGTGGAAGGGACATGAAATGTCTAGAAACCATCCACACCACAATCATCCAATGCGAGATCCCCATGTAAAAGCCCAATGTTTTGCCCACATGAAGTCCCAAATACTATCTATGGAATTGTAGCTACTGGAGAGTTTAGGTGTGCATTTCATTATCAACTGTAGAGGATTCACTTGTGGTGATAAGCATATTCTAAGAACTCAGATGGGGTGATGTATAATGTGATTAGAATACTACCAGAAAGAAAAATGTTTATAAAAGTGTTTCACCATATTGATAGGAGAAATTCACTGTTTTGCTTCTCATAATTTGCAACTTTTGCTTTCAAAAACTAACTAAAAGTGTATACTGTAAATATAATGTTCAGGGTTGTTCAGACCACTTGTGTATGAAAGGAAGCAAAAAAGAATTGTAAATATTTTTAGACTATCTGTAATTAAAATACTCAGACATCATTATATGTTTACATATACATCCTGATCCCTGAAGAAGCCCTTGTGGTCAAAATGTTGGGCTTTTACATGGAAGATCGCTCATTGGATGATCTGATGAATAAGTAAGATACACAGAACATGGATTGTGGTGTGGCTAGTTTCTAGACTTTTTGTGACCAGCCCTCAAATTAAACTGAAACTAAGAGAACTTACAAGAAGTGAACCCACCCAGGACCCATTTGTTGGTAGTGGGAGGGAACCATAAAAAAAACAAGCAGTCAAGCACACATAAAAGGCCCAGTATTGAAAACAGGAGCACCCTCTACTGGTGGCTGTACCAGTAGAGGGACTACTTTACAGCAAAAGACATTTTAATTAATGTATACTAGATTTTTAAATAAATTCATGACATTTTTAAATTATTTTATAAAAATGTCACAAATAACCCATTTTCTAAGTGTAGTAATACCCTTGGGCCTTATCTATTATCTCCAGGGCTGTGAGCAGTCACACACCCCTGGGCAGTCCAGTATAGCCCAATACCGCCCACCCTGTTGGGTTTTATTGCTAACCTATAGAAAGGTAGTAATACCTCCTTTCTCCTGCTATCAAATCCTCTCCCAAAAACCCCCAACATCCTGCTGCCTTGCTATAGATCTTGTTACATTGGCTAGATTGTTTAATGGAGTCACTTATGATGACTTCTAGGTCCCTTTTCTTAGTTGTAGTGTCCTGCTTTACCTTCCCAAACCACATTCCATCCTGGGGTTCCTGTTCACAATGTGCATCATCTTACTCCTTCTCACTGTTTGCCTGCCACAGAGCTTATAATCATTGTGAAGAGACACATCTTGCTTCAAATTCCTTCTCCTATGTCACTGATGAATATATTACAAAGAACTTGACCCAAGACTGAAACCTGTGGCACCCCACTTGTGATCTCTCTTTTCCCAGATTTGACTCCATTTATCACTGGGCATGGGAGAGCATAGGGGCACGTGCACCAGGAACTTTAATGCATGGTTGAAGAACTGGTGCTGGGAGGAAGAGTTTGGATTCATTGGTGACTGGGGACCCACCTGGAGGGATGGAGGCTTGTTCAAGCCTGATGGCCTACATCCATCCTGGAGGGGAATCCAAGCACTCAATGATGAGTTTAAATCCTACATGGACAAGTATTTAAAGTAGCCAAGGGGATGGCAGGCCAGCAAGGAGGGTACCTAATTGCCCACCCCCCACAGCTAGCAGTGGAATCAGTGAACAAGAGGAGTGGATATCTTTACAAAGCAGTGTGCAAAAGATGCAGATAAGCGTCCAAGAGGTGGATAGGCAGAAAAGGGGCAAAATTCAACAGCAGGGAGAACCAGGGATAAAGGACAACCAGGGAAGAGGCTGGAGTAGAACAGCGAAACAGTCTAGGAAGATCAAATCATGAAAAGCCATGTGTGCCAATGCCAGGGGCCTTAGCAACAAGATGGAGGATCTGGAGGCTGTCATGGTGCAATCAGACCTGGACATTGTGGCCATCCAAGAAACCTGGTGTAATGAGAACCATGATTGGGAGATGGCCATACATGGCTACAACATATTCAGAAGAGACAGGGCAGGTAGGAAGGGAGGAGGAGTGGCACTTTATGTGAAAGATGACATAAAGGCCAGAGAGATCCAGGAGGAACAAATTGGGGGAGAGATACTGTGGGTTAAGCTGGAAAGGAAAATGGGGCCAGCCATCCTCACAGGTATGGTCTATAGACCACCAGCCCAGGAGGAAGAAACGGATAGGGAGCAGATGCTAGCCATCCAAAGGATGGTGGACATGGGTGAGATAGTGCTGGTTGGAGACCTCAGTATTCCAGACGTGGACTGGAGCATCCCAGCAGCAGCATCAACCAGGAGCAGATTTAACCTGGACTCCCTTCAAGGTGCCTTCCTCAAGCAACTGGCCATGGAACCAACTCTGCAGAAGGCAATACTGGAGCTCGTGCTCACAAACAGGGACAGTGTGATGGTGGTAACAGTGGGGGAGCACCTGGAGAACAGTGACCACCAGTCATTGTGGTTTGAAATCGCAGAAGGAGCAGAACCAAACCACACAAAAACACGTATCCTGGATTTTAGGGGGGTAAACTTTGGAAAAATAGGGAGATGCTTGAAAGAGGCATTAAGGGGAATAGGGTGGGAATCAGGTTGAGGAACAGTGGGCAGTATTTAAAATGGGGATTGCAAGAGCAACATAATTATGCATTCAGCAGGTTAGCAAGGGGAAAAGGAAGAGGAGGCCATTATGGTTTTCCAAGGAGGTAGCGGAGAAAGTGAAAGCCAAAAAGATTGCATTCAGGCAATACAAAAAGACACAGGCAGAAGGGGATGGGGAGAAGTACCAGGAGAAGCAAAGGGAGGCAGGGAGGTCAGTAAGGGAAGCCAAAGCTCAGACAGAAGAGCACATTGCAAAATCAGTGGGTAGAGGGAACAAAACCTTTTACAGGTACATAAGTGAAAAAAGAAAGGCAAAGGGAGGGATAGTGAGACTGAAGGGGGAGGATGGAAGGCACGTAGAGGATGACAACAGTAAAGCTGACACATTGAACAGGCATTTCTGCTCTGTCTTTACAGAGGAAGAGGAGGGTAATGGGCCTGAAGGGAGTACAAGGGGTGGGAATGATGCAGAAATGGACACAAGTCCCTTTACACGAGAAAGGGTCCTCAAGGAACTGGAAGAAATAAGAGTTGATAAAGCAATGGGGCCAGATGGGGTGCACCCCAGGGTCCTTAAAGAACTAAGAGAAGTGGTGGCTGAACCTCTGGCAATCTTGTTTAGCTGATCACTGGAAACAGGGGAGGTACCCAAAGACTGGAGGACAGCAGATGTAGTCCCGTTATACAAAAGTGGGAACAAAGAGGAAGTGGGGAACTACAGACCAGTCAGCCTCACCTCGGTAATGGGGAAGATCATGGAAGCACTACTGAAGGAGAGACTGATGGAACATCTGGTTGTCAACGGACTACAGGACCCAAGGCAGCATGGTTTCACCAGGGGGTGATCATGTCAGAGCAACCTCATTGAATTTTTTGACTGGGTGACTAGGGAGGTGGATCAGGGGAGGGCAGTGGATGTGGCCTATCTGGACTTCAGCAAAGCCTTTGACACTGTGCCACATGGAAGGCTGTTACACAAACTGGAGAATATGAGTGTGGGCAGGACAGTAGTGTGGTGGGTAGGTAACTGGCTGGGTGGAAGGACACAGAGGGTGGTGATAAATGGCTGTCACTCCACAGAGGGAAGAGTGACCAGTGGGGTACCACAGGGATCAGTGCTGGGACTGGCCTTATTCAACATCTTCATCAGTGACATTATGCAGGACCTGGAAGGCAGAATTTCCCTGTAGGCTGATGACGCAAAGCTCTGTAACAGAGTGGACACACCAGAGGGTGTAGACAGAATGAGAAGGGACCTGCAGAAACTTGAAGAATGGTCAGGGGTTTAGCAGTTAGAATTCAATGCAAAGAAGTGCAAGATAATACATATGGGGCACAAAAACCCTGGCACAATGTATCGGTTGGGGGGTGAGGATATAGCATGTACCAAGCAAGAAAGGGATCTTGGGGTTTTCATCTCTGATGACCTCAAGGTAGGGAAACAGTGCGACAAGGCAGCAGGTAAAGCAAATAGGATGCTGGGATGTATAAGCAGGGGCATCATCAGCAGGAAAAGGGAGGTATTAATTCCACTATACAAGACACTAGTGAGATCCCACCTGGAGTACAATGTACAGTTCTGGAGACCTTACCTACATAAGGACATAGATGGGGTAGAGAAGGTTCAGAGGAGGGCAACAAAGATGGTACATGGTTTGCATCACAAGTCCTATGAGGACAGGTTGAAGGACTTGAATATGTTCTCTCTGGAGGAGAGGAGAGGGAGGGGATATGATTGAGACATACAAGTGTCTTACAAGGAGGAACAGGGTGCAGGAATACACTATTTTTAAGCAAAAAAGATGTTCCAGGACTAGAGGGTATGGCATGAAGTTGGAATGAGGATGATTTAGAGGAAACATGAGGAAGAATTTCTTAACAGAACAGGTGGTGGATAAGTGGAACACCCTGCCAGAGGAAGTGGTTGGGGCTGAAACAATCACAGGATTTAAGAATGCATGGGATAGACATATAGGAATTCTGGAGGTCAGGGGTGAGGGGCAACAGGCTTCTAGGGAAAAAAAAAATGGGCAGACTGGGTGGGCATTAGGCCCTTATCTGCCAACACTGTTCATATATCTATGTATGTCACCTGCCATCCAGCCTTTTGAAACAACCCAACTCAATTTAGCTATTGAATAGTCCTGACAGAGATTTAGCCAGTTCTGCTGCTAGTTTCAGTTTCCTAATCACCCTCCAATGTATCCCATCTGGCCCTTGAGCCTTATCTATCTTCAAAGCTGCAAGCCTTTTTCTGATATCTTCACTTGTACATACCTTCTGCCTCATGTCTGGTATCCCCCTTTTGGTAGTCCTTATGCTGCTTTATGGTAGAGGCCTGCTATCCTCCATGGTGAAAACCAAGCAAAAGTAGTCATTAAAAATGCCTGTCTTCTGCATGTTCTCCCCTATTACCCTAAAAGTAAAACTGCTTCTCAGACAAGAAAAATTGAAAATATGAGAAACTTTACATTTGGGAAGTACAGGCTTCTTAACAGTTTTCAGATGCATTGAACAAACACAGTACACACCACAAACAAAAGTGAAACTTTCAGCTCACACTACGTGCTGCTGAACCTGCATCTTGGAAACTGCATACTAGAGATTACTGTGGTTTACAAGGGGAATGAGGCAGAAGAAAGGCCATATGATCCATCCGGATTGACTTTCTGTCTCTGTGCTAATACACAAAGGAGTGGCAGGTTTCATTTAATTTGTCAGTCTAACCCTTGAAACTAATCTTAGTCCTGCAATCTACCACATGTAGTCAAGTGTACAAATACCCACAGCTTTCTGGGAAAAGAAAAATATTCCTTGAGTTAGAAGTAAATGTATATGGTTTTCATCGTTTATTATGTCCTTAAGTAAAGACTGACACAGTGAACTGGTTCTAACTGACACCCACATCTCGGAATGCAAATCAAGTCCATCAAGAAAACTGAACACACAGTTGCCTCATTAACTCTATTGTTTAAAATCTCTGACAGAAACCTAAAATCCAACTATTGTTTAATACTGCTTTTTGTGTGTTAGACTCCACTTAGCCCTTCCCTTTAGGACACCATATCTCAGTCCTGTCACCCTGCCCATTCCCCAGTGCTTACCTGTCCGCTCCTGTCAGGCTACTGTGGCTGGCCTCTTAAGGTGGGGCCATTAACAGAGGTCCTCAAGCCCCCTCGGAAATCTAAATCCTCCAACCAGTGGGAATGACAGGTGCCTGAGTAGACTGTTGCAGAAGTTGCAGACTGTGGTGTCCTTAATGCTTCGTGAGTGGGGATTTACTGCACTTATGTTCCAGCCTTCCCCTGAGGATGCTGCTTTAAGACATCGGACACACTCATGTACTGTATGCTTGCATGCACATACATGTCCACATCAGTGGTGTCAGCGTGGCTCAGTTGGTAGCACATCCTCCTCTGGACCAGAAGGTCGTGGGTTCTCATCCCACACCGGGATTGGACTTGCACCTAAAAATTGCTAGCATCTGAGTGCAGTATTGGGGGTTGCTGTACTGCTGGGGTGTGCCGTCCTTCAGATGAGACGTTAAACCGAGGTCCTTTCTGCCCATAGTGGTGTTGTCCTGGTGGGTGTCCAGGTGGAAGTAAAAAAGAACCCAGGGCACTCTTCGCAAAGAGTAGGGAACATTCCCAGTGTCCTGGCCAACATTCCCCTTCCCATAAACTGGTTCATGCAATTATCCAGGCTGTGTGTGGGTGATAATGTGCGATATGGCCGCCACCACACATTCAGTCACTTCACTACCAGTCTAGCATTGCTTGTAAAGCGCTTTGGATGTATGAAAAGCGCTATATAAATGCTGATTCTTCTTCTTCCCCATCACCTGACCTCAGCTTTTCCTCCCTCTGTAGTCACTCAGGAGATGGTGTATTAGAGAGATTTAGCACCCTCCCTCCCCAAAGAAAGGGAGTGTCATCTCTGACCCTCAGTATTTCTGGGACCTCAGTATTCCTGGGACCTCTGGTTCCCCGGATATCTATTTATTTAAAATTTGGCAACTGGGAAAGGCACGCTGAGACAAGGCTCATTTCCAGGTGTGACCCAGGGACAGGGGGTACAGAAGACAACAAAGGGTTACAATAAAATTTTGATAAAAATAATACAATATACAAATCTGTTATTTCAGTAAACTTAGGCTTTAAATGCAAAATATACATGGGAGGACAGAAGAGATATTGGAGATACAGAGGAGGAGAGGAGTATTGTTTAGGGAATTAAGTCTGAGGACAGCAGCAAAATGTAATGGGATGGTCTGAGGAGGTGCTTAAGTGCAGGAAAGGATGGGGTAAGGTGGGTTCGGAGGAGTAGTTTGTTCCAGAGGGAGGGGAGTGTAAAGGAGAAAGCAAGTGACCCCGCAGAGGTGCAAGTGCATTGGAGGGCAAAGGAGCGGAGGCAGTTTATGCGTGTTGGGTAGGGGGAGGAGAGGTAGGAGGGGAGAGTGCCAAACCAGTATTTAGAGATACATGTAGAGCAGTGGGACAGGCGTCTCTGTGAGAGGGATTGGAGATATAGGAAAAAGTAAAGGATATAAATTATACAGGTGGGACAGAGCAATATAGAAGGGGGTAGTGGTGGTTTACATCAGGGAGGGTATACCATGCACGATGGAGGAGTCAGAGGAGGGGAGGGTTGAAGCATTTTGGATTCAGTTACAGTCCAATAGAGGTAGAAAGGGGAGGTTGGGGGTGGTTTACAGATCACAAAACCAGGAATAGGAAAGGGACAGGGGATTGAGCTTGCAAATATTGGAAGCTGCAGGGAAAGGAGAGGTGGTAATAGTGGGGGAATTCAGTGTTTCCAAGGTAGACTGGAGCATACTATCCACAACATGCGCCAGGAGTCGGGTAATAGTAGAAGTGTTGCGGGGGTTCTGACTCAGGTTATCACACAACCCACCAGGTAGGGAGTAATCCTTGATCTAGTGCTCATGAATGGGGAGCACATACAGGCAATAATGATTAAGGAGCCTCTTGCTAGATGTGACCATCACACAGTGTGGTTCAAATTGGATATGGGCAGGGAAAACATCACCACTAAGATCAAAATCCTGGATTTTATGATGGCAGACTTCAGGAAGATGGGTGAGGTGCTAAGGAGGCACCTGGTAGGCATCATAGCAGATATGAGGTGAACCAAAGGTGGCTCATCATTAAGGATGAAATAATGGTTGCCAGAGAGCAGTGCATTAGGCTCAGGGAAGAACTCAAGGGCCAATGAACCCAGCTGGTTCAGTTCTGAGGTTGCCCAGGCAGTAAGGAACAACAGATTAGCATTTAGGAAATTCAGAAAGACCAAGAGAGAGGCGGATGGGGAGAATTACCTAAGGTTAGCTAGTGAGGCAAGTAAAGTAGTCTGGTGGGCTGAGGCACAGAAGGAACTGCAGATACTGTAGCTGAGGGAATTAAGAAGGGGAGAAGGTTTATGTTTCACTATAGGCAAGAAAAGGGATAAGAAGTATGAGATTGTTAGACTTCGGAAAGGGGATGAATGGGTAGAGGAGAACAGGTGAAAAGCAAAGATACTGAATGAATACTTCTGTCTTCACCGGGGAGAAAGATGGACTGGTGCCTATGGGGCACAGGGGAGCATGGATGTGATGGTAGAGGAGGACAGAATGAGGGAAGGGCTGCTAGCACTGAAGGTGGAGAAATCACCTGGCCTGGATGGCATACAAAAAGAACGCTGAGGGGACTGGCAGAGGAGCTTGCGGGGCCACTGGTGGGCCTGTTCAATAGTTCACTAGAGTCAGGTGTGGTACCATAGGACTGGAGAATGGCACATGTGGTGCCCCTCCATAAGAGTGGTCCTAAGGATGACCCAGGGAATTACATACCAGTCAGACTGACCT
This sequence comes from Neoceratodus forsteri, assembly GCA_016271365.2. Taxonomy (NCBI): domain Eukaryota; kingdom Metazoa; phylum Chordata; order Ceratodontiformes; family Ceratodontidae; genus Neoceratodus; species Neoceratodus forsteri. The sequence continues at coordinate 754,809,110 of CM057449.1, read as the reverse complement.
CAATTGTGTGTAAGCTATTGGAGACCATACTTAAGGAAAGAATGTTAAAGTACTGTATCTAGAGGAGTATGGTCTCCAGAATGCAAGGCAGCATGGGTTTGTGGGAAGGAGAGTGTTCCAAATGAATCAGATTGACTTCTTTGACTGGGTCACTAAGAAAGTAGACAGGGGCTAAGTGGTGGACATCCTTTACCTGGACTTCAGCAAGGTCTTTGACTCTGTACCCAACAAGAGGTTGATCAGGAAGTTAATGGATCTTGGGGTTGGGGAAAAAATGACCAGATGGGTAGAAATTTGGCTGAGGAACAGGACCCAGAAGGTTAATGGTGGGGGAGAGTTATCTAGCACCAGTGCTCGGACCAGTGTTGTTCAGTGTCTTTATCAATGATATTGGTGAAGGCATTAAGGGCAAAATGTGCCTATTTGCAGTCAAAACCAATCTCTGTGGAAATGTGGACATGGCTGAAGGTATACGGGACCAACAGATAATTTGAAAAAGCTTGAGAGGTGGTCTGGAATTTGGCATCTTGGCTTCAATGGTGAGAAATGCAAAGTTACACACATTCGAGCCAAGAATCCCAGGATGGAGTACTACTTGAGAGGGGTCCGGGTATCTGCAACAGAGAAGGAGAAAGTTCTGGGACTGATGATCACTAGTGACCTGAAGCACTTCATCCAGTGCAAGGAAGCAGTGGCAAGGGCAAACAAGATGTTGGGATGCATAGCCAGAGGGATCAGCCACAGGAAAGAGGCCCTTTTACCAGTCACTGGTGAGGCCACATCTAGAGAACTGAGTACAGTGCTGGTGCCCACATCTTAAAAAGGACATTAACCTGCTGGAGAAGGTCAAGAGGAGGGCAATGAAGATGACTGCAGGTCAGTAGGGTAAAGCATATGAATAGAGGTTGGAGGCCCTGAACATATATTTCTTGAGGAGAAGAGGAATAGAGGGGATATGATTGAAACCTTCAAGCACTTGAAAGGGATAAATGGGGTGGATAAGGAGGGTCTCTGTCAGCTAAGTGGCAACCAAAACATGAGGGGATACAGTCTTAAACTGGTTGAAGATTTAGGAGGGGAGTTTAGGAAGCACTTCTTCACAGAGGTCATGGTGACCAGATGGAATGCGCTGCCAGAAGAGGTGGTCTTGTTGAAGACGGTGGGCAGCTTCAAGAGAGGCTGAGATGGACGTAAGGAAAAAGTAAGAATCATGGAAGGGGCTGATGGTAAGAATGGGAGGATTGGGGTTGGGGGGCAGGGTCAGTAGCTTAAGTTGTGGACCCTGCAATGCGAACAATTTAGCTAGAATAAATGGCCTTATTCTGCTGACTTCTTCATATGTTCCCATGTTCATATTCTTCCCCCAGCTGGTCCTCTGACAATCTGAACTTGTTTCAAAACTCAGGTCACTGACTTCATGAACACTAGCCCTCCCACTGTGCCAGTGGGACCACTAAAATCCAACTGGCTTTGACTATCTGTATATTGTAGTGGTGCAGCAGTACACTATTCTTAGGGTTGTGAAGCAACGTTAATGTTAAATTGTGATTTCCAGCCACTTACAGTATATCTCAACTGTTTCTTGATGGATATTCTTATCCCAGAATTGTCTGATGTGGTGATTTTGGTGAAATTTTATAAAGCATTTTTTTTCTGCTATGGGTGAGAAAAAAACAAGAAATGTACCCATTTTCACTCGGATAAATTATTCATGTGCCACTCTGCCACTTTTGCAGACGTAGCTGGTGTTTTCACAGCTTCACTTTCTTAGTCTATTTGTAGAAGTGCACTTGTGAAAGTGTCAGTTTAAATTAGTGATAGTTGGGGCTGCCCAATGATCCAATAGATACATACTGCACTTCCATGCTGGTGACCTGAGTTCAAAAGCAAGTTCAGGGGTTGGCACTTGGACAGCCAGACTGGGAGAACACATCACCAATACTAACATGTGCTAGCTGGGAGTTAGGGGCAGCCCATTCTTGTGACACAATGGCTCATGCTGGTGGGCTGGACAGTTTGCTCCTCTGGTAGGAGCATTCTATGGGCACAAGGCACACCCTTCCACTGTGCATACTATGTGGAGATGTATAAAATTGAGGAAAATTCTAACCACAGCAAGATGAAGGTCTGTCTGTGGCATGAACACCTACCACAGCACCCGCCACCACAGGATCCTGGTCCCTAGAATTACTGCTGGAGTGTTTTTTATGATAGAGCCATGAAAGGCCTGCCATGGGGGCAGGCCATGGGGATTGCAGATCAGGGTGAGTATCTGAAGAAGGTGAGTGATGGGGCTGGGAGGGAAGACATTTTTTGCAATTTATTTCCTTACTTTTTGAGGTAGTATAATTCTATCCTTATTTGTCTGTGGGAGCACATGGCCCTCCTGGCCCTGCACTCCCATCCTTCTGTAAATGAATGTATGTATATAGCTGTTGAGGGCCCTGCACTTCAATTTATAGGACAACAGTGACCAAATTTTCAACATAGCCATCGTATTACCCCACCTCATGTACCTGGTACAGAAAATTGTTGAATTCCCACCAAAATGGAATTCTGCGTAACTGCAATGCCATTCTGTGCCACAGGTGCAAAAACACATTTTGGCCAGGATTTGAAAAATGACAGCTGTGACATACATGAGGTGGGGTAGTAAGAAGAATATGTTGAAAATCTGGGTTCAAAATATTTAAAATTTCCAAAGTTACAAGTGGGCGTAGTGAAATTGCAATTAATGGTCATAACTTTGGCATTTTTTTCATATTTTGACCCCAAATTTTCAATATAGTATTTTTATGACCTCACCTCATAAATTTCATAGGTGAAATTTTTCAAATTCGTGCCAAAATGCCATTCCATGCCACAGGTGTGAAAATGTGTTTTGGACAAGTTGTGAAAAATTACAGCTGTATCATTCATGAGGTGGTGTGAAAAAATAGCTATGTTGAAAATTTGGAGTCAAGATATTTAAAATTAGCCAGCCCGGTGGCGCTGATGGTTGAGTTGCTGGATGCCACACCTCGTGCCATGCTGGGGACTAGGTTCGGGAATGAGCCTGGGTTGTCGAGGGTCAGCAGGGGTGGAGAGTGAGGAGCAGGCTTCAGCTATCACAAGGCAGCTCTCCTCTCCCAAATGAGGGGTTTCTCTGGCCCTTGGCTGCCACCTGGTGGAGGATGTAAAGTAGTGTCAGGCTATGGGGAGCCTGACAGTGGCCAGGGAAGGGGCTGAAGGTTCTGGAACCAGCATCATGGAGCATGTGTGCGCACTTCAACACGTATGCTCTGCTGTGTGCTGGGGTCCCAGGACAATTGTGAAAATAACTGGAAAAAATGGTGAAATATAAAAAATTACATATATATTTAAAATTACCATTATGTGTGTGCATTGAAAAATATTAAACACTCATAACTTGGCCATTTTTAGGAATTTTTTCATCAAATTTTCAACATGGCCTTTTTGAAACCCCACCTCATGAACACTGATGGTGAAATTATGTTATTCAGTTGCAAAAGGTGATTTCCTGCAGTGACCACAAAATCACCTTCCAGACCCAATTAATGAAATGACTGTGCCAGTGTTCATGAGGTGGGGTCCAAAAAGGCAATGTTGAAAATTTGGTGAAAAAATTCCCAAAAATAGCAAAGTTACGAACATAAGTTCAAAATGCTATTGAAATACATTATACAGCACTTACCTTGATTCCTCAGTTCATGGTTTGACTTTGAAGAGTGCAGATGTGTCCCGGTCCACAGAAGATGACAGCCCACAACCTCTGGTGGTAAGTAAGGTGTGTGTGTGGGTTGTGCGGGTTCATCAGAAAGCATTTATGCCAGATTCCAAGAGGATGCCTGTCCAAATAGCAAATGTGCTATTCCAAGATAGTTCCCAGAAGACTGTGGTCTAAGTACACTTAGACCAGCTATTAGCTGGTCTAAGTGTACTCCATATCCATGGGGAGGGTACACCTCTGTGCCTGGTGCCCCAACAGCCACTCACCCATGGTCCCACATAGGCCCTACACCCGGCTCCCATTGGCATGGAAGCCCTCTGTGGGCTGCTGGCACAACCATGCCCACATCCCTAATTATTGCCCCACAGGGCAGTCCACATCCCCTGGTCCCCAGGCCTTGATCCCCAACATGCCACTATTGGCATGCATGCCATGCCATGCAAGCCCTGGTAGTCTAGTGGCCCCCCACCCAGCTTTGCCAGTCCACCCCACCCACCACACCCATTACCAGTCGACAACTGGTACAACCCACAGCTCACCTCCATGGCCAGCCACTGACTCTGTATACAATATGCACACAATAACTGATGGAACATGTACTGTCTACAGCAGTATGCACACCAATGGAGTGCTGTTGGCAACTGGCCATGGAGTTGGCAGGTGGATATGCCAGCCGCCGACCGGGTGGGGGTGGACTGGCACTGCTGGGTGGGGGGGGGCCTGAATAGCCCTGCCGGCCATTGCCATGGTGTTGGGGAGTGAGGCTTTGGGGTGGGCCTTGCCAGTCATGACTTGTGCCCTGTCAGAGGGCATTACTGCAGCTTGAGGCACCCATTTCAGGTGTGCCCTTCCTTTGGTGCAACGCTGGAGGTGCTACAAGTTACAGGACATATTTGCTGGGGACTCTGCCTGTTCTGGAATCTGGCACAGGGTTCCCGGCGTAGCAGCATATGTTGCAGCTCGCAAGCACCAGCGAGTTGCGACATTCATCTTGGAATTTGGCCCCAGGAAATATATATATTTTTTTAGATGGACAGCAATCGGTGAGTGGGGGTGCCACTAGACAACAGGGAAAAGGGTGGTTCACAGCTAACACTGCAACTGGCAGCATGACTTCAGCTGTGGCTGCAGAAGTCAACAGCTTCCCAGTGTTCTCATACAGAGAACTTCAGGAAAGCGCTCCTTTCACTAAGCTGGGTACTTGGGATTGTGGGTGCCCAAAAAACATACTATTTGGCACAATATTAAAAAGAAAACATCAGAATCTAGCTAAACTGCTCCCATTTAGCTAGGTTCTGATGTTTGTGTTTAAAAATGTCAGCATTTTTATGTATTTTCCACATTTGTTGATTCATGGAAAAGATCCACAAGATGATGGTTGGCATGGCACAAAAAAATGTTTGGTGCCATGACAATGCAGTGGCATGAAACCAAAAACCAGCATTGATGGTATCAAATTTAAACTTTTGCCACAAAACGTCATCTAGAAAACCCTACTGCGCATGCCCAGATTGAAAAACAGTCAAATTTAAAGCCTAATAACTCTGGAACCCTTTGATATGTTTTTCCCAGACCTGTGAAAGACACTACCTTGGGACATGACACATGTTCCTTGCTGGTTTGAGGCAAAAAATCCTTTCTATTTAGGCTGTAGGCAAGAGCAAAAAAAAAAAAATGTAAAGTATAGAGGAAAAAAAATGTTTTTCCTAAAAAAATGACACATGCGGATCCCAGAAACCGCACAAGCTGCCGTCACCAAAATTTGATTTGATTTATTTTATTCGATTTATTTGTTTATTCTGGTAAATCCATGAGCCAAAGGCCCATTTACATGGTTGACCAGAGTGAAAATCAAATAGTATAAATAGATACAGACTAATAACATACAAAGTAAAAAGAAACAAGTAGAAAAGCATACAGCACAAATTTGATTAACAATATATCAAGTACCCAAAACATTCACATTCGTTTCCCTTTATCAAATACTCCTTCAATGTTTTTTTTAAACTTATAGATTGATGTACCTAAACAATCAATTTTGGTAAAATAGTATTAAAAAACCTTATCAGATTATAAAGCAGACCTTTGTCCCATGGCAATATTCATCTTTGATATAGAAAAATAGCAGTAACCTGATGTCCTGGTTAAAAACGGATTAATGTATTTTACAAATAGATAATGGAAATTTCCAGGTACTTTATCTAATGTAATCTTCTTTGCTAATATACCCATCTATAGCGCATATCTCTGTTCCAATGAAATCCCTACTTGTTTAAGGAGAAAACAATGGTGTGTTCTCAATGGAAGCTGAGTGATAAACCTAGAGACTTGATTTAATAAGGTTCTAACTTTAACAAGTAACCTTTCACAAGCAGTGTGATAAAAAAAATTAGGCCATAATCTATGGTTGTTAAAAGAAAACTTTGTGCTAAAAATACTGTTATAGTTGGAGTAAGTATGGAATTCACTCTATAAAGAGCTTCGATTCTTTGATGTGCAACTTTAACCAAGTTTTGAATATGATATTCATAGCTCATCTTTGAATCCACAATCAAGCCTAAATATTTAAAATAATCAACCTGCACTGTCTCTGCCCCTGTAATAGAGTGCAGAGACTGTGCAGGTTTTTGTTCCATTCTTTTTTGATGGACATAAAACACCATAGTCTTTGTTTTTTTTTCTCATTTTGCATCAGCTTATGGTTACTGAACCAATTCTGAATTGACGAAAAAATGGCTAGATAGATCAGATTGTATCTGAGCAAAACTGGATCCACTCATGAGGGTCACTGCATCATCGGCATACAAAAAGATTTGAGAATGAAAACAAACTAAAGGTAGTGTGTTTAAAAATAAACTAAAAGTAAGAGGTCCCAAAACTGAACCTTGAGGAACACTCATAGTGATTAAGACAGGGGAAGGGCAACCATTAATCTTGGTACATTGTGTACGCGCCGATAAATAGTCTCCACATCAACCAACAACATCCTGCGACATACTTAACCAGGCAAGCACAGATTTCAATAAGTCATGATTAACCAAGTCAAAGATCTTGGTGAGGTCCATGAACATCACTGCAGCAATGTGCCCTCTATCCAGAGCTCCATGTACAGTGCATCAAACACCCAGGTGCTTTTGCACTGCATGAGACGAGCGGGTGCTAAGTCCAGAAATACAAATAAAGACACAAGTGACAAGAAGCACACAAGTGTGAAATAAATACACACAAGGAAGGGCATACAGGAGCAAATGGATCTGCAACACAGACAACCCCGGCACTTCATGTCCTCTCCAGGACACTTCGTCAGGATAAAGTGTCCCGGAGAGGACACGAAGCACTGGAGTAGTCTGTGTTGTGGATCCATTTGCTCCCATATGCTCTTCCTTGTGTGTGCTTATTTGGCTTTTGAGTGCTTCTTGTTGCTTGTGTCTTTATATGCCCCATGTACAGTGCCAATGAACCCCACTTGGGCCATCACAGTACTGTGCCCCAGTCAGAATCCATGTTGGGCTAGTGTCAGAATTTCATACTTTGTTAGATGTTCTACCATTTGGTCAAAAACTATACACTCTAGAAGTTTTGAAAAGGGAGCCAAGAGTGAAATAGGTCAGTAATTTTGAGTATTTGAAAGATCATCTGTTTTCAGTATTGGTACAATGGTTGCCTCTTTCCAAAGTTTAAGGAACTTAGGAGAACATAAAGAAAGATTGAAATAATAGATAAAGGGGCTGGCCCAGTGGCACTGGAGGTTGAGGCACTGGTCAACACACCTTGCACCATGCCGGTGACCCGGGTTCAGTAATGAGCCTGGGCCACTGGGGGTCGGCAGGGAGGAGAGAGTATTGAGTGTCTGGAGGACTGCTTTCTCTGGGGGAGGGTGACTTGTCTCCCACTCATTGATTGCCCTCTGGTGGTGGCTGGAGGGCAAAACAGGCAGGGAGGCACATACCGATGTCTCTACATTGGTAAGGGAGGGCAGGAGAAAATGGAAAGTAGGAGCCTGGTATGTTCCATGATGGCCCTGTGTCTCCAAGGGCAGACTTGGTGTCTGGACTGGGTCTCTGTGGGTGGAACAGCCAGCGCTGTCCCTCCTGGCCCCACTGTGGGGGGCAATCCATGGGGGAATTTCCAGGACAGCAGAGTGGAGACGCAAGAGGACCAGAGAAATGATCTCTGAGTGGGGGACCACAGCCCCTGTCAGGGCTCCCGGGGAGGATAAAAATTTGTATAAAAAAAATAGATAAAGGGTAGCACTGAATGTCTACAGTGATCCTCATGAGCCGAAAATCCACTTCATCTACACCTACTGAAGGGCATGGGTTAAGTTGTACTATGTAATTTAATACCTCAGCTGGTGTCAAATGTCTAAAATATAACCTACTGTAGGTTGAATTACGTCCATATAGCTATGATCTAGCCTGCCATGTTTATTAGATGAATCACTGACTGTATATTTCGAAAGGTCAATAAAAAAGGTATTACGGGTATCAGTCAATACTCCAGCAGTAGTATTCAGACATTGTATTTTAGATGCATGTTTTTTATCCAGCAACTCATTAAGTAGACCCCATGTTGCTAATATGTCGCTGTCCTTAAATTGCTTCTGCTTTTCAATATAATAATCTCTCTTGAGTTTTCTAATCAACATTTCACACTTATTGCGAGCTGTTTTGTATGCAGTCTCAGTGTTAACTTTCTCATGTCTTCCTAAATCTTTTCCCTTTAACATCTCAGTCTCTTAGCTGTTCCAACAATTCTGCATTAACCCATTGGGGCTTGTTACCCCATATTCGCATTTTTCTGTTTGGTGCAAAAATATTACAGATATTTTGAAAAGTGGAGCAAAAACTTTCAAGATCCCTATTTACATATGTTATTTGTTCTAAATATTTCCATTCTATGTTTAATAATGTGGTTTGTAATTTATCCAAATCCAATTTTTTTCACATTTCCAGTAGTTATGAATATAGGGGAACCTTTTTAGTCTTTGAACTCCAACAGCAATAGACAGGGCTATGGTTGCTGACACCATGAGCCATAACACCAAACTGAATTATCCTAGAGGTATCAGTAACCGTAACCCAGTCTAGTAATGAGGAGTACCCCGTTTTATAATTTATTCTAGTTGGAACATCAATAATTTGAGTAAGTCTAGAGCTAACTACCATTTCCCTGAATTTTGATATGTTTTTACCCAACCAATCTATAGTCACATCACCTAATACTACTACCTCCCTATTATTTGGCAAAGAATCCCTATATGCTTGTATCAATTTTAAACCATCTTCCTGATGGGCTGGTGGTGAATATAATACCATAAGGGACAATATTTTCCTCTCACCCAAAACTAATGAAAGAGACAAATATTCACAGGATGAAGTGATTGAAAGAGTTGTATCCTGTATAACATTCAAATGATCCCTCACATAAAATAAACACCCTCCCCCTCTCGTAACCAGTGTATCACTTTTAAAAACATTATAGCCTTCTAATCCAATCATATCTGGAATGATTTTAGTTAATCATGTCTCAGTGAATGCAATTACCCTGAATCGATTGCTTGTTGCCCAAACATTAAAACTGTCCCACTGGGCTAGCAAGCTCTGTACATTCAAATGAGCAAACTTAATAGCATGCTTTGGTAAAGAATTCAATGTGTTATTAGTTTGCAGTCCTGGGTTTGGATGAACTGTACCAGACATCAGTAATAATATCAGAATCAAATTTCTCTGCATTAATATAGTTTGTTTTACTATCTTAATGGTAAGCCAGTTAGAATGTGTAGTAGAATACCCTACTAATGAAAGTAAATTACATAATTTACTTAAACCACTTAGATTCCTTAAACATTCATTGGTGACTAATGCCCTGAAATAGCATTTAACATTATGAGTAGTAAGCAGAATCTGTAAAAGCCTGTAATCCCCTGGAAAGAAAGACAGTGTACCCTCCAGTTTAGGAGTTTCAATGTTGCTAACCCTTCCCTCGTTAGTTGGGCCATGAATGGGGATAATTCCTGGTGATAAAAAACAAATAAGTAAAACTACAACAGTCAGCATGATAGTCATATAATGGTAACCCTCTGTCCAGTCAGCCAATTGAAAATTAACTGCTGCAGTACAGGAGACCACGAGTAACTGGCACAGCCTTAATTAGGATGAAGACTGACACTATTTCTATCCACAATTATAGGTTAATTGGTCAGTCTCTAAGTAATGCAGTAGTGGATCAAGTTCAGAGCCTTTTTAGCGGAGCCTGCCACGCAACCACAGGGCTTTGAAATGCTAAAGCGGATTCACCTCTGCCACAGGAAGAATCCAGTCAGCATATGACCCTAATTTTCTAGCATGGATTCCCAACTAATATGTTCCACCCTTACCTGACTATCTCCTTAACTTAATTAAAAACCCTGTGCTACATTAATTAGATATATTAAAACATCATACTGTCATCTTACTATGACTAAACAATCATATTACAACCTTATATACCTGTGTAACAGTAACATAAATACAAATTATCTAACAGAGCCACCTATGTATTCTTTCCACACATGAAGATCTTGTCTCCTAGACAACACTTACAAAATTTCAGCTCATTTTTTCAACAACAGTCAAAGATATTATTGTGCAAAATTTGAAATTTAACATTAAAGAGGCTGCTCAACCTTAACTATAGGGGCGCGAACACACCCCTATAACACACATACACACATATGCTGGAAGCCATATGCATGTGGTGCTACTGCATCTGCCCACTCTATTGTTTCAAAATAAATGTATTTGAAGCTGCAGACCCCCCATTTAGTCCAGAATTGAGGTAGTATAGTGCAGTGGTTTAAGGCTCTTAGCTGCAAATCTGGAGACTTGAGTTTGAATCCCACAGCCCCCACTTGCATAATGTGTGACCTTGAACAAGTCACTTAACTTCCCTGTGCTCCCAGGTCACACCTGTAAACAAGCTTTCAGCTTAATGTGTTACTTCTGGTAAAAAAAAAAAACAACTGAAAAGAATGCAGACTACAGTTATTAAACAGCCCTGCCCAGTCCAAGTTAAAGTGCACAATTTTGCTTTTCTCCCTTCCAGAGAGCCATCCTGGAAAGCAACAGCTGCTGATAGCCACCACACAGCTGTCACTGTAAGTTGTGCTCATTTAGACCTCATTTAGTTTTAAATGCTCAACTTCTTTGGCATCTCTGACATCTGGTTCACTGTGGTGCCATTGTGAATGGGAACTGTCTGCACTAGGACACAAAGGATGAGATCAAGGAATACAGGGGTTTAAAAATAATAGCCAAAACACTGGCTAGCTCCATTTTACATTTGATCTGCTCTGGGAATACTGTAAAATGTCTTTGTCCTGCTGTACTACCCTGTGGCTAAATAATTTTGTGTTGTGCCCATGATGACTGACCTGCTGCTGGAGGATGATAGTGTTGCACATACTGAGAGTGAAAGGAGCCTGAAAAGCCTGAGCTCTGACCAGAGCCAGCAAGAGACTGAGAGCAGGGGGACTATTTTGCGGTCAGCGTGGGTCAGTGCGTGCATGTCACCTTAGATTGCTGCTGGCTGTGGATTGATTCCTGGCCTCTAGCCCTTGCCTACAAGGTGTTTTTACAGAAACTCATGGTAGTTCACACAGTGGGGGGGGGCTTGGGCTCCAGTATTTATTAATTAAAAAAGTAAAAGAATTTTCATCAGTATTCTGGGAGCTGGTCCACGAATTAAAGTCATGAATCAGCTGCAGTTTCCTCCAGTCCCCCTCAATACAAACTTCATCAACTAACATAAAGGAAAAAAATGCCTCCCGAGAGAGAGAGAGAGAGACCGTTAGGTTCAATAAAAAGAAGCAAACCAGATCAAGTTCCCTTCCAATCCTCTTGCTGTTAATTTATTTTTGCTACAATGAGACCTATGTGTTGCATGTGTTGTGTCTGAGGAGGAGACTGTCTACTGTGGGTGCATTTTGCATGAGAGACACTGAGAATCTGTCCACTATGTTCATTAAAAGGAAGATGCCAAATTAAGTTCCCTTCCCATCACCATGCTGTATATGTCTTAAGTTAATTTATTTTTTTAAACTAGAAGAATTATGTGCAATGTGAATTGTGTTTAAGGAAGAGAACATCTATTCTGATTCTGTGATCCATCAGGGAAAAGAAGTTCAAGGATTCTCACTGCATTAGTGAAGCTGAAAAATCAAATATTACTCTGAAAAGGGGTGCTGATTTTTTGTTTCAAAAATAGCCCAAAGGAATAGCAGAAGGCACACATCCAGAGGGGATATGGGTCACTACTGTTTAATCATTATTATTTGATATGTGTATAGTGTTTTACACAATCATGTGGTTCACTCAGTACAACAGTAGTTAAAGTAGCATTAGCTTAAGTTTCAGTTATGTTGTTTGTTATATGCATTTAATAACCTTGATATTTCATTTTGGCATGTTGAAAGAGTAAGGCACCATGATTAAAAAGTGGGAGCAGACTTTGAAGTTATGCCAGTTACTCGGTATTATTCAGTAATTGAAGTCAGAAGAAGGCAGCAGGCCCATCATGACTACTTCCCCATACCATGTGGGGGTATTACCCCTTTAATCTGAATAGGAATTTATTTGTGTCTTGAATTTATCAAAGTCAGAGATATTGATCAAGTGCTGGGGGAGACTGTTCCATAGCTTGCAGGCTCTTATGGTTAAAAAGTTATCTCTTTTATTAGTTGATGCACACTGAAAAATAGTTGTTCGTCATGGCATCTTAAACATGTTTGCCTAGATACAGGGGTGATGTTACACTGTTTAACAAACTCATCATTTTTCAAGATATTAAACAGCTTCAGGATATCCCCTCTCATTCTTCTCATCTGAAGATCATATAATATAAGTTCAGAAAGCCTGTAAGTGTAGGGCATTCCTCTAAGTCAAGGTATCAGGCATGTGACCCTTCTCTGTATGCTGTCTAGTAATTGTTCTAGTAAAACGCAACTAAAACTGCTCCTCTACCAGCTTATTTTATGTTAGCTCTTCCCTCTCGGTGGGCATTTCTAAATAAAGTTTTAGTGACTGAAAATTCCATCTTTATCATAATGGTCTACCATTAAATTTGCTTGTTCTTATTCATTTTTAGCTTTAATAACAGATAACTGATTACCACAAAGTAATTCTGTTTCATAGTGTTAATGCAAACTCCTATATAATCTTTTGCTGTTGCTGTTTAATTTAAAAAAATATATTGGACTTTAATGGAGGTAAACAGTGTTATGAAATGTGTGTTTAATTCCCCCTTCTGAAGGAGTAATAATTCGATCTGATTGCCCTAAGTTATGACATCATCCTTTGTTTATCTGTGCCCCCTCCCTGCTGCTTGCAATTACCTGGTGAGGAAACAGATCAAGGCTGTAGGTAGGTAATTCTTTATTTAATGAGCTCATTTAAGCCATTTCATTAAAAGGTTAAAAATACAGATCACAGCATTTAAATATAGACATACAGTACAGTACAATACATAAAGTTTTCCAGCATACATTATAGAAAATCTACACACAGATTACATTTTACTTCCAGGTATTGAAGCAATTTATCATTTTATTTATTTATTTTTTATTCATTGATTGTCTTGAATAACAACCTTTGAGCTGGGAGCTCATTTACAAAGGTTCCATGTGAGTTAGAAGAATTAGACCAAGTACACAGAGGACATCGAGCTACATACAGGGTTCATGTAAGTTATATACAGATATTATATAAGTGGCAAAACAATAGAGATACAAGACAGTATAACATCATTTACAACCTAGCATTTTCAAAGATCCTGAAATTACAAAATATTCAGAGTTCAGAGAGCAGCAAGAAATTGGCAGATGTCAAGGTAGTGCAATGGTTGGGATGGCAAATATGGAGGGAGCTGGAGGGAAGAGAAGTGTGGGGGAGGAATGAGGAGTTTACCAGGGTGGAGAAAATGGGGGGGGGGCAAGGGTAGGGGATATAGGAGGTTATTCTCATGATGTGGGATGAGTAAATTCAGTTACTGGGTACTCAGGGGGGCTGGAGCAGTCTAGACCTGCCATTCACTTAACTAGTGTACTGCCCTAAAAGTTCACAATATAGGCAAACTTCCCTATGTCTTCAAGTTTTTTAAATCACATGATTTTGACCTCTGTTTCAGTTCTTGAGGTTCCCAGTCTGAGGGATGAACCTCAACAGTGAAAACCAGCTCAAGGTGGGCAAAAGGGTCAGGACTTGCCAGGATCTGTGCAACTGCAAGACATTAAGATGACAGCCCACACTCTGGACTATGCATCATCACTGGTGTTTTGGGCATGTATCTTCTTTTAAGAACAAAAATGTAATCTTTTTTTTTAAAACTTGTATTGCATGAGTTACGAATATTCCACACATTTAGCAACCTTTTGTTTCAGAAGAAAAATGTTTTATGTAAAATAGACTGCTGCTTTAAATGCCAGTTTGTTCACCAAACAACACTGAGTCAAATAAGAATAATTGGGGGGGGGGGGTGGATAATACTCTTTCATTGACATGTAGGCTAATGCTAGTGTTACTGGGTACATTATTTACAATTTTTTTATCCAGGCTACCTCAGCTCTTCACTATGTTTTTAGTGGGGTCCGGCCTTTTACCCATGTTTACAGCTGAGTGGATTGAAGCACTGAAATGTTACAAGACCTGCTCAAGCTCACACAGAAAGTAAATGGCTTTGGTGGGATTTGATCCTGGTTCTCCAGGTTCGAAAGCTAAAGTTTTGCTGTAACACTTAAACCACTCTGCCTGCACTAATTTAAATTAACAGCAGCCCCAAATTAAAATTTATGATAATCTGCATTTTACAAGTAAAGGGTCTGAAACATTTCTATACAAACAGAAAAACTAAACTTATTCAGTTATGTATGATTCAAGCTACACACATCCATCAGGCAGCATGGAAAGTTGGAAGATGCAGGCAGAGAACAATGCAGACCTATGAGTTAAGTGAATGGCAGGTCTAGACTGCTCTGAGCCACCTGAGTACTCAGTAACTGAATTCACTCAACCCACTGCTTGGCTGGGAATTAACTTACTGATTTTATCTTTTTGGCTAACTCTCTTCCTATTAATGTAGTATACTGTGTTCCCTATATGGTAGCTGATAAGTTGCTTCACCTTGGCATTGTTTGAGTACATCATCTATATCTATAAGCAGCAGTGGTTAAGTCAGGGGGGAGGGGTTCACTTTGTGTCTGCGTTTAGTAGCATGTGTACTGTGTTTAGTAGCATTACAGTGAGAGAGGGGGGAAGAGAGCACAACAATCATTCCCCTTCCGCACATGTGTTATTTAAATATAAACACTGCTTGGGCAGGTGGATCATAATCTCTCAATCTGTCAGTCCCCCAAATTGTGGGGCACTTTCCTTAAAAATATGTGTATGGGGAAGGGGGTAAATGTACTGTAACTGAAATTATAGATATTAGTAACAGTCTCTAAACAAATACATTCTTGACTCTGGCTAGCAGACAGTTCCTGATGGACTGTATTGAAATTATATTAGATTCACATTAACAAACCCTGAAATTATACCATAATTGAATCTTAATTTAAGATTCATATGATACAGGTTTTAATACAAATCTTTTGGTTTTATAACTCTACTTTATTGATCAAAGACCAGTGGTACACAGAGTATTAGAGTCACCATACAATTGATTGAAGTTCAGCAAGAAAAATAATACATGCCACACTAAGCAGAGCTTGTAAAAGTGAATTACAGAAATGAGAATAACCAGAACAGGTCATATAAAACTCCCAACAGGGACAAATGAACAATGCTTTGAGACAACAAAGGATGAGATCCTACAGGGCTAGGTGGTCAATGAATTGTTCCCATTTCAAGGGGCATCAAAGATAGTGAAATCCTTTAATTTGTGTGCTAATTTCCATTGCCGGAATAGGGGCATCTAATTCTGTTTTAGCATTTTGTGAGACGGTGGGAAGGACTATGTTCTGAAAGAATGGGTCAGAGTCTGGATACCCCCCCCCACACACACACACACAATATAAGGATTTATAACCTTTTACAAATTCCTGTAAAATGATCTGAGGGTCTCTGGAGGTACCGCCTGGTAATGCAAATCTAATAATGTTGTTTCAGTCACATCTATCAGAAACTGCTAATCAGGCATGAATAGTCAAACAGTGGTGGGATTAGAACCTAGGTAGCACTCAGAGTAAGATGGTTTGGGAAATGCTTTTTTTTTCAAGTTTTGTGTGACACACTGCAACAGTAAGAATCCATTGGCCTTATCAAGAAACTGAAGGTGAGTGTTGCTGGCAGTCTAGATGCAATGGAAATGCCCTTATTAAAAATCGCAATGTCTGTGTGATGATAGTAATCATGCCTGCCTCAGTAATGCGAGAGGTCTATTCCTGCAC
Source organism: Neoceratodus forsteri (assembly GCA_016271365.2). Lineage (NCBI taxonomy): Eukaryota > Metazoa > Chordata > Ceratodontiformes > Ceratodontidae > Neoceratodus > Neoceratodus forsteri. Next base: position 754,792,956 of record CM057449.1, on the reverse strand, counting down.
TAATATTTATTTAACAAGGGAAACTATGACTAGTTTCATAATGTTAAACTACAGTAGCTTAGGCAGCTCAGATGATAGCTACAGAACAGCAGGATTTCCAGAGTACAGTAGCTCTTACTAGATTTACATTTTCAAACAAATTCTTGCCCATTGAGCTCTAAGCAAATTGTATTTTCCATGCCTGAATGATGGCAGGTACACTACACTGTTAGAAAATTGTCAGTTTCTGTATTTCTGTACAACACACACACACACACAGTTCTAAATCCATGGCCTACTGGAGAAAAAGTGCAGTAGAACACCATGATGCCAAATTTCTGCTGCAGTAAATAGTATGGTACAAATTTTTTTAAAATATCAGTTGTCTAGAGTGTTAAATGGACTGTTCCTAGTCCACTGAATGCAGATTTATCTTCCTCTTCTTTTCCTCTTCTATCACTAACACCAAAGGACAGCTGATGCACAATACACAAACACTTTGATAAACAGAACAATATATCAAGCTATTCTGCTTAAAGACTTTCTTTAATCTTTCTCACCGACTTGATAATCCATGATAATGTGCATGCAAAAAGTAATTGTGTGAAGAATCTTAGTACAGGTAGTTGTAGGAAAAGCATACTCAAAAAAAACACACAAATATATTAGTTCAATGTTAATTGATTTCTTGAATTTAAAATGTTTACTTTTCTTCCTATACTTGCACTATTTGTTTAGTTTGTGCCTGTCAACTGTCCAACCTGCAAAATAACAATGTAACCAGTTTCATTTGAAAAACTGGTAGCTGTGCATTTAAAAAAAAATACTTATATATATATATATACACATACACACACATATAATATATATATATATATATATATATATATATATATATAGTGATGCGGCAGCGCCACTATATTTAGCGTTGAGCAGCAGTTTCTATGTTAAACCTCAAATTTTACACTTTAATAACTTTGCAACTGTTCAACAGATTTGCACTATGTTTTGCATGCGCAGTCTCTTGGGGTTGGTCTCTTGATATGCCAAGTTTTGTTTTGGTTGGATTTGAGACTTCTGAGATGCAAATAGTGAAAATAACTTAAAATTCGCCATTGTTTGTAGTTTTTTTCTCATCGTACTGTGCAGAGACAGTCTAGAATTGTGGTCTGAAATTTTATGGAGAAAGAATTTGGGTGACAGAACATGCCAGCATTTATTTGGTGAAAAAATATTAATCCATTCAAAAGGTACTGTATAGCATTTTTAAGTTCCCATTATTTTCAATGGGATTTTTTTTTTCCGGATAGCTTCACGGTACGGACAAGGATCCTTGCCCATAAGCAGGCAATCCTTGCCCGTCACGAAAACGTCTTTATCCATGAGCCGCCATCTTGTTTTTTGATTTTGGCTGACAGAAAGTTTCTTAACTCTGGCCGGGGATGTGTGTGTCACTCATCAAAGTTTGATTTTTGCTCATCAGGAGTTGATGAGCTGTGTATTGTGCTTTGTGGGGTTTGTATGCCCTCAGAATTTTTTTTATCATTTAAATCCTTGCCCATGGCTCACTAACTTCCTTGTCTGTCACTCCTTGTCCATCATGGTGGACAAGAAAAATGGCTGACAGACAAGGATTCCCAGTCTGTTCATCTGGTCGAGAAATTTGGCAAACCTTGCACATTGCCCATTTTCCTTGTCCACCATGATGGGCAAAGACTGATGGACAAAGAGTTGAGTGGCAGATAAGGATTCCTGTCTGGCCATCTGGTCGACAAAATTTTGATGACCAGATGGCTAGACCAGGAATCCTTGCCCATCAGCAGTTTTCCTTGTCCATCAGCAGTTTTCCTTGTCCACCATGATGGGTAAAGAGTGACAGGCAAGGAACTTGGCTGGTGAACAAGGACTTTTTCCTGGCCATCTGGTCAACAAATTTTGTTGACCAGGTGGCTGGACTTGGAATGCTTGTCCATCAGCTGTTTTCCTTGTCCACCATGACAGACAAGTACCCACAGGCAAGGATTTAAAAATGGGTCAATCTTCCCATTTTGTTCACCCAATCACCCCTTCTTTATATCCCTGGTGTCTAGTGGCTCCCTCCACCCGAACCCCCATCTTTTTTTTAAATATTATTGTATATTTTTAATTTTTTTATTTATTTTTTTTGTAGATTTTTTGCCACTTATCCCTGGTGTCCAGTGGTACCCCCCACCCTCTGTCACACACAAATCATCCGTGGCAGTGGTATTCCCCCCTCCCATTAGTTCCTGTCTCATTTTTTGTTTCTTGTAAAGAAAAAAATATCCCGCAATGTCTTGTACTGTCCCTTAGCTGGAAATAGAAAAAATGTCCTGACCATGCACTGTGCACCCCACCTACCCACACTCCCTTGACATCTCTCAGACTGCCACTCTCCTCAGGAGGTCCCAGGTTCAAGAGCCGCTCTGCCTATTGAAGACACGTCTTGCTGCTGGAACCGGCGACTGCAATGTGAAGAAAGGTAAATGCGGTCCTATGTATTTCAGTGGGGGGTTTCAACTTTTGTCCATAACCTGGTCATTTTAACATTTGGGCCCCAAATTTTCAACATGGCCTTTTGGGGACCCCACCTCATGAACAATATGACAGTCATTAGGCAACTCTCACTCAAAAGGTGATTTTACGGTTGGTTGGTAAAAATCACCTTTCTGATAATTTGTGTAACAGCAGCCATAATGTTCATGAGGGTGGGGTCATAAAAAAGGCTTATGTAAGAGCGTAAGGGTCAAAATGTTGAAAAATGGCTCCGTTATGGGCATTCGTTGAAATCTCATTACACATGCTCGCAACTGTTGAAATTTTCAATATTTTTACCCCATATTTTCAACATACTCTTCTTATTACTCCACCTCATATGTGTCACAGCTATCAGTTCTCCAATCCTGTCCAAAGTGTGATTTCACGCCTGTGGCTTAGAATTACATTGTGGAGGGATTTTGAAAGATTTCTGTGCTGGGTACATGTGGTGAGGTCGCAGAAAGGCTATTTTGAAAACTTGGGCTGAAATAAGGATACTGTTACACTATCTCAATGGAGGGAATGGGAGCGCAGGGTCCTTCAGATTCTGTGCTCCCACAGTAAAATGAGGACACTATTATGCTACCTCAAAAAGTAAGGAAATTTTCTGCAAAAACTTTGTTAATGCATCAGCTAGGATTGCTGCGACAAAAGAAAAGAAATAAGGTGTTAGGGCTTCCCCCTAATATGCCACCCCTGCCCTGCGGGGATGAGGAGGTATTGGGGTGGCATTAGGGTCACCAACCCTAACGCTCCTCCCATTCTCCTTTACTGTAGCTACCCAGCATACTTTACAGTGGAATGGGGTGAGTGTTAGGGTTGGCAGCCCTAATGCCACCCCCTTTTCCCCGATGCCCTGTTTCCCAACTTTTGTCACTTTGACCTTGACTGGAGCATTAACAAAGTTTTTTTTTACAACTTATTTCCTTGCTTTTTGAGTTAGTTAAATAGTTTCCTTATTTTATTGTGGGAGCACAGGGTCCTTTGGAGCAGCAACGCTCCATTCTATACTTCATGTCATCATTCTGTTATTTTTAGGGATGGTGCTGAAGCGTATGGTGGCCACTCAGCTGTTACATCACAGCATGCTGTCTACATAACAATTTAAATGACTGATGATATGCTCTAATTTTCAATGCTAATCAGTCCAGCAAAAAGCAATAAGGAACTCTCAGGGGTTACATTCTTCACCTTGTGCCACATTAACACCCGTAGCTGGGGGTGATTAACATAATGTTAATGTAAGCCCTGATCATACCTTATTGCTTAATTAAAGCCAGCCAGTAACCAATCAGCACAAGCATTACTGCTTTAATGAGATGTCATGATGAGCACATCCATAGTGCCAGCGTTAGCAACTACAGACGCCCAAGGCAATGATATGCCAAGTTGCCAAATAAACCCTCACATTTATATAAATTAATGAACTGTAAAAAAAAACAAAAAACCCTCACTGCACTTACCTTCACACAAGCTCCTCTCCTACTGCATAAATGAAATATATATGGGTAGAAGGCCTGCTTAACCAATTAGAATGCAGGACTGTCCTAACTAATTTCAGATAATACCATTTAATGTTTACATCTATATTTATAGTACCTTGAGTATCACTAGAATATTTTTGCTAATGACTAACAATAAAGATTAAATATTGAACCATATCAGTGTCTGAGTCCTTTTTTGCTTCCATAAGCCTCTGAACAAGCAAACTATTCAGTAAATAAGTAATTTCTGTCTGTCCTGTCTCCTCTAAATGTAAAATGAAAGGCAGCTACCAGGATTAAAATGATTTGCTTGTAACTGAAATGGTAGTAAAAGAGTACATTTGAAAATTTGTTTCCTGTTGCCATGACAGAGAGTCTGGAGACTGTCCCAAACTCCCACACAGAAAAGTAGCCCAGAATGCTGGTTGGAGGTAAGGACTGGTGGACTATGGGAACTACCAGGGACTGATACTGACTGTCAGCAGAGCAGATGCCTGAAAATGAAAGTTTAATTCACACACTGGCAGTCAAGATGGAACTCGGCAGCAGCCGGCAGTGTCAGTACTCCCCCCCAGAAAAAAAAGCATTTTCATTGGCATTGCAATCTTGAATTGCATGACAAAAAAAATAGTGCACAAGCATATGATGGTGACTGATAGATTGGGGGCCACCCAGGAAGTGGGGCCCTAGGCCTGGGCCTATTGTGCCTATGTCCTAATCGGGCCCTGGCGACGACTTCCTTAGTCAGTTTCAAAGAAGCTGTCATAGCCTCTATTGTTGGTTTCAGCTGCTTTGAGGGAGCAGTGTAATTGGCGTGGCCACCCTGTTACAGTCCACACACCAAATATATGTAAAATAGAGGGACTTACCTGAGTGCAGGGTGCCATGGTAGTGGTCTCAGAGGGAAGGTTGTCCACCACACCTGTAAAAAAAAAGCATAGAAAGGGGTCACAAAGGATCCACAGCACTTAAGGGGGGTCCAATAGGGCAGAAAGGACAAGACAGACATACAATTATCCCTGTCTGATGGGGTAGGAGTCCACGTCCTGTCAGATCTGTAAAAATAAGAGAAAGTTAGGTTAGTTGGGGAAAAAAAACAGTAACAGAAGCAATCAGAAGAAGGGAGTGTTGTTTGGAGGGGAGGGGACTCAGTCAAAACCCCTGTACATATTGGTGGCCAAGTGGCCAGTATTTTATTGGTAGCCCAGGTGGGTAGTGGAGACTCGGGGGGCTAGTAGCCCTTTTGTTTAATAAAGAGAGGCACTGGTCTTCTTGTGAGCTAGGAAATGCCCTGGGGGTGCCATTATGTGAAATGATAGCCCTGGTGGTCCAGTGGGCTAGCACCCAGTGGATAAGGCCAGTGTTTCTTTTTTAATAAATTAGTACCCCTTCCTTGGGGGTCTAGTGGGGTTCCCTGAGCCCTTGTATAATGTGGTCAACTGCTGAGCAGTGACAGGGAGAGGAGAACAAGTTGGGGCTGCAGCACAGCCTGATGTTAGCACAGTCATGGTAAAGAAGAGTGCCTGTGGGTACTCACAACTTCCAGCCTGCATAGAGCTCAGACTGTGTCCCGCTCCGCACTGGTGGGAGACAGAGAGAAAAGGGAACCATCAGGAGGTGGAGAAGGCAGTAATGTAAGCACCTCCCCCAACTTCCCGACTCGCCACTCTGGCAGCAATGTGTTATGCCCTACGGGGCTTAAAAGGCAGCCAGGGGAAAGGAAGCAGCAAAGAGGAGCTGCCATTTAGTGAAGCTGCTCCTGCAGTATTAAAGAGAGAGAGGGAGAGAGTGTGAGGGGTTCGGCTACAGCTGCTAGTGAGTCAAGCCACTCCTGGTTCTTGGAGAGCGAGCGAGAGGAGGTAGCAGCAGTTGCTGCATAGTGTAAGCCTCACTGTGACTTGTGCAATGGCCAGTGAGCTAATCTTTTCATTTAATTGAAAAGCCTTCAGGATGCAGGCAAGGACAAAGAGCTCCCCGAGGGGAGAATCAGAGGAGCCACACCATGGCTACATGTAAGCCCCGAGGGGCTGTATTGGAGGGAAAGACAGAACAGAGAGGCTCAATAGCGAGGGGGTGGGAGAAGCATACTAAAACAGCAATGTTAACATAAACGGGAAAATTATCTGGAAGTATAGATCTGTGGGGAGCAGCAAGTGAACGATTAGCACTTTTGGTTTAGTCACAATAGTTTAAATAATAGGAGGTTGGACCAGGCACTGCAAATGAGGTTGACTCAGGAATGGGCAAGGCTGAGGTCATGGAACTTCCAGCTGTACAGTACTGCAGATCCCAAGTCCCGACGCTGGAAGTTCCACAACCGCAGCCTTGCCCACTCCAGTTCCATAACCCAGCATCCTGAACTAACACTCTTTTTACTTCTGTAGCAGTTGAATCCATCAGTCCTGCTCACGCTTCCACTTGTACTCCCATCCCCAGTCTCAATCAGTCATTTCCCTGGGCGCACGTAATATACAGTATATAACCCCCCCCCCAAAAAAAAAGAAAACAGTCTCCCAATTCTCTGTCTCTAAGCCACCTTTCTGAACTCTCTCACTTGCTCTCTTTCTGTAGCTGTCTAGTAGATTGACTCTTGTCCTTATGGAAGTTTGTTTTGTGAAGAAAGAAAAAACAATATTTTTTTTTCTGGCGAAAAAGGATTGGCTCCTCCCACAAAAGGATCCATTATCGTGAGGCAAATTCTTTGTCAAACTTTCTCCCTCTGTCCTGAAAAGTGATCTTCCCATTGAAAACAATGGGAAATGAAAAACTGAATAACTTTGCAACAGATTAATATTTTTTCCCAAAACAAATGCATGCCTGTTCTGTTACCGGTTTTATGTGATAAGAGTGAGCCTATAAGACTGCCGATTACATAAAGTGAATCAACAGCCTCCCAATGTCAAAAGGGTGAACCTCACAACACCGACCATCACAAATAGTGATGGTTGCCTACTTAATAACAACAAAAAAAGAAAATCAAGTTTTTAATGTGGGGTGCAAGCCCTTGCCAGATTGCTGTACAGATTTTACTGGCCTGCAATTGATGAAGATGTTTCTACCTATCGCAGTTCTTGTGCTGAGTGCCAGAAAGTAGCCCCAGTAGCTAAATAAAAAAGACAAGGTGCCTCTGGTGCCCCTACCCTTGATAGATATGCCTTTTGAGAGAATTGCAGTGGATGTGGTTGGCCCCTTGGATAAAAGTAAAAAGGGTAATCAATTAATTTTGGTTGTGTGTGACTATGCTACTCGATACCCAGAGGCAGTTCCAATGCATACTGTCACAGCCCCAAAAGTGACAGCAGAGCTTGCCAAAATTTTCAGCAAGGTGGGCATACCTAAAGAGATTATTACTGATCAAGGTAATACTTTTGATGCTGCCTTACTGAAGGAGATGTACCGACTATTAGGTATCACTGCCATCAGAACCTCCCCTTATCGCTCTCAGACAGATGGTCTTGATGAGTATTTTAATCAATCCCTAAAATGCATGTTAAAAAGGTTTATAAAAGGGGAAGGGAAAGACTGGGACCAGTACTTATCTTACCTGCTTTTTGCTTACAGAGAAGTGCCACAGGCATCAACAGATTTTTCACCATTTGAAATGCTGTATGGCTAGAGGGCCACTTGATGTAATAAAAGAAACATGGGAAGATAACCTCCATTAGAAACAATCTATTACATCTTATATGTGTGCCCTGAGAAAGAAGCTGGCAAAATATGCTGAAATCTCCCATAGTAATCAGAAAGAGGCTCCAAACCAGCAGAAGGTGTTTTATGACCATGGAGTAAAAGAAAAAGTTTTTTAGCCAGGTGAAAAGGTCTTGCTACTGTTACCCACTACAGAAAATAAACTGTTGATGAAGTGGCAAGGGCCTTACAAAGTGCTTAGATATACTGGCACAGTTACCTATGAGACTGAGACCCCTGATAGGAAAAATCCTACTGATATACCATGCTAACCTCCTTAAGAAATGCATTGAAAAAACACCAAAAGCTGTTTTGCTGGTTTTACCAGAAACTGTAAAGAAGATATTGATGTAAATTATGACAGACTGGAACACACTGTAACTGCTGATGCTGTAAAGGTGAATGTTTCCTTAACTTCTGAACAAACCACAGAAATTTGTAACTTGCTAAAGACATTTAACAGTACTTTTATCACAGTACCAGGCTGAGCAAAAAGGGTCAAGCATGTAATAGTGACAAGGAATTCTCACCCTATTAGACAAATGATATACAGATTACCAGAGCGGTTAAAAGCAGACATGGTTAAGGAAATACAAAAAATGAAAGAATTTGGTACCATAGAAGAGCCAAGAAGTGCATGGTTATCACCAATGGTGATTGTAAATAAAAAAGAAGAGGGTGCAAGAATCTGCCTTGTTTTTAGGAAACTTAATTGAGTGTCAGAATTTGACAGTTATCCTATGCCCAAAATTGATGATTTGGTGGACAGACTGGGGAGTACCAAGTATACCAGTTCCCTTGATCTCACCAAGGGATACTGGCAAATCCCCCTAGCTAAAGAATCCAGAGACAAAACTGCATTTGCCACTCCTATAGGATTCTATCAGTTCACCACCATGCCATTTGATTTACATAGCGCACCTGCTGCATTCCAGCAATACATGGATGTAATTTTATCCCCTCATACTGGTTATTGTGCTGTGTACCTGGATGATGTCGTGGTGTGCAGTACAGACTGGAACAGCCACCTGGAACACCTACAAGCAGTTATCCAATCGATCAAAAAGGCAGGTCTGACAATTAATACTACCAAATGTGGACTGGTCATGCAGGAAATCAGATAATTGGGCTATGTTTTGGGAAATGGAGAAGTCAAGCAAGAGGTTTCCAAGATAGAATCTGTGGCTAACAGCCCTGTCTCCAAAACCAAAAAACATGTCAGGTAATTTTTAGGGCTGGCTGGTTATTATTAGAGATTTGTTCCCAGCTTTGCTGAGTTAGCTACTGCCCTCGCTGAACTCACAAAGAGACGGTTCCTCAATAATGTGAAATGGACCCCAGAGTGTTATGAGGCATTTTGGGCCATTAAGAAGAGAATAAAGTATGGGTTGGGGTGTATAAACTTTGAGTTTACACACACATACAACCTATATAATTGCTGATTTCCTTTTTGCCACAGCAATTATATAAAATAAAAAGCTGTTTGCTCTGTGACCGTGGTCCTGTTTCAGTGCACGGTCTATGGTTGCCGTCAGGACTGACATATCTTTTTTACTGTTTTCTTTGGTAGAGCAGGCATATGTTTGTTTCATTATTAATTTAAGTACATTTACATTTTGTAGAACAATTACTGCTGAGTCTGAGTGGTGGTTCGCAGTTCGGCGAAAAGGGAAGCAGACAGCGTCAGGATGGCAAGAACTCAGGTGGATGCATGTGCAGAGTGAAGGAAACTGTGCGTGTGTTTGCTGTTATAAACGCTCCTTTGTAATGGCAAATTATGCCATGGTTTACCTATGGAAAAAAGGGGAAGCCAGTTATTATGGCTGCATTATGTTCAGCCCCTGTTTTAAGATGCCCAGACTTTGAGAAACAGTTTTTGTTTCAGACAGATGTATCAGAGGTAGGCTTAAGTGCAGTCTTGAGTCAAAATATAGATGGGAAGGAACATCCCATTCTATATATCAGTAGGAAGTTGCACGACAGAAAGAAAAGGTACTCCACCATTGAAAAGGAAGGCCTTGCGTCAAAGTGGGACATGGAGTCCATTAAGTTTTACTTACTAAGAGCTGAATTTGTACTTGCAACAGATTACAATCCTCTCTGTTAGCTTAACCAAATGAAGGATACAAATTATAGAATCACACAGTGGTACCTGGCACTACAGCCATTTAAATTTAAAGTGATGCTCAAATCTGGAAAAGAGCATGTCAATGCTGATTGTCTGTTAAGATATGGATCAGGAATTGAGAATTCTGAAGGTTGAAAACATATGAGTTGAACTTCCTCTGTTTGCTATGCTGCATATGCACTGAATGGTAAAGGTTATAAGCTAATGTTAGACGGGAATTTAATAGAACATTTAGGAAACCAGTTTCTGCAAGTTTGGGGCGGGGTGTTAGGGTTGGAAACACTAATGCCCCATTTCCCTGCTTTTGTTGGTTTAGTAACAACCCTAACTGATGCATTAGCAAAGTTCTTTTTGCAGTGAATTTCCTTACTTTTTTAAATAGTTTACTGTGGGAGCACTGGGTCCCTTGGACCCTGTGCACCCATCCCTTCATAGATGCATGACCAGATTATCAGCATAGCCATCTTATTACCTGAGCACATCTGCTTGTTACAGAAAAGGTTAAATTCCCCACCAAAACATAATTCTATGCAAGTGCAACACCAGTGCGCACTACAGGTGTAAAAAGACACATTTCGGTCACAATTTGAAAAATGACAGCTGTAACATACATGAGGTTGGGTAATAAGAAGGTTATGCTGCAAATCTGGGATCAAAATATTTACAATTTCCAAAGTTAAGAGAGGGCATATTGTAATTGGAACAAATGGTCATAACTTAGGCATTTTTCTTTATTTTGACCCCAAATTTTGAATGTAGTGTTCTTATGACCCCACCTCATAAACCCCATAGGTGAAAATGTTAAAATCTGTATAAAAATGCCATTGTGCACCACAGGTTCAAAAAGATATCTTGGGCAAGATGTGAAAAGTGACAGCTGTACTGTTCATGAGGTGGTGTAAAAAAATGGCTATGTTTAAAATTTAGAGTGAAAATATTAAAAATTACCAAAGTTACGCATGTGCATAGGAAAATTTCAATGAGCGTACATAACACAAACATTTTTAGGAGTTTGTTCACCACATTTTCAACATAGGCTTTTTGGGGCCCCACCTCATGAACAGTGGCACTGTCATATTGCTAATTGGTTCCAAAAGGTGAGTTTACACAGTGACCATGGCATTCCATGCCATAAGCATGAAAAAAATTTTCTGGCAGGATGTGAAAAATGACAGCTGTACCATTCATGAGGTGGTGTGAAAAAATGGCTATGTTGAAAATTTGGAGTCAAAATATAAAAAAATCACCCAAGTTATGCACGTGCATAGAGAAATTTTAATGAGCATGCTTTACTCACCCATTTTTAGGAGCTTTTTCACCAAATTTTCAACATGGGCATTTTGGGACACCACCTCATGAATGCTGGCACTGTCATCTCATTAATCAGTCCCGAAAGGTGATTCCACATGGTGACCGTGAAATCACCTTTTGGGTCAGATTGATGAAACAACAGTGACTGTGTTCATGAGGTGGCTTCCCAAAAAACACATGTTGAAAATGTGCTGAAAAAATACAGTAAAATGGTTGAGATATCACATAAGTTCCAAATGCCATTGACAACCATTATATGGCACTTATCTTGATTCTTCAGTTCATGGTTCAGCTTTGAAGAGTGCAGACGTGTCCCAGTCCACAGAAAATGACAGCAGATGACCTATGGAGGCAAGTACAGTTAAGGGGTGGTGGTGGGTGCTCAGTGGGGGTGGGGATGGAGAGGGGATGGCGTGGAAGACGCAGGACCATTTTCTTTTCAGGTTAAAAAAAGATGGGTGACTGTATTTTCTTTATTACAGGAACATCATTAAAAATATTTGGAGACACTGAGAGTGGGCTCCCTAGTGTCCACACTAGGGGGGCCATACATGTATCAGGACACTGGGAGTGGGCTCCACAGTCTCTCATGATGAGGGACCATTTTCTTTTTTTTTTTAAAGATGTCAGGGGACTGATTTTTGGGCACTGGAGTCTGGAATGTCTGTCTTATGAAATGTATATTTTATACTGTTTGTACATAGAGTTGCAATTGCTTTTTTTTCTTTCAGATTACTCACTAGTAAACTGACTGATTGATTGATTGATTGATTGACTGACTGACTGACTGACTGACTGAAAATCCTGATTTGAATAGCTTATAAATGGAGTACTGCTTCAGGCATTCTCTTAGCATCTCTAGAAGGAGACAGAGTGCAGACTATCCAGAGGAGGGCAGCTAAAATGGTGAAGGGTCTGCATCAAAAGCCCTGCAAAAAGAGACTAAAGGACCTAAATATGTACACCCTGGAAAAAAGGAAGGAGAGGAGGATATGACAGAGGCCATTAAATACCTCTTGGGAGTTCATAAAGTATAGGAGGGCAGTATTCTTCAGAAGAAGAGGTGCTCAAGAAAGAGGGGATATGCTATGAAGCTGAAGGGGCACAGATTCAGGAGATATGTGAGGAAGTACTTCCTCACAGAAAGAGTGATGGATTCTTGATACAGCCTTCCAGCAGAGGTGGTGGGAGCCAAAACAGTGGTGGGGGTTCAAGAATGCATGGGATAAGCACAAGAGAACCACCATGGAAAGGAAGGGTGGAGGGAGAAAAAGAGCTGTAGATTGGGCACAGTCTGGGATAATAGTGTAGGTGGGGAGAAATGGGCAGACTGGATGGGCCAAACAGTCCTTGTCTGCTATCAAATTGTATGTTTCTATGTTAGCTGTGCCACTACCACTTTCTCTATAACTTTGCCCTGGAATGGCAAGTTAGAGATAGGTTAGCAACTTGCAATGTCATTAGTATCTATAAATGCCTTCTTAAGAAGGGGCCACACCACAGCTTCATTCAAAGCTGTTGGCCTCCCCCACCTCAGAGAGGCATTGATGACTTTGATGAGTACTGGACTGGGCATGGATACCTCATTCTTCATTAAAGTGGCAGGAGAATGGTCCAGTGGACAATGGCTTGGGTACAGGTCTGAGAGCACCTGGAATGTCTGCACCATACAAGATGTGAAAAAACCTTCCCAAACAGGCCATGTCCATTATTTTAAGTAGAAGACCACTGTAATCGTGACTATCTGTAGTGGGGACTTGAGCCCTGACGTCCACAATATTCAGCATCAAAGAAATAAGCTAAACCCTTACATTTCTCTTCAGTACTTTCCACCAAAATTTGGGAGACACTCAGGATGGAGAATTCCATCAACCATCCTGAAAAGAGCAGAGGGTCTGTTTCTCAGCTGCAATGACACCAGAAAAAAAGTTCCTCTAGCTATTAACATCACCTCCTTATATGATAGTGAGCCATTAGGACAAGATTATAGGACTGTAGGCCAAACATCTTCCACTTGTGCTCTGACTACTGAACCTACACCCTAAGATCATAGACAGCCTCATTATTAATAGAGCAGGCCTTCCCTTTTGTGCAAGGAGTGGCAATAGAGCATCAGCTGTTGACAGGGGGCCCGATTTTCAAAATGAATTAGAGTACCGTAAGAGACTTGAGTCAGGGAATTTTGTGTCAGACTGTGCAATTTACAAAGAAACTCGCTGCAAACCCCCTTCCACAAGTCTCTTACAGCAATGCAGCAAAGTTAGACCAGTTCACCCCTGGTATAATTTTGTGCCCATGTGGAGAGCCTGCTTATGGCAGGTTGCACCACAGCTTTGGTGCAAGCTGCCGTAAATTGAGGGTACTGTCCCAACCTTCATCCAGGGTTCTAGAATTGGGTGCAAGATGCATCAAACCCTTGGGTGCAGATGCAGTAAACTTTGAGGGGATGCAGGGCTTGTTTGCAAGACCTGTATCCCCATTTGAAAATCAAGCTCAGGATGTTACTATTGAAGATTTCACTGCCTCAGAGATGCTGCTAGCAGAGGTAGAAGTAATGCCAGAAATATCCACTGTCACCCAAAAACCATTGAGTTTGAGCCTTCTCCAGACTGTACAGTGGGCAGTCTCCACAGGGGGAGATAACACCTGGAGGACCAGGAACCCAAAGACTCCCAAAGGATTCTGGGCATGTAAGACTTAAGGGATACACAATGGCCTGACTAAAAATATTTTCCCAATCCAAGGGTGAGTTGCAGTTAACAGAATCATAGGCCATGATACCAAATTATTCCAATATAGAAAGGCAGTCTCTACTACACAGACAACACATAGGAATAAGCTGCCTTTACTACACAGACAACATAGAGGGACCATAGCTTTAAGGTGTACTCAGGAGGGCATCAACTTTCATGACCTCACACAGAATGTTTCTGTATAAATATGGCAGTTACATAACATCAAGAAGAAATTGGCACAGCTACACAGTGACATCTATTTTCTAACCCAGTGTAAGAGGAGAAATATAATCCCTAAAGGTCTTACTATTTGGAATCCATTAAAAATACAGACAATTCTGCATCTGCAGAACAACTCTGTTGTAGGACCTCTGAGAATTTGAGAAATCACAGGATTCACATGTCATATGCCAAAAAAGTGGTTCTGAACAATGAGTTTGCTGAAATTGTTACCACACTGGAAAGGATGTCTGAGGAACCTATTCAGGACATCTTGCGAGAGATACACATTAACTACCAAAGGACCTCAAGAAAAGCCATGCTTATGAAAAATAGGAAATTTGATGCCCTTCAACATACCATACTTCCTAACAACCATGAAGAACATAATGGAGTCACTGAACAACAATACAACACAGATGGGCACCTTTCAATTGTTAATTTGTGCAACCACACACTGACTACCAGAGAACTAAATGTACTTTCAAAGGGTCTCACTTTCTGCCCAACAAAACCACTGGATAAAATACAGTTTTGTGGTGAACTGGAGGAATACTTCCATAGACTGAAACTTAAAGATGTCTGTCATGGCAAGGAATAAATCACTGGTAGCGAAGACATCGCAATCAGTAATAATTTAATAGGTAAGAAAAAGGAAACTGAATTTACCCTTTCAAGTGGCAAATCAAATATTACATCAGACCTTAGAAGAAAGGGATCTTGGGCTTCTCATTACCCCAGATATGAAATTTAAATTACATTGTTCTAAACAAATCAAAAAGGCAAACCAGAACTTAAATTGTATATTTAGACATGTGGCAAGCAGGACTAGAGAGGTTATGCTGCCATTGTACAATGCTCTGGTGCGACCCCACCTTGAGTATTGTGTTCAAGTGTGGTCTCCATGTACCAAGGAAGAAATTAATAACCTAGAAAGAGTACAGAGACGGTTTACCAGGACAATAACAGGAATGAAAGGAAAGGATTATGAATATAGGCTTCAGGAACTGAAATTGTATTCCCTAAAATATACAAGGCTTAGGGGAGACTTATGCCTTATATATGGTTTATTACAAAATTCTATACTTCTAAATGGAACAGGATTATTTAAATCCGAACTTAGACAAAGTAACCGTAGACATAATAAACAGTTACTGATTGGGAAATGGTATTCACTAAGGAGGAAAAATTGGTTTAGTGTAAGTCTTAGTATAAGATCAGGGAAAGGAAAATGGGGACAGCCATCCGCACAGGTGTGGTCTATAGACCACCAGCCCAGGAGGAAGAAACGGATAGGGAGCTGATGCTAGCCATCCAAAGGATGGCAGACAAGGGTGAGGTAGTACTGGTTGGAGACTTCAACATTCCAGACGTGGACTGGAGCATCCCAGCAGCAGCATCAACTAGGAGCAGATTTATCCTGGACTCGATTCAGGGTGCCTTCCTCAAGCAACTGGTCATGGAACCAACTCGGCAGAAGGCAATACTGGACCTTGTGCTCACAAACAGGGACAGTGTGATGGGGGTAACAGTGGGGGAGCACCTGGGAAACAGTGACCACCAGTCATTGTGGTTTGAAATCACAGAAAGAGCAGAACCAAACCACACAAAAACACGTATCCTGGATTTTAGGGGCAGACTTTGGGAAATGGGGAGATACTTGAAAGAGGCATTAAGGGGAATGGACAGGAATCAGGGGTTGAGGAACAGTGGGCAGTATTTAAAATGGGGATTACAAGAACAACAGAATTATGCATTAAGCAGGTTAGCAAGAGGAAAAGGAAGAGGAGACCATCATGGTTTTCCAAAGAGGTAGCAAAGAAAGTGAAAGCCAAAAAGATTGCATTCAGGCAATACAAAAAGACACAGGCAGAAGGGGATAGGGAGAAGTACCAGGAGAAGCAAAGGGAGGCAGGGAGGTCAGTAAGGGAAGCCAAAGCTCAGACAGAAGAACACATTGCAAAATCAGTGGGTAGAGGGGACAAAACCTTTTACAGGTACATAAGTGAAAAAAGAAAGGCAAAGGGAGGGATAGTGAGACTGAAGGGGAGGATGGGGGCCGCGTGGAGGATGACAACAGTAAAGCTGACATATTGAACAGGTATTTCTGCTCAGTCTTTACTGAGGAAGAGGAGGGTAATGGGTCTGAAGGGAGTACAAGAGGTGAGAATGATGCAGAAATGGACACAAGTCCCTTTACACGAGAAAGGGTCCTGGAGGAACTGGAAGTAATAAGAGTTGATAAAGCAATGGGGCCAGATGGGGTGCACCCCAGGGTCCTTAAAGAACTAAGAGAGGTGGTGGCTGAACCTCTGGCTATCCTGTTTAGCCGATCACTGGAAACAGGGGAGGTACCCAAAGACTGGAGGACAGCAGATGTAGTCCCCTTATACAAAAGTGGGAACAAAGAGGAAGCAGGGAACTACAGACCAGTCAGCCTCACCTCGGTAATGGGGAAGATCATGGAAGCACTACTGAAGGAGAGATTGGTGGAACATCTGGTTGTCAATGGACTACAGGACCCAAGGCAGCATGGTTTCACCAGGGGGAGGTCATGTCAGACCAACCTTGTTGAATTTTTTGACTGGGTGACTAGGGAGGTGGATCAGGGAGGGCAGTGGACATGGCCTATCTGGACTTCAGCAAGGCCTTTGACACTGTGCCACATAGAAGACTATTACACAAACTGGGGAATATGGGTGTGGGCAGGACAGTAGTGTGGTGGGTAGGTAACTGGCTGGGTGGCAGGACACAGAGGGTGGTGGTAAATGGCTGTCACTCCACAGAGGGAAGAGTGACCAGTGGGGTACCACAGGGATCAGTGCTGGGACGGTCCTATTCAACATCTTCATCAGTGACATTCATGGGACCTAGAAGGCAGAATTTCACTGTTCGCTGATGACACAAAGCTCTGTAACAGAGTAGACACACCAGAGGGTGTAGACAGAATGAGAAGCGACCTGCAGAAACTTGAAGAATGGTCAGGGGTTTGGCAGTTGAAATTCAATGCAAAGAAGTGCAAGATAATGCATATGGGGCACAAAAACCCTGGCACAATATATCAGTTGGGGGGTGAGGATATAGCATGCACCAAGCAGGAAAGGGATCTTGGAGTTGTCATCTCTGATGACCTCAAGGTAGGGAAACAGTGTGACAAGGCAGCAGGTAAAGCAAATAGGATACTGGGATGTATAGGCAGGGGCATCACCAGCAGGAAAAGGGAGGTCATAATTCCGCTATACAAGACACTAGTGAGGCCCCACCTGGAGTACAGTGTACAGTTCTGGAGACCATACCTACGTATGGACATAGACAGGGTAGAGAAGGTTCAGAGGAGGGCAACAAAGATGGTGCATGGATTGCATCACAAGTCCTATGAAGACAGGTTGAAGGAACTGAACATGAACTCCCTGGAGGAGAGGAGGGAGAGAGAGGGGATATGATAGAGACATACAAGTATCTTACAGGGAGGAACAGGGTGCAGGAAAACACTATTTTTAAGCGAAAAAGATGTTCCAGGACAAGAGGGCATGGGATGAAGTTGGAGGGAGGATGATTCAGAGGAAACATGAGAAAGAATTTCTTCACAGAACGGGTGGTGGACAAGTGGAACACCCTGCCAGAGGAAGTGGTGGGGGCTGAAACAATCATGGGATTTAAGAATGCATGGGATAGGCATAAAGGAATTCTGGAGGTCAGGGGTAAGGGGGCAACAGACTTCTAGGAAAACAAACTGAACTTACAAGCTCAAATATGGGCAGACTGGGTGGGCCATAGGCCCTTATCTGCCAACACTGTCTATGTATCTATGTATCTAAGTAATTGCAATATGGAATAGCCTCCCTACAAATGTTGTGGATAGTACAAGCATCGATGCTTTCAAAACAAACTTGGATTTAATAATGACGGATGATTATAAATATAGTTATTAAATTAAATATGAGGCAAGCATTATGGACATTGTCCTCTGGCTTGAATAACTTATGAAACTTACGAAAGTGGGTGTAACAAAAACTAGACAATTGCATTCCTAGTTTCTGCCAACAAGTCAGTGGTCAGATCCTTACTAGACAAAAACAGGCACATTATAACCTTTCTCCACTAAAACAGAGAGCTATACAGCCACTGAAATCAAACCACAACATTGCTATCAAAAAAGCTGATAAAGGCTCTGCAATGGTGATTTTAAACAGAGAGGATTATATTAATGAAGTTAAAAGACAGCTAACAGATCTTACATACTACAGAGAACTAGAGAGTGACCACACTACAAGATATAAAAATGAACTACATTACTTAATTGGAACTTTTCCAGACCATGTCCAAAAAAAAACTTACCGACCTCATCCCTGCTGAACCCAGGCCAGGAACATTCTACATGTTGCCTAAAATACATAAACCTGGCAATCCGGGAAGACTCATAGTCTCTGGTAATGGTACCTTGACTGAGGGGATATCAGAGTTTGTAGAGACCATTTTGAAACCACTGGTTGTGAAAAGAGACAGTTATATCCAGGACACTACTCACTTTTTGTGTGTACTTTCTGGTTAGAAGGATTTACCACCTGAAACCATTTTGGTGACAATAGACATAACATCCCTCTACACTAATATTCCACACACGAATGGCATTACAGCATGCCTTAAATATATACAGGAGAAAGGACTGGAACAAAACATCAAACCTGAAGTGGTGGAGGAACTTACGGAATTAATTTTGACACATAACTTCAAATTCAACGGTAAACATTATTTTCAAACTGTAGGAACAGCAATGGGCACCAAGATGGCACCACAGTATGCTAGCCTCTTTATGGCAGACATGGAGGAGGATTTTTTAAGGCACTGTCCCCATAAACTACTAGCTTATTTCCCTTACATTGATGATTTGTTTATTATCTGGACGGAGGGCACAGATGCACTTAAAGATTTTCATCAAGAACTTAATAACCTCCACCCTACCATAAAGCTTACCCTGGAGTATTCTACCACCAAAGTTAATTTTCTGGAAACCACAGTCACCATTAAGGATGGAACCTTACATACATGTATTTAGAAGAAGCCAACAGACAGACAGAGATACCTACACAAGAAAAGTAATCACCCAAACCATACAAAAAAATCTGTCATGTACAGTCAAGCACTCCCATGTCACCGTATTTGTTCAAATGAGGTTGACAGAGATACACATTTGGCTATGTTGAAAAACACCCTAATTGAGCAGGAACACTCTTCCAGAGAAATTGACAGGATAACAGAACATGCAATGCAAATACCAAGACAACAACTACTTCAATATAAAGAAAAGACAGCTACAGACAAAATACCCTTAGTAGTCACATAGCATCCAGACCTTGAACTTCTGCATAAGATTATTAAAGACATCCACCCAATATTTAGTGAAGATGAACCACTTAATTGTATTTTTAAGGAACTACCACTATCTTTTAAACAACTACCAAATTTAGCCAGCCTGATTATTAGGAGCAAACTTTCACCAGAACAGAATACCATATCACACAATAGCACACGACCCTGCCACCAACACACTTGTAAGACTTGTGAGCTCATTTCCACCTCGGACTATGTGGTTACATCACAAAACAGACAATTCAATTTGCATGGGAGTTATACATGCACATCACAACATGTTGTTTATTTCATTCAGTGCAGGAGATGTCCATAAACAGGTTATGTTGGAGAGACAAGCCAACAGCTGTGCACTAGGATGAACTCACACAGACATACTATTAAAACAAAGAAGACTGAAAAACCAGTGGGGCACCACTTCTCCCAGCCTGACCACTCAATTTCAGATATGTCAGTAATGGTCTTAAAAGGAAATCTCAAAAACACACAACAGAGACAAGCTTTTGAGATTAAACTTATTTTACATCTCAATATGGTAGCAGATGGGATGAACATTGATCTGGGTTTCATGGGACATTACAGAAATTGACATCCACAGACCTCTTCTTTTTTAGACGGGCATATTATACGACTTCAGCATGTGTGGGGTGGGGGGGATAGGGTGTATGAGTGTATGTGTGTGAGTATGAGTTGTGAGGTATGTGAATACAGCAGGTGTGGGGCTTGCTGTCACATTGAGGTAGGCTTCTATTTAGACACATGGAGTTGCAGTGTGTTACTACTCTTATTTCACACACATAATGAATATTAATTCCTCCTTACTTTTTACCGTCACCCGGGAGTGGGGTTGATTCCATTGCACCATATTCAGATTACCTAGCCTGTTACTGTACATACAGGAGTGTTGTCATAGACTGTCACATATTTTTTTTAACTCTGAACATATTGGGGTGCAAGATCTCAGTTGCATGGGGGTCCTGGACAGATCTTTTTTACATTAGGCTAGTATTGTAGTGATTTTTGGAAATGTAGGTATGTTAGACCTCTAGTCTTACAGACATACTTATTATTTACTTCTAGTTACCTTACCCTGGAAAGGGTGGCAGTTTTATTTCATTATGGGTCTATCCAGAATCCTTGGAAATGTTACTACGCAGATAGGAGTACAGTTAAATAGTGTCATATTTTTGCTCTGTAGGTATTACGATACATGATCCCTTTTATTTGGGATTTCATGACAAGTTGAATTCCTTTGAAGAACAATTGCAGTTACTGATGTGAATGAAGGTTCATTAGGAGTGTGTGTGTGTGTGTGTGTGAGAGAGTAACTCCTTAAAGCTAGTTATCCCCCCCCCCCGCATTAGGGGGATGTGGTGTGGGGTAGGGTGTATTGTTTGTGTGAAGAGGAGGAGAGAAATTACATTTTTATCTCATTTTCAGATTCCTTAGACACTTCTGGTACATCAAGTTGTTATACACTGAGAATTTATTTACATCTGTACATATCAGGCTACATGGTTTTAATTCCTTGGTGATCCTTGACAAGAGTTTTTTGTTTGACACTAACACTGTGGATTTATATTTAAATTATCATTTATAAAGTCCTGTCACTACACTGGAGGTTTTTGTAGTTTATGGGGCATGATATCTAGCTGGAGGGTATAGCTGGGTGATAGGTCCAGCTAAGTTTCACGCATCATACAGTGTGCACTGATGTTTAAGACAGCTTTACTGGTAATTTCTTGTCTGTAATGCATACATTGAAACTTCTTGGAGTCCTAAGACAATCTCAGTATGTCTTTAATCTGGGTGGGGGTTGTTTTTCAATAATCACATCCTAATACACACTGCAACACTCATAGCTTGATTTGAGAGTCATCTGCTCCAGCACTGTTATCCTATAGTATGTCAATTAAATTTATATGCAGTAGGATTCTTTGTATGTGTTTTGCATCATACACCTTTGACCCTGGGACCCTCCCAGCTGAAGGTAACATGGTACTGTTAAACTTCTCTGACATCATCATCTGTATTTTTTAAATGAGTATTTTAAACCAATGGGGATTTTTTATGGGTTTTTTTCTGCATGATCTAGCTGTTAAAAGTATTGTTTTATTTTGTCTAAATAACTGCCATTACACTTCTCCAGAAGGACTGGTTGGTCCAAAAGCTAGAGCACTTTGTTCTTGTTGTTACATCTATGTTGGTCCATTAAAAGGTATCAAATCATTTGCTTCTGGATCTGTATAAATAAGAATGCCATTAGCATAGAAAATACCAGTATGGTGGATCTTGTGTCAAGACTAGAGCCAGTCATACGAATTGTGGTAAAACTGATTTATTTATTTATTTTTTATTATTTATTTGTTCACTAGGTTGGTTCACTGATCCAAGGACCATTTTCAGGCATGACCCAGGCCACAGAGATGGCACAAGAATAAGGTGATACAAGTATATAAACGAAATATAGAGAAAGAAATGAATGGTGTCTCCTATTGATTTCTTTTAGGTGAAAGATTAGGATAATGAAATAAATAATCTGTACTGGAAGAATGTGATGTTGTGGCCTATGATTGCGCTCATAGCAACTCACCCATGGATTGTGAAATTGTCCATCAGAGCAGGCTCCACCAAATACCTTACAAGTTATATGACATTACCAGTAGGATTGTAGTTTTTCTCTTCTCCTACTAAAGATATGAAATTTATCTTCAAGAATAATGGGGCAGGACCACAAAGTCGAGAGTCAGTTATGAAAGTCATACCCCTTCAGTGTTTCAAATTACTGGCAAATGGAAATAAATTGTAAATTCTGACTCAGGTTATTATGTATTCAATTTTTACAGTATCAGTTAAAAAGTTATACCTTTTAAATCAGCTGTTTGTTTAAAGATTTAGCAGTTTCTATTTGAATTCAGCACTGGTTTCAGGGCAGGATAAGGTTATTATGATTTATTTATTTATTGAAGTCTTGGAATTACAACACCTTTGAGTCAGAGGCTCTTTTACAAAGGCTCCATGTAAGGAAGAAACAGTGGGATAGAACAAGAATGGAAAACAATTTTATAGAGGCTAATGATTATATTGAAATACATAAAATAAAATACAATAGCTCATTGTAAGTGAAGCATAATTATCATGAGTTAAAAAGTTATAGGTATTATACAGAGTTATGTAATGCAGCCAGATAAGTGACCTTGTCTTACGCCATAAGGCTGTAGAGTTCAAAGAGGGAGTAAAGATGGTAGTGAGGAACCATCAGAAGTGAAAAGATTGCAAGCAGCCTGGAGTAGGCATTGTAGAGAGGATGGTGTAGGAGTGTGCTGGGCCAGGAGCTACGTGTAGAGATAGAAGACAAGGAGTAGGGCACAGATGCATGGTAGAGGGGCAGAAGGTGAGGTAAGTGGACAAGGGGGTATGGCAAGAGGAGAATAGGGTTGGCAATAAGAGGCTGAGAAGTGAGATCGTGACAAAATAGAGTAGAGATGGGAGGGACAGAGTGAGGGAGAGACTAGAAGACAGCTGAGGTTGGGATACTGTGAGAAGAAATGAGTTGGGATGGGTGAATCGGAGAAGATTTGGGATAGCACTAGGTGGGGCAGTCATAACTGTTGAGTTGCATAAGGTGTTGCCAAAGTTTGTATTTGAAGTGCAAGATTGTGATGTCATAAGTTTTGTGAAAGCTGCTTTCTGATTGGTTCTTATGTTAAGGATAGTTACTGTGGTATATCTAACCTCAGAAAAATGTTTACCTAGAGGTAGACCATGTGATAAACACATTTATCAGGGGAAGTGTTTCACCATTGGTGTATACTTATGATTTACTACTGTAGACAGAGTTCAGTAACTTCCTTTGTTGAAAAATATGCCTCAAATTAAACATTTTATTTGGGCACTGTGTGACTATTTAGATTATAGTGATCAGCACTGTCAACAAATGAGTATTTCATCACATGAACCATCATATGAACCATAAGCATTTAGTCCACAGCAGCAGTTAGCCCCCTAGTTATCAAATAGTTACAGTGATATATTCTGAATTTGCAAAGTGCTTGTTTGAAGGAGGGTTGCATTTGGTGAGTGTGAAAGTGTGGGTGAAGTGACAACACAAAACAGTTCTGAGTTGTAGAAAACACACTGGCTTAGTGTGTTAAAAGGATTTATTTCTGTTACAAATCAAATCAAACTCATCCACTGAAGCAACGAAAGGAAAATAACTTTCATAGTTTAAATCAAACAAAATTCACACAGGGTGATCCCATCAGACTAACAGGACCACCATCCTCTGTGTCCAACATCCATCTGAATCAGGCTTCAATTGAAGTCTTTATATAGTATTTACTTGATGACATCATGTTACACTAACTCCGCCCCTAATACTAATACAAGGAATTAATCTGCACTAATACATACATTTGGGCGGTAACTGAGGTCATTAGTTGCATTGTATCATATTTATAAGCCCATTAGATTGGCTGAATCAAATAAAGTTTTATAAATTTTGTATAAATCATAATAATTTTAACTGCATACTAATAGGACACCATAACACCCTGACTCCTCCCTCTGATGTAATACCTTCTTCTGAATGTTGCTATAAAAGCAGGACAGAGAGGAGTGTCCAGTCCTATGAGTGCCTTCTTACAGGTAGAAACTATATGTGGAGTGTTAGGGAGGTAAGGTGTAGCCTTTAACCCAAAAAGAAAATGAAATGTCTCCATCATAAAATCAAACTCCTTCACTAACAGTGATTATGAATACTAGACCTGAATTGCTACTGTCACTTTAAATATTAGCTTTGTTTAGGCTGCTCTGAAGTCTAGCTGAAGGGGTTCCTTCCTAAGTACCTCTGTCAGGTAACTTATAAACTTAATTATTTTCTTATTCCCTTTCTGACGTGCTCTATTTTGTCTGGACTGGGTCATTGAAAGACCAGGCAGGCACAGTCCTTGTGTGCAGGTTGGAACAAGAAGAGGGGAAAAACAATAACTGTAGAAAGAGCTCACTATGAGTCATTTCTTGTTTTGTTTTTATTCACTTCCTGCTTGTACATGCCTAGCTGTCTCTCTGGGAAACTAGCGAGGGGGAATACATTTATTTACAAGGGGAAGAACGATCGCTTTGAACGAAGGAAGTCGCCGTGAAAAGCGCTATTAATAGCAGAGGTGCTTCCCGAGGCTGAAAGGATTCCTTTTCTCTAGCGCTGACCCCCCTGGTTTCCCAAAGCTGCAAGACGCTCACAGCCCAATGACAGTGAGGCAGCAGGGAAACAGGGCGAGTCAGGCAACACTCTCCTTGCTCTAATGAGCAATAATTCCAACACAGCTACATTTATTTAATATTTTTAGCCTTACTGGCGTTAATCCTGGTCCAAATAGCTAGTGACCAGCTTAGTCTTGCATCAGCTGTTAATGGCGTTACCCCTGCCCTCCCATGGGACATTTTAAGCCATGACAGTATGGCAAATAAAACCAGTACACTAAAAGAGAAAAGGGGGGCCATTATTTTAACCTCTATGTACTGAGTTCGGGGGTATATAAATTGAGTGTCTGCCTTTTACAGTCTGTCATTCATTTGGTGATATGTGGGAACTTTCCACCTCCTGAACAAATCCTAAAGAGAAAATAGGCAGGAATGTACTATAATAGGAGGCCAACCCTATTACAGTAGAAAATAAAGGATACAGTAAGAAATAAATATATATATAAATAAGCTAGCACTACTGCAGTAGATTTAAAAGAAAAATAACAGAATAGAGAACAGCAGAGGTTTGTCTGTGGGGGGGCCACTCTACCACAGTGAGGTCTCACTAATGGGGATGATGTTTTTTGTTTTTATTCTTTGGTAATTGAGTAAGGCCCACTTGGTCCAAGACCTGTTTTCAAGGATGATCTGGGAGCACTGTGGAGGTTAATTGACTTGCTCAGGGTCACACAGTATACAAATGGAGATTGTGGGAATCAGACCCAAGTCTGGTAGCAGTCAAGACATGTGAGGTGGATGCCTGCAACATTTTTCACTTTGGAAAAAAAAAACAGTTACATTGTTGCTTTGCTGACTGTAATGATAGTCAGCACTTGCTGTGTGCTTGCAGTGGTGGTGTCAATGCTGAGTTCTTGCACCAAATCACTGTTTACTTACATACTGTGGACACATAGATACATAGATGTTGTCTGCAGATAAGGCCTTGTAGCCCATCCAGTCTGTCCTATCCCTCTTTCAAACGCTTAAGGTACCCATGATGCTACAATTCCCCCCCTTCGCCCTAGCTTGATAATTCCCGTGAGCCCATCCCACAGATTCTTGAACCCCTGAACCATGACCGCCAACACCAATTCCTAGGGGGAACTGTTCCATCTCTCCACCACCCTTTCAGTGAAGTAGAATTTCTTCAAGGTACCTCTAAATTTTCCCCCTTTTAGTCTCATGCTGTGTCCCCTTGTTCTGCTATTTCCCTTCATGTGAAAGATGCTCCCTCTGGTACCCTGTTGATCCCTTTTTGATACTTGAAGGTCTCTATCATGTCTCCCCCATTTCATCCAGGGAGTACATATTGAAAGCTATGAGTCTCTCCTCATACGACTTATGCTGTATCCTGGACACCATTTTTGTCACCCTCCTCTGTACCATCTCCATCCTGTGTATGTCATTTTGGAGATGTGGCCTCCAGAACTGAACACAGTACTCCAGATGAGGCCTTACTAAGGAGTTGTACAATGGTACCACTACTTCCCTTCTTCTACTTGTTGTACCCTTCCCTATGCACCCTAGTATTCTGTTAGCTTTTCTGACTACTTTGTTGCACTGTTTAGCAACTTTGAGGTTGTCTTTTATGACTACCCCTAGATCCCTTTCCTTTGCGGTGGCCTCCAATGTTACCCTGTCTAGTTCATACTCGACCCTAGGATCCCCTCTCCCTAGGTGCATAATCTTGCACTTTTTTGCATTGAAACCCGACTTCCATTCCTTGGACCAGTTTTTTAGCCTCTTCAGGTATCTCCTCATTTTTTCTATACCTTCCTGTGTATCTACACTGTTACAAAGCTTTGTATCATCCATGAACAGGCTAACCCTCCCTTCTAGACCCTCTGCAATTTTGCTTAGGAAGGCATTGAAGAGCACTGGTCTCAGCACTGATCCCTAGGGGTACTTCTTCCTACTACAACAAGAGTGAAGCTCATGTATGCCTATGCAATTGTATCATTTTTTTTTGTGATTCTCTTCAAAGGTTTGTCTAGTGTGCCCCTTGCTCCACCTACTCTTTCCACTGTTTTATATCCTCCCAAACACACTCACCAATGACATCACTCATTGCGATCCTATATTAGCACAACCACCACCACAATCAGCAGAACAAAAAGTCTGATTTTAGGAACAAATATTTTACTATCAAAATCAGAAAAAGAATAACTATAAAAAACATTCTGTTGTATAGCTGGCATTCTCACTGAGCTGTCATTCCACTGTTAGTCCCATGATAGCTTTGGGTGGGAACTGAGAACACATTTAAGCTGTGTCTCCATGTGCCTTATGCGCCACATGTCTGTCAATCAACAGGACTCTCCTTGACAAGGTAGGATTTTCTTTAGGCTGTGGGAAGTGGTAGCCTGCAGCTGGCCCACTGGCAGTTTTCTCCTTCCTCTCTTGCTAATTGATTCTAGTCTTATGCCAAATCTCAGTCCTACTTGGTCCAATCATGGCTCTTTTCCTGGCCTCCAGTTGTAACACTGGTACTACTGGTGGTGGTGATAATAGCACCTGACACACCGAAGCCTATGCAACAGATGAAGCAGTTGATCCAAGGCACCTCTCCTTTCACTGTCTCCAAACTTTGTGACTGCATATTACCATATTGTCACCCCTATCCATGGCCAGTACTGCTTTTATGCATCATAGCATTGTGATATGCTTGAAAAACTGGAGAAAATTAACTTTTCTTGCAACAGTACACACACACACTAGAAATATTTCTGACACTCACAGAACTGCAAAATGTTAGTTTATTTTTTATTTCACATAAAAATCCATTAGGCAGGTGCCTATTTTTAAGGGATTTAGAGTCAGGTACACACAGTAAAAATATACAAAGTATACAGTAGTGGACACAGGTAGCAATAATGTTCAGGTAGCATTGGATACTAACATTCCATGATGTTTTGTAAAAGAGTACAGTATGCAAGGATATATTGCCATATTACAACAGATATTCAATGATAGCAGTTACATGTCCCTGGGGGAGTGAGCGTGGACAAAAAGTGGTTTTAAATGAGTCAGGGTGGTAGCTGTCTCTTAGCATGTCCTTTAGTTCTTTCCAGTGTTTTGCAAACCAATACAAGAAGCAGTTTTGTCCCAGTGCAGTTCTCCTGTGAGGTAGCAATAGGGAGCAACGTGCAGTGATTACATTGAAAACGTTTAGGTGGGAGAACTCTTACATCTAGATTTCTAGGTAATGGAACTGTCATTTTTAGGTGGTGGAACTCTCCTATACTAGTCAATGGAGAGAGGTGGTGGAACTGTCATACAGTTTTTTTAGGATGTGGTGGAACTGGATCCCTGTGAGCTCCTGCCCAATTTAGAAACAAAGAATGTGACAGCACATAAGGACCGCTTGGCCCACCTACTCTGCTCATTTCCCTATCTGATGGATAAGCTGCAGATTCTAGTTAATTAACAGCTTACTTCCTTCTACCCCACACTAGAATTGCCTTATGCCTGTCCCATGCATTCTTGAATTCTCCCATTGTTCCTGATTCCACAACCTCCTCAGTAAGGCTGTTCCATGCATCCACAACCCTCTCTGTGAAAAAAATACTTTCTAACATTACCTCAGAGCCATCCCCCCTCTATCTTCAAACTGGGCCCCCTTGTTCTTGCACATCTCTTCATCTGAAAGATGCTACCCTCTTGTACTTTGTTAATTCCCTTGAGATACTTGAAAGTTTATATCATGTCCCCCTTCCCCCTTCTTTCCTCAAGAGTATACATGTTAAGCTGCTTTAGTCTCTCCTTGTATGTCTTCTGGTGCAGACAATGCACCATTTTGGTTGCACTCCTCTGAACAGCCTCTACTCTGTCTATGTCTTTGCAGAGATGGGGTCTCCAGAATTGCATGAAGTACTCCAGATGGGGTCTCACCAATTGTCTGTACAGAGGGATAACAACTTCCTGTTTTCTACTGTTGATGCCTCTCCCTGTGCATCCCAGTATCCCGCCAGCCCTCTTTACAGCCTTCTTTCATTGCTTACCCACCTTTAGGTCATCTGATATAATTACTCCTAGGTCTCTTTCAATTTTTGTTGCTGTTATTAACTCACCCCCCATTATGTACTCTTCCCCTGGGTTTATGTTTCCCAGATGCATTACCTTGCACTTCTTTGCATTAAATCTGAGCTGCCACATATTTGACCATTCTTCCAACCTTGCCAAGTCCCTTTCCATCCTTTCCACCCCACCTTGTATATCAACACTGTTGCAGATCTTTGTGTCATCTGCAAAGATACATACCTTTCCTTCCAGGTGCTCTCCAATGTCACTTATAAAGACATTAAAGAGGACCAGTCCCAGTACTGAGCCCTGCTGTACTCCGTTAGTTACACTCCTTTCTTCACTGTGGACTGTGTTTACCATTACACTTTGCATCCTGTTCTCCAGCCAGTTTTTTATCCAGGCTACCACCTTGGGACCCACTCCAAGGCTGGCTAACTTGTTTATTAATCTTTTGTGTGAGGCTTTGTCAAATTCCTTGCTAAAATCTAGGTAGGCTATATCCACAGCCCCTCCCTGGTCTACTACTTTGGTCATCCAGTCAAAGAAATCTATTAGGTTCATCTGACATGACCTTCCTGCTGTGAAACCATGCTGCCTTGGGTTCTGTGCCCCACTGGCCTCTAGGTACTCAAAAATTCTTTCCTTCAGAAGTGATTCCATCATTTACCCTACCACCGAGGTCAAACTAACTGGTCTGTAGTTTCCTGCCTCTGTCCTGCTCTCACTTTTGTGAAGTGGAATAACATTTGCCCTCCTCCAGTCCTCAGGTACCACCCCATCCTCCCATGATAATTTAACCCCTGTTTTTCTCTGGTACCATAAATGTTGTCAACATAACAGAACACAAACTATAAGGAGGGGACAGCAGGCCACATAGTGCCTTATGGCCTATGACCAATGTGTGACTGAGCAACCTTGAGTTGAAATATAACCAATTCAGTCTGCTATATAGCATACAGGGGTGGGTTTCTGCTTAACGGTCTAGTGCAAAGTGACAGACCTTATTAAGCAGGCCCCTGGCCCAGGGCAATGCAGTGTCAATTGCCGAAGCATAAGCCATAACACCATAGTCTGTAATGCTTGTGATAAAGCTTTGGACCAGGAGTTCCTTTATATCTGGTAGGATCTCTGCAGCTCAGTCAGGGGAGGGCAAGGTGACCAGTGGAGTGCCACAGGGGGTCAGTATTAGGCCCCATCCTCTTCAACATTTTCATCAGTGACATTGCTGATGAGCTGGAGGAGAAAGTATGCCTGTTTGTGGATGATACAAAACTCTGCAACTGGATGGACACCCAAGAGGGAGTCTTGAAGATAGAAATGAATCTGAATAGGTTGGAAGGATGGTCCAAAAATTGACAGTTGAAATTCAATGCCAAAAAATGCAAGGTCATGCATCTGGGTAAAAGAAACCCCAGGAAGGAATACATGCTGCTAGGACACCAGCTTGAAGTAACACAGGTGGAGAGGGATCTTGGTGTAATCATTGCAGATGACCTTAGGACGAGCAAGCAATGTGAAAGGGCAGCTCAGAAAGCAAATCGCATCCACAGATGCATTGGAAGGGGTATAACTAGCAGAAAAGGAAAGGTGATAATGCCATTCTACAGATCACTGGTCAGGCCCCACATGGAATATTGCGTCTAGTTTTGGAGGCTGCACCTGAAGAAGGATATCAACAGACTGGAGGTGGTACAGAGAAGGGCTACAAAGATGGTGCCAGGTTTGCACCAGGAGCCATATGAAACCAGACTGGCTGACATACAGCTGTACTCACTTGAACAGAGAAGAGACAGGGGGAACATGATCGACATGTTTAAGTATATGAAGGGAATTAACATGGCATGGAAGGAAAATCTGTTTCAGATGAAATCAGAGTCATACAAGAGGCCACAATCTATGACTAGCAGGAGGTAAAATCAGGGGAAACATCAGGAAGTACTTTTTTTCTGAGAAGGTGGTTGATCTTCGAATAGCCTAGCGCAAGAGGTAGTAGACTCAAAAAATGTAAGGGAATTCAAACTTGTGTGGGATAAACACTACGCACAAAAGGGAATTAGTCTAAGAGGAGGGGACTAGGTATTCTGGACAGACTAGATGAATCAAGAGATCCCCTTCTGCCGGCAAATTCTTAAGTTTTTATGTTCTTCCTATGAAATTGCCCTTATGCCAATAAAGGAATCCCAGGCTTATGTTTACTGCTTTCACAAGGTAATCCATGAAATAATCATCAAATGACAGGGCACTGTCTAGAATAACACTTAGGTATTTAAAAAATGTCACTTGCTCAAGAGTGACCCCAGTCAAGGAGGAAATATTTAAGTCAGCAGAGATGTCAGGTTTGTTTAGTGTAAAACAGCATAAATTTAGTCTTCTTTTCATTCATTTCCAGGGCATTTGAAGTGAGCTGTGCCTGGATGGAGGTAAAGACATCCTGCAGCCTTCTCGTTAGACTATCCAGGTTCTTATCACTTGAGAATATGACAATGTTATCTGTGTACATAATTATATTGGTCAATTTTCAGACCAAGGGTAAGTTGCTTATGAAGATTCTGAAGAATGGAGACCCAAGAATGGAGCCATAGGGAACTCCTGCATTGAACAGCCTAACATTAGACACTGCATAACGGCATTTGTAGATTATGATCTACAGGAAAAGTGGTCCTTAAACCAGCAGACTGTGTTATCAGAGAAGCCCCAGTACAG
Organism: Neoceratodus forsteri; assembly: GCA_016271365.2. Lineage (NCBI taxonomy): Eukaryota > Metazoa > Chordata > Ceratodontiformes > Ceratodontidae > Neoceratodus > Neoceratodus forsteri. The sequence continues at coordinate 754,761,517 of CM057449.1, read as the reverse complement.
TAGCGTCTGACAGAGCAGGATGTAATTGACTGGATCAAATGCCTTGGTTAAATCTATGTATATACTGTAGATCCAGATAGTTCTCCACAGTCCAGTGAACTATGTATAGAATCTGTAAACTCTAGGAGTGCTGTCATATTGCTGAAGTTTTTCTGAACCCATGCTGCTGTGTTGCCTGGAGTTAATGCTGGCTGAGGTAGTCTGTAAATTGGTCATTCACAATCTTATCAAGTGTTTTGGATAAGTGGGAGGATAGAGACTGGCTTGTAATTGGAGGGCAGGTTAGCATCCCCCCACTGAATACAGGGACTATATGGGTCTTCTTCCAGAGATTAGGCACTCACCCACTGGCCAGAGACAAACTGAAAATTGGCTGCAGGAGATATGTGACTTCCCTAATCCCAAGTTTAGGTAGCTTCATGTCAATGCTATTGGAGCCAAATTTTTGTTTTGGTTAGGTAGACATATACATCAACCCAAATAAGTTTAAAGTAGAACAAAGGTCTGTTGTGCTCACATGGTGGGTAACCAGCTGGGGCAGGGTGGGTGCTAAGTACTGGTATAAATGCTGATTGCTCACTGTGTGTACTTTCAAAAACATCAGCAATATGCTTGCCTCTGTAAACGGTGGCACCACCATGGTCCATCGAGTATGGCAAGGATTTTTTTGAGTTCCCCATTAGTTTAATGATATTAACACAAAGCAATTTGGCTGGTTAAACAGTTTTTTGCTGGGTTTTATAATAAACAGGCTTGGCTACCCTGCTACAAACTTTCACCAAGTTACATAACTCCTTGTACTTTTTTTGCATTAGTAGTAGATTTGGTGGTGTGGTCACTGTGGGTGAATGCAGGGAACGCATCAGTAGGTGCTTCCCTCATTCCCCAATAAGCCAGCATTCAGGCACCACACCAGCAATACTTATTGAGGCGAGCACGTTTGAGAAAAGATCCACTGCAATGAGAGCCAAGCTCATCATGCAGCAGTACCATAACACGCCTCCCAATGTCCCCTTGCTGGTGAAGCACTTTCTTAAACATGGTGGCGCTAACTGCCACAGCCACTTCATTTGCCAATGGGGGAGCCTACTCTCCGGCGGCATTATGCCCCCCCTCCCATTCCAAGTGTGTGCTGAGGGGGTTCCTAGTCTCCCTCTGCATCATGCATCCCCCCACCAGTCTTTCCTTGCTGATGGGGGCCAATCCCCATTGGCTTCAGTACTCCCTGCCTAGTTTAGTTTGCTGATGGGGAGCCCACTCCTCATTGGCATAATGTCCCCAGCCCCCAATGTGTGCTGTGTGCCAAGGGGGTGCCCAATCCCCCTTGGCATCATGTGTCCTCCACCTGTTTCTGTGCTGATGGGGTACCCAATCCCTGTTGGCTGTGGTTCCCCTCCCTATTATGCAGGTGGTACACTGGGAGCTCACCCCAGTGTACCAAACAAACACCTGCAAAAAAAGATAACCGACCCTCATTGTCTTTTTTTTTTTTTACCTGTATAAGAAGAAAACGGTCCCTCGTGGTCTCTCTTGCCCCCACCCCAAATTTGCATCCACCCTCTGTGTACCCTGCCTCCCCACACCCCCCTCACCCTACACTTACCTCCAGAGTCCAACATGATGATCTTCCGTGGCCCGGGAACCTATCTGCACTCTTCAAAGCTGACCGCGAATTGAAGAAATGCCGGTAAGCTGTATAATGGCATAAATAGGGTTTTTTCAACTTTGGTGCATATCTTGGCCATTTTTGGGAATTTTGGCACCAAAATTTCAACATGTGGTTATTGGGACCCCTCCTCATAAATTCAGTCATTCTCATGGCATTATTCAGTCACAAAAGGTGATTTTGTGGTCACTACATTGAATCACCTTTCAGGACTGAGTAACGAAATGAAAAAAAAAATCCAAAAAATGACTGTTTTACGAGTGTTTCACACACGCTCATAACTTTGTGAATTTGTAATATTTTTACTCCAAATTTTCAAAATTGCCATTTTCTCACACCTCCTTATGAACAGTACAGCTGTCATTTTACATATCCTGGCTGAAATGTATTTTTGCACATCCGGTGCTGAATAGCGTGATTGCTGTGTGAAATCAGTTTTCGGGACAGTTTGCAAAAATGACGGTGACACTGTTCATGAGCAGATGTCCTAAAATGCCTATGTTGAAAATTTGGTGATGGAAAGTCCAAAAAATGACTGTGTTACAAGTATGCATTGCAGAGTTTCCATGCACCCTTGTAACTTTGCAAATTTGCAATATTTTCATGCCAGATTTTCAACACTGGCATTTTTTCACATCTCCTTATGAAAAGTACAGCTGTCATTTTTCACATCCTGCCCAAAATGTGTTTTTGCACCTGTGGCGTACAATGGTGTGGTCACTGTGGGAAATCAACTTTTGAAACAGATTAACAAAATCACAGTGCCACTGTTCATGAGGGGAGGTCCCAAAATGCCTATGTTTAAAATGTGGTTAAAAAAATCCCAAAAATAATACAGACATGCGTCGTGCAGTTTCTATGCCTGCTCATGACTTCACCAATTTTTCGGATTTCAACATTGCCATTTTTTTACACCTCCTCGTGAACAATAAAGTTGTCATTTTTCACACCCTGCCCAAAACGTGTTTTCGTACCTGTGTCGCCAAATGGCATAGTCACCGTGCAAAGCCACCTTTCAGCTTACAAACTGATAGTGCCGCTCTTCATGAGGTGGGGTCACAAAAAGCTCATGTTGAAAATTTGGAGTGAAAATACCAACAAATGCCTATGGCATTAGGGTTTCCAACTGTAACACCCCACCCTGTAGACACTGACAGATGTCAGGGGTGTGACTTGGGATCATTGGCTGTAATGCTCACACCATTCCACCCCCACCCTGCATCCAGTTACAGGCATCGAGGTGTACCTTGGAGTCTTCAGCCCTAAAGTACACCCCACTCTCCTACACTGCATCCATCTCAGCGCATTTCCTTATGGAATGGGGTAAGCATAAGGCCCAAAGCACACCATGACACTTGTCAGTGTCTACAGGGTAGGGTGAGGTTAAATGGCATAAGCATTACAGTGGATAACCCAAAGGCACACCCCAATGCCTGTCAGTCTCTGCAGGGAGAGGGTGGGGTTGGTGTCAGTTCAATACTTCACTGCCATTCCTGTTATGCATCTCTAACTCCTGTACTACCAATGTCAGCAAGACAACATTCGGCATTGACATACAGTATGCTTTTCATGTTTGCTTGCACACATGTACAAGAAACATAGTGCCACCATACAAGAATTCGTAGGTGTGCCTCCCCCACTTCCAATGCCCTGGTCCATTTTGCAGGCATGGCTGCACCACACCAGTGGCTGTCCAAGTTGTCTATAACAGCATTCAGATGCATTGGTGTACAGTTCAGAGGAAAATACCACCACAATCAGAGGTGGTAACATGTAGGCAATTTGTATACTGCTGATAGCAGTATGCAGATTGCCTACACATACATCTTCACTGCATCTGAACTGTCATAGACAGTTCTTCATCACCCCCCCACTTACATAGCATGCTGGGAGTCCACCCCAGTGTGCTCTTGCACTCTCCTCTACTGGCGTGCACTGTATGACCGATGGGGATGCCCAGTCCCCTGTCAGCTCCACAGCCCTCCCCAAACAGACCTCTAGGTGCCATGTAGGGCGCCCACCCCAGCATGACAAACATCATTATGGCTGATGGGGGTGCCTAATCTCACTGCCCACTGCCACTCCCCAAAAATAATTCTTTTCAGCAGCCATGCTGGGAGCCCACCCCAGCATGACAAAAGTCTTGCATCGTCTTCCTGCAGTAGAGGGAAAAAAACCTGTAAAAAAAAGAAAAACGGTCCCTTGTTGACTGTCTTGCCCCCCAACCCACGCAAAACCTCTGCCCACATACTTCCCCACAACCCCCATACTTACCTCCAGAGCCCAGCACAATGATCTTTGGTGGATCAGGAACATGTCTGCACTCTTCAAAGCCGACCGCGAACTGAAGAAATGCCGGTAAGCTGTATAATGTCATAAATGTTTTTTTTTCAACTTTGGCACATATCTTGGCCATCTTGGGGAATTTTTTCACCAAATCTTCAACATGGGGTTCTTGAGGCCCCACCTCATGAACTAAGTCACTGTCATGTTGTTATTCGGTCTCAAAAGGTGATTTCGTGGTCCTTTTGGGACCGAGTAATGAAATGACAGTGGCACAGTTCATGAGGTAGGTCCTCCAAAACTCTAAGTTGAAAATTTGGTGAAAAAATTCCCAAAAATGATTCTGTTACAAGCGTGCATTGCGTATTTCCTATGCATGCTCATAAGCGTGCAGATTTTTAATATTTTCACTCCAGATTTTCAACATTGCCATTTTACCACACCTCCTTATGAGCAGTATAGCTGTCATTTTTCATATCTTGCCTAAAATCTGTTTTCGCCCATGTAGAGCACAATGGCGCAGTCGGTGTGCGAAATCAATGTTCGGGACAGATTAAGAAAGTCTCAGTGACACTATTCATGAGCAGAGGCCTTGAAATGGCTATATTAAAAATTTGGTGACAAAAGTTCATAAAATGACTGTGTTATGAGCGAGCATTGCGCAGCATCCACACACCTGCATAAGTTCATGAATTTGTGATATATTCAGTCCAGATTTTCAACACTGGCATTTTTCCACACCTCCTTATGAGCAGTACAGCTGTCATTTTTCACATCATGGCCTAAATGTGGGAAATCACTAATCGGGAGAGATTAAGAAAATCACAATGACACTGTTCATGAGTGGAGGTCCCAAAATGCCTGTGTTGACAATCTGCTGTAAAAAAATCCCCAGACTAATTACATTACGGGTGTGCATTGCACAGTTTCTACGCAACTCGTGACTTCACCAGTTTTTTTATATTTTCACTGCAGATTTTTTACATTGCCATTTTTTACATCTCCCCATGAACAGTACAGCTGCCATTTTTCACATCCTGTTCAAAGTGTGTTTTCACACCTGTGGTGCCAAATGGCATAGTCACTGTGCAAAATCAGTTTTCACAGTTATTGCCACCACTCATAAGGTGGGGGTCACAACAAACCCATGTTGAAAATTTGGACAGAAAATACCAACAAACGCCTGAGGCATTAGGGTTTCCAACCATAACGCCCCACCCAGTACAGACTGACAGGCATCAAGGGTGTGACTTGAGATTGCCGCCTGTAATGCTCATATCATTTCACCCCCACCCACGCCCTGCATCCAGTGAGAGGCATTGAGGTGTGCCTTGGACTCTTCAGCACCAAAGTTCACCCCATTCTCCTATACTGCACCCATCTCACTGTATTTCCTGATGTAATGTGGTGAGCATAAGGCCCAAAGACCCCAAGGCACACTGTGAAACTTGTCGGTGTCTGCAGGGTAGGCTGTGGTGCAATGGCGTGGCCATTATGCCTAATGACCCAAAGGCACACCCCAATGCCTGTCAGTCTCTGCAGGGTGGTGGTGGGGTTGGCTTCAGTTAAATACTTCACTGCCATTCCTATTATGCATTTTTCTCACTCCTACACTACCAATGCTGACTTCAGCAAGGCCTTCAGTGCTGTACTACACAGGAGGATTGTCAAAAACCTGGAAGACCTGGGGCTGGGAGAAAAGCTGACGAGGTGGATAAGGAACCGACAGGGAGGGAGAAAATAGAAGGTGGTAGTGAATGGGACACAATCAGAAGCCATAGACATCGTGAGTAGGGTGCCAGAGGGACCAGTACTGAGAGCTGTTCTGTTCAACATATTCATAAGTCACATAGGGGAGGGTATACAGGGCAAGATATGTCTAGTAGCGGATGGCACTAAACTTTGTGGCAGAGTAGACAATGAAGAAAGTGTAAGGGAAATGAAAAAAAGACTGAAAAATTAGAAATGTGGTCCAAGTCATGGCAGAGAAAGTTCAACGTGAAGAAGTGCAGCAAAGTGATGCACATTGTAAAGAAGAACCAAAATAGTGAGTACTGGATCAGGGGTAAGGCTAATATAGGCAGTAGATGAGAGTGACCTCAGGTTCATCATCATTAACATCATCATCATCAGTGACAGTCTCAAATCCACAAGTCACTGGGCCGGCCCGGTGGCACAGAGGGTTGAGGCACTGGCGCCTTACCTCTTAACATGCCAATGATCTGGGTTTGGGAATGACCTTGGGTCTTGGAGGGTCAGCCGGGGAGGATTGAGCATCCTCTGGACTGCTCTTCTCCTCTGGGAGGGAGGGAGGTGGGGAGAATCATGGGCACTGACTCCTGGCAGTGGCTGGAGATGGTGCAGGCTTGACAATTAACGTGTAGGCTGGCATTGGTTGTGCTGCATGCAGGAGTGCATGCGGCAGCATCCATGATGCCATTGCATACACATGCCATGGGACTGAGGGACTAAAAGAAGAAAAAGTACTAATCCTCCAGCGCAAGTGATGGTGGGCTTCAGATGGCGCTGCAGCGGACCCACTTAAGACAGTTCCACTCAGCCCTTCGCCCCCAGGTCTGTGCAGTGTGTAAGATAAATCCCCATTGTGATGTGACCTAGGATGGCAGGACAAAACGGTTCAAGCTCTGACTGAGTCCAGGGCAGCAGCCTAGTAGTTGCCTGAAGAAGAGGGGAACCATAGGACTACCCACCCAGCCGAGGAGGTAACTAAAAAAAATAAAATCCTCAAGTCAGTGCAGCAAGCCATATGTCAAGGCTAGAAAGATGATGGGGAGTATAGGCAGAGGATTTGACAGCTGATGAAGGGAGGTGATATCATGGGCGCAACCACCGGGGAGATGGCGGGTCCAGTTCCCCTCAACTTTTAAGGTCCTGCAAAATGGTGAATGACATTCGCACCAGCATGAAACTCTCAGTAGATCCATGCCCTCCCAACTTTTTAGCCATGGTGGCATCTGTGGGTGATATTGCCCCTATACATGTCCCTGGTGAGGCCTCATCTGGAGTACTGTGTACAGTTATAGATCTCCCACCTCAGAAAGAACAGGTACTGTACCATGTGGAAACTGTACAAAGAAAGTTCACTACGATGATTCAGAGGCTGCAGGGCAGGACATATGAGGACAGGATGACAGATCTCAACCTGTACGCACTGGAGGCAATGAAGGAGGGGAGTGGAGGGGGATATGATTGAGATGTACAAATTCTGAAAGGTAATAAACAGAGTAGCAGGTGAGGACATGTTCATAAGGAACAAGAGTGAAGTTCTAAGAGGAAATGGCTGGTGATTGATCAGGGGAAGTTCATAAGTAATGACAGTGCAGTTATGAGAGGGTATGACTGGAGAGCAATCGGAAGTTCAAGAAGGATGCGAGAAAGTTCGTCTTCACTGAGAGGATGGTAATCCAATGGAATAGACTGCCAGATGAGGTAAGTATTCTGGGCAGACTAGAGGGACCTCTAGGTCTTTTTCTGTCAACATGGTCTACATTTCTGTGTTCTAAGTGTTTTGGGGACAGTGATGCTGCTTTATGATAAAGTAATTTTTGTATTTTGGAAAAAATCTTACAGATATCTTATTTTGGTATCCTGTAATGACAGCAACTGAAGAACGATGACACATCAGAACAGCGATAGAATCACAGTGCCATCACTTTTGTGTGACCCTGTTTCACCCATCCCTAAGTTGTGTCTCTCCCAGATTTGGAATCTATAATAAGGGGTGTGTGGGAGCAAAGCCCTCTCAAGGCGGGCTGCAGGGGGTTATGGTGGTATGAGTGGTATCATGCACATTCTTAGGGTATGAGAACTGCAAACCAAAGGTGAACTTTTCTAATACCCCAAGAATGTAAGTGGGACCACTTTTTACAGCCATAAGCATATATTATTAATCTCACGCAATAATGTATAATTAAAAGAAAAAACCTGCCCTGAACATACTGTTTTCAGAGCAGCTGCGTGTTAGACACTCTTCACAGAATAAGAGTGCCTCATGCCCAGAGGAAAGCAGCATTCTGATTGGTTGGGATGTCTTCTTCGATCTATCTTCTTCGATGTTTCTGTACCTTACTAGGTCTACATTGGGTATTGTATTATCTGTTACCTATGTTATGTACTAGTTGCATCAACCTGCTGGTGCCCCTGGCACCCCCTTATAATCGAGATGCTACATTTCTAAGGGACATTATCTCGGCTTACATAAATAAACTGAGTACAGCATGTGCAGTCTAGAATTCAAGCACAGCAGAGAAAAAAAAACAACATTCTGGACAAAATTTGATTTTGTTTATGTCAAGTCATGCCCTGGAGTGAGACATTTAAAACTGGTGTTGCGAGAAACATCTGGTTATTAATTAGCCATTGGCAAGCCCATAAAACATTTCAGGAGTCCTCTGGTCCTGCTGAGTCAAACTAAGTCAATATAGTAAAGCCCAACACACATCATTAGCAGAACAATCTCCACTTAGTTAAAAGGCTCTCAGCACTGCCTGACCGGGAAATTACACACCACTTTAGCAGTTTAAGTTTGTTTTAGCAACACAGTGTTAGTTGGCTAGCATCCCCTGTCTTAATCTGTCTTCCGCTTATGGAGACCGCAGGCAGAATGGCTTCATTGGCACTTAAAATAAGGCTAAAGTAAATTTATAAGTAGGCCATCTTTACTTAAATAGCACCTTTCCGGCATTCAAAGTTGACTTGCCCAGTGAATGGGCAACCATTGGAACTTGTAAACCTATTCAGATTTCTGGGATGATAGGCTGTATTCTGAGGCATCTTTTGATAAGCTTATATCCAGGTCGCTCAGGGACCATGCATCAGAAGCTTGGTCTGTTATATCATGACAAGAGCTGTTTCAACACAAACACAAGGAAATTGCTCTTATGTCAGTCTTTGCTGCCAGCCCCGGAATACAGGAACAAAGTTAATAGATCTTGTAAATGACACCATTCTCATGAAAATAACTGTGACATTTAACAACATGTGCAGGTTCGCTCTTAGCTTCAGTAAGAGAATGCAGCATTGTATCTTTTACAATAGCCTTGGACTCCTCCCACCTGGTAAGAGAAGGGAACTTAAATGGCCCTCCCTAATATTCAAATGTACACAGGGATCCAGGGATCATAGCCAGCCTATCTAAGCAACCTACTCAACAGACCAATGCAGAACTACCAGCTATGTTCTCAGACCAGAAACCTACTGCATGTACCAAGGACACACAAAACCTTTGGGGGGGAACAACCTTTGCTTTATTTATTTTACTTATTTATTTATTAGAATTTCAGATGAATACCTTTGAGCCAATGGCTCTTTTACAAAGGTCCCAAGTCAGTATACAAAGAATAGAAGTACACTTTGTGTGAGATTAGCAGGCAAGCAGTCACAATACAAAATTCAGTACAGGGTATACTTGATCTAAAAGCTACAGGTAATATACATAACAGTTAGAACAACACAATCAGGCATACATTTAAGAATGATGAGTCACAACAAATAATATTTACACGAATTTAAGCTGCCAGAAGGGCATTGTCAAAGGGAAAGGTAGAGTGGAAAAACTGAGTTGCTGCTATTTGTGCCAGGTAGTGTAGGAAAGTGGAAGAGAGAGTGGGTGTAGAGGGGAAACTGGGAGGGAGATAGAAGGAGAGGTGGGTGGGAGGCAAGGATTGGGGTACAAGTGCAACAGTGGGTGGGGTGAGCAGATTAAAAAATGGAGAGAGGAAGGGAATTGAAGTAGGGTAAGGGAGGAAGGTGGTGGATCAGGGCAAGGTAGAGAGGCAGGGGTAGATATGGGGAGGGGAGAGGGTGGTGGCAGGCAGAGATGGTGATAGTAGAGAGGTGCAAAGAACAGAAGCGACTACCAGGGAGGTTAGGAGAAAGAGTCACAAGTGGTTCTGGACATGCTTGTGTTTGAATGAGCAGAGGGTGCCTAAGTTGGTGAGTTCATTGCCCAGGGAGTTAAGCATCTTAGGGGCTCCACCTGCAAAAGACCGCTGGTGTTGGGCGGTGCGACAGTGGGGAACAGAGAAAGAGAATAGTTGTCAGAGCTTCTTGTGTAACAGGGGTGGTTGGCTGGGCTTAAGAGAGACTGAACCCCAGGGGCCATGAGTCCCATCAATGACTTTTTTGGTAGTAGGCAGGTTTGGAAAGTAATCATTGTCTGAATTTGTAGCCAGTTCGACTGTTCGTTGCTGCATCCATTTTGCACCAAACACCTACAACTCCCTGTGATGTGGACAGCCAGTTCTGAGTGCTGTATCATTTCTTTTATATAAAAAGTATTACTGACTGTCTCTACTGAAAATCTGGTGCTCTATGAGTGACCTCACCCCCCAGGTTTTAGCTGAAAGATGAAAGCCATGAGAAAATGCTAAAACAGCATGTAAGATCACACAAACCCTGGTTTTAGATACAAGATGTTACATGGCAGGCCTGAAACTAATGATAGAGTAGAACAGACCTTAATCAGGGATATCCTGTTGATCTAGCTTAATTATCTGGCCAGCTGACAGGAAAGGAAATATCTCTTTTTATGACGTTGCAGGAAAATCCAAGTTATTACACAAGGGTGTGAAGTCATAAATGTTTCTTTGATTTCTGTGAGGGACATTAGACCCTCTACATAAAAGGGTTATATGAGAAACTGAATCATGCTGAGGATTGCAGAATCTAATTCTTGAAAAAAAGACTTCCTGTTTGTTTGATTAAATATACATTTTTTTATATATCCTGACAGAGGAGGAGCTAGATGACTTCACCCAAAAAGGGGTTGGCAAATAACAGTTTGCTTAAGGAATATTCTGTTTTACTTCACTGAGACACTTTTATCTAGACTCTGGCAAGGACACAACTGTGAGCACTTTAAGCAGGCATTTAGAGACTAAGTACTGTAGTAGGAATTGCATTGTTAAAACTGTTCTGTTTAAAAGATTTGTATGTCTTGTGATATAACAGTTCTGTATTTTGTGTTTTACATATTTTTATCTATGTTAGCATAATTCTTTTTAGAACATACTTGGTCTGTCTTTGAATTTTCTTCCATTTGTAAGAAAAGTATGTATGGTTATAGCAGACACTAGGCATAGCTTGAATGGTGGTACCAAACTGGAAAGAGAAGTGTTTTAAATCTGAGGTCTTTATTAAAGTTGTTAAAAATCCATCTCTGTATACCTGGTTAGGTGCCCATAGGCAAAGTTATCTGGCCCCCAAGACAGAAATATCTGAGCCTGTGCATAGGGTACGCTAGCAAGTGGTTCACAGTTTGAATCCCTCCAAAACTTGAGACCAAAGGTTGATCCGAACTCACAAAACAGACAAGAAGGTTACCTTGTTTTGTTAAACTGTTCACAAGATTGCGTTCTGAGGTTGGCACTTTTTAAGTAGAGGGCCTGACCTGCTGAGTGGGTTTGTGACACTCCCTATCTGAGAAAATTATGAATATCAATAACTTTCCCCCTTTAGAAGAGCCCTGTTCCTTCACCTTTTTAGTGCTTGCATCTGGAAGTCACTCTTTCCTCACCAATTTACCCCAATTTGCAGGCCATCAGTCATTTCTCTAACCTATCCTTTTCCTCAACTCCTTACCTAGGGCTGTGCCAATGACTGCAACAATACCCCTGCAAAATATTTTGTGGCCCCCTACCTGCCCACCAATAACCATAAATAACCATTAGTGCATGCAAAATATTTATAGTGTAGGTTTTTTCGTAGTGTTCCTGTTGAGCATCCATAGTTTGTCCATGCTTCCCCCCTTCTCGTTTGCTGACATGGTGATAAGGGAACTAAACAATGTAATTTGTTTCTACTCTTCCTGGGGTCACCAGTATCAAGATCAGATTTTTGAGTAACGGACCCTGTTGCTTCTTTGTTCTGCATTCCCTTCCATCATGTGAACCTGGAGCTGGAATCTGCAGCACATACCCCACAGCTGCCACTGCTTCCAGTCCCAATTTCAAATGGATTAGCAACATACTGTTCATGCTGGAGAAGAGGAGTGAGAGGGTGGATATGCTGGAGACCTTCAGATACTTCAAGGGCATAAACACGGTGACAGTCGATGACATCTTCAGAATGAGCAAGAAGAATTCCACTAGAAGGCATACCTACAAACTGGAAGGGGGATGATTTTAGAGGGGACATCAGGGGGATGTTCTTTACTGAGAGGGTGGTAAGGCCATGGAACAGTCTACCGGAATGGGTGGTGGGGTGGATATGCTAGATAACTTCAAAAGAGCCTGGGATAGGTACATGGGCCTAACAGGCAGGGGGCAGGCTAGCAATGGAGGGAGGGCATCTTCCGGGGGGTGGTTAAACATAGAAACATAGACTTTGATGGCAGATAAGGACCACTTGGCCCACCCAGTCTGCCCATTTCCCCTACCTACTGGATATGCTGCAGATTCTAGTTAACCAACAGCCTACTTCCTGCAACCCCCCCCCCCATAATTGCCTTATGTCTGTCCCATGCATGTTTGAATTCCCCAACTGTGTTACGGGCAGACTGGATGAGCCCTGGGGTCCTTTTCTGCTGACAGTTTCTATGATTCCATGATACAAAAAGAAAGTTGCAAGTTTGTCTGTAACAATAAAAGTATTTTTTTTAATGTTGACTGCTGTGGCAGTGGGACCCCTGACAGTGCAGCCCCTGCTGCAGTCACATCTCATAGAAACATAGAAACACAGAATTTGATGGCAGATAAGGACCGCTTGGCCCACCTAGTCTGCCCATTTCCCTACCTAATGGATAAGCTGCAGATCCTAGTTAACCAACAGCTTACTTCTTGCACCCCCACTCCCCCCCCCGCTCATGGCCCTGCCCTTTCCTCATTTATTTGAGAGAATGCTATGGTACTTCATTTAATTATTTATTTAGTTTTTGATGATCATGAAAGGCAGACTAGGCAATCTGCCTGTTTCCAGCCTCGTTCCAGGAGAGGGGGACACAGAGGGAAATCAACTGACACTGAACCAGATTGAACTGTTGTTGGTATTTTTAGTAAATGGGGGAAATTTGACCAGGACACTGGGGAAATTCTACTACTCTTTTTGAGAAGTGCCACGGGATCTTTAACATCCACCTGAAAAAAAACACCAGAACAGGCAGACAGGATCTGGTTTAATGTCTCATCCAAAAGACCATACCTCAGGAGTATAGTACCCCCCTACGGCTGCACAACAGTGCCAGTATTGGGATTTAATCCAAGTTACTGGTGTGGGGGATGGAACGCACGGCTCTCCTGTTGTACAGCCTCAGAGGTCAGCCTGCAGCCTGCTGAGCCACATTGTTTCCAGTATTTTTTATTGATTAAATTGTATTGAAATTTATATAAGTGCAATGTTCACATAAGATTTATGTTCTGTCAGTTGTATTAATGAAGCTACGTATATGGGTATGGGTTGATGGGGGATTGGGGGGAGACCTGGGAGGATAAGGAGCTGTATGCTAGAGATAGACTACATCTCAATTTGGAGGGGAGGGGAATCCTTAAGTTGAAAATAGAGGGGTTCATTGGTGAAAAGTGGGGTTAAAACTTGTGAAGGGGGGTGGGATGGGAGAAAAGGCTGTCAAGGGGGTGCCGATAAAGGAGGGACTCTGTCTCCACCCCCCTGGGGACCAGGAGGATTGCAGGAAAGGCCAACTGGCAAAGTGCAGACCAGGGAAAACAGAATCCCCATGGGAACACGAGCAGGGAAATGGAACTATAGGAAAGGGTGGAAGGTAGTCCTGCTAAATGCCAGGAGCTTGGGCAATAAAATGCCTGAGCTCCAGGTGATGCTAACTGAGGAGCATGGATGTGGCAGTGGTCACTGAGACTTGGGGCCACTGCAAGAACATGACTGGGACCTGAATCTGAGGGATACACTATGTTCAGGAAGGACAGGGGAGGGAAGGGGAGGAGGGTAGCAATGATAGTCAAAACTGCATTGGCATAGGGGAGTAGAGGTGGAGGGAACCGTGGAGGCGATTTGGGTCACCTTGATAACAAGGGGGCAAGAGGGAAAAATAGGAGTGGTGTATAGACCCCTGCTCCTGGCGGAGGAGCTGGAGGACAGTCTGGTGGCAGATGTTAGGAGACACTGCAGACTGGGCAGAGGAATGGTGGTGGTGTTGGGGACTTAAACATGCCAGGAACAGACTGGGAGACTATGACATCCTCTGTGACCAGGGAACAGAGGTTGTTGGATGTCTTTCAAGACGCGTTCCTAACTCAGCAGGTGAGGGAACCGACCAGGGAGGCACGGGTACTGGATGTGGTCCTGGCAGACAGTGACCAGATTGGGGGCCTGGAGGTAAGGGACCATTGGCGGGGAGTGACCATGCCATGGTCTGGTTCTGCCTGGACCTAGGAGGGGTAGAAGGCTGCACAAAGACGGAAGTAACCGACTTCAGGGGGCGGATTTTAAGGAAATGGGAAGGATCCTTAAGGAGCATTTGGATGGGATTAGGTCAGACATGGACGCTGATAGTAGGTGGGAAATCATCAGGAGAGGGGTGCAGGATGCTACCAGCACCTGTGCAAGAGTAAGACGAAAATGCGGTAGGGCCCAAAAACCCTGTTGGTGGACCAGGGAGGTCCAGGAGGTGGTGCGGGAAAGAAAGCAGCCTATAAGCAATTCAAGTGCTCAAGGAGTGAAAGGGATCGAGGGAGACGAGCTGATGGCTAGAAGGGCCACTAGAGTGGTGAGGGGCTAAGGCAAGGAAGGAGCAGAACCTGGCCAGGGAAATTAGGAGAGGGAACAAGGGTTCTTTAGATACATTGGGGAAAACGAAGGTGAAGGGCAGATTAGCAGGATTAAATCAGGGGGAGATGGGCACAAGACCGGGAGCAGGCTGAGGTACTAAATGAGTACTTCACCTCAGTTTCACCAGGGAAAATAGGGTGCTGCATCATACATGGGAGGAGACAGAGATACTGAGGAGGGGGACCCTTACCAATCGGCAGGTCTGGGAGGGGAGGCATCACTGGCAGGTGGGGGAGGGCTAAGCAGGAGAAGGGGTACGGAAGTGGAAATCACAGCAGAGAGAGTGAGAGGCCCTCAGCTCCCTTAAGACGGAGAAAGCATCGGGGTCGGATAAATTACATCCCAGAGTGCTGAAGGAACTTGCAGATGTCCTGGCAAAACCCCTGGCAGAGCTTTTCACCATCTCTCTGAGGACAGGGTGGGTGCCCCAGGACTGGAAGGTGGTGCATATAGTGCCTATCCACAAGGGGGGATCAAGGGAGGTGGCAGGGAACTACAGGCCTGTCAGCCTGACCTCGGTGTTGGGCAAGGTGATGGAGGGCATTGTCAAGGAGAGGCTGGGGACCTGGATAAGTCAGGGTGCCTGGACGATAGACAGCATGGATTCATCCCGGGGAAATCGTGTCAGACAAACCTGGTGGAGTTCTATGACTGGGTGACAAGTGCCTTGGACCTGGGTAGACCAGTGGATGTCCTCTTTCTAGACTTCAGCAAGGCATTTGACTCTGTTCCTCACGTGGGCCTGTTGGATAAGCTGGGAGAAATGGGGTGGGGAACCAGATGATCAGATGGATGAGGCAATTGGCTCCAGGACCGGACCCAGAGGGTCGTGGTTAGGGGGATAGTCTCATCCCCAAGGAGGGTCATTAGTGGGGTCCCACAGGGATCAGTCCTTGGGCCCCTACTGTTCAACGCCTACATATCGAACATAAGGAGAGGAATCAGGAGTGAGATGAGTCTCTTTGCAGATGACTCGAAACTGGGGGCGGTGGTGGATGGGGAGGAGGGGAGGGTGGCCCTACAGGGGGACCTGGAGGCTCTGGAAAGATGGTCTAGAAAGTGGAAGCTGAGGTTCAATGCAGGGAAATGCAAGGTACTCCACCTGGGGGCCAGAAACCCAGGTCAAGTGTACACCCTGGGGAATGCTACAAGTCTCGATGGCTGAGAGGGACCTGGGGTGGTGGTGGATGTCAAGATGAACAACTCTGAGACTTGTAGGAGGCAGCAGCCAAGGCCAACAGGATGCTGGGATGCATCGCTAGGGATCACCTCCAGAAGGAGGAAGTGATACTCCCTCTGTATAACTGCTTGGTGAGGCGCACCTTGAGTACTCGTGCAGTTTTGGAGAGCCACACTTAAAGCGGGACATTAACCTCCTGGAGAGGGTCCAGAGGAGGGCAACCAAAATGATTTGGGGCTTGGGGACAGGACCTAGGAGAGGCTCAAAGAGCTAAATATGTACACATTGGAAGAGAAGGACAGCAGGGACATGATAGAGGTCTTTAGGTACATGAAGAGGGTAAATAGTGGAGGAACAGTCGGGTGCTTCAAGGAAGGAGGAAGGGGCCACTAGAGGGCATGGCTGGAAGCTGGAGGGGGGAAGATTCAGGGGAGAAAGGAGGAGGTGCTACTTCACTGAGAGGGTGGTGGAGCCATGGAATGCACTGCCTAGGGGCTGGTGGGGGCAGAGACAGTGGAGGGGTTCAAGAGGGGGTGGGACAGGTACAGGGGAAGGGTTCTGGAAGCAAAATCCAATGCAGCAAGAATATCCGGAACTGGGAAGGGAGAAGCCAGAGAAGGCGAGGGGGACAGCAAGGTCAGCACCCAGGTTGGGGACTGACCAAACGAGCAGACACGAAAGACCGTTAGGCCTATTCTGCTGGCATTTTAGTATGTTAGTATGTTAGTATATCAGTAGTACCACTGTGCTTGGAACTTTCAATGCACTAACTCTGCTGCAGTAACTGTCCTCTACAACTCCCTTGCAAAACAGATACCTAACCTAAATGAGACTATGCATCATTGTGCGCAAAAAACCTAAATAAATAAAGTTTGTTACGAAAAAAAGTGGAATCCTCTCTACTTGTACTTACATCTGTTGCCCCACGGCGGTGCATTGTGCAGTTTCTGTGCATGATCATGACTTCACCGATTTTTCATATTTTCACTCCAGATTTTCAACATTGCCATTTTTTTACACCTCCTCATGAACAATACAGTTGTCATTTTTCACACCCTGCCCAAAATGTGTTCCCGTACCTGTGGTGCCACATGGCACTGTCACTGTGCAAAATTACCTTTCAGCTAACAAACTGATAGTGCCATTCTTTATGAGATGGGGTCACAAAAATCCCCACGTTGATAATTTGGAGTGAAAATACCAACACATGCCTATGGTGTTAGAATTTCCAGCTGTAACACCCCACCCTGTAGACATTGACAGGTATCAGGGGTGTGACTTGGGATCATCAGCTGTAATGCTCCCGCCATTCCACCCCCACCCCCACCCTGCAACCAGTGATAGGCATCGAGGTGTGCCATGGAGTGTTTGGCCCCAATGTTCACCCCATTCTCCTACAGTGCAACCACCTCAGCATATTTCCTTATGGAATGGGGTAAGTATAAGGCCCAAAGACCCCAAAGCACACCACGACATTTGTCAATGTCTACAGGGTAGGGTGAGGTAAAATGGCATGAACGTTATAGCTGATGACACGAAGGCATACCCCAATGCCTGTCAGTCTCTGCAGGGTGGGAGTGGGGTTGGTGTCAGTTCAATACTTCACTGCCATTCCTATTATGTGTCTCTTAACTCCTGCACTACCAATGCCAATGCTAGCGAGACAACATTCGGCATTGACAAATACTTGTTTAAGGTAAATACTGTGGCCCAGGTCTTTGTATAAGTTCCACGCTGTGCCATATTCCTGGGTCAAAGATTTAATAGCTGGGGTGTACCATGCTTGAGAATTTTCCCCTCATTATAGGCTTGAAGGGAGGAACAGTATTATTGTACGTTATGTTTTATTACCCTTTAGAGCATTAGATTGCGCTTTAGTGCTACTTATCTTTAACACTAGCTATTATTACAGTCGCTATGTCCAAAGAGGCCTACCACACATACCCCATTGCATAAATATTGTGGTTACCAGTAACTACAATTGAACACCAAGACTACAAAAAGGAAATAAAACTTCACTGACATCCTTTGTATATTAATCTTTTGTGTGAGACTGTGTCAAATGCCTTGCTAAAATCTAGGTAGGTCATATCCGCAGCCCCTCCCTGGTCTACTACTTTGGTCACCCAGTCAAAGAAATCTATTAGGTTCATCTGACATGACCTTCCTGTTGTGAAACCATGCTGCCTTGGGTCCTGCGACCCACTCGCCTCTAGGTACTCAACAATTCTTTCCTTCAGAAGTGATTCCATCATTTTCCCTACCATCGAGATCAAACTAACTGGTCTGCAGTTTCCTGCATCTGTCCTGCTCCCACTTTTGTGAAATGGAATCACATTTGCCCTCCTCCCATCCTCAGGTACCACCCCATCCTCCTATGATAATTTAACCTCTGTTTTTCTCTGGTACCATAAAATGTTGTCAACATAATGGAACACAAATTATAAGCAGGGGAGAGCAGGCCACAAACTAATTCGACTATATACCCTTTCAACTATAAACCAGCTAGCAGTTAAACAGGTCAGCAACACCAAACAAACTACCATGGGGTGCAACCACCTACTTCTACTCCTCACTACCTCTTTTGGCATTGCTGGTACCATATATGAATTTGGACTCCTACCTCCCCACTCTGAATCCTTACTGGGTGCAAGCTGGAAGAAAAGCATACACATGGCCACTGCCACTTCCGGTAACGATAGGCTCTTTATCTTCCTGCACCTCCCATACACAGTTATCGCCAAGCCAACCTTGCAAACCATAACCTTAATGGTTAGCTTTCCCCCTAATTTAACACAGGCATATAGACACCTCCCCCACCTGAAGCGCAGGCAATGGAAGACATAAGGGAAAATAAACATCACCCTATCTGCCAGAAAGGTTATCTTTCTGCTACAGCTACTCTCTGGCAATGTTCACCTAAACCCTGGACCAACAACCCTGAGGAGCAGGGGGTCCATACAGTGAACGGCCTCAAGATAGCATCGCTAAACATCTGCAGCCTAACTGCCAAATTCAACCAGCTCCAGGCTTGGATGACCATCCATGCCCCTGACATACTCTGCCTAACTGAAACCTGGCTGTCGGGTAGGATCAAAGATGGTGAGGTGGCCATCGAAGGATTCCAAGCATTTCAACTTGATAGAATAGGCAGGAAAGGTGGCAGCTGCCTCCTATATGCCAGAAACTCACTGAGTTGCTCCGTCCTCCCTATCTCCAAAGTTGTGGAGGATTATGAGCTATTAGTGGTAAAAATACAAGTCGGCCTAAAAGGCAAGACCCTTACCATCGCCACAACCTACCTGCCCCCCAAGAAAGCCAAGGAAGGCCTTCCTCTTGTTATGGAAGAAATTAGCACACTCAGAAAGGGCTCAGAACTCATCTTGACCGGTGACTTTAATATTAACTGGTTATGTAAGGAGGCAACACCCTCCAGAGACCTAATCACTTCCTACAATCTCACACAACTCGTAACTCACCCCACCAGGCAGAAATACAAAGCTGGTACCAGCACCCTGATTGACTGGGTCTTAGTTAGCTCACCAACTCGATTCTCCGAACTCAGGGTGCTCCCGGACGTGTTAAGTGACCACTCCCCAATCTCCTTTATATGGACCACTAAACTTGCCAAAAGCCCAGCCCACCTCATCGAGAGCAGGGTTCTGCAGAAAGGCAAACTTGGATCCCTCAAATTGGCCCTGTCTGCCTACAACTGGTCCCCCATCAACAAGGCACCTACGCTGGACCAGGCCCTTAGTTTTTTCACTGAGGGCTTCAATTCCATCCGTGATATCTATGCACTATGCACAAAACGGAAAATTCGGGGGGAGGTTAATGGCTGGATTGATGGCAAGCTCCTCTCCCTTCTAAAGGAGAGGGACTGCCTCTGGGAAAAAGCCTTAAACTCAGGCAGCAAGCATGACCTGCAGTGTTACAAAATGGCTAGAAATTGGTGCACCAAACTTATTAGGCTCGCAAAAGACAATTTCCATAAGACCCAGCTTAACAATGCATGGGGAGATGGAAAAAGGTTTTGGGACAACATCAAGAACATCCTTGGTAAAGATCAAAAGCAGCACTCTAAGATGCTCAACATTAATAACTCATCCTCCTCAGATCCGCTAGCCATTGCTGATGCCTTTAACCAGGCCTTTTCAGACCTGTCCTCAGTGCTGCCTCCAGACTACCTTCTGCCTGTGGAGGACCAAGGTTGCGCCAACCTGCTCATAACTAACCACCCAGCCTTCTACTTTAAGAAGGTGACGGTGAAGGAGGCCCTAACGATGGTCAGGAAAGTCCTAGGCAAAACCAAATTGGGGAGTGATGGGCTAGACATGAAGTTACTATCTCTCACCCTTGATATTCTCATCACGCTCATAACAATGTTATTTAATAAATCCTTTGCCCTAGCTCAGTTTCTAGAGGTATGGAAGCAAGCCCTGGTATCTCCAGTGCATAAGAATGGTGACAAGGCACTGGTGTCAAACTACAGGCCAATATCTATCCTCTCCCCACTATCCAAAGCTTTGGAAAAAATTGCGGCAAGTCAACTCACAGAATACCTTAATAAGTACAATCTGCTCTGCCCAAACCAACACGGCTTCAGGCAAAAACACAGTACCACCACGGCACTGTTGGAATACACTGACTTTGCGCACAAGGTGCTGGATGAAGGCAAATTGGTGGGGTCCATCTTCATTGACCTCACCAAAGCCTTCGACACCGTCAACCACTCTCTACTAGTACTCCAGCTCCAAAGATTGGGTGTGGCACCAAACACCATGAATTGATTCAATGACTACCTAACACACAGGAGCCAGCGAGTCAAAATCGGACAGATGTTATCCAGCTCCAGAGATGTACTCCAAGGAGTCCCTCAAAGATCAATTCTAGGGCCCCTGCTTTTCAGCTTCTTTGTAAATGACCTACCCACAGCCTGTGACACCAAACTTATTCTGTATGCGGACGATGCCGTGCTGCTGAGCAGCAGCACCTCTCAGGTTGCCCTACAAACAGAACTACAGAACTCTTTCAATAAACTCAAGGACTGGTTCAGTAGGCAAAAGCTGTTACTAAATTACAAGAAAACCAAGGCCATGCTACAATCCAGCCCCTACAACAAACACAAGCATGCTCCTCTCGTAATCACCAACAAGGCTGGTGAGCAGATTGAGCAGGTGCACTTGTTCAAGTACCTTGGAGTCACCATTGATGACTTTCTCACTTATAAGCACTACGAAGACTCCCTTGTCAAAGTGGTAAACACAAAGATCGGGGTCCTCTATAGGCATAAGAAATCCCTCACCCTGGAAACACTCCGAATCTCAGTCTCCAGCTCCTTACTCTCCATGACAGACTATGGTCTGGTGGTCCATGGAGCTGCTACTGATACAGTGCTCAAAAGGGTCCAAATTGCACTCAATAAGGCATGCCGCCTCACCCTGTGTGCAGATCACTACACTCATACTTGCTCCCTGTATGAGCATACAAACTGGCTTAACCTAAAAGACAGGATTAAATACCAAACTTGCCTCCTGCAAAAGAAGGCACTCCTTGGAAAAACTCCACCCTGTATAGGAAACCTGCTCAAGGCTTCTCTCTCAACATACATCACCAGATGGAGGAAGAATGGAGTACTGTCCATACCATTCCACTGAACCTCACTAGGGCAGCGTGTTTTCTCCTATCGGGGCCCCCCTCTGGATAAATGAACTGCTGATGAAATTACAAACAAACAACCGCCTGTCTCAATTCAAAGTAGGCCTCAAACAGCATCTAATGTCTAACTCAAAATGCACCTGCTTCTCAGACCACACTTGATAGACAGGCCTACCCCCAAGGTAACATACAGCAGGGCTACCTTGAGAACCCTGCCTCCATTCCAGCCTAGCCAAGGGCTTAAGTAAGCTATCAGTCCTCTTTAAATGCACTTGGTACTACCCCTCCCCCACCCCCACACACACACCATACTCGACAAAGCCCTCTGGAGCTGCTCCCCCCATCACAGCCCCCCCTCGTTTCACTATCCCGCCACCTCTAGCTCTCTGCGGTTGGTTTCAAACCCAGTCCCCCTTGTTTCATTGTCACCCAGCCTCTCAGCATCTGGGATAGCGTTAAACCCTATGCAGATACTCTGCCATAGTCTATCAATGGATTTGGAGGTTTCCAGGGGTGTGCTACCTAGGGCAACCGATTAGAAATAGCTTAGTATTCAATTACAACTGCTCAGTTTTTTTTCTCCTATTTGTCTAATTGTCATGTAATCGCTCTTTAATGCCTAATGATCAGGCCTCTGTAACCACTGAATATGTGTATTGTCTTATTGTCCACCCTGATGTGGAACCTTTGTAAAAGAGCTCATGCTCAAAGGTCTTTCCAAAATATTAATTAAACAACTAAACATAGTGCCTTGTGGCCTATGACCAATGTGTGACTGAGCACCCTCAAGTTGAAATTTAACCAATTCAGTCTGCTATATAGCATACAGGGGTAGATATCTACTTAAAGGTCTAGTGCAAAGTGACAGGCCTTATTAAGCAGGCCCCTGGCCCAGGCAATGCAGTGTCAATTGCCGAAGCATAAGTCATAACACCATAGTCTGTAATGCTTGTGATAAAGCTTTAGACCAGGAGTTCCTTTATCTCTGGTAGTATCTCTGGAGCTCAGTCAGCAGAGGGCAGGGGACCAGTGGAGTGCCACAGGGGTCAGTATTAAGCCCCATCCTCTTCAACATTTTCATCAGCGACATCGCTGATGAGCTGGAGGAGAAAGTATGCCTATTTGCGGATGATACAAAACTCTGTAACTGGGCGGACACCCAAGAGGGAGTATTGAAGATTGAAATGGATCTGAATAGGCTGGAAGGATGGTCCAAAAATTTCCAATTGAAGTTCAAAGCCAAAAAAATGTGAGGTCATGCATCTGGTAAAAAAAAAAAAAAAACAGGAAGGAATACATGCTGCTAGGACACCAGCTTGAAGTAACACAGGTGGAGAGGGATCTTGGTGTAATCATTACAGATGACCTTAGGACGAGCAAGCAATGTGAAAGGGCAGTGCAGAAAGCAAATGGCATCCACGAGCAATGTGCAGTTTCCACGCACCCTCGTAAGTTCATGAATTTGTAATATTTTCAGTCCAAATTTACAACACTGGCATTTTTCCACACCTCCTTATGAGCAGTACAGCTGTCATTTTCACACCATGGCCGAAATGTGTTTTCGCACTTCCAGCGCTGAAATGCGTGGCCACTGTGGGAAATCACTGTTTGGGACAGATTAAGAAAATCACAGTGACACTGTTCATGAGCGGAGGTCCCAAAATGCCTGTGTTGACAATCTGCTGTAAAAAATCCCCAAATTAATTACATTATGGGTGTGCATTGCACAGTTTCTATGCACACTCGTGACTTCACTAGTTTTTTTATATTTTCACTGCAAATTTTTAACATTGCCATTTTTTACACCTCCCCATGAACAGTACAGCTGTCATTTTTCACATCCTGTTCAAAATGTGTTTTTGCACCTCTGGTGCCAAATGGTGTAGTCGCTGTGCAAAATCAACTTTTGGCTAACAAACTGATATTGCCACTGTTCATAAGGTGGGGGTCACAAAAAAAACCATGTTGAAAATTTAGACTGAAAATTCCAATGAACGCCTGAGGCATTAGAGTTTCCTACCATAACGCCCCACCCTGTAGAGACTGACAGGCATCAGGGGTATGACTTGGGATTGTCGCCTGTAATGCTCATACCATTACACTCCCACCCATGCCCTGCAGCCAGTGAGAGGCATCGAGGTGTGCCTTGGACTCTTCGGCCCCAAAGTTCACCCCATTCTCCTATACTGCACCCTTCTCACTGTATTTCTTGATGGAATGGGTTGAGCAAAAGGCCCAAAGACCCCAAGGCACACCGTGACACTTGTCGCTGTCTGCAGGGTAGGGTGTGGCCTTTATGACTGATGACCCAAAGGCATACCCCAATGCCTGTCAGTCTCTGCAGGGTGGTGGTGGGGTTGGCTTCATGATGACTTTAAATATTAAATAATTAAATACTTCACTGCCATTCCTATTATGCATCTTTCTCATTCCTACACTACCAATGCCAATGTCAGCAAACAAACATTCAGCATTGACAAATGCTTGTCTAAAAGATGGTTTGCTGCATAGCTGAAATGTATTTGGTTGCAAGTCTCTGGAGGGGGAGGGAGGATAAAACTTGTGCAGCCCCTAAAGTAATATAACACATTCCTGTCAGTAATCCCTTCCTCTGGGCACACATACAGTTCACATTTCTGGTAGGAGACTGCAGTCATTCAGACTGTTCACATTAAAAAAAAGAACACCTATGACTTTTTGTTCACCTGTAGACATATTTTATCAAGTTGTAAATCAGGAGGACACGGGACTGTTTTTATAAATGAATTGCCCCATATGACAGTTTAATACCACTTTGACTTTTTGCCCTCTCAAGGGAGGAAATAAAGAACAACGCCAGATTTTTGTGAGTGCTCATCACCGTACCCATGAAGGTAATGCCAGTGAGCAGCCTATTACCGAAGGCCTTGTGTAAATTCCTTTCCCCTTGTTGCGACGAGCTGGGCTGTTTTGTGCTTCACAGTAGAATGATTGAGATCCCTTTGTGCCCTGAAGGTAAAGTCAACTGAAATGTACCAGTCAATCAGGAAATTATGTACTGTTCATTGCTAAATTACCGTACTACCTGAAATACAGCTGCATTGGCAGCAGCCACACAATGGGAGCTCCTACTATTAGAACCATAACATAACTTACATATATTGTACTCAGGATTCACCATATAAGTTCAGCTTAGTTATAAGTTCATTATTGTTTATCACTTAATTTTATAGGAAGCAGTTTAGCATAGTGCGTAGGAGATGGAGCTGTGAACCTGGGACCTAGCTGACCCAGGTCTGAATTCCACATCAGCTACTTACTGTGTGACCTTGAGCAAGTCACTTAACCTCCCTGTGCTTAATTCTGTCTCTGGCCCAACTTTCACTTTTATTATTTTTCTGGGTATGCCTAATGACTGCAGCTAATTATTCATGGATTGTAAAGCTTTTTGGGATACAGTGTGTGTGAAAGGCACTACTGTATATAAAACCAAATTTCTTTCCTTAATTTTGAACACTGGCTAAGTGAGTTTGTAGTTTACTAGTGGGGCTGTAGCTCTCTACTGTGGACAATCCCTCTGTCCTGAGAGGGACTGGAAGATGCAAACATAGATAAGTACAGGCTGGTTAGCCTTACCTCAATTGTAGGTAAGCTACTGGAAAGCTATAGTTAGGAAACAAATTGTACAATACCGGGAATCAAACAGGGCCACAAGACAAAAAAAAGCACAGGCTTGTTGTGGGAAGGTCATGCCAGACCAACCTGATAGTATACTTTAACTGGGTCACTAGGGTGGTGGACAGGGGCCAGCTAGTAGATTTGTTGAATCCTGACTTCAGCAAGGCCTTCAGTGCTGTACTACACAGGAGGATTGCCAAAAACCTGGAAGACCTGGGGCTGGGAGAAAAGCTGACGAGATGGATAAGGAACCGACAGGGAGGGAGAAAATAGAAGGTGGTAGTGAATGGGACACAATCAGAAGCCATGGACATCGTGAGTAGGGTGCCAGAGGGATCAGTACTGAGAGCTGTTCTGTTCAACATATTCATAAGTCACATAGGGGAGGGCATACAGGGCAAGATATGTCTCGTAGCAGATGGCACTAAACTTTGTGGCAGAGTAGACCATGAGGAAAGTGTAAGGGAAATGAAAAAAAGACTGAAAAATTAGAAATGAGGTCCAAGTCTTGGCAGAGAAAGTTCAACGTGAAGAAGTGCAACAAAGTGATGCACATTGCTAAGAAGAACCCAAATAGTGAGTACTGGATGGGGGGTAAGGATAATATAGGCGGTAGATGAGAGTGACCTCAGGTTCCTCATCATCATCATCTTCTTCATCAGTGATAGTCTCAAATCCACAAGTCACTGGACTGGCCCAGTGGCACAGAGGACTAAGGCCCCGGTGCCTTACCTCTTTCCATGCCAATTATCCGGGGTTGGGAATGACCTTGGGTCTTGGAGGGTCAGCCGGGGGGGGGCAGGATCGAGCATCCTCTGGACTGCTCTCCTCCTCTGAGGAGGGAAGGTGGGGAAAGTCACCGAGGCACTGGCGGGGGCTGGGGATGGTGCAGGCTTGGCGATTAATGTGTGGGCTGGTGTGGGCTGACATCAGTCATGTCGCATGCAGGAGTGCATATGGCAGCATCCCTGATGCCACTGCACACACATGCCATGGGACTGAGGGACAAAAAGAAGAAAAAGTACTAATCCTCCAGCGCAATTGATGGTGGGCTTCAATGGCATTGCAGCAGACCCACTTAAAACAGCTCCATTCAGCCCCCACCCTCCAGGTCTGTGCAGTGTGTGAGATAAATCCCCATTGTGATGTGACCTAGGATGGCAGGGCAAAAGGGTTCGAGCTCTGACTAGGTCCAGGGCAGCAGCCTAGCAGTCACCTGAAGAAGAAGGGAACCATAGGACCACCCACCTGCCAAGGAGGTAACCAAACAAACATAAAATCTTCAACTCAGTGCAGCAAGTCATATGTCAAGGCAAGAAAGATGATGGGGAGTATAGGCAGAGGATTTGAGAGCTGAAGAAGGGAGGTGTTATTATGGGCGCAACCACCGGGGAGATGGGGGGTCCAGTCCCCCTCAACTTTTTAGGTCCTGCAAAATGGTGAATGACATTGGCACCAACATGAAACTCTCAGTAGATCCATGTCCCCCCAACGTTTTGGCCATGGTTGCACCCGTGGGTGATATTGCCCCCATACAGATCCCTGGTGAGGCCTCATCTGGAGTACTGTATAAGGTTATAGATCTCCCACCTCAGGAAGGACAGGTACTGTACCACGTGGAGACTGTACAAAGAAAGTTCACTACGATGATTTAGAGGCTGCAGGGCAGAACATATGAGGACAGGATGACAGATCTCAACCTGTACACATTGGAGGCAACGAGGGAGGGGAAGGGGAATCTGATTGAGATGTACACATTCTGAAAGGGAACAAACAGAGTGGCACGTGAGGACATGTTCATAAGGAACGAGAGTACAGTTCTGAGAGGGAATGGCTGGAGATCGATCAGGGGAAGATCATAAGTAACAAGAGTGCAGTTATGAGAGGGTATGACTGGAGCTCGATCGGAAGTTCAAGAAGAATGCGAGAAAGTTCATCTTTACTGAGAGGATGGTAGTCCCATAAAATAGATTGCCAAATGAGGTAAGTATTCTGGGCAGACTAGAGGGACCTCTAGGTCTTTTTCTGTTAACACGGTCTACATTTCTGTGTTCTAAGTTTTTTGGGGACAGTGATGCTGTTTTATTATAAAGTAATTTTTATAATTTTAAAAAAATCTTACTGTTATCTTATTTTGGTATCCTGTGAAGACAGTATCTGAAGAATGGCGACGTGTCAGAACAGTGATAGAATCACAGCACCAACACTTTTGTGCGACCCTGTTCCACCCATCCCTAAGCTGTGTCTCCCCCAGAGTTAGAATCTATAATAAGATGGGTGTAGGAGCAAAGCCCCCACAAGGTGGGGTGCAGTGGGCTATGGTTCTAAGAGTGGTCTCATGCACATTCTTAGGGTATGAGAACTGCAAACCAAAGGTGAACTTTTCTGATCCTCAAGAATGTAAGTGAGACCACTTTTTACAATCGTAAGCATGGTCTTGATAGTGGTATTAATATATTATTGATCTCACTCAATAATGTATAATTAAAAAAAAAACTGCCCTGAACATACCTGTTTCTAGGGCAGTTGCGTGATAGACACTCTTCACAGAATAAGAGTGTCATGCCCAGAGGAAAGCAGCGTTCTGATTGGTTGAGAGGTCTTCCTCTATCTATAATGTTTCTGTACCTCAGTAGGTCTACATTGGGTATTGTATTATCTGCTACATATATTATATACTGGCTGCATCAACCAGTTGGTGCCCCAGGGACCCCCTTGTAATCAAGATGCTACATTTCCAAGGGGCATTATCTCGGCTTACATAAATAAACTGAGTACAGCATAAGCAGTCTAGAATTCAAGCACAGCAGAGAAAAAACTCCAACATCCTGAACAAAATTTGATTTTGTTTATGTCAGGTCATGCCTCGGAGTGAGCCACCTAAAACTGGTGTTGCAAGAAACACCTAGTTATTAATTAGCCATTGGCAAGCCCATAAAACATTTCAGGAGTCCTCTGGTCCTGCTGAGTCGCACTAAGTCAGTATAGTTAAGCCCAACACCTATCATTAGCAGAACAATCTCAACTTAGTTAAAAGGCTATCAGCACTTCCTGACAGGGAAATTACACACAACTTTAGCAGTTTAAGTTTGTTATAGCAACACAGTGTTAGTTGCCTAGCATCCCCTGTCTTAATCTTTCATCCTGTTATGGAGACTGCAGGCAGAATTACTTCTTTGGCACTTAAAATAAGGCTAAGGTAAATATATAAGAAGGCCATCTTTACTTAAATAGCATCTTTCCAGCGTTCAAAGTTGACTTGCCCAGTGAGTAGGCAACCACTGGAACTTGTAAACCTATTCAGATTTCTGGGATGATGGGCTGCATTCTGAGGCATCTTTTGATAAGCTTATATCCAGGTCACTCAGGGACCATGCATCAGAAGCTTGGTTTGTTATATCATGACAAGAGCTGTTTCAACACAAACACAAGGAAATTGCTCTTATGTCAGTCTCTGCTGCTGGCCCCGGAATACAGGAACAAAGTTAATAGATCTTGTAAATGACACCGTTCTCATGAAAATAACTGTGACATTTATCAACATGTGCAGGTTCGCTCTTAGCTTCAGTAAGAGAATGCACCATTGTATCTTTTACAATAGCCTTGGACTCCTCCCACCTGGCAAGAGAAGGGAACTTAAATGACCCTCCCTAATTTTCAGATGCATGCATGGATCCAGGGATCATAGCCAGCCTATCTAACCAACCTACTCAACAGACCAATGCAGAACTACCAGCTATGTTCTCAGACCAGAAACCTACTGCATGTACCAAGGACACGCAAAAGCTACGGGGGAACAACCTTTGCTTTATTTATTTATTAGATTTTCGGATAAATACCTTTGAACCAATGGCTCTTTTACAAAGGTTCCACGTCAGAATACAAAGAATAGAAGTACACTTTGTGTGAGATAAGCAGGCAAGCAGTTTGAATACAAAATTCAGTACAGGGTATATACGGTCTAAAGCTACAGGTAATATAAATAACAGTTAGCACAACACAATCAGGCATACATTTAAGAATGATGAGTCACAACAAATAATATTTACATGAATTAAAGCTGCCAGAAGGGCATTGCCAAAGGGAAAGGTAGAGTGGAAATACTGAGTTGCTGCAGGTTAGCGTAGGAAAGTGGAAGAGAGAGTGGGTGTAGAGAGGTAACTGGGAGGGAGGAAGGAGGAGAGGTGGGTGGAAGGCAGGGATCGGGGAACAAGTGCAACAGTGGGTGGGGTGAGTAGATTAGAAAATGGAGAGAGGAAGGGAATTGAAGGAGGGTAAGAGAGGAAGGTGGTGGATCAGGGCTAGGGAGAGAGGCAGGGGTAGATATCGGGAGGGGAGAGGGTGGTGGCAGGCCGAGGTGGTGATAGTAGAGAAGTGCAAAGAACAGAAGCGACTACCAGGGAGGTTAGGAGACAGAGTCACAAGTGGCTGTGGACACACTTGTGTTTGAACGAGCAGAGGGTGCTCAGTTGGTGAGTTCACTGCCCAGGGAGTTAAGCATCTTAGGGGCTTTACCTACAAAAGACCGCTGGCCTTGGGTGATGCGACAGCGGGAAACAGAGAGAGAATAGTTGTCAGAGCTTCTTGTGTAATGGGGGTGGTTGGCTGGGCTTAAGAGAGACTGAACCCCAGGGGGCATGAGTCCCATCAATGACTTTTTTGCTAGTAGGCAAGTTTGGAAAGAAATCCTTCCCTGAATTTGTAGCCAGTTTGACTGTTCGTTGTTGTATCCATTTTGCACCAAACACCTAGAACTCCCTGTCTGAGAAATTACGAATATCAATAACTTACCCCCTTTAGAAAAGCCCTGTTCCTTCATGTTTTTAGTGTTTGCATCTGGAATTCACTCATCTCTCACCAATTTACATCAATTCGCGGCCATCAATCATTTCTCTAACCTATCCTTTTCCTCAACCCCTTACCTAGGGCTGTGCCAGCGACTGCAATGTTCCCCCTGCAAAATATTTTGTGGCCCCCTACCTGCCCACCAATAACCATAAATAACCATTAGTGCATACAAAATATTTATAGTGTAGGTTCTTTCGTAGTGTTCCTGTTGAGCATCTGTAGTTTGTCCATGCTGCCCCCCTTCTCCTTTGCTGGCATGGTGATAAGGGAACGGAATAATGTAATTTGTTGCTACTCTTCTTGAAGACACCAGTATCAAGATCATATTTTTGAGTAATGGACCCTGTTGCTTCTTTGTTCTGTATTCCCTTCCATCATGTGAACCTGGAGCTGGAATCTGCAGCACATACCCCACAGCTGCCACTGCTACCACCCCCAATTTCAAATGGATTAGCAACATACTTTCAGACTGGAGAAGAGGGAGAGGGGGGATATGGTGGAGACCTTCAAATACTTCAAGGGCATAAACAAGGTGACAGTCAACGGCATCTTGAGAATGAGCAAGAAGAATTCCACTAGAGGGCATACCTACAAACTGAAAGGGGGATAATTCAGAGGGGACATCAGGGGGAGGTTCTTTACTGAGAGGGTGGTAAGGCCATGGAACAGTCTGCCGGAATGGGTGGTGGGGTGGATAAAGTAGATAACTTCAAAAGGGCCTGGGATAGGTACATGGGCCTAACAGGCAGGGGGCAGACTGACAATGGAGGAGGGCATCTTCGGGGGGTTATGGGTAGACTGGATGAGCCGTGGGGTCCATTTCTGCTGACAGTTTCTATAATTCTATGATACAAAAAGAAAGTTGCAAGTTTGTCTATAACAGTAAAACTTTTTTTTTTAATGCTGACTGCTGAGGCAGTGGGAAGCCTGACATAGCAGCCCCTGCTGCAGTCACATCTAATAGAAACATAGAAACACAGAATTTGATGGCAGATAAGGACCGCTTTGCCCACCTAGTCTGCCCATTTCCCTATCTAATGGATAAGCTGCAGATCCTAGTTAACCAACAACTTACTTCTTGCACCTCCACCCCCAGCACGTGGACCTGCCCTTTCCTCATTTATTTGAGAGAGTGCTATGGTACTTCATTTAATTATTTATTTAGTTTTTGTTGATCATGAAAGGCAGACTAGGCAATCTGCCTATTTCCAGCCTCTTCCCAGGAGAGGGGTACACCAAGGGAAACCAACTGACACTGAACCAGATTGAACTGTTGCTGGTATTTTTAGCGAATGGGGGAAATTTGACCAGGACACTGGGGAAATTCTACTTTTATTTTTGAGAAGTGCCACGGGATCTTTAACATCCACCTGAAAAGAAACACCAGGACAGGAAGACAGGACCTGGTTTAATATCTTATCCAGAAGACAGCACCTCAGGAGTACAGCACCCCCTTCATGCTGCACTACAGTGTCAGTACTGGTATTTAATCAAAGTTCCTGGTGTGGGGATGGAACCCACAGCCCTCCTATTTTACAGCCTCAGAGAGGACCGTGCAACCTGCTGAGCCACATTGTTTCCAGTATTTTTTATTAATTAAATTGTATTGAAATTTATATAAGCACAATGTTCACATAAGATTTATGTTCTGTCAGTTGTATTAATGTAGATATGTATATCAGTAGTACCTTAAACTATGCCTGGAACTTTCAGTGCACTAACTCTGCTGCAGTAACTGTTCTCTACAACTCCCTTGCAAAATAGATGCCTAACCTAAATGAGGATATGTATCATTGTGTGCAAAAAACCTAAATAAATAAAGTTTGTTATGGAAAAAGTGGAGTCCTTTCTACTTGTACTTACATCTGTTGCCCCCTGGCTGTGCTTTGCACAGTTTCTATGCATGCTCATGACTTCACCAATTTTTTATATTTTCACTCCAGATTTTCAGCATTGCCATTTTTTAACACTTCCTCATGAACAATACAGTTGTCATTTTTCACATCCTGCCCAAAATGTGTTTGCGTACCTGTGGTGCCACATGGCGCAGTCGCTGTGCAAAATGACCTTTCGGCTAACAAACTGATAGTGCTGCTCTTCATGAGGTGGGGTCACAAAAGGCCCATGTTAATAATTTGGAGTGAAAATACCAACACATGCCTACGGTGTTAGGGTTTCCAGCTGTAACGCCCCACCCTGTACACACTGACAGGCATCAGGGGTGTGACTTGGGATCATCAGCTGTAATGCTCCCGCCATTTCACCCCCACCCCCACCCTGCAACCAGTGACAGGCATCGAGGTGTGCCATGGAGTGTTCAGCCCCAAAGTTCACCCCATTCTCCTACACTGCACAAACCTCAGCATATTTCCTTATGGAATGGGATAAGTATAAGGCCCAAAGACCCCAAAGCACACCACAACACTTGTCAATGTCTACAGGGTAGGGTGAGGTAAAATGGCATGAACATTATAGCTGACATCCCAAAGACATACCCTGATGCCTGTCAGTCTCTGAGGGGGGGGTGGGGTTGGCATCAGTTCAGCACTTCACTGCCATTCCTATTATGCGTCTCTAAGTTCTGCACTACCAACGCCAATGCCAGCAAGACAACATTCGGCATTGACAAAGGCTTGTTTAATGTAATTACTGTGGCCCAGGTCTTTGTGTAAGTTCCAGGCTCTGTCATGTTCCTGGGTCAAAGATTTAATGGCTGGGGTGTACCTTGCTTGAGAATTTTCTCCTCCTTATTATAGGCTTGAATGGGCAACAGTATTATTGTGCGTTATGTTTTACTACCCTTTGGAGCATTAGATTGTGCTTTAGTGCTACTTATCTTTCACACTGGCTATTATTACATTAGCTATGTCCAAAGATCCCTACCACACATACCCCATAGCATAGATATTGTGGTTGCCAGTAACTACAATTGAACACCAAGACTACAAAAAGGAAATAAAAATTAACTGACATCCTTTCACACCCTGCAGTTATCTGTTTTAGTTTTCTCTGTATGACTTCTACTAACTGATTTTAGAGGGGCTGACTTTGAGAGGATGAGGACATACCTAGTCCTAACAAGCCTATGGGGGTGCAAGGTGGTGGAAGAGAAATGGAATGGGATCAGGGAAGCTATTGGAAGGGCAACCAAAATATGAATCAAGAAAGTTAATGAAAGTAGAAAAAGTAGGAGTCCTATATGGTTCACTAGGGAGGTAGCTGAAGGGGAGAGGGCCAAAAAGAAAGCATTCTTAGTCTACATGAAAATGCAGAGTAGTATGGAACGGGAATGATATCTGGAACTGCAGAGGGAGGTGAGGAAGGCTATTAGAAGGGCAAAAGCACAGATGAAGTTAAATATTTCTGGTAAAATCAGGCGTTCTTTAGATCATCAGTGACCAAAGGAAAGATAAGGTGGGTATAACAAGATTGGGGGTGGAGGAAGCTAGTGTAGAAGCGGATGGCCAAAAGGCAAATATACCGAACAGGTATTTTGTTCAGTGTTGCCAGAGAGGTTGAGGACGCGACCTAAGATAGAGAACGGGAAGAGGGTGGGGGAGGGGATAGCTACTTCATCCTTCGCAGTAGGCAGGGTCTTTAGGAAATTATGTGGTCTTCAGGTTAATAAGGCCATGGGTCCAGATGGGATGCATCCCAGGATCCTGAAAGTGCTCAGGATGGAATTAGTAGAACTACTGGTGGAACTGTTCACCCTGTCGCTGAAAATGGGAGTGATTTCGGAGGACTGAAAGAGGGCAAATGTGGTATGGCTTCATAAGGGGGGGGGGGGGGAACAGGAGGTGGCAGACAATTACAGGCCTATGAGCCTGATGTCAGTGGTTGGGAAGATCACAAAGTCACTCCTAAAGGAGAGACTGGTGGACTACCTGGAAGAGAAGGGTCTGGGTGATCACAGACAGCATGGATCTGTTAGGGGGAAAGCCTGTCGGATGAGCTTAATAGGGTTTTTTGACTGGGTCATGAGAGAGGTGGACCAGGAAGGAGCAGTGGACATGGCATATCTGAACTTCTGAAAGACTTTTGACACTGTTCCCCAGAAAAGATTATTGAACAAGATGGTGGGTTTAGGAGCAGGTCTGGCCATAAAAAAGTAGGTGGGGAAACTAGCTCTCAAGTAGAATCCGATGGGTGATGGTAAATGGGGTGCTCTTTGAAGAGGGGAGAGTCATGAGTGGGGTGCCTCAAGGGTCTATACTGGGTCCAGTTCTTTTTAACATTTTCAATGGGGACATTGCTGCAGGTCTAGAGGGGAGGGTATGTTTGTTTGCTGATGATGCCAAGTTATGTAATAGATTGGACACCCGGGTGGAGTTGAAAGAATGATGGCAGGACCTTGTTAGGCAACAGAGGTGGTTCAAGGTCTGGCAGCTAGGTTTTCATGCAGCAAAATGCAAAATTATGCATATGGGACATGGAAATCCACGAGCAAAGTGTGTGATTAATGGGAAGGAAATAGCAGTTGTGGAACAAGAGAGGGATTTGGGTGTCTAGTGGGTCTCTCATCTGACCTGAAAGTGGCAAATCAGTGCCAGGCTATTGTGGAGAGGACAAACAGAATGCTGGGATGTATAAGTCAGGGCATCGCTAGTAGAAGGAGGGAAGTCATCATGCCCCTGTATATGGCCCTGGTCAGACCTCATGAGGAATTCAGTGTTCAATTCTGGAGACCACACCTGAAGAGGGATATTGAGAGGGTTGAGGTGGTCCAGAGGAGGGCTACCCGGATGGTTCAGGGGATACAGGGGAAGGCGTATGAGAAAAGGTTGAGGCAGCTAGATGTACTCTGTGGAGGACAGGAGAAATTGAGGGATATGATCAAGATGTTCAGATATCTAAAAGGTATTAACAGATGCAAAGGAGGAGCCTATTTCAAATAACAGGATGTTCAGCAACTAGGGGCCACAGTATGAAGTTGAAGGGTGGACTTTTAAGGTTAACACCAGGAAGTACTTCTTCATGGAGAGAGTGTTGGATGCTTGAAACAACATACCAAAGGAGGTGGTAGAGACAGAAATGGTATTGGGTTTCAAGCATGCATGGGATAGGCACATGGGAATCCTAGGGGAGGAAGGAGGAATGGATAAGACCGGGAGGGAAGGGAACTCAGTAGTAAGGGTAATACTGGGCAGACTAGGTGGGCCATATAGATCCTTATCTGCTGACGTTATGTATGCATGTATGCTTATATTAATGTATGTGTATTGTAGATGGTGCACTGCTGAAGACCCCCTGCATTCTTTATTCTGTCCTTCATATTATTGGACTGGATCCTCCAGTTCACATCAGGCATGTTGAAGCCCCTCATTATCCTCCTCCTGCCTTGTTACCCTTTTAATTTTTTTTTTTGCAAGGAGACACACTAAGCTGAAGCTTGTTTACAAGAGAGACCTGGGAGCACAAGGAAGTTATGTGACTTGCTCAAGGTGGCACAGTATGCAAGTAGGGGCTGTGGGATTTAAACCCAGGTCTCCAGGTTTGCAGCTCAGCTTAATGTCACCTCAGTTCCCTTTTTGCCACTTCTTTTTGTGATGATGACCCCTATACCACCCCTATCCTGATGTTTCTACTCTTATTCCTCACTACCTGTACCTATATTGTCTCTGTGTCATTGCCTTTCCGTTTTCTCAATCTCCATAGCTTTTTTATTCTTCCTTACATATAATGCAATCCTTCCCTGCCCTTCTGCCTTTTATCCCTCCTGAACAGTATATATCTTGGTCCAGAATGGTCATGTCCCAGTCATGATACTGGGTTGCCCACACCTCTGTGATCGCCACAATGTCTAAGAATGCATCTGCCACAGCTGATTCCAGACACTGTTTTTTTCACCAGAGTCTAACAACTACTACTATACTTTGAATTGCTGCTTGGCTTATCTGTATATGTTTTAAATTGAAAGGGAGCAGTCAGCACTAAGAATTCCATAACCAAGTGTGGGGCTTGTCCTAATTTACAGTTTGTGTGCAAAAACATTTTTGTTTTACATACTGTTGCTGCAGTATAGTAGATTGCATCAATCTGATCTTGCTGCCTCCCAGGCTGACATTTGCTGTTACCAGAAAGCCAAGAATCCCCCACAGCTTATGTCAGAGCAGGATTGCAGCAGTGGGGAATTCTATGGGCTGCAGTGCATGTAAGAGTTCTTATAAGATCTTATCTTTTGTTTTCTAGTCCTGCTGTCCTCTCATGAGTAAGTACAGAGACAGAGGACTGTGGTTTGCCCCCAGGAGAACAGTGGAACTGGTAAACATCTGATTTGAAGGTATAAAAGCTCTAACATGCAACGCAGGCTATTGAATCTCCCACTGCTGCAGCCAGCTCTAACATCAACTCTAGAAGCGTCTGGTTTTTCTGGTAACAGCAAATGTCAGCTTTGGCATCAGCAAAATCAGCCTGATACATTCTTCTATAATGCTGTAAGCAGTAAGCATTTTTTTTTTGTACACAAAGCGCAAATTGGGATGAGCCCCATGGTGGAGTGTGGCACTCTTAGTGTTGAATTTTTCCATTTAATTTATTGCTGTACATCTGATATGATTTTTTAACTGTATAATTTTAATTGAGAAACAAACTGGGTGTCTAGGGGCTCAGCCCCTGAACTAGAGCAGCTTGTAAGGTGAAAGTGACATGGAATCCGTATCAGAGAGGTAGGTTAGTCATTTAGACAATTGTATTTAGGACTGTATTGTGCAGTCCCATTTGTCATTTTCTAAATGACTTGCTGTCCTGTATGCATAATTGCTATATTATGTATAATCTTTTATCCTGTATACTGTACTTTCTGATTGTTTCCTGACATGCTGTATCTGTAAACACAATTTTCTTCTTTATCTATGTATATTGATTTGGTAAAAATATTTCAGATAAATAAAACTAGCTACAGTTAAGAAAACACAGGGGGCTCACACTTATCAATGTTTGTTTGTGCACATATCTTGGAGTGTTGAATTTGAGCAAAACACAAAGACTCTATGCTTTTGGGGGTTAGCACCGCACAAAAAAAACCCAGACCCACTAGTCACAAAATACAAAAATTTAATTTACATGTAGCAAAGTTTAAAAGAATGCTCACCCACAGCCAGTTTCAATGGGGAGCAAAATTACAGGCTTGTTGTAGTGAATTAATAAGTCCTCTTCAAGGCTTTGTGCCAAGGTACCAACAGAAGGACAGTGCTCTTAAAGTAAACTCACAATAAGCCAAATGTTAGAGCTGAAAGATACACTGCAAAAGTCATCCCAATGCATAAAACAACAAAAGGATTGCCCACATGCCCACCGTGCATGAAATAATACTGCTCTGTGGACCCAATTCCAGAAGCCGGTACAGCGGACGCAAGGTGCTTGTGACAAAGAGCAATGTCGCAAGCTACACCTTCCATCCCCCGTTGTGGCATTCCCTATTCCAGAATATGGCCTGCCCTAAATGGAGAATCCGCTGCACTGATTGGGTACTGCACCTCCCTTGCGACCTGCAACTGGGTACACAGGGTTGCAAGAGGGCTTGCACCATGACGGGGCTCACAATTCCTATTCCAAAAGCCCCACCATGGACGTCACATGGGACTCCACTTAGACCTGTCAGGAGATGGTCTAAGCCACTTGCGATTGACTGGCACCCCATACAGTGAGGGCTACAGGCAGGGTCCATGGGCAGGAGGGACACAGTGGGGCATAGGAAGGGTCTGTGTGGCTGCCGGGATGTACAGGATCACTGTGGCACCCAGGGAATGCAAATGCTCCTGATTCTATTTATCATGAGCATTTGCACCATGCCAGGTGCCACAGCAATACACGACCACCCTGCTTGCACACCAACCCTCCCTATAACTCCACCAACCCCCATATGCCCAATGGGCACCTGTGTTCCCTCACACCATCGCCACCAGTGCTGGCAACACCTCACTGCTCCAGTATAAGGGGTTCGGCAGCCTTGCAGCATGTGTTACTGGTGTACCATTGGTCGGGCACATTCCAGCACTTGCGGTAATCATAGGGCATTTGGCTCAGGAACCCTGCTTTTTTTCAGAATGTGGTGCAGGGTTCCTGGCACACCTTGCAGTGCTGTACCCTTGGAGTGGCACAACTTGCATCGCTCCAAGGGCTTCTTCTGGAATCTTGCTCAATGTGTCCAAAGCTTGATCTGGTCAGAATGTTTTGAACCATTTATAGGTTTGCAAGTGCCTAAGGGACATCATTTTTGAAACCAGTAGTCTTGTGGGCCATTGCATTGCTGTCTTCTGGGGCCCATACATAGTCACAGTGGTTGATGGTGGTATTTGTGGTGCATGGGCACCCGCCCAAACTACCATACACAAAAGGGTGCTGCTGTCTGCAGGAGCAGAATGTTCCTGCCACAGTGGCACTGCATATACTTCTGCATATTTCAGTTCCAGATGTTAGTAATTATACACAGGCTGTGTAACCATGGCATGGCATCAGGTGCATGATGTTATGCCATGGCCCATGCCTGGGCTATTGACACTACTGCTGATGTCCTCCATCCCACCCCATAACTTAAGGCCTACTTATGGGCACAGTTGTTTTCAATTATGTTGGTCTCTTGCCAGTCTTCACTGGTGGTCCAGTAGTCCCAACTCTCTCTCTTCTTGTCTATTTTTAAATCCCTTGCATACAGTGACTCTCTCACCTTAGCTCTATCCATTCCAGTGTGTGTTTTGGCAGTGCTGTGCACCACTAATCCCTTTTATCTGCTGGAATGAATGCTGTTAGCTTACAAGGCAGTGTCCTTGTGAAGAACTGCTTTCTTCTTCCATGGGAGTGGCTGTACCTTGAAATCAGGAGGTGAGGATGCCAGGGAGCTGCCATGCATGGTAAAGTGTCTCTGTGCTAGTGGTGGGCAAAGTGGCCTCAATTTGCTCCGTGGAGCAATTCACGGAGTGAAGGTGGATTCACCAAGTGCTCCGCAGTGCAAAGTGGAGTGCTTTGTGTCATAGGAGGTAACGCGAAGTCCATTGAAAACAATGACTTTGCATTATTCTGCCTTCCCCAAACCACTACTCCACAAAAATTAAGGTGAAGTACATTGAAAATAATGTACTTCACCTCACTTCGCCCAAGGATCTGTTCATGTAAAGGGGTTACCAAAGTGTGACATGAGGGTCAGATTTTCAGATTACTTCTAGATTAGTTT
Organism: Neoceratodus forsteri; assembly: GCA_016271365.2. Classification (NCBI taxonomy): domain Eukaryota; kingdom Metazoa; phylum Chordata; order Ceratodontiformes; family Ceratodontidae; genus Neoceratodus; species Neoceratodus forsteri. The sequence continues at coordinate 754,722,292 of CM057449.1, read as the reverse complement.
TGTGATTCATTTCAAGATACTATGACCCAAGCATGAAAAAATAAACATATTGGGAGATAAAAGCTTCACATGTTCCTGAAATAAAATAACTATACTGTGGTGAGTGTAACAAGTGACACCACACATCATGGTGAATGTAACATGTGACACAAGACACTTGTTTTAGTTGTAAAAAGTTTACTAACATATGTCATGAGTTATATTAAACATGAAAAACAAATATTTATAGGAATTCTAGTGCATTAATGTCAAATTTGATGTTTGGCATCATGTACCGTGGTGAATGTAACTAGTGACACCACACATATGTTTCACTCACTAAAACAGTAGTAAACATGCCTAACAACTAACATACTACTGCTACTGGCTGATATAATGCTACAAAACATGCAAAACATTGACAATTACATTACTGGCAAGTGTGATGTTTGACAACGCATACCGTGGTGAATGTAACGAGTGACACCACACATTTATTTTAGTTGTAAAAACTTTACTGAACATGCCTAACAGCTAACATGATGCTAGTAATGACTGACATAGTGCTACAAAACCTGGAGAAATTTGACAACAATAACATTACTGACAGGTGTGATGTTTGACCCAACATACTGTAGTGAATGAAAGTAGTTACCCATCAAATTTGCTTCAGTTTTTAAAAACTTTACTTAACATTACTACTGGCTAACATACTACTGACTTATAAAACATGGGTTGACAGAAATGAGCAACCTGATTGGTCAAGTCTTTGTGAGGCTGTATATTGTTAGCATTAATCCATGGGCCAGTGGAGCGACTGGAGTTCTGCTGCCAGCTCTTGTTTTTGAAGATTGAAAAGCATAGTGTAGGGATGTCTATTTTCAATCCTGTTAGTGAGTGACACTATTGTATTGCAGTATGGACACTAGTTAATTCCAGCACCATCTCAGGATTTCATATTTGGTATTGATGGTCAGCAGTTCCTTAGGTAGAAGATTGAGAGCACCCTTCCCTTCAAAGTTTATGGGCCCATAAAATATGCACATTGTCTTCCATAATGAATCTGTGTCCTTGCGTCGTGGCCATGTGAAGCTGCTAACTTCACGTTGCTGCATAAAGTTGAAATAGTATTTGCCATTCTCATCCATGGTGGTTAGCTGCCTGATGTAGATGGTCTTTGAATAATACACGGCATAACATTTTGTTCACCTGTATATGTTCTTTTGACTTCACTTTCTTTGAAGAGGCAGAAGGAGCGGCTGCATCAAAGCTGTGGTTGGTGGTGCTGCTGCTTGATGGAACAGCTGGAGTCTCAGGAACCATAGCAGATGAAGGAGTGGCTGTGTGAGAGCTCTGGTTGGTGTTGCTGCTGCTTGAGGAAACAGCCAGAGTCCCAGGAACCATGTCTTTGTCAGGATGGGTTGGCAGGGTAGTATCAGGCATTGTGATAGGAGATGCTGAGGTTGCATGTGTAACTGGCATGTTATGGCTTGAATATCCAGAAGATTTCCCAAGTGTACATAATTTCCATGATTTCACATGACAAGAGTTCTCACATGGGCCATCTTCCCTTTGGCATGGTCTACAGAAACAGCTCAGTTCTCTTATTGCAACCACGCCGTCTGCCACAGACTTAACGCTATGGATCCTCTGTGTTCCAGGTATGGTGGGCATTTCAGATCTGGCTCGTTGTTTTATGTGCCCATCTCCCACCCAAAAGAAGGTTCTTAGCAAATGGCTACATCCTTCATTGTCTGGCTTTTTTGTCAGATTACTTGTACAAAATTGGAATAGTTCTTCTGCATTATAAATCACCGCCCTATGATTCTGCACTGCCAGACTTGCAGCAGATTTTATGACAGCACTTTCTCCATCTGATGGTCCTTTCCCATGACACGAGCCAAAAAAAGGCTCATTCAGCTTGAAACCCATTCTGTATCAGTGAAGATGAGATAGAGTTAAAAGCCCACTTAGATTTATATTGGCCTCCACAGCCATCCGTGAACTGTAACACTCATTCAATATTCAGTTTTTGAATGTTATGCAGATATCTATTTGCAAGTCCCACAAAATGGTGAACAGCATGGTAGTCATGCTTAAGGTCATTTGAGATAGTCAATGTACTCGGTGACAAGGCCTTCACATTTTGAACACCTGTAGTATGTGACTATAGGGTGTACTGTGGCCCGTTCATGGTGCCAATGACAGGACTGAATTTCATCTTGTAACTTACAAGTGTAATACTCTGCAAAGTCCAGCATCAATATGACCCAACCTGCTGGCATTTGGTCTTTCAGAGTTATGAACTGATTAAGTTGCCTTGATGCAACGTTCAGATGTTGGCACAAAAAATGCACATCTTCTGTTACCGTTTCCATAAGCTGAGTCACAGTGGTTTGTTTGCATTGGAGCACTTTTCTAGACTGTTTAACCACAGTGTCATTCATGTCTGTGGTTACACTGATGGTCTCCCATTGAAACCATTTGACTAGATCATTTCCATGTTTCTGCACAAGTTCCTCTGCTTTTTTAAATGTTGGTAATGCAGTTCTTACAAGTTTTGCTGATGCAATTTTTTGCAAAAAATTTGTAACCAGGTGTGCGTGGGCATATGGTGAGCTCAACAGCCCTGTAAATGTTTTCAATTTTGCATTGTGGCAAATGTTTAACATTGGCAAACCAATTCAAGGATCGCAGCTTTAACTGTGCATTGGCACAGTACTCACACAGACACTGCTCTAGTTTTTGTTGCCTGGCAAGTTTGATATTTGTTGGTCTCAGGTTGTGGAACTTAGTGGACCTTATTTTTGTTTCAGGGTGTTGCTGGTGAAACTCCTGGTGGAGGCTATTAAGTGTCTTGTCCAAGAAAGCCTTTGTTATACCAGTCTTTTTGGAAACTGCCTTTCTGTGAGGCAGTGTTATACATGAGGCCTCAAAGAAGTGCCAAACATTCTTCACTATTTCTGCAGACAGTGTGGCCTTGTGCTGCTTGCTCCTTTTCTCTCTTTCCACCATTGATGCTCTCATCATTCTCCTCCCACCGATTCTGTGCTGTGCTTGCACCAAGGAGCATCTGGTACTTTTTCAGCACCAGAAAAGGACTGATAAAGCTCATGTTGAATTTCTGCAGCTGTTTGGCGTTGCATTCCTTCAACTGTGACATTTTATCCTTTATAACCTCAATCATCTTGTCCTGAAGGGACCATGGGAAACGCACTCCACATTCTCAGGCAGGCAGACTGACCATGGGAGATACACGAAACATTAGCGAAGGAGTCGTGATAAACATTAGCAAAGGAGTCACAAAAACATTACTGAAGGAGTCATGCTAAACATTACCAACGGAGACAGGCTAAACATTACCAAAGGAGACAAGCTAAACGTGCCACAAGAATCAGAAGAACAAAAGAGATGTACTCAAAATTATATGTAAACAGTTGTTAGTCACTGAAGAAACAAAACACCAAAAAAGGCAATTTACACAGTCACTTAACAGAAGGTGAAACCAAACAGCAACATGGATCACACCCCACCACCACACACACACACACACACACACACACACACCACAAAGAATGCTGCATGGTGCTTAGAATAGCTGAATGTAGGTGAATAAACACAGCTGGAATAAAGGCAGTAGTGTAGTTTACCACAAAAAAAAATGTTACCTGTTTTTAAGCCACTGAACCAGCTCGATGCCCCTCCAGCTGTGCCTGTGTTCACCTATGTTTGGCCAGATGGCCCCATCACAGTAGCAGAAACAAAAGAGCAGGCTGGACTTCAATCCCAAACAACCCCCCCCCCCACACCAAACAAAGGAGGCCGCATGGTTCTCAAGTGTCCGAATGTAGGTGAACAAACATGCTGCAACAATGGCGGGAGTGCAGGTTAAGCCACTGAAAAGGCTCCAGCTGTGCCTGTGTTCACCTACGTTTAGCCAGACTGTCCCATCACAGTGGCAGAAGCCAAACAGTAGGCCAGATTTCAATCTCAGCCCCCCACCCCAAACAAGGCATGATGTGTAAAATGGCTGAACACACAGTGGGAAACACAGCTGGAACAAAGGCAGTAAAAAAAAAAAATCAAAACAGACCGATGCCCCACCTCCCCTGATGTGCTGACCTACCTTCGCCAAGACAATTCAGGACAGATATCAATCCTATCCCCCACCCAACAAAGGCCACATGGTTCTTAGTATGGGCAAATGTGGATGAACAAACACAACTGCACAGAATCATAAGAGGAATTTAAAAACCATGTAAATGCCTGAAATGAACACATCCAGGTGTGTTTGTCTAGCTACATTTGGCAACACATTCACAGAAGCAAAGTAACTCATTGTAGTTTGTTATAGGCCACCAACTCCTTGGCCTCCCACAAATAAAGGAAGCCACATGGACTCAAAATGGCCAAACTACACCTGGACAAAAGCATAATTTAAAAATAATTTCACAGCCCACACTACATATACATACCCCAAAAGCCAGAAAAGCACCATAAAATTACCAAATACATATTCCCATTCTCTGTAATGTAACCCCCCCCCCCACACACACACACAATACCTTGCATTGTAAAATGGCCAGAATAAACTAACTTTAATTACTGATCCTTGGTTTTGTCTGTCTGCATTCATAGCATTCATTTTCTGCTCTGTTACCTCCACTCTATCCCCAAAAATCATGCACTGTGCAACTACTGTACCTGCCTTTGCACAAACTGCTTTATTTCCCTTTGGACACAGCAGAAAGCATGTACCTGGCGTTTCTGAAGTAACTGTGACACCAGACACACCCTGTATTGAGTCAACAGGTAAACAAATGCGCCTGGTGTCACAAAAGCAGATACAATGCCATTTTGCCACCCAAAATGTACTTAGGACCCAGCTTTCTGTTTGCTGCAGCATGAAGAGAGTCCAGAGAATAAAAGATTTAAATAAAAGCAGTGCTGACTTTTATTTCTGCCCTACACGTCCCCAAAAAGACTGTGGTGATCGTAAATAGGGCCTTACCTGTCGGTGATCGTAACAGTGCAGGAATGCTGTGATGCAGTGCGGTTCTGTGGCCAGTATCGGTCAAAGGAATGAGGACAAATCACGGTGTTTGCGGTTTTTAAACCACACATCGTCTCCGCCCACTGACTCAAAAAATCGTGATCACTGCCCAGCACAAATTGGGGGTTCAGTCAGTTAAGGTGTCTGGTGAACATCCGGGCAAGAGTGACACCATAATAGCGAGGGGTGAAAGGTCAGGCCACATGGACATCAAAGGGCCCACTGCTGAATCAGGAGAGGCAGCATTTTGATCCACAGAGCTTGGGGGAGCAGCAGAAAAGTTTTTTCTTTGGGAGAAGCACCATATAACGTTTAGGAAGGCTGTGGGTGAATGTAATCTGCTGTAACGCCAGCAGTTGTATTCATCACATAATTTACAAGCATGAATATATGTACTTTTGGCCATCAGAAAGGGGCAACTGCATAAGAAAAATAAAGACACACAGGCAGAATGCTTTAAAATAGCATTTAATAATGGTTGACACAGAATCAATGCAAATAAGTTCAAAACACGTGGGTTGCAATGTCACATTTTGGCATGGGAAAAAGGCAGAAAAATGCTGCTGGAAATAAAAAAAATATATAAAAACAACATATAAGTATATGTCCTTATATTTTCTATCTCTCGATATCACACACTTCCAGATGCAATGAAAATGGGAAACCAGAAACTTTAAGATTTTTTTGTTTTGCCTGTGGTTTCTGTGCTAGATATTGGTAACCCCTTTTTGTGAACAGACCCCCTTGTTTTAAGCACCAAAAGCAGATTTTGCAGTGATACATGGGATTTCAGGTCACATGGGCTCTAGATTGTTCTGCATAGCCTCAGTTCGGGGTAGTGTGTTTATGAAGCTGTTGGAGACGGTCTGCTCTGAGAGCTCTCTGTGATTCAAACCTTCTAAAAGCTGTTAAGAAAAGCCTTTTTGAGGTTTTTTTTTTTTGCTGAAACTTTAGTTCGTCGATTGTAGGAAACCCTCCTGTGCTCATATCATTGAGCGTTTATTGTTTGTGTGTAGATTTTGAATGTTAATGTACAACATTCAGTCTGTGAACTGAGCAACGGTGGAAGTGTGCTTTGGGGGAGGGGTGTATCTGTGGTGTACGTAGACTTAAGTAGGAGAAATAGGGAGTTCTTTTGGTTTTTTGGTTACATTTTTCTTGTATAACTGACTGTGTTAATGTACACCAGAAATATTTTCAGTAATTGTTGACAATTTTTTGCTGATTGTGTGTGTTGTGAACTGGAGGACCTGGTGCAGCAGTGCATAATTTCAGGTTGTTTAAAATATATTGTATATTACTGAAGTTTTCAATTTACTACGCATTACTTGTAGACAAATTGTGTGAGTGTGTGTGTGGTGCGTGACATCAAATAATACACCTTTTATTGTGCCACAGTGTAATTGCATGCACAATAGTGTGAACCTGCTATCCACTGCACCTGCGAGATTTTGTACTGCCATTGTGGTATCTTTTCTTGGTTTTGCACTGCTGTAATCTGCAGTCAGTGCTCCCCCCACCGCCAAAAGATATTCTTTTCCAGATTGGATTGTTTGTGACTTGAGAGCACCACTGGTTAGTTAAGGTGTTGTTGAACTTGTTGTGACTTTGCATCTGTATCTCTTATTGAAGTCACAATTGTTTTTTTGGCTTCACATCCAGCATCGCCTCCCACCAGAGTGAACGTTCCAAAATTTAAATTTGTTTAGACTATTCTTGTTGATCCCCCAAAATGCCCACAAAGAGATGTGCAAGCAAAGCTGTTTCTCGCCATGGCACTGCTGCCAATGATAAGACTGTCTGTGGGTGTGGTAGTACATAGTCGCAGAAGTGCATTGCTGATGTGAGGAAAGGTATTTCTTCTTCAATGTTTTTTACAGTGCAATCAGTAGCTTCACTCGTAGTTGTAGGAGATGATGTCCCAGCTGGTGGTGTTAGTGCAGTTGCTGGTGGTGATATGAGTATTGCTTCCTCAAGTTCCACTTTTGACAAGTTTACCGTGTCCAAAAATATAGTGGAGTGTGAAGCAGTGCCAGTGAGTGACAGTGTAGGTGATGGCATACTCTCCAGTAACATCCCAGTAACTGAACATGAGGATTCTGATCATCATGTCAACGTTAGCACACAATGTTACATTTCTTCCACTGCAGTTCAGGTCACGCATTTGCCATGCAGTGATTTACAGTGTGGTGAAAACATTTTGGGTGATGGTGGTGCTGATGATGATGATGTTGCTGTGGTTGCAACATGCAGTCCACATGCCAGCATCCATGCAGAAGATGTGGATGCTGTTGATTAACATGATGATGATGTCAGTGATTTCTGTTGGGAACTGGAGAAAAATAAATTCAAGGTGTCTGTGTCTGGGTCTGTTTGTATTACCCCCCTGTAAAAAGTTGTGATTTACCAGTTTCAGTTGATGTTGATGACCCAGTAATAATAATAGGTAGTCGTGGTGGTCAGTTGCAGTTCAAGTGTGTCCTGCCTGAAAAATCATGTAGCACACCCCCACTTCATGGCTTAAAATAACGGAATCCAATAAGCAGCATCAGGGGGACATGTTAAAACTAGAGCATCACAATCCCTTGTTTGGGATTTTTTGTGCAAGATGCAAATGATGAGTTAGTTGCAATCTGCCAGCTTTGCCAGGTGCGTGTGAGTTGAGGTAAAAAAGGGAGCCATCTGGGCACAGGGGACAGCATACACATCTTAAGAACAGGCACATGGCACTGTGGACCCAGCACAAGATGGCAGCTAATACCTGTACCACAGAGGGGTATTCATTCACCCTTGTCATCAACCATAACGAGCATGTTATCCCCTTCCATGACTGTAACATCAAGTAGAAAATTAAAGGTGTGCAGTAGTGATGAAATAACAGCAGAGGATTACTACAGGTAGAATGAGGTGGAGGAGCCAAATGATTTTGAAATCTTGTCCAGTGGTGGTGAGAGTAGCAGTTTTGGTGGCGATGGTGGTCAACCCAGTATGTCTAGTGCAAGTGGTACATCATCCGCTGTTGGTAAATGTGGGAAAATAACTGCATTTCTGGGTTTGTCATCACCTGTGCAACTGTCTTCATCACATATCCACACTCCACCCCCTGCTGTTTGCAGAGCAGAACCATTTGTCATCACACCCCATGTAAAACGATCAAGTCAGCCCATGTTACAGAGTGTTTTTGGGTATAAGCTGAAGTACCCACCCAATCATACAGTGTCACATGAACTTAATGCTGCTGTAGCTGAAATGCTGGCATTTAATCTTTTGCCCTTCTCCTTTGTGGAGAATTCTGGGTTTCGGCAGTTTGCTGCACATGCCTGTCCAAAATGGAAAGTCCCATCCAGGACACACTTTTCGACCCATACTGTCTCCGAGTTGTACTATACTATGTCCGACTCAGTAAAACATGTCCTTCAACATTCCTCCTCTCCATTCATCCATTTAAGTACTGATGTGTGGACAAGTGGCAAAACAGTGGGGAGTTCATATTTGTGTATAACTGCGCACTGAGCACAGGTGCCAGGGGTTGTTTGTGCTGTTAGTAGTGTGAATAATCAGTGTAGTAAGATGGAGTGTCATGGTAGCAATCTTCCAGGAATTCAACAGCATGCAACGATTGCTATGCACAACATTACCTGTTCACACACTGGTGAAAACATGTTGGATGTGGTACAGACTGAAACTGACAAGTGGTTGAACCCCCTGTCCCTGAGAGCTGGGTTCATAGCAAGTGACAATGGGTCAAATGTGGTGAAATGTATCATGAATGGTGACTTTTTTAGGTTCCATGCATGGTCCACTGTTTAAATCTTGTGGTGCAGGAGTTTCTGCAGCACCCTGATATAAAGGAAATGCTGACAGTTGCACGTCATATCTGTTCTCACTTTTCATTCTCTGCAAAGGTCCATGACTAACTTCAGCAGTTGCAGATCTGAAACAGCCTCCTGCAGCACCACGTGAAGCTGGAAGTTGTCACCTGGTGGAACACCACTTTATACATGGCAGAGAGGTTGTATGTACAGTACAAAGCCATCTCAGAATATCTTGTCATGCATACTAGCCATGACAGTTCCGAGGCCTCCATGTCTATGACGACTGAACAGTGGCACCTCATGGACTCTGTAATAACAATCTTGAGGCCTTTTGAACATGCCACACAGGTAGTGAGTGGCGAGTCTGCCTCCATTAGCTAATCAATTCCACTGCTGTGGGTGCTGAGGCAGACATTGGTGAATGTACAGCATAACTTTGATGTTGCCAGAGACAGTGCTAGCAGTGTGTTGCTGAAACACATGCTGACAGTATTTGACCAGAATCGTCACATCTTGAGCATCCAGCATAGTGACAACTTTGCAATAGCAACAATGCTGGACCCACGATACAAACGTGGAATTGCCTCAGTACTGGAGGGTGGACCTGAACAGGTAAAAAATGTCAGTGGGCAACTGGTGCGCTTGGTTCATGTGGCACAGAAGTTATGTGCCAAGATCAGCAAACCTCAGCAGCATAATAAGGCAGAAGGTGAACCTGGAGAAGGAGGAGTAGTATCAAGCATATCCTGTAAGGGGAAGGGGACTACAATTCCAGGCGGTCTGTCATCAATAGTGGTTGGCATTAACCCACTTTGGGAGGCTTTGTCCCAAGTCAGGATTTGTGACATAAATGATTCTAGAGAAGCAGACGATGCATCAAACACTGAACTTAGACCAGCACAACGAATGGTTGAGTCATATGTGTCTGAAAACAGGCATCTGTCAATCACTGATGAGCCCCTTTTGTACTGGAGTGGAAAGGTCAGTGAATGGCCAGAGCTGACCGCTATGGCACTGAAGTACCTGACTTGCCCACCCTCCAGTGTGAGTGTTGAGAGGGTATTCAGCTCAGCAGGTGCAATAGCTTGGGATCATCTTATGAACCACTCTCCTGAAAAAGTCAGTTTGCTGGGATTCATAAAAATGAATGAGAGGCACATACCAGCTCAGACTGCAACCTCAGTATTTGTACCCCAGCATAGTCATGGTTTAGTGGATGCTGTAGAAAGGGACCATCCTGGTGGCAGTGGCAGCATGAAATGGCCTACCGCTGATGCAGATGATAACACAATGGAGAAAGAATTTCCCAGTGGTCAGAATTCAGACATAGAAGACTGCGAGGGCCGCTTTCTTTATGAGGATGATGTTGAATGATGAGATTAATGTTGGCAGGTTTTAACTTAAGTGGTTAAAAGTCTGTCACATTTCTTGTATGATGCATGTTTTCTTTTTCATGAAGTTAAATCAGTGTCCCACAAATAGTGACTCAAATTCCATATGTCACATCACATTTATAACACAGAGCACAGTATATCCTGGTCCCTGGACTACCACCACCATAACACCACTGTTACCTGTTCACCACTGCCAACATAGGGAATGTGACCATGTGTCCCCCTGGACTACCATCCATCCAACACCATAAGAGATAAGACCACTGTTCGCAACTGCCAGCATAGGGGATGTGACTATGTGTCCCCCTGGACTACTACCCATCCACCACTATAAGAGATAAGGCCACTGTTTGCAACTGCCACCTCCACCACCAGATGCAGGAAGATTTGAAAGGGAATGTCATCATGTGCCTCAGCTAAGACCACAGGTCCACCACCACCCACTACCACCATTGTGACAATGTTTTCCATTACATGTCTTGACCATGCCAAGGCAGAGGTAGTTGAACAGGAGACCACATCCATGAGCCACAGGCACATGGCTTCTTACTATTAAAACTATAAAATGAGTATGTGTACTAATGTTTTTCATGCTATTCAACTTCCTTTAGCTGTGTGTTTTGCTTTCTGTTGATTTACTGCACTGCAATGGTCAAACACATATGGTCAGTTTATTTTGTTTTTTTAACAGGTTAATAACAAATGACTCTCCTTCACTGTAGGTTTGTATCAATGGTACAGCAGCAATACTGTCTACAGGAACCTATGGGATATCCATTTCTAATTCATACTGGTAAGTATATCAATTTTATTTCATCTGTTCCTTTTTTTTCATAACAGTGCAACAAATCTGACTGATGATTCATAAACTAGGTGACATGTACATCACAAAAAATATTTCTGCAACATGTCATGAACTGTATTCCAAATCTGTAGCTATGCAGCCATGACAGTGTTGAAAAAGTTGGACCCAGGTTGTGTTACTTGACAAGATGTGGTTTTAAAATGTAACTTGTGTTGAGATGCAGGGACACTGTCACAGTGTATTTGTTACACAGCCTGGTACTAAATTAAATTGTGATCTGATGATTGCAGTGGGACAGCTTGCTATCTGTGTTAATCCAGATACCCATGGTGGAACAGCCACGGCTTAAACATAATGTCTTACTGCTGCAATCAAGTTGTAAGAAGTCCTTCATTTCTTTTTTTAAGAATCTTCCAGATGCTTTGTTGTGTCATAGTTGCCTTATCCAATGAACTTCTTCAACAGCATGCCCCCCCCCCCGGGCTGGGGCAGATATGCAACAAGCAGAAGTAATTTCAATCGATGACCATGACAATCATTACCGGACTGGAGAAGGATGCAGATGAAATCTGTGAAGAAGTAACCAAATAATAAACCATTAATGAGACCTACTTGCAAATACACTCCCCCCTCCAAAAAACAAAACAAAAAAACTTACCTTCATTGGCTTGAGAGCATTCCATTTCCAATTTCAATGTCAACATTTCTCATCAAGCACTGCAATGTGCACACCAACAGTATGTGACCTGTGATTCAAAACAATACAATGAGTACATGTATATATATGTCAACCCCCTCACCTAGAAAATACACACACACATATATATATATATATATATATATATATATATATATATATATATATATGTAAACTCACCAAGGCTACTATTAGTGTACACACAAAGGTACCTCCCATCCAGTTGAGGTGATGGCATCGCATTCGCAGGAATCACAGCAGACTTTGGACCAGCAACAGTTCTCTCACGGTCATCATTTCGGATGAAACACTGGATGGATTAATGTTGTGTTATAATAATAATAAATAAAGCTTTATTTATTTAGTGCCTTTCAAAGCATCAAGGTTCTTTACATAAAAACATGAATAAGAGAGAATAAAACATAAAAACATTTTAAAACAGATAGACAATAAGATTCTTCAAATTAGGAAGCAACTTCTTGGCACCATAGAAATGTTTTTAGCACCTGCTTAAACCCCCCACGGTCAGACACTCCCATAGCTGATGGGGTAGAAAATTCCAATGAGCAGGGGCCTCATATATAAATGCACAGGCCCCTGAAGATTTAAAAAGACACTCTTGGAATCTCTAGCAACCCCTTATCAGCCGAGCGGAGTGATTGCTTAGGGTAGTAAGGGAACAGGAGCTCTTTCAAGTAGTTTGGGGTGAGTCCATGTAGGGCTTTATAAGTCAGAAGTCTGACTTTAAAGTGATCCACCACTGAATTGGCAGCCAGTGCAGTTCGCGTAGCACCAGTGTAATATGACATGACCGTGAAGTCCCTTTTCAACAACCAGGCTGCTGCATTCTGCACTAGCTGAAGGCAGCAGATATCCACCCCTGGTAGCCCTAGGTAAAGGGAATTGCAATAATACAGGCATGAGGTCACAAAGGCATGGACCAGTGTGGGAAGATCACAGGATGGAACAAGGTGCTTGGCCCGAACGATGTTCCTCAAATGGTAAAAGCATGACTTGATGATTGCCAACGCCTGAAATTGAAGTGTCAGCCCATCATCAAGCACCAACCCCAGGTCCTGCACCCATTCAGAGGAAAGAAGCTGGGAGACCCCCAGAAAAAGTCCAGTGGGGTCGTCGGGGGTTGGCTGGGGCAGAGAAAGATAGAGTGCCCAACGGCAGCTCTCCTTCTCCAGGGGGGGTAACTGCAGGCTTCTGCTGCAATGCCACCACCTGGAGGAGCCTGGATGGATGCCGGGGTAGGTGGAACAGCAGCAAGCAGATTGGGTGACAGTTGGTAGAGGGGTGGAGCAGGAGGTATGTCTCAGCATGCCTTCTAGCCCATAGTCCCTCATTGCACGCCGACATCAGGGGGGAAGGAATCAGGAAAAACACCTCGCTCCCTCCTAGGCGAAGATGCCTCCATTGGACATCTCCGGGGCTCATTGGGCAGACTACGCTGTGCCAGATCCACATACACATAAACAGAGTGCTGGTTTGGAGAGGTAAGCACCGAGATACCTCTCACCCCTGCGGGGGTATATGAGAAGGGTCTTCAGGGGTGTGTGTGTGTGTGGATGAGGTGCTCTAGTGGCAGATAACAACGGGGTCTGGGGGGTCCACAGAGGATGTCAGAGAGAGTGGAGGGAGGAGGTAGATAAGGAGTATAAACTCAAGGTTAAAAAAAAGAAAAAGGCCCGTGGGCTGACCAGCCCCCAACCCCCCATCTGGTGACTCGGATCCACTACCATCACCTCCTCATTACTCAAGTTCGACTTCAACCAGCTAGAATTCATCCAATCCTGGATTTCAGTGAGGCAGTTATTAAATACTGAGAGTGCACTATCCTGGTCAGGTGCGAAAGACAGGTAGAGCTGGGTATCATCAGCATAGCAGTGAAACCTCAGCCCATACCATTTTATAATGTCTCTGAGGGGATGCATGTACACCATGAACAACACAGGGGACAGCACCAAGCCCTGAGGGACCCCACATGACAGAGAGATAGGCTCGGAGGAATAAATCCCCGACACCACCCTCTGAGGTCTGCCGGTGAGGAAGGACTTAAACCACCTGAGGACTGTACCAGACAGGTCACAGATGAACCTCTGACACTCAAGTAGCACCCCATGGTCCATGGTGTCAAACGTTTAGAAGAGATCTAGAAGAATCAGTATGGAACAGCTTTTCCGATCTCTCGTCATCAAGAATTCATTAAGCTCCCAAACCAGTGCAGTCTTGGTACTGTGCCTCTTACAAAAACTGGATTGGGGAGGTTTGTAAAAGCTATGGATGGTCAAATAGTTCTCCAACAGTACAGCCACTACTTTCTCAATCACCTTCCCAACAAAGGGAAGGTTAGAGATAGGCCTGTAGTTGGCAAAGTAGTCTGGGTCCAGAGAAGTTTTTGTCAGGAGGGGTGTCACCACCACCTCCTTCAGGGAGCTAGAAAACTCACCCGACTCAGGGGAGTACCAGACTATCCATGCTAGGACCGGGCCAAGGATGTCACAACAACCCATAATCAGGGAGTCTGGGCCAAGATCCAAACTACAGCACGTAGAGAGCATACCGAGAACAATACACATAACATCCATGAACTCAAGCTGGTCAAAGGTACTCCAGGAAAAATGGAGGGGAGCATCCAAGTGCCGATCAATAGCAGCCCCCATAGAGTGTGCTGGTTGAATCTCTGCCCTAATGTCAGCAACTTTATCTGCAAAGTACTGAGCCAGCTCATCACACTCCAACTGTGAAAAGGCTCTTCGAGACTGCAGACAAGCCAGGTTGCACAGCCTGTCCACAATTTGAAAGAGCTGAGCGGGTCAGTTCTGAGCAGCAGCAATCTCCCAGGACAGGAACTCTGCCTTCTTATGAGAGATTGTTGATTGATAGACCTGATAATGCTCTAGCAATCTAAGATGGTCAGCCTCCAGAGTGGATTTCCACCGGCAGCACTCTAACCTTCGTCCAAGTCACTGCATCTCCCTCATTGTCCCATTAAACCAAGGGGACCAAGGGTGAGGGAGAGAGGACAAACCCGGACAGGAGCGATAGAGTCCAGGGCTGTAGTAATGACCTTATTATAGGCCAAAACCAAGGTCTCTGGGCTACCGCTTGCCACAGGAAGCCCTGATAGGTCAAGCACCACCACTAGGCCTTCTGGGCTCACATCCTGTAAAGGGCGGTATCTGACCATCTCCACAGGGGCAGGCCTACGAGGGGGGGGGCACAAAAATTGAATCCCACAGTGTAGTGATTGGACCATCTGACAGGTTCCACCCTCAGATCAGAGGCTTTGATCCCCAGGAGAAATACCAGGTCAGGAGAGTGACCATGTTTATGGGTAGCAGAGGAAACAATCTGTGTAAGACCCAGAGATGTCATCAGCTGGAGGAAGTGTTGTCCAAAGTGGGAGTTATCCCTCCTTCACACAGTTTGGCAAGACACTGTGCATCATGACATCATCATCATCACAGTATGTTCATTTTCTGGACACAAGACAGTTGCATTTTTGGGATGCAGAAACATTTTGGGGACTCTGTGTGACCACTGCATGCATGAGTGACTGCGCAATAAATTCTGGGGGACTTTGGATGTGGTGTAGCATTCCCATTTCACTTCGTCAGAACTTGGGAATTTTCTGAACAGAATACAGTTGCATTTTGTGGTTGTGATTGTGAGCACATAATGTCATAATTAAATTGTAAATTAAAGCAGCAGCGCAACAATGTGGTGAAAATTTTGACCTATACTTTTTTATGCTATTTTAGATTTCCAGCCACTAGTTACCTCCTGACTTGTAAGATACTCTTTGTTTCACAATTTGTGTCTGCTTTATTACTTTTTCTCATGTCTGAAAAATAAAAGGAGCACTCCTTTTAATATGGCTCAGACCAGGTTTTCATCACTATTTGCAGCTGTTTTTGAACAAATATTGTTCTATGAGGTCAGAAAACACTGCCTGCTGCATAATTGTTAATTTTACTCTCAACAGAAGTGATATATTAACAACTGATGGACAAACACATCAGAAAATACTGATGAAGACCTGGTCCACACCATAATAAAAGGAGCACTCATTTTATTATTTCAGACATGAAAAAAGTACTAAAGCAGACTCAGATACTGGAAAGAATGGTATCATACAAGTCAGGAGGTAAATAAAGTGGCAGTGTAAAATTTCATGAAAAAGTATAGGTCAGAATTTTCACCAGATTGTTGCACTGCTCCTTTAATGTCTATTTCAAAAAGGAAACATTTCTGCAGCCTCAGTAATGTTTACTTTGTGTCGGGACTCATGGAGTGTTTGTCAAAAAGCAGGACTGAGCAGTGCAAGTATGCTGTGCTAAGCTGAATGTGTTGTCAGTGTTCTTTCCTGTGTGTGCAGACATTGTCCAGCTTTGTGCAAACATATATATGATGTGACTTGTTGCAGTATGTAAAGAATAAAGATAAGAAAAAATATATGATGTATATTTTATTTGTACCATCAGCACCAGCGGAGTAAGCGATATGATATTTTTTCAGAGGTCTTGGTTCACTGTAGCACCTCAGTCACTTGCAGTGCACACATGACTTTGCAGAGATAATAGTACAAAAAACACATGCTCTCCTAAAAGTCATGTGTGCAGTATGTGACTAAGGTACACTCTGGCCAGACACCTCTGAAAAAATATCATATCACTTAGTCCGCTGATGATGATGGTGACAATAAAATCTACATTATACATTCTTATCTCTATTCTTTATATCATAAACACTGCAACAAGTCAGCATATATATGTTTGCAAGAAGCTGGACAATGTCTGATGTCACATACACACAGAAAACAACACTGACTGCACACATGCAGTTTAGCACATTATACTTGCAATGCTCAGTCCTGCTTTTCAGCAAACCACTCCACAACAGAAAGTAAACATTACTGAGGCACCAGATTAAATGACAGGGCAATAAGGAGCATGAATGTATGTATGTGTATGTATATATTTAAAGGGAAGCAGTCAGTAACAGGAGCTCCAACCCCCTGCAAGGCTTACCCTCCAGTTAAGCCTTTGAAGTATGTTGAGGCATTTTTCTTGTGCCACAACATACTTTATTTTAATAGAGAAAAGTTCATGACCTG
This sequence comes from Neoceratodus forsteri, assembly GCA_016271365.2. Classification (NCBI taxonomy): domain Eukaryota; kingdom Metazoa; phylum Chordata; order Ceratodontiformes; family Ceratodontidae; genus Neoceratodus; species Neoceratodus forsteri. Next base: position 754,705,424 of record CM057449.1, on the reverse strand, counting down.
GAAGTATGGTGGATGCTGCAGGGGCTCCATTATGTGTAAAGGTGCGGGACGCACTGTGCACTTCAATACAAAAGTACTGAAGTGCATGGTGTGTCGCCACACCTTTACACATAATGGAGCCCCTATAGCATTCACAATACTTCCAGGTCGTGGGCTTTTCTCTATTGAAATAAAGTATGTTGCGGTGTGAGAAAAGCATACTTCAAAGACTTAACCAGAGGGTAAGCCTTGCAAGGGAAGGGAGCTGCCCTTGCTAACTGCTTCCCTTTAAACTACTACTACTGTGGCCTTCCCTTTGTCTGTTATTAAACATAAACAAAAGACAAAACACTACAGCGTGGGGGGGTTCTGAAAAAAAAAGCTAATGGGATCCCCTGATGGTCCAGCAGCAGATGGATCATTGACACAATCTGTAACTGGTGTTGCTCTATCTGCTGCAACTGCTGCTGGACAGCACCTACCCTCTCATTATTCTTTTCCATCATGGCCCACAATAGTCCTATGTCTGTTTGAGTTGCAGGAACTGTGGGGTCCATTGGTGGGAGAACACCAGGTAGATGCAGTGGTGAGGATGGTGCTGGTGGCAGTACTGGAGCAACTGCTGCTGCTGCTGCTGCTGCTGCTGCTGTGGCCCTCCTCCAGCTGTGATGAAGCACAACAGCAGCACCCCCTGCCACTGCCACAGAACAGCCAGCAGGTGGAGGCCTGGCCTGTTCTGTGGCAGCCTGCTACTCCACCTTGTCGTGGTTCAACATATGGGTGCACTGGCCCCTGGTCCCCAGATGTGTCCACCAGAGGCCACGGTGCACCTGCACCCTACAAAGGATACTCACCACAAGCCTGCAATCCCCCCTTACACAGTTACAAAACTGCCAAACTGGGGAGTTGTGGGGGGGACCAAGTGTGGGAGGGGCAGATGCACTGCTGGCAGCCTGTTCATGGACCTGGGACTCCACCTGCTGCTGTGGAGGCAGTGCTGCTGGAGCTACTTCAGCTGCCACTGATGGTGGTGGTAGTGGTGGACTTGCTGGATGTGGCACTGGTGGAGCTGCAGCTGCTGCTTCCGGAGGAGGATGACCAAACAATCTGGACTGGTCCAACACCACCCAGCTTCATCTCCCATGCATGCACACTGTTCCCCTCCTGCCATGGGCCACATACTATCCCTGATCCTCCATTACAAAAAAAACCACTCCTTTCCTCTCTGACAAGTCCTGACTTCACACACATTTACACAACACAGGCACACACACAGTCACACACACACACACAAAAAAACTTATAAAACAAAGAAATCAGTCACCAAAAGGAAAAAAAAATGAACTGACAAAACAATACAAAAAAACTGTAACAATTAGCTCTTAAAAAAAGCGTTTGGGGTTTGAATCTGATTAACTTTCAGAACAAGCAGCCAAGAACTCTTCTTTCCACAAAATGCTTCCTCTCTCTACCTCTGCAATGGAGAAAGTGAAAGTATCTGCTTCTATGACTCACTTCCTTCCTGCCTGGCTAAAGCATGTGACTTACAGTACTGTAAGCCATGTGATATGTGGGGGGGGCTGCTTATATTGTTTTCATTCCACCTTACTTTGCGTTAAGGCGGAATGACAATGCAAAGTTAAAACAACAAAGCGAAGTGAGCACTTTACAATGGTCACTCTGCATAGCGCTGGGACAACGTGAAGTGGCCACTTCACATTCACTTCACTGGTGGAATTTAATTTCACTGAATCTCTACTCTGTGCATATCAGCACCCTCTTTACTGGAGCTCTGCCACCTTTCCCTGTGCTATTACAAAATGAGTGTTAGTACATGGATGTTCTTGTGTGTATAACACAAAGGGCTGCAAGGTATTAATGTGGTGCAAGAGTTCCTTTTCTTATGACATTGGTGGTTCGTAGTACTGTAGTTACTCCTTGAATGCAGGGTTATTGTGAACTGAGATAGGAAAAGGGAGAGCAAGGTTTTAATAGAATTATACTGTGGTTTGAGTGATGTGTACAGTAGCCTGTGATATAGGTGCTGGGGAAAGGGTGCCTACAATAACGGTGACCCCTTCTCCAGCACATTTCAGGGATGGCTAGGTAGGGTAGGGTGGCTGGATGGGGGGGTGAGAATCGCAACTTCCCGACATTATATGTACGCGTGTGGGGAGGGAGCAAGCATGCACAGAAGGGGACATGAGAGGTTGTGCCATGGTGGCTGTCATGCCAACCTCGTGGTGAGGTGGGTGGGTTGCCAGTACTGGTTGGTAGGGTACGGGGTACAGGTCCTGGTGCTGGTGCATTTTTGTTGTGCCCAGCCCAAACCTTTTTTTTTATGTTTTTACCCCCCCTGACATGCACACCCATGGAGTTGAGAATCCTTTAGTAGGAGGGTGCGGGGGAGGAGGCACAGCCCCCCCCCACAGAAAACATTAAAAGTAAGTCCCCGGCGCTATTTTCCTGTGCACCGGGGTGTCACAGTGTCGAAAAACATTTCCAGCACTGTGACTTCGCGATAACGGCAATTGCCTTTAGGCTTTCACTGTTATCACATAGAACCTTATGTACAGGTAACTACTCTGTTTTTTTCACTTTATGAATTGTGTCTTTTAGATTCCCAGAAAGGATTGAAAGTGATCATCAGAAATGAAAGCAAAAAATTATATTAAAAAACTCTTGTTTGGGCACCTGGCAGCACAAAGACCTGGATACAAAGACACCTGTATTGCTATAGGCTGGTCTCCTTTTGAAGTCTGCATCTTTGTAAAATGGCAGACTAGTTTGGAACTATGTGCAGTGAGCATTCTGGCTGTAATATACATTTTGGGTGCTAGAATATAAAGTGGAGGTCCTTTGGAATGTCCAAAATATTTAGGAGGGTGAAAGAAATTTGGCTGGTCAACCAGGAAGAAACAAACATCATAAAACAGTAGGGCAAGAAAAATGCCACAGACCAGAGGAACTGGCAGTCCACACCACACAGTGGAGGTCTGAGGATTTCAGAATGTCCACAAGTAGCACAACCTGCATTCAATGTAATAGGTACTGCAGTAGTTACAGGTATGTGCTTTCCTTTGGTTAAATTAATGGAGACTGCAGGAAAGAAGGTTTTAAAATTAAAGGGAAGAACTCTGAAGAACAGATCAGCTGGTAAACTATCAGTGGAGGAAAAGCTGTCAGGGTTTCCTCTATTAATACTGCAGTAAACAGGGCATGGGGTGGGGGGGAGTTAGTGAATTTAGTACGAGTGTCTTGGATGCAGCAATCAATTGTTAACTTTCCAGACTCTCCCATTTACAGTAACATATTACTGGATAATACAGAGATGTCTATAAAAATGAGATCAGCTAAGCTTTGGGAAAGCATGAAAAACCTGGATAAAAATGAAAATCTGAAAAAAATGAAACTAAGCCAGAAACATAAAATGAAAACCCTGTGCAGAAACAGCTATCAGAGGTAGATTTGGAAACAGAAATGATCGGTTCAGAAGGGGAGAATGAAAATGAGAATATCAGAGGTGGAACCAGTAATGAAGGGCCTAGGGAAAACATTAAAGTATCACAGTAAAAATTTGTAACAGAACTGAGAACAGGGTTTGGTAATATAAATACTGCTATATCTTCATTTGATCAGAAATTATCTGATATTGCAGACAAATTGGAAGCTTTAGCTTTAAGGTCTGATGTGTATGAGCAGAGACTAAGTGATGTTGAAGACAAATTGCCAAAAATCTCAACAAACTTATCCAATACTTCTAAAGAGTTGGAGCAGCTAAAACTAAAGGTGAAATACCTTGAATCTTGTTCTAGGTGAGATAACCTTAAAATAGGTAATCTACCTGAGGGTGTAGAGGGGGCTGACCCCCTCCGTTATTGTGAACAAATGCTTACAAAAATTCAGGGGTTACAATTCCCAGAACAAAAAATGGAACTAGATCAAGCCCACTGAGCTTTTGGGCCAAGGAGATCTGACCCCCTGACCAAGATTCATATATATCAAACCTTTGCATTTCTAAGACAGAGAGAACATTTTCTTAAAAGCCAGAATGGAGAAAGGTTTATATTTAAATGGCTGGAAGCTCCAAGTATTTCCTGATCTTCCTCCCTCAGTTATGCTGAAGAGAAAAGTGTTTAACCAGATAAGGGATACGCTTAGGAAGGAGGACATTCCCCATTACTTTGTTCTACCCTGCAAAACTCAGAGTAAATTTGGATGGAAAAATGTGTTTTTTTTACCACACCTCACAAAGTTGTGAAAGCATTGCAATCTAAGTCATGCTATGAACTTTCCACCTCCAGTGCTCAATCACAGGCCCCTACCTCACCAGAAGGTTTTACACCACCTCACAGTTCTGAAAATTTTCAGAACAAAGCTATTGTATGAGATCGACAGAACCAATCGCCAATTCCAAAAACAAATAAACAAAAAATAAATGGAAATCGGAGTGATACTTGAACGGAAGGTGGAGGGGCAAACAAAAAAATGGAGTAGACATGAGGGGGAGGTAAATTAGAAAATGATATAATTAATTATCAGCTATAAAGAATGGAAAAACATTTTACATGTTTTGAAACACTCATAAAAATGCTTTTTTTCTCATTTAATTAGAAATGCTAGGCAGGCTCCCTTAATTACAGCTTGCATACATGATACAGTAAAAAGCAAGTCATCAATTTTTTCTTTGGGGGGGTACACCTAGGTATAGGAGTGCCAAAGGAATTGGGGGAGTTGGGTCTCTGAGATATAAATTAACATTAGGTTAAGTGAAATAGAATCATCAGATTCTCAGAAATGGGGGGGGGGTTGTAGAAGTATGGGGTAAAAAGAATAAAAGGCTCAAAACAGGTGATTATAAACTAAAGTTACAAACAAGTAAGCGTGAGTATTGTTTTAGAAAAAGTATTAGATTAGCTAGTAATAAATTGTTCACTTTAAAGTATTATTTAACTGCCCTGCTGCCCATCTTTGGGAATGAAACTAAGTCTGGGTTTTCATATGGGGTAAAATTAAGTAAAAGAAATATTGAAAATGCACAAGTGTAGAGTAATTATCTGGAATTTGAACAGTGCCAAAGACAGAGGGAAAATTAAAAAAAATGTAAATTACATTAATGCTAAAAAAGTGGATTGTGTACTGTTACAAGAAATGCATTTTCAAAAGAAGGATGCAATGCATTTTTCTAACTTATTTCATGCAATAGAAATTCCCACTAATTTTGCAGGTAATGCCAGAGGAGCAGCAATATTTATTAATAAATATTTAAAACCACAAATTCATGATTCATTTATAGACCCTGAGGGAAGATGGGTAAGTGCAATAGACCAGTCTCAGTTATCTCTCTATAGTATTTATGCTCCAAACGGAGAGAATCTTGCATTCTTTACCAATATTTTCTTGCAAATTGCAGCAACAAATGACCCCATAATAGTGGGAGACACATTTAATGTTGCACTTTCATCTTTTGATAGAGCATACTCGGCATCAGGAAGAAAACTTAAAACAGTGAATTGAATAAAAAACTATGTTAAGAATTTAGCATTACAAGACCCTTTTAGGTTCCTGTATCCCAATTTATGCAAATATTCTCACCACTCTAAGGTCTACAGCATGCTTTCCAGAATTGATTTTTTTCTAATATCCAATACTTTGTTACATAAAGTAGGATTTGTAAGATACAACTTAATATTAATATCAGACCATGCCTAGTGCTATGTGGAGATTGATCTTTCTCAATCAGACAAAATGAATCCTAAGCGATGGAGATTTAATAATCTGTTATTACAGGATCAGCAGTTTGTGAACACAATTCTGGAGGAAAAAAACTTATTTCTGTTGAATAACAACTCTCAGGAGTTCTATTGGATATCTGTATGGGAACCCTTAAACATTTGTTTAAGAGCATGTATTATTTCGCATGAAAGTAATAAAATGAAAAAATATGAAGAAACAGCAGACAATCTAGAAAAGGAGCCCATGGAGGCAGAATCAATATATGCTCAAACTGGAGGGGAAGGAAACAAACTTAGAGTGGTGTGCCTTAAAGAAAAAATTGAGAAGCATTTTTAGGATAGGGCTGAGAAACAATTGTATAGGTGAAGAGCAAATTATTATTTTTTTGCTAATATTCCTAGTAAACTCTAAGCATATCAATTAAAAATAGAGGAAAACCAGAACAGAACTGATAAAATAGAGACAGAATTATGTAAATCACATAGGCCAATTTCCTTACTAAATAATGATTATAAAATGTTTGCCAAAATTATTGCTAATAGACTGGCTTATTATTCCAAAAATCATTCACAATGACCAAACTGGCTTACCAGGTGAAGGTGATTGCGACATAATATTAGAAGAGTTTTAAATCTAATGGATTCTATTAAACAAGGCTCTAATCTGGTGATGCTTTTCTTTGATGCCAAAAAGGCTTTTGATAGAGTCCATTGGCAGTTTTTATTCCAACTCATGGAGGCTTTTAGCTTTGAGGGAAAGTACCTGGACTGGATTAAGATGACCTATCATTCCCAGTTGGTGTCTGTGAAATCTAATTACAACATATCGAACTCCTTTAAGTTGTCCCGGGTACAAGACAGGGATGTCCCCTGTCCCCCCATCTCTTTTTTTTTTGTAGCTATTGACAAATAAAATTAGAGAATCTATTGATCTGGGAGGCATGCAAATTGATATTTGGGTTCACAGAATACCACTTTATGCTGATGATATGTTGCTGTTTTTGAAGGACTCTAAAAAGGAATATCCCATTATGTTAAATCTTTTTGCAGAGTTTGGGAGACACTCAGGGTATAAAATAAATTGGAGTAAAAGAGAAGTGATTTCACATGCAGCAACTATGGGTTATCGCAGAATCACCATCTTAATACTTTACAAAGACCCTGTATGAGATATTTGGGCATGCACTTATCGATAAATAAAGATCTCCTGTACTCCATAAACTACCTTCTAGGTTTAGAAAAAAATTCAACAAGAATTGGAAAGATGGCAATCACTTCCATTAGTCCTTATTAGACATGTGAATATTATAAAAATGAACTACAGAGATTAATGTTTTTATTTCAGATTTTACTTGTGATGGTTTCAAAATCATTCTTTATTACATTTGATAAAATGAAACAAACATTTTTATGGAATAAAAAAACCCCACCAAGAATAGCATATTCAAAGCTGCAGCTGTCAAAAGAAAATGGAGGCCTGGCATTGCCCAATTTTTGGCTCTACTTTTTAGCTGTTCAATTAGAGTGCCTTCATTACTGGTAAATAATGAAGTTACAGATCTGGCATGTTATCATATAGAACTAGCAAAAACCTCATACGCAAGTCTGCTTTACACCTTAGCAGTAAATTTGAATACCCCAGGACAATATAGAAATGTGGCTCATTCTAGTTACTAAGGTAACGAACCACATTTGGAGTATAATGAAGAAGTTATTGGGGGAGTCGAATAATCTATCTAGATTCACCCGCATCATCGATGCGCATTTCCCACCTTCATTAAAAAAGGCTTATTCAAAACTGAAATTTTTAGACAGGGGAATACATGCATTGACTGATTTTTTGATACACAATCCTTTTTATCTTTTGCTGACATGCAGAAGAAATGTAATTTACCATGCAATGCACTATTCCTATATTTGCAATTGAGAAACGTTGTGTGTAGAAAGAACAAAACTTTCTCTTGCCTACATTTTGTAAACTAGAAGAATTTTTTGTAAATTTACTTATTTCCAAACATATTATAACATAAATTTATAAATTCCTTATTTAGAATATAGCTGGTTCTTCTTTACTGAATATAAAGAAATCTTGGGAAAAGGAAAAAACATTTAATTTTCCTGATCTTATTTGGCAAAAGATTATTAATCTTCAGGAATTTAAAATAAAAAACAACAGACACATATATATTAATGTGATACATAGGACATATCTAACTCCGGTTAGATTACATAAAATGACTGCCAACATTTCTCAGATCTGTCAGAGGGGTCAGTTGGAAAAGGGCACATTAGAACATATGTTGATTTCATGTAACATATTAAAGGAATGTTGTCAAAAAAATCTTTGCATTTTTTGAAAAGATCTTAAGTCAAGTTTTCCCTTCGAGCCAGGGATTATCAATCTTGGATTATTGGCAGCAAAATAAAATCAGTTTGTTACAAGAAAGACTCAGATGCTCCGGGGTATATGGAGTGGCTGGGGTTAATATTAGATTTAAACAGGATTGAGAGAATATTTTATAATTTGAAAAATCAAGAAGATGTCTTTTCTAAAATCTGGCACATGTTCATGCCTTCCATAGGGTTAACTTAACTTTAAACTAATAAACTAAGGCAGCAGGACAGTCTGTTAGGGATTGTTTGGCTATGATTAGAGCCATTGGAACTGATCACTTAAGCCTAATCAGGGATCATATACCCATGTTCTGAGCCAAATAGAAATAAAAAAAATTGCTGTAGGCTGGCCACAGTGGTTGTGATTAAAATGATAACAATTTAATGGCTCAATAAAAGTCCCCCCCCCATGTAGAATTGTATTACTAAATTATAAGGTATCAGAATAATAGTGTATATTACTGGTCAACTAAATGAGCAAATTAGTGAATGAGTTTCATATAATCTGGTCCGTATTTGATCAGCTTATGGCAGAAATCTAGATAGCACAGTATCACAAATAAATGAATAACATGATGACTTTAGGAATAATGGATATACTGTAAGCTTTACTTGTTTTTCTCTCCGTTCAATCACTGGGAAAGATCTATAAAGGAAATGCAGTGGGTCTGTGTACCAGGAAAGCAAGTGTACATATCTGTATGTGGTACCACATGATACACCATGTAATATGCCTATAATCGTGATTGATGACATCTCTGTTGAGCCTGTTGTTCATCTGGATGGAAAAAGAAAAATGCAAAGTATAAACAAAATCAAAATATCGGTTCAGTGCTAGTGTTGCACAAACCGTAGTGGTTGCCTATTCAGTGATATGTTGGATATGCTTGTTGATACACAAGGCTCTACATGGTCTGGGTCCTGAATATCTAAAAGATCTGATCCCAATTTTTTTTTTATTCTTTGGTAACTGGGTAGGGGTTCTCCTAACCCCACTTATCCCTGTCCAGTCACTCCACTGTAGAGATACTGGCTTGCTTTTGGTTCCACGGTCCAGGCTGAATCTTTCTAGGGACAGATCATTTAAGGTGTCAGCACCAATCTTGTGGAATGCTCTGCTTGCCCATATTAGCTCTGCAGCATGGTGGGGGGGGGGGGCCTTCAAAGGAGCATTGAAATACTCATCTTTTTAATCTTGCCTATTGCCTGACCAAATGTAATTAGCTAGTAATACATATGTTGTATCATATTTGATGGAAAATATGTTATTTATGCAGTATGGTTATCTATTTTAGTTATGTTTTTAATTTTTTTATTTTTATTTATTTATTAATACTTCAGAGATACACCTTTGGGCTGGGACTCATTTACAAAGGTTCCACATCATACATTACACAGCAGTATTTGGATAAGACACATGCAATACAATGATTTGGACACCCATTTCAACAAAATGACTTTCATTCAATTTAGAAACAAGTAAACAGTTGGTACAAGGTAGCATTGTCAAGGTAGTTAGGAACATAGGAGAGAATCGGAATGATGGGGGGAGAGGAGCAGGCATGGGGGGGATGAGGGGGAGAGGAGGGAGGGAGGGGTGAGTTGGATGATATGGTCCCATAAGGGGGTTACGTTAGGTATTTAAGTGCAGTTGCAGGTTATTTTTGTCACAAAGTACTTTCTTAAAGCAGATTTAAAATTACCAGGGGTGGATAAATCCTTTATAGCAGTCGGGAGCTCATTTAGTAAAGTTGACAATCTAACAGGGAAGGAGCGCTTAACCAAGTTGATCCTACAAAAAGGTACTTGTAGGGGTTTCCTGAGGGCACTCCTGGTGGGGTGTTTGTGATGAGCTGGGCAGATAAGTGAGTTAAGAGAGTGGGAGGAGAGAACAAATAGGGTCTTTTTTGCAAGTAGGCTCATTTGGTACTTGATACATAAATCAAGAGGTAGCCATCCTGTATTGATGTAGAGGTCTCAGGTGTGTGTCAGTCTGTCAGCACCTATGACAAAGCAACACGCTTTGTTAAGGGTGACCTTTACTCTGTGTAGAATTGAGTCTATGGTTGCACCGTAGACCATTAGCCTGTAGTCTATCACAGGGAGGACTGATTAAGTGACTGCTAGCTGTCTTGTCTCCTCGATCATGTATGGTCTGTATCTATAAAGGGCACCCAGTTTTTAATTTACCATTTTTACAGCTTGGTAGATGTGGTATGCAAAAGAGAGACTGTCATCTAAGTAGACACCTAGATAATTGAAGGTGTTGAGCTGTTTCAGGGCTTTGCCTTCCCAGTTAATGATAGCACAGGGCTGGTGCTTGTTCTTTTTTTGGTGAAATGTGATCAGCATGGTTTAGGTTTTCTTGTAATTTAGGAGTAACATATTGTGAGAAAACCATTGCTCCAGGGCCAAGAAGCTGCTCTGAAGGTTGAGTGTTAATTCTTGTTGGCAGCTGCTTCAGGTGTAGATCACCGTGCCATCCACATAGAGGAGGACCTGTGAATCCGGGCATGCCAGGGAAAGGTCACTGATAAGCATATTGAAAAGTAAAGGTCCAAGGACTGAGCTGTGGGGTACCCCCACAGTGACGGGGCATGAGCTGGACATGGTCCCATATATTTTTACTCCCTGGGAGAGTCCGGTCACGTAGTCCTTGAACCAAGTAACAGCGTCAGTAGACAGTCCTTACCTGGAGAGTTTGTTAAGGAGAAAGGAATGGTTAACAAGGTCAAAGGCCTTTGTTAAGTTTATAAAGATGGAGCCCAACAGTTGGCTATTATCGAGGGCCTGATGTGCAAAGTTGGTATACTCTAATAAAGCAGTGATGGTACTATGTTTTCTTTCTGAAGCCATGCTGTTGCTGGCACTGAATTTTATGCTGTCTAAGGCAGGTTACCAGCTGCTCAGCGACTGTCTTCTCAAGGGCTTTGGATAGTGGGGGGAGAACTGAAATGGGTCAATAGTTTGAGATGGCAGTTTTAGTTCCCCCTTTATGCACAGGGGTTACAAGTGCTGTATTCCAGATGCTTGGGAACTGTGCAAACTAAAGTGAGTTGTTAAAGATCTTTTGGAAGGGTTAATACTTCAGTCACAGAAGGTAGTATCTGCATATCAATAGAGCTGCTACCCATCCTTATTTTGCCTAGGATTCATTTAACACATCAGAGGGTAGCGAATACTGAGACCGTTTTAAAATAGAAGTTTGGGCAGGATAAGGTGGTAGGTAGGAGCTTGACTGGGCTCATCCATGGGGGGGGGTCAGGCTGTGGTTTACAGGTCAGTTAGGATGTGGCTCAGTTCAGTGAATGTTTCATTGAAGAGATGTGCTACTTCACTGGGATCTGTTATATGTGTATTCATTTGTGTGATTACTGTAGGAGAGGATTTTTCTTCCTTCCCTAGGACTTCCTTTATGGAGTTTCAGAATTTTCTGCTATTCCCCCAGCTTTTCATCTGTTGTATTTTATGTCAGTTTCTTTATTTTATACTTTGCTTTGTGTAACACACTGAGCCTCAGAGAAAGGGCACCATAGAAATAGAATGATCTTGCCTTGCCTTAGATACCTAATCATGCCAATCTGACTTTGTTCTTTATAAGATTGTTCTCAAGACTTGTCCATTATGATTCATGTTTTTTATTAATATTAACTAATTTTCCGGTCTTGCACTGCACGGGCACTTGTTTTTATATGCGAGGTCACACTGCAACTCTAATTAGGTCGTTCATACTATAACTTTTAGAACCATGTACACTTTCAGGAGAAACGTGTGAGTTAAAATCTTTGAGAAAGCATCTGGTCCAAGGGTGTGAAACACATCAGATGACTGGTGGGGGGCTCCTGTTTCTACTTGTTTAGCTTTCTCCATGTAGTACAATCATTTAGCATGTCTGTACAGAAAAAAGCCATAATCATTTTTTTTCAGACATAGTTCTTGTTGTCTTATTTTTAGTGCCTGATTTATGCAGTGTTGAATGCTGGTTCCTTCACTTTGTATTGCCTATAAGTCCCATGCTCAGAGTATCTATGTCCTAACTCTGAATGAGAAAGAGGCAGTTATCACAAAACTGACAACCTCCATCTCTAATAGCAAGACAGGAGATACTTGGTAACTTTTCAGCAGGAGAAGTGTTGCCCCAGTCACCATACCCCTCTCCCCTCAATCATTCAATATTTTGTAAAAAGTCAGAGATTGGAACAAGGAAAATTCATGGATGAACTGAATGATGTTGAGTCTTCTCCAGCTGCAAATGTGATAGAGAAATATGGGAGAGTGTTCTGGATATGGCCCTTATTAATGACTGAGGATGTTCTCTGGTATCTGCCCTGCCCCCACCTTGGAGAACATTTTCAGTGTAAGGCTTGACCCTGCCACCAGCATTGTGCAGGAGATCATATATTCCAATGCTGGAAAACACAAACAGCTTGGAGAGAATATGCAAAGCTCTACATTGGATACCATTCAGGCACTGAAAGTTACCCATCCAAATGCTACAGCTTTTGAGTATTTGACTGCTTCTGAGGAATTCACAGTACTCACAAAAAAAGGGGAATGGGAGGGACTAAAGTTTGGTGGCAGAATCACCACTGGGAGGAAGGTTGACACCAGTCCATTTAAAGGAGATAGGAAATGTTTTTTACATAATTAACTGCCTTTCCATCCTCCTTTCCATGCCAGTTACGCATTCTGATATGCTTTGATGATGTTTTGATAAATAAATAATCTAGCTTTGGGGTGCCCTCAGATCTACATAGAGTTCCACTCTCCTCACCAGCCACTGCACTTGATGTTCATATTCATATTTCTAAGACATTCTCTGACATCAATAATGCCCATTCCATGCTGTTCATCTGAATGGCCTGAAATGGGAGTTTCTGATGTCATAAAATGTTCTTTAAAAAAAAAATGTTCAAGAACAAGGGCCATGATATAAAAATAGAGGGGGGCAGATTTAGGGGTAACATGAGAAAGTACTTTTTCATGGAAAGGGTGGTGGATCCATGAAACAGCTTCCCAGCAGAGACTGTAGGGGCAAAAATGGTAGGGGAATTCAAAAACACATGGGACAGACATAAAGGATCTCTAGCGATAGGAAAGAGATAGTAAGCCACAGATCATTTAGGATCTGTGGTATTTGAAACAGATAGGGAAAATGGACAGACTAGGTGGGCCAAGAGGTCCTTATCTGCCATCAGATTCTATGTTTCTATGTTCTACTTCTTGATTGTTCAGTGATGCTGAAACCAGTACAGAACTTCATTGAATATGCACCAACTTTAAGCACCAGCACTTTGGTAATTTTTTAAACTAGCTCAAAAGGTATCTACAGTAAGTTGGACCAAATTCCCAAAAATTGCCAAATTATTTTACATGTTAAATCTTGTAATTTTTAAGAAAGTTCTGGCTGATTCATTTCTGACAAAAGAAGGGAACATTTTTTCTTGAAAATGACATACATAAAAGTAAAAGTTAGAAGCAATAGGACAGCTGTCTGAAGCTGATGTACAAATTAAGTCCTGGCCTGAAGGTTTGGTAACAGGATTGTTCATATGACATGTGGGAGGCATAGATTTGCATTCCAGATATGGAACTCCTACTGTCAGCTAGCAGAACATAATGTGGCATCATAGCAGATATGCTTAGTCTTGCAGAAGAGTGGATGGCCCCTGTTGATGCATGGTTACCATTGTGTGGTCCAGAGGAATGGGTGCAAAGAAATGTTGCTCAGTAACTAACTCTGATACTAATACAGAGCATGTCATTAGTGCAGACTACTGCTGAGGCAGTCCTTCATCCAGTCATGTCTCATCTGAACCCTGCTTGGAGGCTGGCAGTAGTCTGGCCTTCTCTAAAAAGGCTGGAAAAGAACACAACAAGCCATGTCATCTCTGTGGGAAGTCAAACTAACACTGTGAAAATACCCTCAGTGTAGCAGTCTGATGCAAAATACTTGGCTTATCATTGAAACATAGAATTTTATGGGCAAGTAATTACCATAGGTCTGTCAAATTGGTTTTATTCCTACCTTAGTCAGGGTGCCAGTGTAATACCTGTCAGACTGTATGCTGCCTAAACTATAGTCACATCTTCAAAGGTTACCCTCAGGATACCCCTGCCCCATCCCATGCTGAGACCCTCCTGCGTCCCATGAAATGTCCCATCCATGCTTTATGGCATGAACTGTCTGAACATCGACATGCCTCTGCAGTAGGTGGTTCCATTTGTCCACCACTCTATCCATGAATAAATACTTACTTCTATCTGCTTGAACTTATATCTCACCAGTTTCTGGTTGTGCTCCAGCATGATGATGCTCTCGCTGAATCAAAACAATCTTTGGCAGTCCAACTTGCGGAGGTCATTCTGCCACTGTACAGATCCTTAGTTTGGCCACATCTTGATTACAGTGTAAAGTATTGGTGTCTTTACCTCAAGATGGACATCAACCTGCTGGAAATGGTTCAGAAAAGGGCAACCAAAATTATCCAGGGAGAGCAAGGTAATGAGGAGAGACTCAAAGATTTCAACATGTACCCTCTGGAGGATAGAAAGAAGAGGGGTGACAAGTTCAAAACCTTAAGGTATCTTTAAAGGTTTCAACAGAGTAAGCTCTGTGGGTCTGTGCAACCATATTGGGTACAGGACCACTAGGGAGCACTGCCTCAAGATGGTGGTGGGGAAGATTCAGGAGAGAAATAAGGAAGCACTTTTTCACTGATAGTGTGGTAGATAAGTGGAATGAGTTGCCAGAGAAATTTGTCTCCCTGAACATAGTGGACAGCTTCAAGAGAGGGTGGGACAGAGTACAGGGGAAAGTAACATGTAAGGGAGGGTGAGTAGTGGAAGGGAGGACATCAACAGAGAGACAAAAGTACATAATGGGGAGTGGACAGATCCCTCAGTAGACTCTGAGGGGTCTGCAAACTCAAGCAGACATGGTAGACTGCAAGACATTTTTCTGCTGGCTTATTCACCTGTTAGTATGTAACTTGTTGATAACCTTCAAGTACTTACAAACATACGAACATACGAATTTGCAAGCAAATATAGGCCACCTGGTCTATCAAGTCTGCTCGAATGTGCAGCTAGCACCTCACCTTGCAGCTGCCACACCCTCCCCAGTTTCCCCTCCTCACCTTGTCCCACCCCTTTGAAACTACCCACTGTTAGGCTACCACCTCTTCTGGTAGAGCATTCCATTCTGCCACGGCCCTCTCCGTGAAAAAGTGTCTCCTTATTTCCATCCTAAATCTTCCCCTCAATCTAAGACCATGCACTCTTGTGTCCCCCCCCTCCTCAGCCTGAGTATCCCTTCAGTGCCTGTCTTGTGTATCCCCTTTATGTACTTAAAGGTTTCAATCATATCCCCCTGCTCCCTTCTCTCCTCTAAGGAGTACATGTTTAGCTCTCTCAACCTCTCCTCGTATGGTCTGTCCTCCAATCCCTGGATCATCCTTGTTGCCCTGCGCTGTACCACTTCCAGTAATTTCACATCCTTCCTCAGATATGGGTGCCAGAATTGCACACAGTACTCCAGGTGTGGCCTGACCGGTGCCTAGTAGAGAGGAAGGATCACCTCCCTGCTCCTTGAGGAGATCCCTCTTGCAATACAACCCAAAATCCTGTTGGCTTTTGCTGCCACCCTCCTACACTGCTCTGTATTGTTTATCTTTCCCATTATAACCACCCCTAGATACTTTTCCTCCTTGGTGGAACCTACTGTTGCTGCACCCCTCCCAGCTGGTAACCCCTCCCTGGGCTCTTTGCTCCAAAGTGCAAGACTTTGCACTTTTTCACATTGAACCTCAACTGCCATGCTTCCAACCATTCCACTAGTTTGGTCAGGTCATCCTGCAGCCGCTGCCAACCTGCTATGTCGTCCACCACTGCCCACAATTTGGTATCATCAGTGAATAGACTGATCTTATTCCTGACACCGTATGAGATGTCCGCTATGAATATTCTAAACAGTACTGGCCCCAGTACTGATCCCTGCTGCACCCTGCTCATCACAGCCCTTGGAGATGAGAGTTCCCCCCCCCCACCACTGCCCTCTGCTGTCTCCCCTGCAGTCAATTATCAATCCATTTAACCATCTTCGTTCCCACCACCTGGTATCTCAGCTTCCCTCCCAACCTCCCATGCGGCACTGAATCGAAGGCCTTACTGAAGTCCAAGTATATGACATCCACTGCATGACCCTTGTCTAATTCCTTTGTGTTCAAGTCATAATATTCAACTAGGTTCATCTGACAGGATTTTCTGGAGACAAACCCATGCTGGTGACTGTTCTGGAGCCCATTGTTTTCCATAAAGGTCACCAGCCTTTCCTTAGTATTGTCTCCATTAGCTTCCCCATGATGGAAGCTAAGCTTACTGGCATGTAATTACCTGGCTCATCCTTTGGTGCACTTTTATGGATGGGTACCACGTGGGCCATCCTCCAGTCCTTTGGTATGCCTTCTCTATCCAGGGAGGTATTGAATAGTTCCGCCAGTGGTCCAGCCAGGATCTTAGCCATTTCCTTCAACACCCTGGGTGTATGCCATTTGTCCTGCTGCCTTATCTACCCTCAGAGCTCTTAATCCCTCCAATGCCCTACCGTCAGTGATCATCTCATCTATTACTCCTCTCCCCCCCCCACCCTGCCCACCCCCTCACGGTAGCTGCCCTCCTTTCTCCTCATTAATACAGAACATAAGTACTCATTCAGTGCTTCTGCCTGATCCACCCCTTTTTCTGCCCACCCCATCCTTTCTGATCCTCACTATCTGGTCCTTGCAGCTCCCTCTCTCCCATATGTATCTGAAGAAGTCCTTTTCCTTGTCCCTGATGCCCTGCAACAGCTTCAATTCCATGGAGGCCTTAGCTGCTTTGACTCCCCTGGTAACTTTCTTGAATCTCTTCACATACTCCTCCCTATCCTCCCCCTTCCCGGATTCTTGTATTTCTTGAATGCTGCTTTTTTAGTCCTTACCATTCCTAAGACCCCTCTACTTAACCAGCTCAGTTTTTCAGCCCTTCCCTTTTTGCTCTGTAATCTGGTACACATCTCAGTAGCCTCCAATATCAACAATTAGATTTTTTCCCATTTCTGATGTGCATCCCAGTGTCACTGTATTTCTTCCAGATGCCCTCTTTAGATTTCACCCATCCTACCAAAGTCAGCTTGTATGAAGTCCACCACCCTGGTCCCTGCACCCACTGCTTCTCTACTCATATTAAGTGTGAACCACACTGAATGGTGGTCACTCCCAGCCAGTGAGTCCTCCACCCCCCACCTCCCTTACAGCCTCCCCATTGGCCAGAACTAGATCCAGTGTATTCCCCAACCTAGTCAGCTCTGTGACCGTCTGTGCCAGGAAGCAGTCCTGGAAGGCATCCAGGAATATTTGCTCCCTAGCAGTCAAGGTGGCTGGGGTACTCAAATACACTCCTGGTAGACTGAAGTCCCCCACGATCACTGCATACTTGAAGGGTTCAGTCATTTCTTTCCCTTCCCTTCTAGTCCTCAATGAGTACATACCAAAGAACTCCATTCTCTCCTCAAAGGACCTCCCCTGCTGGCCCTTGATCATTTTGGTCACTCTCCTCTAAACTGACTCCAGGTTGTTCTTATCCTTTTTTCAGGTGTGGCCTCCAAAACTGGACACAGTACTCCTGATGGAGCCTAACCAGAGACCTGAACAGGTGCTGAATCATCTCCCTCCTCCTTATCCTACTCAAGAGTGCACTCCCAATACAGACATACATCCCAGCAACCTGTCCTTCTTGCTGTGTGCCTTATTGCAGTGCATGTAGGTTTTACTACTGCTACTGATTATGACTCCCAAGTCCTTCTCTTCTGCAGTTTGTGCCAGATGTACTCCTGCCATCCAGTATTCACTCTTTGGAGTTCTTCTCTCCAGGTGCATAAACTTGCACTTTTGGGCATTGAATTTTAGCTGCCAAATTCCAGACCACTTCTCCAGTTTTGCAAGTTCCTCTTTTAGTTCCCTTATTCCTTCCTCACCATTTACCTTGCCACAGATCTTGGTCTTTTTCATTAACAGACACATCCTGTCTCATATTAACTCACCGATATAGCAAATTACAATGTTGAAGAGCCCTGGGCCCAAGACTGACCACCGAGGTACACCACTCATCACCTCCTAAATCCTGATTTGCCCCATTTCAGAGCATTCTCTTGGTCTTGTTTTGAGGCAAGTTCTCTACCAATCATTTCAGCCCAACCCAAACCCCCAGATCCCCCAGTTTCTTCACTAACCTGTTATGGGGCACAGAGCCCAGGTCCTTAGGACTTCCAATGCATTGCTCATATTCAGTTCTTGTGATACTCCATTGAAGAATTCAATGAGATTTATATGACAAGTCCTGCCCCTCACAAATGTATGCTGTTTGCTGTCCTGGAGCCACTGTACCTCTAGGAAGTCCTTTTCTTTATTGTAGACTCCAGGAGCTTACTCAGTAGGGCCATCAGTCTTAGCATTCCATAGTTAACTGGTTCTCCTCTGTCCCCACATTTATACAGGAGGATGATGTCAGCTATCATACAGTCATTGGGACCACTCCTGTGTCTAAGGAAAGATTGAGTAGATGCACCAGCGGCACCACAAGAGTTTTTGCCAGCTCCTTTAGCACACAATGGTGCAGTCCATCTGACTCAGATGATTCATCTACTTTTAACCCAATTAAGGGGTTATTCAGGAGGGACTAGAAGGGAGAGGGAGGTATTTTTCAACTGGGTGACAAAATCGCTAGATGGGGGAAAGTCTGTTGATGCTCTGTATCTGGACTTCAGCAAGGCTTTCGATTCAGTCCCGCGTGGAAGGTTGATTTGGAAATTGAGGGAACTGGAGGTGGGGATAAATTAGTGGGGTGGGTGACAAACTGGCTTAAAAATGGACAGCATAGGGTGGTGGTAGGGCTGAAGCCTCATCACCCAGATGGGACATCAGTGGAGTCCCGCAAGGTTCAGTGTTGGGCCCTATCCTTTTCAATGTGTTCATTGCAGACATTGGGGAAGGAATTGGGAGTAGAACGAGCCTGTTCACTGATGACTCCAAACTGGGGGCTGAGGTGGACAGTGAGGAGGGTAGGAAGGCACTTCAGGAAAACTTGGTGAGCTTGGAATACTGGGCACACACGTGGCGGTTGGGGTTTTACGCACATAGGTATAGCGTCCTGCATGTGGGTGTTAGGAACCCTGGGTATAGCTATCACTTGGGGGGAGTAAGGCTGACTGTCTCTATGATGGAGAAGGATCTGGGGGTGATGACTGGTGCCAAATGGAACAACTTGGAGAAGTGCAGGAGATCAGCTGCTAAAGCAAGTAAAATGCTTGGGTGTATAGCCAGGGGGATAACGTCTAGGAGCAGGGAGGTTATATTTCCCTTGTACTGCTCACTGGTAAGGCGGCACCTGGAGTATTGTGTGCAGTTCTGGTGCCCCTGCCTAAAGAAGGACATCACACTACTGGAGAGGGTCCAGAGAATGGTGACAAGCATGATCAATGGTCTGAGGGAATTGTCATATGGGGACAGACTTAGAGAGCTAAATACAGTATGTAATCCCTGAAGGACAGAAGGGATAGAGGGGATATGATAGAGACCTTCAAATATCTGAAGGGAGTTACCAGAGGAAATATGGAGGGATTGATCAAATTGAAGCGGGAGGGGAATACGAGAGGTCATTGTCTGAGACTGGCAAGGGGGCAGTACAGAGGAGCAGTGAGGGGGCATTATTTCATGGAAAGGGTGGTGGCACCTTGGAATGTGCTTCTTGATGACCTGATAAAAATGGATACTGTGGGAGGTTTTAAGAGGGGTTGGGACAGACACAGGGGCATGGCACAGGTTGGGGATAAGGTGAGCACCAGGGGTATGCAGGGATGGGGTGGGGTGGAAGAAAGAGGTAAATAAGGGAGGTAAAGCAGCTATTGTACTGCACCAGTGAGCTGTGTTGGGCAGACGTGATAGACCGTTAGGCCTAATCTGCTGGCAAATATGTATGTATGTATGTAAGCCATTGAGCACCCTATTATAAGAGACAGAACTTGTAAACTATTTCATTTTATATCTTGCCTAGATGCCTCTGTGTGGGAGCAGCCCACTCCTCTTAGCCATGAAGTCCGAGCAGAAGTATACATTAAGGATCCTGGTCATTCATTCATCAACCTCCACCCAGAATTCACTCTTTTTTTTACATTTTTTATTCCCTTTTACCTTTTCCACATGAAATTAAAAAATTAATTGTCTCTATCTCTCGCCTCCCCTAGCTATCTTAAAGTCTACATTCACTTTCACTGTCCTTACTGTCTATGTTATCTGCCTAGCACAGCAGAGGTACATCTACCTACTGACCTCTTACTGAAATGATGTAAACTCCTTCAATCTTCTTTGCTGTCACTCTTTCCCTGACCTTCTTTGAGAAACAAGTCAGATTTCTCTGCTTTCCGTTCTTACCTATGACACCTTTTTGTTACCTCTGTAACCTCTCCATTCCCACCAGTTGGTGACATTCTTACAGTCCTGCCATGAATTCTCCTTCCATATTACTAAAGTCTTCCTTACAAAAGTCTGGCACCATTGTTCATGGTGCTGCCTGTGTGCACTCAGTGGTAAATCAATCATACCATGAAATTATTGTACCAATCAGCTCATCCACTGTTAGTTGCTCCACATCATTGCCATTGATAGCACCAGATCCAATGTGCTACTTACCATAGTGTGTTCCTGTACCTGTTGTGTTTCAAAGCAGTTCTGGAAGGCATCCACCATCACCATTTTTATTCTACTGTGACAATACAGTTGACATCAGGTAAATTGATCAGATTAGATCCAGTAAGGCAAGTTCATAGATTAGGGACACTAAATTCTCATGAAATAAAATATATCTTCAAGGAGAGGGGAGGTGATCCTGCCATTGTAGCTGCACAGTGGAGCAGACTCAATAGACCATAAGACCTTTATCTGCTGGCAAATTCGTATGTTCATATGTATGTTCATAAAATAAGCTCCCTGCAAAGAATGATGCTGGGAAAATAAGTTGCAAATCCTAGGCTAGAAGTAGACACTTGGTGGGTGTGGAAAAAATCTAAATGAAAAAATAAAATGCAAGTGGGTAGTAGCATGAGCTAGTGGTTAGACCACAGGCTTGGTTGGGAACCATGAGAATCAGAAGATCACAGGTTTAATCCATGCTAGAGCCAAATACTGTATTGCTTTGGGCAAATCAGTTAACCTCCAAGTTCTCCAGTCCACCAAGCTACAGAAATGAATGGAAGAAGGATCCCACTAGAAATGACATGCTGCATATCAGCTAGGCTATCCTGAGTAAATGTTTCAACCATCTGTGAATGTTTTCCTACATCTGAGCTGACATGTCTATGCCTCCCAAAGGGCAAACTGTGTTAATATTCTACATAGTTTGTAGGACATCTGATCTGAATGAGCTTGACTGGGCAGTGCCTTTATGACGTACAGAGGTTATCTTTTATATTTAGTTCATCATATAGGATGGGGCTGGACACACTGAAACTGTCCACACTTGAGTATAGAAGACTACGGGGGCACGTGTGCCTTCTATTTAAAGTCATTATAGACCAAGACCTCTGGAACAAACTAGGTCTAAAAATAAAAGTACAAAAAAATACAACACCAGGGTACACTTCTTTCAGTTGCAGGGGGAAAATTGTAGGACCTGGCACAGAAAGATGTGGTACAACCAGAGAATCATTCCAGTTTGGAATGTGTTACCAGTAGAGGTAGTAGAAAGCACTACAGTGGAGGCATTTAAGCATCATTTAAATAGGTTGCACCAAATGGGTAAAATTTAGATTTACAATCAGGCGAGCATTATGGATGTCAAGTCCCAATAGCTCTGTACTTACCTATGAAACCTATATAGTTTTGTGTTCTCATGCTTGAATGGTAAGATTCAAATGATGGGGCATGGGTGAGGGCCTAGTAAAGACTACTTTTACAGGTATAAGTCTGCTGTCATATTGGAGCAGCTGAGGATTAATTTCTTATCTAGTGACATATACACACTGCACAGTGCATGATTAGCAGAAACAAATTTATGAGGAAGTGTCTGCACAACATATCTGGACCAGTAGATGTCACTATATTGCCATAGTTTGCCATCCTCTTGCACAAGGCAGTCCTGTAAGACACACTGGAAGATCAGCTCACAATAATTCTGATCTGTTATCATATCCTCACTGAAACAACATTTATAAAGGTGCAAAGAATAATTTGTACATGTGTACCAAGTTACTCTACACACACAGAATGCAGGGAGTGCACAAACTGGGGTTTCAAAATCTCACAAACACTGTATTTCAGCAAACTGTATATAGTCTCTAAGGCACAGGCTGTCTGCTTTGGAACTAAAGTTCAGGTGTGTGTCATTTTCCCTCAACAAGGTTAGTTCCAGTGCATGACTTAAAAGTACTTTCTGTAGGGTTCATCTGTCATTTCTCAGAAGTCTTTAGTTCCCAGAGATTCAAATACAATCAGTGGTGCAACCCTGAGTGATCACAGAAAGGTAAACTCTCACAGCTGGGTCTCTAAATCATTAAGCTGAGAGAGCTGTAGTAAATGGATCTAAACTGCCCTTGGAAGCACATCGTTATGAATTTGCTGTAATTGGCATCATATCACATAGATGAGACACTTCCCCCTTGTTAAATTAATTAAAGATTGTAAGAATGTGAAGTCTTTCATGCTACAGCTTGATTATACATTCATTAATGGAGAAGTTGCTCTTCTCTTGTAACACGATTAATAGCCAACTCTGGTGGCAACCTTGTTAAATTAATTAAAGATTGTAAACATAAAACGTTTTGGTCTGAATTCAATAAATGGCTGGGAGTATGGTGTGAGACCATGGGGTATGGGATGGTGGGGTGGGATTTGGGATAACAAGGAACTTTATCTATCAGACATGCTGCATTTACTGTAATTAAGGAAGGCACGGGACTCCTGAAACAGAAACTTGAGGAATACATAATGACTAAAATTAATTTAAACTGGGGTTGGGGGTGGTGACCGGGTGGGTGCAAATTGGAGTCACCACAGAAGAGAGACCAGAAGGCCTCCCCCCAGGTAGACAGGAGGGAGGGGAGTTTAATAAGAAGGAAAGCAGGGGACTGGGAAGGAGAATGGAGGGGCAGGTGTCACGTTGGAAAGCAGTATTCTTAAATGCAAGAGGATTGGCGAACAATGTAGTAGAGTTCCAGGTGATGATGGCAGAGGGGGAGGTAGATATTGTGGCCATCACAGAGACTTAGGCCACCCAATGCCATGGCTAGGACCTCATGATTCCTGGTTACAGGGTGCACAGCAAGAACAGAGTGGCAAGGAAAGGGGGAGGGGTAGCTATTTATGTATGGGATGGGATACTATGTACCAGTGAGGAGGAGGAGGAGGGCAAGCCAGAAGCCTTATGGGTACAGCTCCAAAACTCCAAGGGAAGGAAAGTTATATTGGGGGTGGTATACAGACCACACTCACAGAATGAGTAAACAGACAGGGAGTTGAGGAAGCAAATCAGAAGACTCATTGGCAAGAGTAGCACTGTCATAATGGGCAACTTCAATCTGCCTGGAGTGAAGCACCACAGCTACTTCTAATGCCAGGGAACAGTTACTTCTGGAGGCTTTTCAGGACAGCTACCTCATGCAGGGGGAAACAGAACCAACCATAGAAGGTAACACAATGGATCTTGTGTTGTCAAATGGGGACCAAGTCCAAAATCTAGTTGCGCATAACCCCCTAGCAGGCAGTGATCACCGCACGGTGTGCTTCTTCCTCAACTTGGGTAAAGAAGCAGCCAGGACCATGACAAGAGTGGTGGACTTCATAAGGGCAGATTTCGGTGAGATGGGCAGCATCCTAGAGGAGCATCTTGCCACAGTCTGCCCAGAGATGGACACTGATCAGAAATGGCCAAATATTATGAGGGGTCTGACAGAGGCCACTGACACATATGCCAAGACCCAGAGTAAGAAGTCTAGGTCAAAAAACCTGAACTGGCTCAACAGGGAGGTAGCAGAGAAAAAGAAGGACAAAAGATTGCCTTTGGCAGGTACAAAAAATGTATACGAGGGGAGGACAAGAGGGGAGGACAAGGAGGAGTACTTAAGGAATCCAGAGAAGTGAGCACAGCAGTCAGGGCAGCTTAAGCTTCAAGGGAACTAAAGCTAGCTGTGGGGATCAGAAAAGGGGAAGAGGATTTCTTTAGGTACATAAGTGAGAAGCGGAGCTGTAAGGATGAGATTGTCTGGATCAAGAGGAAAGGGGGTTGGGCAGAATAGGGAGTAGACCCAGGGCCAGATCAAGCCATTGGGGGCCTGGGGCACTCAAACTGTGGTGGGCCCCTTGTACCCAGTGTTTATGACAGGTCAAAATCCCCAACCAATCTTGGGGGGTCCGGGGGCATGTCCCCCTGAAAAATTTTGAAAAAATGGTTGAAATGGTGCATTTTGGGATGGTTTCCTTACTATTTTCTGATTTTTTTTCCTACTGTAAAAAGTGAACTTTTATACCGGAAAAGTACATGTCACTGCCTCAAACCACATTCACATATCTGGATAGTGCACATTTGTATGTACTTTCAAGATTTGAATATGTAAACATACATTGGTTATTATATATTTAAATCATGAAAATGTTGCCGTCCAGGTGGAAAATAATTTTACTTGGTTAGACTGTCACTTTCTCTACACTATCTTAAGAAAAATAACTTTCTGCAAACAAAATATAGAGGATAGTGGATGGGCAACAGTGAACAACAACACTGTTGTTCACTTCGAGAGGTTGTCATGACAACCTAGAAAGCCTCAAGAGCGAAGCTCGAGAGGTTTTTGGTTTGCATGAAATCTCTAGAAGTGAACGACTGTGTTGTTTCATAGGTTTCACAGGTATTCTAAGCTACATAGACTTGCGTCCTTAGTGCTTGCCTTGATAATCTTACATTAACTTGTATTTATTACTATAAAAGTTGTCTAGACCTATTTTGAATGAGTCCATTGTTTTACCCATTACTACTGCTATTGGCAAGGAATTCCATAACTGGACTCCTCTCTGACTAAACCATTTTTTACATTTCAAAGTATTCCACTTATCTTATTCCAATTGTAGTTTATGACTCCTGGGTTCATGCTGATAATGCTTCCTTTCCCTAAGTTGTATATCTGTTTTAATGGCTCATCCTTCAGTGCCCTGAATATCATGCACATGTCACCCCTCAGCCTACAGTACTGCAATGTATATAACCCTAGAATTTGTATCCTCTCCTGGTATGATTTATAATGCAATCCATTAATTCTTTTAGTTGTCCTGCGTTGTACCCCCTCCAACCTCATAATAACAGCCTTTTTGTGTGGAGACCAAACCTGAGCACAATACTCAAGATGCGGATGCACCAGTGCAGTATACAGTGGTAAAATCACTTTGCTTTCCCTGCTGCCAATGTGCCATAGAGTGCAATTTAAAACCTGATTAGCTTTCCTAACAATAGTATTACAGTGTGTATCAAATTATAAATCACTGGTTACCTGGACCCCAGATCCCTTTCCTCTATAGTCTGGTGTAATAACACATCACCCAGTTTATACTAAGATTTACTATTACAATTCCCCAAGTGCATTACAGCACATTTGTTTAAATTAAGAGCCAACTTGTGCTGAGATGTCCATTGTATCAGTATAGCTAAAGCCATTTGTACATTGACCTGATCTTCTAGGCTATTAACAATACCTCCAATCCTGCAGCCGTCTGAAAATTTGCTCAGTCAGGTATTAGGGAAGTTGAACTTGATTGAAGATACATATAAATTAAATAAACAAGATCCCAATACTGACCCCTGCGGGACTCTACTAGTCACAGCCTCCCATCCAGACACTACGCCCCTAATTGAAACCCTCTGCCTTCTATTTTCCAGCCAAACTTCCACCCAGTTAACTATGTTTGTAGGTAGTTTGGTACTAGTCAGTGCCTCTATTAGTTCTTTATGTGGTAGCTTATCGAAAGCTTTAGAAAAATCCAAGAATATAATGTCTACTGCATTCTTTGTATCTAAAGCCTTATTAGTTGTTTTGTAGAAGGTAAGCATATTCGTTTGGCATGACCTTGTTTTTGTAAATCCATGTTGGGTTGGGTCTGTTAAGTTATGTATAGTCAAATGAGATAAAATTAGATCTTTTAATATTCCTTCAATTAGTTTCCCAATTATTGATGTTAAACTTACTAGCCTAAAATTTTCAGGTCGAGACATAGGGCCTTTCTTTAGTAAGGGAACCACTATCACTTCCTTCCATGCCTGTGCTACCTCTCCTTGATCCAATGATTTTGGAATAAATAAGTCAGTGGTGGAGCCAGGATAGCAGCCAATTCTGTAAGTACTCTAGGATGTAGTTCATCTGGCCCTGGGCATTTATTTATATTGATATTTTCTATTCTTTTAAGTACGTCAATAGGATCAATTTGCACCTGACCCACCTGTGAATTTGTTTTATTCCTGATGTCTGTAATATTGCTTTTATTAAACACTGAACAGAAATATGAATTCTGTATATCTGCTAGTTCTTTAGTGCTAGT
Organism: Neoceratodus forsteri; assembly: GCA_016271365.2. Lineage (NCBI taxonomy): Eukaryota > Metazoa > Chordata > Ceratodontiformes > Ceratodontidae > Neoceratodus > Neoceratodus forsteri. Next base: position 754,678,708 of record CM057449.1, on the reverse strand, counting down.
CACATGCTCACTCGATGCATTGATATAAGGACCTATATCATTATGCACTTTTTTATTATTTATGTAAGTGTAAAATGCTTTTTTATTGTCCTTTACTCTTGTTGCCAGGTTAAGTTCACAGTTCCCTTTGGCCTTTTTTTATTTATTTCTTTAATTGTCTGACCTTACTCCTATACAAAATCCAACCCTCATGATTATTTTTATTTACTCTTTTAAAAATCTTATTTTTTTCTCTGACCATTTTTTTAAGCCTAGAATTAAACCATCCTTTGCTGGTGTTCTTTTTATCATATTTGCATACCCTACAGTAGGTATAAATCTCAGCACTTCGGTTTTGATTTTTGTAACCAAGATTTCATATATCTGATTAACTGATTGATTAACAAATGTGGTTGCCCAATCCCAGTCAGCCATTGCTTCCTTTAGGCCTTGGACATTTGTTTTATTAAAATTTAGCTTCTGAGTTAGGCCTTCGCTGCTTTTTACTCTTGATTCACCTCCCATCCTAAAAAACAATGTATTATGATTGCTATTCCCGACAGGACTATCAATCCTTATATTATTAATTTTATCCCTTATGTTTGTTAAGACTAAATCTAGTGTATTCTGACCCTTGGTTGCAGCCATAACTTTCTGTTCTACTCCAATCTGGTCAACTACTTCAAGGAATCTTTTTTCTGTATTGGTCTTTGCTCTGAAATGTAACCAATCTATTCCAGGCATATTGAAGTCCCCTGTCAAGAGTAAATCATCTGCTGGGTTTAAGTTGGAAATGTAATCCAAAAGAAGGTCCTCCTCATGTTTGTTCATAGATGGGGGTCTGTACACCAATCCTAAACTAGTTTTGGCATAGAATCTATGTATTATTTTTACCCAAAGCATTTCTACATTGTCCAATTGAATGCTTTCCTGCTCGCAGTTTATAGACGCACTGATGTATATAGCAATCCCCCCCTCCTTTTCTTTGAGGTCTAGTTCTAGAAAACAGCGTATAACCTGTGATGTTCCTCTCCCAACTGTCTGTATCATCCCACCAGGTTTCAGTCACCAGTGCTATGTCTGTACTGTTAGCTGTTAACATATTCTGAAATTCATCAAACTTGTTTCTAAGACTCCTTGGCCCAGATATTCAAACTGCACCATTCTGGCGCAAGCTCGCTGCTCAAAATAGTTGTAGCGGGGTGTGGCGAGGCGATATTCAAAGGAGTTGCGCTATTGAGCACCCTTTGAATATCACCCAACCACAGCCACTGTGCATAGCGCAGTGGAACTTGCGCCACTGCAAGTTGCCAGAGTTGAGCATTAAACTTGCGGTGGTGCAGTACCATTGCGCCATCGCAAATTTCCGATATTCAAAAGGTGACATGCAAATGGGGCCATAATTTATGCAAGGTGCAGGGGGGGCCATTTGCATCTATTTATGGCCCCATTTGCATGCCATTAGCATGTAGGTGTGCCGATCCCCGAGGACTCGCACCTGGCCGCCCTGCCAGGCAGCAGCCGTCGGGGACCGACGCACCCTGCAGCCCGATCGTGGGCAGTATGTGTATATACACTCCCCACCCCCACACATCTCCCAATGCCGATCGCGGGCGAAAGTATCATGAAACCCCCATCTCCGATGCCCGATCGCGGGAAGAAAGTATCATGAAACCCCACATCTCGATGCCCGATCGCGGGCATAAAAAGTATCGCGAAACCCCCATCTCCCGATGCCCGATCAGCGGGCAAACGTGAAACACCCCAGTGCCCGATCGCAGGGCAGAATGTAAAAGCCCCCAACCTGGAATAACTCCTGGCGGTCCAGTGGACCGTAATGCCGATAGCGGGCAGAATGTCAAGTTACAACCCCCAAACATCTCCCTGGTGTCTGCAGTGTCCTCACCCACCCACCCAAGAAGCCTCCACCCCCAACCCCCGGCAGCCGGGCGAGGCAGATCCCACCTGGGCTTCGTCGTCATGCTCGTTGGTCTCGACTGGCTGACAGGCAGAGCTACAGCGCTCATGGGCGTAGCTCATACTGCATATGACAGTCCAGATTTGTGATCTGGACTGTCGCTGTACGGTATGGGCTGCACGCCCATTGGCTGTAGCTCTGCACCAATGGGCATGCAGCCCTACCGACAGTCAGTCAGCGGCGGCGGGTGGCAGGCGGTGGGATGCTGCCGCCCGCCGCCGCCGGGGAGCGGGGTGAGGGGCTTCGTGGCGGGTGGGGTGGGGGACTCTAGACACCAGGGAGATGTTTGGGGGTTGTAACTTGACATTCTGCCCATGATCGGGCATTACGTCCACTGGACCACCAGGAGATATTCGGTTGGGGTTTACATTCTGCCCTCGATCGGGCACTTGGGTTGTTTTACGTTCTGCCCGCGATCGGGCATCGAGATGTGTCGGGGGTTCATACTTTCTGCCCGCGATCGGCATTGGGAGATGTGTGTGGGGGTCTATGATACTTTCTGCCCGCGATCGGGCATTGGGAGATGTGTGGGGGGTTTCATGATACTTTCTGCCTGCGATCAGGCATTGGGAGATGTGGGTGGGGTTTCATGATACTTTCTGCCCGGCGATCGGCATTGGGAGGTGTGGGGAGGTTTCATGATACTTTCTGCCCGCGATCGGGCATTGGGATGTGTGGGGGTTTCATGATACTTTCTGCCTGCGATCGGGCATTGGGAGATGTGTGGGGGTTTCATGATACTTTCTGCCTGCGATCGGGCATTGGGGATGTGTGGGGGTTGTTTTACGTTCTGCCCGCGATCGGGCTGGTGGGAGGGCACAGGGACTGAGTTGGGGCCAGCCACGGGTGGCAGCTGCTGTTGCGCCCTGCAATACAGCAGCTCACCTGTGGGTGGCCCTCAACTGATCCTTTTTTGGCTCAAAATTGTGCAGGCGCAGGTTTGCGGTTGCGCATGCACAACCTGACTGAATATCGGGTTGCGCAGTTTATGCATGGTTCCTCCCCCTCCTGTTGAGCATGCATTCATTTGCATTGCGCTTTTGCTCAACCTGTTTTCAGTGGCGCAACTGCCTCCTGCTGAATATCGCAGAATGGCGCAATGTAGGACTTGTGCATGCGCAACCCTGTTGCGCATGGCGCAACCCTTTTGAATATCTGGGCCCTTGCATTTAGTAATACTATATTCCAACCTTTATTTGCATTCCCTGTAAAATCCGAGTCAACCCCTGATGAACTGAAACCATTCATTACCCTCATATCTGAAAATTTATGCTCCACACTTTCCAGTTTAAATGAAAGCTTATTACCTTATTTATTTTGGTACCCAGCATTCTGGTCCCTACTCTGTTTAGGTGTAGTCTGTCATTTTCATAAACAGCTTGGTTATGAAATGTCATGGCATTGCCCATAAACCCAATATTTTTGGTCATACAGAGAGAACGTAGCCATTTATTCACTTGATTTATGGCCCCATTTTTCTATTCATTTGGCCCATGTACAGACAAAATCCCTGAAATTAAAAGATCAGCTCCCTTAGCCTGGATTCTTTCTGTTATATTCAGAAAACATTCCTGTATTATTTCCATTTCATTTTGCCTATATCATTAGTCCCTACATGCATTATAACCAAGGGCTTATGCATATTCTCCATTACGCCATCCAATATGTTTTCCAAATCTGACACTTTCACCCCAGGTAACGTGTTAACTGTCGTCTGCATTTTCCTGTTTTTGCAAACTATTTCATCAATCCCCTTGTGACTGAATCTCCTATTACAAGAATATCTTGTTCCTTCCTTTTCCTTTGGGACAGATGGTTTATTGCTGCAGTGTGTAATGATTTAACTTCTGACATATTTTCAGTTTGGTGTATTTGCTTTGATATACCTAATACCCCAGATTCCTTGCTCACTTTCACAATTTTTGATTCATTATTACCTTCTGTTTCTGGTACAAATACTTGGCTTAAGGTTTCATACCTAATGGAAAGTTGTAGAGGTTCGCTCAGATATATTCTCTCCTTTGTTTGAATTTGCTTTTTGTTGTTCACTTTAAGAGACCTGCCCTTAACCTTTTTCTTTGATGCAGATTTGTTCCTACCAAGTGTGCAGCAAGGAGTGCTAGTTGTAATACTTGCCCCTTTACTTCCCACTTGTGCTGTGAGTAATTCTGACATAGAATCTATGATTTCCTCCAAGCCACCTATCTCTTTCTTGACTTCCAACCTACCCAAAAGTATTTTTATTTCCTCCTGGAGTGTTTCCACTAATAGGCAATTACTGCATCTGAATTGTTGATCTCTATCCCCCTCCATATACATTTTGCATTGCATGCATTGTTTACTGTTGCCCATCCACTGTCTTTTATACTGTATGGACAAAAAGTAAAGCAGTAACGGCACTTACTGAGAGTTGAAAATGTACTCCTGTGCATCCGATGAACTGCGGTGCCCATTTTTTCATCACTACGAACCTCGAGTCACGCATGTGAAAATGTGATCAAATCTGTTGTACCATTGATGTGACGTACTCACAATGGTACAACAACATCATTACATCACATCAATAGTACAACAAGACTAGGGAACGTTAGATTCTTAATGAATACAGCATTCTAACATACACTATATTTATTTTAATTTCAATTATTTAGCTGTGCAGTTAGTACTTTGAGTTTACTTTTACTCATTGTGTGACCTCCCTCCTCCTCATCATCAGTAGCAGCTTAGAGACCCAGCCAACAACGCAACACTGTCTTCAGTCTAGACATTGTGTATTTAATTTTTTTGACTGGACTGATGACTGATCAATTCAGCATGTTTTAAGCAGCTCCGCTCTAGATCTATTAATTCATTTATTTATTAGACCCTCTGTCTGTCAGGCCATATTATTTAAAAATATATATATATATTTAATTAAAATCATGAAACTGTAGCCAGCCACCCACAGTGTCTTCTGCAAAGAGGCATACCTTCCCTTCCAGCTTTTCTGCAGTGTCACTTAGACATTCAAGAGGACTGGTCCCAGTACTGAGAGGTGTAAAAATTGTTTTTTACACTCCCTTGGTGAGTGAAGGCAACATAAACTTGAGCTTCACATCTGCATCAAAGTTTATGTCCAACACACACTTCAGGCAAGTAAACGAAACTTATAATACACCCTTCACCTCACCATTCATTATTCTCAGTGTTTTCATACTATAGTGTGGTGAAACTTGGTTCATAATGTCATCGTTTTGTTAGTTTTTTTCTCATGGTTCTGTGGGTTAAACATTAACTGCTGCAGATTGTTGAAGACAGTTCCGTTTTTTTCCAATGGCCTACTGACCCCCCACCGTCAGTTCTCATACATACTGGGCTATAGGCTATTCTATTTGCCTATTAGTTTATGATAACGCATTCACTAGGCAATTTTTTGGCTATTATGTTCTTTTGTTTTCAGAATTAAACTGCATTATTTATTATAGATGTTTCTGACAAGATAAGCTTGGAACACAGGCAGTCTCACAAGATGAGAGGCTTGAGAGCAGAAGGAGCATGAAGAGCCAGGATGCTGGGTTACTGGAGGAGCAGGCTGCAGCCAAGGAGCAGGCTGAGTCAACTGTGCTGCAGTGCAGTCTGCAGAGAAGAGAGTCAGACTTTGCCCGTGGCTGCCTCGTAGCCCAGCCACTGCTGGAGCCAAGTTCCAATTCCTAGCAGCCCTGTTGGCTGCTGCAGTCCAGACCCCAACATCATCATCCCCATTCCTGAATCCCACCCTCTCCTCACCGGCTCACCCTAGTTTGTTGTCACTGCCACCTGCCAGTCCTCATCACTCTCCTCGCTTGTCACTGGACTCACTACCAGTCCAGAGCAGAGTCACTCCACTGACTGACTAACAGCAGCAAAAGAAAATATTGAATTTATTTTTTTATGTTTAAACTTATTTAAATCTGGACTGTCTGCAGAGTGACTCTGTGAGTGAGGAGGAGGTGAGCTCAGTAACAACAACTAAAATTACTTAATTGATCAAGCACGGAGGAATCGGGACCCTACGCAGATCGCTGGCACAGTGGAGCAGAGCACTGAGAGTTGAGCAGCACAGCAGTTTAGAGTAGGTGGGAGGAGCAGAACAGAACTAAGGGACAGAAAGGAGTCAGTCACACGGAGTCAGGGGAGTTGGGAGGTGCTACTGCACCATAACCGCTGACCGGCAACCGCCATTTCACCATCATTCTTCATCTTCATTCAAGACAAGTAAGTAATTCTGCCTGCCTGATCTTTTTTTTCCCCTTCACTTCACTTCACAATCCTCCAGACCTAGAGTGTACATTGGAGGCAAGAGTTGCCGAAATGAATGGGAAAACTGACAGAGCGAGAGCCAAGACAAGTGCAACACTAGAGACAGTGAGTCAGAGACTTTCACTGCACCACTAGCTAGCAACTGGCAGCTAAGGCTTTCCTATCATCAGAACATCTGACTGAGATGGAGCAAGGTGGGTTCTACAGAGAGATATGCACATTCGCCGTGACATCACCTGACTGCCGGCAGAGTGAACATGTGACCCCCCCCCCGCTACAAGTAAAAAGGTGATTTTTTTTTTCTTCAAGGGAGGTTTAAAACTTTTAATTGCTTGCACAGTCAGGACTTCTGAGGACTGTAGCTCTGAGTAAATGTGCAGGATATCATGGGGAGCCCTCTTTTGGTGGGGGGCCCAGGGCATTTGCCCCATTTGCCACACTGTTAATCTGGCCTTGAGTAGACCAAGTGGAGGCACTTAATGAGTACATCTGTTTGGTGTTCACCAGAGAAAAAGATGGACCAATACCAAAAGGAAAAGGAGGGATGGGAATGGGTGTAGTAGGGGTAACAAATGGGGTAATTCAGGTAGACAGGGTTCAAAAGAGCTTAAAGCCCTGCAGATAGACAAGGCCCCAGAACCAGATGGAGTGCAACCATGAGTCCTGAAAGTGTTAGCGGAGGTCTTGGCAGGCCCACTGGCAGACCTGTTCAATACCTCACTGGAGACGGGTACATGCCCCTGGACTGGAGGATGACACATGTGATGCCTCTCCACAAGAGTGGTCCTAGGGATGAGCTTAGTAACTATAGACTGTTCAGTCTTACTTCCATTGTGCGGAAGTGAATAGAAACCATTCTAAAGGAGAGAACAGTAACCTTTCTGTATGATAATGGTCTCCAGGATGAAAAGCAACACAGGTTTGCTGTGGGGAGATCCTGTTAGACCAACCTAATTGACTTTTTGATTGGGTCACAAGGGAAATCGACAGGGGCCATACCATTGATGTCCTGTATCTTGACTTCAGCAAAGTCTTTGATTCAGAGCCACATGGAAGGTTGCTTGGCAAACTGAGGAACCTCGGGGCTTGGGAGAAACTAGTGAGATGGGTCAGGAGCTGGGTGCAGAGCAGACAGCAGAGTTTAATTGTAAGGGAGGGGGATCCTGCAAGCCAATACCTGTGACCAGTGGAGTACCTCAGGGCTCAGTGCTTGGTCCAGTGTTATTCAACATCTTTATCAGGGACACAGTAGAAGGGATCGAGAGTAAGATCAGCCTGTTCACTGATGACACAAAGATCTATGCGACAGTGTACAGTGAAGAAGGGAGGCAAAAACTCAGGGAGGACCTGGCAAAACCTGAGCACTGGCCAGGTATAAGGTAATTGAGGTTTAACACTAAGAAGTGCAAGGTTATGCACATCAGAGCCAGAAACCCCAGGACCAGCTACTGCCGAGGGGAGAACAGGTATCTATTGTGGAGGAGGAAAAGGAGCTAGAAGTGCTAGTCACAGAGAGCATGAAGCTTTCAGTGCAATGTCATAGGGGAAGCAGCATATGCCAACCAAAATGCTAAGGTGCATAGCCAGAGGAATAACCTCTAGAAGGGAGGAAGTCATCCTGCCACTGTACAGGGCACTGGTAAGACCGCACCTGGAGTACTGTGTGCAATTCAGTACAATTCAATTCAATTCACTTTATTAACCAGGTAGTTACACGGGGCCTAAGCCCATTTTCAGGAATGACCTGGAGCTTCATCAATAAGAAGCTAAGATGTTATACAAAGAATAAGGATACATTGACAATACAACAAATACAAATACAGTGGTACAGCAAATACAATATAATGTACTTACTTAAAAACAGTTACATAAGGTTGAACATTGCAAATGACTAAATAGAGCATTTTTAAAAGCTATTCTTCCTAAAGCATTAACACAGTTGGAAGGCAAAGAATTCCAGAGAAAAAAACTCTGAACAGAAAAATCCCTCTCTCCCATCCAAGTGGATAACTTAGGCATGGACAAACGTGGTACATGAGAGGAGGGGAGAGAAGCAGTCGAGGTCCCTCTCTGATATCTAATAAAGCAAAGAATGGAGATTTAATACCCAGGAGAAGTATACGATTAGTCATACAACCCAAATTATATAAATAGGTCAGTTTAGGGGAAAACCAACCAAGGGTATCATACAAAACGCAATGATGCATTCTGTAAGGCTTTGCCAAAACAAATTTGCATATGGAATTAAAAGTTTTGTTAACTAAATCCAAATACTTTTTTGCCAATTTAGTTAGCAAAAAAGAATTGTAATAAAATGTGGACAATAATACACTTTTAGCTATAATTTCCCTAGCTTCTCTAGTGAGATAGTCTTTAATGCGATACTAAAAAAAAAAAATGTCACCAACAGCTTAATCTGGTTCAAGGTCAGCTGTGCATTCATCTGTATCCCCTTCCCACGGGACATGCCTGAAAATAGGCAGGATTTGTCTAGTGCACTTACCCAGTCAACAAAAACTAAATAACTAAATAGAAAAAAAAATCACCAAGTTTCTGATTCACGGTCTTTACTGTCTTTCTAATATGAGACAAATATGTAAGATTAGGATCCAGTAGCACCCCTAAATATTTAGTCTCCATAACTTGAGTTATCAAGGATTCAGCCAGATCAAACACTAGTAATGGCTTAGCGTTGTACAATTTAGGTGGAGAACCAAACAAAATGCTTTGTGTTTTCTTGATATTTAATATTAAGCAATGTTGTAATAATCATTTATTTATAGTAGAAAAATCAAGATTCAATGCAGCATTAATTTAATCTATTTTTGCAGAACTAGAATACAAGATAATATCATCCACATAAAGCAGTACCCTGGAAATGGTTGGAACTCTAGGAATTGGATTGATAAATAAGGAAAACAACAGGGGGTTCAAAATGGACCCCATGGAACTCCCTGTTGAAGCATATATGTAAATGAATTAATCCCACCATAATTTACATTCACAGGATGATTTGTTAGGTAATTTTAAAACCATTCGCAAGGCTTATCTATAAGGCCAGGGTCCTTCAGTCTCCAAAGCAGCATGGCATGATTAACTAAATCGAAAGCTTTTGACAAATCAGTAAATACTGACCCCATCAACAAACCTTTATCCACTGAACTTAGGGTGCTATTTGTAAAATGTGGCAGTGCAGTACCAGTGCCATGAAACTTCTGAAAGCCATGCTGCTCCGGAGAGCGAAGTCCTTCAGCCTCCAGATATTCAGTCAATTGAGCATTGACAATTTTTACAAACATCTTACTCAATAATTGTTTGTTTCCATACTACAGGAAATACTTCAGAAATCAAAGACAGGTTAAATACTTATGTTAAAGGCTGATATATAAAGTTAGAAATGAGTTTCAAAAACCAGGGCTGAAGACCATCAGATCCTGTACTCTTATTTATAGGCATCTGAGATAATAACTTATACACTTGATGCGGCCTGATGATATGAAAATAGAAAGGATGAGAAAAATCTATAGATGAGCCAGATTTAACACCATTTAAGGTGCACAATATATAAAAATTGAAGAAAAACTAGACAGATCTGTAAACCTTTTTAAGAAAAGATCACTGGTTTCTTTGGGGTCAGTAACTGTGCTCCCATTTGTTCCTTGACCAGCCTTTCCCACAAATCAGGTTCACACACATATTCTTTTGGTGCCCAGTCGACTTATCATTTATTGTTTTCCATCACTAAATTCTGTTTCTTATATTCCAATCCATACCATATCACATCATATCCAAGTTGCTATGTCACATTATTAACAGTACATTTTTGCCATACATTTTCCATCATCCATTTCAAATCCTTTGGGGCAGGTGTAAACCTAGGCCCTCACCAGTCTGCTGTGTGGGCCAGATGCAAATCCCAGCCCTTGTCTTATTTCTTTCTCCACCTCTGAGCACATGTGTATACTGTACATCGTGCCCTCTTCAGGGGCCTCTGGGTGCCCCGAGGACCCCCACTTTCTCTCTCTCTCTCTCCCATCCCTGGTGTAAACCCCAGTCTGGTGTCTCCTTCCCTACATGCCCTACTTCCCTGCCATTTCACTGCTGTCCACCTTCAGCAGGCCTGCCGGTCCATCTATGCCCATCCCTTTGTATTCCCCTTTACCCCTTATTCTTCTGAGGATGTGCGGGTGGAAAAAGCTCCTCAAGACAAAGAAACCAGTAAGAAAAGAGCTCTCCCAGGTGAGGAGCCCCTTCTTAAGGACCCCCCTCCTGTGGTGGCCTCCCTCCTGGCCAATCAGTCCCTCACCTGCCTGCTGAACCCCCTCCCTTTCCCACCTGTCCAACACCTGCTCCGCCCCCACTCACCCCTTTTGCTGATGTGAGGCACCTTGTGAACTGCTGCCAGGGACAATTAGACCCACCCATCTTAGTAGGGGCAAGTCATCTTGCTACTCAACCAGCCCCTCCCACAAATGAGGTCCACACATATTCTTTTGGTGCCCAGTTGGCTTATCATTTACTGTTTTCCATCACTTAATGCTGTTTCTTATATTCCAGCCCATACCGTATCACATCATATCCAAGTTGCTATATCACATTATTAATAGTACAGTTTTGCCATACATTTCCCATCATCCATTTCAAATCCTTTGGGCCAGGTGTAAACCTAAACCCTCACCAGTCTGCTGTGTGGGCTGGATGTAAATCCCAGCCCCTGTCTTAATTCTTTCTCTACCTCTGGGCTCATGTGTATACATCGTGCCCTCTTCAGGGGCCTCTGGGTGGCCCGAGGCCCCCCACCTACTCTCTCTCTCCCAGCCCTGGTGTAAACCCCAGGCTGGTCTCTCCCTCCCTACATGCCCATTAGACCACCTCCAGCTCATGTTGGATGGTGATCTCCCCCCCTTTGCTTCCATTCTTCCTTCCATTTCAGCCCCACACACTATTCCTGGCACTCCCGACCCCTCTTGACTGTCTCCACCCATCTATTGCCAAACCAAGTTCTGTATTAAACAGATACAAACCCATGTCAGAGAGGTGTACCCCATCTGACCTATAGTAATCTGTGTCGCTTTCTTTTATATTCTCGTGCCTTATGCTCCTTTCCCTCCTTCAAGTCCCCATATCTCTGTACTAACCTATGAAACCTACATAGTTTTGTGTTCTCATGCTTGAATGGTAAGATTCAAATGATGGGGCATGGGTGAGGGCCTAGTAAAGACTACTTTTACAGGTATAAGTCTGCTGTCATATTGGAGCAGCTGAGGATTAATTTCTTATCTAGTGACATATACACACTGCACAGTGCAAGATTAGCAGAAACAAATTTATGAGGAAGTGTCTGCACAACATATCTAGACCAGTAGATGTCACTATATTGCCATAGTTTGCAATCCTCTAGTACAAGGTTGTCCTGTAAGCCACACTGGAATATAAGTTCACAATAATTCTGATCTGTTTTCATATCCTCACTGAAACAACATTTATAAAGGTGCAAAGAATAATTTGCACAGGTGTATCAAGTTACTCTACACACACAGAATGCAGGGAGTGCACAAACTGGGATTTCAAAATCTTTCAAATGCTGTATTTCAGCATACTGTATATAGTCTCTAAGGCACAGGGTGTCTTCTTTGGAACTAAAGTTCAGGTGTGTATCATTTTCCCTCAACAAGGTTAGTTTCAGTGCATGACTTAAAAGTACTTTCTGTAGGGTTCATCTGTCATTTCTCAGAAGTCTTTAGTTCCCAGAGATTCAAATACAATCAGTGGTGCAACTCTGAGTGATCACAGAGAGGTAAACTCCCACAGTTGGTCTCTAAATGTAAATGGATCTAAACTGCCCTTGGAAGCACATCGTTAAGAGTTTGCTGTAATTGGCATCATATCACATAGATGAGGCACTTCCCCCTTGTTAAATTAATTAAAGATTGTAAGAATATAAAGTCTTTCATGGTATTGCTTGATTATGCATTCGTTAAGTTGCTCTTCTCTTGTAATACAATTAATAGCCAAATCTGGTGGCACTTTGTTAAATTAATTAAAGATTGTAAACATAAGACGTTTTGGTCTTAATTCAATAAATGGCTGGGAGTATGGTGTGAGACCATGGGGTATGGGATGGTGGGGCAGGATGTGGGATAACAAGGAACTTTATGTACCAGATATGCTGCAATTACTGTAAGTAAGGAAGGCACTGGACTCCTGAAACAGAAACTTGAGGACTACATAATGACTAAAATTAATTTAAACTGGGGGGGTGGAGCAAGTGGGTGCAAATTGGAGTCACCACAGAAGGGAGACTGGAAGGCCTCCCCCCAAGGTAATTGGGAGGGAGGGGAGTTTAATAAGGTGGAAAGCAGGGGATTGGGAAGGGGTGTGGAGGGGCAGGTGCCACTTTGGAAAGCAGTATTCTTAAATACAAGAGGATTGGCGAAAAAGGTAGTAGAGTTCCAGGTGATGATGGCTTAGGGGGAGGTAGATATTGTGGCCATCACAGAGACTTGGGCCACCCAATGCCATGGCTAGGACCTCGTGATTCCTGGTTACAGGGTGCACAGCAAGAACAGAGTGGCAAGGAAAGAGGGAGGTATTTATGTATGGGATGGGATACTATGTACCAGTGAGGAGGAGGAGGAGGGCAAGCCAGAAGCCTTATGGGTACAGCTCCAAAACTCCAAGGGAAGGAAAGTTATATTGGGGGTGGTGTACAGACCACCCTCACAGAATGAGGAAACAGACAGAGAGTTGAGAAAGCAAATCAGAAGACTCATTGGCAAGGGTAGCACTGTCATAGTGTGCAACTTCAATCTGCCTGGAGTGGACTGGAGCACCACAGCTACCTTTAATGCCAGGGAACAGGTACTTCTGGAGGCTTTCCAGGACAGCTACCTCATGCAGGGGGCAACAGAGCCAACCATTGAAGGTAACACAATGGACCTTGTGTTGTCAAATGGGGACCAAGTCCAAGATCTAGTTGTGCAGGACTCTCTAGCAAGCAGCGATCACCGCATGGTGTGCTTCTTTCTCAACTTGGCCAAGGAAGCAGCCAGGACCATAACAAGAGTGGTGGACTTCAGAAGGGCAGATTTTGGTGAGATGGGCAGCGTCCTAGAGGGTCATCTTGCCACAGTCTGCTCAGAGATGGATGCTGATCTGAAATGGCCAGTTATTAAGAGGGTTCTGACAGAGGCCAGTAACACGTTTGCCGAGACCCAGAGTAAGAAGTCTAGGTCAAAAAAACTGAGCTGGCTCAGCAGGGAGGTAGCAGAGAAAAAGAAGGACAATTGATTGGCCTTTGCAGGCACAAGAAAACTAGGCAAGGGGAGGACAAGGAGGAGTACTCAAGGAAATTCAGAGAAGTGAGCAGAGCAGTCAGGGCAGCTAAAGCTTCAAGGGAATTAAAGCTAGCTTTGGGGATAAGAAAAGGGGAAAAGGATTTCTTCGGGTACATAAGTGAGAAGAGGAGCTGTAAGAATGAGATTTTCTGGATCAAGAGGGAATGGGGTTGGGCAGAATAGGGAGTAGACCAGGGCCAGATCAAGCCTTTGGGGGCCTGGGGCACTTGAACTGTGGTGGGCCCCCATGTACCCAGTGTTTATGACAGGTCAAAATCCCCAACCAATCTTGGGGGATCCAAGGGCATGTCCCCCTGGAAAATTTTGAAAAAATGTTTGAAAATGGTGTATTTTGGGAGGGTTTCTTTACTGATTTCTTATTTTTGTTTCTACTGTAAAAAGTGAAATGTTTTACTGGAAAAGTATATGTCATCATCTCAAACCATATTCACATATCTGGATAGTGCACATTTGTATGTACTTTCAAGATCTGAATACATAAACACACATTGGTTATTATATAGTTAAATTGGCCAGCCCGGTGGCAGTTAGGGTTAAGGCGCTGGATGCCACATCTCGCGCCACGCCGATGACCTGAGTTCGGGAGTGAGCTCAGGAGTCGGGGGTCGGCAGGGGAGGGAGACGGATTGAGCACCCACTGGGCTGCTCTCCTCTCCAGGTGGGGGGGGGCATGGGTTGTCTGGCGAGCTGGTGACTCCTGGTGGAGATCAGAGGGCACCACAAGCTGCCAGGCTGCATGTAAGGAGCGAGGCTGATGCAGGCAGGGATGCCGTGCACCGCAGTGTCTGACGTGTACCTCGCACAAGTGGAGGGGAGTCTCGGGCTTACAAGAAATACCCCTCCAGCCCTGGATAGGTGATGGCCCTGCCAGAGCTATTGCCACATGCCCAATGCTGGTTTCCCACCACTGCCCCCTCAGTCTCCCCAGGTTGCAGTCCCCTGACCCAGGGAACAGAAACAAACTTGAAGATGGCCGGGGAACACAGCGGATGGTAGAGCAAGTCTGTGAGTGCAGTGGCCTGAGAGAGTTGAAGGCTGGCGGGTTACAAACAGAAGAGTAAAAAAAAAAAAATTATATATTTAAATCATGAAAATGTTGCTGTCCTGGTGGAAATTCATTTTACTTGGTTAGACTATCACTCTCTCTTCAGTATTTTAAGAAAAATAACTTTCTGCAAACAAAATATTTATTTTAATTTTAATTATTTAGCTGTGCAGTCAGTGCTTTGAGTTTACTTTGACTCACTGTGTGCTCTCCCTCCTCCTCATCATCAGTAGCAGCTTAGAGACCCTGCCAACAACACAACACTGTCTTCAGTCCAGACATTGTGTATTTAATTTTTTTGACTGGACTGATGACTGATCAATTTAGCATGTTTTAAGCAGCTCCACTCTAGATCTATTAATTCATTTATTTATTAGACCCTCCTTCTGTCAGGCCATATTATTTAAATAAAAAAATATATATTTAATTAAAATCATAAAACTGTAGCCAGCCACCCACAGCGTCTTCTACAAAGAGGGATACCTTCTCTTCCAGCTTTTCTGCAGTGTCACTTAGACATTCAAGAGGACTGGTCCCAGTACTGAGAGGTGTAAAAATTGTTTTTTACACTCCCTTGGTGAGTGAAGGCAACATAAACTTGAGCTTCACATCTGCATCAAAGTTTATGTCCAACACACACTTCAGGCATTTAAACAAAACTCATAATACACCCTTCACCTCACCATTCATTATTCTCATTGTTTTCTTACTATAGTGTGGTGAAACTTGGTTCATAATGTCATTGTTTTGTTAGTTTTTTTCTCATGGTTCTGTGGGTTAAACATTAACTGCTGCAGATTGTTGAAGACAGTTCCGTTTTTTTCCAATGGCCTACTGACCCCCCACCTTCAGTTCTCATACATACTGGGCTATAGGCTATTCTATTTGCCTATTAGTTTATGATAATGCATTCACTAGGCTATTTTTTGGCTATTATGTTCTTTTGTTTTCAGAGTTAAACTGCATTATTTATTATAGATGTTTCTGACAAGATAAGCTTGGAACACAGGCAGTCTCACAAGATGAGAGGCTTGAGAGCAGAAGGAGCATGAAGAGCCAGGATGCTGGGTTACTGGAGGAGCAGGCTGCAGCCAAGGAGCAGGCTGAGTCAACTGTGCTGCAGTGCAGTCTGCAGAGAAGAGAGTCAGACTTTGCCCGTGGCTGCATCGTGGCCCAGCCACTGCTGGAGCCAAGTTCCAATTCCTAGCAGCCCTGTTGGCTGCTGCAGTCCAGGCCCCAACATCATCATCCCCATTCCTGAATCCCACCCTCTCCTCACCGGCTCACCCTAGTTTGTTGTCACTGCCGCCTGTCAGTCCTCATCGCTCTTCACTTGGCTCACTACCAGTCCAGAGCAGAGTCACGCCACTGACTGACTAACAGCAGCAAAAGAAAATATTGAATTTATTTTTTTATGTTTAAACTTATTAAAATCTGGACTGTCTGCAGTGTGACTGTGCGAATGAGGAGGAGGTGAGCTCAGTGATGACAACTCAAATTACTTAATTGATCAAGCACGGAGCAATTGGGACCCTATGCAGATCGCTGGCCCAGCGGAGCAGAGCACTGAGAGCTGAGCAGCACAGCAGTTTAGAGTAGGCGGGAGGAGCAGAACAGAACTAAGGAACAGAGAGGAGAGGAATCAGTCACATGGAGTCAGGGGAGTTGAGAGGTGCCACTGCACCATAACCACTGACCGC
Source organism: Neoceratodus forsteri (assembly GCA_016271365.2). Lineage (NCBI taxonomy): Eukaryota > Metazoa > Chordata > Ceratodontiformes > Ceratodontidae > Neoceratodus > Neoceratodus forsteri. The sequence continues at coordinate 754,662,370 of CM057449.1, read as the reverse complement.
CAAATGCCATTTCACCATCATTCTTCATCTTCATTCAAGACAAGTAAGTAATTCTCCCTGCCTGAGCTTTTTTTTCCCTTCACTTCACTTCAAAATCCTCCAGACCTAAGAGTACATTGGAGGCAAGAGTTGGTGAAATGAATGGGAAAATTGATAGAGAGCCAAGACAAGTACAACACTAGAGACAGTGAGTCAGAGACTTTCACTGCACCACTAGCTAGCAACTGGCGGCTATGGCTTTCTGATCATCTGAACATCTGACTGAGATGGGGCAAGGTGGGCTCTACAGAGAGACAAGCACATTCGCCGCGACATCACCTGACTGCCGGCAGTGTGAACATGTGACCCCCCCCGCTGCAAGTAAAAAGGTGATTTTTTTTTTTCAAGGGAGGTTTCAAACTTTTAATCGCTTGTGCGGTCGGACTTCCAAGGATTGTAGCTCAGAGCAAATGTGCAGGATATTATGGGGGGGGGCCCTTTTGGTGGGGGTCCCAGGGCATTTGCCCCACTGTTAATCCAGCCCTAAGTAGACCAAGTAGAGGTACTTAATGACTACTTCTGTTGCTGTTCACCAGAGAAAAGGATGGGCCTATACCACAAGGAAAAGGAGGGATGGAAATGGGTGGAGCAGGGGTAACAGAAGGAGTAATTCAGGTGGACAGGTTTCTAAAAGGCCTTAAAGCCCTGCAGGTTGACAAGTCCCCAGGACCAGATGGAGTGCATCCATGAGTCCTGAAAGTGTTAGCGGAGGTCTTGGCAGGGCCACTGGCAGACCTGTTCAACACCTCACTGGAGACGGGGTACATGCCCCTGGACTGGAGGATGGCGCATGTGATGCAATGACTACTAATGCCCGTAGTCTGGGAAACAAGCTTTCTGAGCTAGTAGCTTTGATGGAAGATGAACAATTGGATATTGTGGCAGTCACAGAAACATGGTACACCGAGAACCATGAATGGGATGTCAACATACCAGGGTACACAATCTACAGAAGGGACAGGTAAGGCAAAAGAGGAGGTGGAGTAGCTCTATACATAAGGGAAGGGATCAAAGCTACAGAACTAAAAAGTAAAGGGGGAGGACAAGAGGCACTCTGGGTTACCTTGGAGATGGGGAATGGCATCGCAATCCGCACAGGGGTTGTATACAGACCCCCGTCTCAAGGGGAGGAAATGGACAAGAAAATGATAGAGGACATTCTCAAAATGGCTGAAAAAGGGGAGATACTGTTGATGGGGGACCAGAATATGCCAGATGTTAACTGGAGGATATGTACTGCAGCCACATCCAAGAGCAGGGTCATTCTCGATGCCCTGCAGGGGGCAGACCTTAGACAGCTAGTGCTGGAACCCACTCGGAGGGAGCAATACTAAACCTGGTACTCTCAAATGGAGAGAGGATCACAAATTTAGAAGTCAGTAGACATCTGGGAACAAGCGACCACTGCACAGTGTGCTTCACAATGAGCACAACCATGGAGATAAGCCATACAAAAACAAGGATACTGGACTTTAGAAGGGCTGACTTTGGCAAAATGGGTAAACACCTGAAGAATGCACTAGCAAATGGCTAAATAGGAGGGGTGGAAGAACAATGGAGAAAAATCAAAACTACCATCATAGAGGCAACACGTCTTTGTGTAAAACAAATAAAGAAAACAAAGTGGAGTAAAAAAACACTATGGTTCTCAAAAGAGGTGGCAGGGAAGGTTAAGGAGAAAAAGGCTGCATTCAAAAAGTATAAGGAATCACAGAGGGAGCACGATAGGGAACTGTATCAATTAAAGCAGAAAGAAGTAGGCAAGGCAGTCAGAATGGCAAAGGCACAAACCGAGGAAAAATAGCCAACTCGGTCAAAGGGGATAAAACCTTTTATAGGTACATTAGGGAGCATAGAAAGGTTAAGGGAGGGATAGTGAAGATTAATAAAGGAGAGGGAGGTGGGCAGAGGAGACAGTGAAAAGGCAGAGGTACTGAATGAATACTTTGCTCAGTATTCACAAAAGAAGATGAGGAGCAGTTACCTAAACCAGACAATAGAAGCACTCTGGTAGGGGGTTGATACCAGTCCATTCACAGAAGAAAAGAGTCCTGAAAGAACTCCTAAAACTCAAGGTGGACAAAGCAATGGGGCCTGACGAGATTCACCCAGAATCCTAAAGAACTAAGGGGGGACCTAGTGACACCACTGACCACACTTTTTAACAAATCATGGCAGGATGGGGTGGTACCTGAGGACTGGAGGAGGGCAGATGTGATTCCCCTTTACAAAAGTGGGAGCAAGGCAGAAGCAGGAAACTACAGACCTGTAAGTTTGACCTCAGTGGTAGGGAAAATGATGGAATCACTTCTGAAAGAAAGAATTGTTGAGCACCTAGAGGCCAGCGGGGCACAGGACCCAAAGCAACATGGATTTACAGCAGGAAGGTCATGTCAGACTAATCTAATTGATTTCTTTGACTGGGTGACCAAAGTAATAGACCAGGGAGGGGCTGTGGATATAGCCTACCTAGACTTTAGCAAGGCATTTGACACAGTCCACACAAAAGATTAATAATCAAGTTAGCTAGCCTGGGAGTGGGTCCCAGGGTGGGTAGCCTGGGTAGCAAACTGGCTGCACAACAGGACACAGAAGGTAATAGTGAATGGAACACATTCTGAAGAAAGGGGTTACTAGTGGAGTACCTCAGGGCTCAGTACTGGGTCCAATCCTCTTTAACATCTTTATAAGTGACAATGCAGAGGGTCTGGAGGGAAAGGTATGCCTCTTTGCAGATGACACAAAGATCTGTAACAGAGTTGATACACAAGATGGGGTAGAAAAGATGAGAAGGGACTTGGCAAGGTTGGAGGAATGGTCAGACATATGGCAACTTAGATTCAATGCAAAGAAGTGCAAAGTAATGCACCTGGGAAACAAAAACCCAGGAGAAGAGTACACAATAGCAGGGGAGGTACTAACAACAACAAAAATGGAAAGGGACCTGGGAGAAGTCATATCAGATGACCTAAAGGTGGGTAAGCAATGTGAGAAGTTAGTAAGGAGAGCCAGGGGGATACTGGGATGCATAGGACAGGGCATCACAAGTAGAAAAAGGGAAGTGATTATCCCTCTATACAGACAGTTGGTGAGACCCCATCTGGAGTACTGTGTGCAGTTTTGGAGACCTCATCTATGCATGGACATAGACAGGATGGAAGCAGTCCAGAGGAGGGCAACTAAAATGGTGCAGGGTCTACATCAGAAACCATATGAAGAGAGACTGAGAGAGCTTAATATGTATACCCTTGATGAAAGGAGGGACAGGGGGACATGATAGAAATGTTCAAGTACCTCAAGGGAATCAACAAAGTCCAGGAGGGTAGCATCTTTCAGAAAAAGAGATGTGTAAGAACAAGGGGGCACAGTTTAAAGATAGAGGGAGGACAGCTCAGGGGTAATGTGAGGAAATTTTTTCACGGAGAGAGTGGTGGATACATGGAACAGCCTTCCTGAGGAGGTCGTTGGGTCTAAAACAGTGGGGGAATTCAAACATGCTTGGGACAGACACAAAGCAATTATAGTGCGGGGTTGCAGGAAGCAGGCTGTTGGTTAACTAGAATATGCAGCTTATCCAGTAGGTAGGGAAATGGGCAGACTGGGTGGGCCAAGTGGTCCTTTTCTGCTGTCAAAGTCTATGTTTCTATGTTTCTATGTTTCTATGTTTCTATGCCTCTCCACAAGAGTGGTCCTAGGGATGAGCTGGGTAACTACAGACTGTTCAGCCTTACTTCCATTGTGCAGAAGTGAATGGAGACCATTCTAAAGGAGAGATTGGTAACCTTTCTATATGATAATGGTCTCCAGGATGAAAGGCAACATGGGTTTGTTGTTGGGAGATCCTGTTAGACCAACCTAATTGACTTTTTGATTGGATCACAAGGGAAATCGACAGGGGCCATACCTTTGATGTCTTGTATCTGGACTTCAGCAAAGTCTTTGACTCAGTGCCACATGGAAGGTTGCTTGGCAAACTGAGGAACCTGGGGGCTTGGGAGAAACTAATGGAATGTTTCAGAAGCTGGCTGCAGAGCAGTCAGCAGAGGGTAATTGTAAGGTGGGGCATCCTGCAAGCCAATACCTGTGACCAGTGGGGTACCTCAGGGATTGGTGCTTGGTCCGGTGTTATTCAACATCTGTATCACAGATACAGCAGAAGGGATCAAGAGTAAGATCAACCTGTTTGCTGATGACACAAAGATCTATGTGACAGTGTACAGTGAAGAAGAGATGCAAGAACTCAGGGAGGACCTGGCAAAAATTTGAGCACTTGCCAGGTATAAGGCAATTGAGGTTTAACACTCAGAAGTGCAAGGTTATGCACCTCAGAGCCAGAAACCCCAGGACCAGCTACTGGCTAAGGGGAGTACAGGTATCTATTTTGGAGGAGGAAAAGGACCTAGGAGTGCTAGTCACAGAGAGCATGAAGCTTTCAGTGCAGTGTCGTAGCTGAAGCAGCATGTGCCAACCAAATGCTAAGGTGCATAGCCAGAGGAATAACCTGTAGAAAGGAGGAAGTCATCCTGCCACTGTACAGAGCACTGGTAAAACCACACCTGAAGTACTGTGTGCAATTCAATTCACTTTTTTAACTGGGTAGGTACCCTGAGCCTAAGCCCATTTTCAGGAATGACCCGGAGCTTCGTCAATAAGAAGCTGAGATATTATACAAACAATAAAGATACATTGACAATACAACAAATACAAATACAGTGGTACAGCAAATACAATGTAATGTACTTACTTAAAAACAATTACGTAAGGTTGAACATTGCAAATGACTAAATAGAGCTTTTTTGAAAACTATTCTTCCTAAAGCATTAACACAGCTGGAATGAAAAGAATTCCAGAGAAAAGAACTCTGAACAGAAAAAGACTTCTCTCCCATACAAGTGGATAACTTAGGCATGAACAAACGTGGTACATGAGAGGAGAGAAGCAGTCAAGGTCCCTCTCTGATATCTAATAAAGCAAATAGTGAAGATTTACTACCCAGGAGAAGTATACGATTAGTCGTACAACCCAAATTATATAAATAGGTCAGTTTAGGGGGCAACCAACGAAGGGTATCGTACAACATGCAATGATGCATTCTGTAAGGCTTTGCCAAAACAAATCTGCATATGGAATTAAAAGTTTTGTTAACTAAATCCAAATCTATTTTTGCCAATTTAGTTGCTAAAAAAGAATTGTAATAAAATGTGGACAGTTTTTAATGTGATACAAAGCACCAAGTTTCTGATTCACGGTCTTTACTGTCTTTCTAATATGAGACGAATACGTAAGATTAGGATCCAGTAGTACTAAATATTTAGTCTCCATAACTTGAGTTATCAAGGATCCAGCTAGATCGAACACTAGTAATGGCTTAGCATTATACAATTTAGGTGGAGAACCAAACAAAATGCTTTGTGTTTTCTTGGTATTTAATATTAAGCAATGTTGTAATAATCATTTATTCAAAGCAGAAAATCAATATTCAATGCAGCATTAATTCCATCTATTTTTACAGAGCTAGAATACAAGATAATATCATCTGCATAAAGCAGTACCCTGGAAATGGTTGGAACTCTAGGAATTGGATTGATAAATAAGGAAAACAACAGGGGTCCCAAAATGGACCCTGTGGGACTCCCTGTTGAAGCATATATGTAAATGAGTTAATCCCACCATAATTTACATTCACAGGATGATTCGTTAGGTAACTTTAAAACCATTCGCAAGGCTTATCTGTAAGGCCAGGGTCCTTCAGTCTCCAAAGCAGCATGGCATGATTAACTAAATTGAAAACTTTTGACAAATCAGTAAATACTGCCCCCATCAACAAACCTTTATCCACTGAACTTAGGGTGCTATTTGTAAAATGTGGCAGTGCAGTACCAGTGCCATGAAACTTCTGTAAGCCATGCTGCTCCGGAGAGCGAAGTCTTTCAGCTTCCAGATATTCAGTCAATTGAGCATTGACAATTTTTTCAAACATCTTACTCAATGGAGATAGAATGGATATTGAATAAAAATTATCATGATCATGAAGTGGGCCAGATTTAGGTAAAGGTTTAATGATCGTTTGTTTCCAAACTTCAGGAAATACACCAGAAATCAAAGATGTTAAATATTTGTGTTAAAGGCTGATATATAAAGTTAGAAATGAATTTCAAAAACCAGGGCTGAAGACCATCAGATCTTGCACTTTTATTTATAGGTATCTGAGATAATAAGTTATACACTTGCTGCGACCTGATGATACGAAAATAGAAAGGATGAGAAAAATCTAAAGATGAGCCAGATTTAACACCATTTAAGGTGCACGATATATCAAAATTAGAAGAAAAACTAGACAGATCTGTAAACCTTTTTAAGAAAAGATCATTGATTTCTTTGGGGTGAATAACTGTGTTCCCATTTGTCCCTTGACCAGCCCCTCTCACAAATGAGGTCCACGCATATTCTTTTGGTGCCCAGTTGGCTTATCATTTATTGTTTTCCATTACTTAATTCTGTTTCTTATATTCCAGTCCACACCATATCACATCATACCCAAGCTGCTATATCACATTATTAACAGTACATTTTTGCCATACATTTTCCATCATCCATTTCAAATCCTTTGGGCCCAGTGTAAGCGTAGACCCTCATCTGTCTGCTGTGTGGGCTGGATGTAAATCCCAGCCCCTGTCTTATTTCTTTCTCCACCTCTGAGCACATGTGTATACATCGTGCCCTCTTCAGGGGCCTCTGGGTGCCTCAAGGCCCCCCACCTACTCTGTCTCTCTCCCTGCCCTGGCATAAACCCCAGGCTGGTCTCTCCCTCCCTACATGCCCATTAGACCACCTCCAGCTCGTGTTGGGTGGTGGTTCCCCCCCCTCGCGTCCTTTCTTCCTTCCATTTCAGCCCCACACACTATCCCTTGCACTCCCAACCCCTCTTGACTGCCTCCACCCATTTATTGCCAAACTGAGTTCTGTATTAAACAGATCCAAACCCATGTCAGAGAGGTGTACCCCATCTGACCTATAGTAATCTGCGTCGCTTTCTTTTATATTCTCATGCCTTATGCTCCTTCTCCCCAGTTTTGTAAACAGACCTGCCACCCTTTGATTCATTCTTCTCCTAGTCTTTTCCAAGGCCTTATGGTCTTGGGCATTTCGCCACACCTTCTAGGTAGCACCTCTGATCACATCAATGTGGTGCAAGGCCACCATTGCCTCATTGGGTCAATGTCCCATTTGATCTGTAAATAAATGTCCAGGCAAGGGCGGATGCCCAGGTCTTTGCCCCCCAGGTGAATGATCAGTAAATCCGGTGCAGGCCTTGTCCTTCACATTTCCAGTCGCAATGACAATAGCTGTCCCCAGCACATTCCTTTAAGCCATTCCATTGAAGCCACACCTTGTTCCAGTCATGATACAGCTGGCACTCCTCTGCTCTCACTGCTGCTCTCTGTTCCACCCAGTAAATGAATGAGTGCCCACAGATCCATACTTTCAACTTGCCATTCTTGCCTAAGTAACAAACAACAGTGAGATACATCTTACAATTCCATCCCCCAGCCTCCCCCCCCTTTTTTTTAAACCCTGCATTGGTCATCAAGTAACAAATGCTGAGTCAACCTGCAGGGGAACAAGAAAATATTGTTAGCGTCACAGGGACAGTTGTCTGATATATGTTCTATAGCATCCAGACCTCCATCTGCCTAGTTTCTTAATGTCCTCCACTGGCATCCCCCGAGCTGCAGCTTGTGATGCCACCCAATTCTAAAGGAGTGAGATGAGTACCCCACAGGGTCCTCTCCCACAAAAGGCAGGCACTTCCGCAAAACTGCTGCCATTTGGGAACTTGTGACCTGTGAGCTGTCCTCATGCACAAACAACAGGCCCTTCCCAGCCAGTCGGGCTATAGTATATAGCCTTAAGGTCCTCACTGGGCATGCCCTGCCCTTGCTCCTCTAGTTTTACTGTCTTCTCTCTGCCTGCCTGGTCTGTCTTAGACCATCTTGTCATCAGGTTGACAGCGTCCTCTGCCCACCGGAGGTCATCCCTTTGCAACCCCCTGCCCGTGCCCCACCCTGTCCCCACAACTTCACTTACCCTGAATGCACCATGGTACACTGTGGTAAAAATTGCTACAAATGCTATTGCCTTAAATGTGGAATGGCATACTTTGTGCACTGCCTTGATCAGTTGCCCGTGCAAGGCCTTTGATACTGGCCGCCTCTTAGCCATCTATCTTCCTTGCATCCGATGCCACCCCTGCATCATTCTCCTCACTAAATGGCTTTTTCTTGGGTCCCTCCTGCCTTTTAGGGTGTACATTATGTCTATAGTGGCTAGATGCACCCCCATGGTTGATGGCACCATCTTGCCCCTCCAGCTGTCCACGATGAACCTAGCTAGCGGCTCTTCCATTGCTGGCCTACTTACGTCGACTCCCAGCCTTTCTCGGAAGGCCTGGAAAGTTGCCATGATGATTCATATGCTTTCAGGGTGCTCAGTGCCCATGAACTTCGAAACAGCTCAACTCCCTCCACCCAATTTCCCTTGCCCATGTTTGGACAAGGGTTTTTTGCTGTTCGGCCCCAGGAGCAATGGCCCAGAAGCATTCCACCTGCAGGCGAGAAAGGCTATCAGCTATAGCGTTCTGTAACCCTTCGATGTGCCTTGCCCTAAAGGATAAGTTGAGCTTCAATCCTTGCAGTACTAGCTCCTGTATCACCCTCATCACCCGCTCTGACCTTGCTGTTTTCCTATTTATCACTTCCACCACCACCTGGTTATCACACCAAAATGTAATTCTTTGATTCCGCAAAGCCTCCCCCCAGACCAGTGCAGCCACCCAAATTTGAAATATTTCTAGGAATGTGATGTCCTTCCCTACGCCCATTCAACACCACCATTCTGGCCATGGTTCAGACATCCATCGTCCCTTGAAATATACCCCATCCCCAAGCTCCCCACCATGTCAGTGTAGAGTTCCAGGTCTGTGTTGAACACCCAGTCATCTGGCCAAAAGGTAATTCCATTGTGATCCTCTAAAAATTGCTGCCACACCCCTAGGTCATCCCTTGTCCCTTTCATGGCATCTACTCAATGGTGTGGCCTGGATGCTCCCCTTGTAGCCTGTGCCAAACAGCGTGTAAACACCTGCCCTGGCGCTATGGCTCGGCATGCAAAATTTAGGTGACCCATCAACTGTTGCACAGTGTGTAGGGGCACTCTCCTGCATCCCCTGACTACCTCCAGCAGCTCCCTCAGCCATCTCAATTTATTCTGAGGTAACCGGAAAACCCCATTGTGTCAATTTCAATCCCAAGGAATGCAATGCATTGGCTGGGCCCCTTCATTTTTTCTGGAGCCAGGGGCACCACTAGCATCTGGCATATGTCCTCAAATTGTTCTAACATTTTCTTTGTTCCCTGTCTTCCTTCCCCAATCATCAAGAAATCATTCAGGTAGTGCAGGACTGCTCCATACACCAATTGCCCCTGAAATACCCATTGCAGCCAGGTGCTGAAAGTCTCGAAGGCTGCACATGTACACTCTTAGAAAGGAAGTGTTAAATTTGACTACAAATTAGTTAATTTTTAACACAGCAGTTAGTGCGGTTAGGGAAAACACAGTGTGTGTTAAATTTAACACAGTGGTGTGTAAATTGTTCAACACACAAATGTATAGCTTTTACTAACACTGGTGTGCTGAATGTTTAACACATTTATGTGTTGTAATGTCCATATTGAATGTGTTATTTCAACACATAAGTGTGTTGAATTATTAACACATTTATGTGTTGTAATGTCCATATTGAATATGCTTTTCAACACATATGTGTGTTGAATTTTGAATACATTTATGTGTTGTAATGTCCATATTGAATGTGTTATTTGTGTTGAATTTTTAACACATTTATGTGTTGTAATGTTCATATTGATTGTTGTTATTTCAACACCTCCCCTCCTGTGGCAGCCCCCTCCTGGCCAATCAGTCCCTCACCTGCCCACTGAGCCCCTTCCCCTTCCCTCCTGTCCATCACCTGCCTCACCCTACACTCCCCTTTTGCTGATGTGAGGCACCTTGTGGAGTGCTGTCAGGGACAATTAGACCTGCTCCTCTTAGTAGGGGCAAGTCATCTTATTATAATGGTACTAACACCTGTGTTCACCCCTGGATTAGTTAATTCTTTGACAGATGTCCAAAATTTTTGTGTAGTTCTGGTGCCCATACTTAAGCAGATTCTAGCAAGATCCAATACGGCTGCAAAATCATGGTATCGTGGGGAATGAGAAATGTGTAAACTAGCAATTTTTACACTAACCACTTAGCCACCTAATACACTGAGGGACTGTTTTCTTCTTTTCAGGCTCTGAGGGACATCTGAGGGTGGGGGGTTGCCACTAGATGCCTCATTTAAATCAGCAATGACATGCATAAGTCTGAAACTGATCTAGATAGTTGGGGAATGTCGACTAGTGTTTTTTGCACTAACCACTGAACCACCTAACTGTACTTTCTAATTGTTGTGATGCACACACACACTGACTAATATCTATACACATATATGCATATATATTCCAGTATAACATAGCAGTGCACTGTCTATACACAATTTTGCAGAGCAAAAAAAAGACATCTAGGGACCATTTTCTTCTTTTCATGCTCCAAGGGACACTGGAGGGTGGGGGGTTGCCACAAGACAACTCATTTAAATCAGCAATCATATGCATAAGGCTGAAACTGATCTAGATAGCGGGGAATGTAGACTAACAATTTTTGCACTAACCACTGAGCCTCCTAACTGCACCTTCTAATTGTTGTGATACACACACTGACTAATACATATAGACATATATGCATATATATTCCAGTATAGCATAGCAGTACACTGTCTACACACACAGAGCATTGCCTCTCACACACACACTAACACACATACACTGCCTTATATGGCATTTATTTACCTATACATCTAACACTAACTTTTACTGTTTTTACGATAAGCACTGTGTTTTGCACTATCTCATTGGACTAATCTATGGCATGATTGGGTAACTAAGGTAGAGGACCAAGGAGGTGCGGTGGATGTGGGCTCTCTGGATTGTATTGGGGACATTGCAGAGGGACTGGAGGGGAAGGTATGCCTCTTGGCCGACTATACAAAGGAATGCAATAGGGTGGACATGCCGGGGTTGAAAGAATGAAGGAATACCTTAAAAAACTGGAGAAATGGTCTGAAAAATGTCAGCTGGGATTCAATGCAAAAAAGTCCAGGATCAGTGCAGGTGTGATAACAAACTAAGTTTTGTGTAGACTGTGTCTTGATGGTAATATGAAAGAAATACATAGAAGAGTTGCAGTTAGATGGTATTAATGGGAGCGAGAAACCGATATATATCAGATATTAAGTTTCCAGTGCAACACAAAGTTATAGACAGAGCATGTTTAAGTAGTGCAAGCTTGAATATTCACAAATAATATTGACAAAGGAGCACATAGTTGCAGACAGAACCATGTTTACACAGCGCCAACATTATAAATGCAATTGCAGCATGTCTTTCAGTTTCTCTATTCTTACAGACTTCAACATTGGTTGTTTTGTGACCTTGTATATCTGCATAGCATTCATTTTGTGGCTTTTGATCTTAACACTGCTACATCTTATCTGTAGTGCTGTGCTACCCAGCTAATTATTTCTCTAAAACTGTGGCATTCATGCATAAAATAAAACAGTTTTTTTATTTAGAAGGCCTGCTATGAAATCACCTATTTTGTGCATCACAGTGCAACACAGGCAAGAGGAAAAAGTTAGAAAGAGAGGAAAATAATCTCAATTACAGTTGAAAGGCTGATTAAGTTGACATGTTTATGAGCTATGAAACTGTTTTGAAAGAGAATTCTAACCACACTGAACAAAATAGTGCTTTCAAGACTGCTCAACTCAAATGAACACAGCAGATAGCTTGCCCCAATTAGCGTAGTGATTCTACAGACTTCTAATTTTATCTAGTCTGTTGGGTATCTGGAGAGCTCCCTTTCTCTATTGTCATAGCAAGATGTCTACAGGGCTATGCCCACTGCAGTCATAAAAAGGATGTAATATTACTGGAGCTAGTGCAGTGCAGGGTGACAAAGATGATCTTAGGACTGGGGGGAAAACTCTATGAGGAAAGATTGAAAGAGCTCGACATGTATTCCCTGGAAGATAAAAGGGAGAGGGGGAATGTGATTGAGACCTTCAAATACTTAAAAGGCATAAATATGGTTGTTACAGAGAGCTTGTTCAGCTTAAAGGGAGGGAGGGTCACAGTCTGAAATTTGAGGGGGGAAGATTCAAAAGGGAAATGAGACGCTACTTTACAGAAAGGGTGGTGGCAGGGTGGAACAAACTACTGGAAGAAATGATCTCGCTGAAGACTGGGCAGTTTTAAAAAAGGGTGGGATAGGGTCAAAGGAAAAGTCAGTACAGAAAGGAGTCCAGGGAGGGTAAAAGTGGTGATTAAAAAGGATGAGGGGGGCTAAGGGGGCAGCTGATGTAAAGGTATGCAAGTTGCACACGCGAGAAGACTTGATAGACCTATCAGCCTTTTCTGCCAGAGTTTTTATATGTTTGTATGTGTGAGACTAGCATAGATATGGGACAGCACATGGCAGAGTGTAGGTTATGCTTGGTTAACCCACTACCTCCTCCTGCTTTGGCTCTGAGGCACAGAAGAGTGCCTTCAACCACCAGAGGGTGGATTAACCTAGCATAATCCACACATTTGGGAATGTGTTAACTTCTAAAAGGTTTTGCAATGATAAAGAAAGAAGACACTTTTGTTTATTAGAGTTTTATGATGCAATTGGTAAATTGAATATAGCATAGTCTTTAGCAGTTCATAAACAAAGTGGAAGCAATAGTCATTTCTTTTCAGAAATTACATTTTTTAGTAATTATGGTCATTCTTAATTGTTAAAACCAGTTTAAGTCAGTGCAGTGTTTTATATTGCATTTTATGATGGGAAAGAAATGAGAGACATTTTGTTTGATTTCAATATTTTTTTTTGGGGGGTGATATTTTGCATATACTGTATGTTGTGTATAGGGGAATTTATCAGGAGGGCAGCAGGATCTGGGGAGCAGAATCTAGGGAGCTGCTGGAGTCATGGGATTATAATATGCCTGACATGGACTGAAGGGTCTGAGTCACAGTACGAGCAAGGAATCCACTCTTGGTGAGGGCATGTCAGTAAGTTTTCCTTTCATAATGAGTTCAGGCCCCCACAAGAGGGGGAGCCATGCTGAGTCTGGTTCTCACAGACAGGGTTAGGGTTTACAATATCACAGTCTGGGAGCCACTTAGGTCAAGTGATCACGGGGCAGTGTGGATGGAGATCCAATTAGGAACCAGCCGTACTAACAGCCAAACCAAGGTTTGGAACTTTAGAAGGGTGGACTTTGGGAGGATGTGGAAATTATTGGTAGGCAGTATGGAGGGAATAACAGGAACTGGGGGGTGGACAGGAAATGGAATACATTGATGTCAGGGGTGGGAGAAGTGGCAGAGTGCTGCATTGAGGAGGTACTGTAACTAAATTTGCGAGGGAAAATAAACTGTTCTGGTTTAAAATGGAGGAAAGGGACTTGGTGAGAGTGAGAAGAAAGGTATTTGGGAAATGCAAAGTAAGGTATTTGGGAAATGCAAAGTAAGTAAAAGTTATGAGGACAGGGAATCATGCCTGGGGTAGCTAAGGAAATCAGCAAGAAAAAAGAAAATTCAGAGGCCAGGTTGGAACTGAGGTTGCAGAGGGGGCAAAGTAAGGGTAAGGTGTTTTTCTGACTTTGATATCTAATCTGTATATATATATATATATATATATATATATATATATATATATGTATACATATATATACACACACACACACACATATACACATACACATACACATACACACACACACACACACACACACACACAGATACAAGAAGAGAACAAAATTAAGAAGGGAATAGTAAGGAGGAGGCAGATCCACTGCTGGAAAGGTGCAGTTTGTCCAGAACCACTGACACTCACGTTACAGAGGAAAGGGTTCTGGAGGGACTTAAAGCACTAAGAGGGGGAAAAAATCAATGGATCTGGATAGGGTGCACCCAAGAATAGCATAATTCCTAGCACCTGAGTGCAGTGCTAATATACTGTGCTTTCAGGGTGTGCCATCTTTCAGAGGGGCTTTTTTTTTTTTTTGTGGACTCATTTTCCCTCCAGTCATGGTCTGTGGAGCCTCTCTCAGGCATCCTGCCTACTCCTGCCTCACCCGAAGTCCTCCTACCTGTGCCTCCTCTCTCCCCCTCCTCTAGCCATGATCGGTACTCCCAGCTTTACCCTTCCATGGTGGGGCTTCCCCTCCTCTTTTGGGCACTCTCAACAGTCAACTCCAACGTGGCAGAGGACCTGGGTGAAGGAACCTGGAAGGCCAGACAGGAAGGACCCAGCTGTGGGCATGGGGGCAGGTGCCGTTGCCTACTCCACTGACCAGGGTTTTCCCTGTTCTGGTAAGCTCTTCTCCCCTCCTTCCCATGTGTGTGCACATCCCCGACGCATGGCACATGGCAACCCCTGCCTGCATCGGGCACGCCAGCCATCTGTTGCTCAGTGAGCTACAGCACTCCCGGTCTCCACCAGGAGCCGCTGATGTGCCGAGCAATCTCCAACCTCCCCCCCATGAAGGAGAGCAGCCCTGCGGGTGCTCAATCCTTTCCGGTCCCTGCCATCCCCCAGTGCTCCAAGCTTACTCCTGAACTTGGGTCACTGGTGTGGCGTGAGGTGTGGTGTCCAGCTCCTTAACCCTCAGTGCCACCAGACCAGCATCAGAGGTACTTTATGATAGAAACATAGAGTGTGACAGCAGATAAGGGCCGCTGGGCCCTCCCTGTGTGCCTGCTTTTTGTTTTACTTTCTTTTTTTGCTGCAGACCCTACTTGATGTATGGCACAATCTCTCTATCTCCCCCCTTTTCTTACCTCTAGAAGCATAGAATGTGTCAGCAGATGGTGTCCATTTGGACCATCTAGTTTGCCCATGTATCATACAGTCCATCACCTTACCTGTCTTCTTTACTGAGCATTCAAGCTCAGGAGAGCACAGACTGCACAGTCTTGATGTCAAGAGGGCTCTTAACTACTACATGACAGTCACCAAGGCCTATAGACAGGGCAGGAAACAACTGTTCCTTACTTATGGGGATGTGGAAAAAGGAAATCCAGCATTTAAGAGGTCCATTTCTCACTGGATAGTCCAGTGTATTCAGTTTTGCTATTCAAAAGTTGAGAAGAAGGTGCCAGCAGGGCTGAGGGCCCATTCCACAAGGGGTACAGCTGCTACTATAACAGCTTCCAGGGATGTTCCATTGGTGGATATCTGTAAAGCAACTACCTGGAGAACAGTGCACACCTTAACTAATTATTATAGCCTGGACACACTGGCTAGGGGCGATGCCAGGTTTGGCACAGCTGTCTTGCAGAATCTATTTCCAAAGCTGGTTCTGTGTCCAGTTCCAAAGGTACTGCTTGTTAGTCTGCATAAGAGTTAAGAATATTGGAGTATTCCTGAGGTGAGAAACAAAAATTACCATAGTAATCTTGTTTCTTACAGGGGATACTCCAATATTGATAACTCTTCCACCTTGCCTCCTCTGCTAGAACTAGTGGCCTCTGCACTCCATTTTGTATTACCAGGGGCATGTGTGCCACACTCTGGCTTTTATATTTGGAATTTAATTTTCATTGGTTTTTACCCTTTTTAGGTGATTCTGGCATTGGGGGTGTTTTGATAGATTTTTCCCCTCCTGTTGGAATTTTTTTTAGGTGTTTCAATATTATTGTTATAGTGTTAATTACTAAATTCCTCTTGGGTCCTGTCTTGCCAGACATCCATGAAATCTGAGGGTTAGAAAGTAAGCAGTTGATAGGTGGCAGCATTTGAAAAAGTGGTGAGGGCCAATGATTCCGTCATTAGCATAATAGTCCATCTCTGGGCAGATCTGGCTTAAAGGCATACTGCATAAGAGTTATGAATATTGGAGAATCCCCTGGAAGAAACAAGATTACTATAGTAAGTAATTTTTTCATATAATACATTGACCACTGATCATCAGGGAAACTAGCTCACTGGTCCACTAGGGGTATTATATAAATCTCCTTGGGACAACTCTAGCCCCTGGACTGTCAATGATAAATTATTTTAATAATTCTAGGCCATTAATCAAAAAAATTATCTGTAACCCACCTGGGCTACTACTTATAATTACTGGCAGCTAGGCCATGTAGGTGATGATCAGAGATTTTTCAGAGACTCTAGCCAAGCAACATTTTCTGTTCTCTTTTCCTATCGGTTTACTAATTTAATTTTTTTTTTGTGTATCCATCATTCTTCCTACTTTGTCCTAACAGTAACTTTTTATCTAAAGCTCCTTTTTTTACTACAATGTGATCCTATACCCTTTTTGTATCTCTCTGCTCTTGCTGCTGTATTTTCTCCATATTAACCTATTTTTCCTTTTTGTTTTAACATGTCCGATAGGATTCTGACTCCTTCCCCATCAGATAAGTATAACTCCATGTCTAACCCCATCCAGTCTTTCTCATGTATTTCCTAAGAACTACAAATCCTTTGTGACCCCTTTTCTATATTGTATTTTACAGGTCTGATATCCATTGTCACTTCAAGATTCCTGCTTCAGGCTCCCTAGTACCCAGGTAAGAGACCATCTGCATATTTTTTAAGAGAGTAAAAGCCACCCCACGGCTGGGGGTGTTCAGAAAAATAACAAAACCATACCTCAAATTTGAGCACCACCCTCCATCATAAAACACACAGATAGGAATGAAAAGTCACATCAAAAAGTTTTATTTGTAATAGTGCCAAGACCTCTTACCAATATATCAGAGACGCCAGTGTCCCCGACCAAGTGGTAGGAGGTCTTGGCACTATTATGAATAAAACTTTTTGATCTGAATTTTCATTGACTCTCTGTGGCTTTTATGATGGAAGGTGGTGCTCGAATTTTAGGTACGGCCCTCTGAATATTACCTGCACTTATTGGGTTTACTGTAGCAGTTTTTCTGTGCTTGTTACAGAGAGAGAGAGAGAGAGAGTGTATATGTGTGTGTGTGTGTGTGTATTAAGGTTAAACATACCAGAGCACTTTTATTTTTCAAAATCTTTTTTGCCTTGGTGCTCATCACAGCTGGGCTCTCAGCCCTGTCCTTGCATTATCTGTTGAGCTCCCACCTCCAGTGAATGCCCCCCTCCTGAAAATGGAGAAGCAAAGAGGAGACACCTAGGGAAATAAATTTCCTGGAAGTAGAGAGGCATAGGTACAAGGAAGGAGGACAGGACTGGAAGAATGGGAGGCAGATAGAAGGCTGAGAATTGGGCTGAGGAGGGTGGGCAGCAAGAAGGGGGCAGTACCAGGGACAAGAGTATTGTGAAGGGTGGAATCAGGTAGGGAGGACAATATAGAGGGAAGGAAGGACAAAAAAAAATGAAGTCATGTGTGCTTGAATGGGGGAAGTTTAAAAGTGATATGAGAAAATGCTTCTTCTCAGAAGGGAGTGGTGGATGTCTGTAACAGCCTGCCAGAGGAGGTGATGGGGACCAAGACAGTGAGGGGCTTCAAGCATGCATGGGATAGACTCATGGGCATAATAAGACAGAGGAAAGGGGGCAGAGAGGGACACCTGAGACCGAATAGGGTTGAAGGAGTTGTAATAGGGAAATATGGCAGACTAGATGGGCCTGCCAGTGCTTTTTCTGCTAGCGAATTCTGTGTTTCTATGTTTCTACAGTACATGGAAGGAGATGAATGAAACCCTTATACAAGAGTAGTGCGTATTCTACTCCTCCTTTTGAGGAAGTGCATACAAAATACAGGGGTATGTCGGCAGCAGCCAACTGTTGAAATGTGGCACAACCAGGTTCTGAAAGTCTTACCCAAGGAGAGACTTACATACTGTATGAGTTAAAGGGATGGATCAAAACATTTGAATGACAGTGGGGCTCTTAAATATATTCCCTGCCTCCGCATGAGGCTGTGCTTATATGTATGAGATGCAGAAAGAGTTATATTGGTGCTAAATAAAGAAATACACCAGACACACTGAGGCAGAATGAAATCATTTTTATTATGCAGGCATGACAAACAGTGAGATGAATGCTATCATTGTTTGCTTGTAAGTTTCCTGTTGAACTAACTGGTCCTTTTTAATGTCCAAACATTGAATTTTAATAAGCATTATAAAATATAACATATGTAGTGTCTAGTTTTATACTGGCAGTAACTCTGCCCCTCTCCTACTGAAAAAAAAAACCTTCCCAATGCACCCCAGCTCCCTCGATGCCTTAGTGTAGCCCTTATTGTACTGGATGGTTTGCTTGAGGGAGTCACTGATGACACCCAGCTCCCTGTCCTCAGCTGTAGTGGTCAACTTACCTCCCGTCCAATATTTCATATGTGGGTTCCTATCCACTAAGTGCATCACCTTGCATTCCTTGGCATTTAAACTCAAGTGTATGACATGCATTCCATTGATTTTTAGAATATAAAATATTTTGGCCTCCCCAGTGGCAATGGAGGACTGAAGCAATTGCATGTCACGTGCCACCACAGCAGCAACCCAAGTGCAGGTACGACCTCGGGTTGCTGTGGGATGATGGTGGTGGAGGATTGAGTATTCCAAGGACTGCTCTTCTCCCTTGGGAGTGGTGGCCTAGCTGTCTTAACATTTGATTGTCACCTGGTAGAGGCCCATTGCTAGTGCAGGCCCCAAGAGTCTTCAAAGGGTAGGGACTGCAGTTCATGCACTAGTATGCCACAGTGGCCGGGGGACTGGGGAGAAAAACAGAAAAATGACAGTCAGATGAGCTTAAGGAAGCCCTGCCAGCTGTCCCATTGGCCCAAACTGCCACTTGGTCCCTGGGGCACACCTGCATAATTGTGCATTGGAGAGGGGGCTCCCTCTTCTGTCCCCACCATGGGGGGAATCCAGGGGTGATTCAGGCCCCCGTAGGGGCAATAACTGGTCATGGGAAGCGGGGGCAGGGCTGAGCAGCCACCCTCCTGAGCTGAGGAATAAACATGGAGAAAAAAAGGATATAAAATATTTTCTTCATCGTAACATACAGATATGCTGCAGGAAATAGCAGTCCCTAAAACAGGAAATCAATGTACTCAAGTATATATATTTCTTAACTGTACAATATTCAGAATGGTTTCCTACAACAAAGTACATTTTCCTAAACTTGACTATGGCAAGTTAAGCCTACTATCAACAAATAAGCCTGGTACATAGATGGCTTAAATTAAAGTCTCTAAATAAGACCAATTTAGTGTAAAACAATTTTTGAGCATTAGACTTAAATTTTTTAAGCTTGCCTTGCTTTTGTAAAACCAAAAACATGTCTTAAACATGAACTTAACTCTTTTGTGCAACTGGTCACAGGGCCCTGCCATAAAAAGACTAGCAGACTGGTAAGATAGAACAGTGAGAGATAGTGCTTTCTGTACCTAGGGCAGGTGAAGGATTTTAGGTAAAGATAACTCAAAAGTTTGCTGTACACCAACTGTCTGTTCAACTTGCTTTATTTTCTGATTCTTAGTAAATGTGCAAACCTTTTGTTTTCCTGTAAATTCATCCTGCATGTAAATGCAGTATGCACTGCTTGCAATGGACTAGTTTGACATATGGCACTGCGTCAGTTACAAGTGGCATCTGGTACATCAATGAAGCCACGCTAAGGAATCTCAGGACAGGTGCAGATGACAGACCATGACAGACAGCACATAAATACACAGAAGTGAATTACAGCTCCTTCAGTGAGCATTGTTGCTGACAACCCAAATACTGTGGTAACTTTTATTTTATCAATCAAAACAAGAAACAAACAATAAAGAAATAAAAAGATGTGCACTGTACCGTGTCCTAGCATACTTATTGTTGGCTTGAGTGCAAGTACTCCACAATAGATGGTTGTTTTTTTTGAGTGGTCGTGTAGTTCTTCCAGGCGGACTCTGTAAGTGTGAGCTGATCCCATTGAGGGATGATATCATCCCTCTGCTCTACAGCATGGCGGAGTGTCATGTATTATTCTTGAGCAGATCTGAAATGGTGGATTTCAGGATGCTAAAATGGGTGCTTAAATCCTGCATGCTGATTTTGGAAAGCTTCTCCATTTGTTGAATGATTTCAACTTTCCTTGTCAGGGTAAGACATGTTCGCCTACCAGACAACATTCTTACAGCACCACATAGATCAGCAGAAGTAAAACAAAGGATAAGAAACTGTTAGTAGGGAAGGCATTAAATACTGTGGTAAACTGCTGAAACTGGTTGAAAACAACTTAACAGCTGCTGAAAAATGATAATTAGCCCCTGTCTGAGGTGTCAAGGGAGCTGTTAATCAGCTACTCGGTGGCTGCTAAATGTGGAATTACAGGTCTGCTTAATCGAGTGAATTTATTATTGAGCCATATAGTTAATTAGCTTTTGGCAATGGGGACTTGTCCGCTAGAAGTGGATGTTTGCTATAAGCGTGTGTGTTTCATTTGGTGCACACTGTACTTGTAGTCACTAGTAAAGAATCCATTTTTTATAAAATCAGTGACTGTTTGTTTTATTTAAAAAGGTAATTCTACTATTTCTGCTGGGTTCTGTTTGCAGTCCATCTCCGAAGGGCACTTTACTCACAATTACTGCATTGACCTTGTGCAAGGAGGAGGTAAAAAGCTGGTTTCCTGGTTCCTGTTCTGGTCAAACTGACATTGGTGGGAATGGAGGGATCAGAGCTGCAACTGGTACCAGTTCAATGCAGATCAGTGCACAGATTTAAAGCCACAATCTGTGCACAGTGTGCTTTCCTTTGAAGCAGAAACTCTGAGAAAGAGGTAAGGCTTTGTCCGGCACACTGAGAATGAAGTGCCAGCAGAAATATACCTTAACAATCATGAAACAGCATATACAAAAGGCTACATTGTTTACTACTGTTTTTTTATTTATTTCTAGACAGCTTAGTACAGTGTAGCTAGAGAATATCAGCTCTTCTACCTATGCCAAATTTCAGGTACAGCAGCTTCATGAGCTGTGCGCAGCCGGGGGATTGTCCATGCGGGCCTGACAAAGAATGGACTCATGAAAGCACTGTTGGCGTATGACTGGATGCAAGAGGGGAAGGCAGCCTCAGGGTTGCATGGCCCATTCCCTGCACAGCAGGCAGTCACTGAGGAAGGTGTTCAAGGTTGCAAGATGGAGGTCAGAGTGACCATGCCAGGGGGACACCTTGAACCGTGAGTTGGTGAGGCAGAACAGCCCAAACCTAAGCTTAGAGCTGCTGCAGCAGAGGCTGAACATTGGCTGGATATACTGAAAGTGGAGCTTCCACTGAAGGATACCAAACTGCAGAGGGAAAGGCCGCAGGATGAAGGGGAGAGAACCATACTGGAGGCAAAAGAAAGAGAAAAAGTTCACCAGCATGAGATCCTGATGCAGTAAGAAAGAGAGAAG
Organism: Neoceratodus forsteri; assembly: GCA_016271365.2. Classification (NCBI taxonomy): domain Eukaryota; kingdom Metazoa; phylum Chordata; order Ceratodontiformes; family Ceratodontidae; genus Neoceratodus; species Neoceratodus forsteri. The sequence continues at coordinate 754,640,802 of CM057449.1, read as the reverse complement.
TGATGAGCAGAGCAAGAGAGAAAATGACAACATGAAAAAGAGATGGTGAAACTGTGCTAACAGATACCACAGCAACCTGTGTGTAATGGTGTAGGGGGTCCAACACATGAAACCACAATTAATTCTAAAATATTCCCACAGTACCAGGAGGGGGATGATCGGGATTTGTTTTTAAAATCATTTGAAAGGGTTTGTGGGCAGTTTAAATTGGACAGGGTTTCATGGATGACCCACCTGACCCATTGATTACTGGCCATGCTTTGCATGGATTATGACAAGGTTAAAAGAGTGTTATGTCAGCCCGGTGGTGCAGAGGATTGAGGTGCTGGATGCCACACCTTGAACCATGCTGGTGACAAGGGTTCGGGAATGGACTCGGGTTGCCAGGGGTCGGCAGGGGACAAAGAGGATTAAGCATCTGGGGGACTTCTCTCCTCTTCAGGGGTGGGGGGAGTGGGTCACCTAGCTCAACAGCGGCTCCCAGTGGAGACTGGGGGCACGTTCAGAGTGGCACAAGGAGGAAAAACAGCAGGAAAAACAGAAAATGGCTCTGTGTGTTCACCGGATGATGGCTCCCCTGCTCTGTGATAGCGCTGGAACCTCCACGGACCTCCTGTACCTCAGCAGTGCTTCTGAGGGGCCTAATAAAGAGTGTGCTGGGTAAGCCCCCTCCCGGTGTCTTCCCCCTCAGAGGAGGGGGACCTGTCCAATGAAGGGATACACTGGGATACCCCCTCAGGAGTCGGCTGTGATATGAGGACTGAGGAGAGCCTAGGAAGAGGATGGCCAGTGAGTCGGGGAGCACTGTGGAGCTCAAAGGAGAGGGGAGCACTGGAGCATGAAAGGCGGGTAAATAACAATAAAATAAAAAAAAGAAGAAGAGTGTTATTGAAATGTTCTGAACTTACTCCTGAGGCTTATAGGTGGAAATTCAGAGAACTGAAAAAGGCCCAGGAGACAGCTATGTTGAATTGCATGTCTAAATGTGTGCTTACCTAGACCGTTGGGTAGATGGGGCTAAAGTGAGGACTGCAGAGCAAATTAAAGATTTGATTGAAAGGGAACAATTTCTAAAAATTGTACCTGATGACCTGAGCGCATGGCTGCTGGACCAGGCATGCAACTCTGCAAAGGAGGCAGCAAAAAGTGCTGATTTGAATGTGGCCAGCAGACCACATTTGCTGTATAAGAACAATGGCAGTGGGGCAGCACATGATTTTAAGGGGACCCAGGGAGGACAGCATAAAGGAAACCAGCCTGAATCCAAGCCCAAAACAGAACCCACTGGTTCTAAGGCGAACAAGGAACTGGGGGCAAAGAATGCTGGATTTGCCAGAAAGTGAGGCATCTATCCAATGACTGCCCTAAAAACAGAAGCAAAGGGCAAAAATCTGGGGGAGAGGGTGGTCATCAGTTTGTAGTCTACTCACACACTGTAGTGCCACCAAACTCCACCAAGCATATGCACCCTATTCTAATCAATGGGACAGTAGCACAGAGATTGAGGGGCACTGGTGCCTCTATCTCCATGGTGAGACAGAATCTGAAATTCTGCCAAGGCAGTTTTCCAAGATTCGGGGAGTCATAGTTACAGTGGTCCAAGTGTCAATGGCTCAGGTCTTCCTGAACTGGGAAGATGTCCGTGGGTACAAGAGGTGGGAGCCGTATCTAATCTCACTCTCGATGCAATCATGGGGAATGACTTTGACTACAGGGAAAATTAGTACTACCCATAGCCAGGCAAAAGGACAAGCTTCTGAGGGTGAGGAGGAGGCGACACAGCCCATGCAGACCCCTCCCTCAGCAGCTGAGGAAGCAGCTAGTGTAGATGAGGAGCTAGATAGGAGTAGCAGCCCTGAGCCCCAGTTGAAAACAGAGGAGGCCACCACCAGTGGCAGCTCTCCTCCTGAAAGGGAATTGGGGAGAGTCAAATGGGAGGGGCTGGGCAGGACACAACAAGTAGAACCTACCATCCAAAAACTGAGAGAAATAGCAGATAGTGCGGTGCACTCTCAGGGGAGTTAAAAAGTCAGTTTATTGGGAGAATGGGCTGTTGTACAGGGAGTGTATACCACAAAGGGGGCAAGAAGGAGAGGTACTCCAGCAGTTGGTAGTCCCCCGGGATGGTATACGGTTAGAATAGCGGTTCCAGAACAGTGTCATCTGAAGTGCACTGCAGGAACCATGTAATGCCTGAATAGTGACGGGGTAAAATAGTGAATGTTAACTACCACTACCCCTCTAGCTATTCAGGCAATGGTAAGGATATACAAGTAACAGAAAAATGTGGTTGCTGGCCAAGCTGCTCCCGTGGTGAAGAGGATTAAGGCGGCAGCATCTCGGCCAGCAAAGAGAGCAGAAGACCAGGGTTCTGTTTCTGGTCTCCTGATATAGCAGTTTCTCTTTTCCCTCCTGCCCCAAGTTTAATTTTTTTTTACTAACAGCCACAGCAGTAATTCCACCCCCCTAAGTTTCTCCTTTTCCCTGAGATCCACCCTCCCCCACTCAAAGATGGATATTTAATTTGGGGGGTGTGGGGGGAAGAGCCCCCCCTGCAAAACAAAAGAGTACAATGTAGTTGTTAGCGATGGTAGTGGTCATCAGTGTGGTGTATGACAGCTACCATTGACATTGTTTTGTTCCACAGTATTATGTCCTGGCACTGTTGTTGATAGCGCTGTTTGTTCTGCACTATTCTTGCTGGTGCTGTTGTTACTTATGCTCTTGTAACCTAGTGCCCCCTGGGACTATCAAAAGCAGCCTCTGGCCCTGGCCCATGGCATATCTTTTTCAGGCCACATGGGTATTAACCGCACAAAAAGGTAGCTCACCAGCAACTTCTTTTGGCTGAGCATGTGCACTGATATGGCAAATTATGTCAGACTTATCCAGCGTGACAGAGAGTAGAAAAGGTAGGGGTGAAGGCTAAGGCAGCATTAGTGCCCCTGCCCATTATTGATGAACCCTTCAAGAGGGTGGCCATGGACATAGTGGGGCCCCTGAGTACCCCAAGTCACATGGGCAAAAGATACATACTGGTTGTCATGGATTATGCAACCAGGTACCCCAAGGCAGTGGCCATGTCCTTCATTGAGGCGGAAAAGGTGACTGATGAGCTTAGTGGGATTTCCCCAGCAGATTTTGTCAGACCAGGGGCCAAATTTCATGTTGCCCTTAATGACCAGTTTGTGAAAAAAGTGTGGGGTGAAACAGCTCTGTGCTTCACCCTATCACCCTGAGACAAAGGGCCTGGTCGAGCGGTTCAATGAGACCCTCAAAACTATGCTATGGGCATTTGCTGACCAGCACAAATGGGACTGAGACAAATATTTGACCCACCTCCTGTTTGCATACAGGGAAGTCCCACAGGATTCTCACCCTCAAGCTCCTGTTTGGTCTCAGGGTGAAGGGAGCCCTTAGATTTAGTCAGGGATAAATGAGAAGGTGACCTTGCCTCCCAAAGGGAGTCTGTTAGAGAGTATGTCCTGAATTTCAGTGCTAGGCTTAAGGTGCTCAGGCGTTTCACCCAGGAGCACTTAGGCACTGCACAACAGCAGCAAAAAAAATGGTACGACCATGGGGCCAAAGCCGGGGAGTACAAAGTCAGACAGTGATATCAGTTCAGTGTTAAAACCCTAACTTTGCACATTAATATCTTTGGCTCCCATTGATGAAATGAGCTGTACTTTTGTATGTGTTGTCTAGGAGGCAACATCTTGATGTGTGTGAAGTTTTGTGATGGCAGCTTGTGCAGTTTCTGCGATCTAGATGTGTCATTTTTTTGTAACTGTCTAATTTTTTTCCTATACTTAACATTGATTTTTTTTTCCTGTCACCTACAGCCTAAATGGAAAGGAATTTTTGCCCCAAACTTGCAGGGGACATGTGTCATGTCCCAAGGTAGTGCCTTTGACAGGTCTAGTGAAAAAATATTCAAAGACGTTCACTGATGCTTCAAAATCCCATTTTTTCTGATATACTCAAAAATGTTTTCAAGGTTGTTTTCTGGCATAAGTACATTCTTAAATATATGGAAGCATTATTATAATAATGATTTATCCTATTATGTCATGTCCAGCTAAGAATATATATAGGATGGCAACAAGGACATTAGCTCCAACAGTTGTAGCAGTTGATATCATTCAAGGTGCTTTACCTACATATCAGTTTGTCTTTGGTTAGACTGTTTATTTTTTGTTACATTCCTTGCCATTCTGCATGTACTTTTGAATTGTTTGAATAGCTTTCTTACAAGTTTGATTTTTTTATTGGGATGTTTTAGTTATTTTTGTCCTGAACTGACCACCTTTGAAATGACAACTTATAATGCAGATATAATAATAATAATAATAATAATAAATTTTATTTCTAAAGCACCTTTCAGATTTTCAAGGCGCTGTACAAAACAAGTAATACAGATCAAACATTATAATTCAATATAAAACACAGATAAAACTATAATCTCATCAACAGCTTGAACACAGTCAATACTCTAAGAAGGCAATTTGATAAAAATGAGTTTTTAAACCCCCTCTTAAATTCCTCCATGGAGGTGCACTGCCATAACCGATGGGGTAGAGAATTCCAAAGAGTGGGAGCAGCATAAGAAAAGGCTCTGCAACCAGATGAATTTAGACTCACTCTTGGAATCTCTAGCAACCCCTCGTCGGCCAAGCGGAGCGATTGGCCAGGGCAGTAAAGAGCCAGAAGATCTTTCAGATAGGCTGGCCCCTGATCATGTAGGGCTTTGAAAGTCAATAAACAGACTTTAAAGGTGATCTGCCACCGAACAGGAAGCCAGTGCAGATCGCGCAGCACCTGAATAATGTGACAAGACCTGCTTGTTCCAATCAAAACCCAGGCTGCCGCTTTCTGCACTAGCTGAAGGCAGCGGATTTCAACCCCAGAAAGCCCAAAATACAGGGAGTTGCAGTAGTCCAACGTGAGGACACGAAGGCGTGGACCAGCGTTGGTAATGTGTCAGACAGAACAAGGTGCTTCACTCTAGCGATATTCCTAAGATGGTAGAAGGAAGTCTTGATGACTGCTGACACCTGTGACTGTAGTGTCAGCCCATCATCCAAGATAACCCCTAGGTTATGCACCCGTTCGAAGGTCGGAAGTGACACACCTCCAAGAAAAATTCCTGAGGGTGCACTAACAGGCGGCCCCTCTATCTGACAACCCAGATCCACTACCAAAACCTCTGTCTTTTCTGAGTTCAACTTCAGCCAAGTAGAATCCATCCAATCCTGGATTTCTTTCAGACAGTTGTTAAACACCAAGAGAGCTCCATCCTGGTCAGGAGCAAAAGACAGGTATAGCTGGGTATCATTTGCATAGCAGTGAAACCTCAGTTTATACTGTCTTATAATGTCTCCGAGGGGCAGCATATACACCGCGAATAACATGGGAGATAGCACAGAACCCTGAGGCACCTCACACAACAAAGGAGTTGGGCCAGAGGAAAAAAGCCCTGACACAACTCTTTGTGATCTCCCAGTAAGGAATGAGGTGAACCATCAGAGGACGATTCTCGACATTCCGCAAATCTGCCTCAGGTTTGCTAACAACACCATGTGATCCATGGTGTCAAAAGCTGATGAGAGATCAAGAAGAACTAGAATAGAATGTCTCTTCTGGTCTCTCACCCTCAGGAGATCATTAAGCACCCGAACCAGCGTAGTCTCGGTGCTATGTCTTTTACGAAAACTGGATTGGAAGGGTTCGTAGATGTCATGGATGGTTAAATGGATTTCCAATTGGAGCACCACTACCTTCTCAATCACCTTCCCAATAAAGGGTAGGTTTGAGATGGGCCTGTAGTTTGTGAAACAATCTGGGTCCAAGGTAGCTTTCTTCAAGAGAGGTATCACCACTCCCTCTTTCTGGGAGCTAGGAAACTCACCCGATTCCAGGGAGCACCAGACTATTTGCACAAGGATTGGACCGATGGTGTCAGAACAACCCAATATTAGTGAAGTCAGTCCAGGATCCAAACTACAGCTCGTAGGGTGCACACCATGGATAATCCTCATGACGTAAACAAAATCAGGTATGCTGAAGGAACACCAAGAAATCTGAGGTACTGTGAACTCATGTTGTTCAACAGCATCCCCCTTAGAGGGCACTGGATGTAGATCCGCCCTGATGTCGGCCACCTTATTAGCGAAGAAACGAGTGAGCTCCTCGCACTCTAATTGCAAAAAAGCTTTCTGAACTTGTAGACAAGCTGGGTTGCACAGCCTGTATACAGTTTGAAAAAGCTGAGCCGGTTGATTCCTGGCATCTGCAATCTCCCTGGACAGGAATTCTGCCTTCTTATGGGAGATTGCAGATTGATAGACAGAATAATGGTCTATCAATCTAAGGCGGTCGGCATCAAGGGCGGATCTACACCAGCAGCGTTCTAATCTTTGCCCCATTTCCGCATCTCCCTCAACATCCCATCAAACCAGGGTGCCTTGGGATGAAGGAAAAGGGGGTGTACACGAACATGAGCAATAGTATCCAGAGCCAATGCAACATCCCTGTTATAGGCCATCATCAAGGTCTCTGGACTACTGCTCGCCAACGCGGGGGACGAGAGGTCAATGACCGCTGCAAGGCCTTGAGGATTAATATTCCATAAAGGGCGGTATCTCGCCATCTCCACAGGGGTAGGTCTTCTCGGGGGGGGGTACTAAAATTGAACCTCATGGTGTAGTTGTCTGACCAAATGACTGGTTCCACTCCAAAATTGGAAATATCAATCCCTAGGAGAAAGACTAGGTCCAAGGAGTGTCCGGATTTGTGGGTAGCAGTGGAAACCACCTGTGTAAAGCCCAAAAGAAATCATTAATTGGAGGAAGTGATTACCAAATTGCGAGAGTTCATCGTCGATCCAGGCATTGAAGTCACCCAGAACCATCAATCTGGGTGACTCAAATGGCATGTCAATGATGAAGTCTGCCACTTCCTGTAAGAACCGTTTCCCATCTCCTGGTGGACGGTAGATGAGTACGATTTGAATGCCTACACCCGCTACCACTGTGCACTCAAAGTACTCAGCCTCCCCCACTACCACACTTGTGAGGCCCAATTCCGTCTTAAAACAGACTGCAACCCTCCCACGCCTGTGGTCCAATCTCGGGCGGTGTATCACCGAGTACCCCGCTGGAGTCATGATTTCCAATGTGGGGCCTGGATTTTTATCCAGCCAGGTCTCAGTGATGCAAGCTAAGTCCACTGAACCAACAAGATCAGCAATGATGCCAGTCTTGTTTCTGACGGACCTAGCATTGCATAGCACTGCGAGAGTTGAACGAACCTCGGAGGTTGTCAAGCCCGTCTGCCTACTAGATTCTGTAGTGCCCTTGGGTATGGGCACCAGACATGGTGAACCATGGTCTGGGTTCCATTTTGCCCCAGGGCGCCTTCTGGATCTAACTACCCTGATACAAAGGCCCCCCTCGTTTATCCTCCCTAGTTCACAGCCCCCCACCCTCCTCCCTCTCCTTTGAGTAATTCCTAATGCTCTGCAATGCTGGTATGTATCATAATGGAGAGGGGGGGATAAAAAGGGCGGAGGACTTGAAGAGAGGAGGATGAATAGCGCATCAACGTGGGGACTGTAGGCCAGCAAATGCAGCTACAGTACAACTAAACCAAAACAATAATAACCAAAAGGAACATGGCAACCCCTGTATTTATTTCTTATTCTATATCTGTAACCATATTTTACATATATCAAAAAAGTTTTATGAAAATGACATAGATTTGAAATGGTTTATGTATATAAACATACAAATATTTCCCCCTTTTTTGGGAATATCAGTTAAAGAGTGTGTCATAGTATTGGTAATTTACTCTTTATTTTTGCATTTGTGGAAAAAAAATAAGCAAGTGAAACAATAAAATGATTTTTTAGTGTGTGGCCTCAACACAACCATTGTGACAAACTGTTTTTTCTTCTTCTTTCTTTATTACAAACCATAATGTAATCAAGTGTGCTGCTATACTTGCTGTCTACTAAGTACAAACAAGTTGTTGAAATATATGCTTTTAGATTATATGTCAGAAATACCCCAATGGGACTGCCCCATTGGCTGCTTTAACAAGCTAGTTTTAATAGGTTTGAGATAATTTCTGCATTTTTTCTCCATCTTGTAATTATAAGTTAAAAGTTAGGGTTTTCCCATGTGTTGTGCAACTATTAGCTAAAGAGTCTTGTGACCTGTTTGCAATTGTCAGCCTAGATATTAATAGGAAGTTACAGTACATAAATGTTGGTAGTTATATGCAGTTACATGCATTGATACAGTAAACATGATAAATTGCATAACTGAGTTAAACAAAACTAACAGGAAAGGTCAGTCAGTATATGTATGCCATAGGGAGCTATGACAACATACAGATTATATGACCTTAAATCACCAGTTAGGTCCTGGACAGACACGGCAGTGTATGGGTTATGAGACTCCCCAAGCTAAAAATACTGGGAGAGGCCCACACAAGTGTATATTTGTAACTGTGTATCCAAATGCTAGAAATGGAACCAGTGAACCAGAGGAGTGGCTATCTCTGCAAAGCAGTGTGCAAAAGATGGAGATTAGTGCCCAAGAGGTGGATAAGCAGAAAAGGGGCAAAATTCAGAAGAAGGGCAGACAGCAAGGAGAACCAGGGATAAATGACAACCAAGGAAGGGGCTGGAGTAGAACAGTGAAGCAGTCTAGGGAGGTCAAATCATGGAAAGCCATGTGGGCAAATGCCAGGAGCCTTAGCAACAAGATGGAAGATGGAGGCTGTCATGGTACAGTCAGACCTGGACATCGTGGCCATCACTGAAACCTGGTGTAATGATAACCATGACTGGGAGATGGCCATACCTGGCTACAACATATTCAGAAGAGACAGAGCAGGCAGGAAGGGAGGAGGAGGCACTGTATGTGAAAAATGACATAAGGGCCACAGAGATCCAGGAGTAACAAAATGGGGAGAGATACTGTGGGTTAAGCTGAAAGGAAAATGGGGACAGCCATCCACACAGGTGTGGTCTATAGACCACCAGCCCAGGAGGAAGAAACAGATAGGGAGCTAATGCTAGCCATCCAAAGGATGGGAGACAAGGGTGAGGTAGTACTGGTTGGAGACTTCAATATTCCGGACGTGGACCGGAGCATCCCAGCAGCAGCATCAACTAGGAGCAGATTTATCCTGGACTCCCTTCAGGGTGCCTTCCTCAAGCAACTGGTCATGGAACCAACTCGGCAGAAGGCAATATCGGACCTTGTGCTCACAAACAGGGACAGTGTGATGGGGGTAACAGTGGGGGAGCACCTGGAGAACAGTGACCACCAGTCATTGTGGTTTGAAATCACAGAAAGAGCAGAACCAAACCACACAAAAACACATATCCTGGATTTTAGGGGGGCAGACATTGGGAAAATGGGGAGATACTTGAAAGAGGCATTAAAGGGAATGGGACAGGAATCAGGGTTGAGGAACAGTGGCAGTATTTAAAATGGGGATTACAAGAACAACAGAATTATGCATTAAGCAAGTTAGCAAGAGGAAAAGGAAGAGGAGACCATTATGGTTTTCCAAAGAGGTAGCAAAGAAAGTGAAAGCCAAAAAGATTGCATTCAGGCAATACAAAAAGACACAGGCAGAAGGAGATAGGGAGAAGTACCAGCAGAAGCAAAGGGAGGCAGGGAGGTCAGTAAGGAAGCCAAAGCTCAGACAGAAGAACACATTGCAAAATCAGTGGGTAGAGGGACAAAACCTTTACAGGTACATAAGTGAAAAAGAAAGACAAAGGGAGGGATAGTGAGACTGAAGGGGAGGATGGGAGCGTGGAGGATGACAACAGTAAAGCTGACATATTGAACAGGTATTTCTGCTCAGTCTTTACTGAGGAAGAGGAGGTAATGGGTCTGAAGGAGTACAAGGGTGAGAATGGTGCAGAAATGGACACAAGCCCCTTTACACGAGAAAGGGTCCTGAAGGAACTGAAGTAATAAGAGTTGATAAAGCAATGGGGCCAGACGGGGTGCACCCCAGGGTCCTTAAAGAACTAAGAGAGGTGGTGGCTGAACCTCTGGCTATCCTGTTTAGCCAATCACTGGAAACAGGGTAGGTACCCAAAGACTGGAGGACAGCAGATGTAGTCCCCTTATACAAAAGTGGGAACAAAGAGGAAGCAGAGAAATACAGAAAAGTCAGCCTCACCTCGGTAGTGGGGAAGATCATGGAAGCACTACTGAAGGAGAGATTGGTGGAACATCTGGTTATCAATGGACTACAGGACCCAAGGCAGCATGGTATCACCAGGGGGAGGTCATGTCAGACCGACCTTGTTGAATTTTTTGACTGGGTGACTAGGGAGTTGGATCAGGGGAGGGCAGTGGACATGGCCTATCTGGACTTCAGCAAGGCCTTTGACACTGTGCCACATAGAAGACTATTACACAAACTGGGGAATATGGGTGTAGGCAGGACAGTAGTGTGGTGGGTAGGTAACTGGCTGGGTGGCAGGACACAGAGGGTGGTGGTAAATGGCTGTCACTCCACAGAAGGAAGAGTGACCAGTGGGGTACCACAGGGATCAGTGCTGGGACCGGTCCTATTCAACATCTTTATCAGTGACATTGCGCAGGATCTAGAAGCAGAATTTCACTGTTCGCTGATGACACAAGCTCTGTAACAGAGTAGACACACCAGAGGGTGTAGACAGAATGAGAAGCGACCTGCAGAAACTTGAAGAATGGTCAGGGTTTGGCAGTTGAAATTCAATGCAAAGAAGTGCAAGATAATGCATATAGGGCACAAAACCCTGGCACAATATATCAGTTGGGGGGTGAGGATATAGCATGCACCAAGCAGGAAAGGGATCTTGGGGTTGTCATCTCTGATGACCTCAAGGTAGGGAACAGTGGACAAGGCAGCAGGTAAAGCAAACAGGATGTTGGGATGTATAGGCAGGGCATCACCAGCAGGAAAAGGGAGGTCATAATTCCGCTATACAAGACACTAGTGAGGCCCCACCTGAGTACAGTGTACAGTTCTGGAGACCATACCTACGTAAGGACATAGACAGGGTAGAGAAGGTTCAGAGGAGGGCAACAAGGATGGTGCATGGATTGCATCACAAGTCCTATGAAGACAGGTTGAAGGAACTGACACATTACTCCTGGAGGAGAGGGAGGAGAGAGGGATATGATAGAGACATACAAGTATCTTACAGGGAGGAACAGGGTGCAGGAAAACACTATTTTAAGCGAAAAAGATGTTCCAGGACTAGAGGGCATGGGATGAAGTTGGAGGAGGACGATTCAGAGGAAACATGAGAAGAATTTCTTCACAGAACGGGTGGTGGACAAGTGGAACACCCTGCCAGAGGAAGTGGTGGGGGCTGAAACAATCACGGGATTTAAGAATGCATGGGATAGACATGAAGGAATTCTAGAGGTCAGGGGTAAGGGGCAACAGACTTCTAGGAAAACAAACTGAACTTACAAGCTCAAATGGGCAGACTGGGTGGGCCATAGGCCCTTATCTGCAGACACTGTCTATGTATCTATGTATCTATGTAAGTAAATAAGATTCTGCTTTGTTAAACAAAGGCTACCGATGACCTTTTCTGTGTTTCTATAACAGCAACAACTGTAAAAGATGCAAAAACACAATGCATAATAGAGTATGTGTTATATGTGTTATTCTGTGTAACCAGAACACAAGCTAGGCTATCAACCTATCAAAAGACTTATTCATTAGTTACTGCATACCATTATTAAAAGTTAAGCCACTGTATTTAAATCATGAGTTATACAATGCCACCATCTACTGGCCATTTAGAATATTGCAGTCAAGTTTAAATTATCAGTGTATTAGATAGGAGGTACAACCTCACCAACTCTGTTTTAGATAGCAGCAATTGATATGTTTTGTACTAACTGTACTGATAGGCTGGCTATGAGATTTGCATATCTAGTAGTGGCTAAATGTATATAAGTGGGTGCTCTCAAGGCACTGAGAGAGAGACCCAACATCAATGTGTAATGCAAGGCAAGGCGCTGATTAAATCTGCTAACTCTCCTGGCTGGGTTCATGCCATCTCTAACTAAATACATCATGAACATCGTAGCTGGGGTCTACCCACAACCCTAGGTTACAGCAAGCATCATGACAAATGATGTGTCCTTATTTCACTTTTTCTCTCACACTCATTTTGACATCTAAGGGAGCAATAATACCCAACAGGGTGGATGGATGGTATTGGACAATACCGGACCACCCAGGGGCATAATGAGTCCTGACACTGCAGGCGGAGGGCCTTATAGCTCCTGGAAGGTCCAGTATTTCCCATACCACTCACCCTGGAGGGTATTATTGCACTTAGAAAATTGGCTATAAGCAACATTTTTAATAAAACTGAATAAAAGAGTAAAAACAAGTACAATAAATGTTTAAAAAAGAAGAAAACTAGATTTTTCTTGTAAAATAGTTCCTCTACTGGTATACCTGGCCAATAGGGGGCATGGCTGTTTAGGAGATCATATTTAATAAGATTCATAGGTGCCTCATGTTCCGTGGGAATTGTAGTTCGTACTGGGGATGGCTGTGTAGCTGATGGCGCTAATGGCAGGTAATAGCAGGCTAAAAGGAGGATACGTACAGATAAAAGTATAAAGATGTATCAAGATGGAAGTCACAGCATTTTCTATAGAAGAAAAAATATTGTTTTGGGAGAGTGTGACTGGGGATCGAGTGTGTAATGGCTGCAGCTACAATGGCACCGCATGCATTTTGACATAGCAAAACTGCAGTCGGAAGCAGAACTGTATCACATGGGGGAAAAAAGTACTTCAATTTGTCTGTTTTTTTAATGATATTCATCTTGTGGGCTTACTTCTGGTGCAGCGGAGTGGAGTGGAAGGAGGCTACTGTGAGTTGAGGCAATGCCGAGATGGTTTGGAAGTGCAGAGTGATCATGGAGCCAATCACACTAGTGGCTTCATTTTGGTTTAACACGTGGCTAGTTTTTACTGAATTTATTTGAACTTAAAGTAAGAAAGACTGGGATGGAGGGGGGCTTGGCCATGGACAACAATTGTGGTCTGCTGCAGTGAATACAGTAGCTGGGGGTGCCGTAGTTCGGCAGTGGCAGTTGCTCTGTGCGTGCGCAGATTACAGCCAGCAGGAAGCAGTGCCAGTGATCACCTGGAAAAGTTGATTTCACTATTTTTCTTTTAGCATTACAACTTTGTGAAGGGAAAAATGAATGCTGGTTGCTCTATTATTGTTTTGTCTTTGCTAATTTGCTGTGGTGTGGTGATGAGGGAGCATGATTGAGTGAGCGTGGTTACCAAAAACTGATATTGCTCTAAAGAAAGTTGCTGCTGTTTTGAGACATTAGTAGCACAGTAATGCTTGCTTCCCATTTAAATCTGCTTCTTTTTGGTTTTTACATGGAAAGTTTCTGTTTTGAGAAGGGGTGCTTTGCTTACTGGCTAAATGAGCTAAAAACATGGCTGCAATTTCAAGCCCAATGGGTTGCTTTCAGCCAATGAGGAAGCAGGGAGGGTACAAAGTTACTTGAATGGGTAAATGGGCACTTGGGCTGGAACTTATTATTTCCTGGGCAACTATTGAAAGTTAATGTACCTCTCATTAATGGGTACCAACCAATCAGAGCCCAGAAAATAAAAAGCCCATTTTCTAAAATATTGCTGTTATAACCACATAAAACAATCTGACCCCTTCTGGATTTTTTCCATAATGCAGGATTAAGTCTCACCAATGTAACTGAAAAACAAGCCTGGCAACCCATGTTTTTTGTTGTGGATTTTAAATGTTTAGATGACCATCATGTACTGTGCAAAAATTATGACTTTTGCATGGGGTTGCTGAAACACCAGGGAATGTCCCTAAGAGATCTCAAGTTATAAGGCTTTTAAATTTAGTGTTTTCTGACCTGCACATGCGCTATAGTGTTTCAGAAATAATGATCTGTGGCAAAAATAAAAATCTGATGTCACAAATGCTCCCTTTTGCTTTCGCTGCACTGAATTGGCAGGCACCAAAGCTTTTTTTGTGCCATTGCTACCCTCATCTTGTTACTGTTTTCCATGAACTAACAACCACGGAAAACACATAAAACTTAAGAGATTTCAGAAAACAAACATCAGAACCTAGCTAAACAGGACCTGTTTTGCTAGATTTGGATATTTGTTTTTAAACCTCATGCACACAAATAGCTTTTCTGGGCAACCAAAACCCCAGGTGCCCAGCTTAATCAGAGGAGCACTTTCTCCATGTTCTCTTTAGGAGAACAGTGGGGATTTTATGACTTCTGCAGCTGGAGCTGAACTTGAGCTGCCAGCTTCAGAGTGTAGTGTGAGCCACTGTTTTCCTGTTGCCCCCCCACACTCCACTGCCATTTCTAGTGTCTCGTGATACTCCCACCCACAGATCGCTGTCCACCATTAATGCATATTTTTTTTGTCTAGTGGCACCCTCCACCTGACAATCATCATCCCCATTACTTTATTTTTTTCTTCCCTGGTGCGTAGTGGCATCCCCCGACCACCTATAGTGGTCCACATTCTTCATTAGTGCCCTGGTATCTAGTAGCACCACTCCTTCCTCCCATTTCAATCAGAAACCTGAAAAAAAGAAAACCATCCCTCAATTTTTTTTCAAACCTGTTAAAAAAAATGGTCCCTCGCCGATCAGCCCCAACCCCCACCTCCCACTCAGTACCCACCACCCCACACCTTAAGTACACCTCCACACACCCTCACTCACCTGAACAGATCCCAGGTTCAAGATCCACACTCCAATTAAAGACACGTCTTGCTGCTGGAACCAGCAACTGCAATATGAGAAACTAAGGTAAATGCGGTTAAATGTATTTCAATAGGGCTTCCAGCTTTTATGCATAACTTTGCCATTTTTTAAGATTTTGACCCAAAATTTTCAAAATAGTATTTTGGGGACTCCTCCTCATGAACAATTTGACTGTCATTATGCAACTCCCGCCAGAAAGTTGATTTCGCTGTCTCTAGGAAAATTCACCTTTCGGGCAGTATTATAGAAACATACACATAAAAACATAAAATTTGACAGCAGATAAGGACTGCTTGGCCCACCCAGTCTGCCCTTTCCCTACCTGATGGATAAGCTGCAGATCCTAGTTAACCAGCAGCCTACTTCTTCCTACCCCCACCCCCTAGAATTGCCTTATGACTGTCTCATGCATGCTTGAATTCCACCACTGTTTTTGACTCCACAACCTCATCTGGAAGGCCGTTCCATACTTCCATAACCCTCTTTGTGAAAAAATACTTCCTTAAATGACCTCTGAGCCACCCCCCTTCTATCTTCAAATTGTGCCCCCTTGTTCTTGCACACCTCTTTTTTTGAAAGATGCTACCCTCTTGGACTTTGTTGATTCCCTTGAGGTACTTGAAAGTTTCTATCATGTCCCCCCTCTCCCTCCTTTCCTCGAGGCTATACATATTAAGCTCCTTAAGTCTCTCTTCATATGTCTTCCGGTGCAGACCCTGCACCATTTTAGTTGCCCTCCTCTGGACAGCTTCCATCTTGTCTATGTCTTTGCGGAGATTGGGTCTCCAGAACTGCACACAGTACTCCAGATGGGGTCTCACCAGTTGTCTGTACAGAGGGATAATAACTTCTTGTTTTCTACTGGTGATGCCTCTCCCTATGCATCCCAGTATCCCCCCAGCCCTCCTTGCTGCACTCTCACATTGCTTGCCCACCTTTAGGTCATCTGATTTGACTACCCCCAGGTCCCTTTCCATTTTTGTTGTTGTTAGTATCTCACCCCCCATTGAGTACTCATCCCCTGGGTTTTTGTTTCCCAGGTGCATTACCTTGCACTTCTTAGCATTGAATCTAAGCTGCCATACATTTGACCATTGCTCTAACCTTGCCAAGTCCCTTCTCATCCTTTCCACCCCATCTTGTGCATCAACTCTGTTGCAGATCTTTGTGTCATCTGCAAAGAGACATACTTTTCCTTCCAGTCTTTCTGCAATGTCGCTTATAAAGACATTGAAGAGGACCGGTCCTAATACTGAACCCTGCGGTACCCCACTACTAACCCCCTTTTTTCAGAGTGGACTCCATTTACTATTACTCTCTGTGTCCTATTCTCCAGCCAATTCTTTACCCAGGCTGTCATCTTGGGACCCACTCCCAGGCTGGCTAACTTGTATATTAATCTTTGTGTGGGACTGTGTCAAATACCTTGCTAAAATCTAGGTAGGCCATGTCCACAGCCCCTCCCTGATCAACTACTTTGGTCACCCAGACAAAGAAATCTATCAGATTTGTCTGGCATGACCTTCCCGCTGTGAATCCATGCTGCCTTGGGTCCTGTGCCCCTCTGGCCTCTAGATACTCAACAGTTCTTTCCTTCAGAAGTGATTCCATCATTTCCCTACCACTGAGGTTAAACTAACAGGTCTGTAGTTTCCTGCTTCTGCCTTGCTCCCACTTTTCTGAAGGGAATCACATCTTCCCTCCTCCAGTCCTCGGGTACCACCCCATCCTCCCATGATTTGTTAAAGAGGGTAGTCAGTGGTGTCACTAGTTCTACCCTTAGTTCTTTTAAATTCTGGGATGAATCCCATCAGGCCCCATTGCTTTGTCCACCTTCCAGTTTTAAGAGTTCTTTCAGAACTCTTTCTTCTGTAAATGGGCTGGTATCAATTTCTGTATCCAGAGTGTTTCTACTGTTTGTTTTAGGTACCTCCCCCTCTTCGTTTGTAAATACTGAGCAAAAATATTTGTTTAGTATCTCTGCCTTTTCACAGTCACCCTCTGCCCACCCTCCCTATTTGCGTAATGGCAGTCAAATTGCTCATGAGGTGGGGTCATAAGAAGGCTATGTTAAAAATGCAGAGTTAAAATATATAAAAATGGCAAAGTTATGACCATTCATTGCAATTTTGTGATGCACTCTAATAACTTTGGAAATTTTTAATATTTTTACCCTAAATTTTCAACATAGACAGCTAATTACTCCTCCTCATGTATGTCACAGCTGTCATTTTTCAAATCTTGGCCAAAATGTGCTTTCACACCTGTGGCACAGAATGGCATTGCAGTTGCACAGAACTGCGTTTTGGCAGGGTTCTGTAAATGTTTTGTACAGGGTACATCAGGTGGGGTAATATAATGGCTATGCTGAAAATTAGGTCACTGTTGTCCTATAAATGGAAGTGAACACCCAGTAGAGCCCTGTGCTTTCACAGCTACATACATATACACATCAATGGAGGGATGAGAGCACAGGGCACAAAAGGCCCTGTGCTCCCACAGACAAATAAGGATATGATTATGCTTTCTCAAAAAGTAAGGAAATAAATTGCAAAAAACTGCATTAATGATCTGTTTAGGATTATAGCCATTTATACAATAGGTAGGGAAATAAGCAGACTAGGTGGGCCAGGTGATCTTTATCTGCCATCAAGTTCTATGTTTCTATGCTTCTAAAAGTAGGGAAATGTGACTTTAGGGTTTCTAAACCAAACATCCCACCCTGATGCAGCACACAGCAACAAGCATTGGGGTGTGCCTTGGGGTCATCAGCCCCAAGGCTCACCTCATCCTCCTATGCTGTACCATCTCAGCTTATTTACTTATGGAATGGGGTGAAATTAGGGCAGATGACCCCAAGGCACACCCTGATGCTGATGTGTGCAGCATGAGGGTAGGGTGTTAGGTTTGGAAACCCTAATGCCACTTTTCCCCACTTTTGTGGCTGTAATCCTAACTAGAGCATTAATGTAGTTTTTGCTATACATACATACATATATATACAGTATATATATATATATATATATATATATATATATATATATATATATATATTCTTTTGCATACCCAATTGACTTTGGAGTTTTACAGCATTATTTAACACTTTTATTTGATTAATGTGGGGAGTTGTTTTAACTGAGATTATGTTTACCAGAATTAGAGAGTTTTACATACAGGGTGATTCACAAAACAATTTGAAGGTGCAAAACCGTCCCTAAGTCCCAAAATATTCCATAGCTGTAGAACAAAAGGGGGAATTTGATCTGAGTGCTATGCACAAAACATCAGCAGCTGCAGAAAAAAATACATTGAGGACTGTAGGAAAAAGTGCAGCTATGGATGTTCCTGAGGAAAAAAAGCCATTGAAAAATATGCCATATCCCCTTAGAGGCTATTCATAGCCAGTGTTTTTCTGCAGTTGCAAAAAAAAAATGTTGCACACATGCTGCACCACAAAGAGTGAGACATAACTCTCCCTGAGCAGAGTGCAGTGTACCAACAATTGAGATACAATTATAGTGGAGGTGCAGGCACAAGTAATAGCAAACCTATAGTAGTGTCAGTTGTTACAACAAAAATAGCACACATTGTCATTGAAATACAACAAACTACAACCACTAGACCCAGTACAGCCCATAAAGAAGCCCACAGGCAGTAGAGGCAGAACTGGTAACAGCCTGCAGTGAGTGCTACTGAAGCAGACAACATCAACACTCCAGGGGAGAGACACAACCATCAGTTCCACCGACAGTTACAGACAGCCACTGTGGCACATGGCCCTGCTGGTATCAGTGGTGCTGGAGTTGTCTCAGGTAAGGGACTAGCTGCTGGTCTCTCTCTGTGAGTACTTACTGCTGCATCTATGGCAAGACTGTCAAAGTCTGCTGCTCCAGTTAGTATGGATCACCTGTTGTGCCTTCTGAGCTTTTTCCTCAGCTAAGGAAAGAGTGTTAGGGAGTGTTCAGCACTTGTGGACTTCTGTAATTTGCCTCTTTTATGGATTTCTGCAACTGCAGAAATTTTCTTTGTGAATATGGTGGAACTAGATTTCCACAGTGCTACAAGCCATTTTTCTGCAGCTACGGAAATATTGGCTGTCTTTTTGAATCCTGGCCACAGTCTCTAATATAGTTTTAATAGTATAGTTTAGGAATAGGGGAGTGTTGTGACTTATTTAATATTACAGATTATATACCGGTTAAATAGCAATTAATCAAGCACTATCGGGAGACGAGCAGATTTCTATTCCACACCAGATAATCACGTGTCAGATTCAGGATAAAAACTGTGCAGGTGTAGGTGTTCTTCAGGCACACATGGTAGCAATGCAGCAGGGAACAGCACAGGAAAGATGGTGGTCACTGATGGCATTTCACTGAGAGAAAGGACAGTATACTAGCAGTCTTCAGCAAATCTCAAGGGAGAAATGACATATGGAAATATGCCACGATTCTCAAAGGGGCGTAGGGTAGATCCGCACTACTGTATATTGGAATGCCATACAGTGGGGTCCTGTGGACCTCTTGGTGGCATTCACTTCAGGAGCGCAACCCCATGCACACTTGATCCTCCACCTGATCCCACAGCCATGTTCCATGGGTGGTTCAGAGAATACCTATGGGTGTGCCTGCTCTATGTGCCATTCACATAGGTGCAGAGCAGTGCTGAGTGCCTGGCCAGGGTACACAAAAAAAGACAGCTGTACATGGAGCACACTTCTCATGCCACCAGCCAACCAGACACCAGCTGGTGCAGATGGCAATCAGACCCCTGCCATACAGCAGCCCCTGCCCACTGGGCTGCATGGGTGTGTTGGGAGGGGTTGTCACTGACAATTGGAACTGGGCTGGAGCACGGAGGGGTGTACTCTATACATGCATCTGGGGCAGGTGCAGTGGATATCCACATGTGCCAATCCCCTCCCCAGACACACGCCATGGTGCAGGGTTCACTGTGGGACCCAGGATGGGCATCCAATTGGATGCCTCCCTGTGCCCAGTGCACTGCCCACATCCACCCTCCACACACCTGCACCCTGGGAGGGACCACAGACAGGTGGCCAGCAATTGTGAATACTACCAGTGCGTACCTGTCCACAGGTGTGGAGGGGCGCAGTTGCTCTATGCGGTTCTCTGACCTGAGAACTGCACCTTTGAGAATCGCGGCCATAGTGAGTAAAGATTTTACAGGAAACTTACTTTTAATGATTTAAAGATTGTTTTCTCAAATTATTGGAATGGTTTTGGAATGGTCTGTTTGCTTAATCAAAAGGGATATAAGGGATGTTACAGACAGTGGGGAAGGAGGAGTAAACATTTATTTCAGTATTTAGTCAACTCATTGTTAGCATTAGGAAGATGCCCCTCCCTTTGATAACCTGAATGCTGAAATCCTTCTTTTATATTTTTGCTTTAACAGCCCTCAAGAACTTGCTGTGGGCCTCTAGGCAAGGAAAACTGATTTAAAGAACACAATGCTGATAGAAGCCAAAGTGCCATTTAAACAAAAGACACTGTGAGGTGTAATGGGAGGTGCAAAGCTGTTTAAGGAAAAGGAAGAAGATGCCGACAAGATTGTTGGGCTCAATGCAAATGCTACACATCGGGAGCGTCAAGAGAAAAAGGACAGAGGAAGCACAGTAAGAAGATAGTGTTCATTATAACACATAGGCAGGGACACTGGTTTACCGGGATTGAGAAAGGGCATATTCCGTTTTGCACATTGTAAAAAATGATATTGTCACCGGTGTCTGCTAAGTCAAAATCTGGGTTTACTGGTGTTTGGTTTTATGTACTTTATTTAACAATTTTTAACTCTGCTAACATGCATTTAGCGATTTTGTCCTCCACTATAACACATCCTTCCATCCTTGTACCAATTTGTACCAAGACTAATTGTTAGTTGTGTGATGTATCTATTGCTTTGTAACAATGCGTGTAACTTTACACATGTTTGTACCAGTATAGCTGCTGCCTGTAATCTTCAAGTGTGTTTATGTATCTCACCCGTATGTTCATCCCTGTCCCAAACTCACTTAATTGTTGTCTCCCCCCTCAAATGACGAGGTACCTTTGTAAACGAGTCCATGACTCAAAGGTTGTAAAACTGATTTCTCCAATAAATAAAATAAAGATTTAAAGTTATTTTAGGTACAAGATGTGATGGCAGCAGCAACATTAGAGCCCTCATCCCTAATGAGTGATGGAAGCAGCACTACGGCCCCCATACCTCTGGTGTGATGGCAGCAGCAACAGCACTATGACCTCCCTCCCTCAGGTGTGACAGAAGCAGCAGCACTGTGGTCCCCATCCCTTAGGTGTGATGGCAGCAGAACTACGTTCACCATTCCTCAGGTGTGATGGCAGTATCAGCACTATGGCCCCCATCCCTCAGGTGTGACAGAAGCAGCAGAACTGTGGCCCCCATCCCTCAGGTGTGATGGCAGCAGTACTACATTCACCATTCCTCAGGTGTGATGGCAGTATCAGCACTATGGCCCCCATCCCTCAGGTGGGACAGCAGCAGTACTACATTCCCCATCCACCAGTGGTGATGGCAGAAGTACTACAGCTCCCAACCCTTTGGTGTAATGGCAGTAGCAACAATGCAGTCCATATCCCTCTGGGGTGATGGTAGTAGTGACAGCACTATGATCCTCTTTCTTCAGCACCCACACCACACATGCACAAGTTACAAATGACTTGGTCTCCTTGCTTGTTAGAACTCAGAAGTGAATTAATCTGAACTATCACTGCTAAAGTGGACTACCTTTGTTTTTCCCATCTATAATATAACTGCCTGAATTGGATTTCTGCTTGTGACACCACTGACCAGGGTTAGGGAACAAACTTGGGTGTTGGAGGGGCCAGCTGGTGGGTGAAGGCTTGAGTGCCCAACAACCACTCACCTTCTCCTGGGAGGAAGAGTGGGTTCATGGCTCAGCATTTGCTGGCCAGTGGTGGAGGCCAGAGGCATGATAACATATCAGTCCTCACTGCAGGAGGGAGCATGATGGACGTCGGCTTATGCCTTGACATCATGTGGCCTGTCGTGCTCCCAAGAAAATGGGAAAACACCCGCTGACCAACCGAAGGACAGCTGTTGGTCTCTCCATAAGCCAGAAGCCCCAAACATGTGTCTGGTCTGACCTCTGCAATGCCCAGGATACACAGGAAGCTGTTTGGGGCAATTCTCTTCCCCTGATAGCCTCCCACAGGGGTAGGAGCCCACTCAGTGAAGGGTTACTTTGGGTTACCTGGTAGCACAGCAGTAAGGGTCAGTGGATGGTGGTTGGGACTCAGCAGCGGTAGTAGGGGGCCTTGGCAGGCCTGAAGGAGTGGATGGCCAGGGGCTAGCAGGAGCAAAAAAAACTTGCTTGAATTTGCTTCTTTGAAATAAAGTGTCTTCACCTAAAAAATCCATAAATGATTAGTGGAGGACCTTCAAATGGATTCATGCATCTCCCAGACATGTGGATGCTTTTTCCTTTTTACTTGGTGTCCATGAAAAGGGTGTCTCCCAGTTTTCATGTCTTTGTTCAGATGTGAATTGAGCACCACTCTGCCCACCAGCATCATACAGCTCCTGCGGTCTTACCTTCTGTATGTCATTGACTGTGCTTTCAAAATCCACTGGCCAAACTTATGTACTCTTAAATACATAACATTTGCTTTTTGTTGAAGTAGTCTATCAGAAAATGTTTTGTTGTCACAGAGACTGGCACAGCAGGTGGGGGAAAAGGTGTAAATAATCCAATTCACCTAAATGGGGTGCTAACTGTAAGTCTTTTCATAAGTAGTAAGGCAGTTTCTTCTTCGTGAATATACTTTCATTCAGACTAGTTTTCATTCAAACAACTGAGAATTTTGGATGGCCCTACTGATTATAAACTTGAATAAGTTAGTTGGTAACAGTGATCCTGCATTTAGCAATCTACAACCTAGATGTTTATATGCAAAGAATACAATAAAAACCTGACTAAAATCTAAAAACAAGCTTATAAAACACATAAAATGTATCTGAACATTTATCTTTACCTATACAAAATCATTACAGCCCAAGTAAAACTCGGGTAAATTACATGGTATCCTGACTACTATTCTATGATGTAATAAACATATATTGGTATTTTTTTGTATATTCTTTGTAAAGCAGGAAAGGTCCACTAGGTAGAACTGTCTGTTTTAAGGAGTGACCTAAAAGCACTGGGGAGGTTAAGTGACTTGCTTGGAGTCGCACTGTACGCAAGTGGAGGTTGTGGGACTCAAACCAAAGTCTGCTGGATGTACCCAGTTCAATCATCATTTGTTACTCTAACCACTAGGCATGGGTTGTTAAACTGAATGGCTGATTACAACAAAGCAGTGTGGGTCATTTCCTTACTGACTCTATATGCAGCAAAGCAGATAGAATACAAAGCACAGCAGCATTCATTTTAAGATGCTGAAATCTGGGTCAGCCCGCTGGTGCTGCGGTAGCACTATTGCTTTCCTTGCAATGCCAGCAACCCAGGGTCAGAAGCAAACACAGGTTGCTGGAGGTCTGGCCAGGGGAGTAGGATTGAGCACTTGGTAACTGCTTTCCTCCTCCAGGGAGGATGGGATGCAGGTCCTGCTTCTTTACCACCACCTGTGTGCCCACAGGTGGTGGTGCAAAGGTGCTGCAGAGTGATCAGGAGGGGAGAATACTAGCCAGGATCTGGAGCAGTGGCATGTCTCTGTGACCTACCTCCTTTGATCTCTAGTGCTGGTGCCCTCAGGGACAGAGACCAGAAAACTAGGAACAATCACTCCACATCGGCCACTGGCAGAATGGACCCAGCTACCCCAAACTTCATAACCAGGCTCCATGAGGGACCCACTGAGCTGCCCAACACACACTAAGTGAGTGTGGAGGGGTGACCTGGGGTCCCCTCCCTTCCCCCCTTGGGGGGGGGTACAATCCAGGCAGGATGGGAGCAGGCCCACAGGAGCTCCTGAGCATTACCTGGGGATGAAGCTAGGGGATAAACAGCCTAGGGATCTCTGAAAAGTGGAGACTGATGCTGTGAGAAGGGGACATAGAAAGAGAAAATAAACATGTTTTTTAAAAGATACTGAAATCTTAGAGATTCTGTGCAGTGACATGCAATTTCCGTGAGGCACCGGTACAAGAATTCAAAATCAGCAAACCAAGCAGGATTCCATGATTGTTACCGGTATTACCAGTAAAAATGGAAAACCAGGGTCCCTGCAGATAGGAGCCTCGTGTGAAAAGGACTTTGGTGCTTTCAATATTATTTAGGGAGTTTCTTCTTCTTCTGTCAGTTTATACTGCTTACACTGCTATACTGGCCACACTGCTTATATTGTCTATACTGTTATTATTAACAAAAAAGGAAAAAGTGACTATGAATTTATTATCATGCCAACTGTTGCAAAAAGTTGGAAAGTAGTCAAAAGGAAAGAACCCAATCTAGGAAATCCAGTTCTAAGCCATCACAACAGACCAAAATCACTAAAACAGTTAGCATTGACAGTGTTGAACAAAATGCAAAACTCACCAATGAAAAAGAATAAAAGTAAGAAAGGGAGAATGAAAAAGAATAAAACATTGGCTTCACTCCTTTTTTACTTTTGAGAAATTTAGAACATTATGCGAAAAACACTGTGGAGAACCTTGTAGAGAAGTCAAAAGAGGACAGAACAGCTGCCCCAAAGTGTTAGCAAATTTAGAGTATAGTTTAGAAGAGGGCTGTGAACAAGGAAGGGCAAAAAATAAGAAGGCAGGAATGGAACCAAATAAGGTTACAAATTAAAATATAATACGGAATGTTGATTTCTCAGTAGTTTTTGAGAATTTAGAAATGCTAAATTAAACTGTCACGAACATCCATGAAACAATAAGAAAAGAGCAAAATGACATAAGAAAAGAAGAGCAGGGGGGTAGAATCAGCTGGAAAGATGAATTTTAGAGAAAAATACATTTTCAAATTATCCTATGAAGATAATAGTCTAATGCAGTTTATGAGTCCCTGCAGCACATACGCACTGGATAGAGAAGGAATAAAGAGGGATATCAGCATAATATTAAATAACCCATACCTTACTAGTGTGTTACTTTACAAACAAATGCTAGATATAAAATAAAACAATACATTTATCAAAGGAGTATGTGTGGAAAATAGAAGAATATTAGAAAGTCTTAAAGGAAAATAACTTATACATAAAGGAAAAGGGGAGGACAAAAATACAAGAGGAGAGAGATAAGTGAGATGGAAACACTGAGGATGGAACAAAAAGCTACAAACAAATGAACAATATTAGGAGAACTAGTAAGTGAAGCAGACAGAGAAATGCAGGAGCTTATCATGCTTCCTCAGGGAACCCATAAAGAAGATAGTATTAGCAAGGAAATGAGAGACAATATAAGACCTTGTGGAAAATAAGGGAAGAACAAGAGAAAAGTAAAAAAGGAGAGGGTAACTGAGAAGAAAGGAAGGAAAGGAATGGTATGAGGAAAGGAAGAACTATATTAAACAACATAAGAATATTAGCAAAGGTACAACAAAAGACATAGACTTAAAAGGGAGTCTAGAACTGTCAAAGGACCCTATTGTAATAAAAGATTTAGTAAATGATAAAAGTTCAAAGGGGGTAAATAAAGAGGGAAAAGGACAGGTAAGAGTCATCAACGGGCTAGCAGTATAGCCTAGAGGTTAGAGTAACAATCTATGAATGAGCTTGGTATATCCAGCAGACAAGACCTGAGTTTGATTCTCACAACCTCCACTTGCATACTGTGTGACTCTGAACAAGTCACTTAACTGCCCAGTGCTCCCAGCTTGACCCTGAAAACAGGCACTTGTGCCTAGTGGGCCTTACCCGGTTACCAAAGACTAAAACCAAAAAAATAAACAAAAATAAATAAATAAATCAAATGACAAAAAATCGAAAGATAAATGCTTTGGTAAGCCAATGAAAAAGGGAAGGAAAGCAGATGAGAATGAAGGAAATATAGAACTGTATGTGCTGAAAGAAAAAGAGATGGAAACCCTGGAAGTGAAAGAGGTCAAAAGAAAGGTCAATAAAAATATGCAAGAAGGGGAGACTAGAGCTAAACTAACCCATTGTATGGCATTTCAGCATACTTGTGAGGATGGAGAAATTCAGAAAGTTTCTCTTAAAGACATTGGGCCCAATTGCAAGACATATGGTGCAAGTCACTGGCACTTGCTAGTTGTGCCATATGCCGATACATCGGGGACCCTGTGCCCGATTCCAGAACAGGCAGGTTCCCCGGCGGCTATGTCCTATGACTTGCGACACCCCAGGCAGTGTGCCAAAGGAAGGGTGCACTTCAACAGGGTGCCACAAGCTGCAGCAATGCACTCTGACAGGGCACAGGTCCCCTACCCCGTAGCCCCAAATGTACGCCCCTCCCAATGCCCCACTCCCTGAAACAATTTATTTATTTTTATTTATTTATTTCAGAGATCAGAAAGTACCTTTGAGTCAGACACTCATTTACAAAGGTTCCACATCACATATAATGAACAGTACAAAGTTAAGGTAACATACAGTGCAGGGAACAATTTACATAGGTTCCACGTCACATATTTTGAACAGTACAAAGTCAAGGTAACAAACAGTGCAGGGAACATAAACATGCTTGATACATGGTAAAAAGTAAGAAATAAGGCTTGCAGTCTTGAACTAACAGACTTATGGAGGCTCAGGTAGGCATTTAGTAAGAGAGAAAGAAAGAAGAAATGGCGGGGGGGGTTTGCCAGCCAGAGGCCGTTGCAATTGCACTGCCTCACAGGGCAATACAGTCACCCCCCCCCACAGCCCCAATGCTAGCCACCTGGTGACATGTACCCATGATCTCTGGTAGTCCAGTGGCCCCCCACCATCCTACCCGACAGCGCCAGTCCACCCCCACCCCTTCTACAACCGTTCTCAGTTGACAACTAGTGAAACTCACCTCTCACCTCCACGGCCAGTTGCCGACTAAGCTCTCTCCGAGCATGTACTACTGTATACAGTACGTGCTTAATCTGTCAATGAGCAAATACTGTATATAGTAGTATGCATTCAGAGGGAGCTCAGTCGGCAGCTGGCCATGGAGGTGAATGGTGAGTTTTGCCAGTCACCAACTGGGAATAGGTGTGGGGGTGGGAGTGGACTGGCACTGCCGGGTAGTGGTAGGTGAAGTGGGCTCAATCTGCTCTGCAAAGCGATTCATGTAGCAAAGGCAGAGTTGTGGAGTGCTCCTCAACGCGAAGCGGAATATTTCGCATTATAATGAGGAATGCGAAGTCCATTGGAAGCAATGACTTCACATTACTCCACCTCCCCAGACCACTACTCTGCCAAATTTAAGGCGAAGTGCATTGCAGGCAGTACACTTCTCCTCACTTTGCCTTGTTTTTGAGCTCCAAAGGCGAATTTTGCAGTGATTCATGGGATTTCAGGTCACATGGGCTCTATATTGTTCTGCACAGCCTCAGTTCGGGGTAGTATGAGTAGGAAGGAGTAGGAGACAGTGTGCTCTGATAGCTGTCTGTGATAGGAATTTTGTAAAAGCTGTTCAAAAAGCATTTTTGCATTTTTTTTCGGGATTCAACTTTAGTTCATTGATTGTAGAAAACCCTCCTGTGCTCACATCATCGAGCTTTTTTGTTTTTGTGTGGATTTTGAATGTTAATTTACAACATTGAGTGTGTGTGGTGAAAGACAGTGAAAGTGTGCTTTGGGGGAGGGGCGAATCTGTGGTGTAGGTAGATTTAAGTTGGAGAAATAGTGATTTCTTAGTTTTTTGGTTATATTTTTGTTATATAACTGACTGTGTTAATATACACATAGTAATATTGTCAGTAATAGTAGAAATTTTCTTGCTGTTTGTTGTGTGGCTGTGGTGCAGCAGTTCATAAGTTCAAGTTGTTTACATTACAAATTTACAATATGTAACGTGGCATAGTACTGAACTTTTGCATTTGCTACGCATTCCTCATTCAGCATTGTACACAGACTGTTCTGTGTGTGAGTGTGTGTGCAGTGTTGCATGCATCAAATAATACACCTTTTATTGTGCCACAGACTAGTGTAATTGCAGGTGCAGCAGTGTGAACCTGCTGTCCACTGCAGCTGCCTGATTTTGTACTGCGATCGTGGTATCTGTTCTTTGTTTTGTTGCTTGTAGTGCTGTAAAAATCAGCACTGTCTGCATTCAGTGCTTCCCCCACTCCCATGTTCAAAAGGTATTTTTTACCAGATTGGATTGTTTTTGTGACCTCATCAGCACCACTGGTTGCTGAAGTTGTTTTAATTGCATGACAGTCTCAGAGTAGTCTCTTATCTGTTGCTGAAGCCACAGTTGTTTATTTAGCTTCACATCCAGCGTCCCTCCAATCAGAGAGTGAACGTATCAAAATCTGAATTGGTTATAATATTTGTGGTTGATCCCCAAAATGCCTGCAAAGAGACGTGCAAGCAAAGCTGTTTCGCCATGGCAATGTTGGCAGTAAGATGGTCTGGAATGTGGTAGTAGTATGCAGATGCAGAAGTGCATTGCTGATGTGAGGAAAAGTATTTCTCCTGCAATGTTTTTTACAGCCCAATCAGTAGCTTCACTCATAGTTGGAGGAGATGATGTTTTCCCAGCCGGTGGTGTTAGTGTTACTGGTGTTAGTGGTGGTGGAGGTAGTATTAGTATTGTTGTATCAAGTTCTAATTCTGACCAGTGTACCGTATCCAAAAATATTGAGGTGAAGCAGTGAAAGTGAGTGGCAGCGTAGATGATGTCATACTTCCCAGTAACATCCCAGTAACTGAACCTGAGGATTCTGATAATCATGTCAACGATAGCATACAATGTGATATTCCATCCACCGTGGCACTTAATGTCACGCATTTTCCATGCAGTGATTCACAGTGTGGTGAAAAAATATCAGGTGATGGTGGTGTAGATGCTGATGATGAATGTGATGATGATGATGATGATGATGATGTTGCTGTTGTTGCAACATGTAGTCCACATGTTAGCATCCAAGCAGAAGATGTGGATGTGTGTGACAGTGATGAATATGATGATGGTGCAATTGACCCCAGTTGGGAACCAGAGAAAAAGAAATTAAAAGTGGCTGTGTCTGAGTCTGTTTGTAGGAATCCTCCCCCTATAAAAACTTGTGATCTACCGCTTTTAGTTGATGATGATGATGATGACCCAGTAATCAATATGATAGGTAATGGTGGTGGTCAGTTGCAGTCCAGGTGTGCAGTGCCCGAAACATCACGTGCCCCTCCTACTTCAGTGCTTAAAATAACGGACTTATATAAGCCACATAATGGACATGTTAAAAGCAGAGCATCACAATCCCTTGTTTGGAATTTTTTTGTTCAAGATGCAAATGATGATTCAGTTGCAATCTGCCAGGTTTGCCATGTGCATGTGAGTCGAGGTAAAAAGGGGAGCCATCTGGGCACAGGAGGACAGCATATGCATCTTAAGAATAGGCACTTGGCACTGTAGACCCAGCACAAGCTGGCAGCAAATACCACAGTGGGGCATTCACCCACATCACCGGCAACCATAGCCAGCATGATGTCCCCTCCCATGACTGTTAAGCCCAGTAAGAAATTAAAAGTGTGCAGTAGTGCAGTAATAAGAACAGAGGATTACTACAGGCATGATGAGGTGGAGGACTATAATGACTTTGAAATGTTGTCCAGTGCTGGTGAGAGTAGCAGTTTTTGTGGTGGTGGTGGTGGTGGTGGTGAATGCTGTATGTCTAGTGCAAGTGGTACATCAACCCTGGTTGGCAAATCTGGAAAAATAACATCATTTCTGGGTTTGTCATCATCACCTGTGCAACCGTCTTCATCAAATGTCCACTATCCACCCCCTGCCAATGCCATTCATCGCACAGCACAACCATTTGTGATCAACACACCCCATGTAAAACGTTTAAGTCAGCCCACGTTACACAGTGTTTTTGTGCATAAGCTGAAGCACCCCCAGAATCATACAGTGTCACATGAACTCAATGCTGCTGTAGTGGAAATGCTGGCAACTGGTCTTTTGCCCTTCTCCTTTGTGGAGAATTTTGGGTTCCGGTGGTTTGCTGCATGTGCCTGTCCAAAATGGAAAGTCCCATCCAGGGCATACTTTTCTACCTATGCTGTCCCCGAGTTGTTCCGCACTGTGTCCGACTCAGTAAGACATGCCCTTCAACATTCTTCCTCTCCATTCATCCATTTAAGTATGGATATGTAGACAAGTGGCAAAACAGCTGGAGTTCATATTTGTGTATAACTGCACACTGGGCGCAGGTGCCGGGGGTTGTTTGTGATGTTGGTAGTATGAATAATCAGTGCAGTAAGGTGGATTGTTGCGGTAGCAATCTTCCAGGAATTCGACAGCATGCTACGATTGGTATGCACAATGTGACCTGTTCACACACTGGTGAGAACATGTTGGACGTTGTACTGACTGAAATTGACAGATGGCTAAACCCCCTGTCCCTGACAGCTGGGTTCATAGCAAGTGACAATGGGTCAAATGTTGTGAAATGCATCACGAATGGTGTTTTTTTTCGTGTTCCATGCATGGCCCACTGTTTAAATCTTGTGGTTCAGGAGTTTCTGCAGCACCCTGATATAAAGGAAGTGCTGACCGTTGCACGACGTATCTGCTCTCACTTTTCAAGATCTGGAAAGGCCCGTGACGAACTGCGGCAGTTGCAGATACAAAACAGCTTGCCTCAGCACCGCTTGAAGCTGGAAGTTGTCACCCGATGGAACTCCACTTTATACATGGCAGAGAGGTTGTATGAACAATACAAAGCCATCTCAGAAGATCTTGTTATGTACACTAGCCGTGACAGTTCTGGGGCCTCCATGTCTATGACGACTGAACAGTGGCGCCTCACGGACTCTGTAATAACAATTTTGTGGCCTTTTGAACATGCCACACAGGCAGTGAGTGGAGAGTCTGCCTCCATTAGTCAATCAATTCCACTGTTGTGAGTGCTGAGGCAGACATTAGTGAATGTACAGCATAGCCTTGATGTTGCTAGAGACGGTTGTAGCAGTATGTTGCTGCAACACATGCTGACAGTATTCAACCAGAATCGTCACATTGTGAGCATTCAGCGTAGTGACAACTTTGCCATAGCAACAATGCTGGACCCATGATACAAACATGGAATTGCATCAGTACTGGAGGGAGGGCCTGAACAGGTAAAAAATATCAGTGGTCAACTGGTGTGCTTGGTTCATGGGGCACAGAAGTCACGTGTCAAGGTCAGCAAACCTCAGCAGCATAATCCGGCTGAAGGTGTACCTGGAGGACCATCAAGCATATCCTGCAAGGGGAAGGGGACTGCAGTTCCAGGTGGTCTGTCATCCAAAGTGGGTGGCATCAACCTGCTTTGGGAGGCTTTGTCCCAAGTGGGTATTTGTGAAATAAATGATTCGCGAGAACAGGATGATGCATCAACAATTGGACTTAGTGTGGCACAGAGAATGGTTGAGTCATATTTGTCTGAAAACGGGCATCTGACAATAACTGAAGATCCTCTTTTGTACTAGAGTGGAAAGGTCAGTGAATGGTCAGAGCTGACTGCAGTGGCAATGAAGTACTTCACATGCCCACCCTCCAGTGTAAGTGTTGAGAGGGTATTCAGCTCAGCAGGTGCAATAGTCAGGGATTGTCGGACAAACCTGTCTCCTACAAATGTTATTTTGCTAACATTCATCAAAATGAATGAGAGGCACAGACTGCAACCTCGGTATTCGTACCCCGGCCTAGTCATGGTGGCCTTGCTAATGTGGAAATGGAGCATCCTGGTGGCACTGGCAGTTGCTGCATGAAACGGGCCACCACTGACATAGATGATGACACAATGGAGAAAGAATTTCCCAGTGGTGAGACTTCAGACATCGATGACTGTGAGGGCAGCTTTCTTTATGAGGATGGTTAATGTTAATTTATGATGTGGTTAATGTTGGCAGGTTTTAACTGAAGTTTTTAAAAGGTGGTGTGCCCCCCCAGACCACCACCGCCAGGACTGATATTAGCCACTGCCACCATGAGTCTGTCTGCTCCCCGGACCAACACCACCAGGACTGATGTTAGCCACTGTCACCATGAGTCTGTCTGCCCCCCGAACCACCACCACCGGGACTGATGTTAGCCACTGTTACCACTGCCACCATGAGTCTGTCTGCCTCCTGAACCACCACCACCACCGGGACTGATGTTAGCCACTGCCACCATGAGTCTGTCTGCCCCCAGACCACCACCACCAGGACTGATGTTAGCCACTGCCATCACTGCCACCATGAGTCTGCCTGCCCCCCAGACCACCACCACCGGGACTGATGTTAGCCACTGTTACCACTGCCACCATGAGTCTGTCTGCCTCCCGAACCACCACCACCACCGGGACTGATGTTAGCCACTGCCACCATGAGTCTGTCTGCCCCCTGAACCACCACCGGGACTGATGTTAGCCACTGCCACCATGAGTCTGTCTGCCCCCTGGACAACCACCACTGGGACTGATGTTAGCCACTGCCACCACTGCCACCATGAGTCTGTCTGCCTCCCGAACCACCACCACCACTGGGACTGATGTTAGCCACTGCCACCATGAGTCTGTCTAACCCCCGGACCACCACCACCACCACCGGGACTGATGCTAGCCACTGCCACCACTGAGCCTGAGTCTGTTCGGACCACCATATCCATCAGCCAGACACACAAAGCTTCTTAATATTTAAACCATAAAGTGAGTATGTGTACTCATATTTGTTTTGCTGCTTCACTTCCTTTAGTTGTATGTTTTGTTTTCTGTAGCTTTTCAGAGCCACAATGGTAAAACACATACGGTACACTTCTTTTGTTTCTTTTACAGGGTAACAAAAAAAGGCTCCATCACTAAAGCTCATTAGGAATGGTACTGTAGCTGTACCGTACAGAGAGAAAATGATGTAATATCCATGTGAAATCCATTCTGGTAAGTATGAAGGTTTTATTTCATCCATTTCATTGTTTTTTAAAGACTGCAGCAAATATTGCACACAGGTTGTATTAGTTGACAAGATGTGGGTTTGAAATTTAACTTGACTTTAGATTGAGATTTGAGAACTTAGGAGGGACACATAACAATTAAGTTGTAAGAAGTCATTCATTTCCTTTTTTAGGAAACTTCCAGATGCTTTGTTGTTCTGTCAAAGTGACCTTATCCAAAACAGTTCTTCAACATCAGGCAGCCCCCTCCCCTGAGCTTGGGCACACATGCAACACGTAGAAGTCATTTCATTAGATGACCATAACCATCCTAACACAACCGGACTCCAGAAGGTTGCTGATGAAATCTGTGAAGAAGTAACAAAATAAGAAACCATTAGAGACAAACCTACAAATATGATTCCCCAACCCCACACAAAAAAAATTACTTACCTTCATGTGCTTAACAGTTATCTGTTTCCAATTTCAGTGCAACCAATTCTCATTGTGCACTGGAATGTGCACACCAACAGTTTCCGTGTGACCTGTGATGCAGAACAATACCATGAGTACATGTCCATATCAACCCCCCTCCTCACCTACAAAATACACAACACAACAATATATAGATATATGTAATAGATAACCCACTCCTGGGTGTGCAGTCGCGCTCTGATATACGCACGCCTTGGTGTGCGTTCAACCACCCAAGGCGTGTGTATATCAGAGTGCGACCGCACACCCAGAAGTGGGTTATCTATCTTATAAAATGGTCCCCTGTTTCAGTAAAGTAGTGCAACTTGGAAGTAGTATAACATGAAAAAAAAAACAGATCAGGCTGTAATTTTGTTAAAATGCTTTATAGATGTCAATTAATATTATACAGAGGAACAGAACATTTTTTGTAAGTTAATATGAACTATAAACTTTAACAGAACTGTAGTTTCATGTAAAGAAATAGTAAGTGCATCATTTAAACAAATTATGGAACTGTAACTTTAAGGTCAAGATTAATGCATGTAAACAAACAGAGTAAATATAGCTGCATAAATCAGATTGAGAAACTGTAGCATTTAGTTTAACATTAACTGTATATGCATACTTTAAACAAAGTGAGGAACTGTAACTTTAGCTTTTTTATGCTGCAGGTAAAGAAGTGGAGGAACTGTAGCTTTAAGAGTGCTTGCTGAACAGAACAGGACTGCTATTGCTTTAAGAGTGGTGCAATCTTTTAACAGAATGTGGAGAGAGCAGTGACTGGTACAGGAAGGAGCCATTTTATAGAGGAAGAAAAGTAAGTTCAATGGTGTGGTTCTGTAGGATTTTTTTTTCTTATTTTGTAGCGTTTTGAACTGTACTGCAGGATGCTCTTGTGCTAGAGGAGGTACAGTGTATCACTTGTAATATATGTTGAACTGCAGGTTGCCGTGCACTGTTACATTTTGCATGTAAGGTGCTAGTGGGTGCAATCCTGCAGACAGATGCTGAGGTTTTTGTTGAGGTTGCTGATTTTCTATGCTGGTGGGAGTTTCTGTAGGGTTTTCGTTGTTGTTTTGTGGCACTCCTACTGGCAGTCTGAAGCTGGTCGAGGTTGAGGGTTGAACAGAGATTTGGACAGTGCTTCCGGTTTCATCGTCAGTGCCAGATGGAAAGTATTCATCTTGCTCTGAGGCACTGTGGATGGGGTTAGTGTTTTCTTGATGTTTATCTGTGCAAGCAACATCAACTTGTTGCATGTTTTGCTGTTCTGGTTCCACTGAAGTGGTGTCGGCAAGTGCAGGTTGGAGCTCTGCGGAGGAACACAGTGTGGTGGGTGGTTCTTTGGCAATGCTGCCCTTTGCTGAAATGGCGGCCATTTGAATTTTAGGCAAACTAGCTGGTTCACATGCTGTTTCATGGTGTGAGGTACTGGTACCAGCTAGGATATTTGCCCAGCTTCGTCTGTCTTGAAGTGTAGGTGCCCAGTATGAGTTCAGGCTAACCTCAGATTTGTGGCCTGTCAAAGCCACGATCTCTCGTGAATCGAGCCCCACTGAGGATAGCATTTGAACTACAGTGGATCTTAGGCAGTGGTTTGTGTAGCGGCGAGATAGCCCTGCTTCTGTAGACAGCCGAGGCATTAAAGAACACAGATAATTGAGTCCCATTGCTTCTCTAGAATACCATATGCGTTGTTTATCTAGTATGTGTTGTGAAGCTCTTTTGGGATGTAAGAAAAGTGCAGTGGCATCTGGTGGGCATTTGCTGAGGTATTTTTTAAATTAAAGGACAGGGCACAGAGGGTCATTTGGTTGGGCAAAACAAACTTTCTTAAGGCTGCTTGATTTATTTCTCTGCATTTTTTGATTTTTGCTGTCTGGATTGTGTTTTAGACTAATATATTCAATACCATTTTCATCTCTTTCAATCTGAAAAGAGTCTTTTTTAAGTTCTCTTTGCCCTTCCCTTCCTCTGCAAGCCATGAATATTTGCAGGTCAAACCAAACCTTTTTTACTAGTCTTGGAGCAGTGTCTGGTGATAATGCTGCAATCCCCTCACTTACTGTGGCTGTGGGATGCCATGGTGGTCCAGCAGCTGGTGCAGCATTGAAACTATTTGCTGCTCCTGTGCTTCTACTCTGTTAACCTGCTGCTGCAAAGCACTGACCCGCTCATTATTTTCTTCAAGCGCTGCCCACACCAGGCTGATGTCAGACTGTGTTGCAGGGACTGTGGCGGGGTCCACTGCAGCGGGGAATCCAGGCAGTGGGGGTGGTGGTGGACAGGGTGGTGCTGGTGGCTGTGATGGTGGTGGTGGTGGAGCAACTGCTGTAGTAGCCCTCCTCATGCTGTGGTGGTGACTGTGAGGCACAACTCCCACCCTAGCAGCACCTTTGGCCACTGCCATGGAAGGGCCAGCAGGTGAACGCCTGGCCCCTTCCGTGGCAGCCTGCCACTCTTCCCTGTGGCAGTTCAGCATGTGGATGTGCTGGCCACTGGTCCCCAAATGTGTCCCACGGGGGCCACGGCAACCAGCACACCACACACATGGCACACCACCACTGTGCTGTCTCCCCCCACACAGTTAAAAATCTTCCACACTGAGGAGCTGCGGGGGGACCAGACACAGTCCTCGCATGAGTCCCACCACCACCTACATTTTCTGGGGCCACCTCCTGTGGCTGTGAAGGTGGTGGAGGGGGTGCTGCTGGAGTCCCAACAGCTGCTGCTACTGGTTGTGGTAGTGGTGGAGAAGGTGGACGCACAGCAGCCACTGGTGGCATTGGTGCTGCTGCTGCCACTGCTCCTGTTGCTTCAACGGGGCAAGCAACACTGGCCAGGAGTCAGGAGTGGTCCAACATGACACTACCGCCCCACCCCCCCATGGGTCCGCACTCCCCTCCTACCGTGCCCACGGGCCAGTGACTCGCCTTCTCCTAGGTCCATCCTCCTGAAGTTCATGGGCCAACACACACACAGACAGTGGACACACACACACCGAGTCAGTCACACACACAAAACAAGACAAAACTTATTCAAAGAAATTCACTAACAAAAAAAACCCACAAATGCAATACAAAAACTAAATTAAGATATAGCTTTTAAAAAAGCTGTTGGTTTTCTTCTGGAATTGAAACGCAATGAAATGGCAACAAGGCAGTCAAGCACTGTAACTCCTCTCCTCTCACAAATGCTCTCTCCCTCTACAAATGCAAAGGAGAAAGTGAAACTGCTTCTGTGACTCACTTCCTTCCTGCCTGGCTAAAGCATGTGACTTACAGTACTGCAAGCCATGTGATGTGCCTGTTCTCTTCTCACTTCACCTTACTTTGCATTAAGGCATAATGGCAACACAAAGTGGTAATAATAATAACGTGAAGTGAGCACTTTATAGTGCCCACTTTGTGTTGTGCTCTGCTAATGTGAAATGGCCACTTTGCATCCACTTCGCAGGGGATTAAAAATTCGCTGCATCTCTACTGATGGGTGGGGAGCCACTAGACTATCAGGGAATTAGTGGCACAGCTGTTGTACTATTATCCGTGAGCTGGTGATCAGAGATTAGGGCTTGGGGATGGGGGGACAAGATCTGCCCTGTGGGGCAGTACACGGGTAGGGGGAAACATGATCTGCCCAGCAGGCCACTACATGAGTAGGGGGAAAACATGATCTGCACTGCGGAGCAATTCCCGGATTGGGGCTTGGGGGTGCCAGCAGCCCACAGAGGGCATTAAAGAGCAGATGCCAATTGAGGATGGGTGGGGGGCTTATGTGGGAACATGGAGGGTGGTTGTTGGGTGCACATGGCACAGTGGTGCACTGCTGGTGGACATATTGTACACTTAG
This sequence comes from Neoceratodus forsteri, assembly GCA_016271365.2. NCBI lineage: Eukaryota > Metazoa > Chordata > Ceratodontiformes > Ceratodontidae > Neoceratodus > Neoceratodus forsteri. The sequence goes on along the minus strand of CM057449.1, from coordinate 754,603,653 downwards.
ATTAACTAATATCTGGTCTAACCGTACTTAGACCAATGTCCTCTAGGGGTTGTCCTGGAATTGCAAATGTGCTGTTCCAGCAGCCACCCTCCCAGAATAGGGCTCAACTGCTGGCATAACCCCCCTTGTGCCATGTTGCAGGGGGTTTATGGTGTAACTAGGGGCTTAGGACCACTTTGGCACAGGCTGCCTTCTGGAATACTGAATGTCAGTACGCATGGCGCAAAGTGCTACTTGCACCATTTTGTTTAGCACAAGTCACTTTGCAACATGCATAAGCATTCTGGAATTTGGCCCATTGGGTTCTGATTATGTTATGCCTTTATTTAAAGATGGCATCCTGCCCAAGGAAACAGAGGAAGTGTTTAGTACCATGCAAAGAAAAAAAAAATTATTGACCACTATTTTGGAAGGTAACAAGCACATAGGAAAACATGTAAGTGTTATCAGGCCCCTTTCTAACTTGGAACTGGTGTTGTTAATAACTGACCAGTTCTACATTTTAAAAGCCATCACAAGCAAGGAAACAGAGTTGAAAAATCTAGGTATAGAAATGGAAGAAATCAAGGGCTGGATTCACAAAGAGAGTTAAAATTTCTGTAGCTGCAGAAAAATGGCTTGTAGCACTGTAGAAATCTAGTTGCACCATATTCACAAAGAAAAGTTCTGCAGTTCCAGAAATCCATAAAACGGGCAAGTTTCAGAAGTCCACACATGCTGAAATCTCCCTAACACTCTTTCCTTAGCTGAGGAAAAAGCTCAGCAGGCACAACAACAGGTGATCCATATTAACTGGAGCAGCAGCTTTGACAGACTTGCCATAGATGCAGCAGTAAGTACTCACAGAGAGAGACCAGCAGCCAGTCCCTCAACTGAGACCACTCCAGCACCACTGGTACCAGCAGGGCCATGCACCACAGTAGCTGTCTGTAACTGTTGGTGGAACTGATGGTTATGTCTCTCTCTGGAGTGTTTATGTTATCTGCTTCAGTAGCACTCACTGCAGGCTATTACCAGCTCTGCCTCTACTGCCTGCTGGCTCCTTTATGGGCTGCACTGGGTCTAGGGGTTGTAGTTTGTTGTATTTCAATGAAAATGTGTACTATTTTTATCGTAACAACTGGCACTACTATAGGTTTGCTATTACTTGTGCCTACACCTCCACTATAATTGTATCTCAAATGTTGGTACACTGCACTCTGCTCAGGGAGAGTTATGCCTCACTCTTTGTGGTGCAGCATGTGTGCAACATTTTTTCCACAACTGCGGAAAAACACTGGCTGTAAATGGCCTCTAAGGGGATATGCCATACTTTTCAATGGCTTTTTTTTCCTCAGGAACTTCCATAGATGCACTTTTTTCCACAGTCCTCAGTGTATTTTTTTCCACAGCTGTGGATATTTTGTGTATAGCATTCAGAGCAAGTTCCCCTTTTTTTCTGCAACTAAGGAACTTTTGGGGACTAAGGGAAGGTTTTGTCCCTTCAGATTGTTTTGTGACCCCCAAGACTCTGCAATCACTCTTTCCAGAATTTTACAAGAAGAGACAACAAGCACGGGGAGAGAAAACATTAGACTAGTATCCATATTTGGTCTTAAGCAAATGAGTATGAAAATGAAAGCAATTATAATTTAAATTGGGGGAGTTATTGAGTATCCTTATGAAAGGGGCAAACATAAAACAAGATGTTAAAAAAACAATAAGATATGAATGAGACTGTCATATCTCCTTCTGGTTAAAATATTGTGAAATGTACCAGTTATTAAGCTCTATGACCAACAAATTAGATAAATTGGGGATATATATATATATGAGGAACACTGTATAATAAATGCAACAATAGAGAAGCAGATAATGTCTCTATCAGCCTATCCTTGCTGTGAATACATGGTAAAAACTGTTACTAGATAAGAGATTTTAGCCACAAAAGGAACAGTGGATTGACAAAAAGTAACAGAAAATTGTGAACAGGCATAGGTAATAACACAACCAAAATATGATGCAAATGTGATAAAAATGCTAACTTGAAATATATCAGGCTTGAGGGATAAATTGACTCACCCAGAGTCGATGGAGTATTTAGAAAAGTATTAATACATAATTTTTACAATAAACTTGGGATTGAAAATGACATAAGTATTAATGGATATAGGTCTTACAAGAAATCAGCCCTGAAATTTAAAAGATACAGAAGAGGAATACGTGGCTTGTTAATTCTTTGTAAGCTTGATAAGAACATATGTACAGAGGAAATAAAAATTGAAAGCGATAATACTTTAGGGGTAATACCAAGAGCTTGGGGGATGGAAATAGCTATATTGAATGTTTATCATCCACTGAAGAACAGGAATTTTTGCAAGGGTGATGTACTGAGACTGGTGGAGTCAATTATTGAAGAGCTTATAGAGGAGAACCCACTAATTAATATTATTTTAATGGGACATTTTAAAGTAAGAATTTGCCAGCTTTCTGAAATCACTGAAGACATCTCAAACATACTAACAGTTTATGAAGATATAAACAGCAACCTAAGAGAAGTTAGAAGGATCTAACAGTAAATGATAACAGTTGTACAGTATATGAAATGTTAAATAACAAGAATTTGATATTGTTAAATGGCTGGACACACTCTGATAGTTTGGGCAGTTTTACTTACATCGGAACAAACGGGTCTTCAGTAATTTATTTGGCCTGGGTTAACATATATATGTTACCACTGTGTCTAGATATAGCAGTAAATTGTACACCAGAAAGCTCTCTGCACATTGGAAATTATGATTAAATCAGAACATATAGAAAACAATAAGGAGGAGACAGTGGCCTCAATTAGAATTAGGAGGAGACGAGGACTTCCAGTTGTAATGGTGGCCAGCTAGTTGTGGAATTTTCTGCTCTGTACATCCCCCGGTGAACACTTACAAAGCCCTCTCTCTTAGCTGCTCTGAGCACAGGAAAAGATAGCTAAGCAATCTGCCAGCAAGTCTCTCATCCAAGATCCACATATCATCCCATACATGGATGTGGAAATGAAACAACCACGGCCGAAACACATGCCGCCACTATCCCTGGCCAAGAAAAAGCCTGCAAAGCGCAATAAGGGAGCTGGAGCTGGGGAAGCAGCCCACTCTAGCCCTCTGGCTACACTGACAGAAGCAACATTCTTTGAGGGGCTTGCACCACTCAAAGAGTCCCTGCAAACAATGGTAGGACAGCTTAAAACTTTAAAAGGCTCTCTCTAACAGCTTGCTATTAGAACAGGGATAATGAAGCAAGGATCTCCTCCCTCAATGACTGGAGGACTAGAATGGACCCAGAACTGGCAAGTGTGCGACAAAGGCTGCGTAAGGCTGAAGAAAAGCTGGAAGACCTTGAAGGTCATTCAAGGAAGAATAACCTGGTAGTCTAGGGGTTGCAGGAAGGTGAAGAAGGGACTAATTCTATAATTTTTGTGCTGAAGCTGTGTGCTAAGCTGGCTAGGCCCTCACCTAATGGTCCAATCTATGTTGTTGAGAGAGCCCACCGCTCATTCCGGCCTACCCCACCACAGGGCTCACCCCCATGGCCATTCATATTCCATCTCCTTAATGACCTGGACAAGCATCTGATTCTGGACAATGTTAGAGACACTAAAGATTTACTGTGGGAAACCAAAAGAATCTGGGTGATGCAAGATCTTCCTCTAACAGTGCGGCAGAAGCATACAGTGATGCATCCCCTCATTAACAAGCTCATTGCAGCTGTTATTAGGTATAGGATGTGTTACCTGACCACACTTCAAGTTAATAGTGCAGGGCAATGGCTTTCCTTTGACTCACTGGACAGTGCATCCAATGAGCTCAAAATATTGTTTCTGGATCTGTTTAAATGATGGAGATTGTAGAAGGCCACTGTGGAAACCCAGATCCCTGATATTAGCTGAGCAACCATTGTTTTTCTATGCTTCAGTTCCTTGTTAGTTATAGGGGGGTGTAATGGCTGGAATTAAAGCTTATTCTTATTGAATTTTATAAATTGTGGATTGTAAGACATCCTGTACTTAATCACCAACAAATCATAAGGTTTGTACTCATTGAGTTATTACACGCGGTTACGTGCACCCAGAGACTGATATTAAAGGGACTGGATTGATTAGGAATTTTTCTTTTTCTAGATTATGTTCTAGAGAGGGTATGTTTTGCCCAGGTTTTGCCTAATTGTAGCTAGTACTTCTTAAGTAAAATGATTAGGATGGTTAAAGAGTTTACTGGCTTTTCAAAGGATTGTATAACCGGGGGGGGGGGGAGAGAGCTGGCACTCTACCTGGCAGTTGAGAAAATTACAACCTATGCTAGGGAAGGAGATCAGTCACTTGGACTAGGGAATTTAGGATATTTTGTTGGGATGGGTTTTTTGGGCTTACGGGGGGTAGTTGGTCATAGTCAGACCATTTTTTGGCAGCATGAGAGGGGAGGGTTATTAGCGGTTTGGGAGGATCTAGATACACTAAGCAGAAGCAGGGGTTTGCAGAACTTCGTCACTGGAGAATCACTTATTCGACAGGACAGGAGTCAGCCTTATTCCTTACCACTTGTCCCACTCCCCATAATAGCCACTGCAGGGCTTAGGAGTACATAATGAGGTGTATATATCATGGAATGTTAAGGGTGCCAGAAGCCAAATTAAAAGATACCAAATCTTAAAACATTTGGAATTCCTGCACTGTAACATAGCTTTCCTCCAGGAAACATATTTACTGGAAGCAGAAGGTAATCTACTTAGAAGGTGCTGAATTGGTCTGGTTCTTGTGGCAGGCAATGCTACAGCTCGGGGGGGGGGGTGCAATCCTCTTCACAAGGGGAACTCAATTTCAAAATAGGCAATAGCTAGCAGACCCATTGAGGAGATTCATATTGGTACAGGGTCTATTGGACCATTTCATAGTCTTATTGGGGGTCAGTTTATGGTCCTAATAAGGACTCCCCTGAATTTTTTACAGACCTGGTAATTGCCTTGAGCAAGTTCCCAAGTTCTCCAGTTATCTTAGCAGGGGACTGGAATTTGGTTTACTCCCCTGAATTAGATAAGTCCCTTAACAAGAAAACCACACTTACCCCCGCACAAAATGCACTTAGAGAGTTTATGGCAACACATGGTCTCAGTCACCCGTGGCGACTAGTTACCACCACCACCAGGAAATTTACCTTCTATTCCTCAGCACATCACACATTGTCCCGTATTGACTACTTCTTGGTTAACAATCTGGTTCTAGCGGGGATGAAAGGATGTGGTATGACTCCAAGAACTATATCAGATCATGCCCCAATGTGGTTAGAGGGAACCATTTCACCTAATAATCAAAGAGAAAGTAGCTGGAAGCTAAACTTAATGCTGCTCCAAGACCCAGACATAGTCCAGGCCCTTAAACACACAATTGACCAATTCCTACAGCACAATCAAGGTACTGTAGATCAAGCAGATAAATTATGGTGTGCACTAAAATGTGTGCTGTGTGGGGAATGCATCAGACAGGCTACAACTAGTCAGAGAAAAAGGGAGGTGCGCTCCAATTCGCTTCTCGCCCAAATCAAATCCTAAGAGGCAGAAGCATTGCAGAATCCAACTGAGGCAGCTCAGATGCAATTAACTCTCTTTAGGGATCGATATTCAGAAACACTGTAAGAAAGGGCCCAATATGCACTTTTTAAAACCCAGGCCTGATACGTAGAATGGGGAGACAGAGCCAGTCACCTCATGGCGTTACGATTGAAGAAGCAAGAGGAGTCCAGGATAGTGGCTGCACTTAACTCTCTCAAGGATGACGCCCTACTTACTACCCCAAAAAATATCATTCAAGAGTTTGAGGAATACTGAAAAGGGCTATATGCATCCCCAGACAATGCCCCACAGAGTGCCAACTTATGGGAGTATCTAAAGCGGTTCCCCCTCCCCACTTTAAGGCAGGCCCAGCAGGATTTTTTGACATGGAGCATAACTAAGCAAGAACTCTCAGAGGCCATACGATCTCTCCTGGATGGGAAGGTGCCTGGACCAGGTGGCTTCTCTCCATGTTTTTATAAGGTATTTGAAGAGCAATTGACGCCTACATTGCTTCAGATGTTTAACTACATTTGTGATTCCAGCATCTCGGACTTTTCATTACTAGAAGCACTAATCATAGTATTGCCCAAACCCAATAAACCCCCCAATAGAGTTAGTAGTTATCGCCCAATATCCCTTATGAATTATGATATTAAACTTTTACCAAAATTATTGCCTCCAGGTTGGCAAAGGTATGGACCCATCTGGTAAGTCTGGAACAGGTGAGCTTAGTCACAGGTAGAAATTCTTCAGACCATTTATGGAAATTATTTCAGATCTTCTCCGCATCCGGGGGGGCAACACAGCCTATGGCTTTGGTCTCACTGGGCATGGAGAAGGCTTCAACCAGGTTAGCTGGCCATTTTTGTTTACAGTCCTGTAGAAGTTCAGGATTCCCCGCATCTTTATACAGTGGATAAAGACTCTATATACGCATCCTACTGCTAAGGTATACTGTAATGGAATCTTTACAGCCTCTTTCCCATTATACTCCGGTACACGACAAGGGTGCCCATTATCAGCAATGCTCTTCAACCTATATCTAGAACCATTGCTATACCAACTTAATAATTCCCCTATAATAAACAGCATTCACATAGGTACGCTGGATCTCCATCTATCAGCGTATGCAGATGACATTTTGTTGAATTTGATGGATCTAGCTGTTACTCTTCTAGAGGTATTGAATATAATAGAGACTTATGGGAAATACTCAAACTATAAATTAAACCGAGAAAAATCAACAGTTATGCCATTGAATCCCCACACACACAATGCATATATAGTGGGCTTGCAACTAGCCTGGGCCACACAGCTCACTTTTTGGGGATTACGGCTAAGCCCGGACATGGCCCAAGTTAAAAAAATTAATTTGATCTCCCTTGTGGGGATTATTGCCCAAGACTTGGAATGATGGGCTCCACTATATCTGTCTCTACAGGGAAGAATTAGTGTTATCAAAATGAATATCCTTCCCCAAGGTTTTTTATCCCATCAATATGCTCAATTTCTACCTCCCTCAGTCTTGGTTTCAAAAGCTTCACAAAATAATCTCCAATTTTCTATGGAACACAAAACCTCCAAGGAGATCCTATGTACAGTTAGGGGCAGCTAAACAACTAGGATGGTTAAAATTACTTAACTTTTTTCATTATTATTTGGCCAGCCACATAGTAAAATATTTCAGATGGCTACCTCCTTCCTTCCGGGGGGAAGATCCCAAATATTTTCCTATATGGCTGCAACTAGAGCATCATATAATTACTCAAAGTAATCTCTCTTCTTATAGTTTCATCTACACGGCTCCAAAAACTATCTCACATTGGATAGACAGTGAGCTAATACACATATCAATTAAAGTGCATACCCAATTCTGCAGGGCCATTGGGTACGACAGCACTAGGGATGTCTCAAACCATTGTATTACAATCCTAACTTTATACTGGACTATAAATGTTTAACACCTCCTAATGGGACACCTCTCACTGAGATCAGAATTATGGAGTTACTAGAGCAAGGGAAGATCAAATCCACCTCTGACCTACTGAATCTGTTGCACCTCCCATGGTCACAGATTTTTAGAGGCCTTCAACTCAGGCATCTTCTGCTTAACAGATTTGGACAGGGACTATAGTCCACTGACCAATCTGAGCTCCTCAATGCACTATGTGGCAAGGTATGGTAGCCCCACTCAGTTTCCCAGATAGTTTCTGTTCTTTATCCTATTATCCACCCAGAGATTCAAGGTAAACCAAATTACTGGGCCTCCCAATTCCCCACGAATGACTTTAGATGGGACAAAATTTGGCAGGCGGTATATTCTTATACTGCTAATGACAAGTTACACATTATGCAACTTTATATATTGCCCAATATATATTATACGCCTACCAAACAGGCAGGAATGGGCCAACTACAGGATCCAAAATGTAACAGGTGTGGACAGGTGGATGGCTCACTGCTAAATGTTTTATGGGATTGCCCGTTAATTTGGCCCTTGTGGTTGGAAATACAGTCCAAGGCAGATCCTCTGTTGGGCCTTGACTCTCTGTTTACACCAGAAATCTGTATTTTGTGGGATTATTCTCAAGTTTCTGTTAAAGAACAAATATTTAGTTTGTCCCTCATATTACAGTCAGTTAAAAAGTTAGTACTAAGGCACTGGAAGGACTCTACCATTATATCTTACACAGACTGGCTAAATGAGCTGCTCATCAATGTGCAGATTGAAAAAATGATAGCAAGTCTACGGCACCAGCTACCCAGTTTTAATAAGAAATGTGGAAAACTCCAAACCCTGTACACCATTCTTAAACAGTTGTCTCTATGAGTTAGGGAATCTTGACATTCTACCTTTTGTTACTCCCGTATTATATAAGTCTCTACCTTTCAGTCTCCAGCAACCCCTCAATAGAGGCTTTTGGTAGGAATCTCAAGTTTGATACAACAAGGGATATGAAACCCCCAATCCTTTAACTTAGTATCCTCACTAGGCTCTGTGGGAGTTGGGTTTATGGTTGGGTGGGTTTGGGATTGTGGAGGGGGTTGTTCAGGAGGAAGGGTGGGTAGTAGGGATACTTTGTTATAAGTGAAACAATGTCTCCATGTGGCATAATGACTTCTGTTATTTTGTTTTACTACTGTACTGCCTGTCACCTTATACATTTGGTCATGTTGGAAAATTTTAATAAAGTTTATTGAATTTTAAAAAAAGAATTGGGAGAAGACAATATATAAGTTGGGAAAAATGGGAGCAGAGATTTTCTAAATAACTTGGCAGATTGGGGAAGTTTTGAGAAATTCAGGAAGTCAGAGGAGGCACCAGTAGATGAAGCCCTTTGCTGAAATTTTTGAAAATAATTTATACAGGCATATATTTGAACAAACAAATATTACACCATAGGGCCAAAACCCATGAAACAGATATCAGATTTCATAACAAAAGAGGTAAAGATGCAGGAAAAAAGAGGGGCAGTGTGGCACAACAGCCTGTGTAGATCTGCTAGAAGAAAATTGAATAAGCAGACAAGAATAACAAAGAAGCTACCTAATCTAAAAAACAGAAGGCTTAACAAATTAAAGAAATAATACAGTAGAGTTATCAAAAAGAGCAAGAAAAACACAGATATCATCTATGGAAAGAACTAGAGAAAGCAGTAATAAAAAAGGACAACAAAACATTTTGGACAGTTGTTGCAAAGTGGATGGGAGACTATTTAGAGGAGCCAGACTCAAACATAGAACCAACTAAATGGGTGGAACATTTTCAAAATTTATTCTATAATCCAAATATACAAGATGTAAGCAGTTCAGATGGAATAAAGGATAATAACTCCTGAACCAAGAATAATTAAGGATTTCACAAAGAAAGAAATTTACAAGGCTATAATTACTTTAGCACCCCATAAAGCATCAGGGCCAGATGGCATACCAAAAGATGTGATTTTAAGTTCATTGGAATGTTGGATTCCTTTTTTATATAAATTTTGTAACTTTATAATGGATTCGGGAAAGATTCCAAAGTGCTAGAGCAAAAATATAATCGTACCCATATTTAAAAAGGGAGAAAAAACAGATCCTAGTTGCTACTGATAGACTGCACACACATTTTGTTTTACTAGAACAATTAATAATAGACTAACCACGTGGATAGAGGAAAATAATATTTTAGACAAGGCACAAGCCAGATTTAAGACCAAATACTTAACGATAGATCAATATTTTACATTAGTTCATATTATTCAGAAATATAAAGTTATTAAGAAGCAAAAACTCTAGTTCCCATTTATAAATTTAAAAGCAGCATTTGATAATGTAAATAGAAAACTAGTGTGGGATACTTTAGAAAAACTGAGGGTTGATAAGGCACTTTTAAATATAATAACAGCCTTATATCAATACAACACAACACAAATAAGGTTTAATTCTAAAGGAGATAAAACTGTAAAATTGACCACAAACAAAGGGGTAAATCACGGTTGGTCATTGGTGCAGGGGCATGATTTCCGACTGCGATGCCGGTGACCTGGGTTTGAATCTGTACTTGGGCCATCAGAGGGCCATCTGGGGGGAGGACTGAGCATCCCAATAACTGCTCTCCTCTTCCTCTGGGGGAAGGGGGGGCGATCGAGCATCTGGTACAAAAGTGCAGACCCATGATGGAGGCTGGGGGATCCAATGTGATTGGAACCTGATACGTGAGGAGGCAGGATAGACATTGGATTCATCCCACTGATGTCATTGCACATCCCATCTCCTGAGGGGATAAGCATCCACAAAAAAATGCTGCCTATCCCAGGGATGATACCGCCTCCTGATCCTACGACCCCCCCCCAAAGTACCTGACCCCAACTGAGACTGTGTTCCGCTGGATGGCCCACCTCCGCGGCCCCACCTGGGTGGGTAAGCCTAGGGAGCCATGCCAATCATGGTTATGTGGCCCATAACCTGGACCTGTCTCCATGGGGTGGGGTCATCTCAGCTGCCCCACCTTGAGGGGTAAGCCAGGGCAAATCAGGTATTGGATACAGGAGGTGGGTGGGTCCGGGAGGTAGGGCTGACAATATGGGACAGGCGATGCCAAAAATTAAAAAAATAAAAAAAGGGGGGTAAAAGAGGGATGCACCCTATCCCTGGTACTTTTTAATCTGTTTATCAGCACAATTCTAACTACAATTTACAATCTGGACTTCCATATACCTTGGATTGGAAAGCAGGTGTGTCCATAATTAAAGTATGATGACATTGTTTTGATATCAACCAGTTACATTGGTTTAAAATGAATGTTACAAAAATTCTAGAAAGAATGTGTGAAAGCAGAATTACAAATTATTTACAGTAAAACTCAAATTATGATATATGGAGGCAATAACAAAAAAACAAAAATACTTCATTGACAATAATGAAACAGATGTGGCCAATAGTTTTTGCTATCTCGGGATCACACTAACAAAAGATGTAACATGGAGGAAGCACCTGAAAGAACCAGAGGACAAAATAAAACATTTTCTGCTCACCATGAACAGATTTTCATATAAATATGGAGGAAACTCTGTAAAGGGTGCATAAAAGTAATCAATACAAAAGTAAGTAGCCACATTTTATACAGGGCAGAAATCGGGGGTGCAACCTTCACTCAATCTGAGGGTGTTTTTAAACAAATTTTACAACAAGTTACCTGGGCTCCCAACAGGGCACCCTCAGCCCTAGTTAGAGCAAAGTTAGGACAACTCCCACTGAATGTATGTTGCAAGACACATTGATCAACTACTGGTCAAATACAATGAATGAAAATAGTCTGCCAAGGATGTGTGTGGAAGAAACAATACGTTATCAAAATCAGAATTTTATGTTCCCTTGTATAACAATAATCAAATCATATATTCAACCATATGGACATTTACAAAGTCTGGCAGATATTTTTATTAGACCAAGATAAGTAGTCTTCAGTGTAATAAAAAACAGAATTAGATATACTCCCAAAAAGATTTACGGTTATGAAAGCAGTATAAAATAAGCAGCTGGTTAGTGGAAAACAAATGAATACATGGTTTAGAATGATACCTAGTGGTAATAAAAAACCCTCAAAGGAGAAAACTGTTCACCAAGTTCTGATTTGAATATTTTAATAGTCAAAGGCTGAAGGACTGCTTCAAGAGAAAAGATCCATCCAGAGGTAGGTGTAGGTGCCAGAAAGGCCCAAATGATCAAATACATTTATTATTGCTATGTCCATTATATGAAAAATATAGGAAACATTTTTAGGGGACATTTTAAGCACATTAGACTTTAAACCTAGATATCTGGTAACATGTTTGATAAAATCACATTCTATAAAAGTTTTGGAATCAATAGCTTCTTCTTTGAATATTATTGTGAAAATGAAATTACACATAATACCTGAAGATAACAGGAATGGAAATTGTATGTATGAAAAGTAATCAATGAAAACTGTAATAAAAGATAATTTTATTTGGATGCATTTAGCATAGCAACATACAAGACTGAACAAAACTTACTGCGTTGGATTTTAAAGATTGTAACATGTTTCATAAAGATATGAATTGACAATCAAAAATCATTTTGTATTGTATTTTAAAGATTGTAACATGTATTGTTGAGACATGAACTGTCAATCGATAAGCTCTTTGTACCTGTTTGGGCTTGTAGCAAAGTTTGAGGGGGATGAGGGTTGCATTTTAAATGATTGGGTGAGGAGAAGGGCAGGGGTGGGACCTTTTTTGTTTGTTTGTTTACGAATAATGCCATTATTAATTTTGTATCCAAATAATGAATAGTACACTACCCATGTTATTCAGCAAATACTATTCATTACTCACACACCCCTAATGCACGGCTTCATGTTCCAGTGCCTTGCTGATGTTACACCAATTATTTAGTTTAGTTTAGTTTAGTTTATTGTTCTAGGGATTATTACCTTTGAGCCAGTGGGTCTTTTACAAAGGTTCCACGTCATCAATGTACAAACAAACAAGACATGTTACATAGAATGGTCAGCAAATTATTAAGGTTTCAATAAGCCAGTATAATGCAGTACATCACAGGAAAACTAAGCATTGGAGGAATAGTCAAGGTGGGAAGGGTAGGAGGAGACATGGGGAGGGGAGCAGACTTAGAGTAGTTAGAGGTACTCAGATGCCTTTGTCAAGAAAGGAGCAGAGGAGGAGGAGGAGGAGGAGGATGAAAAACAGTAAAAACAACCATGAGGGAAGAATCATTAGTCAAGGCAGTCACAGGAGCTAGAGGCTGAGAGGTGAGAGTAAAGCATAGATTTGAAAGCTCCTAGTGACGTGGAGGATGTAATGAGTGAGCTCAGGGCATTGTACCAGATGGGGGCACGATAGGCAAAAGATCTTTGTCCCTGTGTGGTCCGGCATCTGGGGATGATTATGATTATGATTGATAATTGAAAAGAACATCAGCTGTAATTGGTGTTCTCAGCAAATTAAGCCTTGGGACCAATGAATAAGGGCACTGGAAAATTGCACTCACAATTTTATTGTGGAATCCACAATTTTCACCATTCTCCTCAAAAACTGACATGTTCCACAATTTTTTGCAGTTTTAGAGTTTTTACTTCAAATTGTGTAAAAAGTATTAACATTTTCCATAAAAGTCTCTCAAATATATTGACAATTTTGCATGCAGAATTGGGTTTGGCCAAAACAAAGCAGTGCAAGGCAGGGAAGGGTTTTATGTGACACTGCTTTCGTTTGAATCCTTGTCTGGTTTGCTTTCAAAATCCACTGGCCAAGCATAAGTACACTTAAACACTGAACATCTGATTTGTGTTGAAACAGTCTATCAGAATATGTTTTGTTATCAGAGACTGAAACAGCAGGTGAGAGAAAAGATGTAAATTATCCCATTCCTCTAAATGGGGCACTAATTATGAAGTCTTTTTGTAAGCAGTAGGGCAGGTTTTCCTTGTGAACATACTTTCATTTGGACTAGTTTTGATTCAAACAACTCAGGATTTTGGCTGGCTCTGCTAATTATAAACTTGAATGAGCTAGTTGGTAACAGTGATCCCGCTCTTCACAATCTACAACCTAAATGCTTACATGCAAAGACTACAATAAAAACTTGACTAAAGTCTGAAAACAAGCTTATAAAACACATTCAATATATCTGAACATTTATCTTTAACTAAACAAAATCATTGCTGCCAGAGTAAAACAAAGGTAAATTACAGGGTACCCTGACTACTGAATGATGCAGTAACAATACATTGGTATGATATATATATATATCTTTTTGTAATATTCTTTGGTAACCGGACAAGGCCTACTAGGCACAAGTTCCTGTTTCCAGGAGCAACCTGGGAACACTAGGGATGTTAAGTGACATAGATAGATAGATATATAGACAGACAGCCAGACAGACAGACAGACAGACAGATAGATAGATAGATAGAAACTTAATTTATATAGCGCCCCTTTCCAGAGACTTGGAGCACTTAACATTAATAAATTAAAACAACATGAAAACACAGTCAATATAGGAATCACAATCAGGTGAAGCAAGCAACAGTAACTTAACATCTATCTATTATTATAAAATAACAAATAATGATTTAGCAATTCAGTATCTATAAACTAAAAGCCTGGTTAAACAAACATTTCTTTAGACCCTTCTTGAAGGTTTCCACCGAGGGTGCCTTCCAAAGATGGTTAGGTAATGAGTTCTGCAGGGTAGGTGCAGCAACAGAAAATGCACGATCACCTGAGTGCTGCAGCCTAACCCTGGGAACCTCAAGGAGGTAGCCCTTGGAGGAACGGAGAGTCTGGGATGGACAGTAGGGCACATGGTGATCTTGCAGGTAAACTGGTCCCCCCTCATGTAGGGCCTTATAGGTTAGTAACCTGCCCTTGAAGACAATTCTCCACTGAACTGGCAGCCAGTGCAGTAAACAGAGGACAGGCATAATATGATCAAACCTCTGTACACCCATCAATAATCTTGCCGCCTCATTCTGCACAGCTGCAGATGGTGGAAACTGCCTCAAGATAGCCCTTGGTACAGGGCATTGCAGTAATCCAACCTGGACGTGACAAAAGCATGTACCAGTGTGGTCAGGTCCTCAGCTGGTATGAGGGCCTGGATCCAGGCAATATTCCTCAGATGATAAAATCCACTTTTGATGATGGGCGACACCTGGGCATCAGGTGTCAAGCCATCATCGAGGATCACGCCCATATCCTTAACCCATGTAGAGGGGATCAGCAAGACCCCCCTCCCAGAACTAGACCAGGGGGATCGCACAACCCCCCCATCACAATGATCTAGATCCACCACTAGCATCTCAGTCTTGTCAGGGTTGACTCGTAGCCAGTTTTGAGTCATCCAAGTCTGGATCTCCTCCAGGCAGTTGTTAAACATGGAGGCCACCATCTGGTTACCAGGCACACAGGACAGGTATAGCTGGGTATCATCGGCATAGCAATGAAAACCCAGCCCACGCCTCCTCATAATGTCTCCCATTGGTAACATGTACACCATGAACAACAAGGGAGACAAGACTGAACCTGTGGGACTCCAAAAAGCAGAGGCTTTGGGTTTGATGGGGCTAACTCCATCTTCACCCTCTGCACCCTGCCTGTCAAGTATGACCTGAACCATTTGATGACATTACCAGACAGGTGACACCAGTACTGCAGGCAGTCGAGCAGCACCTCATGGTCCACAGTGTCAAATGCTGCTGATAGGTCCAAGAGGAGGACCAGGATGGTATGCTCTCTCCTGTCCCTCACCATTAAAAGATCATTAAGCACCTTCACTAGGCAGTCTCCGTGCTATGCCTAGCTCAATATCCAGACTGGGAAGACTCACAAGTGGAGGAGGAAGAAAGACTTGCTCTGAGTCACACAGTATGCAAGTGGAGGTTGTGGGAATCAAACCCAGGTCTGCTGGTTGTACCAAGCTCATTCACAATTTGTTACTCTAACCTCTTAGTTATAGAGCCAGCCCCAATAACCCCCAGATTTAATATTTTAATATGAGATTTAAAAAAATGTTGTACAGTATCTACAGTGCACATTATGAACAGTAAACATTTGAACATCATTTTGTTTACTAAAACTGGACTATCCACCACTCTGCTTATTTTTTTCTCGCACCAAAGTGGGTGAATAGTTGACAGAGCACTGTGAATAGCTGTTGATCAGGCTTCATTATACTGCATCCAGAAACAGACATTTGTCAATTCTGTATTTATTTAGTATTGATTTGCTGTGGCTCACTAAATAGAATCTGTTCAGCATTTTATGAGGCAGTTGTTTTCAAATTGTGGAAGACAGGCAACACATCAATCAATTTAGTATTCATTCTAGGAACACAAGCTTTCCCTCATGTTTAAAATATACTCAACTGGCAGTGTATTTAACAGTTTATACTGACTAATACATGCTGCAGAAAACAGTAAAAGATTTATTGTGTATTGCTCAGGGTCTATAGTAGGACTTCTGCAATTTCCCCACAATTTTTGCAAAAAGTCTCCACAATTTTGTGTAACTTTTTCCACAATTTTCCAGTGATCCTGCCAATGATCTGTGAACTTAACTTGACAATATGATCTCAGAGGCAACTGGAAACTTCTTATGGTCAACAGTAGGCAATATAACAGGGAGATGGACTGCATGATCCAATCACAGTAACATAGAAATAGTGTTGTGATGACAGAAGGGAGTTACAGTCCATCTGTTCTACCCCTACTGCTGCATGGTAGTGACCATACTCGTTTTGAGTATGAGCACACATCAAAGCTCAACAGCCAGACTGCTAACCATGCTTATTTGGTGTAACCCTCACTTGGGGGGGGGGGACAGAAGAAGGCCATTGGCAAATTTGGTTTGGACTCAACTTGGGGCCCATAAATTTGATTCGCCTTAGAGCATTCATCCAAACTACTTTGGCTAACAATGCAATAATGTGCATGGTGTACAGCAGACTTCAAATAGAGTGGGTGTAAAAGCAGTAAGGTCAGGAAGGAATATTAATTACTGTAGTTAACTTGTAGCAGATGCTGTTGGCATGCTACTGCTGTGTATTACTATTTGTGGTGTTATGACAGAGTCTGCAAAACCCACTATGACACCCATAGCCCAGTGTGAACTCCAGTGATAGTTACTATTCATTGCTTACCTCAAGGTCTTGATGTTTGAATTATATATGTAGTATCTACCTGGGTTCACCTCTCCCAACTCTCCAATGAGGCTGTCCTGGGTTATTCAGCTTGTGCTACACTGGGAACTCAAGCTGATGAATGGTATGGTGCCTCCACCTTGGGTAGAAATTTGGAGTTCCTGGCCAATGACAATCAGGGCTATCACCCCCTAGGAAATATAAATTACCCTGACCCACACAGTCCTTCCCTGAAGCAAATGACATTGTAACACAATAGCAAGCCCCAACAATTAAATATAATGCAAAATGAATAACTATTTAAACAGAGAGGGTACAGAATGAACAAGGGTACAATAAGGAAAATGGGAGTGATGGGGTAGCAGTCACAAATCTTGTACTTTATTCCAAACAGTTTCCAACTGTTGGCATTCTCTACATACCCAAATGCAGATGCACCCACCTTTCATCCACAAAAGGCCTTGGGCGAGAGCTCTCTAATATTGTAGTAGGTACCTCACTGGGGACACAGATGCTGTTAGCAGAGCAGATGGTTCACTGTCATGCTTTAAAAACTGTGGCAGAAACAAACTGTTGTACAACAATTAATTTGAAACTTGAAACAGGGGGCCCCTTTTTGTAATCCACAATTTGGGCGGCTGGATGGCCTCCTCAGATGTTCTGCCTGAGTCTCTCACAGTTATACATTACTGCCCAGGGCTGATCCCTCTGTACTAGGACCCAGATACAAACCCTCCAGTTTCCGGGTCAGAACCCTGGTGGTTACTTATGGTGCAGTAGCGTCTAGGATACCTTCATTCTCTCATATGGCTGGTCAAGCAAGATGCTGGATGTAACTCCCAGCTGGAACATCCATCTTCCTTGAGGCTATCTGGACTCTGTCACAAGCCTCATCTTCTCTGGTCATCTCTCGGATGCATTTACATGGGACTCCATGGAACCCTTGTGTGGGTAGAATCCTCAGTTGGCCATAGTCAGTGGCTCAGCAGGTTGCACACTTTCCTCTGAGACTGGAAGTTCAGAAAACTGTGAGTTCTATCCCCACACCAGGCACTTGTGTTAAATCCTAATACTGACACTGTAGTGCAGCATGAGGGGGCTACTGCACTCCTGAGGTGTCGTCTTTTGGATGAGACATTAATGTGATGTTCCATCTGTCTTTTCTGTTGGTAGTTCAAGTGGATGTTAAAGATCCCAGGGCACTTCTCAAAAAGAGTAGTGGATTTTTTTTTTATTAAGAACACATGAGAAGATACAGAAACAGAAAACTAAAATAAATAAAACCACAGTAAAATACATAAAACTAAAATCAAAGACATCAACCATGGGCATATAACCAAAAAAAATAAAGAAGAGGAAAAATACAAATTCAAAAACCTGAATGGGATGAATTTGAAAAAGGAAAGTAAACATCACACATGAGGAAAAATTAATGGTGACAGCTACTAAGTAGCAAGGTAATGATCTCTAAAAAAAAAAAAAAACTTTAAACAGCTTCAAAACTGGATGCCTGCTCCATACCTTTGTTGTCCCTGGGTCCCACACCCCTTGCACCCTCATGCACATGCCAATCACAGATGTTTTGTCATTACTGTGATATTGCTGTATTGCACTAACATGTAGTAATGGGTATCCATTGTACAAGCGTGGGTACTAGAGATCATGCTCGCTAATTGTATACATTGTATAGTATACATTCATTTTACAGCATCATTTCTTAGTTTTCTGTTATATGTAATGTTCATATTGCTTATATTTTACTGTTATGCATTTATTTACATGAGGCATAAGTGCTTTGGACCTAACCATATCTTTTACCAAAGTATTCATTTTCACATATATTTCTGCTGACACTGCTTTTGCACCATAATGACCTTGCACCTGCTGGAGTAATTCTGTATCTTCTTTGTTCTAACTAATGTTACGTCTTCTGTATAACATAATGCTTTTCTTTCTGCTGACTCTACACTTCCTATCCAGCAATGAAGTGGTACCACTTGCTTCAGCCAATAAGAACTGTCACACCTTTTGCCTTATTTCACTATAAGAAACATTATTCTAGAAAGGTTTGCTGAGACTTGTTGTGTCTAGACGTAGGGGAACTTGTTTCTCCCAATATTGTGCACTGCATAAGTTGTAAGACTGTGTTTTTGTAATAGACTTGTTTATTACACAATGTACCACTATCTGTCATTCCTTCCACTTGTTTATTTCTAACAAGAACCTGATGCTGGAGTCCTTTCACTCCCTATGAACAAAAGTTGTATAAAGCACTTATAAAAATGTTGGTTAGAAAGGGTACTGTATTTCAGAACTGAACGGTCAATGTTTTGGTTTGGAATCAGCAGACAATGGTTATTTTAACATTTCATTTCAACAAAATAAAATGTCTTAATTTTTCCTTGAAAAGAAACTGCTTTTTACACACCCATGTGTGACCTACAACTCCTGCCAGCTCTTCTGGGCTGACAGCCAAATTACTTAACCCTATTTGTGACTGGATTCAGACCCCTGCAGTCACAGTTTGTGAGCCATAAACACATGTATATCCATTTTTCTTTGCTCCTGGTGGCATTACAATGTCACCATTGCACTGTATTTCATGATTTCATGGAACAGATAATTTCTATCACCCATTTCCATATTGAGCCATTTTATAATGCACTGCATTTTAATGGCCATGCGTTCCATGATACAGTACTATAACTGTGTTAATTCACATCCTATGTAATAATTTGTGTTCTCTCATAAAAGGTATATTCCTTAGTGCAGCTTGATCCTTGACTGCACTACTGTTTCAAACCTAAATGCCTGTGTTTGATTCCCAATAGCCATCATTTTCATACTATGTGAGCTTTAGCAAGTAACTTGACCTTCTTGTGTTTCAAAATTCTATGTCACTGCCAGTTCAAACTTGATGTGTGTCTCTACTCAAAGCACTCATTTTCACACACAATGTATGTTTTCATAGAAACACACCAAGTGTGAACCCTAAAATTTTACTTTTATTACAGTACTTGCACCCTGTCCGAGCAACAAGGACGTTTAGTTTATTTTTCTGGGCTTGCAGCCAACACCACCAAGCCAAGTGCCTTCCTTCATGAAGGTTTAGTTATAAAACAGCTTCTTTGTTGCTGAACAATATCACGTGATTCCCATACTATGTAGCAGCATTGGGGTGGGGTGCTCACCACCCCCCCATATTTTTTTTTTATATATACAGTATACTGTTAAAAAAAATTACAGCAGTTTTGAGAGAGTTTACCATCTACAGTCATCAACAAACATCTCCACATACAACAGCAGTAACACTTTCATCTAAGCTGCAAAAACATTCATCTTTTTTCTGAAAAGAAAACAGCTGCCACAGCTTCAATGTCATCACCATCTTTGTGCCTGACTGGCTCGATATAAGGACTACTACATGAAACAAGTTATTATTGTCACAGATTCACTCAGCAGGTCAGGACCTCTACTCCCAAAGTGCCAACCTCTGAGTGCAGTCTTGTGACAGTGTAACAGACAAGATAACCCTCTTGTCTGTTTTGTGAGTTTGTATCAACCTTTGGCCTCAAGTTCTGGAGAGATTCAAACTGTTAACCTCTTGCTAGCACACCCAATGCACAGGCTCAGATATATCTGTCTTAGGGGGGCTAGATATCTTTGCCTACGGGCACCTGACCAGGTATCAGAGATGAACCCTTAAAACTTTAATAAAGACCTCAGATTTAAAACGTTTCTCTTTCCAGTTTGGTACCACCATACAAGCTTATGTCTGCTGTCTGCTATAACCATAAATATTTCTTAGCAAAAGAAAGCAATTCAAAGACAGACCAGGTATGCTCTAAAATTAGAGTTTTTACTAAAATATAAAATAATATGTCAAACATACAATACAGAACTCTTATATCACAAGACATACATATATTTAAACAAAACAAGGTTTAAAACAGTGCAATTCCTACAACAATATTTAGATTTTGTCTAGCTTTCTAAATACCTGTTTTCAGTGCTCAGATGTTTTCTTGGTCAGTGTCAGATAAAAGTGTGCCTGTAGTGAAACAGAATAATCTTTAAAAGCTGGTTTTGCCCACCTCTTTTGCATGAGGTCATCTTGCTCCTCCCTGTCAAAATATCTAAAAATATATATTTCTGTACAACCACGGGATGTAATTTCAAAGCATTAATTCTGCAACCTTAGCATAATTCAATTTCAAATGAAACCTGTTTGATCTCATGCTGTACCCTCCCTCACACAGGCTTCAAAGGGTCATTTACAACCTTACACCCCTATGTAACATCCTAGCTTCCCCTTCTAATGTCATAAACCTTGTTTATGATTTCTCTCCTAACAAAATTAACTTAAACCAGTCTGTAATTAACTCAGAGAAACAGGATCCTTGATTAAAGTCTTCCACGTAACACATTGCCTCTAAAAACTGAGTGTGTGTGTGATACACATGTTGTCAGCATTTCTCTTAGCTTGCATCTGTCAGCTGAAAACTGGGGGGGGTGAGGTCACTTCTAGAGCATTTGATTTTTCAGCAGAGATAGTCATTAATACATTTTATATAAAAAAAATATACAGCACTCAGAACTGGCTGTCTACATCACACTCCTCCCCACCTAGACTGAATTTGGGGGGGGTCTATCCCCTACATGGGATGAGCTTCCCAAATCAGTTCACTCCTCATAGACTCTAGACAGCCCATCTGAGTTCTTGTTCTTAATGCCTGCTCTATGTATGATTGTCAGATCATATCCTTGCAAAGTAAGACTCCATCTTAGCAGTCTCCCATTGCTCTTTCCCATCTGCGTCAGCCAAACCAGGGGGTTGTGGTCAGTCTGCACCATAAAATGTTGCCCATACAAGTATGGCTTTAATTTCTTCAGGGCCCACACTATGGCAAGATACTTCTTTTCCACTGTGGAGTATGCTTGCTCCCTGGGAAGCAGATTTCTGCTCAGGTACACAACTGTGTGATCTGTCCCTTGGCTAGACATCTGGCTCGGTACTGCCCCAATACCCACATCTGAGGCGTCCATCTGAACTATAAAGGTTTTGCTATAGTCAGGACTTGTCAAAACAGGAGCACTGCACAGTGCCTCCTTTAGTCTGGTAAAGGCTGTCTCACAGGCTGGGTCCCAGGTAATTTTCTTGGGCATCCTTTTCTTTGCCAGGTCAGATAAGGGTGCAGCCAGGGCACTGTAATTAGGTACAAACTTTCTGTAGTACCCCGCTGTCCCTAGAAAGCTCCTGACCTGCTTCTGGGTTTCTGGTCTGGGCCACACCTGGATCACCTCTATCTTTATTTGGTTAGGATGGAGCTGTCCCTGGCCTACCACATGTCTGAGGTATGCCACCTCTCCCATGGCCACCTGATACTTTTCAGCTTTAACAGTGAGCCCGGCCCTCTGTATGCTGCCCAGCATTTCCCTAAGTTGTGAAAGGTGTTCCTCCCAGCTGGTACTAAAGATGGCAATGTCATCCAGGTACACTATGGCATACTCCTCAGCACCATTCAACACCTGGTTCACCAACCTTTGGAAAGCGGCTGGGGTATTCTTCATTCCAAAAGGCATTAATTTAAACTCAAATAAGCCTATCTGAGTGATGAAGGCTGACCTCTCCCTAGCTCTGTCTGTCAATTCTACCTGCCAATAACCCTTGGTCAGGTCAATAGTCATAAGGTAGGTCGTCCCTCCCAACTTGTCCAGGAGGTCGTCCGTCCGGGGCATCGGGTGGGCATCGGACTTCATGACTGCATTCAGTCCACGATAGTCCATGCAGAAACGTGTTGAGCCATCTGGCTTGGGCACAAGGACTATGGGTGAGGCCCAGGGGCTGTGGGATCTCTGGATTACCTCTAAATCCAGCATCTCCTCCACTTCCCTCCTAATGTCCTTTTGGACAGCCTCTGACACCCTATATGCTGTCCGCCGTATGGGCGTCTGTGTCCCTGTCTCCACATCATGTGTTGCTAAAGGGGTTAGTCCAGGCTTGGCGCTAAACAAGGGGGCAAAGTCTACTAAAACCTCCCTCACTTTCTGGATCTGGTCCAGGTTTAGCTGAAGAGACAGTTTTACTGCCTCCACAGAGGACTCCCATTTACTCTCTTCCAGCAAGTCCAGAAGGGGGTCTCCTTCGTCCGTCCCTTCCCCATGACTACACACCACAAACACCATGTCAGCCCTATTGGCATATGGCTTCATCATGTTGATGTGGTACATCCTTTCTGTCTGTCTTCTGTCAGGTAACTCCACAATGTAGTTCACGTCATTTACCTTCCTAACCACTTTGTACGGTCCTGCCCACTCAGCTTGCAGCTTGTCTTTCTGGACCGGAATAAGGACCGTGACTTCCTGACTAACCATGTACGAGCAAGCTCTGGCTCTGCAGTTGTACCACACCTTTTGTTTTTGTTGGGCAGCTGCCAGGTTGCTCTGGGCTGTCCCCA
The DNA here is from genome assembly GCA_016271365.2 of Neoceratodus forsteri. NCBI lineage: Eukaryota > Metazoa > Chordata > Ceratodontiformes > Ceratodontidae > Neoceratodus > Neoceratodus forsteri. The sequence goes on along the minus strand of CM057449.1, from coordinate 754,580,455 downwards.
TAAGCTCCTTCAGCCTTTCCCTAAACCTAAGGACGTAATCCACAATGGGAGTTCCTTGGGTGGCATGCTTGCCTTCCCAGTCCTCCCGGATCAAGTCTAGGGGCCCATGTACCTGGCGTCCATATAAGAGTTCGAAGGGGGAAATCCTGTCGACTCTTGGGGCACCTCCCTGTATGCAAACATCAGGTGGGGAAGGTATTTCTCCCAGTCCCTCCCATGCTGTTCATCAAATGCCTGGAGCATTGATTTTAGGATACCATTGAATTGTTCCACAAGCCCATTGGCTTGTGGGTGATACGGTGTCGTGCATCTCTGCACCACCCCACACTTCTCCCATAAACAGTTCATCAGGTCCGACATGAAGGAACCCCCTCAATTGGTGATTACCTCCTGCGGAAATCCAACACAGGAGAAAATCCCAAGTAAGGCATCTGCCACTTTGTCTGTCCTTAGAGAGGATAGGGCAACCGCCTCTGGGTGCCGGGTGGCATAATCCACTACAGTCAGGATGAATCTCTTCCCTGAGGAGCTGGGGGTATTTAAAGGCCCCACAGTATCCATTACCACCCTCTGGAATGGCTCCTCCATTATGGGCAAGGGGATCAGGGCAGCTTGGGTTTTCTTGCCCACCTTCCCTATTTCTTGGCACCGGTGACATGACCTGCACTACTCCTTCACCTTCTTGGTGAAGTTAGGCCAGTAGAAATTCTGGGCCAACTGCTGCATTGTGCATGCAATTCCCAGATGACCAGACAAGGGAATATCATGTGCAGTCTTGAGCAACAGCTCATGATACCCCTGGGGAACGACAAGCTGCCTGCCTAGCATCCCTCCCTCTGTCTGTACTGCCTGTGTATACATAAGCCCATTTTCCCAATAAACCTTATGTCTGCTGTCACCTCCCTGTGTGCCCTCTGAGTCTACCCAAGCCCTCAACTTCTCTAAACTAGGGTCACCCTTCTGAGCAGCTGCAAACCCCTCACACTGTCCCAAGGCATGGAGCAGGTCCCCTTCCGTCGCTAAACTAGGGTCCCTAGCACTAGCATCAGGGCCCTCAGGATCACTGTCAATCCCAACCCTCTGACAGTTTGGTCACCCCTCCCTCTTTGGAGTAACCTTCCATAGCTGTGTGGTCACTCGCTATCAGGGAAATTTCTACCCCCTTTTTATCAGTCTCCCCATCTGGAGATACAGCCTGGGGAACCAGCCTCTCTGTGGTTTCCATACTGGTTTTTGTGGGGTTCAGGGAACTGCTATTTTCCCTTTCCACTTGGTTATGGGTAACTCCACATACCATCCCCTGCTGGAGATTGTTACCCAGGATCACATCCACTGCTAATGTGTTGGCTACAGCACCTACTGCACAGTTCCCCCTGTTTCACACCAGTCCAGGAGAACACTAACGAGTGGCAATGTTTTCTCTTCACTAGTAAACCCTTGTACAGTTACGTATTTATTGGGTATAAGCTGACCAGGCTGTACCAGATCCCCCTTTACCAATGTCAGGGATGTCCCTGTGTCCCTTAACCCCTGCGTTTGTACCTCCTTCACCATGACTGGGTGCATGTGTTCCCTCATGTTCACTGGCATGCTTCCAGGGACACACAAACAACCCACTTCTTTTCTAGCACTCTGTTGTGTATTTTGGCTCGCCTTTTTGGGGCACTGTCTGACAATATGCCCAGTCTCTTTACACAACCAACAGGCATTTCTTACTTCAGAGAAATATTTTCTTTGAAACCTATGGCCAACTGGTTTTGGTGGAGGTAGTGAGGGGTTTAGCTGCCCTGAAGGCATGCTTTTCCCTTTCTGCACTGCCACACCTGCCCCATTCATTCTCAGAGCAGGTCTACTCTTAGCATGTCGGTCCGAGAGTTCAGCAGCCTCTTGCACTGTTTTTGGATCTCAGTCCTCTAGCCAGGTTTTTAGCTCTGCTGGGCATGCCCAATAAAACTGTTCTAATAAAAATCACATTTTCAGTTTTATCAACAGAATTTGCATGAATTCCTTCCCACCAATGTTTTAAAAACTGACGTTGTTTCATGGCTAGTTCCTCGTAGCTCATATTAGGGCTTCTCCTGAGCTTACGGAATTTAGCTCTGTATGATTCAGCAGTTAATTCAAACTCTTTTAACAGTGCAGCTTTTAGCTTGCTGTAATCATTGCTGTCTTCATTGTCCATTTGATCCAATGCATCTTGAGCTTTCCCAGTAAGTAGCGGGGATAGCTGGAAGCTCCAGGACTCTCTAGAAATATTAGCCTGAATACAAACTTTTTCAAAAGAATTTAAAAAGACGTCTATGTCCTCCCTTCCTTAAACTCAGCTATTAATTTGGAGTTCAATTTGTAACCCAGTCCTGCAGTCCCAGTTAAACCCAAGCCGCTTACCTGCTCTGGTGCTGCTGGTCAGAGTCGCATCTTCTCCAGCTCGTGTTGCCTCTGGCACTCCTCTCTCTTCTCCTCTGCAGCTCTCTGGTGCTTGCGCTCCTCATGGTCTGCCTTCCTCTGTTGTCGCTCTGCCTCTCTGCATTCTCGCTCTGCCTCACAGTCCGTCTCTCACTCTCTCCTCTCCTGGGAATCCAGCTCCATCCTGTGCAACTCAATTTGCAGTTTGAGTACCTCTGGATTCAGGATACTGGTGACCATTCCCTGCTGCTGTGGCCCTTCACTGACAGTGGCCCTGCTGTCCATTTCAGTCATGGTCGGTGACTCGTTGCTCTGGGTATCTGCTACCATCAGGGCCTCTATGAGGTTCTGCTTTTTGGCTGTCACCTTGAATGGGACTCCCCTGTCCCCACACAGCTGCTTCAAGTAATCTACAGTGCGCCTGCTGTAGTCGGAAGCCATCTTCTTCTTCCCTGACTATGGCTACTCTGACTTTGCACTTTAGAAAAAAAAAATAGTAGGAACTTGACTGTACACCAAGTGATATATAGTTCAGTTTCCTTTTTAAAATAAAACTCTGTCTTTTTCTTTCTTTGCAAGAGAGCTTACGGTCTCAGCTGACACAGAACAATAAAGCTTGTGATACCAAAATTATCCCACCGCTACCACCAATCTGTCACAGATTCACTCAGCAGGTCAGGCCCTTTACTCCCAAAGTGCCAACCTCTGAGCGTAGTCTTGTGAACAGTGTAACAGACAAGGTAACTTTCTTGTCTGTTTTTGTGAGTTCAGATCAACCTTTGGTCTCAAGTTCTGGAGAGATTCAAACTGCTAACCTCTTGCTAGCATACCCAATGCACAGGCTCAGATACAGTATATCTGTCATAGGGGAGCTATATTTCTTTGCCTACAGGCACCTAACCAGGTATTCAGAGATGAACCCTTAAAACTTTAATTAAGACCTCAGATTTAAAACGCTTCTCTTTCCAGTTTGGTACCACCATGCAAGCTTATGTCTGCTGTCTGCTATAACCATAAATATTTCTTAGCAAAAGAAAGCAATTCAAAGACAGACCAGGTATGCTCTAAAATTAGAGTTTTTACTAAAATATATAATAATATGTCAAACATACAATACAGAATGCTTATATCGTAAGACATACATATCTTTAAACAAAACAAGGTTTAAAACAGTGCAATTCCTACAACAATATTTAGATTTTGTCTAGCTTTCTAAATACCTGTTTTCAGTGCTCAGATGTTTTCTTGGTCAGTGTCAGATAAAAGTATGTCTGTAGTGAAACAGAATAATCTTTAAAAGCTGGTTTTGCCCACCTCTTTTGCAAGAGGTCATGTAGCTCCTCCCTGTCAAAATATCTAAAAAATATATATTTCTATACAACCACAGGATGTAATTTCAAAGTATTAATTCTGCAACCTTAGCATAATTCAATTTCAAATGACACCTGTTTGATCTCATGCTGTACCCTCCCTCACACAGGCTTCAAAGGGTCATTTACAACCTTACACCCCTATGTAACATCCTAGCTTCCCCTTCTAACATCATAAACCTTGTTTATGATTTCTCTCTTAACAAAATTAACTTAATCAAGTCTGTAATTAACTCAGAGAAACAGGATCCTTATTAAAGTCTTCCATGTACACATTGCCTCTAAAAACTGAGTGTGTGTGATACACATGTTGTCAGCATTTCTCTTAGCTTGCATCTGTCAGCTAAAAACTGGGGGGGGGGTGGGGTCACTTCTAGAGCATTTGATTTTTCAGCAGAGATAGTCATTAATACATTTTTATATAAAAAAAATATACAGCACTCAGAACTGGCTGTCTATGTCACAGTTATTACTTCTACAAGTGTAATGTTTTCAGAAAAATTACACCTGTTTCTAGATCTTTAAATCAACTGAAAAAGGTCTATCCAATTCAGACTCTACAATCAAGCCTAATGTTTCTACTTACTATTAAGCTAAGCCTGGGATAGGGGCAATCTCCTGACTTCAGCAAAAAGATTCTTCTGCAATTGATCTTCAAGCAAGACATCCATTTTCTTCACTGCTGCTCTTTCCAAGCCTGGCTGGCACCTCATACAAACTGATTGTTCTTTATGGACTGTCACTTATAAACTGTTAATATTTATGGCAGGGTGTGATCAACTACCACAACACAAATGCTATGCCACTGTGTGTGGATATTTCATTAAAGGACTCAATCTAATGCACCCCCTGCCAAGGCCTCTGCCAATCCAGCCATCCAGCAGCCAGAAACATGAACATTGACTTTCTTACTATCATGGTGTTTCATCTCTCAGTTACCATCTGCATAGCCCCATGTGCTTTGTGGAGTTACCACCCTTCTGCAAATGATGAACTTTATGGACTGTTACTCCTATGAACTTTCTAAACTGGCCATATATGTTTTATAAGGACTTATCTATCAAGAGACATTATCAACATATTCTTCAATCAAGCTCCAAGGGTGTGCCACACCTCAACAGTCAGGTAGCATCTCCCTTATCCACTCTCAAGTGGATTCAATGAACCCTTCCTCAACAAAAATTGTTATGTCATATTATATTCTATATGTTATCACATGTTAACATCTTTTCACATATCTCAGTTGTGGTGTTGATATCCCAGAGTTCTGCACTATGTTTTACAGACACTATATTTGTGCTCCATCAGTGACCACCCCTGTACAACTCCTGAACAAGCCCATTTCTGACAGTAACCCTGACTATCTGTCTGCTTTTTACAAACTACATAAATTGTTGTCTCCATTTAGGTTTCAAGCTGTGATTATCCACACATGTAACTCTGTTTTATTTTTATCATATATTATTCATACTAACACTTTACTGTCTGCAGCGTACTATCATGCAACATTATGATCAACTTATTCCTTTACAAGACTCATGCTTTGGGCTTGTAAACAATTCTAACTGCTTCCCTATGTTTGTGTTGCCCCTTTTGAGGCAACAAGTAGGGGAATGTTGTCCTTGGGTCCCACACCCCATGCACCCTCATGCACACACCAATGACAGCTGTTTTATCATTACTGTGATATTGCAGTATTGCACTAACATGTAGTAATGGGTATCCACTGTACAAGTGTGGATACTAGAGATCATGCTTGATAATTGTATACACTATATAATATACATTCATTTTACAGCATTATGTTTTAGTTTTCTCTTATATGTAATGTTCATTTTGCTTCTATTTTACTGTTATGCATTTGCTTACATGAGGCATACGTGCTTTGGGTCTAACCATATCTTTTACCAAAGTATTCATTTTCAAATGTATTTCTGCTGACACTGCTTTTGCACCATAATGACCTTGCATCTGCTGGAGTAATTCTGCATCTTCTGTGTTCTAACTAATGTTATGTCTTTTGTATAATGTAATGCTTTTCTTTCTGCTGACTCTGCACTTCCTATCCAGCAATGTAGTGGTACCACTTGCTTCAGCTAATAAGAATTGTCGCACCTTTGGCCTTATCTCACTATAAGAAGCAGTATTCTAGAAAGGTTTGCTGAGAATCACTGTGTCTAGACTTAGGGGAACTTGTTTCTCCCAGTATTTTGCACTGCATAGGTTGTAAGACTGTGTTTTTGTAATAAACTTATTACACAATTTGCCACTGTCTATCATCCTTCCACTTGTTTGTCTCTAACAAGAACCTGATGCTGGAGTACTTTCACTCCCTACACCTTCTAGGGTGATTCATAAATCCAAAATAAATCAGCCCATAAAACAGAAAGCTGTTTCCCAGAAACCAATCTCCCATCTAGCATAAATACATCCTGCAAAGATCTGTTGACTATACATACTATAGAGGACTATGATATCTGTAATTGTTGAGAACCAGTTTACATGTGGACTGCCAGAAATAAAATTTAAGACAAGCAAACTACACCTGAAGTGTACTTTTGTGATATCTCTGAAAGAAAAATCAAAATACCCCCAGAACTAAGCATTCATAAGAAAGATATTCTAACTAAGGGAGTTGTCAATGCTGGGTGGCATATTTCCAAAATGCTAGGGCAAAAGTACACTCTAAAAATAAATATTCCATAGTTTTAATATGTGCCGAGCAATCTTGGAATGGACAAGACCGTTCCTCTAAAGGTTTGTGTTTTTGGTTCTCTCTCACATTTAATTAGCCGTAAGAGCAAAGCCACACTACATCCCATGTTTCCCTGGGAATCCAGGGGTCTACTAATTGTTCCACTACCAAAGCTACCTTACTTTCAATGCAGTTTTTAAGTTCAGGTTCTGTGACACAAATTCATCTTAGGACATCCTTGTAGAGTTGTTTCCAGCTAAAGGACACCAAATTTGACTTAGATACTTTCCAAGCCCTCAGTTTTTGGAGCATCGGTCACAAATAACCTAGAATTTTAAAATTAACCAATAGCTTGGGGGGAGCATTCCTCCCAGTGGGCTAAATAATTCTCTAAAGGTTTTTTTAACAAAATATTGGTTTCAGAGTCCTCATCCAGAAAAACTAGGCACAGAGTTTTAGACCAAAAAAATGGTATAAAAAAATAATCAGGTGTATCACTGCCACTCCACCTTTATTCTTAGGCAAGTAAAAAAATATATATTTTTAATAGGGTTGAGATGGCTGAACCAAAACATTTGAAAAAAATGCTATAAGCAGTTGTTTCTAGTTGGGAATGTAGTGGGAAAACATAAATGACATAAAGCAGGATAGGGAGCAAAAATTGTTTAATGATCCATAAATGTTTCATTTTACAAAAAGGGCCACCTTTCCATTTTTGTGTTTTTGCAATACATAATGGCAACTTTTCAAACCAATTCAACAAAGCCATATCTCCATTCCCAGATTTAATCACCAATATTTTTATTGGATCCTGCAATATAGGGATACCCGCCACCTCAGAGTCTGTAGAATCCAAACCAGACAGTTGAATCCCAATACACAGATACATTTAACAATGCACCTGTGATCAAAGAAAATTCTGCAAAAGCTTGTAGCAAAAATTGTGCACAAGTATTTCTGTGCAAACAAAATACAAATATCGTCGGCATAAGCTGAGATTTTTTAAGACCCCACACCCCTTGGCCAGGGAATGCCCTGCATATTCAGGATTTCAACTATTTGACAAATTAAGGATTCAAGAAAAATAAACATATACAGTGCTGCCCTCCAGGATGAATCACGTTATCTCATCCTTAGCATGCGCTAAAAACCTCCTTGCATCATGCACAGAGATCTTCAGAATTAGGTGCTTTCTAAGAATTTTCCAGCAGGTGGCACCAATGTGCTTTCCCGTCCTTGCTTACCTAAAGAATCAGCAGACAAAACTGACTTTTCATTCCTTTTGAAATGGCCTTTATGAAAGGGGCACTGACAAACTAAGTTTTAAATTCAGGAAAAAATAGTTTTTTATAAATAAAGATGTTACATGATCCCGCCAGTGTCGTCTTTCATTTCACACTTACCGCATTGTATTTATGTTGTAAAAAATGCTTAGTTTTATACCGATGTGTTTACAGATTGTAGTTCCTGAACTGACTGTATTGGTAAACCTCCCATCAACCCTCTTGATCAGTGAAGTTTAACTTCTTGAAAACTGCACAAAGCATCTTGATTTTCTGCACCAATTTCCTGAACAAATGGCACCATGCCATTTGTTTCCATTATGCTTATTTAAGACTGTGTTCAATTATTTTAGTTGCACCTGTATGCAGTACAGATTTCTTTGTGTTTTAGTACCTGCATATGGGGTGGAGGGGAGAATCTTCAAACATTACAGAATAGAAATTTACATTTCATGGCCACACAGTTAAATATTCCTATTACCCTTAGCCCAAAGCAGAAAACAGAAGTGAGCAAGACAGTAGGCAATCCTTAAAACCCATAATTTGAGTAGCTCCTTGTGGAATGGACCTGATTACAACTATGCAGGTTAGAAGGGTACTGCCTACAGTAGCCTGATTGCTTTCCCTGGAAGAGTCTGCAGTTGACTGTACAGTATCTGTGAATTAAAAATGCTGCTGCCTTGCAAATTCTCATTTAAAGCAGCAATGCTCATTGGCAGTAGTATGTCATGTGCTGCATAGTAGGTTATGATCATGGTTCTGTATTCCCTGATGCCTTTTTACCCCAGGATGACACTCAGATCCTTTGCAGTGACTGTGCTCCTCATTCAGTCAGAACACCATTGGAGGCCAACTGCCTCTAGCATCCAGTGATTGGGTTAGATCAGATCTACACCATTTTCAAACTGTAACTGATTTATATTAAAAAAAATTCCCCTGTAAAAGTATACACAATGTTATTAGGGGTAACTTCTTTATAGTAAGCAGAATATACAGCACAGTATTAAACAAGCATTTGTCAATGCAGAATGTTGTCGTGCTGGCATTGACAGTGGGAGTGGTGGAGCTAGAGATGCATAGTGCTGTGATTTTGTGAATGTGTCTCAAAAGGTGATTTTGCACAGCAACCACGCCATTGTGCGCCACAGCTGTGGAAACACATTTTGGGCAGGCTGTGAAAAATGGCAGCTGGACTGTTGATAAGGAGATGTGCACAAATGCCAGTGGTGAAAATGTGGCATGAAAATATTGTAGATTGACGAAGTTGCAAGGGTGCGTGGAAACTGCGCAATGCACGCTTGCAACACAGTCATTGTATGGCGTTTCGGCACCAAATTTTCAACCTAGGCATTTTAGGAGCTCTGCTCATGAATAGTGTCACTGTCATTTCCTCAAACTGTCCCAAAAACTGATATCACACAGCAGTCGTGCAATTCTGTGCTGGACGTGCGAAAACACATTTCAGGCAGCTGTAGTGTTCATAAGGAGGTATGGAAAAATGTCAATGATGAACAGCTGGAGTGAAACTATTACAAATTCACAAAGTCATGAGCGTGCATGCAAACTGTGCAATGCACACTCATAAAACATTCATTTTATTGACTTTCGTTCCCAAATTTTCAACATAGGCATTTTAGGGCATCTGCTAATGAACAGTGTCACTGTCATTTTTATCATGGGTCTCAAACACGGGCTTTTCACAGCGACCACGCTATTCTGCGCCAGAACTGCAAAAATAGATTTTGGTCAGGATGTGAAAAATGACAGCATGATAGCTGTACTGTTCATTAGGAGGTGCAGAACAATGGCACTGTTGAAAATATGGAGTGAAAATATTAGAGGTTTGCGAACATATGAGCGTGTGTGCAAACTGCACAACGCACGCTCGTAACATACTCATTTTATGGAGTATTGTCACCAAATTTTCAACACAGGCATTTTAGGATCTCTGCTCATGAGCAGTGTCACTATCATTTTTGTAATGTATCCCGAACACTGATTTCGCACAGCAAACGCGCTATTCTGCGCTGAAAGTGCGGAAACACATTTTGGCCAGAATGTGAAAAATGACAGCTGTACAGTTCACAAGAAGGTGTGGTTAAATGCCAATGCTGAGAATCGGGCATGAAAATAGTGTGAATGGGCTAACTTACGAGCGTGCGCTGCGCAGTTGGTACGCATGCTCATAAAACATTCATTTTATGGAATATTGTCACCAAATTTTCAACACAGGCATTTTATGACCTCTGCTCATGAACAGTGTCACTGTCATTTTTGTAATGTGTCCTGAACACTGATTTTGCACCATGACCGCGCTATTCTGTGCCAGAAGTGCGAAAACACATTTCAGCCAGGATGTGAAAAATGACAGCTATACAGTTCACAAGAAGGTGTGGTAAAATGCCAATGTTGAGAATGCGGTGTGAAAATATTATGAATTCGCTAACTTACGAGTGTGCATTGCGCAGTTGCTACACACGCTCGTAAAACAGTCATGTTTCAGATTTTTCCCAAGAAATTTGCCAAATAGGATTCTTGAGAGCCCCCCTCATGAACAGTGACACTGTCATTTTGTTGTGTGGGCATGTGTGATTTTGTATTTTCTTGAAACTTGGCTTCCCAGCCAAATGCCCTTTGGGGTAACCCTTGCCTCAGTGTTTGCACATGGAGGTTCTTTGTCTTTTAAATAGTTTTTTATTTTAATGGGTTCACCACAATATAACCAAGACACACTGTCTTAGGGTAGCTGGTTCATTCCACTGGGGTGTCAAACAGACAAGGCATACTGATGAGTCCTGGTAGGATGAAACATCTGTCTATGTCATCTGTTAGCACCCTTTGCAAACTGTGTGAGAGGCCTTTCTGCACCATGCAATTCTGCTTAAAGTTGAACCAGCATAACATTCTGTGGTGATTTGCATATGTAGCCCATGATGCTTTGCATTGTGTGGACATGTGTGATTTTGTATTTTCTTGAAACTTGGCTTCCCAGCCAAATGCCCTTTGGGGTAACCCTTGCCTCAGTGTTTGCGCATAGAGGTTCTTTGTCTTTTAAATAGTTTTTTATTTTAATGGGTTCACCACAATATAACCAAGACACACTGTCTTAGGATAGCTGGTTCATTCCACTGGGGTGTTAAACAGATGAGGCATACTGATGAGTCCTGGTAGGATGAAACATGTGTCTATGTCATCTGTTAGCACCCTTTGCAAACTGTGTGAGAGGCCTTTTGGCACCATGCAATTCTGCTTAAAGTTGAACCAGCACAACATTCTGTGGTGATTTGCATATGTAGCCCATGATGCTTTGCATTGTGTGGGCATGTGTGATTTTGTATTTTCTTGAAACTTGGCTTCCCAGCCAAATGCCCTTTGGGGTAACCCTTGCCTCAGTGTTTGTGCACAGAGGTTCTTTGTCTTTTAAATAGGATACATTTACTACCTCTGCTTTATTATACAACTCACTGAATGCCTTGTTTGCAGAACTGTGCTGGGAACTGCAGGGTGAGCAGATTTTCCATTAATTAAATGTTCTCTCTTCTCCTTCTGCTGCTCCCTAACCCAACAGAGCAAACACAGACTACTGGCAGCATAATTTTCAAAATATTCAGTATCTAATTTTTTTGTATAGGGGGGCACGGATATTCAGACTGCACCAGGCAGTGGCGTAAGCCTGGGCGCAGCACAACTGTGATGTGCTGGGGCCAGGTCCAGGTAATATTCAATGGGGATGCGCCATGGTGCAGCACTATTGAATATGGCAGGGGCAGCGCTCATACTGTGCATGGCACAGTGGCACTGTGCCGGTGCAAGTCACAGATGGGGAGCACGAGGATGCGCCAGTGCAAGTGAAGTTGCGCCAGGTGCATAACCCACGATATTCAGCAGGGAGCATGCAAACAAGGCCATAATATATGCAAAGCACAAATGGGGCCATTTGCATGTCATTATGGCCCCATTTGCATGCCTTGTGCAGGGCAGCCCGGCGACATGCACCTGGCACCCTGCACAGCATGACGTAAGCTGTGGGGATCCTGGGGCATCCCCCACCCCGTAGCCACGATCACATGGTTGATGTATACAATGAAATCCCTGGTAGTCTAGTGGCCCTCCCCAGTACCCGATACCCCGATAAATAATACACATGGCCATCCCTGGTGGTATAGTGGAACCCTCCCTGCCCATTGCCACGATCATGGTAAATGTAAATTACATCAATCACTGGTAGTCTAGTGGACTCCCCCTCCCTCCCGAGTCCCCAATCATGGTTCAACACCCATATGCACATCCCTGGAAATCCAGTGGCACCCCTAACCCCACCCACACAGAACCACTGGCCCACCCAGCTCCCCCCAATCATTGGCGGGCGGCTGCATCCCGCCCACATACCATCCGGCTGCCCGCCGATTGGCAGGTACAGTATGAGCTGTTAGCCCATTGGTTCTCAGTGTGGACCAATGGGATTGCAGGGCATGCTGTACTAGAGAGTCATAAATATTCTCATTGGCAGTAGTATGTCATGTACTGCATAGTAGGTTATGATCGTTGTTCTGTACTCCCTGATGCCTTTTAACCCCCGGTTGATACTCAGATCCTTTGCAGTGAATGCTTTATTTATTTTTTTATTTCAATTCTAGGATTACAATTATCTTTGAGCCCAGGGCTCTTTTACAAAGGTTCCACGTCAAGACATTGGTATCACGTGACAATAGACAAATTTGTTACACAAATAAGGGTAAAGGATATCAAATTAATTTTGAACAGACAGGGAGAGGGTAAAGTGGAAAGGAAGAGGACAAGAGGGGGAAGGAGTGGTAGAAAGAAATGGGAGAGGAAAAGGCAGGAGGTAAGAAAATGAGAAGAGAGGAGAGGTGGGGGGGTAGGTAAGGATATGGGGGGGTGGGGTGAAGCAGCCAGGAAGGTGGCATTGTCAGGTGCTGTACAGCGGACGGGGCAGAGGCCAAACTAGGGCAAGTGCGTTATGTAAGGAGCTAGATATAGGAAAAGCGGTAGCGGAGCGGTGTTGCATAGACATTATCCATGACAGTCGCAGATGCTGGAAGTGACCAGGATGTTTCAGAGCTTGGATTTGAAGGTCTCTAGCCCAGTGGTATTGATAGTATCATTGGCAAGACCGTTAAACCAAGTGGGTGCCCTATAGGTGAATGAACGCAGGCCAATGGCTGTGTGGCAGCGAGGGATACGGAAAAGTTGTGACTTTGATCCCCTAGTAATTCTGGAGCTGTCTTTTGTTTGAAGGAGTGAACAGACCCCAGGAGGGGCAGTTACCAACTGTATTTTCTTAGCAACCACACAGGTTTGGTACTGAATTCTATTATGAAGTTGAAGCCAGTTAGCTTGTGAGTAGAGGTCATAGGTGTGTGTGAGCCGTTCGGCCCCAGTGATGTGCCGACAGGCCTTGTTTAGGGTGGTAGTAATCCTTCTGAGTGCAGTGGTAGTGGCAGTGCCATAGATGACAAGACCATAGTCAATCTGGGAGATGATGGAGCTTTGAACTGCAGCAAAGAGGGCCTCTTTAGTCAGGTGCCGATGAAGCCAGTAGAGTAAGCCCAGTCTAGTATTCACAGTTTTAGCAACATTGGTTGTATGGGTTCCAAAGGACAGTGTGGGTCTAAGGTGATTCCTTGGTATCTGAAAGAGTCAACCTGCTCCAGAGAGTCCCCAAGGCAGGTGTTTAAGGAGAGTTGGTGGTGTTTGTGCTTGTTTTGGTGGCTGGTGAAAATCATGGTCTTCGTTTTTTTCTGGTTAAGCATTAACTTTTGTTCTTTGAACCAGCTTTCAACAGAGGTGAAGCCGTGTTGAAGAGTTTATTGCAGGTGGCTTGGCTCATGATGAGAGGCAAGAATCACCACATCATCTGCATAGAGTATGGCTTGCTGAGAGGTGGAGTCTGGGAGGGAGTTGAGGAACAGGCTGAACAGCAATGGGCCCAGGATGGAGCCTTGGGGGACACCGGAGTGAACCTGTTTAGTGTCGGAGACCACGCCTGATATTTTTACACATTGAGACCTGTTGTCAAGATAGCTATTGAGCCATTTCACTGAATCCATGGAGAGGCCAATGTTCAGTAGCTGATGAAGCAGGAGGCAGTGGTGGTGGACATTGTCAAAAGCCTTTGACAGGTCGATGAATGTAGCTTCGGTTAGGTGACCCTGATCAAGGGAGTTGTGTATGGCTCCCGTAAACTCAAGAAGTGCTGTGGCAGTGCTATGTCCTTTTCTAAATCCGTGTTGCTGCCAGCAAATGATGTTGTACTTGTCCAGATGATCAATGAGCTGGTCTGCTACTATCCATTCCAGGGCCTTAGAGAGAGGTGGCAGGATAGAGATAGGTCGGTAGTTCACATGGGAGGTCCGGTCACCACCTTTATGGATAGGTGTGACAGTTGCTGCCTTCCATTTGTCCGGGAATTGGCTGAGAGAGAGGGAGAGATTAAAGATCCTGGTGAGAGGCCCCAGAACCTCGTCTAGAGTGAGGGACAGAAGTTTGAGGTCCAGTATGTCAGCACTTGCTCTAGTGTTTTTGATGGCTTTGGAAATGTATTTCCTGATGATATTTTTGTTTACTGCTCTGAAGTAGAAAGGGGAATATTTTTTAGGTGATGAATGATGGGTGAGAAAAGGGGGGTCGCTGTTGTTGAAAAAGTCAGGGGGGAGGATGCTGCTGAGGTCGGTGAAGGCATCATTAAAGGTGTTGGCTATTACTTTTAGGTCCAGGATAGTATTCCCATTTATTGTGATAGCAGTAGGGGGTGATTTGGACTCCTTCCCGGTAACTTCTTTAATGTTATTCCAGAATGCTCTTGCATTTCCCCATGTGTCAGCGAGTGCAGTCTTGTAGTATTCAGATTTCTGTTGGCGTATGGATTTGGTGCAATCATTTCTAGCTCTTTTGAAATTTTGGATGCCCGTCTGTTTTTCTGTTTCTCTAGCTAATTCCCAGAGGTGCTCCCTGTGTTTCAGCTTCTTTAAGAGGGAACCCATGAGCAAGGATTGCAGAGGGGTTTAATTTTTGGCTTTTTTGGTGGAGTAAAGATGTTACAAGCTTCACTGAAAATGCGTATGAATTGATCAAGGGCTGTATTTGCATCAGGGACCAGGCTGATGGGGGACCAGTCTTGATTTAGTAGGTGTGAGTTTAGGTGGGTTAGCATCCCACGGGGTAGGACTCTGCTCAGGATGACCTTTGGTGGAGATTTCCAGAATTTGTTTGACCAGGTGCAGCTGACGGGGGAATGGTCGCTGAGAGAGTCAGGCAGTATGGCGAAGCTAGTGATCCGGCAGGGGTGAGTAGTCAGGATCCAGTCCAGTAAAGTGCTGGTGCCGGTTTTGTAGTTCATTCTAGTTGTGGAGTCCAATATCTGTGTGAGGTTTGCTGATGTGACCATGTCCCTGGTGTCACCAGCATCAGGTCCCAACCAGTTTGTGTTGAAGTCACCAAGTGTGATGACTTGGGAGTCGGGTGGGAGTGATTTGATGTACTCAGTACTGCATGGAGGCCGGTCCCTGTTCTTTTGGGGGGATATAAATGATGATGACCAGAGGGCTTTGTGCTGAGCTCAAGCAGGATTTTGATATGCAATAGCTGGGCATTTGGTGTTGGTAGGTCAGTGTGGGCAATGTGCCCCATCAGGTTGTCTTTTAGGTAAAGGGCGCAGCCCCCTCCTCGTTTTGATTTTTGGTCAAGCCTAAAGATAGTGTAGCCAGGGATGGAGATTGTATGATCAGGAACCAAGGGGGTGAGCCAGGTTTCTACTACTGCCAGGATATCGGGCTGGTGGGCATTTGCGAAGGCTTGTAGTTGATCAAATTTAGATAATAAGCTGCAGATGTTCAGGCAGATAATGGAAAGAGTGCCAAGGCACTTGGTTTGGGTGGAGTTCATGGCAGCCCGAGGGCCAGGGTTGGGGTGAATGTTTCCAGATAATAGCAGGAGTAGGAGAAGGAGTTTCAGGGTGGCCAGGCACAGTTCCCTGCAGGAGAACTTGTGGTACTTGATTGAGGAGGGTTTGTTTGCAGAAGTTTTGTGCATGCAGAACAGGAGTGTAGTGAGCTGTGGTGGTAGCAGGGCACACTGCACCCTGGTATGAAGGTGTGGGCACAGTGTGGTGTGGTGAGCCCTAGAGGTGAGAAAGTTGTCAGGTAGTGTGGTGCAAGTGTGGCTATAGCAGAGATTATGCTTATAGCTATGTGGGGGGGGGGATGGAAAGCAGGATGGATGGAGCAGGAGCAATGGGGTGGGGGCAAAAAGCAGGAGAGGGAGGCAGGGGATAGTAGGGAAGGAAGGCATAGTTTGTGGAGGGGGAAGTGTGCTCCTCATTTAGCCAGAACACCATCGGAGGCCAACTGCCTCTAGCATCCAGTAATTGGGTTAGATCAGATCTACACCATTTTCAAACTATAACTGCTTTATATTAAAAAAAAAATTCCTCTTTGAAAGAATACACAATGTTATTAGGGGTAACTTCTTTATAGTAAGTAGAATATACAGCACAGTATTAAAAAATGGGATCAGCAGTCAGTAGCTTGCAGAACAAATGCACCATGGTGCAGCACCATTGAATATGGCAGGGGCAGCGCACATACTGCACATAGCGAAGTGGCACTGAGCCGGTGCAAGTCCAGATAGGGGAGCAAGGGATGAACCAGCGCAGTGCAGCTAGGCTATCACCCACTTATATTCAGCAGGGGCATGCCAATGAGGCCATAATATATGCAAGGCACAAATTGGACCATTTGCATGTCATTATGGCCCCATTTGCATGCCTTGTGTAGGGCAGTCCAGCAACTTGCACCTGGTGCCCTGCACAGCATGACGTAAGCTATGGGGATCCCAGGGCATCCCCTGCTCTGTAGCCGCGATCACATGGTTGATGAATACAATGAAATCCCTGATAGTCTAGTGGCCCTCCCCAGTACCCAATACACCGATAAATAATATACATGACCATCCCTGGTGGTGTAGTGGAACCCCCCCCGCCCATTGCCACAATCACGATAAATGTAAATTACATCAATCCCTGGTAGTGTAGTGGACCTCCCTCCCTCCTGAGTCCCCGATTGTGGTTCAATGCCCACACGCACATCCCCTGGTGATCCAGTGGCACCCCTCACCCCTACCACCCACAAGGACCCTTGCCCACCCCACCCCATCATTGGTGGGTGGCTGCGTCCTCCCGCACCACCCAGCTGCCCACGATTGACAGGTACAGTATGGGCTGTTAGCCCATTGGTTCTCTGGGTGGACCAATGGGCATTCAGGGCATGCTGTACTAGACAGTCCCAAATATGTGAATGAATAGGGCACTTTGATTTTAAGCTCCTAAAGCAGCACAGCAGAAATGAACTGCTGAAAGTACTAATACAAATTATATAGTATTTGTTTTTTTGGACCGGTAGTATACATCCTACAGCAAAATGGGGATTAACTGAAAGAAAAAGGTGCAGCCTGGTCTCCTGTAGCTCATCCAATCAGCCAAAGTGTAGTGTGGGTCTTGTGACACAGAGTTGGCAGGCTTGGAGTATAGTACCACCTTGCACATGGGGTACTGTGCACTTTGATATTAATATCCTAAATGACAATTTTTTCCTGTTATTGCCTTGCAATCTCTTCTGTTTTCTCTGGCACAAACTGATTATTATTTGAAAGCTGTAGGTGGTTATGTTTTAATTAATACTATGTTGTTACACGCTATAAAGCATTTTTATTAAATGCTTGGAAATGGAGTTGTGATCTTGCTTGTATCTCCACAAAATAATAACAGGAGAAAAACTAAATAAAAAGTAAACAAAAAGGTGCCATCATTTAGTCCCGATAACAATATCCATGGGGCTTTCTAACTACTTTGTGAATGGCACAGACTGATGCTGAAATGCAAATGAGAAAACAAAAGAAATGGCCAAGTGCATTTCAAAGGATGATCTAGTGCTGGTGAGCATGTCTGAATCATGCTCTCCAAAGCACTGTCATTAAATCCTGCTCAGCTGCGGTGTGGATACATATGAAAAGAGTGTTAATTCTGGCATCTCCAGTCTTGCTACCTTGTCATCTCACCTAACCCGTAGGAGACACTTAGCTTTCATGTGTCTGGTCCTCAGTAATTTCACTGTCTGGAGTCTTTGACATTACCAATGATCATGCAGGCATTACATATCATTAATTGTGGTCACAGTGTTCCACAAATCAGTGAAAAAATGTGCAAGACCTAACCATGACACATTAATAAAAGATCTCCCCACTTACCAACACACCCTGCTAAACCGCAACCAGGCTCTGGACACGGACCCTTAAACACTGTATCTAGCTGCAAAAAATATGTGTACTGTCTAGGACATTATAACAAAATTCATCTATAGAAATATATGATTGAGTTAAGAATTAACGGAAGGACACAAGAAATACATGAAAGACATACAGGCAAGTAAAGTGTTAAATAATGAACTGAATTATTGCAGATACAATTTAATCACTGATTGCCCTCTGCATCCATTAATTACTGTTTTTGCCCTCCCTCATCCCTCTGCTGCGCCATTAAGCAACATAACAAAAATGTGCTGCTGGCAGTACTATTAAATGATATAGAGTATCTATTATTTTATACTGGTAGTACACATCCTACAGGAAAATTGGGATTAACTTAAAAAAAAGGTGCAGCATGATCTCCTGTCATTCATCCAGGGGGACTCATGGGATGATGCAGTGTATCAGGATGCCTCTTCGTTATTTACACAGCTCTCCAAATGCCTTGTTGGCAGTATTCTGCGGTGGATTGTGGGATGAGCAGTTCTTGAACTACACCTTGGTTACTTTGCCAATGTAAGCACTGCAAACCAAAAACAAATCTAGGCACAATCTAACCATAACACATTAATAAAAGATTCACTCACTTCACCCTCTACACACCCTGTCACACTGTTCACCAAATGTCTTGTCTGCAGATCTCTGCCTGAAATTGAGGAGTGAGCAGTTTATCTGGAAGGCTCCACCTATGGTTCGATGGACAAGCAGCCAGACACTTCGACTTCCTGAGCTATATAAGCAGGTCCCCTCAGCCTTCTTCTGAAGCACTTTTTCTTTGTGGCCGGAGGCTCTGTCCATTTGCTCTGCAGCTGGCTGGGACCTTCCCTGACCGCCCCCCCCTGCTGCTTCTTCTGTTGGACTCTGCGTTTTGTTCTTCTGCTTCTGGTTTGTATATTGCCTCCGGCTGTGTGCTTCCTTTTATTCCTTCCCTGCTTCTTCTGTGTTTGTGTTTTTGTTTTCTTTTTGGGGGATTTGATTCTCAGCTCCTAACATTTACTTGCTCCTACTGTTTGGCCCTTTTGTAGCTCCAAATACTGCATTTGCCAGCTCCAAACACTGCTTTTGCTTACTCCCATTGCTATTGTAACCAGTACTTGTGTTTTTACACAAACCAAAGTTGCTTCCCATGCTACAGGCCTCATTGCTCCCCATGCTATCAAGCCTAATTGTTTTCACCTGATTCAAGCCCCCTGTGATGCTTGCTATGCAGTTGCATTATGTTTTCCCTGCTCAGTCTACCTCCCCTGTGGTCATAACTGTTTTCACAGCATTGTGCTTTTCTCCTTCCATGCTTAAAGACTACAACTACTCATAGCTGATGCTATTCTGTTTTTGTACACTGCTGTTCTACTCTGAGGACAGCTAAAACTCCTGCTGATGCTGTTAACTAGCTTTAATATCTGCATGTGGTTGTCGACCCTTCCATCACTTTCTTGTTTGTCCTACAGCGGGGACTGGGAAGTGTTTGGGGAGTCATGGCCCCATGGGGCTAATTATTTCTGTTCTAATTCCTGCCCTTGCTGCTGAAAATCCTCAGAGTATTTGTCACCTTGATTTGGCTTTTTAAATGCCTGGCTGGCTTGCCCCACTATCATGCTGCCCCCATTTACGTTCATGTCCCATCATTACTACTACGTTTTGCAGACCTGTGTGTTGGTCTGACTATTCCTATTGCTTATTGACCTACGTGTAGGTTCAATTTCTGTTATGCTTCCCTGAACAACTACCCTGCTTTACTGAACTACATCCAGATCAACCCCTGCTTTTCCCATCATTGCTCACTGATCCCTGACATCTGCCCTCTGCAAGGTCTCAGCACTCAGTTCTTATTCAGCTCCTCAGCAGTCCCTGGGTGAGCCAGCCATGACATTCTGGTGCGGGGTTCCCCTGCAGCCGATGGTCTCGCTCTGCAGCTAGAGTCCACAGTTTGGGCATGCAAAGCTTGGGGTGGGGTCCTTCTCACCTGACCCATAGCTGGGAATGTCCTCACTCCAAGTGGACCTTTAGTCATCAACCATACTGACAACACCCCAAGTTGTAGAATTTATGACTCTGCCATGAAGGGAGGTTACAGCCCCTGGCAAGGTACCTTCACTGCATTCTCCCTATGACCACCTCAGGTTCATCTGGTTTGTTTTCTGGATCGGTAGGCTGGGTGTGTGCCTAGGGGGGTTGTTACTCTCCTCTTCCTGCCTCGGTTGTAGATTGTTGTAGATTGACACTCGCAACCCTCCATAGCATTCCTGTTAGAAGGATAGAGTGAAAGCTTCCCTACAAATTGGAATATTTTCATTCTTATTCTTTGGGGCTTCAAAATTGCAGCTGCAAAGCTGTCACTAATGAAATTATCCCATGTCTGGAGGGAAAGCGACCTAGGCCTTAGCTCCGTAGAGATTTCCACCTCAAAGGGGGCTTTTTCTCTTCTCCGTGCTGAAGGTCATAATATCTAGTGTAGCATTTCCTAGTTTCATTAGATGGGATCCACTGTTGGATGGAGGGGATGGTGTCCCTTACTTGCCATTCTCTCTCTCCTTAAGAAGTCCCCTCCTCCCCTTTTGCAACCCATCAGACTCATGCCATGGCTACCCTGCTATCCCATTACATGATCAAACTGCCTCATGCTTATTTATTACCATGGCCCACAACTTCTGATTATTTATTTGTTTCTTACTACTTCCTTTTGGGTTGCCCATATGCTTCATACTATTACTTACTTTTTTGGGGATTCTTCCTAAGGCACCTTTAGCCAAGAGAAGTGTTCCATGGCACCTCTAGGGGTGGAACCCTCTAGAGGGTTCCTTGCCTTGTTACCCCTACAGGGTGGTAATTTCTCTGGAATAGAGAGTGTGAATGGCCAAAACCTAAGTAACACAGTTGCACAAGCATAACACTTACTGGCTGTGCAGGCCAGTGAATTGGAAGGCTGTGCCTATGGTTTGATGGACAAGCAGCCAGCCACTCCCACTTCCTGAGCTATATAAGCAATTCCTCTCAGCCTCCTTCTGAAGCACTTTCTCTTTGCCCTGCCATCCTCCCCTCCTCCTCTAGTGGCAGCAGCTCTCTCTGGGGGATTCTTCCTAAGGTACCTTTAGCAAAGGGAAGCATCCCATGGCACCTCTAGGGGTGGAACCTCTAGAGGGTTCCTTGTCTTGGTACCCCTACAGGGTGGTAATTCCTCCAGAATAGAGAGTGTCAATGGCCAAAACTTAATTAACATAGTTTGCACAAGCATAACACTTACTGGCTGCATAGGCCATTATACCATTAATTAAATGTCCTCCCTCTTCCCTCTGCTGCTTCCTGACCCAACAGAGCAAAAATGGACTACTGGCAGCATTATGTAAAAAATATTCAGCATCTATTTTTTTTTTACAGTTAGAGTACACATCCTACAGCAAAATGGGGACACAGTTAAAAAAAAACATTAATTGCCAGCCTGGTCTCCTGTAGCTCACCTGTGGGGACTCAGGGGATGATGGAAAGTGTCAGGCTGCCTCTGCTTTAGTACAGTTTATTAACTGCACTTCTGTTGCTCTACCAATGTAACCCCAGCAAATCCAAAAATCCACTGAACTGTGCCCAAACCACAAACTTAACCCCAGGGAAATGGAAAACAGTTGCACCAGGAAACGCAGACTAAACTGAAGCTTGTTTCCAGGTGTGACTTGGGAGCACAAGGAACTTTATGTACAGTAAGTGACATGCTCAGGGTCACACAGTATGAAAGTGGGGGCTGCAGGATTCAAACCCAGGTCTCTAAGTTTGCAGCTTTGTGCTCTTAACCACTAAACTACACTATACTGTCTCCATCCATAACACTGAACCTGACCCAAACCCAAAACCTAACCACCAACCTAACCTTAACCCTAGCATTAACCCTACCCCACCCCTAGTCCTAACCCTAACCCTGAGCCTAACCATAACCCCAAGCCTAACCCTAACCTAAGTCAAAACCCTAACCATAACCATGCCCCTAAATGACTGCTGGTACTGTAGTGCCAATATTATATATAAAAAGCAAAGAAGAAAAAATATAGAAGAAAAAAGGTAAGAAATCCATTGCTGTACTGTACTGCACATGAAGCTCACATCCTACTGAGTCTGATAATTTATGTAGTGACTAACTCAGCAGCTCCCACTCCTAACTGAATGTCAAAGGATTTTATGTTCTATAGTTTTATATCCTACAGTATATGAGTTTAAATACACTTAAGGGGGGGGGGAGACAAATCACAACAGCCAGCCCTCTTTTTACCAACTGTTAGCATGCAGAGAGGTGTACAGCCAGGTATTTCAAAGTGGATAAAGCTAATGAAGTTTCAGTGAGTGGCTCCTCAATGAAATGTGCAATGGAGTCAAATCACCCCTGCAGTATCTGAGACCATGATGGTACGGATGGGGGAAGGGGGAATGGTTGGACAGCAGGCTTTATTTAGTCAGTAACAGCTCTCTGCATCCAGTAAATAAATAACCTTCAGCCTCCCTCTGCTGCTCCCTAGACCAACAGAGGGAAAACAGACTGCTGGCAGTATAATTAAAAAAATACTGTACATCAATTTTTTTTGGACAGGTTTAGTATAGTACAGAACCTACAGGAAAATTGGTATTAATTTCAAAAAAATGCAGCTATGTCCCCTGTAGCTCTTCCCAGGGGACTGGATGGATGATGCAGTGTCTCCGGGTCCTTATGATTTGTTATACTGCTCACCTTGTTTGCAGAACTCTGCATGGAATTGCAGGCTGAGCAGTTCTTCAATTAATTAAATGCCCTCCTTCCTCCATCTAGTGCCCTCTGTAACCCAACAGAGCAAAAAACAGATTGCTGGCAGCATTATTAAAAAAAAATATACAGTATCTGTTTTTTATACACTACTTGTAGTAAACATCCTACTGAAATATGGGGACAAATTTAAAACTACAATGCAGTCAGGTCACCTGCAACTCATCCACGGTGACTCGCTGGATAATGATGTTTTTCAGACGGCCTCTGCTTTATTATACAGGTCACCAAATGTCTTGTTTGCAGTACTCTTTGATGGATGGCAGGTTAAGTAGTTCCTTAACAGCACTTTGATTGCCCTGACAATGTTAATCTTGAAAACCAAAAAGGGGAAATCGTTTCACCAGGAAATGCCCGATAAGCTGAAGCTTGTTTTTTGGTGTGACCTGTGAGCACAAGGAAGTTAATTGTCTTGCTCAGGGTCACACAGTATGCAAGAGGGGCTGTGGAATTCAAACTCATGTCTCTAGATTTGCAGCTCAGTGCTCTTAACCACTACATTACATTGCACACACTACACTACACTACACTACACTGCCAACAACCCTAAGACTGAACCTGACCCAAACCCTAAAACTAACCACCAACCTAACCCTAATTTTGGCATTAACCATACCCTAGCCCTAACCCTGAACCTAACCTAACCCAAAACCTAACCATGACCCAAGCCAAAACGCTAACCCTAACCATGCCCTGAAATGATTGTTGGTAGTACCAATAGTAAATAAATTAAAAATAAATAAATAAAAAAGAGAAGAAAAAAATAATAAGAAAACAAAAGAAATTCATTTCTGTACTGTTTTACACTTACTGTAAAGCTCACATGCTGCTGAGTATGATAATTCTCTTTTGACTACGCAGCTGCTCACACCCCTAACTGAATGTCAAAAGGATTTTATGTTCTATAGCCTTATATCCTACAGTACATGAGTTTGATTACACTTAAAGGGGGTTGGGGGAGACCAATCACAATAGCTGGCCATCTTTTTATCATCTGTCAGCATGCAGAGAGGTACAGCCAGGTATTATAAAGTGGATAAAGCTAATGAAGTTTCAGAGAGAAGCTCCTCAATGAAATGTGCAGTGAGGTAAAATCACCCCTGCAGTATTTGAGACCATGATAATATAAATGGGTGATGTGGGGGGGGCAACTTTATTTAGTCAGTGACAGCCCTCTGCATCCAGTAATTAAATAATCTCCGGCCTCCCTCTCCTGCTCCTTAGACCAATAGAGAGAAAAACAGACTGCTGGCAGTACAATTAAAAAAATACTGTAAATCTATTTTTTGGATAGGTTCAGTAGTACAGAACCTACAGGAAAATTGGGACCAATTAAAAAAAAATGCTGCAGCCATGTCCCCTGTAGCTCTTGCAATGGGACTGGATGGATGATGCAGTGTGTCCGGGTCCCTATCATTTGTTATACTGCTCACCTTGTTTTATTTATTTATTTGCTTTTGGTTACCGGGTAAGCACACTAGACAACTAAGTGCCTATTTTCAGATGCAACCCGGGAGATTACAAGGTACGTTCAAGAACATCAGGCAATTTGCAAAACTCTGCATGGAACTGCAGGCTGAAATGCCCTCCCTCCTCCATCTAGTGCTGTCTGTAACTCAACAGAGCAAAAAACTGACTGCTGGCAGCATTATTGACAGAAACATACAGTATCTGTTTCTATACACTACTTGTAGTAAACATCCTATGGGAAAACGGGGACAGATTTAAAACTACAATGCAGCCAGGTCACCTACAGTCATCCACAGGACTCGCTGGATAATGATGTGTTTCAGGCTGCCTCTGCTTTATTATACAACTCACTGAATGTCTTGTTTGCAGTACTTTGTGATGAATGGGAAAATGGGGACAACCTTAAAAAGAAAGATTGCAGCCAGGTCTCCCATACAGTAGCTCATCCACAGTGAAGTGGGGGATGATGCAGTGTGTCAGGCACACTATGCTTTGTTATGCTGCTCACCAAATGCCTTGTTTGCAGGACTCTGCTGGGGATTGCATGGTGAGCAGTTCCTTAACCGCACATTGGTTGCTCTGCCAATGTAACCCCTGCAAGCCAAAAAAAAACACTCAACCGGTCCCAAACCACAAACCTAACCCCAAGAAAAGGGGAAATTGTTTCATCAGGAAATGCATACTAAGCTGAAACTTGTTTCCAGCTGAGGCTTGGTTGCACAAGGAACTTTCTGTAAGTGACTTGCTCAGGGTCACCAGTGCTCCCAGATAGATCTGGCAATTTTCCTTGCAACTTTAGGGTGATTTTCTTGTGTTTTCCTGTAGATTACATCATTTGCCATGGAAGCCAAATTGCTCTGTTTTCTTGTATAACCAATGCAAGTCTATGGAAAGAGTTTTTCTGCAGATGGCTCCAAATACATAGCTTGGATACAATCTAGGATGGCCACGCTCATTCACTTGAGCCACCAGCCCCTGCCTACAGGTATGAATCTTGTAGCTTGTCAGGCTTGAAAGCTGTGCACCTAATTGGACACTTGGCACTGTAGCTAGCCACCTATTGGCTACTACAGTGCTTCTTGAATTTATGCTTTTGGTGCACACTGTACACAGCAAGATACCGCTTTTTTTACTGTCTCTCTCTATCTAACTTTTTCAGCAAATAGCTAAGTTTTAATGCAAACTATTTAACTTTTACCTACCGTAGAATTGTGCTTAAGTCTAATTTGCTCTGTCTTACTCAGTCCTAGCTCATACAGTATAGATGCATGACTAAGTTAACAGGTGCTGTGTGCATTACAAACTTTTAATTGTGACTTAGCCTTGAAATTGTATAAAACTTTAGCTACAACTGTATTCATACATAACCCTGTCTAACTCTTTTCTAACCTGCCCTTAATCTGTATCTTTCTACAATCAGTCTTTTGCATTTTGCTCACTTTCTAAATTTGAATCAGTTTCCTGCTCCCTCCTGTTCTTTCTCTCCTTATCCCCCCCCCCCCGTGCCAGTCACTGCTTGATCCCCTTGGGCCTTTGTCCCCAGTAAATTAATTCCTGGTGTCAAGGTTTGTAGCTACCACCACCCCCTCAGCCTTTTACTTTGTCCTAATCCTGTTAGCACCTCATCTTACAGCAATTTCTGCCCATACCACCCATTGTCTTAACCTGACTGCCCACCCCTTCCCTACTCCTGCTTTGTCCACCTAGTAAACTTAATCTCTGTCTGCCTTGCTTTTTTTTAGATCTTGACCTGAGTGGGCACTTTGGCAGCAGGAGCATCCATGGCCAATTTCCAGGCCAGCTGCATCGACCTCCAGGAACTTCCCAGCCAGCACTCCAGTTCCAGGTGTGGAACTCAGCCCTATCCTGCCTCCCACACTCGGGTGCTGCCTTTCTCCACCCTGGCTCCAATGCAATCTAGGACAGCCATGCTCATCCACTTGAGACACCAGCCCCTGCCTACAGGTGTGAACCTTGGAGCTTGCCAGGCTTGAAAGCCATGTACCTGATTGGACACGCGGCACTGTAGCTAGCCACCTATTGGATGCTACAGTGCTTCTTGAATTTATGCTTTTGGCATCTGCTGTACACAGCAAGATGCTGCTTTTTTTACTCTCTCTCTCTCTCTACCTGATTTTTCAGCCCACCACCCCTCTCCCCCTTGGCCTTTATTAAGTGCTTGACCCCTCAATGCAAGCCTCTCCTCTCCTCTCACTTCCTAGTGGTGTTCCCTGCAGTCCTCCTCTGAAATCTATCAAATCAAGGAGAGGCACAAGTCTAGGGGTGGCTCCTTTCACAGCCTTCCCACTTAAAGGGACACTGAAACTACTGGGCACAATTTATTAAACCAGCAATGATGTACCATCCTGGAGCCCTGACCTTGAGAGCTGCCCTGCTGCTTACCCTCTTTACATGCTCACTGCACCTCAGTAACTATCCCCAAGTACCTACAGGGTTGTCACTGAGTGGCCTGCCCCTCAATCCCTACTGTAGAGTTACACTGTCTAATAGAAGCAGCTTTCAATTACGGCCCCAAATATTGCTAACAAACAGTCCCAAGTGGCTGAGGTTGCAATGCCCAGCTTGGCTGAACCCGCTCGCACTCTTCCCTGAGATTTTCAACACACATGGAAGAACTTCACTCTCCCATAACCATGTCAGGGTAAGCAAAATTAGCTACACGCTGCTTAAGGAATACTTCTTTCACCTAGAACTCCTGTTATTACTGCTATCTGGGAATATACACCCCAACACTGGCCCCCCCGCTGTCCTCCCTTACCCCACTGTGTGACAAAGGACAGCTCATCATCGGCTCAGTAAACATTGGTAGCGTCCTTCCTAAGATGGATTGTTTGAATGCCTGGGTAATGCAACATAATCCTGATATACAAAATCACACATATCCCCATAATGCAAAGCATTGTGGGCTGCATATGCAAATCACCACAAAATATTATGCTGGTTCAACTTTAAGCAGAACTGCATGGTGCCAAAATGCCTCTCACACAGTATGCAAAGGGTGCCAGCAGAAGACACAGACATGTGTTTCATCCTACCAGGACTCATCAGTGTGCCTTGTCTATATGACAACCCAGTGGAATGAACCAGCTACCCTAAATTGGTCTATCTGGGCTGTGTTGTGGTGAGCCCAATAAAAACAAAAAACAAGCTAAAAGTCAAAGAATCTTAGTGCACTATTCTATCAGTGGTTGAAACCTGTCTCTCCCCAAAAGTAAAGGACGCAGTGATTGCAATACCAGGTTATACCATATACAGATCAGATCGACTATCCAAACGTGGGTGTGGATGTGCTATCTACGTCACAGACAGCCTCCAGGCACACACCCTTACATTACCTGAGGCTAGCCCCAGCATACAAGCTATAGCTCTTAAAATACTTCACAGAAAGCTCAATAAAACTCTCACTATTCTCACAGTATACATCCCTCCTGGCCAGAAGACTCCAGGAGTTGACTTGCTGATGAATTGCCTCAATGCACTCAATCTCAATACAGAAATAGTGCTACTGGGTGACTTTAATGTCAACTGGCTCTCGCCAGCTGCTAGCCCATATGGAGATGTAGTCTTGGCAGTGCACCTTACGCAGCTAGTTACCTCAGCTACCAGGATGAACTACAAGACAGGAACTTCTACTCTGCCAGACTGGGTCCTGTCCAGTAGGCCTGAATACATCTCTCAGACCACAGTTCTGACAGATGCCTACAGTGACCACTAACCTGTCTTGTTCCACTGGGCAAACAACTTCTCAAAACCTCCATCAAGAACAGTTACAAATAGAGTCCTAAAGCTTGGACATCTTGAACTGTTAAAATCTGACCTCAGACAACAGGACTGAGATAGCATCTACTTCTCCAGTACTGTTGATACAGCTCTTGATCAAGTCATACAGCTTTTTAATGGAATGTGTGATTTGCACTCTCTAATCAAGAAATGTAAAGCCAAAGGCAGCAGAACCCCCTGGTGCTCCACTGACGTCCTAGAACAAATGAAAATGAGGGATCACCTGTGGCAGCGAGCCCATGCCTCAGGTAAGCAGATAGACATTCAAATGTACAAAAAAGCATGAAATGATTGCACAAGGTCATATGCTCAGTGAAAAATAATTATTTCAAGGAAGTCCTTAACAACTCCAGGAGTGATGGAAGGAGATTCTGGGCTAACCTCAGTGAAGTACTGGGAAAGAACAGAAGGCAGCACCATCAATGCCTAACATAGACAGTGTACCCACTACTGATCACAGTATTATAGTAAACTCATTCAATAATGCCTTCTCTGACCTTAGCAATGTACTCCCTCCTGACTTCTTCCTCCTCCCTTCGACCACCCATCAGTCTACCAGATCTGATTACCAGCCACCCTCTCACCCTCCATTCCACTTCTGAGCCATCACCACAAGCGAAGCAAGGAAATACTTCCTAAAGGTCCTAGGCAAGTCAGGTTTCAGCACAGACTCCCTTGACCTTAAATTCATTGCAGTCACCCTGAACTCCATTCTTGGTCCTCTATAACACATGATCAATACCTCACTTAGATGTTCCCAATTCCCACAGCTTTGGAAAGCAGCCCTTGTGACACCTGTTTTCAAGAGTGGGGACTGAGCACTTTGGGAAAATTACAGACCCATCTCAATTCTCCCATCATGTCTAAGTCTCTAGAAAATTAGTTGTGGAACAGCTAACTGAATACCTGGAAAAGTAAAATTTACAGTGTTCACAGCAGCAAGGTTTTTGCAAAGGGCACAGTACTGCAACTGCCCTACTAGAGTTAATTGGGTACATCCATAACTCTCTTGACAATGGTGCTCTTACTGGTGCAACATTTATTGATTTATCAAAAGCATTCAACATGGTTAGCCATGTCCGCCTGCTTGAAGAGCTGGCATCCATTGGGCTCTCCCAGGATGTAGTTAGTTGGTTCCGAAGTTACCTCACCAACCGGTCTCAACAGGTCAAGAGCAACAGCATATTGACAGATAGCAGACCGGTCCTCTCCGGTGTGCCCCAGATGTTTATACTGGGGCTGCTACTGTTTGGCATATTCCTAAACCAACTTCCCTCTGCCAATCACTGCAAAACTATGCTCTACGCAGATGATGAAGTCCTTTTCGTAAGTGACAAGGACCCTCAGCTGCTTGAGGGTAAGCTCCAGGACAGTTTCTCATTAGTTGAGAAATGATTCAAGGACCACAAACCTATACTGAACTACAAGAAAACCAAGACTATGGTGTTTTATAATCCTAAAAACAAACTGCTCCTTTCCTCTTAGCATAGTAAATGAGGATGGGGCCCAGCTAGAACTAGTTAACAACTTCAAATACTTAGGTGCCACACTGGACAGCATCTTGTCATTTGCCAATCACATTGATGCCACTGCCAAGGCTTTCAACACCCAGATTGGCCTACTCTACAGGCACAAGCAGAGCCTTACCCTCGAAGCTCTCAACCTAGCCATACTTAGTTCAATGGTGTCCCTTGTTGATTACAGATTGGTAGTCTAAGGCTCAGCAACTGACATAGCACTCCACCGTGTCACAGTCCCTTAAATAAAGCCTGTCACCTCGTAACTAGATCTACACAGCTAACACATACATGCGATCTGTATGCCCAGACTAACTGGCTTTATCTCTCAAGTAGGCTCAAATACCAAACCTGCCTCTTGACAAAGAAGATTAATCAGGACCTCATGCCTCTAGGAGTGCAGAAGCTCCTCTCCCCTATGAAAGTAACCACCTGACCAGAAGCTTGGATAATATGATCCTTAAGATTCCCTGGTGTCACACATCCCTGGGTCAATGAGCCTTCACCCACCGGGCCCCCAAATGGATCAATGATCTTCCTCCAGCCTTGTTCTCCAAAACCAAGATAGGCACCTTCAAACAAGAGCTCAGGAGTTACCTTGTTGCTAACACCAGCTGTGACTGCTTTCACTAGACTATGCAAATGCTCTCACCTGTCTACGGCCTATACTGCCTCATCCTCCCCCTTGCTGTCTTCTGTATGCCCCACACCTCCAACCTTCCCCCTCCCTTTTCTTTACTGCCCCATCTCTTCTCATAACTGCTTCATAAGCCACCACTGCTCTGTTTTAACTCACACTCCCCCTCATACTCTGATGTGGCCCATCTCAGGCTGATAATCCCTGTAATTCCTGGAACATGCCATACCTTGAGGCTCTACTGGGGCTACAACTCTATCTCCCCCCTACAACTCACCCCCCTGTACTCTATCTTCTGTTGCCCCCTTCCTCCCTGAACTGACTCCTCTTGTCATCCAAACTAACCCTAGTGTAGGCAATTTCAGTTTCCCCAAGCAATCATTCTGCCTGTTTACCTAACTACTATTTCTTCATAAAATTTGTCTTATTTATGCTTTGTTACTGAATTTACAGTATTACCTATATAACCATACTTGTATTATATCTGTACTCTGTTTGTCCTAATGCTGCTGTGGAACCTATAGAATGAGCTTGTTCTCAATGGTGTCTCCTAGATCATAATAAATAAATAAATAAACTCACTGTAAAATACAGGAATCCCTGTTGATTTGGGAGCCTTGAGGTCACACAGTATGCGAGTGTGGGTTGCAAGATTCAAACCCATGTCTCTTAGCCACTACACTACATTATACTGCCTCCAGCCCTAACACTGAACCTGACCCAAACCCTAAACCTAACCACCAACCTAATCCTAGCATTAACCCTACCCCTAGTGCTAACCCTGAACTGAACCTAAACCATAACACTAACCCCAAACCTAACCCTAACCCAAGCCAAAATCCTAACCCTAAACACACCCCGAAATGATTGCTGGTAGTACTAATATTAAAGTAAGAAAAAAGGGAGAAAAGAAAAAAAGAGAAAGAAGAATAAAATGAAGGAAATTCATTTCTTGTACTACACTGCACATAAAGCTCACACCCTACTGATTCTGATAATACTGTATTGACTAGCTCAGCAGCTCCCACCACTAACTGAATGTCAAAGGATTTTATGTGCTATAGCATTAGAACATGTATGATTTTGTATCTCCACAAAACAATTCACTACAAAATAACTGAAAAAAGGAAATTAAATAAAAAGTTTAAAAAAAGGTGCAATCAGTTAATCCAGATGAAAACAGCCATGGGGTTTTTGTGAATGGCAGGGGCTGATGGTGAAATACAAATGAAAAAAAATGATCAAGTGCATTTCAAAGGATGGTCAGGAGCTGGTAGGCATGTCTGAATCACCCTCTCCAAAGCACTGTCATTAAATCCTGCTCATCTGCAACCAACTGTTGTATGGATACATATGAAAAGAGTGTTAATTTAGACATCTCAAGTCTTGCTATAGCCTTCTCTCACATATCCCAGAGGAGACACTTAGCTTCATGTGTCTGGTCCTCTGTAATTTCACTGTCTACATTACCAATGATCATGTGGTCATTACATCTCATTCTTTGGGGTGGTATTGTTCCACAAAGCCCTGAGTAAGGCAAGATCTAACCATAAAAGAACCCCAGAGCAAATGCACCGGGGCAAGGGTTATCCTGGAGGATATTGGCCATAAAGCCAAATTTTAAAGAAAACACAAATTGCACATACCCCATTAAAGCAAAGCATCATGGGAAGCATATGCAGATGCCCATGAATTAATTTGGACTGGCTCAACTTTAAGCAGAATTGCATGGTGCCAGTAGGCCTCACAATACAATCAGCAAAGGTTGAAAACAGCAGACACAGACACATGTTTCATCCTCATTTGAACTCATCAGTGTGCCATGTATGTACCTCAGCACAGGGAGAGATAGCCAGCCACCATGGGCATTTGCATATGCTTCCCATGATGCTTTGCATTATTGGGGTATGTGCAGTTTGTGTTTTCTTTAACATTTGGCTATATGGCCAATATCATCTGGGATATCCCTTGCCCCAGTGCATTTGCTCTGGGGTTCTTTTGTTGTTCTCTTTTCTCCCTACTTTGGGCAGCCCATGATCCAAACCAATAAGATCCTCTATAGGGTTACTGGCTATCTCTGTCTGGGTTGAGGCACAGATATGGCACACTGATAAGTCCAAATGAGGATGAAACATGTGTCTGTGTCTGCTGTTCTCAGCCTTTGCTGACTGTATTGGGAGGCCTACTGGCACTATGCAATTCTGCTTAAAGTTGAGCCAGTCCAAATTAATTCATAGTAATTTGCATATGCTTCCCATGATGCTTTGTATTATTGGGGTATGTGCAATTTGTGTTTTCTTTAAAATTTGGCTGTATGGCCAATATCCTACAGGATAACCCTTGCCCCAGTGCATTTGTTCTGGGGTTCTTTTGTTGTTCTCTTCTCTCTCTACTTTGGGCTGCCCATGACCCAAACCAATAAGATCCCCTATAGGGTGGCTGGCTAGCTCTCCTTGGGCTGAGGTACAGATATGGCACACTGATGAGTCCAAAAGAGGATGAAACACATGGCTGTGTCTGCTGTTCTCATCCTTTGCTGATTGTATTGTGTGGCCTACTGGCACCATGCAATTCTGCTTAAAGTTGAACCAGTCCAAATTAAGTCATGTGCATTTGCATATAATTCCCATGATGCTTTGCATTATTGGGGTATGTGCAATTTGTGTTTTCATTAAGATCTAATCATGACACATTATCTAGTGAATCTGTAAAAAATAGGTACAGCCCAGGAGGTTGTAACAAAATTGATCTATAGAAATACATGACTGAATCAAGAAATGAAAGAAGGACTCAAAAAATACAGTACATAAAACTGAATTATGGCAGACTCAGTTTAGTCAATAACAGCCCTCTGCATCCATTAATTACTTGCCCTCCCTCATCCCTCTGTTGCTCCATAAAGCAACATAGCACAAATTGACTCCTGCCAGTACTAATAAATAATATATTGATTTTTGTGAACTGGCAGTACACATCCTACAGGAAAATTGGGATTAACTGAAGAAAAGTTCCATGTTCTGCTATAGTTCATTCGGGGTACTCTGTAAATGTAAACCCTGCAAACCAAAAATTAAAAAAAAAAGAAAACTGTGGAAAATTTAACTATGACACATTAATAAAAATTCCCCCACTTACTTCCCTCTACACACTCTGCTAAAGTACACCAGAACAAGGATCTGAACACTGACCTGTAGGCATTTATATATCTGTAAAACAATTTCACAGTCTAAAGAAAGCAGGAAACAAATACTGTATATGAATTCCACACAGGATAATTACAGTATTAATTCATTATCTAAATTATGGCAGACAAAACTTAGTTAATGACAGCACTCTGCATCGATTAATTAATTGTCCTTCCTCCTCCCTCTGCTGCTCACTAGAGAAGCAGAGCAAAAATGGACTGCTGGCAGTACCAGTAAAAATTATATCTATTTTTTGTACTGCTAGTACTCATCCAACAGCAAAATGGAGATTACTTTAAAGATAAAGGTGCAGCCTGATCTTCATTAGCTCATCCATGGAGACAAAGTTTTGTCAATGACAGCCCTTTGCATCCATTAATTAAATTCTTTCCCTCTTCTCATTGCTGCTCCCAACCCCAACAGAGCAAAAACAGACTCGTGGAAATATTATTAAAAAATATATACCTTTTCTTCACAGGTACAATAGTACACATTCAGTACTACAGGAAAATGGTGCGAAACGGAAAGGAATGTTGCAGCCAGGTGTCCTGTAGCTCATGTTATACAGCTCAACAAATGCCTTGTTTGTAGTACTCTGTGGGGTATTGGGGTGA
Organism: Neoceratodus forsteri; assembly: GCA_016271365.2. Taxonomy (NCBI): domain Eukaryota; kingdom Metazoa; phylum Chordata; order Ceratodontiformes; family Ceratodontidae; genus Neoceratodus; species Neoceratodus forsteri. Next base: position 754,546,377 of record CM057449.1, on the reverse strand, counting down.
GCAGTTCTTTAACAGCACCCCGATTGCTCTACCAATGTAACCATGCAAGCATCCCACCAAAAAAACAAAAAACAAAAAAATAAAAAAACACTGTTGTGCAAGAACCCTAGCCATAACCATTACCCTAACCCAATCCCCAACCCTAACCCCAAATGTAACCCTAACCCTAACCCAAAACCTAACCATAAATCTAACCCTAACACTAAGGCCCTGGACACACTACAGAACTGTTTTTGAAAACCGTTTTTAAAACCAGTTTAGCTAAACCATTTCAGTGCAGCCACACTACTCAGTAGCCATTTTTGATAACTGTTTAGTGTGGCCACACTGCTAGTTTTAAACCTGTTCTCCTTGTAACTATTTTGTGATAAGTCCAATACACAGAACTGTGCTTGCCTGGACACACTGCAGCTAGAACTGCTTTAGTTAAACCATTACAGCTTAAAACACTTTTACTCCTGGACAGACCTGCGAGTAAAACCATGCTAGCTCCAAAAGTTTTTAAAAATGGTTTTAAGACTAGATATCTAGCAGGGTTTAAAAACACTTTTGTTAAAACATTTTAAGGGGCTTGTAGTCTGTCTACAAACAGTGCTAGGGGGATTTAAACAATTTTAAGGCACTTAAACCATTTTAAGTTCCCCAGTGTGTCCAGGGCCTAAAGGACTGCTGGTAGTCCCAATATTAACAAACTGTATGTGTATGTGCCTGTGACAGTGTGTGATCTGGACAGGTGCACCACAATGTATAGAATAAACTAAGTCAACTGTTAGGGTAAATAACAGTTTTTTTAAAAAGTTTAATGTCTGAATATACTATGCTGTACAAATAAATTGCACATACTTCTTAATTATAGATTATTGTACTGAAATCTGTACCTCTCAGATGAGATCTCCATATAATAATGTGTCTTTTGTGTACTGTGGTGTCTCTGGCATGGGATAGGAGTAGGAAATGCATGGTGATCCATCTGGTTCTCAGTTACTGGCTCCCAGTCTTCATTTGTTTCAGCATTGAACCCCAACCATGCAGCCTGTCTCTGACTCTCAAAAGATTCAGGCTTCCTTCCATACTTAAAATATATTTAAGTACACATCACCATTTACTGTTGAGAGGTTTGTTTTCTACCCTTCCTTTCACTACTGTGCTAATAAGTCCCTCCCACATAGCAATTGCAGGCATCCTGTCATTTGGTCCTGTGTCCCAGTGGTCAATGAACACTTTTAAAAACACAGAGTAACATAGAAATAAAGGTCTATTGTCTCAACAAACAAACAAACATGAAATCAGTTCCACACAGGTTAACCTGTTCCCTCTCCCCGGGGTCGCATCTGGAAATGAGACCTGGCTCAGTGATCTGGGAATGACACCTGGCATATTGTGACTTTCTGAAATACCAAATGGTTAAATAAATAAACAACAAAAATTATGAAAACTTCACCAGGCTGGTTATTATGACTCTGAATGTGTAATTGATTACCACTACTACAGTAGCTGTGAAACTACAGGAACACAGGTTGGAATCCCACCTGCACAGCATACAGTGGTGAGAGTATGAGCAAACTTCTGTGTGTGGGTTTGACATTTGGTTTTATAAAAATAGAAATGTGCAAAACTGTATAAGTCTTGAAATGAATGTGCACACACTACAGGATTTTATGAGACACATTCAGTGCAGCTGTATTATCTGAAGACTTGTGAGGGTAGCGACTCTGGTTAGTGGACTGCCTTTTTTGTAATAAATTATGACATACTATAGAATTACACCACATGTTGCACTTAAATACTCCATCCCAGTCTCACCCGGGCTTACTATTCTTCTCTACATCCCTGGTTTACCTTATACCAACATTGATAACATTTGTTCAATTTTCTTACTGTACAGTACTTCACTTTGGCTTAGTGTTGTTAACACACTACCTCAGGATATGTACAGCTATTGTAATTTTTATTTGATTTTATGTATCCTTGTACAGTATGCATTTTATATAGTACATGTTACTGTTTGTTCTCTTCTCAATAAGTGTCAGAATGTGAGCGTTATCCTATGCCCAGAATAGAAGATTTGGTGGACAGACTGGGGAGTGCCAAGTACAGTATATCAGTACCCTGGACATCACCAAGGGCTACTGGCAAATCCACCTACTGTAGCTAATGAATGACAACTTTAACTCTGACCCTAGCCCTAACCCTAACACTAACCCAAACCCTGAACCGGACCTCAACCCTAACCCTTAACACAGCCCTAACCCTAACCCAATTCCTAACCTCAAACCTAACCCTAACCCCAACCCTAACCCTAATACTGGCATTAATACAGGGGTGTGTGTGAGGGAGGTACTATATAGTACTGTACATGCGTTCTACTTAATAATTAACTTTCCTGTGACTTGCAACCCACCAATTATTAGTCACATTAGGACTGTGGCTGTCCCCAAAACAGGGCAACTTCAGCACAGGAGGGCTTTCTTATTTTAAGCAATAAATACAGTAATTTGTAGTGTGTTATTTTGTTTTGTTGTGTTATGTGAGTTGGGGATGGTGATGTCAAACACAACACCCACTAGAAGCAGGGTTCAGCAAAGCAGTGCCTATGATTAAGTACAGTAATCTTACTTTCCTGCATACAGTTCACAGTATGTAGAATTTTAATAGCAGCATAATTCGTTCACTACATTAACTTGCTTGTTTTAACAGAACATAGATTCTTTTTTTCTCTCTCCCACTGGCAGTGTGCCCCTACCTAGCACTGACTTTTATAACCTGATGTTCAGGTTTTACAGTGTGATTTATTACTTAATATTCAGGTTTTACAGTGTGATTTATTACAAATATAAGAAGGAAAAATGGACAACAGAAGCTGTGAATAGGCAGTATTTGACCGTGTGCATGAACGTTATTACTGTTACTGGACAGATACATCACAGATTGTTGCACAAAGATACAAACTGGCTCACAGTTGCGATATTTTACCAACTGCCTTGGTAAATTGTGATTCAGACTCCACAAGTTTGGAGTACCACCTTGCACATGTGGTACTGCTCACTTTGATTTTGAGCCACTGCATCACTAATGTTTTTTTCTGTTTTTGACTGACAATCTCTTTTGTTTTCTTTTCCACAAAGAGTGATCATATTTGGAAAGCTGCCCTTGGTTTTGTTCTCATGTATACTACATGGTTACACACTCTAAATTATTGTTATTATATGCTTATAAAATGAACTTTCACATTGTTTGTAACTTGTAGAAACTATTAAAAAAAACTAGTAACTGCAAAATAAAATAAAATGTAAAAAAAAAATGGTATCAACAGTTAATCTAAATTAAACCAGCCATGTGACTTTTTAGCTACTTCCTGACTCACAGGGAATGATGCTAAAATAGAAAGAAACAATGATCAGGTGCATTTCACAGAGTGAAGAGGATCTGTCAAGCATATTTGAATCACTCTTGCCAAAGCATTGTCCTTAGCACCTGTTTCTTGGCTAACAACTGCTGTTAGGATAAATAGTGAAAGAGTCTTAATTCTGGCACCTCAAGTCTCTCTCTCTACATACCCCCTCACCCAACCCCCCAGGAAACAGATTTATTGTTTCTGATCCTTTGTAATTCTGCAGTCAGTCTTGACCATTATCATTGATCATGCATGGCATTACATCTCATTCTTTGTCATAGTAAGTGTCCACATGCACAAGGAAAAGATATGGAGCCTCAACCAAGTACTGAAATAATCTCCCAACCCCACCCCAGTCACACAAAACACACATTTAATAAAACAAAATTATAGAATTTGCACAATTCACTGGAAATAAAGTGCCAGTCCCTTCAGTAGTTAGCTCTCATGTTATTCTGATGGGAACTGGCCCATAGAACGCATTTTGACAAGCAACAATCTTAGCTTGTGAGACATGAAGGCAGTAGGAGGATAAACACTCATATGCTCTTTTTGCTTAGATGAGCTGCAATGAATTTTGTGGTTTGAAGAGTACTGGTGCAATAATACCATGTAGCCATATAGGGGCAATTATTTGTTTATTTATTTCTTTAGGAACCAGAAGGCACTGAGTTTCTGAGTGTAACATAAATAGATATTGGAGCACAGAATCTAAATGTCTCTAGATCCAAATAAAGCTGGATAGTTGGGTAAATGCGAATTTTGCCTATATGAGAAATGCTGAAATATGCAAGTTACTGTACATATGTTGTCATTACAGTGAACAGCCACCTTGCATGGGAGTAATTAACCTCCAGGTATTTACTGTACTACCCAACTATCAAGCTCTATTAAGATCTACAGTATTAACTTTTAAATTATGGCTCCGATATTTCTCTGTGTGCGAAGCTACAACAGATGAAATTAATTATATAGAACTTTGCTCTTTGCAACAAACAATTTTGACAGTATTCAAGTGGATTTCGTACTCACTACCTAAGGTTCAAAGCTGTAAAAGCAATCTCATAAAGGTGAATTTTGCATTTGCAATCTGAGATTCAAAGTTAAAGCAGCAGACTTTCACAGACATAAACAAATTTCATTTGTACAAAGTATAAATAAGTAATCGTCTTTCGGAGAACTGGACTAAATTGCAGTGTCTCTGCACTTTACACTACACTCAATGTTTGGAAATAATTTATGTATTGGAGGAAGGATGTTCTATGCATTTTTTTAAATGTGTATATACAAAGAAATATGGTTGCATTTTTCAAACAGGGTGGTGCACAAATGAACTGTGGCTCTGTTGGAATGCAAAGGCATACGAATCAATGCTATTCTTTTTCCGAAAAGAATAAATTAAAAAAATTAAAAAAGAAATGAAATAAAATGAAGTAAAATTAAGCAGTTCTGCGTCCAGTTGTGGTGCTGGTGTTTAACTCAGGTGGCACAGAGTAGGAGATACCTGTATTTCTGTGTGGCATAAAACTTTTTTTTTCCCTGTTTATTTGTTTTTCCATAAACCGCTGAATGGAACTCACTCTAGGATTTTTTTTTACCATACTCCCACTGAGTGTAGCTCAGCTCATGAAGGGTTTTTTGTTTTGATTTTGTTTTCATTTCAATCTGTATACATCCCCAAGCTGCATGACATGTGAGTCATATAGAGTAGGGGGTTAGGTATCAGAAGAGGCTGAGGGTGGTGTATAACAAACAACCAAGTGAAAAATCAATGTTGGAGCACAGAAGATTTATAACATTAGCAGCTTCTTTTGTTTAGGTGAAGTTTTAGGTCATTTTACTTGACCCCCCCCCCCCAAGGTCTTCCTTGGGTAAACTGTCACACTACCTCCTTTCCAATCCTATCTTGCCTAAGTAAGTTATATCCATTTATTACTATTTCTGAATAAGTAACTTTAGCACTTAACCAGGTCTCAGACAGTACAACAATATCTGGGTTGGTACTAGATAGACATGTTTTTAGGTGATCAAGTGTAGCAACCAAACTCTTAAAATTGAGATGGATAATACCGTTCATCTCTGGGGAGTATGATAATATATATACACACAGACACACACACACACACATATATACATACATATATATACACACACACAATATATGTATTTTATAACAATATCCCCAGAGTTGACCACAGTCCAGGAAGATTTTTTTTCACATTTCCATCTCTATACTGTAATGCCCAGAAATGCACAAAGCAGAATGACATGTGAGTTATAGGGAGTGGGAGGTTTAGGCTTTCATTTTTGGCATTTACAGGTCACCTAACATAAACCATAATCACAGTATACTAAGAATCATACTAAGATCTGGTAGAAGCAAAAGGCTATAAAGCCCAATAAAGCTTCTTAATTTACATACAGTATTTTAGTTGGTTTGTTGATCTCATATAATCATCTAGTCTGTTTTTGAAAGTAGTCTTGTTTTTACTAATAATGATATTCAAGGGGAGCATGTTCCATGGTCTAACAACTCTTTGAGAGAAATAATATGCCCTTTTTTTAGAGTTGCATTTATTTCTAGTAAGTTGCAATGGGTGGCCCCTAGTATTCATGTGTATCTGCTTGAAATCCAGACCACATTCTGTTAAGAGATTTTGATCTTGGATAATATCCCATACAAATAGATATCACCTCTAAGTCTCCGTTCCTCCAGGGAAAACATACTAAATTTACATAGTCTTTCCTCATAGGTAAGTGATTTGTTTATTACTGCAGATTTTGTGATTCTTCTTTGTATTCTCTCGACTCTAAGAATATCTTTCTGTCTGAATGGGCACCAGAGTTGTGATGTGAAATCAAAGATAGGTCCTACATAAGCTCTATGCAGAGGTAGTAAAATGTATGGGCATCTTGAAGAGATGTTATGATGAATTGCCCACCATATTTTGTTAGCTTTATTAATAATGTTAGTAATGTGGACATCAAAAGTAAGACCTGAATCAACAGTAATCCCTAGATCTTTTTCACAGGGTTTATTGATTAATAAGTTATTATAAAGATAGTATTTTTGTTTTAGATTATTTTGACCAAAATGAATGACACTACATTTGGATGTGATGAAATGGAGATTCCATTTTAAGGACCAGGCTTCTAGTTTGCATAAGTCATCTTGGATAAGTTTGTCATCATCTGGATTCATGCAGACATTGGCTAGTTTGCAATCATCTGCATATTTTATAATGTTACTATGACTGTCGTTTGTTAAGTCAGACATAAAGGTCTGGAATATTAAAGGGGCCAAACAGATCCCTGTGGAACTCCGCTTCTGACCTTTTTCCAAGTTGATGTATGACTATCTATTATTACACATTGTTTTCTGTCAGATAACCAATTTGTTATCCATTTAATGTATGCCCAGTTGATGTTAAAGTGCTGTAATTTATAAATTAGTGCCCAGTGAGTTGCAGAATCAAAAGCTTTTTTAAAGTCCAGTAGGATAACATCACATGAGAGGCTCTTGTCAATGTTTTCACTAACAAAAGTTATAGAAACTGACCAGGTTTTTTGTGCAGGATCTCCCCTTTGTAAATCCATGCTGTGTATGATCTAAGCTTACTATGACAGAGCTTAATTCATCCTTAATAATCCTTTCCAGTATTTTGCAAAAAATAGATGTCAAGCTAATGGGTCAATAATTATCAGGGGAACTCTTTGCACCTTTTTTCAATAGTGCAATCACATTGGCTTGTTTCCATTCGTTTGGTAGTACTCCTGAGTTTAAACATTTTACATAAAGAATTTTTAGAGGCACACACAGATGATCTTTCATAACCAAAATTAAATTTCCAGAAATGTCATCTGGACCTGCAGAGGAACTCTTCTTTATTTCCTCTAGTTTATTTTTAATAGTATCTGGTGAGATATCAACATTATCAATGTCTTAGTTATCTGAGGCTAAATGATTTACCGTGTCATTATTTGTAGTAAAGAATTTACAAAAGTGAGTATTTAAATACTCTGCTATATCCTTTGGTACTTGAGAACTGTATCATTAGAAATAATTGGACCCACCCTACATTCTGTTTTTTTCATAGAGTTGATATAGCTAAATAAAATTTTACAGACCTCTTTTTTTGTGTGCGTAGCCAATAATTTTTCCATGTTTAATTTGGCCTTTCTGATTTCCTTCTTACATTTGTTTTGCATTTGTTTAAAGGTTTTTTTTGTGTTCATTCACATTTATTACTGTATTTCTTATAATATTTGTTTTTCTTTTTTATTAGTTTCAGTAATCTAGTGTTAAGCCATTTAGGGTCAATTTGAGATTTATTTTTCTTTATTCTTGTAATAAATTTGAATGCAGCATCCATGATAATTGAGATAAAATATTTCCATACATCTTCTATGTTGTCTGAATCTAAATCAACAGACCAATCAATGATTGACAGGTGATCATTAAGTGCTTGGTAGTTAGATTTATGAAATGCAAACACTTCTGTGACATTAACTGATTTATTGTAAGAATTATGAAGTACAAAACTGGCAGAACAGTGGTCACTGTTACCCAGTGGAGCTGTTTCTATACATTGCGTTATGCTAATTGTTTCGCTACACAGAATGATATCTAGAATATTAGAACCTCGGGTAGGAAATGTTATATGTTTAGTTAGATTTAGTTCATTACATATATTTAGGAAGTCTTTCAATATCTTGGATGTTGCATTATTGGTTGTCCAGTTTATATCTCCTAGGTTTAAATCACCCATTAGTACAATATTACCTAAATCATAAGCAGCCGTCATTTCAGCCATGATTTCTTCTAATAAATCTGATTTGGAATTTTGGGGTCTATAACATAGGACTAAAACAAAGTTTTTATTATCTTTAAGTTCTGTGTTTAACCATACAGTCTCAGTTGAACTGGACTCAGTTTAAATTTTGTTAGATATGTCATGAATTAACAAAGTAGAAGAAACAAAGAAAGCAACACCTCCACCCTTACGGTTTGATCTGCTAACATGAAATAAAGTATAACCTTGAATACATATATCCCAGGTCAGCTCATTTGGCCACCAGGTTTCAGTGATGCCTATTACATCAGGCTTATCGCTACTTATTCTAATTTTTAATTAATCTATTTTATTACATAAACTACGTGTGTTAAGCAGTAAAAATTTTAAATCCTGGTTTGGTGTATTTTTATTACTTTCCCTCTCTGTTATTATAGAGTCAGGTATGTTTGTTTCCCCCTGATCCTGTTAGTTTAAACTGACTGAAGGTACCAGAGAGCGAAAAAGTCTGACAGAGCCTAATTACTCCTTGTTTATTTAAATGCAAACCATCTCTGGCGTATCCAGATAAACGGTTACTGAAGTGTGTCCAGTGGTCAATAAAAACTAAACAGTTTGAAAAGCACCAGTTTAGTAATCTTGCATTGATTCTTTCAATGGTTTTATTCTTTTCAGGTTTTGCATGAGGACTAGAGAGAATGCCAGAAATAATTGTAGTGTGTCACTCCTATAATGAACTGATTAGTTTGTGTGGCATGGTGGGAATAGAATCTTTTGGGAAAGTTCATCCTCCCTACTTGTGACGCCCCTCCCACAGCCACATCATAAAGAAGTCATTCACCAATTTTGATATACAGTACTATTCTTTTCAGATGTACAGTACAGTATACATACTCTCAACCCTGTTAGGTTTCTTCTGAGGCCATCATTGATTTGAAAACATGCTATAAGTGGATCACTGTTGCAGAGGTACTGTATCTTTCCACCTAGACATCTGCAACTCTGTCCCTGTTTGTGGGAAGAGTGATTTTTGGTGGAAGAGTGGATTAAATACTACTTTCCAGGTAATACCCCTCTCCCCTGCCCCCACACAAATCCAAGATATCACATACTGTACTTTGATGTATTGGCTCATGAAATTATGTATTTCTGCAGGAAAATAAATGACTAGAGGCACTGTGTATATTTTCATATTTACAACGTATTTTATTAAAGTGTTTATAATGACAACATTGGCTACCTACACACCTCTGCACATATGCGCGCACGCACGCACGCACGCACACACACACACACACACACGACAATATCAACACCAACACCACAGATACTTCACTCACACACACAACATGACAAAATAATACTGTAAATGAGCAGCTCAGTATCCCGAGACTCCTCCATTGTTTTTAATAACTGCAGGAAAACAGTTTTTAAATGGTCAGTTTATCTGTTGCAGTGATGGACTGTGAATTTGGTGTTCCAGAATATATAGATGGCTTCAATTAACTGATCTTTCGATGTTGGTTTTGCTGTCCATCTCTTGTAATACCACACAAGTTTGACTGGGTTCAAGTCAGTAGATATGGTAGGTTTAGATAAAATGTTCACTGCATTATCAACTGGATTGAGGTACAATAAAGGCAGCAGTCACACTGGCACTGACATTAAAGTAGTCTTGGGCATTTGAGAATTGCTGATACTTTTTTAATCTTTGCCAAAAAGACAAAGGAGGACCTGCATTCTAAAGATTAGTTTTGATGCAATGTTTCATGTGCTAAAAGACAAGTCCTTAAGAGACTGGCTTACAATCTAAGATGAATCCACCTACAGTAGACTGCTTTCTCATAAACAGCCACAACCCACACTGTTTTAACATTAAAACTTTACTTTGATTACACACACTTTGGTTGCCTACAATAAGTTATATTATGGGTAAAGTCAGACATAATGATTTCTAATCATACAATATCCATCCATCCTGCACTGTCTGACAATCAGTGAAAGTTCAATACATCACTTACTACAGTTTCGTTTCCAGTGAAGGTACAGTACAGTACATGATCACACAAATCTACTTATTCACAATAGTTAGTGTACTGTTAAACCCAGCACTACAAAACTGATAAGACTGAAGGTGCATCATGGTTATCTGGTTTGCACCACAATATTCATTGGTGTACAGACCCAATTTATGCCTTCATTTGCAATAAATGTAGCAGCAGCAGTGTGCTTAGGGTCATTGTCTGCAATGTACAGTAGGATACATAAGGAGAGATATAGTGATTAAGTACTGTAGGACTGTACAGACATGAACAGCATAGTAGTAACATTGTTGAATGCATTCCTTAAATAGCTGCATCACCTTGGAAAAATCGGTGACCATTTGTAAAATTTCTATGAATGTAGGGTGCAGCATATCTATGTATAATCTGATCTTCAAAGAAATCTCTCTTCATGGTTCCAGTGAAATGATAATAAACATAAATACTGTGTTCTTAGGTACAAACTTGAAATTCATGACAGCAACCTAAAGTAAAATGGCTTCGAAGAGACACAACACTGTATATTGCTGAATATGGTATGCTGTTAATGTACAGTAGCATAATTGGTGTACAGTATAACAGCATTTATTGACTCAACAATGCAGAACAATACTATAAGGCACCTCATGAGTTTCAACACAGGGTGTACTGTACTGAGAGAAAATAAAAAAGGCAATTCAAAAAAGTGGAAAGTACTCTACCTTCAAAAATGAGTAGTAGACCAAACCCTATTCTTGAAATTGCACCCCAAACATGAACTTTAAGGGGGTGCTTAGGTTACAGCTTGTTATTAGTAATGCCGGGTTTGTGAAGTGATATGATTGCATTGCTTTGCATCTGCACGGAAGAGTCATCAGTAAAAATCACATCTGTAAAACTATCTCCAGATTCCAGTCATGCAAGTGCTGTCTGAAGCCATATAGCTTTGTTTTTATCCCGTACCATGGGGCTGAATCTACAGGAAAAGCACAATAAAAAATAGTAATGAACTATATCAGTCCACGGAATAAATTAAATGCACTTTTTCAAATATTGGACTGGCCCTCTGGGTGGTGTGATAAACAGCGAACACATGGTGCAATGGTAATTCAAACAAGGGGTAGTTAACTGTTGAAATACTGTACACTAGAGGACTACTGTAGAGTTAGATTAGGGCAGATGGAAATTTTTTTCCATCCCACCATATATTGTACTGTAGTTGAGTCAATATTTCTTAACCCAAAAATGTATAATGTAATAAGACACAAATGTTGAACATGTTTACAAACTTATCTCTCATAACCCAGCCACACTACACTGCCTTGTATAACAGCACAATAATTGTAAAGTGTTCCCTTCCAACTGAAATACTACTCTATGTTACAAAGCATAACACAACCACAACCAAAACAGCAACATCTGCAGTACTGTATCAGCATTTTTCAATGATTTTGGACAATACATTAGTGGTGGTGCACAGTCTAGTCTTTCCCTTCACATCTTACCTGTTGCCTGTCATAATGTATTTCCTGCAGTTGCTGTTAATAGTTAAAATGACATGCCTTCTAAGGTGCCATAGTATTGCTGACTGATGTGGTTTGATTTAAAGAGCTGCCAACGCTTTGAAAAAACTTTGAAATACATAATGATCTGGTACAATTCAGCTGCCATTACATACTTTATATACTGTATTTTAAAGAGTTCTCCTCCCCAGTATTTATTACTAAGAAGATTTGCAAGAATATAACATTTTTATTCCTCAGGGTTCATCTGCCTCTATACTGGAGCTGACTCCCTACTTCAAGTCATAATCCTCTGTTGTAATATCACAGTCTGTTGCCATGTGATCAACTATGATGTCACACTTATGACCTCTGGCAGGGAGACAGCACCAGGAATAGATGACCTCTTTACAGTATAAGCAAAGATCCTGTTTGCATGGAGATCATCTTAGTAATAAGTAATGTGGAGGTGGAATACAGAACTAATGTGAAATGCAAGCTGGACTGTGTCTAAATATTACATTTTAGTTAAGTTCTCCTGAAGGTGTCTGCTGGTCTTTAATGTATTGTCTTAGGCCTTGTCCACACTACACCAGAAAAGTCCCTCTGTAATGTTACAGAGGGTCTAAATCATTACTGTAATGGTTTGCATTTATACTGGTAACATTACAGAAAGCGTCTTCAAAACCGTTGTTGAAAACTGATATTAGGTGTTTTCAACAACGGTTTCTGTAACGGTTTCAAAACTCTGTTTGGCCCTGTCCACACTACACCAGTAAAATCCTATAATGTTTTCAAAATGTCTTCAGTGGTAGTGTGGATGCACTGTAACATTTTCAGTCTGTAACGCTTTCAAAACATTGCATATTTTCAGTGTAGTGTGGACAGGGCCTTATTTGCAGTGATCTCACACCTGCCCCTGTGTGGCAAAAGGAAACCAATTTCTGGTCAGTGGACTGTATCCAATTACCACTTTTCAGTAGATACAGTAATTAGATAAAGACTGCATCAATGCACAACCCCCTCCCCGCTTGATCTTAACAGTGCACCAGTTGTTCTTACCAGTGCCCCACTTTAATGGAAGCTGATTTATAGAACTAACCTTGTTCTCCCAAAATGCCAACTGAGATGTTTTCACACTTTTTTGATTGTGGTACATGATGTCTCTGTCCCATATGTATGCAGCACCTACTGTATTTCACAAGCACTCAGCTCATCATCTTGAGTCATCAATTGGTTGATCTGTTACAAAACATCACTACTGAGGAAAAGAAACAGATTAAAATTAGAGTTTGGTTTGTACAGATATTATTCATGAACACTTCATTGGCAGCTTGCATGTGTGGTAAGCCTATTTGGGTTCCTCTGTGTCCATGCTTTACTGGGACCCAACCATGTACAGTACTGTATAACTACTGCAGCATGAATAATATGCTAGCAGTGTTTCAATTTTTTTTGTTTCTTTTCCATTTCAACCAGTCAGTCCCTGAAGACTCAGACATGCAAAAGCGGTTCAAGGCGCATAGCACTTCTGCATGCATCAACACATCACACATCAACCGTGTCTTATTATGGTCATACAGGTAACTAGTGACAGAAGATGAAATATGAAAAACAATCTGTAGATGAAGAAGGTAGTATTAGTTTAATAAAATGTGTAATTACAAGTGGACTTTATCTATTAAGGTCCATGACTACTGCATCCTGTCAGGAGATACGGCAAAAATTAACGATATGCTGGAGGTTTTGAATCTGGCATGGAACCATACAAATGATGATTCTTGAACTTTTGCAGCGGTACTGTATATGTGTATACCAAACAAATACTGGACAATCAGTACTGTATATCTTTAACAATGATGTACTCCATTAAAGTGCTTGGTAAAACAATTTCTTGGTGTGGGGAACACAAAGAATGGCTTTACATACCATGTATTATGCACACCACTGTAATCAGTAGGCTTTGGATGTGCAGAACCCAGTACAGCACTGTACATATTATCAAACAGGTAAATGAGCAAAAACATAGCATTTTCTATACTTGCCCCCCACCAAAAAAAAAGACAGAAATAAAGAAACAATAAAATTCTATTCTAGTTTTTATTTTAGTCTTTGGTGACTGGGTAAGGCCCAGTAGGCACTAGTGCCTGTTTTCAGGGGTGACCTGTGAGCACTGGGGAGGTTAAGTGAGTTGCTAAGAGTCATGCAGTATGCAAGTAGAGGTTGTGAGACTCAAACCCTGATCTGCTGGATGTACCAAGCTCATTCACAGCTTGTCAATCTACTCTCTAGGCTATACTTCCAGCCCCATTGTTTGCTATTGCCTCCGTAAGGCCATACAGTGCCTGGCTGCAAAAAAAAAAAAAAAATAACCCTTACATTTACAGTACACACATTTCCATTTCAACAGAAAAAAAGATCTCCTATAAGAAGTTTTGACCATAATGCAATTTTTTTTTATTTTATGGGGGATTGGGGAGCATTTCACCTTATACTACTCTCAAATGACACATTTCATTCTATGAAAGCACAGTAGTAAAGGAAGCATTTGTTGTGCTGTGAACTTGCTTATCCAGATAGAGAAATATTGGTGCACCATGCTGTAACAGGGAAATTCGGTGAGTCAAAAGTACAGGTAGCTGCACAAAAGTGTAGCTTTTCTAGTTGCACTAAGAAAAAAGCTGCACTCTGTTTTTACCAAAAGAAAGGTTCAATATAATGATATTTATGTGATGACGGTCACCATTACTGAACATTTATTTTCAAACACAGTGACATCTCATCTGACTTTAATAATGGCAACCTTTTGAATATGTACAGTACAAGATGGAATTAGCAGTCACTTTAACAACAGACTTTTGTCTAAAATACATGAAATCCACACTTTGTAACACAGTAGGAAATACTGCTTGAATTATAGCATAAAAATATACTGTAGTGAATGACAACCCTCTGCATCTCTTAATTAAATGCACTCCAACCTCCCCATGATCTCCCTATCCCATCAGAGGGGAAACCCAAATGCTGGCAGCACTGTTAAAATGATTTGGTACTAATTTATGTCGCGTTTTGAGGAGACATAAGGAGTCAGTCTGATTGTTGCCCAATAGATTAATAATTTTAGGGTATGCTATTTTGTACTGGTTTCAGGACGGACTGTGACAGATTGATTGCAGTCTAACCGGAACATAAAAATAGAGCCTCTGACATAAACAGATTGGTTCTGAGCTAAAGATTTTTTTTCTGTTTATTTGAAACAATGTCCACTTATAGTATATTTAAGTCTAGTTCATTATAAAGCATCATGCAAACTAAACAATGCAAATAAAGTGAAAGAGTGACAGCAACAGAGAGATGAATACAAGGGTATCTCTGATTGTTCCTTTTTCTGTTTTCTTTTGTTGTCACTTACCGTACAAGGAGAGAGAGAGAGAGAGAGAGAGAGAGAGAGAGAGAGAGAGAGAGGTGCACAGCTTTGTGATGGAGGCTTAAAGACATAGAAATCAGCTAAACAGAATGTACTACTGACTTCTCTATGCACATACTGAAATACCTGCCCATAATTACCGTCTGTTCTGTTTGTCTTCCATTTTTTCCCCTTAAAAAACAGCATTTTTTTTATTTTGTTAGCCATCAGATTTAACTGCCTCTGTCTTATTAAAATTCTGATTCAGAAATAATATACTTTACTGCATCAGCAGAGACAGCAGGCAAAGATAAGTCTGCAATCCTATGCATGACAGATGACACCCAACAAGACTGTGTGCTCAATATGAGCGTTACTTAAAAAAAAAAAAAAAAAAACAGAATCTTCGTAGTATGTAATTCTCCATTTGTATTACCATAATGTAGTATACAGGAGAATATGGACCAAAATGTGTGGTACTGTGGATATTGCAACGACCTGATAGTAATAAAGTGGAATAATTCTAATATGCCAAATTTAGAGTAGACTAGGTGTTATAATCACTTAAGAAGTACTTTACTTATAGACAGGCTTCTTATAATTTATGGAGCACTTTGCCAGTGGAGCAGTTTTTCCTTAAATTTAAAGAACCATATGGCTTATTGAAATGTTCATGGGAAAGCATTAAAATGACACTATTTATTTGTACATTTCTATTTTATTTTACTATCAGCAATCATTGAAAAAGCATTAAGTGCTGTATACTGGAATGGAAAAGTTGTTAATAAATAGGATTATACTTTAGTGTACACTAGCAGAATTTAGGTTAATTGGTTTGTAATGTAAACTGGAGGGAGGGGGCTTGGAACTTTTTCTGTTATTTTTTTTCTGGTTCTTTGTAAAATAAAAAATGGGGGAAAATAAATAATCAGCATATAAAGCACCTAACAAAAATACATATATATATATATATATATATATATATATATATATAAATGATCCTGCATTTCCGATGCAAATCAGATCTAAGTGTAATAAAAAACACCAGCAAACAGCACACAGAACACAGAACTAAAAAAAACAGCATCCAAAAATAGCTTAATATGGTTCACTGTTACTAGTTCTCCATGTGTTCCTTCCCCCACCCACACACAACCATGGGGTAGAACTTAATCATAAATGACTTACCCTTATTTACAAATTGAGAAATAAACTAAATAAAATAAAATAGAGAGATAGATATATAAATAGATAGATAGATAGATAGATAGATAGATAGATAGATAGATAGATAGATAGATACAGAGATGAAAACATAGGTAGAAATGCTACCTGCTTTAACCCTCCTTAACCGTCCTCCTATACCTCTGCTCATCTCCATGACTCACATCTCCTATTAAACCTTCCTCCCCCAAAGCCTGCTTCTCAGCATGCTCTCATCTCCCTTCATCGCTTACCCCCTCACCCCTACCCCTAACCTTTTTTCCATTACCAACTTGCCCCTGCTTAGTTTTGACTTCTGGCAGGGTTCTCAGCATCCTTGAGGGGTCTAGCACTGGGCAAGCCTCCACCTTCCTCTCCCACTCTTTCTTTTCTACCCAACTTGTCCTCACCTAAATCTGCCCTCTGTTCGGATTCCTAGCACCCTGGCGATGTCTACTCTCAGGTAAGTTTCTTCCCTCCTCCCTTCTTTTTTCCTTTCCTCTTTTATCCCCCATTCCCTCTGCCCAACTTGTCCTCACCATTCTACCCTATCCCCTGGCAGGTTTTCTGCATCCTGAGGGCCCAGCACTGGTAATTACCCTTCCTTTACTCCCTCTCCCCCTATATCCTTTCTACCCAACTAGTCGTCACCTGATTCTGTGCTCTGGCACTGTTCTCAGCATCCTGGAGTGGCCTAGTCTTAGGAAAGCTTCTTCTTTCTCTACTCTTCCCTCCTGTCTCTTTATCCTTTCTTTTCTCTCTTCCCTTGTCCTCACCTAGTTCTGCCCCTGGCAGGGTTTTCAGCATCCTGGAAGGGTTCAGCACTGGGAAATGACTTTTCCTTCCCTCTCCTTCCCCTCAATCCTCTCTACTTAACTCATCCTTGCCTGAATCTGCTCTCTGGCAGAGTGCTCAGCATCCTGAAGAGGCCTAGTCTTAGGCAAGTTTCTCCAACTCCTCCTCCTACTTCCCTTTACCATCCCCTCTATTATCTCTATCCAACTTGTCCTTGCCTTCTCCTCACCTCATTCTGCCATTGGCAGTGATCTCCGCACTCTGAAGGGGCCAGTTCCAGGTATGACTCATCCTTCCCTTCCCTATCCCTCACCCCCACCTCTCTCCTGCCCCACTCTCTACCTACCTCCACTTAATTAAAGGATTTAGTTCACTTGAGCTAATAATTTGCACTTTTTGTTCTGTCTGAGGTGCTCACAGATTGTACTAGTCCTGTGTTAACTTGCCCCTCATAACTGATTTCTTTTTTTTCTCCCTTTTCTCTGGTAATGTTTCCCCCATCTTTATCCTCTCCTTCCCCCAGCTGGTTTCTCTTGTATACCCCTCTACCCTCCTTGATGTCCCCCCACTGGACCTTATTCATTCAGTAATTGCTAAATAATCTGCCTCATAACCATGATCCATTCCTGCAAGGAGTTGGCTCAAGGCTACATTAAATTTCTATACTATGTTCCTTGGATATGTCACTTGTAATTGAATGCATATTCCACAAGTATGATATATTTAACAGTATGTTATGTCACAAATTCAACTGCATGTTTATGATATTTTAACTGTATGTCTTGATATGTTAAATGTTAAACTATATGTCTAATTATTCATCCAATTGTACCCCCCAGGTCACACCAGGAAATGAGCAACTTGTTGTTCAGTGTTCCTTCTTGGTGAAACATTTCAATAAATAAATAAATAAATAAATAAATAAATCATCTTTCTTTTATCAACAAATAGCACTGGCAGTAACACAAGAAAAAACCATTACCCTGTGACTTTTAAAAATCTTCCTTTTTTTCTCTCTTCCTTCTGCTCATATATGCTCTATGTCCTCCCAATGAGACCTCAATTCTTCAGCTTTGCAAAGATTCCTGAATTTCTTTATAACTGTGGCCATTCGACCTCATGTGAGCCACAGATTCACTGTTCTCTTTTGAGAGTGTCTTCAAGATGAAATTGTTAAATGGATCACAAGAAGGATACAAGAATGTTTCAGGTATGAAAGGGCTGGAATATTATTGTAGCTTTATGCTGTATTTAAACTCAGACACTCATTGAGCTGCAGATGGACACTCCCCTTGGTGATGGGCCAGAATAAGCACAGGGTGTTGCCCTTGATAATTAAGTGATCCAATGGGAGACATCAAGAAGAAACTCCATCTATTTGGAAAGTGATGTTGTTGCACACCATCATTTCTATTGTAATAATCTGGCCAATCACAACTAACAAAAGGAGGAGTCACCTGTTTCTGAGGGTGTGTTTAAACCCTCATATTCTGCAGAATTCCCAGCTGCTTGTGTGAGAGTACTTTTCATATTGAAGAAGACCACCACAAAGAATGGAATGCTGAGGAATATTCAACACTCCAAAGCATGCCTTTGTGGAATTTTTTGATGAGCCAAATTGTCCGACTGATATTGTGCTCACTGAAAAACTTCATGGAACAGTACAGCTTAATCAGAAAGAGAAGCTGTGAGGGGGACCACGTGATGCAAGGTACCGGGTAAAACCTCCTCTGTGCAGCTCCAGCCTCCCGGCTTAATAAAAGCATATTTCAGACCAACAAAACTGCCTAAAACCCTCTAATTTTACTTTAGTCGACCTTCCCATCAACTGGTGCTCCTGTTTGGTGGGTCGGAGCAACAGTGGAGGTGTATATGAAGAAGGCACCACAGAAACATACCCCACCAGTCACCCCCGAGAAGGCCTCAAAGAAATCACGGGAATTGAGTGGGGCAGAAAAGCCAGAGCACTTGAACCAGGCCACGGATCAAGAGCCACTTACCTTGGGCAGGTTTTTAGAAGAATTCAAGCCTTTCCACGAGGAAGTTAAAGGAAAACTCCATGTTAAAATCAGAAAAAGATATGTAGTAGTCTTTTTTTCTGTGTTCTAATCAGTTCCCAGCATTTTCTTTTCCTCTGGCTGTGAGAAATGTTTTTTCTAACTTTCCCTAACTGTTTTATCGCCCTTGGAGGTTGCCATTCTGGTTTCTTTTATGGCCGCTAGTCTTCCAGATTGCCCTTTGGTGTGATGTCTAATTGCCCTGCAGTAAGCCAGTGTCTTGTTACAGGGTCTGTCACAGCTCAGCCACAGAGAAAATACTTCTTCCAGAGAAGACAAACTGGTAGATTTTGGGTGAGTGTAATCATTATTATTTTTTGATATCAGTACCTTGTCCTGCTATGCTCTGCTGTGTGTGTGTGAATCATGTCACTGTTTATTCCTCTCAGTCACTTTCAGTTTTTGCACCAGTACTAAGTAGCAAAAATTGAACATCACCCTATAGGTTGTAACATAGCAGGACAAGGTACTAATATCAAAAAATAATAATGATTACACTCACCCAAAATGTAGCAATGTGACTTCTTCTGTGAAAGAAGTATTATCTTTGTGGCTGAGCTGTGACAGACCCTGCTAAATCTAGGGGCATAGCTACATCACTGTCACATGAACAAGGGTGCATCATAGGAGAAAGAAAGCCAATAAACCTATTTGTGATGGAGATCCCCAGGGTCATAAAAGTACCATACAGCTAGCAGGCTAATTTAGGAAAAACTCCTAATAGCAGACAGAGGGAAGGACACACTAGGACTTAACATACATATCAAAACACTCTACATAATATATGTTTTAGCACATTCTGGGTGGACTTCTCCTTTAAAGAAATTTCATCTGAGCTCAAATCCCTATCTAAAAAGCTCGACAAGGTCTCTGTTACCACCTTGGATAACACAGCCCGAATCTCTTCCCTTGAGAAGCGTGTTTAAAAGTTCGACCCTGGGCTGGCGGCTATGCGGCAGAAGTTGACACGTCTTGAAACAAAACTAGAAGACCTTGAGGGTCATAGCCTCAGGAACAATGTTGTCATTCTCGGGCTGCTTGAGGGAGAAGAGGGCCAGAATGCCATAGCATTTGTTCAAAAACTTGTTGAGAGGATCGCTGGCCCCTCTCCCTTTGGGGCCAAATACATCATCGAGAGGGCACACAGGTCCTTATGGCCAAAGCCTCCCCCAGGAGCTACATCTCGTCCTATTATATGCCGTTTCTTGAATTATTTAGACCGGCAGCATTTTCTGGTTAAAGTTAAAGAGGTGCAGGAAGTCCCCTATTTTTCAATTGGGTGACAAGAAAATTGTTGCTCCTAAAGAATGCTCGGACTCTCAAGGTTTGTGATTTGACAGTAAATGGCAAGCTAGGGAGAATGTTAGAGCTCTTAACTTTACTTCAGCTTCCCAACAAGTATTCCTTTTTTATGTTCCAAATTAGGCACATGTTGATAGGTTGGTTTGGCTCGGGTGTATGGAATATGCAACTGGTGCCTCCTTTTCAGGAGTTTTTTGATTGCATTAAGCAACCACATGCTGTATCCCAGCTGGTTTCATTGTTATGTGGGAAATTAAACCTGGAGGTTTCAGGTCAATCTAATTATTGGGTACGTAATTTTCCACATGACAATTTTTTATGACACAAAATCTGGGAAGGAGTTTGTTTATACACTGCTAACAACCACTTACGACTAACACAGTTTTATATATTGCATAACATTTATTACACTCCAACTAAACTGTATGGAATGGGCAAAATACAGAATCAAGTATGTTTTAGGTGTGCTCAGGAACCAGGGATGTTACTTCACATACTATGGGATTGTCCCAAGATGGCATGTTTGCGGAGAACCATTCGGAAAGGGCGGACCCATTACTGGGGCTACAGGAATACTTCTCACCACAGGTTTGTATAGTAGGGGATTACACCTCTGTCTCTTTCAAGGAGAGGAGGTACCATATGGCTATTATCTCTCTGTCAGTTAAAAGGATTGTCCTTCATTATTGGAAGGACCAACATGTGATTTATTACCTTGAGTGGGTAAAGGAGCTCCTACATAACTTAAGAATAGAAAAGGCAATTGCAAGTCTTCGTGGTAGGCTCCCCCTGTACAAATCCAGATGGGAGAAGCTTTTTACCTTTTGGTTCCTCCCTCCTGTTTCTTAGGAAACCAAGTTAGATGTGAAGAATAACTGAATGGACAACAACATACTGTATAGACATATCATAGGGAGCTCTTGGATGCCCTAAATTAGAGATGCTTACGTGGGTGACCCCTTCACTTCATTTGTCATAGACAAAGGGGATAGTGGAGTTATGTAGTGGTAGGGATTTGCACCTTTGAGGAGGGTAGATATGGCTCTGGGGGTTCTGGAGGGGGATGGATGGGGGAGAGAGAGAGGTATGGGGGGTGAGTAGGTGACCGTTTGATTGGAAGGCATGAGTAGAATATGTTTATTCCATGTACCCAGCATATTACAAAATGTTAAAATGTACTATATGTTTTGTTAATGACTCATGCCATGGCAACAATGTAAGTATTGCTGGAAAGTTGTATGCCTGTTAAGATACACTGTAATGGTATAAAATGAATAAAGTGTATTTAATTTAAAAAAAAGAAAGAGGTGCAGGAAGTCAGATGGGAGAATACCAAACTCAGGATAGTGCAAGACCTACCAGGCTCTGTTCGACTGAAACGCAAAGCATTCCACCCTATGGTCTCCAAGATCATCGCAGCTGGGCTTAAGTTTAGAATGGGGTAACCAGCCAGGTTACAGGTGCAAGTGGCTGGTGCCTGGTCACCTTATGATGATCCTGATGCTGCGCTTGCTGGCCTAAAGCTGGCCCTGCCTGATCTTTTCCATGATACATGATATGCCCCACATTTGATAAATGTGAGAGATCTGGACTGAAGAGACGAGGCTGCTCTTCAAGGTGTATGTTGGGGATGAGTGAGAATACTCGCCCGAGTCTGTGAGAACCTGATTTCGGGGGCTGAAGGGACATAATCTTTTTGTGTTCACTTAACTTTTCACGACTCTCTTACATCCAAATTATGTCTGGGACAGCTGTTTCCTTTAGGAAACTGTTTCATTTGAATGTCTGTTGATTAAGGGAAGGGTATTTTTTGTAAGGGGTTCGATTGGCACCTACTTGTAAGCATAGGAGGGGGATTGTTAATTTTCCAGGCTCGCACCCCATAGGTTATTTATATAATATATAAGGGTGACCGATTTGGGGTTGTGCTGGGTTTTCTTTTCAAGGTGCGCTGTGATGCGCTTTTGCTCCTGTACCGCCAGAGGGAGATCCAAACATACAATTATCTGGCTAGCGCTATTTGACAACCTGAGATGTGATTTTACTTGCAAGATCTTTATATTTCTGGCCTGGGTTTGGCGAGTACTTCTCTCATCGGGCAATCAAGTCCTGCTGCTGGCATGGCCTATGGTGGACTTGTTTCATCCTGTATGGCCTGCCATTAGTAGTAATTAGGGAACTGAGCTTACTCGGCAGGAAATATGTACTCTTTTGGCTATTCCAGTACATTTTCTGTGTTCAAACCTTAAAGTGCTGGGCCACTCCCTCTGGCTACTAGGAGCTGGTTAATTAGTGATTTTTGATGGAACGTTGTCTTTCTTTACATCTTACTTAATAATTACTCATTCCTTATATGGGGGGCTCTCAGAATTTGTCTGGGTTTGTGGGGGTAACGTTGGGGGCTGGGGAGGGAAGGAAGTGGTATTTTGTTGAACGTTGTTTGTGACAGTTGGGGGGTAGGGTGGGCGGGGTTAATGTTAGATTTACTGTCTTACCAATGCTGTGTGATGTTGGGGTGTTTTACGGAGGGTGGATTGGGGTGGATTAGGTTGGGATGGGAGGGTCTGGGGTTGAGAGGATGGTACAGCAGTAACCAAAGGGTATTGGTTTCTGGACAACTGTTGTAGTAAAATCCGAATGTTAATCATGTGTTTACTTTTACCGACTTAGATGGCTAGCAATATCAGTCTGGCTACTTGGAATGTGAAGGGGGTAAGGAAAAAACCTAAGCAATATCAGGTGCTTAAACACCTGAGCTTGTTGCGTTCCCAGATAACGTTTTTGCAAAAGTCTCATTTGCTAGATTCTGAAGCATTACAACTCAGGAGGCAACAGGTTGGACAGGTTTTTAATGCCTCGGGGTCCACTAGTAGCTGTGGGGTCATATTACTTGTTAACCGAGACGTACCCTTCATCTCCACGCAGGTTTTCAAAAACCCAGAGGGTAGGTACGTCCTGGTTCAGGGTACTCTTTGGGCCATGCCACTTTTACTTTGTAGTATCTATGGGCCAAATGCGAATGACCCCGCCTTTTTTATGAAGTTGATCACCATTATTCTTCCTATGCTTCCTATTGTGATAGTTATGGGTGGAGACTTTAATTTGGTCTCGGACCATAATATGGACAGGTCTGGCAATGGGTCCAGGGGACTGTCTCCTGGGCAAAGGGTCTTTAGGGACTTGTTGGATCAGTGTGGACTGTGTGACGTGTGGTGAGTTCTGCACCCCAATTCCAGGGAGTATACCTTTAGATCGCCAGTGCACAGATCACAGTCTCTCATTGACTACCTATTAATTTCCCAGGTGCTCTTGCCGGGGGTATTGTCCACCTCGATTCAGCCTGGTCCCATATCTGATCATTCCCTGGTGATATGTAACTTGGCTTTTCTTAATATTCCTAAAAAGGAGACCAGGTGGAAATTAAATGAGCAATTACTAAAAGACGATAGGTATTACAACCTTGTGAAGGAGCAGATTGATTTCTTTTTTTCTACTAACCCAATAGAAAGCACTGTGCCGGATATTTTATGGGGCACTTTCAAGACCTATTTGAGGGGAATTCTCATTAGTTTAGCTACAAAGAGAAAGAGGGCTCAAGAAGCGGAACTATTATCCTTGCTGTCTCAAGTACGGTTACTAGAAGCTAACTTATCCCCTAGCACTCATAAGGAGGACAGGCAGAAACTTCTAGTAGCTAAAGACAGATATTTAGAATTGTTAAGGGAAAAGGCAGAGTTAGCCATTATCTGTACTAAAGCGAGTTTTACTGATCAGGGAGAAAAAGCAGGGTGCATGCTCGCTTTACGGTTAAAGCAGCAGGAGTCTGCAAGATTCATTCCTCCAGTCAGGGCTCAGGCAGATGGGTCCCTGAGGGTATCCCCTTCAGAGCTAGTGTAGGAGTTTGCAATGTATTACGAACAACTATATAGGGACATGGACAGTCCTCCTCCTTTGGATTCTTACCTTCCTTCCCTGTCAAGTTCGCAGAGGAATTTTCTATCCTCTCCATTATCCCTGGAGGAAATTTCAGAGGTCATAAAGACCTTGCCCTCGGATAGAGTTCCGGGAACGGATGGTTTTTCCTATTTATTTTATAAAGTCTTTCGAGAACAATTGCTGCCTGTGCTTCACCGGCTGTACCTCCACATCCTCTCCGGGGTAGCTGTAGATGCCCACTTGTTTGAAGCCCTGATAGACCTTATCTCCAAGCCAGATAAAGATCCTGAGTTAGTTCAGAGTTATAGGCCAATATCCCTTTTGAATCAGGATATCAAAATTCTTTCGAAGATATTGGCCAACAGGCTAACTCTGGTCCTCCTGGATCTGATTGGCACGTCCCAGGTAGGATTCATGAGGGGGCGTTCATCCTCAGACCACTTGTGCACCCTTTCGCATGTTTTCTCTGAGTCCAGGGATGCCACCTTTCTTGCTGGGTTGGTCTCCCTGGACGCCGAGAAGGTATTTGACCGGGTGAACTGGAATTTTCTATTCCAGGTTCTTAAAGCATTCGAGTTTCCCTCCATGTTCATAGACTGGATCCGGGTGCTATATCGGGCCCCTTCTGCTAAGATTTCAGGTAATGGTGCATTTTCCAAATCCTTCCTCTTATATTCAGGTACTAGACAGGGCTGTCCCCTTTCCCCTCTATTATTTAATCTATACTTGGAGCCCCTTATTCTAAATATTCTTAATAATACGGGGATACAAGGTATACCGATTGGGAGTAATGTGGTGAAGATTACAGCATATGCTGATGATCTTCTCCTTCATTTGGCTCATCCAGTAACATCCATTCTGGTTATGTTAGGAGAGATTGCAAATTTTAGCTCCTTCTCAAATTATAAATTGAATGCAAACAAGTTGTCCTTTTTTCCCCTCAACCATAAGGTCTTTAAGACAGATATTATCCCTTTTGGATTGTGCTGGTCACCCCGTGTTCTCAAATACCTAGGTATTAAATTAACACGCAATCCTTCTCTATGGTTTAAAGAAAATTTAGAACCCCTTTCCCAGTTGATTGTGCAGGATCTAGAGAGATGGTCTAAGCTTCCGATCTCATTATGGGACTGCATCAACATAATTAAGATGAATGTATTTCTCTGACTTTTTTATCCCCTTTCACACCTCAACTCATTTGTTCCATTATTCTGGTTTCAGAAAATGCATAAAATCTTTATCAATTTAATTTGGTCTAATAAACATCCTTGATTGGCATACTACAAGTTGGCCACCCCAAAAACTGATGGGAGACTGCAGGTTCCTCACCTGGCAATCTATCACTGGGCTAGGCATCTTGCTAAATACCTGAAATGGGTAAGTCCGGGCCCCGAGAACTTGAGACCTGTCTGGCTCAACATCGAATTAGACTTTATCCAGGCTATGAATATGGACCCCTTGACCACACTTTATGTTAAGCTGTCTCTTCTACAAGATGCTAGTAAATGCCCTGCCCTTAGGACATCATTAAAAGTGCATGTGCAGCTTTGTTCCTTTTTGGGATATACGCCACACTTGGACCTGCCCCAGTACATCTGGAATTCCCTGGCCTTTACCATAAATCCCCAGTATGTGGTTGCCCCAACTAGGAGAGGGGATAGTATCCTCGTTTCTGGATGGTATGGGGGCATGGCTCCCTGTTACCGAAATTACCAGAAAATTCGATATCCCAGTTTCTCAGCAATTCAGGGTTTTCCAACTAAAATATCTGCTTACCACTGCCCTTGGTAACACCCTTCCCCGCCCAATGGCTTTTGCATTGATACCTGAGCTTTCTTCCCTACTTGGATCCTCAAGTGTCATTTCTAAAATATATCAAGTTTTGTACCACTGGCAGTATGGGGGTCCCAATGGCCCTACTAGGTTTTGGGATTCATTTTTTCCCCAATACACCTTCAGTTTGCCAGCTCTTTGGAAGTTTTTTCATAAATATGTGTCTCAAGACAGACTATGTCTTATGCAATATCACATTTTACACATGTATTACAGCCCAGTTACATTGGTGAAATGGGGCCTTCTCGAATCAGGGAGGTGCACTAGATGTTCCCAGGAAGATGGAACACTTTTCCACATATTCTGGTCATGTCCCAGGATAGTTCCATTGTGGGATTTAATTAAAGCTAACCTGGACCCCATATTGGGTTTGCAGGACTGCTTCACACCTGATATTTGCCTCCTGGGAGACTTGTCTTCCACTAAGGTCAAAGCTCGGAGATTTCGCATATCTATGATTGCACTATCAAAAAAATCATACTCAGGCATTGGAAAGATAGGATTTTCCCAACATACCAGGAATGGATCCATGAAATCCTTGCGAACCTTCGCACAGAGAAAGCTATAGCAAGCCTCCACAACAGGTTACAAGGGTACAAACGTATCTGGGATCCCCTTCACACCTCAATCATGACTGCTATGGCTTAATGAGTAGCTGGTAATCTGCTATCTCAGCAAACGTAAGGTTACAGTTATAGGATATTTAACTACAACATTCTAGTGTGCTGCTGTACTGGGAGGGAAGGGTTGGGGGGTTGGGGCAGAGTTGGTAATGTATTTTGAGCTTGTTGTATATGTTATAATTACTGCCTCCTGTATTGTGGAAAATTCTGCTAATAAAGTTTGAATTGAAAAAAGAAAGAGAAGCTGTGCCAGAAATATGATGGATGTGAGCTGGATGAATTCATGGTCAGCATTATTGCAATGAATGGTAAGAAAACATTTTAGTCTCTTTCCATACTGCACAGTTAAAAAGATACAGCAATGTCCCTTGCTTTTTTTTTAGTTTTTGTCTCATAGCAGGCTATGTTCTAAACAATGCATGCCATTTGATACAATGAACCAGTACAATATGCTGTGTACTGTATGTTATCTCCTTTTTTGTTGCAGATAGTAAGGCAAAGCTCTGTTATGAGCAAACACAGCATGAGAGCAGAATCCCCAGTCCTCCAGAACCACTGAGACAGCAAGAAACATACAAAGATAAAGGTATAAAGAAGGCAACAGAGAAAGTCAGAAAAAGAAGAGGAACTAAAGACAGAGAATGTTCCAGTGACGAAAAAGAAAAAATGTTCTTCAAAAGATTAACCACCAAAAATGACTGTAAGTGTAAACAGCTTGTTTTTGGATGGACATCATGCTATGCAGAATAAAGCACCATAAGGTATTTATTTTAATTTATTGGTAGCCAGGTAAGGCCCACTAGGCACAGATGCCTGTTTTCAGGCACGACCTGGGTGCACTGGGGTGGTTAAGTGACTTGCTCAAAGTGACACAGTATGCAAGTGGAGGTTGTGGAATCAAACCCATATCTGTCTGCTGAATGTACCAAGCTCATTCACAGCTCATTAATCTAACCTCTAGGCTATACTGCTAGCCCATATATGCAAGGTCACTGTAAAAATGTGAAAACTGTTACACAAAAATGCTGGAGATTTGTACACCTGGTGGGGCAATTTAATGGGTTTGCTAAACATCCACAATGCTCCCTAATACAGCCTTTATGTTACCTGCAGCCTGAATTGATAGAATAAATTGTTAGTTAAATGGACCGACACATGCATATGCAGCGCAATATGAAGAAAGATTAGAGTTTGTTAAATGATATATGAAGTAATCATTATTTAGCATGTGGTCTAAAATTGAAATATATGTGCCGAATGCAATGCTATGTAATTTTTAGTAAGTGATTCATTGTAATTCAGCAGTGAATAAATACAGAAACAAATTTTAGCCATTTTCTATATGTAAAACAGCTGGCGGTTTAGTTAAGAGATTATAGTAATGAGCTGTGAATGAGTTTGGTACATCCAGCAGACAGACCTGCTGTTGATTCCCACAACCTCGCCTTGCCTAGTATGTGACTCTGAGAAAGTTACCAAACGTCCTCAGTGCTCTGTGGTCCCTGAAAACAGGCACCCATGCCTAGTGGGTTTTACACATTTCACAAAGAAGAAAATAAAAAAAAATAAAAGAAAATCATGATGACTTTTAACTAACTAGTTATTGTGAGTACACCCCCAATGGGGAATCTAACAGGGGTGCCTAATCTTGATCTAGTTAAAAAAGTGTTTCATTTTCTTACTATGATTTCAGTTTTCACTAAGCACTATAAGTAAACCAATTTTACAAGAACATGAATTTCTATTAAATCATAGAAATTATGTACAGTAAAACATGAAAAAGGAAGCAGAAAACTGGGCACACACCAAGGCTGAACTTAAATCAGATTGCAGTAATTTTATTTCAAGCACAGCATGTCTAAAAACCATTGCTACCACAAATACATAGTGAGTCATCCTCCAGGTTCTTCAGAGAGTGGATAAAACAGTAATGAAACTCAAAAAAGATATCTGAAAATATAAAGGACAATATAAAAATGCACACAGGCTGCTTAATACAGAAGAAAATTGAATGGAGTGAATAACAATAACATCATAAGACTTTGGCATACATTCTTTCTTTACTATTACTATTCAAGACATCATTATTTTCTAATAATGATAATTAATGACTTTCAAATTATAGATCAGCTGTTACATTTATAGTATTTATATATGTAAACCTATTTTACAACAGAAGGTCACATACTCCTGCAAAAGGTCATGGTAAACAATTATTTACTGTTATCCACCTTCGAGATAGCAATATGTTAAATAGAGGATAATGGATGGTCTTTGGGTAATAATCATGCTATAATCACTTAGGGAGGTTGTCATGGCATTGTAAACCTCAAGAGCAAAGCTCAAGAGGTTTATTGTTGTCATGGCAACCTTGAGACGTGATTGCAGCATGATTATTACTGGAAGACCATCCATTAGCTTTTATAGTGTATGGGCACCTGTTTGTGTTGAATTCACAGTACAGAATGTTACAGAGTGAACATTCCATTTTGTTATACCATTGTTATGACATAGTGAAGAGGGTATAACAACAATCTGATGTCATATCGCTGGTATAACAACATTGTAAAGTGTGTGAATTTAGCTAATAATAAGCCTCTCCCATACATAATAAATGGTTTTACAGATGCAGTTTTGTATGGAGTAGACCAAATATTTCCACATGCTGTTTAGTTTGCAGGGTTCGATTCAGATATGGGATCAGGTCTCAGTGAGAACACCTGGTGGTTTTTATCAAAGTTAGAGCTGCACAATTCATAATGTCCTTAGAGAATTTTTATTGATAAACAATATTCTCAACTCATCATAGACTAATAACCATAAATATCAGAACTACACATGTCCTTCATATAATTAAGTGATAACATTCAGTTTTGTGAAGTATACGAAGCAATAACCAGCTTCTGTGGATGATTAAACGCCGAGGCGAAGCAAAGTCGTTTAATCTCCACAGGAGCCGGTTATTGCAAGTATACTTCACAAAACTGAATGTTATTACTATTATACCACTAGAATTTGTGGTAAAAATATATTTTTGAGTAGAAATGAAATGGAAATTGGAGTGCACGTAATATCTCGTTTGTGCATCTGCCACGTCTAGTGCTATAGCAGCCAAGTAAGAAGCACATTTCTGACTAACTAATAATTTTGAGCTTGTATTTCTGAAAGTAGTAGTATGTAAGACTTACTGCCAGATACAATATTTGTAAGTTAGTCCCATTCAAAAGCGAGCAGTAGAACCCTTTTTATTGTCCGTTTCCAAATTGAATCTGTGATTTTGGACATGCGCATTATGAAAACTGGCAATGCTCATGTCCGGAATCACAGATTCGATTTGTAAAGACTAAAATAAAAGGGTTTTAGTGCTTGCTTTTGAACGGGACTAACTTACAAATGTCGTATCTGGTAGTAAGTCTCAGATATTGCTACTTTCAGAAATGCAAGCTTAAAATTATTAGTCAGAAATGAGTTTGTTACTTGCTGCCATAGCACTAGAGGTGGCAGATGCACGAAAGAGATATTATGTGTGCTGTGAGCTGAATTTGATGTGTGAGAGATTATGTTTTAATACTAAATAGAAATCAGGGGAACAATGTAGATATTAAATATGTTGTGTTACCTTGAAAGTTAGTTACACAGGCTGAGAGTTTTTGTGAATGAGATTCAGTGTAGGACTGTTAGTGGAGAGAAAGGGAATGTGGATAAATGACTGCGGGCATGGTTAAAATGAATAAATTACTGTGGAAAGGCTATTAAACTACTGTGGGCATGGCTATATGTGAATAAACCACTGTGGGCATGTAAGTGGTAGTTTGTGGGAGAATAACTGTCAGTTTTCCTGTGTTGTGATTGACTAAGAGTAGATACCTCTGGAATAATTCCAAATAAAAGTTAATTTTCCATTCGAAAATGTGTTAATAACATTTTGAAGTTTTTGCCAAAGTTCATGCTGCAGAGTTCATAGTATATTTAATAACGCTATGAAGCTTTTACAGAAGTTTATACTACAAGTTCATAATGTCTTTAAGATGGGCACTTTAGAAAGACTGAAAATCAAAGTATTTTTATTAGTATAGTTGTCTTTTTTTCCAAACCAACAAAACTCTTTTGGGAGGGAAGTTATTGTTTTTCCTCTGTCTCTCTCTCTTTTTACAAATACTGCCTTGGCAAAAAATGCCTTTGAGCAAGCTTTCATTTCTAACTCCTTCATCCCCCCCCCCCTTGGTGGGAAGGGGTGCATTGAATCAAAGGGTCTACAGTGTGAACATTTACAATTTCTGCCATGGGCCTCAAAAAATGTTCTCCAATGGCATTTGTAATAATTTACCATTAATTATTGCCTTTACAGTACGTGCTCTATTATTGTCATTTGTAATGGCAGGATTGTCCACCCAGAGGAGGAAACAAAGAGATTGTTATAAATTAATGGGAAAGTAGATTGATATCAAAATTAGGTGCTCCTTTTTTTCGATTGCTCTAAGTCCAGATAGATTATAAACCATATGTGTACAGTAGTTTCATTTATCACATTTTGTGATATGACACTTATACCTGAAGGAAGCAGTTAAAAATGAAATGAATGAATGAAATGAATAAAACTGAAAGCTTGGTTAAAATAACCTTTTGCAGGAGTAAGTGACCTTCCATTGTAAAATAAAGTTAAATACATAAACACTACAAAAGTAACAGCTGGTACAAGATTTAAAAGGCATTAATTATCATTACTAGAACACAATTTTAGCTTGAATGATAATAGTAAAGAAAGAATATATGCCAAAGTTTTATGATGTTAATGTTACTTGCTCCATTTAACTTTCTCCTGTATTTAGCAGCATGTATGGAGTTTTGTATTGTCTTTTTTATTTTTAGATATATTTTATGAGTTTTTTTATTCTTGTCTTAGTTTGGAAAGTTTTTAAAGTAGGGCATTATTGAAAAGATACAGTATCTAAATGTATTAAAAATGTTTCCATGTATAAGGCTATTGATTATGAATAATGCAATCTACCTTAAAGCAGAGTAAGTTTAATTAAGATTATTTGAATTAACTCCACTCCCAGTTGAAGAACCACTGGGATGGGTTGCTATATGCAGTGGGGGTGTTAACACTGGTGTTTTGACATGATGTACTTGAAATAAAATAACAACAATCTGATTTAAATTCAGCCTTGGTGTGTGCTCAGTTTTCTTTTTTTTCTCTTGTTGTACACTGTAAGGACTGGAGCACCTTTGGAGCAGCTGATGTGCATTGCCCCATTTATTTTCAATAGCAATTATATAGGTGGCAATTTTGGTTTACTCAGGTTGTAAAGAGGTAATGGAATGCAGGCTTGCTTGTCCAGGACAGTTAGGATTGCTTCCATTATCTGCCCCCATGGTGGCTTTGCAATGTGCCTACAGAACTACGTTTTCTTTCTTTCTTTCTTTCTTTCTTTCTTTCTTTCTTTCTTTCTTCTTCTTTCTTTCTTTCTTTCTTTCTTTCCTTCCTTCCTTCCTTCCTTCCTTTCCTCAGTCACCACCTTTACTTGTCTTGCATTCCAATGGAGTTTATTGTGTTTAACTTTGGCGACTATAACGTAGATATTGTAGTTGCCTTTTCTGGTTAACATTTTTCCCTTCCCTTGGCCATTTTTAAAGAGATGTTAATACCTTCCTATGGCTGAGCAAGGAGTGACTGTATTGCCTGCACTGAAATCTCATAGCCACTTTATAACATACTGTATACAGTGTATAACAATTGATTACTATAGTGATTTCCATTCACAAATT
The DNA here is from genome assembly GCA_016271365.2 of Neoceratodus forsteri. NCBI lineage: Eukaryota > Metazoa > Chordata > Ceratodontiformes > Ceratodontidae > Neoceratodus > Neoceratodus forsteri. The sequence goes on along the minus strand of CM057449.1, from coordinate 754,513,743 downwards.
ACTTAAGCTAGACTGCTCTACAACCAATAGCCCCACCAACCAATAACATTTAAACTGTACTTGTTACTGAAGAATAGCCTGTAATGGTGTTACAGATGTCAGAATGTCTTAGAAATATAGAACATAGAAACATAGAATTTGATGACAGATAAGGACTGCTTGGCCTATGTAGTCTGCCCATTTCCCTACCTAATGGACAAGCTGCAGATCCTAGTTAACCAACAGCCTACTTCCTCCTAACCCCCACTAGAATTGCTTTATGTCTGTCCCATGCATTCTTGAATTCCCACACTGTTTTTGACTCCACAACCTCCTCAGGAAGGCTGTTCCATGCATCCACAACCCTGTCCATGAAAAAATACTTCCTCACATTACCTCTGAGCTGCCCCCCATCTTTAAATTGTGCCCCCTTGTTCTTGCACACCTCTTTTTCTGAAAGATTCTACCCTTTTGGACTTTGTTGATTCTCTTGAGGTACTTAAAGTTTTATCATGTCCCCCCTCTCCCTCCTTTCCTCGAGGGTATACATATTAAGCTCCTTTAGTCTCTCTTTGTATGTCTTCTGGTGCAGACCCTGCACCATTTTGGTTGCCCTCCTCTGGAGATCCTCCACCCTGTCTATGTCTTTGCAGAGACGGGGTATCCAGAACTGCACGCAGTACTCCAGATGGGGTCTCACCAACTGTCTGTACAGAGGGATAACAACTTTCTGTTTTCTACTGGTGATGCCTTTCCCTATGCATCTCAGTATCCCCCCAGCCCTCATTACTGCCTTTTCACATTGCTTGCCTACCTTTAGGTCATCTGATATAACTACCCCCAGGTCCCTTTCCATTGCATATTCTTCCCCTGGTTTTTTTTCTCAGGTGCATTACTTTACAATTCTTTTCATTGAATATAAGCTGCCATACATTTGACCATTCCTCCAACCTTGCCAATTCCCTTCTCATCCTTTCCACCCCACCCTGTATATCAACCCTGTTGCAGATCTTTGTGTCATCTGCAAAGAGACATACTTTTCCTTCCAGTCCCTCTGCAATGTCACTTATACAGACATTAAAAAGGACCAGACCCAGTACTGAACCCTGTGGTACCCCACTAGTAACCCCACTTTCTTCACTGTGGACTCTGTTTACTATTATTCTCTGCATCCTGTTGTCCATCCAATGTTTTACCCAGGCTACCACCCTGGGACCCACTACCAGGCTGGCTAATTTGTTTAATCTTTTGTGTGGGGCTGTATCAAATGCCTTGATAAAGTCTAGGTAGGCCATGCCACAGCCCCTCCCTGGTCTACTACTTTGGTCACCCAGTCAAGGAAATCAATTAGATTCATCTGACATGACCTTCCTGCTGTGAATCCATGCTGCCTTGGGTCCTGTGCCCCACTGGCCTCTAGATGCTAAACAATTCTTTCCTTCATAAGTGATTCCATCATTTTCCCTACCACTGAGGTCAAACTGACAGGTCTGTAGTTTCCTGCCTCTGTCTCGCTCCCATTTTTGTGAAGGGGAATCACATCTGGCCTCCTCCAGTCCTCAGATACCACACCATACTCCCATGATTTGTTAAAAAGGGTATTCAATGGCGTTACTGGTCCTCCCTTTAGTTCTTTTAGAATTCTATGGTGAGTTCCATCAGGCCCCATTGCTTTGTCCACCTTCAGTTTTAGGAGTTCTTTCAGAACCCTTTCTTCTGTGAAAGTACTGATATTGACCCCCTATTCAGAGTGCTTCTATTGACTGGATTAGGTACCTCCCCCCTCTTCCTTTGTAAATACTGAGCAGAAGTATTCATTCAGTATCTCTCCTTTTTCACTTTCCCTCTCTGCCCACCCACTCTCCTCTTTATTCAGCCTCAGTATCCCTCCCTTTGTCTTTCTTTGCTCCCTAATGTACCTATAAAAGGTTTTATCCCCCTTCATAACTGAGTTGGCTATCTTTTCCTCAGTTTGGTCCTTTTGCTATTCTGACTGCCTTCCCTGCTTCCTTCTGCTTTAACTGGTACAGTTCTCTGTCCTGCTCCTTCTTTGTTCCCTTATACTTCCCGAATGCTATCTTTTTCTCCCTAAACTTCACCACCACCTCTTTTGAGAACCATAGTGTTTTTTTCTTTCATTTTGATTTGTCTATTTGCTTCACACAAAGGCTTGTTGCCTCTGTGATGATCTGTGATGGCAGTTTTGATGTTTCCCCATTGTTGCTCCACCACTCCTTCTTGTCTGTTTGCTAATGCTTTTCAGAGGCACTCTTCCATTTTGACAAAATCAGCCCTCCTGAAGTCCAGTACCTTCACTTTTGTATGGCTTGACTCGACAGCTGAGTTTATCATGAACCACAATGTTTGGTGGTCACTTGTTCCCAGATGGCTACCCACTTCAAGATCTGAGATCCTCTCTCTGTCCCATTTGAGAGTACCAGGTCTATGATTGCTCCCTTCCAAGTGGGTTCCAACACTAGCTGTCTGAGGCATGCACCCTGTAGGGCATCGAGAATGGCCCTGCTGTTGGATGTGGCTGCAGCAAAGGTGCTCCAGTTAACATCTGGCATATTCAGGCCCCCCATCAGCAATATCTCCCCTTTCTCTGCCATCCTAAGGATGCCTTCTATTATTTCCTTCTCCTGAGATGGGGGTATGCATACAACCCCTGTGCAGATTGTGGTGCCATTTCCAGTCTCCAGGGTGACCCACAGTGCCTCCTCTCCTCCCTGTTTACCCTTTAGTTCCATTACTTTGATCCCTTCCCTTACATGGAGAGCTAATCCTCCTCCTCCTCCTCTTCTACCCTCCCTGTCTCTACTGTAGATTTTGTACCCTGCTATGTTGACATCCCAGTCACGGTTCTCTAGGTACCATGTTTCTGTGACTGCCACAATATCCAGGCATCCCTCTTCCATCAAGGCCACCAGTTCAGGGAGTTTTTTACCTAGACTGTGGGCACTGGTTCTCATTACCCTCCACTTTTTGATGACCTTACACCTTTTTCCCCATCCCTGTCCTTACTGTCTTTGTCTTTTTCTCCATTTACCACTGCCCTTCTCTCCATTGACTTCTCTGTCTTGGTGTTTACCTCACTAACTACCTTGAGTTTTGGGGGAGGCTAGAATGTACCTTCTCCTTTTCAGTGCCTCCCCCTTGGCTAGTTCAAATGCTTGCCAATGAAGCATTTAAACCGATCGTGTAGGATCCTGGTTCCCCTTCTGGACAGATGCAGACCATTGAGCCAGTATAGGCCTGCATCCCTCCAGGTGGAGCCCCCAGTCCCCAGTGAAGCCAAAACCTGGAGCTCTGTACCAGTATTTCAACCACTGATTGAATCCCATGGTTTGGAGCACCCTAGCCTCACCCTTACCATAGACAGACAGCACCTCTGAGAAGGTTACCATGCATGCTACTTGTCTAAGGCCCCTCCCCAACTCCACAATCTCCTCCTTCTCTCCATTGACTTCTCTGTCTTGGTGTTTACCTCACTAACTACCTTGAGTTTTGGGGGAGGCTAGAATGTACCTTCTCCTTTTCAGTGCCTCCCCCTTGGCTAGTTCGAATGCTTGCCAATGAAGCATTTAAACCGATCGTGTAGGATCCTGGTTCCCTTCTGGACAGATGCAGACCATTGAGCCAGTATAGGCCTGCATCCCTCCAGGTGGAGCCCCCAGTCCCCAGTGAAGCCAAAACCTGGAGCTCTGTACCAGTATTTCAACCACTGATTGAATCCCATGGTTTGGAGGACCCTAGCCTCACCCTTACCATAGACAGGCAGCACCTCTGAGAAGGTTACCATGTATGCTACTTGTCTAAGGCCCCTCCCCAACTCCACAATCTCCTCCTGCACTGCTCTGATCCCTTTTCCAATCAGGTCATTTGTTCCTAGGTGGACAATGACATCCAGCTCCCTCCCCTGTGCAGCTGCTCCCATGATACTGAGGATTCACTCCCTGTTCCTCCAAGCCATGGGGCCAGGCAGGAACCTTACCTCCCTCTCTCCTCCACCCCCCAGTTCTACCCTTCTAACAATGAAGCCCCCCACAAGGAGTTGTTTCCTTCCCCTGTGGGGTCCCATTCCACCCTCCTGTGGGTCTCCTTTGTGGAGGTTCCCAGCATCCTCTTTGGTTTCCACTGTGGGTGCCTCCATAGAGGAACCATACTTTTACAGAATGGCATATGAATTGTGGAGAGGTATAATTGGAGGGACACACCTCTATTCCATCACCCTCACCCTCCCTGAGCCCACTGTGGTCCAACCGGTCCTCTTTCTTGGCAACCTCTGAGGCAGCAGCAGTGGCCCTGGTGGTCCCTGGGTGGGAAAGGAGGTCCCCTGAATCCTGGCCAACTCAGCCTCAAGATCAGCAACCTCCTCCCTCAGCCCAGAGAGGTGCCTACAGATGAGACAACTGCTGCTCCACAGCCACTGCACTGGACCACTCCCATCATGTCTTATTTGAGGCCCCTTAACTGTTGTTTTGTATACTTACTCTTTCCTCTCTCTCTCTTTATTGTATTTTTTTATATAATATTTTTTCTCCCTACTTTCCTGCTGCCTCCATGCTCTTAAAGCTCCTAATCTTCATGTTCTGGGACAGTAAGTTCCTATATGCCTCAGTAGTCTCCTTCTTACTTGCTCAGAGTCAGACCTCCCTCAGCTAGGGTGGGATGGAGAGCTACTCTTTTCCTTATAGGATGGTGAGTCATTTGTGCCTCTGTGATCACTCCCTTCCTGCTTCCAAACAAGAAGTTCCTTTTGTCAGTCAAATCCTGTGCCTATAAAAGTAGAACTTGCTGATGGGGTGGAAGGGGATGGAGGGCAATATAGTCCCATTAAAGTTCTAACAGCATCTCCTTCCTCTAGGTGTTCTCTGCCACAAGCTATCTAGGTCAATTTTAAATGCAAACACCTGGCTTCCTTCCCTCTAAGCTAGTCCCCCTAATTCACGGTTTCTTTTTCACCTGGCTAACTGCACAGATAACAATGCCTTCACCCAACTCAGACAAACACACTTGTTTTTACCCTAAGTTGAAGTTCCCAGTAGTATAGTTCTAGTTCTTTAGTCCAGTGGAGTAGTAAAGTTGTAACAGTAGCTCCTTCCTCTTGCTGTTCTGTTAGAATTATGAATAACAGACCCTTTGAAGGTGAGGACAGATGAACACTATATAGATATCAATCTGACTAATAAGTGCACTACTTATTTATGAAACATAGGGTCACACAATAAGTACATTACTGTATGTATTTATTAAACATTTATCAAAGTTTGTCAGAATACATAAATTGCAGGGAACAGAATTTGGAAGGGCTGTTAACCACAGTATGAAAGAAGCGTCTTACTTTCTGTCATTTGGGCTTAAGACAGAAGCAGATTTATCCACCTGGTACAGGTGTCTATGCTGTCTGCAATCAATATAAAACATTAAATTTGTATTTCACAATTGATAACCAATTGGTAGCTTCATTTCACAGTTTGCAAACTCATTTGTTTATTTTGTCTTCAAGCAATGACTGTTTTCTGTATTGAGGAACTAAGTTCTGTCTTGAATGATGTCACAAACAGGACACAAGACTTGCAGCAATCGAATGATGACACTGACAGGCAAGAAGCAGAGTGTTCACTAACCCAAAATACACAAGGCATAAGTAATGATGTTCAGCAATCTGAGGACAGTGACAAGTCAGGAGAGACAACCAGAGATCTCAATGTGATACTTTCTCATGTCATGGCAACAGAAATATATTGGGGGAAAAAAAACTAAAATATACATAAACTGTCAAATGGTCATGTAGCAAAGACTAATGAAACAAATAGCTGATGAGCAAAACCACATGAGAGTCTGCTTGGACAGAAGTTTGCAACCCCTAGAGAAAAACCAATCACTATCAACTGCAAACACTTCAAACTTGGGGGATGATTTGATTGAGAGAATTGAGAACATTTCATCACCAGTGTACGAGTCTAGTCCCTGCCTCAGGGAACTGTCTTGCCTGATATTACCTGAATGCATTTACCAGCAGAGATCGGGAGCAAAATTTTCAGGGCTACTAAGGGATGATATTATAGATATGCAGTCCTGATTTTCTGGAGTTTAATAATGCCCCAGACATACAGTACAATGAATGGGCCAACAAAATAAAGTATGATGGGTCTATAGTGAAATGTGTGATCCCTAATAATCTGCGAGAACTGGTTTTAAGTCATGTGGAAAACAGATTTGTTAACATACAGCAACAACAGCACAAGCTTATCAAGAACAGGGCTAATGAGCTACTAAGAATGCCTAGAAAGAACATCTACAGCAGTTGTTTTGTAGGAATTATCTTTAGATTGTATAATATATGATTTTTAAAACTGAACACATGTACGTGTGTTTTTTAACTGTTCATAGTTTATGTATTATATATTGTAGTTGTTTACTTAGTAGTGTCTCCTATTTTCCATTTTTTTGACTGTTTACCAATTTTACTATTGTTAAAGTCATGCTTATTTGGTGTTTGAAAGTAAATACATCATCACAAATAAAACAATAAAGGAAACTATACTAAGCCATGATTTTATTTCATCCAGAGGTGATGTTCACCTTCACATTAATAAAAATGAAACAAAATTCAATTACATTACCATTATAAACATTATAATCCAACTTTGTTAAACATAGAAACATAGACTTTGACGGCAGATAAGGACCGCTAGGTCCATCTAGTCTGCCCATTTCCCTACCTACAGGATAGGCCGCAGATCCTATTTAACCAACAGCCTATATCTTCCTGCCCCCCACAAAAATTGCCTTATGTCTGTCCCATGCATTCTTGAATTCTCCCACAGTTTTAGACTCCACAACTTCCTCAGGAAGGCTGTTCCATGCATCCACTACCCTCTCTGTGAAATAATACTTCCTCACATTGCCTCTGAACCGCTCTCCTTCTATCTTTAAATTGTGTCCCCTTGTTCTTGCAAGTCTCTTTTTCTGAAAGATGCTACCCTCTTGGACTTTGTTGATTCTCTTGAGGTACTTGAAAGTTTCTATCATGTCCCCCTCCCTTCTTTCCTCAAGGGTATACATATTAAGCTCCTTTAGTCTCTCCTCATACGGCTTCTCTTGCAGACCCTGCATCATTTTAGTTGCCCTCCTCTGGACTGCCTCTATCCTGTCTATATCCTTGCGGAGATGGGGTCTCCAGAACTGGACACAGTATTCCAGATGGGGTCTCACCAACTGTCTGTACAGAGGGATAACAACTTCCTGTTTTCTGCTGCTGATGCCTCTCCCTATACATCCCAGTATACCCTGGCCCTCCCTACTGCCTTCTCACATTGCTTGCTAACCTTAAGGTCATCTGATATGATTACCCCCAGGTCCCTTTCCTGTTTTGTTGTTGTTACTACCTCCCCACCCATTGTGTATTCTTCTCAGGGTTCTTGTTTCCCAGGTGCATTATTTTGCACTTTTGCATTGAATCTAGCTGCCATACATCTGACCATTCCTCCAACCTTGCCAAGTCCCTTTCATCCTTTCCACGCCTCCTTGTGTATCAGCCCTGTTGCAGATCTTGTGTCATCTGCAAAAGGCATACTTTTCCTTCAGTTCCTCTGCAATGCCACTGATGAAGACATTAAAAGGACTGGACCCAATACTGAACCCTGGTACCCACTAGTAACCGCCTTTTCTTCAGAGTGGACTCCATTTACAATTACCTTCTGTGTCCTGTTGTCCAGCCAATGTTTTACCCAGGCTACCACCCTGGGATCCACTCCCAGGCTGGTTAATTTGACTAATAATCTTTTGTGTGGGATTGTGTCAAATGCCTTGCTAAAGTCTAGGTAGGCCATGTCCACAGCCCCTCCCTGGTTTACTACTTTGGTCACCCAGTCAAAGAAATCTATTAGATTCATCTGACATGACCTTCCCACTGTGAACCCATGCTGCCTTGGATCCTGTGCTCCACTGACCTCTAGGTACTCAACTATTCTTTCCTTCAGAAGTGACTCCATCACTTTCCCTACCACAGAGGTCAGACTGACAGGTCTGTAGTTTCCTGCCTCTGTCTTGGTCCCACTTTTGTGAAGGGGAATCACATCCGCCTTCCTCCAGTCCTCAGGTACCACACCATCCTCCCATGATTTATTAAAAAGAGTAGCCAGTGGTTTCACTAGTTACTTCCTTAATTCTTTTAGAATTCTGGGGTGAATTCCATCAGGACCCATTGCTTTGTCCACCTTCAGTTTTAGGAGTTCTTGCAGAACCCTTTCTTCTGTGAAAGGACTGGGATCGACCCCCCTATCAAGAGTGCTTCTGGTAATTGGATTAGGCACTTCCCCCTCCTCTTTTGTGAATACTGAGCAGAAATATTCGTTCAGTATTCCTGCTTTTTCACTGTCCCCCTCTGCCCACCCACCGTTTATTCTATTCAGCCTCACTATCCCTCCCTTTGTCTTTCTACGCTCGCTGATGCACCTATAAAAGATTTTATCCCCCTTCTTAACTGAGTTGGCTATCTTTTCCTCAGTTTGGGCCTTTGCTATTCTGACATCTCTCCCTGCTTCTTTCTGCCTTAACTGGTACAGCTCTCTGTCCTGCTCCTTCTGTGTTTCCTTATACTTCTGGAATGCTGTCTTTTTCTTCCTGACTTTCACAGCCACCTCTCTTGAGAACCATAGTGGCTTTTTATTTCGTTTTGATTTGTTTATTTGCTTCACACAAAGGCTTGTTGCCTCTGTCATGGCAGTTTTGATAATTCCCCATTGTTGCTCCACACCTCCTTCTAGCCTGTTTGCTAGTGCTTTTCTGAGGCACTCTCCCATCTTGCCAAAGTCAGCCCTCCTAAAGTCCAGTAAACTCACTTTTGCATGGCTTGACTCTGTAGCTGAGTTTAACGTGAACCACACTGTTTGATGGTCACTTGTCGCAGATGGCAACCCACTTCTAGATCTGAGATCCTCTCCACTGCCCCCGGTTGAGAGTATAAGGTCTAAGATTGCTCCCTCATGAGTGGGTTCCGAAACCTGCTGACTAATGCCTGCCACCTGTAGGGCGTCAAGAATGGCCCTGCTCTTGGATGTGGCTGCAGCAAATGTGCTCCAGTTAACATCTGGCATATTCAGGTCTCCCATCAACAGTATCTCCCTTTCTCTGCCATTCTAAGAATGCCTTCCATCATATCCTTGTCCATTCCTTCCCCTGACATGGGGTCTGTACACAACCCTGTGTCGGATTGTGGTGCCCTTTCAGTCTCCAAGGTGACCCACAGTGCCTCCTCTCCTCCCTGTTTACTCTTTTGTTCAGTTGCTTTTATCCCTTCCTTTACATAGAGCTACTCCTCCCCTCTTCTCCCTGCCTGTCTCTCCTGTAGGTTATGTACCCTGGTATGTTAACATCCCAGTCATGGTTCTCTGTGTACCATGTTTCTGTGACTGCTACGATATCCAGGCATCCCTCTTCCATTAAGGCCACCAGCTCAGGAGCTTGTTGCCCAGACTACGGGCATTGGTACTCATTACCCTCCATTTCCTGATGGCCTTACCCCTTTTGCCCCATCCCTGTCCTTCTTGCCTTTGTCACTTTCTCCATTTACCCTGCCCTTCTCCCTATTGACACCTCCATGTTGGTGTTTGCCACTACTACTGTGATTGTTTGGGGGGGCTAGGATTTTCCTGCTCCTTTCCAGTGCCTCCCCCCTTGGCTAGTTTAAAAGCTTGCCAATGAAGCATTTAAACCTATCACCTAGGATCCTGGTTCCCCTCCCAGACAGATGCAGCCCATCATGCCAGTATAGGCTTGCATCACTCCAGGTGGACCCCCAGTCCCCAATGAAGCCAAATCCCTGAGCTCCACACCAGTTTTTCAACCACTGATTGAATCCCATGGTACGGAAAACCCTAGCCTCTCCTATGCCATAGATGGGTAGCACCTCCAGAAGGTTACCGCATGCTACTTTTGACCAAGGCCCCCTCCCCAATCTCCACAAACTCTTCCTGCACTTCCTCTAATCCCTTTCTTAGCCAGGTCATTTGTCCCTAAGTGGACAATGACATCCAGCTCCCTCCCTGTGCAGCTGCTCCGCAATCCTGAGGATTCGCTCCCTGTCCCTCCAAGCCATGGGCAGGCAGCCTACCTCCCTCTCCCTTCCTTGCCCAGGTCTACCTTCCTAACAATGGAGTCCCCACCAGGAGTTGTTTCCTTCCCTGCAGGGTCCCCTGCCACCTCCCTGTGGGTCTCCTTGTGGAGGTTCCAGCATCCTCCTGGTCTCCACTGTAGGTGCCTCCATAGAGGAACCACACTTTGCCAGAATGGCATAGGAATTGTGGAGAGGTACAACTGGAGGGATGTGCCTCTGTTCCACCACTCTCACCCTCCCTGAGCCCACTGTGGTCCAACCGCTCCTCTTTCTTGGCAACCTCTGAGGCAACGGCAGTGGCACTGGTGGTCCCTGGATGGAAGAGGAGGTCCCACAAATCCTGGCCAACTCAGCCCGGAGATGAGCAACCTCCTCCCTCAGCCCAGAGAGGTGCCTGCAGATGGGACAACACCGCATCCTCTAGAACATCTCCCGGAAGACTGCTGCTCCACAGCCACTGCACTGCACCACTCCAATCATGTCTTATTTCTGGTCCCTTAACTGTTTGCAATCCTTACTCTTTCCTCTGTTTTTTTTCCCTCTCTCCTTACTTTCTGCCTGTGTGCCCTTTAAGCTCCTGATTGCCCTGTTCTGAGACAAGAATATCCTATACTTCTCAGTAGACCGCGGACTTGTTCAGAGGCAGACCTCCAGCAGCTAGAGGGGGCCGGAGAGCTACTCTTGCCCTTCTAGGATGGTGGGTCCTTGGTGGTTCTGTGATCACTCACTTCCTGCCTCAAACAGGAAGTTCCTGTTGTCAGTCAAATCCTGTGCCTATAAAAATAGAACTAGCTTGTGGGGGTGGAGGGAGGGAAGGAAAGGAGGGCAATGTAGTCCCAGTAGAGAAGTTGAGTCACACAGCAGTCCTTTCTCCTGGAGTCTTCTGCCAAGCTATTAGCAGAATCTTTCTAAGGCAGTCTTTAAATGTAGCTTCCTTCTAGCTAGCCACCCCTACTTACCAGATCTTTCTACAAGTAATTTAAACCTCACAACAGTTAAGTCCTTTCAGTCACCTGAGATTTACACCTAGATGACTTTTCAGTTACCCATTCAGTTCAGTTAACCCAAACACACACTTTTTTTTTTGTTTTGTATGTTAGTTTTTTTACCCTAAATTAAAGGTCTAAATACAAAAGTTCTTCTACTTTAGTCCCAGCAGAGAAGTTCAGTCACACAGCTGTCCTTTCTCCTGGAGTCTTCTGCCAAACTAAAGTTTTCAGTAATCATTTTTACATTGTGTTTCAGTGAAACAAAGTTCTCAGTAAGCAAGCTAAGTTTAGGGGTCCAGGTGTGGTTCTGCTGCAGTTCTGTGGGTTTCCTGTGCAAGTTGTGTCCATCCCCCCAACCCCACCTTTACCCCTACCCCAAACCAGGGACTGCATGCAATCAGTGTAAGTAGATATAGTTGAGTTGTACACTGCCAAAGTCTCAACTAACATGATTTCCAGTAATTAAGCAGAGTACTAACACATTTGCTTATATATCTATATCTATCTATCTATCTATCTATCTATCTATCTATCTATCTATCTATCTCTCTCTCTCTCTCTCTCTCTCTCTCTCTCTATATATATATATATATATATATATATATATATATTCATGGCAAAAACCTGTTTAATACATCAGTTAGGGTTGTTCCACAGTGACAAAAGTGAGGAAATTCAGTGTTAGGGTTGAAAATCCTAATTGTGCATTCCCCCCACCCCCACCACACACACACATACATGCAAGTAGGGGAAGGACCAAGGCAACACAACCAATCACACGCAACCAGCAGGAGGTATATATCTGTGTTACCATAAGAAATGGAGAAATACAACTTCAGGTATTATACATTATTTACAAAGTTGTTGTACAAGGTTAGTTCACCTGAAGGTGAACCATGCTGGCAATGGCGAAAATGGTGTGCCAAGGCAGTTTTTCAACATATATATGGGCAGTAAAAGGCATCATGGGTGCCGCAATGTTAGTCCATGGCAAATTGCTCAATTTGGGCACATTGTAACTTTGTCATTCTTAAGTATTTTAGCACCAAAGCAGAGAAAGGCACATCTGTGGGACCAGGGCTTGCCACCCTGCAAATTTCAGCTCAAAGGACCCAACCATTTGCTTGCAGGATGATGGCAAAGATGTGCAGTCATTAGGAGCATACTTTCGCAAAATACTTTTGCAAACACGAAAGTGTCGCAAACGGAAAACATGAAAGTGTCACATTTTCAAAAGCATGCAAAATATTGTCACAAACATGAAAGTGTCGCAAATGCATAGCACGACACTGTCACATTTGCGAAAGTGATTTTCAAAAGTATTTCAGGGAATGTGCAAAATCTTGTTTTGGATCTTGTGAATCCCAAAATACCATATGTGTAGTCTGTGTTATGTGTTGGTGGTAGCGTGTGGCCCAAAACACCCAGTTGTCCATAGTGATATGTGTTTTGCGGTGCGTGGAATGTCCGGAATCAGAGTTAGCTGTGGCGACCCCATGCCACAGCCCGATGGGAGCATGGGTGTGTGGTTTTGTGGTTCAGACAGTTGTATGTTATTTCTGTTACCTACTGCTGGTTGTGTGTGATTGGTTGTGTTGCCTTGGTCCTTCCCCTACTTGCATATATATATGTGTGTGTGTGTGTGTGTGTGTGTGTGTGTGTGTGTGTGGTGGTGGGGATTGCACAGTTAGGGTTTTCAACCCTAACACCTAATTTCCTTGCTTTTGTCACTGTGGAACAACCCTAACTGATGCATTAAATGGAGTTTTTGCCATGAATTTCCCTTCTTTTTGAGAATGTGCACTATAAATAGTGAATGGAATGTGGTGCTGCACTCCCACCATGTGAATTTTTGTCACTTCACTGAGCAAAAACTGTATGGCAGACTGAAATGAAAATAGGTAAATGAAGACATGTACCATACCACAACATGTGTAACAAATGTTATCTGAATCTGTTCAACAGTTGCACAGTGTTACGCCAGGAAAACTGTGCAGGAGGGCCACTTCACTACACAAGAACCATATATGTGACGGAACAAAAAATTGGTAAAAGAAGACATGTACCATAGTACAGCGTGTGTCCAGAACTGTGTAAACATCCATTCAATGGTTGCACAGCACCACGAGCAAACAACTGTGCAGGCACAATTCAGCAACAGTAGGTGCCAACGACCTGAAAATTGTTACAGTCAAAGAGTTATTATAAATCTTTCTACATTCCAAATGCCAGTCAAATAGGAATGAACCAAATTTTCATTAATCGGACTGTCATAATTCTGCACCTGCAAATGTTTTACACAGCAAATGACTGCAAGGCACCTCCGTACCACTAGGGCTACCTACGCCATAAACCTCAAGCCAGTAGCACCATGCAGAACGCTATGCACAAAATATTAACTGTTTTGTACTGCACTATGCAAATGCAAAAACACAGTAGATAATGTTAATGCAAACAGTGATGGAAACAGTGAGGTAAAAGAAAATAGTAATGCTAATGGTAAAGCAAATGCAGGCTCAAACAGTAACACACATGGTGATGCAAACATAAATGATAATGCAAATGGTAAGAGAAACACAAGCGCAAACGTAAATGAAAACAGAAATGGTAACACAAATGCTAATGCAAATGCTAATGGCAACAGAAACACAAATGGTAGGGAAAATGGTAATGCAAATGCTAACAGTAATGGAAACGCAAACGGTTATGAAAACAGTAACAAAAATGAAAACCGTAACACAAATGCAAACAGGAATGAAAACAGTAATGGCAACGGCGATGCAGAAGGAAACAGTAATGCACTCGAGAATGAAAATTCTACCAAAAATGCAAATGCTAAGGCTAGCAGAAATGCAAATACATACTGTGATGAACACACAAATGGTAACGATAATGCAATTGGAAATGCAAATGGTTACAGTAACACCAACGATGATGCCAAAGGAAACACTAACGCAAACGGAAATGCAAACGCAAGCACATACCCAAACGCAAATGGTAATGCACACAGTCAAGGTAGCACAATAGGAAATGCAAACACTTACGGTAACACCAACAATGATGCCAAAGGAAACAGTAATGCAAATGGAAACACAAGCACATACGTGAACGCAAATGGTAATGCACACAGTAACGTAAACGTAAACGCAAACGGTAACAGAAATGCGGAAATGCTAATGGTAACCATATATCTGATGTAACCCAAAATTGGTAAAAGAAGACATGTATCACAGCACAGCATATGTCTCCAGAATTATGTGAACTTCCGTTCTACGGTCACACAGCGCCATGAGCAAACAACTTCATATGCACAGTTCAGCAACCATAAGTGCCAGATATCCGAAAATTGTCACAGTCAAAGACTATTACAAATCTTTCTACATTCCAAATGGCAGGCAAATTGGACACACGGTTCAAAAATTATTGAAGCAGAATGAACCAAATTTTCATTTGTTGGAGTGGTATAATTCAGCACCTGTTTATGTTTTACACACCAAAACACTGTAAGGCACCTCCAGACCACTAGTACTACCTATGCTATAAATTTCAAGCCAGTAGCACCATGAAGAATGCTATGCGCAAAATGTTAACTGCATCACACAGCATCTCCACAGCAAATTATTTTTCAAACATGCAAACAGCATAATTCACATCTCCAGGACATCCACTCAACACCCTTCAAATTTCACATTAAAAGACTAAACCGTTCCAGAGATATTCAATTTTAATATTTCTGTACCTTTAAGAAGTCTTCCACCACAAAATGGTGGAAATTGCAGCTGAAATGCACTAAAATGGCAGATCTGGTGGCCAACAAATCAGTAACTGTGAAGCAGACCAACTTCAAATGGCAATAACTCTGGAACAGAATAAAATTGTTTCTCAAAACAAAAACTGGCATGTTCCTTGAAAAAAGGTCTTTCAACCTGCCAAGTTTAAGACCACTCAATCACACACTGGCTGTGCTATGAGTCACACAACACAGTGCAGAAGAATAGTGCAGGAGTGCCAAAAAGCACATTTTTGCCACTTCACTACACAAGAACCATATATACGATGGAACCAAAATTTGGTGAAAGAAGACATGCACCACAGTACAGTGTGTGTGTCCAGAATTGTGGGAACATCCGTTCAATAGTCACACAGCACCATGAGCAAACAACTGTGCAGGCACAATTCAACAACCGTAAGTGCCAGCGACCCAGCAATTGTGACAGTCAAAGATGTATTATAAATCTTTCTTCATTCCAAAATGCCAGGCAAATCGAACACATAGTTCAAAAGTTATTGAAGCAGAATGAATCAAATTTTCATTCGTCGGAGTGGCATAGTTCCGCAGCTGTTTATGTTTTACACACCAAACCACTGCAAGGCACCTTCAGACCACTAACGCTACCTACACTATAAATTTCAAGCCAGTAGCACCATGCAGAATGCTATGCGGAAAATGTTAACTGTGTCATGCAGTATCTCCACAGCCAATTATTTTTTCCAACATGTAAACAGCATAATTCACATCTCCAGAACATCCACTCAACAACCTCCAAATAATAGTAATGCTAATGTTAATGCAAGCGCAAATGGTAATGCACCAGGTGACACAAATGGAAATGATAACGCAAACGGTAAGACAAATGCAAGTGCAAACGTAAATGCAAACACAAATGGTAAGGCAAGCACTAATGGCAATGGAAATGCAAACAGTAATGAAAACAGTAACAGAAATGCAAATGGTAACTGCAACGGCGATGCAGAAGGAAACAGTAACACACTCGACAATGGAAATACTACCAAAAATGCAAACACTAAGGCTAATGGAAATGCAATCACAAACGGTAATGAACATGCAAACAGTTATGGTAATGGAATTTGAAATGCAAACAGTAATGGTAATACCAATGATGACGCCAAAGTAAAGAGTAAAGCAAACAGAAACA
Source organism: Neoceratodus forsteri (assembly GCA_016271365.2). Classification (NCBI taxonomy): domain Eukaryota; kingdom Metazoa; phylum Chordata; order Ceratodontiformes; family Ceratodontidae; genus Neoceratodus; species Neoceratodus forsteri. The sequence continues at coordinate 754,497,715 of CM057449.1, read as the reverse complement.
TAAACGCAAGCATGAATGCAAGCGCAAATGGTAACGCACATGATGACGCAAAAGTAAATGCTAACAAAGACAGTAAAGCATACACAAACAAAAACAGTAACGCAAATGCAAGTGCAAATGCGAATGCAAAGGGTAATGCACACAGTGATGTAAATGGAAATGCAAGCAGAAACACTAACGGTAACAGTAACGCAAATGCACACCCTTTTTTTCCCAAAAAGGTGCATTCAGAAGCACAGTCACTACAAAGAATGTATGCATAATAATGGCCTTCAGAGCAGAAAATGAGCACTTGGAATACTGAATTTCCTTATATCTCGAACTAGTGACACCACTGACTACCCTCTTTAACAAATCATGGGAGGATGGGGTGGTACCTGAGGACTGGAGGAGGGCAGATGTGATTCCCCTTCACAAAAGTGGGAGCAAGGCAGAAGCAGGAAACTACAGACCTGTTAGTTAACCCCAGTGATAGGGAAAATGATGAAATCACTTCTGAAGGAAAGAATTGTCGAGTATCTAGAGGCCAGAGGGGCACAGGACCCAAGGCAGCATGGATTCACAGCGAGAAGGTCATGCCAGATGAATCTGATAGATTTCTTTGACTGGGTGACCAAAGTAGTAGATCAGGGAGGGGCTGTGGACAAGGCCTACCTAGACTTTAGCAAGGCATTTGACACAATCCCACACAAAAGATTAATATACAAGTTAGCCAGCCTGGGAGTGGGTCCCAAGATGACAGCCTGGGTAAACAATTGGCTGGAGAATAGGACACAAGAGTAATAGTAAATGGAGTCCATTCTGAAGAAAGGGGTTACTATGGGGCACCGCAGAGGTTCAGTATTAGACGGTCCTCTTCAATGTCTTTATAAGTGACATTGCAGAGGGACTGGAAGGAAAAGTATGTCTCTTTGCAGATGACACAAAGATCTGCAACAGAGTTGATGCACAAGGTGGGTGGTAGGGATGAGAAGGACTTGGCAAGGTTAAAGGAATGGTCAAATGTATGGCAGCTTAGATTCAATGCTAAGAAGTGCAAGGTAATGCACCTGGAAACAAAAACCCAGGAAGAGTACAAAAAAGGGTGAGATACTAACAACAACAAAATGGAAAGGGACCTGGGGTAGTCATATCAGATGACCTAAAGGTGGGCAAGCAATGTGAAAGGGCAGCAAGGAGGGCTGGGGATACTGGGATGCATAGGAAGAGGCATCACCAGTAGAAAACAGGAAATTATTATCCCTCTGTACAGACAGCTGGTGAGACCCCCATCTGGAGTACTGCGTGCAGTTCTGGAGACCCAGTCTCTGCAAAGACATAGACAGGATGGAAGCTGTCTTATTTTAGCCCTATTTCTTAAAATGAAGCTGCCAACAGTACTGAGAGGAGAACGAGTGAGTCGGCAGCTTCAGACCACTAGACCAAAATGCGAACATGTGTTGCTTGGCAACATACGCACCGCACTTTCGTCTGATGGTCTGAAGCTGCCAACTCACTCGTTCTCCTCTCAGTACTGTTGGCAGCTTCATTTGAGAAAATAGGGCTAAATAAGAAGAAAAAAACACTTTTCTAAGTGTGGGAGTGATGACTCCCTCATTCTGAAAATCAGACAGTGCCTCAGGTTTTCATATTTATTCCGCCCGGCCACGCTACACTTCTGGGGATAGCTGCTCAGTCACGCTACATTCCACATAGCAGTAGATAAACAGAAGTCGCAGGATCAACCAGATATGTTTTTAAATATATAGTTGTGTAAAAATATGAGCAGATTTGAGAAATGCATGGGGGTCCTGCTTGTAAAGAAAAAGCAGCGGGGGACTGCTCGTGTGGAAAAAGTTAGATGATACAAAGTGAAAATATTTCACTTTCAATGTGATGACGTATAGGAACATGGAGATATCAATGATATCTTCACATGTGAAGATATTAATGTTATCTTCACGACCTGGCTGAGATAGCACATTTTATCCTCACATTTATACTAAAACATACATTGTATAAATGTATATATACATACATATATGTGCGTTATTAAATATTCTACTGTACAGAGAAGACAACAGTTTTATAAGGGGATCACAGAAATAGGACAAAAATTCAAATTTTTAGTAGTGTGTGTGCTTACTGACTGATGTATAGCAGTTAAAAATGACTATAGAGACTACAGAGACCCCTTGAGGATAAAATTGTAGAAAATGACTGAAATTGTAGACAAAAAAAGGGGGTTCAGTTTTTGAATGCAGATTTTCTTCCCAGAAAGGAGGAGATGTTCTCTTAGGTGGATATCCTGCTAATGTGTACTGTAGATAGTGGGTAGTGTGCTAGTGCTCCAGTACAACAGATGGACAAATGTGTAGAAGCAGGTGCCCACAGAAGCTGAGACTTTGCTTCACATCTTGCATATTCTAGTTAAATAGATTGAGGGGAAAAATAAAAAATAACATTTTTTATAACATTAGGGAAGAAAGCAGAACAACAGGATTCTTGACCAGGGTATAGGAGTAAGAATTTAAAATCTGGAAAAAATGAACATATGACTGTACATTTTTCCAGTGTTAATATGGCAGAATAGTGTCTCTACACTAAGAAAAAATAAAGACACAATCACACACACACACACTGCAACCTTGCTCTTATGTTAAATGAGGAATGTGCTACAGTGTTACAAGGCATTGCAACTATGTTGCTAAAGGGAACTGTCTATCCTTTCACCAGATTGTTACAAGTATACTATGCAACATTGTAAACAGACAGTGCAACCTTATGCTTTTACTGAGATGCAAACTGTTCCCTGGTGATTGGCAACCCCTTGTGAAATTCATATGTTTTTTGACCAGTACATAGCAGTCCTCTAAACATTTAAAATCGAAAAGCCATGGGTTGCCCAGCTTGTTTTTGACTTAGGTGAAACTTAATCCATCTTTACAGAAAACATCCATCAGGGGTTAGATAGTTTCATATGGTTATAGCATCATTGCTTTATGGGTCAGCATGGCTATAAAAGTAAAAGTAAAACAAGGATACACCATTTGTCATGATGGTGGATTCATTGTCATCCACAAATGCAAAAATAAATAGTACGTTTCCAATAAGATAACAACTTGTTAACTAAAAGTTCCAACAATATGGGGCATAGTTATATCTTATGCATAAAACCATCAAAAATTGCTGTCAATGTCATCACTTTTTAATAGAAGTATAATGTGGTTCTGAATGCTTAAAAAAATGGGGATCACCATGTGGCTTTTGGTTAGATCAGCTCTAAAAGTTGCTTTTCAGAGCTGTTCAGATCTGAACAAAAGCTGTAACTGACATTTATTTGTTTAGTGTTTGGGGTGTGAGAGCAGAGGGAATGGGTATAGCGTAGGTTGCAGGAGAATCACTGCACTGTGTTGGATTTCTGCACTGTGCTTAGGTGTGTGTTACAAGTGCAGTGTGGTGTAGATAGATACTGTGGGAAATGCAGGAAAACACATGGGACATTCAGAATACTGTGTACAGTACAGTATGGCCAGTTAGTGGAATTTTTTTTTTCTTTTTTTGATAACCTACACTGACTGGGGAGGAGTTGGAACATAGGTCACAAAGTATTTTTGTCTTTTTCTTTCATGTTCTTCTCTCTTTACTTTTTATGTTGGCATGCTTGTGCAGCCAACATCTTGGGACAGGGCAGCTTTGGAGGCGCGGTCGCTGTTCAGCGAATGCAGGGCACGCACCAGTAGGTGTGTCCTTCATTCCCCGATCAGTCTGCATGCCAGCACCACAGCATGCATACATAATGTGGCAAGCACATCTAAGAAAAGGTCTGCTGCAATCCGAGCAAAGCTTGTCAGACGCAGCGGTCCTTTTCTTGCCATGCTCACCGCCTATACATAATGTACATGGCAGCACACTGGCTGCTGAACTGCCAAATTCGGGGGTGCCCAATCCCCTGTTGGCTGCCCCTGCCCACTGTGAATGTGCCGATGGGGGAGCCCACTCCCTGTCAGCATAAGGCATCCCCCCATTTGTGATATGCTGAGGGGGGTGCCCAATCCCTCTTGTCTCTTACCCTGCCCCCCTTTCCTTGTGTGCCAATGGGGGAGCCCACTCCCCATCGGCAGAAATAACCTATAACCCCCGTGTTGTTTGCAGATGAGGGTGCCCAACCCCCGTCAGCTACAGACACCCCCAAAACAGTTAGGTGGCATGCTGGGAGCCCACCCCAGCATGCCAAATTCTCCAGAAAAAAAAAACTGTCCTGCAATGTTTTTTTTTTTTTCCTGTTTTGAACCTGTAAAAGGAAAATGGTCCCTCGTAGTCTTCATGCCCCTCCCCCCCACCTGCACCCACCCACTGCACACACTACCTCCCCACATACACCCCTCACCCCATACTTACCTCTGGAGCCTGGCGCGACGATCTTCAGTGGACCGGGAACATGTCTGCACTCTTCAAAGGGTCTGGAAGGAAAGGTATGCCTCTTTGCAGATGACCCAAAGATCTGTAACAGAGTTGATACACAAGGGGGGGGTAGAAAGGATGAGAAGGGACTTGGCAAGGTTGGAGGAATGGTCAGACATATGGCAACTTAGATTCAGTGCAAAGAAGTGCAAAGTAAAGCACCTGGGAAATAAAAATCCAGGAGAAGAGTACAGAATAGCAGGGGAGGTACTAACAACAACAATAATGGAAAGGGATGTGGGTGTAGTCATATCAGATGACCTAAAGGTGGGTAAGCAATGTGAGAAGTCAGTAAGGAGAGCCAGGTGGATACTGGGATGCAAAGGAAGGGGCATCACAAGTAGAAAAAGGGAAGTGGTTATCGCTCTGTACAGACAGTTGGTGAGACCCCATCTGGAGTACTATGTGCAGTTTTGGAGACCTCATCTATGCAAGGACATAGACAGGATGGAAGCAGTCCAGAGGAGGGCAACTAAAATGGTGAAGGGTCTACATCAGAAACCATATGAAGAGAGACTGAGAGAGCTTAATATGTATTCCCTTGATGAAAGGAGGGACGGGGGGATATGATAGAAACTTTTAAGTACCTCAAGAGAATCAACAAAGTCCAGGAGGGTAGCATCTTTCAGAAAAAGAGATGTGTAAGAACAAGGGGGCACAACTTAAAGTTAGAAGGGGGATGACTCAGGGGTAATGTGAGGAAATTATTTTTCACGGAGGGAGTGGTGGACGCATGGAACCGCCTTCCTGGAGAGGTTGTGGGGTCTAAAACAGTGGGGGAATTCAAACATATATTGGACAGACATAAGGCAATTATAGTGGGGGGTTGCAGGAAGTAGGCTGTTGGTTAACTAGAATCTGCAGCTTATCCAATAGGTAGGGAAATGGGCAGACTGGGTGGGCCAAGTGGTCCTTATCTGCCATCAGACTCTATGTTTCTAAAGCTGACTGTGAACTGAAGAAATGCCGGTAAACTGTATAATGTAATAAATAGGTTTTTTTTCAACTTTGCTGCATATCTCAGGCATTTTTGTGAATTTTGGCCACAAATTTTCAACATGGGGTTTTTGGGACCCCTTCCCATACATTCCTGCACTGTCATGGCATTATTCAGTCCCGAAAGGTGATTTTGCAGTCACGGCGCGAAATCACCTTTCGGGAATGCATAACAAAATGACAGTGCCACTGTTCTTGATTGGTCCTCTCAAAAACCATACGTTGCAAATTTGGTGGGAAAAATCCAAAACATGACTGTTTTACGAGTGTACGTAGCAACTGCGCAACACACGCTTGTGAGTTAGCGAATTCATAATATTTTCATGCCAGATTCTCAACATTGGCATTTTACCACACCTTCTTGTGAACCGTACAGCTGTAATTTTTCACATCCTGGCTGAAATGTGTTTTCGCACTTCTGGCACAGAATAGTGCGGTCATGGTGTGAAATCAGTGTTTGGGACACATTACAAAATGACAGTGAAACTGTTCATGAGCAGAGGTCCTAAAATGCTTGTGTTGAAAATTTGGTGACAATACCCCGTAAAATGACTGTTTTATGAGTGTGCTTCACAACTGCGTAATGCACGCTCATAAGTTAGCGCATTCACACTATTTTCATGCCAGATTCTCAACGTTTGCATTTTACTACACCTTCTTGTGAACTGTACAGCTGTCATTTTTCACATCCTGGCCAAAATGTGTTTTTGAACTTCTGGTGCAGAATAACGCATTCGCTATGCAAAATCAGTGTTTGGGACACATTACAAAAATGACAGTGACACTGTTCATGAGCAGAGGTCCTAAAATGCCTGTGTTGAAAATTTGGTGACAATACTCCATAAAGTGACTGTGTTACGAGCGTGCATTGCGCAGTTTGCACGCATGCTCGTTCGTAAACTTCTAATATTTTCACTCCAGATTTTCAACAGTGCCATTGTTCTGCACATCCTAATGAACAGTACAGCTGTCATTTTCCACATCCTGACCAAAATCTGTTTTCGCAGTTCCAGTGCAGAGTAGCGTGGTCACTGTGGAAAGCCCATGTTCGAGACACATGATGAAAATGATAGTGACACTGTTCATTAGCAGATGCCCTAAAATGCCTATGTTGAAAATTTGGGAACTAAAGTCAATCAAATGAGTGTTTTATGAGCGTGCGTTGCACAGTTTTCATGCACGCTCATACTTTGTGAATTTGTAATACTTTCACTCCAGCTGTTCATCATTGGCATTTTTCCATACCTCCTTATGAACACTACAGCTGCCTGAAATGTGTTTTCGCATGTCCGGCACAGAATTGCATGGCAGCTGTGTGAAATCAGTTTTCGGGACAGTTTGAGGAAATGACGGTGACACTATTCATGAGCAGAGGTCCTAAAATGCCTATGTTGAAATTTTGGTGCCGAAACTCCATACAATCACTGTGTTGCAAGCATGCATTGCGCAGTTTCCACGCACCCTTGTAACTTCATCAATCTGCAATATTTTCATGCCACATTTTCACCACTGGCATTTGTGCAAATCTCCTTATCAACAGTCTAGATGCCATTTTTCACAGCCTGCCCAAAACATGTTTACACAGCTATGGCGCACAATGGCATGCTCGCTGTGCAAACTCACCTTTTCAGACACATTCACAAAATCACAGCACTATGCGTCTCTAGCTCCACCACTCTCACTGCCAATGCCAGCGCGACAACACTCGGCATTGACAAATGCTTGTTTAATTATGATACAGTAGTTAAGTCACTGAGCTACAAACTGGAAGACCTGGGTTTGAATCACATCAGCCCCCATTTGCATACTGTGTGACTCTGAGCAAGTGACTTAACTTCCTTGTGCTTCCAGCCTGCACCAGGCAACAAACTCTGGATTACTGTGCCTTTACTGGTTAAACAATTTCCTCCTTTCCCTACTTCAGTCCAAGAAGACTGCTGTCCTCGGGGAGGTAGGGTTGAAGCAGGACCAGCAGGAAGGCTCTGATATCCAACATTAATGATGTAATAAATGGAGGGGCTGAATGAAGGGCAAATGTTTTAAAATTACAGTGATTATTTTTTCTACTAGCAGCATGCTATCTGACTACTCCTGCAATCAGGTAATGAGGTTGGGGATATTAAAGTGTGTGTGGTTGTCTGAATCCCCCCCTTTCTGAATGCAGGCTTTGGCATTTCTTTTACCCCTAAAGTCTACTGTAGTAGCACTTCTATCTATTCAATCTGTCTTACTACATCCTTTCTACTATTATGGGTAGGTCAGAAGCCAGAAGGGGAAGGAAGGAAACATATTCAATTCAGTGCTTTAGAGTAATTGGTAATTGCTATTTTTCTTTTAAACTTAGATTGTGGGCTTGTAGTGACACTATACTTTCTTTGTTGTCTTTACTTATAATTGTTTTTGGGCTGTTGAAAATTTAAAACATAGTGGTGGTGTAATTCTGTGCTGTCTTTAATTGCTGCAAATTTTCACCCCCCCTCCTTCCCCTTCCACCAGCACTTAATTATATGCCCTGATAAATCTGATTGACAGGAGCTAAACACAGGGTATAGTAAGAGGTGTGAAGTAGGAGGGGCATAAGGGGGAAGAAGCCCACCCTCAGCACAAGTGTTTTTGACTCTTTTATTTATTTATTGGTTTCCTTTTCCTTAAAAAAAAATTATCTGAGGATCAGTGACAGGATTTTTAGTACAGTAAATTAATAAAAAGAGAACTAGGAGAGCTTCAGTAGCAGACAAGTAGTGGAATTGCAGTATAATGTGGGGAGTGGTGCAATGCAGTGGCTGTGGGGCAGCCATATTCAGGCAGACCTTCTGGACACTGAGGTGCTGCCCTATCTGCATGCATCTTTCTGGACTGTGGGGTGAGGTAGCCAGACTCAGAGCAGAAGCAAACTGGGTCAGGAGTACCATCACCCCTATCCAGGGACCACCCAGTCCAATGCAGCTGCCTCAAAGGATGCTGAGAATGAGGAGCACTTGGATGACAGTGGGCTCAGGGAGGGTTAGAGCAGTCAGGCAGAGGCACATCCCTGATCCTATTCCACTCAAGAACTCCTATGCCACACTGGAAACGAGGACAACCAAATAGAGGTACCCAGAGAAGTGGAAGGAAAGGATGTGGAGGTTAGCCAAGGAGGTGACCTCAGTGGGGAAAGCAGTGGACCCCAGAGGAGGAGGAAGCGAATCCTGGTGGGGGACTCCATCATAAGAGGGATCCAGCTAGGAACACAGGAGGGGGAGGACAGGGAGGTGAGGTGCCTACCAGGTGCCACAGCAAGGAGGGATGGAAGGAAGATACTGGGGATCACTGGGAAGACAAGACGGAGGGAGAGCTGGATGTCATTATCCACCTAGGTACTAATGACTTGGCAAATGGGGAGCCAAAGGAAGTTCAGGAAGAGTTTAGGAAACTGGGGAGGGGTCTCAAGCAAGTAGCTACTTCTGTCACTTTCTCAGAAGTACTACCTGTGAGAGGCAAGGGAGAGCATAGGAGTGCATGCACCAGGAACTTTAACTCATGGTTGAAGAACTGGTACTGTGAGGAAGGGTTTGGATTCATTGGTGACTGGGGACCCACCTGGAGGGATGGAGGTTTGTTCAAGCCTGACGGCCTGCATCCATCCTGGAGGGGAATCCAAGCACTCAATGATAAGTTTAAATGCTACATTGACAAGCATTTAAACTAGCAAAGGGGTGGCAGGCCAGCAAGGAGGGTACCTACTACTCCCCCCACAGCTAGCAGTGGAACCAGTGAACCAGAGGAGGACTATCTCTGCAAAGCAGTGTGCAAAAGATGGAGATTAGTGCCCAAGAGGTGGATAAGCAGAAAGGGGCAAAATTCAGCAGAAGGGCAGACAGCAAGGAGAACCAGGGATAAATGACAACCAAGGAAGGGGCTGGAGTAGAACAGTGAAGCAGTCTAGGAAGGTCAAATCATGGAAGCCATGTGCAAATGCCAGGAGCCTTAGCAACAAGATGGAAGATGTGGAGGCTGTCATGGTACAGTCAGACCTGGACATTGTGGCCATCACTCGAAACCTGGTGTAATGATAACCATGACTGGGAGATGGCCATACCTGGCTACAACATATTCAGAAGAGACAGAGCAGGCAGGAAGGGAGGAGTGGCACTGTATGTGAAAATGACATAAGGGCCACAGAGATCCAGGAGGAACAAAATGGGGAGAGATACTGTGGGTTAGCTGGAAAGGAAAATGGGGACAGCCATCCACACAGGTGTGGTCTATAGACCACCAGCCGGGAGGAAGAAACAGATGGGAGCTGATGCTAGCCATCAAAGGATGGCAGACAAAGTGAGTAGTACTGGTTGAAGACTTCAATATTCCAGACGTGGACTGGAGCATCCCAGCAGCAGCATCAACTAGGAGCAGATTTATCCTGGACTCCCTTCAGGGTGCCTTCCTCAAGCAACTGGTCATGGAACCAACTCGGCAGAAGGCAAAACTGGACCTTGTGCTCACAAACAGGGACAGTGTGATAGGGGTAACAGTAGGGGAGCACCTGGGTAACAGTGACCACCAGCCATTGTGGTTTGAAATCACAGAAAGAGCAGAACCAAACCACACAAAAACACGTATCCTGGATTTTAGGGGGGCAGACTTTGGGAAAATGGGGAGATACTTGAAAGAGGCATTAAGGGGAAGGGGACAGGAATCAGGGGTTGAGGAACAGTGGGCAGTATTTAAAATGGGGATTACAAGAACAACAGAATTATGCATTAAGCAGGTTAGCAAGAGGAAAAGGAAGAGGAGACCATTATGGTTTTCCAAAGAGTAGCAAAGAAAGTGAAAGCCAAAAGATTGCATTCAGGCAATACAAAAGACACAGGCAGAAGGGATAGGAGAGAAGTACCAGAGAAGCAAAGGGAGGCAGGGAAGTCAGTAAGGGAAGCCAAAGCTCAGACAGAAGAACACATTGCAAAATCAGTGGGTAAGGGGACAAAACCTTTTACAGGTACATAAGTGAAAAAAGAAAGACAAAGGGAGGATAGTGAGACTAAAGGGGAGGATGGGAGCAGCGTGGAGGATGACAACAGTAAAGCTGACATATTGAACAGGTATTTCTGCTCAGTCTTTACTGAGGAAGAGGGGTAATGGGTCTGAAGGAGTACAAGGGTGAGAATGGTGCAGAAATGGACACAAGTCCCTTTACACGAGAAAGGGTCCTGAAGGAACTGGAAGTAATAAGAGTTGATAGAGCAATGGGACCAGATGGGGTGCACCCCAGGGTCCTTAAAGAACTAAGAGAGGTGGTGGCTGAAACTCTGGCTATCCTGTTTAGCTGATCACTGGAAACAGCTGAGGTACCCAAAGACTGGAGGACAGCAGATGTAGTCCCTTTATCCGAAAGTGGGAACAAAGAGGAAGCAGGGAACTACAGACCAGTCAGCCTCACCTCGGTAGTGGGGAAGATCATGGAAGCACTACTGAAGGAGAGATTGGTGGAACATCTGGTTGTCAATGGACTACAGGACCCAAGGCAGCATGGGTTCACCAGGGGAAGGTCATGTCAGACCAACCTCGTGGAATTTTGACTGGGTGACTAGGGAGGTGGATCAGGGAGGGCAGTGGACATGGCCTATCTGGACTTCAGCAAGGCCTTTGACACTGTGCCACATAGAAGACTATTACACAAACTGGGGAATATGGGTGTGGGCAGGACAGTGAGTGTGGTGGGTAGGTAACTGGCTGGGTGGCAGGACACAGAGGGTGGTGGTAAATGGCTGTCACTCCACAGAGGGAAGAGTGACCAGTGGGGTACACAGGGATCAGTGCTGGGACCAGTCCTATTCAACATCTTCATCAGTGACATTCGCAGGATCTAGAAGGCAAAATTTCACTGTTCACTGATGACACAAAGCTCTGTAACAGAGTAGACACACCAGAGGTGTAGACAGAATGAGAAGTGACCTGCAGAAACTTGAAGAATGGTCAGGGTTTGGCAGTTGAAATTCAATGCAAAGAAGTGCAAGATAATGCATAGGGGCAAAAAACCCTGGCACAATATATCAGTTGGGGGGTGAGGATATAGCATGCACCAAGCAGGAAAGGGATCTTGGGGTTGTCATCTCTGATGACCTCAAGGTAGGGAAACAGTGTGACAAGGCAGCAGGTAAAGCAAATAGGATGCTGGGATGTATAGGCAGGGGCATCACCAGCAGGAAAAGGGAGGTAATAATTCCACTATACAAGACACTAGTGAGGCCCCACCTGGAGTACAGTGTACAGTTCTGGAGACCATACCTACGTAAGGACATAGACAGGGTAGAGAAGGTTCAGAGGAGGGTGACAAAGATGGTGCATGGATTGCATCACAAGTCCTATGAAGACAGGTTGAAGGAACTGAACATGTACTCCCTGGAGGAGAGGAGGGAGAGAGGGGATATGATAGAGACATACAAGTATCTTACAGGGAGGAACAGGGTGCAGGAAAACACTATTTTTAAGTGAAAAGATGTTCCAGGACTAGAGGGCATGGGATGAAGTTGGAGGGAGGACGATTCAGAGGAAACATGAGAAAGAATTTCTTCACAGAACGGGTGGTGGACAAGTGGAACACCCTGCCAGAGGAAGTGGTGGGGGCTGAAACAATCACGGGATTTAAGAATGCTTGGGATAGACATAAAGGAATTCTAGAGGTCAGGGGTAAGGGGAAACAGACTTCTAGGAAAACAAACTGAACTTACAAGCTCAAATGGGCAGACTGGGTGGGCCATAGGCCCTTATCTGCCGACACTGTCTATGTATCTATGTATCTATGTCACCCATAATAGTATCTTGCCTCGCTTGGCTATTCCACCTGTATATTCATTTTTTCATCCCTGTCTTATGCTTGCATTGTAATGTCCAAAGGAACCAGTAAGAAAGACATGGTTATTGTAGTCCTGTATGGTTTCCTGGGCTGAGTATGATTACCAGTGAAAACAGGGTGAGGTATTTTATGAAATATGCCCCAATGCGTACTTGTGCTATACTGTAGCACAGCCCTTGGGGGGATTTTGTAAAGACAGGGATGTCTATTCCCTGAAAGAAGCTGTGTTCAGCTTTGTTTTAACTGAGAAAATGCTGTCGCTTATTACAGATGTTAGCAGAGCAGACTGAATCTCGGAGAAGTAATCTGAGAAGTGTTGCAGCAGAAATCTGCTACAGCAGAGAAGCCTGCAGCATAGAAACATAGAAACTTAGACTTTGACAGCAGATAAGAACCGCTTGGCCCATCTAGTCTGCCCTTTTCCCTACCTACAAGATAGGCCGCAGCCTATTTCTTCCTACCCCCCACAAGAATTGCCTTATGTCTGTCCCATGCATTCTTGAATTCTCCCACAGTTTTAGACCCCACAACCTCCTCAGTAAGGCTGTTACATGCATCCACTACTCTCTCTGTGAAATAATACTTCCTCACATTGCCCCTGAACCGCCCCCCCATCTTTAAATTGTGTCCCCTTGTTCTTGCACGTCTCTTTTTCTGAAAGATGCTACCCTCTTGGACTTTGTTGATTCCACTGAGGTACTTAAAGGTTCTATCATGTCCCCTCTCTCCCTTCTTTCCTCGAGGGTATACATATTAAGCTCCTTTAGTCTCTCCTCATCACGGCTTCTCTTGCAGACCCTGCACCATTTTAGTTGCCCTCCTCTGGACTGCCTCTATCCTGTCTATGTCCTTGCGGAGATGGGGTCTCCAGAACTGGACACAGTACTCCAGATGGGTCTCACCAACTGTCTGTACAGAGGGATAACAACTTCTTGTTTTCTGCTGCTGATGCCTCTCCCTATGCATCCCAGTATACCCCAGCCCTCCCTCCTGCCTTCTCCATTGCTTGCTAACCTTAAGGTCATCTGATATGATTACCCCCAGGTCCCTTTCCTTTTTGTTGTTGTTACTACCTCCCCTCATTGTATTCATTCTTCCCTGTGTTCTTGTTTCCCAGGTGCATTATTTTGCACTTCCTGCACTGAATCCTAGCTGCCATACTTCTGACCATTCCTCCAACCTTGCCAAGTCCCTTCTCATCCTTTCCACAGCTCCTTGTGTATCAACCCTGTTGCAGATCTTTGTGTCATCTGCAAAGAGGCATACTTTTCCTTCCAGCCCCTCTGCAATGTCACTTATGAAGACATTAAAAAGGACTGGACCCAATACTGAACCCTGCGGTACCCCACTAGTAACCCCTCTTTCTTCAGAGTGGACTCCATTTACAATTACCTTCTGTGTCCTGTTGTCCAGCCAATGTTTTACCCAGGCTACCACCCTGGGACCCACTCCCTGGCTGGTTAATTTGACTATTAATCTTTTGTGTGGGACTGTGTCAAATTGCTGGCTAAAGTCTAGGTAGGCTATGTCCACAGCCCCTCCCTGGTCTACTACTTTGGTCACCCAGTCAAAGAAATCTATTAGATTCGTCTGACATGGCCTTCCCGCTGTGAACCCATGCTGCCTTGGGTCCTGTGCCCCACTGGCCTCTAGGTACTCAACTATTCTTTCCTTCAAAAGTGATTCCATCACTTTCCCTACCACAGAGGTCAGACTGACAGGTCTGTAGTTTCCTGCATCTGTCTTGGTCCCACTTTTGTGAAGGGAATCATCCACCTTCCTCCAGTCCTCGGGTACCACATCCTCCCATGATTTATTAAAAGAGTAGCCAGTGGTTTCACTAGTTCCCCCCTTAATTCTTTTAGAATTCTGGGGTGAATTCCATCAGGCCCCATTGCTTTGTCCACCTTCAGTTTTAGGAGTTCTTGCAGATTCCTTTCTTCTGCGAAAGGACTGGGATCGACCCCCCTATCAAGAGTGCTTCTGTTAATTGGATTAGGCCTTCCCCCTCCTCTTTTGTGAATACTGAGCAGAAATATTCATTCAGTATCCCTGCTTTTTCACTGTCCCCCTCTGCTCACCCACCGTTCATTCTATTCAGCCTCACTATCCCTCCCTTTGTCTTTCTACGCTTGCTATTGTACCTATAAAAGGTTTTATCCCCCTTCTTTACTGAGTTGGCTACCTTTTCCTCAGTTTGGGCCTTTGCTATTCTGACTTCCCTCCCTGCTTCCTTCTGTGTTAACGGGTACAGCTCTCTCTCCTGCTCTTTCTGTGTTTCCTTATACTTCCGGAATGCTATCTTTTTCTTCCTGGCTTTCACAGCCACCTCTTTTGAGAACCATAGTGGATTTTTCTTTCATTTTGATTTGTTTATTTGCTTCACACAAAGGCTTGTTGCCTCTGTGATGGCAGTTTTGATGATTCCCCATTGTTGCTCCATCCCCCTTCTAGCCTGTTTGCTAGTGCTTTTCTGAGGCACTCTCCCATCTTGCCAAAGTCAGTCCTCCCGAAGTCCAGTACCCTCACTTTTGTATGGCTTGACTCTGTAGCTTAGTTTTACGTGAACCACACTGTTTGATGGTCACTTGTTCCCAGATGGCAACCCACTTCTAGATCTCAGATCCTCTCACTGCCCCCATTTGAGAGTACGAGGTCTAAGATTGCTCCCTCATGAGTGGGCTCCAAAACTAGCTGTCTGAGGCCTGCCACCTGTAGGGCATCAAGAATGGCCCTGCTCCTGGATGTGGCTGCAGCAAATGTGCTCCACTCAACATCTGGCATATTCAGGTCTCCAATCAACAGTATCTCCCCTTTCTCTGCCATTCAGAGAATGCCTTCTGTCATATCCTTGTCCATTCCCTCCCCCTGACATGGGGGTCTGTACACAACCCCTGTGCGGATTGTGGTGCCCTTTCCAGTCTCCAAGGTGACCCACAGTGCCTCCTCTCCTCCCTGTTTACTCTTTTGCTCAGTTGCTTTTATCCCTTCCTTTACATAGAGAGCTACTCCTCCCCCTCTTCTTCCCTGCCTGTCTCTCCTGTAGGTTATGTACCCTGGTGTTAACATCCCAGTTATGGTTCTCTGTGTACCATATTTCTGTGACTGCCACGATATCCAGGCAACCCTCTTCCAACAAGGCCACCAGCTCAGGGAGCTTGTTGCCCAGACTATGGGCATTGGTACTCATTACCCTCCATTTCCTGATGGCCTTACTCCTTTTTGCCCCATCCCTGTCCTTCTTGCCTTTGTCACTTTCTCCATTTACCCCTGCCCATGTCCCTATTGACACCTCTATGTTGGTGTTTACCACACTTACCACCGTGATTTTTATTGGGGGGGCTAGGATTTCCCTGCTCCTTTCCAGTGCCTCCCCCCTTGGCTAGTTTAAATGCTTGCCAATGTAGCATTTAAACCTATCACCTAGGATCCTGGTTCCCCTCCTGGACAGATGCAACCCATCATGCCAGTATAGGCTTGCATCACTCCAGGTGGACCCCCAATCCCCAGTGAAGCCAAATCCCTGAGCTCCACACCAGTTTTCAACCACTGATTGAATCCTATGGTGTGGGATACCCTAGCCTCTCCTACGCCATAGATGGGCAGCACCTCCGAGAAGGTTACCGTGCATGCTACTTGTCTAAGGCCCTTCCCCAATTCCACAAACTCTTCCTGCACTTCTCTAATCCCTTTCTTTGCCAGGTCATTTGTCCCTAGGTGGACAACGACATCCAGCTCCCTCCCCTGTGCAGCTGCTCCAGCAATCCTGAGGATTCGCTCCCTGTCCCTCCAAGTCATGGCACCAGGCAGGCACCTTACCTCCCTCTCCCCTTCCTCACCAAGTTCTACCTTAAATGGAGTCCCCCACCAGGAGTTGTTTCCTTCCCATGCAGGGTCCTCTGTCACCCTCCTGTGGGTCTCCTTTGTGGAAGTTCCTAGCATCCCCCATGGTCTCCACTGCAGGTGCCTCCATAGAGGAACCACACTTTGCCAGAATGGCATAGGAATTGTGGAGAGGTACAGCTGGAGGGATGCACCTCTGTTCCACCACCCTCACCCTCCCTGAGCCCACTGTGGTCCAACCGCTCCTCTTTTTTAGCAACCTCTGAGGCAGCGGCAGTGGCACTGGTGGTCCCTGGATGGTAGAGGAGGTCCCACAAATCCTGGCCAACTCAGCCTGGAGATGAGCAACCTCCTCCCTCAGCCCAGAGAGGTGCCTGCAGATAAGACAACACCGCATCCTCCAGAACGTCTCCCAGAAGACTGCTGCTCCACAGCCACTACACTGCACCACTCCCATCATGTCTTATTTCTGGCCCCTTAACTGTTTGCAATTCTTACTCTTTCCTCTGTTTTTTTTCTCTCTCTCCTTACTTTCTGCCTGTGTGCCCTTTAAGCTCCTGATTGTCCTGTTCTGAGGCAAGAATATCCAGTATTTCTCAGTAGACCCCTTACTTGCTCATAGGCAGACCTCCAGCAGCTAGACGGGGCCGGAGAGCTACTCTTGCCCTTCTAGGATGGTGGGTCTTTGGTGGCTCTGTGATAACTCACTTCCTGCTCCCAAACAGGAAGTTCCTGTTGTCAGTCAAATTCTGTGCCTATAAACTAGAACTAGCTTTAAAGGGAAGGAGGGCAATATAGTCCCAGTAGAGAAGTCCAGTCACACAGCAGTCCTTTCTCCTGGTGTCTTCTGTCAAGCTACTAGCAAAATCTTTCTAAGGCAGTCATTAAATGTAGATTCCTTCTAGCTAAGCCACTCCTCCTACTTACTAGATCTTTCTACAAGTAATTTAAACCTCACAGCTATCAAGTCCTTTCAATCACCTGAGATTTACACCTAGATAACTATTCAGAAAACCATTCAGTTCAGTTAACTCAGACAAACACACACTTTTTTTTGTTTTGTTTGTTAGTTTTTTTTTACCCTAAATTAAAGTTCAAAGTACAAGAGTTCTACTTCTTTAATCCCAGCAGAGAAGTCCAGTCACACAGCAGTCCCTTCTCCTGGTGTCTTCTGCCAAGCTACTCCTTTAGTCCCAGCAGAGAAGTCCAGTCACACAGCAGTCCTTTCTCCTGGTGTCTTCATAGGAATGCTTCTCCCATTGTTAAAGAGAGAGAGATTGTTTTTAAACAGTCAGCGAAATTGCTCAGGGTGCATCTGAGCCTTGAAAGTGAAAGGCTTTCACTTTAGCTGACTCGCTCCTCCAGAACAGTCAAAGTAAAGGGAGGTTCTCTCCCATGTAAATGAATGGAATCCCTTGCTATGTTGACACAGAGGAAATAGGCAGAACTGAAATGTTTTGCTGATGGCTTGTCTTTTCAGCCGCCTGGTTTAGAAGCTGCTTAAAGGGGTTAGGTGTAACAGTCTTGCATGTGTGCACAGAAGAAACATTTGCCATATAAAATAAATACATTTGATTTCTGTTTGTGTGATAATTGTGAGTCCCTACCTGAGTGCTGGGAGTTTTTAAAATGAGCCCTTAGGAGCCAGCAGCCCCATGATGACGCTGTTATATAGTATATGAAAGCTGCCACTCAAACTGAGTTGGGGGAGGAGCTATAAAACGAAAAGGCAATTGGCAGTTATTTCTTTATATCTTGTCCTGCACTGCTAAAAGTAGGACAAGAAGAGCTTATAATGAATTGTAGTAGTAAAATCACAGCATATGGTCTACTAGAGAAGGAATGATTATATTTCAGATTGGGGCGGATCAGCTGACCTGATGACACACTGGGGAGGAGTATATAAGCTGCCCTGGTGCTCAGAAGTATCAGATCAACCTTGGAGTAAGTAGAGAGAGGTTGTCTCATAGCACAGAAGATTGTGGTAAATTGTGTTTAAAGAAATTTAACTATTCTGTGGCAGGACTACCAAAGTAGGGTAGTTCTGGAGCTCAAGGAAGAGCTATTTTCTTTTGATATCTATTTTCTTCTTATTTTATTGTCTGAAGTTTAAGACTCGTTATTGTTTAAGGTTGTTTATGGTTGTTATTTATTTTTTTGTATATATCTTTTACAAAAAAATAGTCTTCAGGACTAATAAACATAACACCAAGAAAAGGTGTGTTAACCTTAAAATGAGGTCTTGTGTCACTTATTTACCGCACCCACACAACCTGGTCACAGTGTGTCATGCTTTCTACTCCCACTAACAAGGAAGGTCTAGGCAGTTTGATTCAAGGAGAAACAGAAAAATGCACCTAGTAAACTGCACAACTGGAATTCACTGGTGTCTAGTTACCCCCCCCCAACCACCACCAGTATGGATCCCAGGACCTTACTTTTAATACTGATTCTCCCTTGCCTAGCTAACCACCCCCCATCCAGAACCCATTCCTTTTGTTTTCAAAAAATTAACCCTGGTGGCTACTGGAGACATCGCATTTCAGTCCCATGTCTGTGATGTTGAAAATTTTTCCCTGGTGGGTTGTGGACTCTGCCCCAGTTCCATACCTATGACAGCTTTTTACAAAGTAATCCATTGTAGCAAGTGGAACCTCTCCCCTCCCGAACACATGCCTGTAATTTTAACAGGCCATATTATCCTGCAACCCACCAGACCAAGGCAGGTATCGATCATGGTTCCCCCTCCCAACCAACTACACTCGGACTACATTCTAGGTGGCTGGCACAGCCAACCCCAAATCCACCACTAATGGCTGCCTGACAGAACTGTCACTGAATGAATGAGCCCGTGTTTGTACAAGTATGCCCTCATTCATTCACTGATATTTCAGACTGGAGACAGTCCTCATTTGAGAGCAGGGGTCTATGCTTATTGTCTGCTTGCATCTGTGTGTGTGCACATGTGTGTGTGTGTGGGGGAGATACCTGCAGGTGATGGGTGTTGTGTTCCTGATTAGGCCAGGTGGGGGGGTGTTACTTGCCTCCAAGTAATAATGTGCCTTTCAGTACTGTGGGGTTGTTCAGGACTGTCGACCACTCCACTGTTACTTCTATAAGATGATGTAATTTCATTAGCCTTCACTGAAAATGGGGACAAATTAAACACCAAACATTTTTTTTCTCCCCAACGGTGAACGGCCCCTATCCACTGCCCCACCCCCAGCACAGACACAACTTGAGCTAGAGGAACATGTTTACCAACATTGGTAGAAATTATTATTCCAAAATCTGCTTTGTCACACTGAAGTCCTAACTTTGTTGTGCTGCCTGTGCCACCCATTCAAACCAACACTGTCTAATCCATAGGAGGTGGGGCAAATGAAGGCAAAACAAGGACAATGAATAATGATGGATGGTAGCAAATCTTTCAGCAATTCTTAGTTTTATTACAGGACAGCAAATCAAGTACTGTAGTTTTTAATTTAAACTTCCCAGGATGTTCTCACTATAATTTGTTGCTCTCACTATCCATCTCTCTCTCTCTCTCTCTCTCTATACTTTGCTATGGGGTTATTGAGGCAGAGATGAAATATGCTAAGATGTAAACATTATTAGACAGTCTTATGTTTACAAAGTTGCTAGCTCACTTAAGATACTGTACATGAATGCCTGGTAACTCCCTGTACCTAGGGTTACCTGGGGTTGATATCCACGGCTTGGAGCTGGTGCAGAACACGGCAGCCAGGCTGTTGACGGGGATGCCTCAGTTGGGTCATGTCACACCCGTGCTCCATGTTGTGCACTGGCTGCCAGTTCAGTAGAGGATCACCTTTAAGGTTGGCTTGTTGATCTTTATGGGCCATACATGGACAGGGGCTGAATTACCTGCAAGAGCTCTTGCATCCCTACTGCCCCCGCCGACTATTCTGCTCCACTGAGGAGGGATTGCTAGTGGTTCCAATGGTGTAAATGGCACTGAATAAGGCATGTCACCTCACCCTGTCCGCAGATAAATACTCTCACACTTGTGCCTTGTATGAGTGCACAAACTGGCTCAGCCTAAAAGACAGGATCAAATACCAAACCTGTCTCATGGCAAAGAAGGCATTCCACGGTAAAACCCCACCCTGCATAGGTAATCTACTTCGGGCTTCTCCTATACCTCACCTCACCAGAGGAAAGAAGAATGGAGCACTGACTGTCCCATTCTGCCTCACCTCACTAGGGCAGCGCACCTTCACCTACCGGGCCCCCTACTGGCTAAATTAACTCCCTATGACTTTACAAACAGACAGAGTATCTCAATTCAAGGTGGGCCTCAAGCAGCATCTCATGTCATGTGCAAAGTGCACCTGCAGCTCAAGTGTCACTTGATAATCTAAGCTTCCAACCTAGGTCCTACCCAAGTGGGGCTACTTAAAGTACCCTCCCCAGTCCAGCCAAGTGTTTAAGTAATCTACTCAGTTCAGCTCTTATCTGTATGCAGTTAGGCCTCTCCACATTCTCCCCTCCCCACCCACAAACAGACAAGGCATTTTGTGCTACTACCACCTCCCCCCCACCCCATTGCACCCCATCCCACTGCCCTCCTCCCACCCTCTGGGAGTGATTTCAAACCCACCTTCTGATTTATTTACAACTATCCCACTACCTTTGGAGTAATCTCATACCACTTCTCAGTAGAATCAACTTCAGTCTAACAGCCCATCCTGGAGTTCACTACGGGTAGGGGGCAGGGGGGTTTAAAACTGGTTTAAAATTGGTGCATTTAATCCTGTTACTAAAACCTTTCAAGTCCTGTTATAATTATTGTACATAATTTGTCCAACTATGATGTAATTGCTCCTGAATGCCAATTGAGCAGGCTTTTTGTAAAAAAACGGTATATGTGTATTGTCCTATTTGTCCACCATGACGTGGAACCTCTGTAAAAGAGCTCAAGCTCAAAGGTCTCTGTGAAAGTATAAATAAATAAAAAAATAAATAAATAAAAAGACATCTGGGGCCCTGGCTTTTGCATTTGTGGCTCCCTATCCTGTGGAACTCTTTACCTTGTTGGATGTGTGAGTGCCAGACCATGGAGAGCTTTAGAATTGCTTTAAAAATGCACCTGTTTGACCTGGCATTTTCAGACTATTGATTTTTGCTGTGGGATGGCTGAATTTACTGTATGTTTTTAGTATGATATTTATTGTGTTTTTACTGTTTAAGCACTACAATCAGTGTGAATAACGCTCTATAAATAAAGCTGAATTGAACTGAATTCAACCCCTACCAGAGCCACTTACACATTATGGTCCTGGAGCAATTGTATTAGATCAGGACTACTGTACTTCTGTCAGGTTCAGGGTGTCTGTTGAAACACGCGATTTATGCACTCATAATTTTATTTAACATGTGCTGTGAATTTAATAACTTGCTGTAGAAGGTGTGTCTATTTGCCTGTAGCAACCGGGTTAAACTGATTCCATGTTATGGATATGCCTCCATTTCCCAGCACAACTTATTCAATGCATGTTTAAAACAATATATGTGTGCATAAATGCTGCCTCGCAACAGTTGCCATGAACATGATGAAAGTGCTCTCAGGCAATCATGTGTAAAGTGGCTGTAGTGGGGTGTGAAGGGGGCATTCATTTACTGTAATACTTTGTTCTCTCTCTCTCTCTCTCTCTCTCTCTCTCTCTCTTTTTCTATACAGTAGTTTCCTATGGGGTGATTGAGGCAGTGATGAAACAAGTTAGAAATTGAACATTATTTTGCAGTCTTATGTTTATAATGTTGTTCCCACATGTAAGATACATGAATACCTGGTTCAAACCCCACCTGAGCCACTTATACATTATGGTACTGGACAAATTGTATTAGATCAGGGCTACTTTTGTCATGTTCTCTAACTAACCATGCACTCAGTTATTCTCTAAGAAATAAGACCAGTTGCATGTGTACCATAGTAGTAAAATGTACAGTATCTTGCTCAGTGCTGTCTCACCCTTGGACTGCCACTACTGTAAACATATTTTATGGACATTGCATTCAGCTCCTGATATGTTTCATATTATCAAGTTTCTCAATCAGTTAGTGAATAACTGCAGCAACAGATATTATTGGTATTGTGTGTCTTTTGTAAACTTGGAACATTTATGGTCTACCAGCTGGACTTCTGTAAGACTAGCACAGACACTGCAACAGTTTCTTCTCTCACAGAAATAAATTTGACCTCCACATACTGTATTTGTTTACGAATACTGTAAGAGTTTGTACTAATTTATCTCAAGTTTAAGGAGCTATAAGGAGTCAGTCCATTTGTTGCCAAAAAGATTTATAATTGTACAGTGTGCTATTTTGCCCAGGTTTCAGGACAGACTGGTAAAAGACTGATTCCATGGTCCCATACTAGCACATAAAAATAGGACTTCAGACATAAACAGATTGTTTCTGAGCATACGATTTTTCTTCACTTTATTTGAAACAATATACATCTATAGTTAAACCCAATTTATTGTAAAGCATCATGCAAACTGAACAACACAGGGAAAGTGAGTGACAGCAACAGAAAGATGAACACAAGGGTATCTCTGACTGTTACTTTTTATGTTTGCTTGCACGCATATGCAAGAAACATAGTGCCATCATCGGAGATTTTGGAGGTGTGTCACCTCCTCCTTCAATTCAGGCAGCGAGCTGGCAGGCGCAGCCCCTGTAAGCCAATGCATTTTGGAGCTGTCTATGACACGCTCCAAAATGCAGTGGCATACAGTTGAAAGGGGGAGCTACGCTTGAGTGAGCAGCAATAAGAAGCTGCTTATGTGCAGCTCCCCCCCCAGCCGCAGGCGTGCACGCCCTCTGCACACAGTGTATAGCCGACGGGTGCCTCAAACCCCGCCGGCTGAGCTGCATCTGTCTCCCCCTGTAGCTGATGCCACGCTGGGAGCCCACCCCAGCGTGGCAATCAGTCATGTTGCTGATGGGGTGCCCAATCCTCAGTCGGCTGAATGCACCCTCCCCAAAGTCCTTGTGCCACGCTGGGAGCCCACCCCAGCATGGCAAACGGTCCCACCGTCGCTTTTTTTACCTGTAAGAAAAAACATTCCAGCAGTCGTCTCCGACCCCCCTGCCACAACCTGCACCCACCCACTGTGCACCCAGCCTCCCCACACCCCTCCACCCCATACTTACCTCTGGACTCCGGTAGCGGCGATCTTCGGTGGACCTGGAACACGTCTGCACTCTTCAAAGCCGACCGCGAACTGAGGAAATGCCGGTAAGCTGTATAATGGGCTAGATAGGGGGGTTTCAACTTTATTGCATATCTCAGCCATTTTTGGGAATTTTTGGACCAAATTTTCAACATGGGGTTTTTGGGACCCCTTCTAATGAATGATTTCACTGTCATGGCGTTATTTGGGCCCAAGGGTGATTTCGCGCAGTGACTGTGCAGTGACTGCGAAATCACCCTTCAGGCTGGAATACCACCATGACAGTGACATCATTCATGAGAAGGGGGCCCAAAACCCCCATGTTGAAAATTTGGTGCCAAAATTCCAAAAAATTACTGTTTAACGAGCGTGCGTTGCGCAGTTCCTACGCAGGCTCGTAAGTTCGCGAAATTTCAATATTTTCACTCCAGATTTTCAACATTGCCATTTCACCACACCTTCTTATGAGTAGTACAGCTGTCATTTTTCACATCTCACCCAAAATGTGTTTCCGCCCATGTAGCGCAGAACGGCGCAGTCAGTGTGCGAAATCAATGTACGGGACAAAGTAAGAAAATCACAGTGACACTGTTCATGAGCAGAGGTCTTGAAATGGCAATGTTGAAAATTTGGTGAAAAAGTCCTAAAAATGACTGTTTTACGAGCGTGCGTTGAGCAGTTCCTACGCACTCTCATAGGTTTGCGAATTTTCAATATTTCCACTCCAGATTTTCAGCATTGCCATTTTTCCACACTTTCTTATGAGTAGTACAGCTGTCATTTTTCGCATCTCACCCAAAACATGTTTCCGCCCATGTAGCGCACAATGGCGAAGTCGTTGTGCGAACTCAGTGTATGGGACACATTAAGAAAATCACAGTGTCACTGTTCATGAGCAGAGATCTTAAAATGGCAATGTTTAAAATTTGGTGACAGAATTCCTAAAAATGACTGTTTTATGAGTGTGCGTTGCACAGTTCCCATGCACGCTCATAGGTTTGCGAATTTTCAATATTTCCACTCCAGATTTCCAACATTGCCATTTTCCATACCTCATATGAGCAGTACAGCTGTCATTTTCACATCCTGCCCAAAAGCGTGTTTCCGCCCATGTAGCGCACAATGGTGCTGTTGGTGTCTGAAAGCAATGTTTAGGACAGATTAAGAAAATCACAGTTACACTGTTCATGGGCAGAGGTCTTAAAATGGCTATGTTGAAAATTTGGTGACAAAAGTCCATAAATGACTGTGTTACAGTGAGCATTGTGCAGTTTCCACGCATCCTCGTTAGTTCATGACTTTGTAATATTTTCAGTCCAGATTTTCACTAGTGGCATTTTTCAACACTTCCTTATGAACAGTACAGCTGCCAGTTTTCACAACATGGTGAGTGTGTTTTCACACTTTCAGTGCAGAGATGCGTGGTCGCTGTGGAAATCATTGTTCGGCACAGATAAAGAAAATCACAGTGACACTGTTCTTGATCGGAGGCACCAAAATGCCTGAGTTGACAATCTGCTATAAAAAATCCCCAACCTAATTATATAACGGGTGTGCGTTGCACAGTTTCTATGTAAGCTCGTGACTTCACCATTTTTTTAAATATTTTTACTACACATTTGCAACATAGCCATTTTTACACCTCCCCATGAAAGAGTACAGCTGTCATTTTTTACATCCTGTTCGGAATATTTTTGCACCTGTGGTGCTAATTGCCGTAGTCACTGTGCATAAGCAGCTTTTGGCTACCAAACTGATATTCCCCCTGTTCATGAGGTGGGGTCACAAAACAAACATGTTGAAAATTTGGAGTTAACATACCAATGAATGCCTGAGGTATTAGGCTTTTCAACTAAATCGCCCAACCCTATAGAGAATGACAGGAATCAGGGGTGTGACTTGGGATTCTTGCCTGTGATGCTCATACCATTCCAAATTCTGCAGTCACTGAGAGGCATCGAGGTATGCCTTGGACTCTTTGGCCCCAAACTTCACCCCATTCTTCTATATCGCACCCATCTCACCGTATTTCCTAATGAAATGGGGTGCGCATAAGGGCCAAAGACCCCAAGGAACATGTGACACTTGTCAGTCTCTGCAGAGTGGGGTGTGGTGAAATGGCGTGGCTGTTATGCCTGACGACCCAAACACACACCCCAATGCCTGTCACTCTCTGCAGGGTGGTGGTGGGGTTGGCTTCAGTTCAATACTTCACTGCCATTCCTATTATGCAGCTCTGTAACTTCTACACTACCACTGCCAATGCCAGCAAGCAAACATTCGGCATTGACAAATGCTTGTTCTGTTTTCTTTTGCTGTCAGCAGGGCAAGCAGCCTGACAGAGAGAGAGAGAGAGAGAGAGAGAGAGACGAGCACAGCTTTATGAACAAGGTTTCAAATACATACTGTAGAGCAGAAATCAGCTCATCAGAATGTATTAATCACTCTTCTATTTACATACTGAAATCCATGCCCATAAGTACCATCTGTTATGTTTAACTTGCATTTTTCCACCCAAAAAATTGCATGTTTTTTTTAAATTTGTTAGACATCAGATTTAATTACCTCTTTCTTAGTACAATGCTGCTTCTGAAATACTATGCTTTACTGCCCTCAGCAGAGACAGCAGGGAGAGATACTGGTAACAAAGCAAGTACTTCAAATAATGTACTCCAGGATTCAATAATTCAGATGCTATAAACTCATTTACTGAGGGATGCAGTTTACACACACCCAAAGCAAACAGTACCTCAGCGCTTGACCCCAAGGGGCTTTGTCAGGAGGCAAAAACTATCATGAAAGCAATTACATTGTGTACATGAACCATGATGCATCATTCAGTTTGAATTGTCCAAGCTTCACTGCCTACTAATGAAACTACTCACAAGTAATGTACTATGACTATAACTTGATTCAAAGGGAGCAACAGTTTGATTTAAAGCTTTGACTTAAAAAATAAAGAAAATACAATAACTAAACAATATATAATGAAAAAAATGTAAAACCAATTCAGAACAGAAAGAATAGACATAATGCAAATAAAGATTGAGGCTTGTCAATATGGTTAAGACTTGTGATCTCCCTTGACAATTCAAGGCATGGGTTCCTGGGGATTCAAACACTTTTGGCTTATGACATTCAATCAAATGTTTGCATAGTGTCACACAAGTGCAGAGGTAACCACGTGGAATCTAGGAAAGAGCAGATACAATACATTACAGTCAACATCCAAAAGGAAGAGATACTGTAGGCCTGCAGTCCTATGGATGAGAGATGACACTGAACAAGTCTGTGTAAGCAATGTGATCATGACTTAAACAAGCATTTGTCAATGTCAAATGTTTGCTTGCTGGTATTGGCATTGGTACTGCATGAATTAGAGAGATGCATGATAGGAATGGCAGTGAAGTATTGATCTAACTAACCCCACCCCCACCCTGCAGAGAGACTGGACAAGCATTGGGTGTGTCTTTGGGTCATCGGCCATAACGCTCATGCCATTCCATCTTACCCCACCCCTCCCTACAGACACTGACAGATATCATGGTATGCCTTAGGGTCTTCGGCCCTTATGCTCACCCTATTCCATAAGGAAATAAGCTGAGATGGGTGCAGTATAGGAGAATGGGGTGAATGTTAGGGCTAAAGACTCCAAGGCATACCTCAGTGCCTGTTAGTGACTTCAGGGTGTGGGTGGAATGGTGTGAGCATTACAGCTGATAACCCCAAGCGACACCCCCAATGCCTGTCAGTGTGCACAGGGTGGGGCGTTATGGTTGGAAACCTAATGACCCAGGCTTTTGTTGATATTTTCACTACAAATTTTTAGCATGGAATTTTTGGGACCCCACCTCATGAACACTGGCACTATCACCTGAAAGGTGATTTCAAACAGTGAATGCGCCATTTGGTGCAACAGTTGTGAAAAAAATAATTTTGGGCAGCATATGAAAAATTACATCTCTACTGCTCATGAGGAGTTGTGAAAAAATGGTGATGTTGAAAATCTGGAGTGAAAATATGAAAAAGTGGTGAAGTTACGAGCATGCATAGAAATTGCATAACACACGTTCATAACGCAGTCATATTTTGGAATTTTTGCACCAAAATGTTCAACATGGTCTTTTTGGGACCTCCCCTCACTAACAGTGGCACTGTGATTTCATTAATCTGTCCCAAACATTGATTTTACACAGTGACTGTGCCATTCTACGTCATAGATATGAAAACATATTTTGGGCAGGGCACAGAAATAACAGCTGGACTGTTCATATGGAGGTATGAAAAAATGGCAATGTTGGACATTTGGAGTGAAAATGTTAAAAACTGGTGACGTAATGAGTGTGCGTACAAACTGCACAATCCACGCTCCTAACACAGTCATTTTTTGGAGTTGTTTCACCAAACTTGCAACATGGGCTTTTTGGGACCCCACTTCATGAACAGTGGCACTGTCATTTTGTTAATTAGTTCCAAAAGGTGATTCTGCACAGCAACTGCAAAATCATGTTTCTGGACTGAGAAACAAAATGACAGTGCCAGTGTTCTCAAGGTGGGGTCCCAAGAACCTCATGTTGAAAATTTGGGATCAAAACTCCAAACATTGGCTGAGATATTAACCTAAATTGCCCCCATTCACTGCCATTATAGGGCTTACCGTCATTTCTTCTGTTCCCGGTTGGTCTTTGAAGAGTGCAGACTGTTCCTTCTCTATAGAAGATGACTGCTCCTGACCTCCAGAGGTAAGTTTTGAGTGGGGGGGGTGCGGGAAGGTTGGGTGTGCAGAGGGAGGGTGCAGGTTGGGGGAGGGGAACTGGGGAGATGATGAGAGACCATTTTCTTTTTACAAGTAAAAAAAAAACAGACCTTGGAGGATGGTTTTCTTTATTTTACAGGGGAAAACATTAATTTAGTCACACTGGGATGGGCTCCCAGTGTGCCACAATGTTGGGGGGAGGCATGCTGACATGGGGATTGGGCACCCCGGTGTCAGCAACAAGAAAAAAATGAATTTAGGCACACTGGAGTGGGCTCTCAGTGTGCCCAAATTGTGGGGGTGGGGGGCACGCTGACATGGGAATTGGGTACCCTGATGTCAGTAAACAAGATAGATGGGTTTGGGGGCAGGGATCATATCTGACACTGGGAGTGGGCATCCTGATGTCAGATAAATAAACAATGATTTTGGCACACTGGGGATGGCTCCAAGTGTGCCACATTAATGGGGTGGAGGGGGATACATGTCAACACAAGGACTGGGAACCCCAATGTCGGCTTTCCACAGAGTGTATGTGTGTGGGGTTGGGGGGTGCAGCGGCTCATTTATTTATTGCAATGTTTCACCAAGAATGGCACACTAAGCAAACAAGTTGCTTATATCTCCAGCCATGTGCATTACTGTGCACTGTAATGCTCATGGCTGGAGTCTTCTCCACTGCTGTGTGCCTGGTTGTGGGGGGGGGGGTTCCACTGCAATCAGGGATGATGAAACTGTCCCTGATTGGAGTGGCAGATTTCTTTCAAGCTCAGCGCTTGCTCTGAAACTGCCATCATCGGCAGCTTCCCTGTTGATTGGTGGCTGAGGGACGTGCTCCTGAAACTGTTCGCCGGATTGGCCAAACACTACCACACCTCTGCAATGCTCTACTCTTCTCAAAATGTTTCTTGTGCACTGCACATGCAAGCAAACATAAAAATGACACACAACAACTAATACTCCCTTTTTATTACAAAAGCTGCATAATGATTATAAAATACAACACAAACAGCGACAGATTTGCCATGTTTAATTTTTTATTACGATTTACCACACCATGAAATAGCAAACCATGTTGTAAATACAGTATACTGTATATGCAGTTTAATCTGCAAGCAACTTTTGCTGAGAGTCAACTTTTTTTTTTAATCTTAGTCATTTTGTATAGACAGTAGTGACCCTAGACTACCAGGTAACCATTCTTACATCTGCATAAATGGTTTATAAGTACTGTCCAATTTCTGAACTGAATTATAAACTACATGACTCATTACTTACTCCTGTGATCAGCTTGAGTTGCCTGCAGTTTAATAGTCTCACACCTGCTTACTTTTTAAAACATCAGGGGTAGGATTCACAAAGAAGATGTGCCCAGTGCATCTCGGCTGCCCCGGTGCAGGGGAGATGCACTGAGTGCAAAATGGGTGATTCACAGAGGAGGCACAGGGAGATGCCCCCAGCGCAGCCCCTCTGGGAATAGCACAGGTGTGCCCAGCCCAGGATGCCCTGGAGCATCCCAGGCTGTGCCGGGGCATCCCCCATGTCAGGCTGTGAACCCACTGGGGCAGGGCAACTCAGGATGCCCTTTGTCCAAATATGTGATTCACAGCCAGGGGCATGCAAATGAGGCCATTAGGCATGCATGGCACAATGGGTCCATTAGCATGCCATTATAGCCCCATTTGCATTGTGCCTGCAGGGCTGCCCCAACAGAATGTGCTTCCTATAGCCACCTCCCCTCCCTGGCCTGACCCCTGTCTGAGACATGCCATTCCCGGCGGCAGTAAAAGAAATGATGCACCCCCCCAGCCCCCATCCAATGCTGCTCCCGGTGGCAGTGAAAGAAAATTATGACACCCCCCAAGCTCCCATACTCAGACAGCTCCCGGCGGCAGTGAAAGTCAAGATAATCAGCCTGAGAGGCAGTTCGATAGCTGTCATTCTCAGACAGCTCTGTCGGCAGGTGGTCGTGGTGGTCTGCGGGTGGGTTGAGCTGCCCACCAACAGTGGGACCCTGCTGGGGTGGGGGGAGAAGGGTGGGTTGAGGGTACTTGGGGGTGCTGTCTGCACTGGCCGACTGCCGTGGAAGATGCCTTTACTGAGGGCAGTTCATCATGGCATTCACCGCCACTGGGAGCGGCATTATACGGGGGCTTGAGGGGTGTCATATTGTCATTCACTGCCACCAGGAGCAGCATCGGACAGGGGCTTGGGGGTGTCATCTTTACATTTACTGCTTCCAGGAGCGGCATTGGACAGGGCCTTGGGGGGGCACACTGGACTGCCAGGGTGGGCGGGCTGCCATGCTGTTGCCTGCAGTGCAGCAGCCTGCCTGTAGGTGGCCACCTACTTAAGTCTAGATTTGATAGACTTATCTTTCTGTGGCACCTCCCTGGACTTGCCCCGGGGTTGCACCACAGAATAGGGCTGTGAATGGGGTTGTGCCCACTGTGCATGGGCATGCCCCCCCGTCACAGCCCCTTCAGATGTGCCGCATAGCATTACTGGTGGTATGCAGTGCATTTGGGATGTGCTGGTGCATCGGAGTTGTGCTGGCGCATCGGCACCCTGCCAGAATCACCCTTGGGTGCATTTTGGAGATGCCCTGGCACATTTTGGATGCGCTGGGCACATCCCTTCTGTGAATCCTGCCCCAGACCTTTTTTTGTTGTTTCCTAATTTGGGTGTTTTTTTTTTGTTGGGGGTGGGATCCTAGGATCTGACTCAGGCCATCTGTCCAATCTTTTTTTTCCCCCTAATTTGTTTGTGTGGCATTTGGGAGGGGGGAGTAACCAATTCAGCCCCACTGTGCTGCATCAGACCCTGCATCAGCCCTGTACAGATTCACAGTAGTTAATCTCAGTACTGCATTCAAATGTATTGTAACCTAATATAATGGACATGTAGTATTAGGACTGAAGACGTTTGACTGTCCACAATAGATTGCCTTGAATAGTTATTGCAGCACCAAAATTTCAGCTTTCCCAATGGTCTCAAGCAGACTACATACTCTAAGATAATACATATGTTTTATGTTTTAGTGTCTGTTACCCTGTAGCCAGCATGACGTGGAACCTTTGTAAAAGAGCCTTGGCTCAAAGGTACTTCGTAATCCTAGACACAAATAAATAAAATAAACATATCCAGAACTCTCTAGGCTGCCATTTGAAATACACTGCCGCTTCTAGCTGATATTACATTTATGGTCCACAACCCCAGTAGTAGCAGCCATGCTATTCCCAATGAATGGTGGGTTGACCATACTGATGATCAAGGGGTGGTCTGGTGTCATACACTGTAGCTGGGGAAATAAAATTAGCAACATAATTATTAACTAATGTAGCATTTCTTTCAACTTCTCTACATTAGTCAATCAAAACAGCCTAGAGAAACTATATCTTTGAATTTCAGCAATAATGATGAAAAATATATACTGTACATGCACATGATAACTAGACACCGTGTAAAAAATCTCACATATGACCGGATAGAGTCAGTTCTGGTTGTAAGTGCAGGCTATGAACATTAAAATATTTTCACCTTGTGGTTTGTGATATCTCTGAAGTTCAATTTACCAGATGAGAAGTTTAATGGCATTTGGATACTTCATTTTGGATGCCAAGTGAGAGACACTAGAGATGCAGAGGGGTGAAAAAAAGTTAGAGACTAATCCAAGAACTGAGAGATTGGAACCCCAACTGGAGATCTGTGTTTGTCCCTTTTAGAAAAAATAAAAAGTAAAATAAAATTCACTGACTTTTTCTCAACATTCACTGAGTATTTTTTGGTTCCAGTTAAAATATATATAAATTGTTGAACACTTTCTTTGTTTTCATTTTTCTGTAAAGTAGCAGCATGTTATACAGTAGGGCCTGGATATTCAAAAGGGTTGCGCCATGCTCAACAGGGTTGCGCATGCGCAAGTCCAAAATGCGCCATTCTGCGATATTCAGCAGGAGGCAGTTACGCCACTGGCATCTGGTTGCGCAAAAGAGCAATGCAAATGAATGCATGCTCAACAGGAGGGGGAGGATCCATGCATACCTGCAGCCGATGATTCAGTCGGGTTGTGCAGAGTTGTGCATGCCAACCCCAACCTGCGCCTGCACAACCTGAGCCCCAAAAAGGCTTAAGTTGAGGGCCACCACAGGTGAGCTGCTGCATTGCAGGGTGCACACAGCAGCTGCCACCTAGCTGGCCCCAACTCTTTCCTGTGCCCCCACCAGCCCGATCGCAGGCATAGTGTAACATGACTCCCCCACACATCTCCCACAGCCCGATCGCGGGCAGTACAGTACATATAACACCCCATATCCCGAAGCCCGATCACGGGCGTCGCGTATGAACCCCCAGTGCCCGATCGCGGGCAGAATGTAACCCCCCAAATATCTCCCTGGTGGTCCAGTGGACCGTAAAGCCCGATCGCGGGCAGAATCATCTAAACCCCCAAACATCTCCTGGTGTCTAGTGTCCCCCACCCAAGGCCCCTCCACCCGCTCCCCTCCGCGGCGGCTGGCGACAACATCCACAATGGTACTTGCGCCACAAAGTTTAATGCTCATCTCTGGCACTTTGCGGTGGCGCAAGTTCCACTGCGCCACGCTGCAAGTGTTGTGGTTGGGAGTGATATTCAAGGAGTTGCGCAATAGCGCAACTCCTTTGAATATCACCCCGACCACACCCCTGCGCAACTATTTTGAGCAGCACAAGGGCTTGCGCCTCAGAATGGCGCAGTTTGAATATCCAGGCCTAAGAGTTTTACTTCTGTCCCATGATCTCTTTTATCCCTTTACAACTGTTCTCACTGGGTATACTTACAAGTTGAGCTGTCATGTTTTCTTTCACACATTTTATCAGTGCATTTTGTTACATCAGATCTGAGATTTGGACATGCTACTATTATTGATGCATGCGCTATTAGGCTGAAACACAAATGTAGTTAGTTTTCCATTTGTGGTCATGTCAGAAATTAAAAAGGAAGTTCAGGAAGAGTTTAGGAAATTGGAGAAGGGTCTCAAGCAAGTAGCTACTTCTGTCACTTTCTCAGAAGTACTACCTGAGAGAGGCAAGGGAGAGCATAAGAGTGCATGCACCAGGAACTTTAACTCATGGTTGAAGAACTGGTGCTGTGAGGAAGGGTTTGGATTCATTGGTGACTGGGGACCCACCTGGAGGGATGGAGGTTTGTTCAAGCCTGACGGCCTGCATCCATCCTGGAGGGGAATCCAAGCATTCAATCATAAGTTTAAATGCTACACTGACAAGCATTTAAACTAGCAAAGGGGGGGGGTGGCAGGCCAGCAAGGAGGGTACCTACTTGCTCACCCCCCACAGCTAGCAGTGGAACCAGTGAACCAGAGGAGTGGCTATCTCTACACAGCAGTGTGCAAAAAATGGAAATTAGCACCCAATAGGTGGATAGGCAGAAAAGGGGCAAAATTCAGCAGAAGGGCAGACAGCAAGGAGAATTAGGGATAAAGGACAACCAAGGAAGGGGCTGGAGTAGAACAGCGAAACAGTCTAGGGATGTCAAATCATGGAAAGCCATGTGTGCAAATGCCAGGAGCCTTAGCAACAAGATGGAAGATCTGGAGCCTGTCATGGTGCAGTCAGACCTGGACATTGTGGCCATCACTGAAACCTGGTGTAATGATAACCAAGACTGGGAGATGGCCATACCTGGCTACAACATATTCAGAAGAGACAGAACAGGCAGGAAGGGATGAGGAGTGGCACTGCATGTGAAAAATAACATAAGGGCCACAGAGATCCAGGAGGAACAAAATGGGGGAGAGATACTGTGGGTTAAGCTGGAAAGGAAAATGTGGACAGCCATCCGCATAGGTGTGGTCTATAGACCACCAGCCCAGGAGGAAGAAACAGATAGGGAGCTGATGCTAGCCATCCAAAGGATGGCAGACAAGGGTGAGGTATTACTGGTTGGAGACTTCAATATTCCAGATATGGACTGGAGCATCCCAGCAGCAGCATTAACTAGGAGCAGATTTATCCTGGACTCCCTTCAGGGTGCCTTCCTCAAGCAACTGGTCATGGAACCAACTCGGCAGAAGGCAATACTGGACCTTGTGCTCACAAACAGGGACAGTGTGATGGGTGTAACAGTGGGGAGCACCTGGGAACAGTGACCACCAGTCATTGTGGTTTGAAATCACAGAAAGAGCAGAACCAAACCACACAAAACACGATCCTGGATTTTAGGGGGGAGACTTTGGGAAAATGGGAAGATACTTGAAAGAGACATTAAGGAATGGGACAGGAATCAGGGGTTGAGGAACAGTGGGCAGTATTTAAAATGGGATTACAAGAACAACAGAATTATGCATTAAGCAGGTTAGCAAGAGGAAAAGGAAGAGAGACCATTATGGTTTTCCAAAGGGTAGCAAAGAAGAGAAAGCCAAAAGATTGCATTCAGGCAATACAAAAGACACAGGCAGAAGGGATAGGGAGAAGTACCAGGAGAAGCAAATGGAGGCAGGGAGGTCAGTAAGGAAGCCAAAGCTCAGACAGAAGAACACATTGCAAAATCAGTGGGTAGAGGGACAAAACCTTTTACAGGTACATAAGTGAAAAAGAAAGTCAAATGGAGGATAGTGAGACTGAAGGGGGATGGGGGAGCGCGTGGAGGATGACAACAGTAAAGCTGACATACTGAACAGGTATTTCTGCTCCAGTCTTTACTGAGGAAGAGGAGGTAATGGGTCTGAAGGGAGTACTAGGGAAGAGCGGTGCAGAAATGGACACAAGTCCCTTTACGCGAGAAAGGGTCCTGAAGGAACTGAAGTAATAAGAGTTGATAAAGCAATGGGGCCAGATGGGGTGAACCCCAGGATCCTTAAAGAACTAAGAGAGGTGGTGGCTGAACCTCTGGCTATCCTGTTTAGCCGATCACTGGAAACAGGGAGAGTACCCAAAGACTGGAGGACAGCAGATGTAGTCCCTTATACAAAAGTGGGAACAAAGAGGAAGCAGGGAACTACAGACCAGTCAGCCTCACCTCAGTAATGGGAAGATCATGGAAGCACTACTGAAGGAGAGATTGGTGGAACATCTGGTTGTCAATGGACTACAGGACCCAAGGCAGCATGGGTTCACCAGGGGGAGGTCATGTCAGGCCAACCTCGTTGAATTTTTTGACTGGGTGACTAGGGAGGTGGATCAGGGGAGGGCAGTGGACATGGCATATCTGGACTTCAGCAAGGCCTTTGACACTGTGCCACATAGAAGACTATTACACAGACTGGGGAATATGGGTGTGGGCAGGACAGTAGTGTGGTGGGTAGGTAACAGGGTGGGTGGCAGGACACAGAGGGTGGTGGTTAATGGCTGTCACTCCACAGAGGGAAGAGTGACCAGTGGGGTACCACAGGGATCAGTGCTGGGACTGGTCCTATTCAACATCTTCATCAGTGACATTCTGGGACCTAGAAGGCAGAATTTCACTGTTGCTGATGACACAAAGCTCTGTAACAGAGTAGATACACCAGAGAGTGTAGACAGAATGAGAAGCGACCTGCAGAAACTTGAAGAATGGTCAGGGTTTGGCAGTTGAAATTCAATGCAAAGAAGTACAAGATAATGCATATGAGCACAAAAACCCTGGCACAATATATCAGTTGGGGGTGAGGATATGCACGCGCAAGCAGGAAAGGATCTTGGGGCTATCATCTCTGATGACCTCAAGGTAGGAAACAGTGTGACAAGGCAGCAGGTAAAGCAAATAGGATGCTGGGATGCATAGGCAGGGGCATCACCAGCAGGAAAAGGGAGGTCATAATTCCTCTATACAAGACACTAGTGAGGCCCCACCTGGAGTACAGTGTACAGTTCTGGAGACCATACCTACGTAAGGACATAGACAGGGTAGAGAAGGTTCAGAGGAGGGCAACAAAGATGGTGCATGGATTGCATCACAAGTGCTATGAAGACAGGTTGAAGGAACTGAACATGTACTCCCTGGAGGAAACGAGGGAGAGAGGGGATATGATAGAGACATACAAGTATCTTACAGGGAGGAATTGGGTGCAGGAATACACTATCTTTAAGCGAAAAAGATGTTCTACGACTAGAGGGCATGGGATAAAGTTGGAAGGAGGATGATTCAGAGGAAACATGAGGAAGAATTTCTTCACAGAACGGGTGGTGGACAAGTGGAACACCCTGCCAGAGGAAGTGGTGGGGGCTGAAACAATCACGGGATTTAAGAATGCATGGGATAGACATAAAGGAATTCTAGAGGTCAGGAGTAAGGGGCAACAGACTTCTAGGAAAACATAAACTGAACTTACAGGTTCAAATGGGCAGACTGGGTGGGCCATAGGCCCTTATCTGCCGACACTGTCTATGTATCTGTGTATGTATATAAGATGGCACAAATAAACAAAATGCTCAGAGTCTGATTTTGATTTCCATTGGGAAAGGAATAATTGTTTTATTTCCTTTTTCCTATCTTCCCACCAAATAAAGGTGGAGTTGTAAATGCAATGGACTGAAATCCTAGCAAAAAGGAGAGGTTTAATATTGCTCTGCACTTCTGGAAGCTGCAAGGCACCAATGTTTAGCCTTCATCTTCCTGAGGGAATAAAAGGGTGTATGGTACAACCCAGTGTTATTTGTAAGAGCATGTGATCAGAAAATTCAAAAGGCAAAATGTCTTCAGCACAGATCTGTAATTCTGGGGAAGTAAAGAAATAGTCAATTCTGGTATGTAGCAGTCCCTTATAATATGTAAGCCCTCCTGTTTGGTGAAGAGTCCTATAACTATCCAGGGCCCTGGCTGTATCCATCATAGATTTTGACACAATAGCATCACAGTTTCTCTTGCTGCATACAAATGTGATCCTTTGTCCTCTCTCCTTATTTAGCCCTTCGGGAACCCCCATCCCCATCTCACTTTACAGGCCTCACACAGCTCTCTTATCTGGGGGACAGTGTGGACTGCAGTGCCTTAAAGGTAATTGTTTCTCCCTCCCACAGATACACTGGTTTGGGTGTTAGCCTGTTGATGCTTCACATCAACTGCCTTCCCTCCCATCCCAGCCACCCTCAGGTGTCCCTTAATTTATTGACACATTCCTGTCCCATGACCTCCATCCACTTTTTCTAAGTGTCTGTGCTTCCATTAGCAGGTTATCACTCTCTACCACCAGGTGGTAGTAGCATGTCTCACCCTTCCTCTTCTTTTCTCTCCCAAACTCTCCATTCTCTACATCCCTGCTCCTCTCCCTTACCTCTTGCTCCTTACTGGTTATTGCCTTCCTCTACCACTAGGAGTTACTGTTGCCCTCCTCTCTTCCTCCCCATTCTTACCTGCCACCACAGTCCATTTCTGCCACACATCTCCGCTGTCTCTCTCTCCCCACCCCACTGCTGCCCTTTAATCCTGTCCCCCTGCCCCAGCCTCAAACTCTGGACCTTCTGTACCATAGCCCACTGCTCTACCACTACACCATTGAGGCTACCTCCCTGCTGGGTGTCCACTAGTACCTATTTAGTTGCCCAGTCCCTGGCTCACTATTAATCTACCAACTATGATCAACTCCCACCTGGACACTCTATCAACCCCTTTGCATCTCCCTTGTTACTTTTCTTCTTATCCTACTCCCCATGCAGTCCACCATCCAGCCTCCTTCCAGACCACCCTATCACCCCCTCCCCAATGCCTACTCACTTCCTCCACCTTGGCCCTCCCACTACCCCCCATCCTCCCCCTACCCACTCCCCACTTCGAGCCACCTCCAGTCCTGGCTTGCCACGGCCTCCTCTCTACCTGGCTATCCCCTTCCTCTGTGCTCTTCCCATCCCAGCTGGTCTCTCCCAGCCCACCCACTCTCTTTCCATTGTCACTGGCTGCTGTAGGCAGCTAGCACATGTACTCTTCAGAATACTTTCCCTTCTGCTGCTGATGTCTGGTAATAGACACCCAAACCCCAGTCTCCCCTCCCCCTCCCAGCACTGCCTTGCTACCTCTGGCCTTCACATTGCAACATTAAGCATTTGTAGTCTCCTCAAAAAAATTTGATGGCCTCCAGGTGTGGATGGCCCAACACCAGCCAGACATTCTGTCTATTGTTGAAACCTGGCTTTCTAAATCTGCCCCTTTCTCGACTATCACAATCTCTGGCTACACCTTGTTCCGGGAGGACAGAGTCAGGAAACATGGGAGATGATGTGCAATCTATCTTCATGAGTCTCTCCAGGGCTATGCCCCCCCCCCCCCAGCTGGAGTCCAGAGCCCAAGCACTCTCACTAAAAATTACCCTGAGTATGTCCAGAGCCCCTCCGTCCATCACTGCGATCTACATTTCCCCCATAACCAGAATCAGACTTTTCAATTGGTACTGGACTACCTCTTGAACCTTTCCTCCAAATCTGAACAAATATCTCTTGGCTATTTCAACATTAATTGGCTCTCTAACCTTGCCTCCCCCTACAAAGATGCTACTGTGGCAATTGACCTCACACAACTAGTTACCTCCTCTACCAGCATCAATCCTATTAACGGCACCTCTACCCTACTGGACCTTGTCCTACCCAACCACCCCCACAAAATCACAGACACCATTGTCCTCCCAAATGACCTAAGTGACCACTCACCAGTTCTCTGTACCTGGTCCTGTAAGATTAAGAAACCAGCCCCAAAAACTGTCTTCCAGCATCAGCTCAAACCTGGCAAACTGTGTCTGCTTAAACACCACCTTGCCTGCTGGGACTGGTCCCCAATTAACCTTGCACCAGACATCAACTCTGCCCTTAATTATTTCATCTGTACCTTCAACTTGGCCTGTGACCTCTATGCTCCCCTCACCCAGAGTATTTCCAAAGGTCCTGACCCCCCTCTGGATCTCACAGGCCCTATTTGATCAGATGCGCCACAGAAACAATCTCTGGCAAAAAAGGCCTAGACTAGGGCAAGCCTTTGGACAGGAAATGCTACAGGACAGCTCATAATAGGTGTACCTGGGCTGTGCACAAAGGCAAAGTGGAATACTATAGAACCTCCCTTGCCTCCACCTGAAGCTCTGGTCACAAATTCTGGGACAATAAGAATGAAATCACTGGTAAACCCGTAGCCCTTCTCCCAACCCAGCTTAACATCAATGGTAACACCTCCACTGACCAGCAACTCATTGCTGACACCCTTAACTCCTCCTTCTCTGATCTCAGTTCTGTTCTTCCCCCAAGCATCTTTAATCCCTTCCACACCTCCCCACCTCCCTCATGCCCCAACCTGCCCTTTTGTTTCAGAGCCCTCTCTGCTCTGGATGATAGGCCTTACCTCCTTCAAGCCCTTAGTGGCACCTGATACAGTAGCGACACCCAGGACCTCAGACTCCTTCACCTGGTCTTAGACATAGTCCTCTCCCCCCTTACAAGTCTACTCTACCACACCCTATGCCTTGGCAAGTTCCCGTCCATCTGGAAAACTACTGTCATCACCCCTATCCACAAATGTGGTGATTGTACCTCCACTGGGAATTATCGCCCTAACTCCATCCTCCACTACCTCTCCAAAGCCCTGGAAAAAATTGCCTCGGACCAACTTATGGAGTACCTCACCGAATATGACCTTCTCTGCAGGGAGCAACATGTTTTCTGGCAAAGCCACAGCACCACAACTGCTCTACTAGAATTGACCAGTTTTCTTCACTCTGCTCTGGACTGTGGATGTCCAGCCAGTGTTTTCTTCATAGACTTGCCAAAAGCCTTTGACACTGCTAATCACATCCTCCTCCTCCTATCCACCCTCTCTCACCTAGGTCTCTCACAGGAGGTCACTGCTTGGTTTGCAGACTTCTGTCTACCAGGTTCCAGGGTGTTAAAATAAATGGCATTCTCTCTACCTGCCTCCGGGTCCTATCTGGGGTTCCCCAGGGTTCCAGCCTGTGTCCCATCTTATTCAGCCTATTCCTCAACTCCCTGCCCAAGGTCTGCACTGAGAAAGTTCTTCTATATGCTGATGATGTGGTCCTCTTCTCCTCTCACACCAATCCTACCTCACTTCTACAATCCCTCCAGAATTCCACTAGTGAGGCAAAAACCTGGTTTGTCAACCATGGGCTGGTTCTAAACCACAAAAAAGACTAAGGTTATGCTGTTTTCCCATAACTAAAGCA
The DNA here is from genome assembly GCA_016271365.2 of Neoceratodus forsteri. NCBI lineage: Eukaryota > Metazoa > Chordata > Ceratodontiformes > Ceratodontidae > Neoceratodus > Neoceratodus forsteri. The sequence goes on along the minus strand of CM057449.1, from coordinate 754,457,509 downwards.
AACTCAAAGGTACCTCACTCCAAATCCTTACCAACCAACTCCACCACCTCGAGCAGGTAAATTCTTTTAAATATCTTGGTGTCACCCTTGACTCTGTACTCACCTCCCATGATCACATCCACTTCCTAAGATCCACAGTCAACTCTAGGATTGGCTTGCTCTGTCACCACAGGAACTGCCTTCCCCTGGTGCCCCCGGCTCACTGCCTCTTTCTCCATCCTGCCCCTCATAGATTATGGGATCCTGATCTATGGGGCAGCCGATAATACTGCCCGCAGTAGAATCAAGGTCTCCTTAACAAAGTTTGCCATCTTGTCATGGGCAGTGGCAGGCTCACACCTAACTGCATCTTATACAACTTGGCCAACTGGCTCAACTTTGAGGATCGCCTGAGGTACCAGACATGTCTTTTTGCCAGAAACATTACCAGTGGTTTTGCTCCCCCTAGTCTTTCCACTCTTCTCCTACCATCACCCTTGACTGTTACCACCTGGAGTTCCACCAAACCTATCCTCCTAGTACCATGCCTCAGAACCACCTTGGGACAGAGATCTTTCTTTTACAGAGCCCGCTCCTGGTTGAACTCCCTACCCAGCCTTATCTCACTAGAAGGCAAACTCGGTTGCTTCAAATCTCTCCTCCATGAACATCTTCTTACCTCCTGTAACTGTTACTGTCCGTAATTCTCCAATCAGGTCCCCCCGGCCCTTCCTGCTCCATTCACACTCACCTGATACCACCTACCTCATGACAAGGGACCTCTGTCCTGCAAATCCATTTCTTCTGCACTGTACCTTATTCTGTTACCTGAGTGGCACCAAAACCCCAATGGTAATGTTTTACTGAGATTTAATATATTACTTGTATTCTTGTTTCACTGTTTTAAGCACCATGTCTGTAGAAAAATTGTTGTTTGTAACCTGTGTATTTTTCTGACATGGAGCCTTTGTAAATAAGTCTCTGACTCAAATTATTGTAATTCTGATATTGTTAAAATAATAAAAAAAAAATATACATATATGTATTTTTTTCTGCTGTTATGCTTGTTGGAAATGTCTAGGGAACAATTAAAATCACCTCCTAAAATAATAGGTATTGAAGTAGCCAAAAAGGGCTTAATCAGGTGGAATAAAGCAATTTGATCAGTTTTTGTTTGAGGACCATGCACATTAATGCAACAGAATTTCCTGGTATTTGGAATGATATCCAGCATGCATGCCCTACCTGGAGAGATATCAACTAATCTAAGAGTCTGAAAAGCAGATCCCCTAAAAAGAATACCAGCACCATCAGCCCTATCCTGTCCAAAGGACCAAAAAGAAGGCCCCCACCACCAATCTCTTTTCATAGAATGCAAGTCGGATAGAGTGGCCATCCAAGTTTCCTGGAGAAAAACAAGATCAGATTTCTCTAGGAACAAAAAAGAATAGACAGCTGATCATTTGTTATAATTTTTAAAACTACACACATTCAAAGAGGTGATTTTTAATTGCTCCATAAATAGTCAAAAGAAGGAATTGAAACAGCCTTCTCAAAAATCAGTTAAATCAGGTAACCCCTTTCCCTCCCCACAACTTCTTGGTAATCTCTGAGGCTCTGTTCCTTTTCTTTTGTTTCTGGGATGGAGATGTGTTCTCCACCTGGGGAAGGGACTGGACAGATGTTTCTGAGTCCACATCATCCCAACCATGGTCACCCCAATTTTTTGATGTTTGTAGCACCTCGTAGTTGTTAGCAAGCTGCAAGACAGGCCAAGATGGAGTCTGCTTCATAGTTCTGGTGCTACGACACAAAGGTAGTGGTTTCAGCAAATGTGGCGGAGGCATATTGGTTTCTCCTCCAGGCGATGGGGTGGGGGGTACCAGGAGTATTACCAGTTCAGAAACTTCTGTAACCTGGAGGGATCATGTCTCACAGCTCAGCAACTGTGGGAGGGTATGACAGTAGATGAGCCTGTTCAGGCAGAGCAGCTGTCTGCAAAGATGTAGTTGCAGCCAAGATCTGGGAACCCCTGGGAGATGGCTGAGGCCTTGTTGTCTGTCAGTCAGAAATGGGCTTAGCAGCAGGAGTATCTGGCCTGATCATAGAATTAGCTTTTGGAGCTTTCTGCACCAAATCAGATTGATTAAAGTGAGAGGGTCTATCGTAAGAAGCCCTGGGGCAGTCCTGAAAAGTATGCCCTTTAGTGTCACACAGGTTGCAAACATTTCAATTAGTGCAGGTGAAACTAATGTGCTCAAAGCCTCCACACAGCCCACTATGAAGCTTGTCAAAGGCACTAGATAGGTGCAACCATGCTTCTCACTTGTAGCAGGCCATAGGCTGGTCTGCATAAAAACAAACTCCTCCCCCCATTCCCAACCCAGGAAAAAAACTATTAGAGCTAGACTGATTCCTGAGGGACTTATCTAAAGTCTCACCCTGAAGTTCCATCCCCTAGTCCAATAACATTCTGAATCAATTATAGCTTCAAGGGGGTTCTAGAATGTCACACTTGTGGCTAAGCCAGTCTACCGGGTCAGTATGTCATGTGCTTTATGTTGTACAACAAAACCGTGCAATGGGAACAGTGCAGTAGGAAGAGTGAGAGGGTGCAAAAAAGCAAAAGGATGTATGCAAGGTAGTGCACCCTCTCACTCTCCCAGGCAGATGATAACACCTCTGCTGGGACAGGAGACTGGCAAGCAGCTGCTGTGGCTCAGTGGGATGAACCACTGGTAGCAAGGGAGACAGGCAGTGTGTTTGGGACTGGGTTTCGAGTCCCAGACGCATGGATTTTTTTATTTTTCACACTTTGTGCAATTTTAACTGTTAACTCCCCCCCCCCCCGGAGTTTGCTATTTTAGTTGGGGGGGTTGAGGGGCTCAGCCCCCTGTGGTCGGGGGGGTGCAAGGAGCAGAGAACTCCTCAAAACAAAGACTTATGCCACTGGCAATATATTGAGCTGTATTGGCAAGGCAGTATATTGCTGCAGCATAATGTCTTGCGACATTATGACTCTGTGCCCTAAGCCAGTAATGTATATCCCGGACATTGACATTCTCATGTTGGAACATAATAGTAACAGTCTTTATCAGTGGTTTAGTCAGGGGAATTGCCAAGAATTGTGTCCATAAGGGGGCACAATTTAAAGTGTCATAGAGGCTCCAAAATCTCTCGAGCCCAGCTGGGTTCCGGGGTAGTAAAGCTAATGTCAAAATTCTCTTTCCCAGAAATGTTAATAAGGGCAAATGCTTCCGAAGTGATGAAATGTAGGGAGTCTTTAAGAAGAACTCTCCCCACATATACACTGTCAGGTTTTACTTCTAGACTGCTCACATAGCAGATTCTGACTGCATTGCGTCTGGGCAAAACTAAGACCTGTTCTTTAAAAGATCTGAAAATTTTGGGCCGGGGGGATAGGTGATGGTCCCTTCTGTCCTTCAGCCTCTGGGGGGTTTTCAGTAGAAGGATTATCATCGGGTGCAGCCTAAACAAATGGATTGATGTCGGTATGTCAGCTGTCTGTTTTGTTCCCCTAAGTTCCATAACATCCCCAGAATCTGATGTGCTGTCCTGCAATGGTAACCCAACAGAGCTCTCTCCCCCCAACAGGCAAGGCACCAGTACTTACAGATAGGTGAAAGACTCCAGTAGGAATATGCATCGCTGGAGCTCTAAAAGTGCTTGCACTAGGTTGTGGATCTTGGTTCTTCAAGCAAGCTGCTAAAACCAAATGACTGTATGGGTGCCAAGAGTCTTTCAGGGGCTCCGTGTCCTGAGCCCAAGCTGGGTCAGGTATCCACACCCCCTCTGGGTTCTGCATTCAACCTGCAGCATGTAATGCAGTGTCTGGAGACCAGCTCTCCAATCTATCCTCAAGTGGCTGAACTTTGAATGTGGCTTTTAACTGTGACACCGCAGACCTCAATGCACTACAGTTCAGGGCCGACTTCAGCAAAACTGAAGAATCCTCCAATATCTATGAAAAGACAGCAGGAGTCACTAGCGGTACCTCACTCTGTATTCCATTCCTGGGGTCCTCAGCAAGCTCACCACAAGGCAAAGCTGAAATCATGGAGACACCAGCAGGTAATTCTCCGATATCCATAAGTAAATTCTCTTGAGTGTCTGTAAACAAATCTGAGTCCATGTCACTAGGTAAATCCTGTACAGCATTAGAAGATTTCTATAACATCACAATCTTCCATCAGACCTTCATTCTCCTTGCAAGATACAGCAGTGACCAAGAGGGAGAGTACTCCCTCAGCCTGCATTCATTCGACCTCCTCCTCCACTGGGGAATCTGCCATCTTGGGTTAGGAGTCAACAGCACCCCCTGCCAAGACTAGGGGAATTTCCCGGTGTCCTGGCTAAATTTCCCCCATTCACTAAAAATACCACCAACAGCTTAATCTGGTTCAATGTCAGTTGGCATCCATCTGTAATCCCCCTCTCCCGGGATGAGGCTGAAAATAGGCAGAATTGTCTAGTCCTCCTTTCCCCGACAACAAAAACTAAATAAATAAATACATTTCTGTCTCTCTGGAGCTCGGTCTCCATGAAGTAAAGTCACTTTGGGTTAGAAAAAGTCAGTTCCACTTCAATGCCTTTCTCCTTTTCAGTTCTCAAATAAACTGCTTCCTCAAATTCACATCAGACTTTTGCATATGCTTCTGTGGCCTGCCAGGACTGCAGTTCCTGGCTGGCTGTGGATTTCTGGCTCACAGCTTCTCTGGTCACAGAAACAGACAAAACTGAGCCCAGAGCCTTGGTAACAGTCCTTTCAGGGCCAGCGTTAGGCACCCGTGAACCTCGCGGCTGCAGGGGGCCCCCAAAGTTAGCAGGCAGCAGGTTGCATATGTAGCAGGTCTGGCGGTGGCACCAGCAGGAACCCATTAACCAGCCGAGCAGCATACTTTTTTTGTCTGTCCCACCCCACTCCCTGCCTGGATCATCACAGCATCCTATAAGAAAATAAAATACTGCTCCCCCGATCAACATAGCTGAGCAGTATTAGCACCTGGCAAGCCCCTGTGCTCCTCGCTGACTGCACTAGCGAATTCTCTCCTGCTCTGCTCTGGCGCCCCATCAACAGCATATGATGTCCTCATCCAGTTGCCCTTTTGTGTGGTTTATACTGCGAAGCTTTGCATTAGTTGCTGCCAGTTTCCCATTGTGCTCGAAAATCGGGCTCTGATTTCCCCGAAGGAATGCTAAACCACACCACATGGTCCATGCCACCATCCTGCCTTCAATTCTATCCCCAGGCAGCTTTGTTTCATGTTTCCCACGTTCCTCTATTGTGCTGCACAGAACGTGCTGACGTGGGAGGAGGTGCTGTGCTGGAACCAATCACAGGGCTCCAATAGGTCTGTTGTTGTTTATCGCACCTCCTCCAACTCAGACTTGAAAATGTCTGTTCCCCCCTCAGGTCTGTGTCTGCAGCATAAGTATGGGGAGATGGGAGTCTGGAGAGGTAGAGAACAGCACAGCAGAGGTAAAAAAAAATATTGCAGCAGCTGGAGAGGAGCATCTTTTGCAAATATATTATTTGTAGTATTGCTCTTAAGGTCATTAATTTGTGTCTGAGGCTGAGTCTGACAAATTATGCAGTAATCAGTGGGGCGGTTAAGGAAGTTTTTTTTATAATTTATTCTATTAATTATCTGTTAGAAATGTAATACTTCTAGTATCTCCAGGTCATTGTGTCTGAAAAATTGTTGGATTTATGTACAAAGATTACTGGGGGTTTGGGGAGGAGAATGGGGAAGGGGTTCAGGGAGGGGCCTGGGGATGGGATGAAGGGGCCCATATGTGGGGCCCCAGTAATTGAGTTTGCTGGGGGCCCCCAAAGTCCTAACACTGGCCCCGAGTCCTTTTTATACTGGCTAAATCTTAATACCTCATTGATCAGACATTTCCCATGCAAAATAGGGCATAGGACCTTGTCCCAGCCAAGCAGGGCTTGCATGATGTGTTTGGTGGACCTCTGTGTGGTCCAATTATGCTGGCACATCTTGAAGTTGACCTGTGACCCCTTCCCAGCAGTTCATGTGGTATCTGAGGACTGAGGAGCTTCATGATCATGGCTGTTTGTTTACATAGGCCCAAAGGCTTATGCAGCATTCTGCTGCCAAGGGACTGTTTTTACTGTTTCCTGGCCCCACTGCCTACCTGCCCTAGGGCCAGGAATGTGCTTGTTGTTTTGGGCCCTTTGCCAGTTGTGAAGTCAAGGGTCTAGGAGAGGTGAAGTGGTAATGGAGCTGCACTAATGCTTCGTTCCCAGCCCCACTGCCTGCCCTGGGGCTGGGAAAGTCTTAGATTCTGCACCCAGCGGTGCTCTTTAAGCAGTGCTCTTTATCTTTGGTTCTTGCTCCACTGCCTGCCCTAGAGTCCAGGACACTTTGTGGGAGCAGGTGCATAGTTCACTTTTACAAATGGAACTCCACTCTATGCATGCATTGTTGCTTATTTGTGAATGCTGGCACTCTGGCTATGCTATTCCTCTTGCTCTCCTGACCCTGCTACCTGTACTAGGGTTAGGGAGCCCCATGCCACATCTGATGGTGCTCCCCCATGCCCTGGTTCTCACCCCACAGCCAGTTCTGGGGCCAGGATCACAGAAGCATTCAAGCAGTTCCAGCTGCAATGTCACTCGGCTCCTTGCTGGTGCTGATGCTGCTGCCCTGCCAGTTCTCCAACAGCAGTTCAGTCCTTGGAAGACTGGAGGTTGAAGATAGGAATCATCAACAGCTTGAATGTTTCTATATTTCTATGTATCAGCATTCTGGTTAGAAGTAGCAGAGGCCTGACCACCCACTATGTAAAGCACTCAGAAATGGGGGAGTGGGGTTTACATATAACTATAGCCCCCCCATGAAACAGGTGTAACCATCCCTTCCCTTCTACCTGCACATCCATCCACTGGTGGGGCAGCCACAGGGAATATAGGTGGGCACCTGGGTTCGTGGTTAAAATTGCTTAGGTGAGAGGTGTGGTGCCTCCAACTATGGGGATCCTTCCAACAGCGTACTGACAGGGTGCTTCCCCACAGGAAATAATATTCAGGCCCATCCCTTGGAAAGAGGTAAACAACAGACAGTCCCCTCCCCCCTCTTATAACTCTAAGTATGAAATATGACATTACACAATAATGCAATGGCTGCAAAAGTTTTCAGAAAATAAACAACACGGGTTTATTTTGGGGTGGATAAAGAGGTAGGGAGCAGTTGATGCAAAGGGAAATAAAAGCATTCAACAATCCTGTTCGAAACTCTATGCAAATCAGTAAAAGGACAACACTTTGGCATTCATAAAGGGTACTTTACATTCCAGTAGTATCAGCCCCAGTTCTACTCCCCCAATTGGTGCACCGATTAACCCCACAATCCCTGTGAGAGCTCTGTTTTGGGGTGCACACACTGAGAAGTTGAAGGCCTGTGACGTGGAAAAGCTGAGTGCAGCACAGACGAAACACTGAGGTGCTGCACAGCAAAGTACCAACTACACCAGGGGTGCAGTGAAACAGTTTATTCCTGGCTGTACTAGTTGCTAAGGGTGTTGCTAAGGTCATGCAGGAAGCCCAGTTGTAAAGTTAACAAGCTAGCTAGCTGAACAATTAGGAAGGTATTTGGGTAAAACCCAGTACTCACAACCTTTAATGAACAGATGCTGGTTGTTGGAGGATGTCTCTCCTTTTCAGGCAACTTGGAAGAACAGGCAGGAAAGATTTGGAATGCAGGTGATGATCCTCTTCACCCCACGGAGGGACTTGTCTTCACCCACCTCGACTGTAGGTAGGCAATCTTCACCCCCCAAAGGGACTTGTCTTCACCCACCTTGACTGTAGGTAGGCAATCTTCACAGTACAAAGGGACTTTTCTTCACCCACCATAGCTGTAGGTAGGCAGCAGCAGATCATGCAAGCAGGCAGAACCTCAGAGCATAGGTCCTGACAGGAAACTCAGTCTCCGAACTGGTAGGGAAATGAGGCAGTAGCTTTGGGTTACCTCACTCTCCATAGCTTACAATAATTTCTTCAGCAAACTTTGGGTATTTGTGACACCCAATATCACAGTTAATAAGGCTAAGGCAAATCCCTGCTCTGTGGAATCCACCAGGATATTCAATCACCTGTTCTAGACCTGCTCAGAAGGCACCAACATTAGGGTCTTCTATCTGACAGCAGCAGAAGCAGATAAAAAATACACCTTCTAATTTACTGTCACTGGCAAGTCTCTTTCTGACTCTTTGCTTGTGCAGAAGGCACAAAATTGCAGGCTTTTCAGTCTGTCAGCAGCAGGAGCTGACAAGAAACACTTCTTCACACTTCAAACTCTCATTCAGAGTCACATACACAAACTATAAACTTCAGAATCCTCAGGTTTAAAACTCAGTCTCTGATTGGCCCACACAGCTTACAAGCTCTTCATCCTGATTGGATGTACTGCAGCTACCAATCGGATCCTACGCTGTTATCCAGCAACCTCTGCAAAGATGGCCACCATCAAACAGTTCTTCTCAGCTCAGTCACTTTCCATAACTGTAAAATAATGTGGGCTCACTGTTGGTTGCATTTGGCTGCATGGCTAGCACCCTCCTGGTCCCTTCTAAGGGTTGCTAGGGCCAGGGGGTACATTGTAAGGGCAGGAGCTGAGTCATAGGCTCTGTTTTAATCTGAAAGGGTGGGGGGTCACTGGTGGGCAACAACAGCAATGGGTAGGGTGGTAGGCTTCAACAACTGCTGTGCACCAATCTTTCTAAAAATTGCCTGGAGTGTGGGGGGATGTTTAGTGTGCAACCACATAGAGAAACTTAGAAATGAGATTGAGGGTCTGCAGGAGTAACTAAGACAGGCAAGGCAGACTGGAGGTAGGTTCAGCTCAACACTGGAGGGAGGAAGGCGGGGAGATGAGGAAGAGTGATTTGAACCAACAGTGGTGAAGAGATGGTCAGAAGAAGGGAAGCAGAGACAAAGGGGCCCAGGCCAGGAAGAACGATTGCCGGGGAAACCAGGTCAGGAGACAAAAGACAAATGGAAGGAGGAGATAGGGACTTGTGAGGGGAGGAGAAGAAGTGGCAAAAGTCATGGAGTGGAAAAAAGAGAACAGGTTACTATAAAGAGAGAGGGAGGGCATTTGTGAAGGGTCTTCAGAAAATAGTTTGCACTGCTAGAGGGAAGAAGGAGGAGGAGGGAATGATGCAATTGGAGGAGTAATTGATAAATGCCTGGACCAAACCGGTGCAGGGGAAGTTCTGCTGGGAGAATTGCAACAGGGGCAAAAGGGGGAAATAATGTGCAGGAGGAAGAAGAGGAGCTGGAAATGAGAGAGGGAGATGAATAGAAGCAAGCAGGGAGTAAGAGGGGTGGAATCTTAGTGCTGGATGACTCAGTACTAAGAGGAGTCAGGTGGAGTAGCAAGGGGGAGCATCATAGACACATTTGGCTGGAGGCCATGCCAGGAATGACAACAGAAAGTGTGGGACAATCTGTTCCGAAATATGCTAGAAGGGGTAGGGACAAGCCTCCTTTAATTATACATCTTGGGATGAACGACCTGGCTGACATGACAGTAGATATAGTCCAGAGGAGGTTTGAGGAACTAGGACAATTATGTGAGGGGGCAGGAAGATCAGTAACTGTTTCAGACATACTTCCAGTGCCCAAGGCAAGCACAACAAGAAAGCTGAGAATAGAGGAATTTAGCAGATAGCTAAGAACCTGGTGTTATGCTAAAGGGTATGGGCTGTTGGGGGGGGGGGGACCTGGGAGAACAGTAGTCTCTATGCCAAGGACAGACTACACTTGAGTGAAGAGGGAAAGAAAGTGTTGAAACAGAGGATGGAGGAGTACATAGAGGAAGTTGGGAACTTAAACTAGGAGCGCGGGGTGGCAAGTGGGCAAGAGACATGCAGAGACCACAGGTTGGGAAACCATATGAGCTTACACCCCATAACAGTGACAAAGAACAAATGGTAAGTACTATTGGTGATACTAGTAAAGAAGGGCAGGATAGGGGGGTGGAAGTTGGTTACCCTTAATGCTAGGAGCCTTGGGAGGAAAACTGCAGAGTTACAGGTGCACATGGCAGAGGGAGAGGTGGACATTGCAGCCATCACAGAAACATGGGCCACTTGATACAATGAATGGGACCTGTCTGTACCAGGGTACAGGTTATTTCATAGGGACAGGGTGATTGAGAAAAGGGGGGGGGGTGGCACTATATGTGAAGGAAGGACTGAAGTGTGTAAGGGAGGAAGGAGAGTAGGGTAGTACAGAGTCACTTTGGATGAAAATTCAGGATTCCAAGAATAGGATTCTCAGAATGGGAGTGGTGTACAGGCCGCCATCTCAGACAGAGGAGTTAGACAGGGAACTAGCGGGACAGATCAGGAGGACCTGCGAGAAGGGTAGTGTGGTGATTGTGGGGGACTTCAACATGCCAGGAGTGGACTGGAGTACCCCAACAACCAGGAACAGAAGGGAGCAGGTACTGCTGGATGCCTTCCAGGACAGCTTCCTGCTGCAAATGGTCAGTGAACCAACCAGGTTAGGAAATACCCTTAACCTTGTGCTGGGCACAGACCTTTGTGAGAACTATGGTGGAAGAACCGCTGTAAGGGAGTGACAACCACTCAGTATGGCTCATATTGGATATGGGCAAAGAAGGAGTGGAATCTGGTACAAGAGTGCTGGACTTCAGGAGGGCTGATTTTGGGAGGATGGGGGAAGTGGCAAAAGGGTACCTGGCCAGAATTCAACCTAGTATGGACACTAACCAGAGGTGGGAGCTCATAAAGCTGGGGATAGTGGCGGCAACCAAAATCTGCTGCAATGCCCAGAGCAAGAAGGCTAGGGCTAAGAAAGTGAGCTGGTTGAGCAAAGATGTCATTGAAAAGTTATTGAGGAAAAGAGCTGCCTTTAGGAGATACAAGAAAACAGGGAGGAGTACTTGACAGAATCGAAAGAGGTGACATGGGCAGTAAGGGGAGCCAAGGCATCTACGGAGCTCAGGCTGGCACAAGGCATTAAGAAGGGGGAGAAGGCATTCTCTAGGTACATCAGGGAGAAAAGGAGCTGTAAGGACCACATAGTATGGATTAGGAAGGAGGGGGGTTGCGTGGAAGCAGGGTGCAATAAGGCAGAAGCACTAAATGATTACCTCTGCTCGGTATTTGCTAAGGAGAAGAGGGGGATGACACCCAAGGGGGGAGGAATGGCAGAAACAGGGGGGGAGGGGTGACAGATGGGGAAATCATGGAGGGCAGAATTTGGGAGGATTTGAAGGCACTGAGGTTGGAAAAGGTGCCAGGCCTCGATGGCATCCACCCCAGGGTACTGAAGGAGCTGGCAGAGGTCCTTGCAGGACCTATGGCAGACCTATTTAATGCACACTACACTCAAGGTGTGTACCTCAGGACTGGAGGATGGCTCATGTGGTGCCCCTCCACAAGAGTGTACCCAAGGATGAACTGGGGAACTACAGACTGGTGAGCCTCACATCCATCATGGGTAAGCTAATGGAGAATATCCTGAAGGAGAAGCTGGTGGCCCTCCTAGAGGCCAAAGGACTACAGGACAGCAGACAGCATTGCTTCATAGATGGCAGATCCTGCCAAACCAACCTGGTGGAGTTCTATGACTGGGTAACTAGGCAACTGGACTGGGACCATGCAGTGGATGTTCTGTACCTGGACTTCAATAAGGCATTTGACTCGGTGTCGCATGGAAGACTGGGAAGTAAGTTAGAAGGTACAGGGGCAGGTGCAAATCTGGTAAGATGGGTAGGGAACTGGCTTCAGGGAAGGCAAAAGAGGGTGGTGGTTGGTGGGGAGCCCTCACACCCAAGGGTAGTGATGAGTGGTGTTCCACAGGGCTTGGTGTTGGGACCACTGTTGTTTGGGATATTCATTGCAGACATATCACTGGACATCAAGAGCAAGATTAGTCTGTTTGCTGATGATACCAAGGTAGGAGCAGTGGTGGATGACCTAGTGGGATGGCAGGGGGTTGCAGGATGATCCAGCAAAGCATGAAACCTGGTCAAACACCTGGCAACTGGGGTTTAATGCCAAAAGGTGCAAGATGCTGCATTTTGGGATGAAGAATCCAAGGAGGAGTTACCATCTGGGGGGAGTGCAGTTAGCCCAGACAGAGGAGGAGAAGGATCTGGGGGTGCTCATTACAGGGTCAATGAACAACTCGGCACAATGTAGGAAGGCAGCTACAAAGGCCAACAAAATGTTGGGTTGCATTGCAAGGGGTATATCCTCGAGGAGGGAGGAGGTGATTCTGCCACTGTATAGGTCATTAGTTATACCGCACCTGGAGTACTGCGTGGAGTACTGGTGCCCGTATCTGAAGAGGGACATTAAGTTACTGGAGGGGGGTGCAGCGCAGGGTGACAAAGATGATCAAGGGGCTGGGGGACTTATACGAGAGGAGGCTGAGGGAATTGAACATGTACTCGCTGGAGGAGAGAAGGGACAGGGGGACATGGTTGAACCCTTTAAGTACATGAAAGGAATAAACAAGATGGGTACAGAGGGGCTGTTCAAAGTAAGGGAGGGAGGGACACCAGGGGCCATGATATGAGACTGGAGGGAGGAAGGTTCAGGAGGGAGATGAGGAGACACTTTTTTTGCAGAGAAGGTAGTAGCTGGTGAAATGCGTTGCCTGCAGAAGTGGTATCCAGTAGAACAGTGGACTGCTTCAAAAGGGCATGGGACAGGACAAGGGGAGGGTCAATGGAGGGGAAGAGTGGAAGGGAAGGACAGCTGCAGAGTAAGGGGTGCTAGCTGCACATTTGAGCAAACTTGATAGACCACTAGGCCTTTATCTGCTGGCAAATTTCGTATGTTCATATGTTAAGGGCTCCCCTGGTGGAGCTGTGTCTCTAAAAGGCTGTCCATGGCCACTAGGCATTATGGGACTTATAGTCCCTGGTGGTCACCATTTTCCCCTCATTTCCTGACCCACTGGACACATTTACAGTGTCGGGGAGTGCTTTTAAAACTTTTTTGTCCCCTCTTCTGGTTCTCCCCAGTCCCTTAGGCAGTCTGGTGGGGCAGGGAAGATGAATTCACCCCCGCAGTGCTTCTGCTGCATCTTGTGAGCACCCGGGAGGTGCTAGGCCACCAATGTGACCTTTCCTGGTGCTCCCCGCCCCACTGTGTGACAGTTCCGGGGTGGGGAGCAACTGAGCTGTGAGGGGCTTGGGCCGCTTCTGTTTAGGTGCAGAAGGTACCAAAATAAACTTTTTTCCACTCCTTGTCCCCAGTTGTAGTTGAGGGGAGCCAGGGAAGCAAAGAGGACAAGTTGACATCACCAGCCAAGAGATTACAGGTGCAGGAGGCACCAAAGCAAATTATAGTACTCCCCGGCCCTCTTTCAGTCCAGGATTGGGCTGGGGGAGTGAAGAAAATGGCAGCATTTAGAGGTGTAGGAGGCAACAGGTGCCAGGTAAGCTTCCTACTTTGGGGGTTACACAGGTTATGCACATTGATGCAAATTGTAGACAAGAAGTACAGGAAATCATGCACTGGCAAATACGAAATGTAGAATGAAGATTTTCAATATGAAGAATAGCTGTGTGAAGACACATCTATCTGTTTATACACTAGTAGATTCAGTTAGAGATATTGAAGTATTTCTAGCAAAATAGCACTGTTGTACAAATCGGATATTGTTATGGAAACAGGTCACGGGGTTGGAAACTGTCATTATGTTGCTGGTTTAAGAATGTGAGTTCCAGTATCAGTGGGAAGAAGTACAGAAACTCCGTTCCTGCTGCAAAAAAGGTACAGGAACTGAATTTCTGTGCATTCCTGTTCACTTTCATCACTGGTTATGCATCAAAAAACAAATAAAAAAAAATTTCAATGCATCACAAGGCATTAAATGTAAAACATTACATTACCTGTGGCTGGTTTTATTTAACTGATATTGACTGTCCATTCTCAGTGACACACCTAATCATATTTAGCTTGTTAGTGATGACAGTGTGAAAGCTGTTGCAGGTGCCATCAGGGGAAGGAGGAGTTGCAGGGCACTAATCAGCCACCATCCAAGACGGCTGCTTGATCACTAAGCTCCATCCAGCCCTTTTGAAATCTACTAAAATCTGTGTAGATCTACCACAAAGTCAGCAACTTAACTTAGCTATCCGACTTCATGGGCATAGCTCAACAGAATGGTATGTATAATTCTAATTTCGATCCAGTCATTTCCCCTGTATTCCTGACAATCCCTGAAAATGGTGACCATGACTCCATCAGGTCTCAGTGACCCGGAAGAAATCAATGCTGCAACTGCTTCCTCAAGAGATGATGATGATGATCCACACAACACTGGTAGGAGGGAAGCGGCAGATGGAAGCTCTTGGCTGCAGGCTGGCAGGTGATGAGCATTACATCAGGGGACTAGAAAGCGAGACGCTTGCCCATCAAGATTGCGCCAATGAACATCAGCACTAAATTCAAAAACTGTTGGACAAGATTGACAACCTCAAGAGTTGAGGTCATCAAAATAATCTGCAGTTAATTGGTTTCACAGACCTGGTGGAGAAGGAATGTCGGGGAATTTCTTCAGATGCCACCTCCTTTCATACCGGAGGCAAAGGGATGCTGTCTTTTGCATGGCCTTAGGAAGTCCAAACCTTCAATGAAATGTATGCTGGACCCAGCACTCAGCTTGCAAGTGCAAAAGAACCTCTACAGCTTATTGCATTCTGCCAGACTACTTTTTATTCTGTATTCTAGCATTTCAACTAGTGAACAGCATACCGGTGCACTACTGCAGGTCTACAGAGTGAAGACACACAAAACAATCACTGTTTCACACCTTTCCCACAGATGCTTTGTCAAGGTGGCTAGTTCCCCCTCAAGGATCATGTACTGTATACAGTCCTAAATTAAAGGGGCAGTAATGCCATAAAAATGAATGTGCTACCAATCTGATTATGTTAAAACCAAATGCATAAATACACACACACACATTCTAAATTACACAATACATCTGATTCTTTATTGACTGGATATTTTTCTTACAGCACAATTCATTTACTAACTGTAATTCAAAGCCCACATCCTAGCAATATTATGTGACCATTCACATATCTTGGGTTACATCCCATCATTCATATCAGTAAGAAAGTAGAAAAATCAACGATTAGCCATATATTTTCACAACGATTTCACCAACTCCTCCTGGTCAACAGGAAGGAGACTTACTGGATTTTCCAGCTGGGGGATCTCTCCTGGCCAGGTTTAAATGACCAGGTAGAGCTGGCATATTTTATTAATATTGTTAGCACATTCATTTTTATGGCATTACTGTCTCTTTAATTTAGGACTAGATATGTTGCCCTCATGGGGGAGCTAGCCACATTGAAAAACACTTGTGGCAAGGGTGAGAAATGTTGGTTGTTTTGTGTATCATTCTTCTCTAGACTAGGCATTGGAGGATGCTAAAATACCTGACCCTCAATACTATCCAGGGAAACCTCTAAAGTACCTAAAAAATTCCCAGATGAAAAATGAGTAGTTGTGTGTTGGGTTGGGTAGTTACTACCCATCCCATTCTACTTCCTGATTACCGGACCCTGACCATAACAAAAATCATGTGAAAGACTGTTTTTTTTTTTACTATTACACTGTTTGTTAGGTGCCCCAAGCCACACCCCATGGGGGGCATTGCTGAGGCAGGTACCAGAAGCACAGCTACTCTTAGCGAGCCTGCTGCTGTTTCCAAAAATGGTATCCATGGTGGTAATTGCTAAGGCAGGTACGAGAGGTGCAGCAGCTCTTAGGGATCCTGCTGCTGTTTCCAAAAATTATACCCATGTTAGGCATTGTTGAGGTAGGTACCAGAGGTGCAGCAGCTGTGAGTGAGCATGCTACTGTTTCCAAAAATTATACCCATGTCAGACATTGCTGTGGTAGGCATGAGAAGTGCAGCTGCTCTGAGTAAGGCTGCTGCTGTTTCCAAAAATTATACCCATGGTGAACATCAAAGTTACATTACATAAAACTCAGGACTGACAAAAGAAAACTAAGAGTGGTGTAGCACATGTGGATGGCATGGTGGCAGAGGTGATGGTTCTGTTTGTTTCGTACACAACCTAGTCATGATATTCAGTATCACTGTTTGCAGGCTGTTGTTCATGTACAGAGTCAGAATGACATAATTCATTGTTTGGGATAATTGGGAAATTGTAAGCATTCATTTTGAGAAATGTAAACTGTTCGACATTTACAGGATTTAGTAGTGTTCTTTGGTCAGTGACTATTCCTCCAGCTGCACTAATAATACATTCAGAATATACACTTGAAGGTGGACAACTGAGGGACATTACTGCAAGATATGCTAGATCTGGCCATATTGTTCTCTTTTGTTTCCAACAGAGTAATGGATCTTCCTCAATACCAATCCCAGTATGGTCTACAAAATACTTCAGGATTATTGTGCTGCATGAGGTGGTTATCAGTCTTGCAGATGAACCAGCTGCACTTTCTTTACAGTATACTAGTCCATGTTGTTGCAGGTGACTCAGAAGTGATTTGCCTTTCTGACCCTGAACACAGGATCCCTGAGAAGTAGCTGTAGATGTCCTTTCCCTCGCTGATGACACTGGTGATTGTGAAGAATTGCTAGATGTGCTATTGTCTGAACCAGAGGTGCACTCTGATGGTTCGGCAGAGTTTGACTGCTGTACATCAGTTAATGGTGTTGGTGGGGCAATGTCACATTTGGTAAGGAGAAGATCTCTCCAGTACTCAATGTCTTCCCCTTCAGGAAGGATGGCTTCAGTGTTCCACTTAAAGTGGGGATCTAGCACCATAGCAAGCACATATGTGTCATTCTTAAGCATGGTATTTATTCTCTGATCAGTCAACAGTCTGACATTTAAGTTATCTTCCAGCATAACAGCGGTGGTGCCTTCTTCTGACTGAAAGTATTTATGTCATCAAGGAAAATGTGAAGAAATCTTATTTGAGGAACAATTTGACTCAGAGTTGCATTGTGCACACTGACATCACACAGGGTAGCCTCAAATGGCTCAAGTAAGATGACTAAAGATTCAAGTAGAGTCCAGCTGCTGTAACGATGTCTACTTTACCTATTTGGTTCTGCATGATGAAGTCATGTACAGCTTTTTTTCTGTTCATGAAGCATTTCCAACATGTAAAATGTTGACTTCTACAGGGTTTTAACTTCCTGCTTTAACGTATGCAGTGGTAAGTTGTTTGACCTCTGCAGCTCCTTCAGGATTTTATGTGCTTTCAAAGTGTGGCTTAAATGCCCACATATTTTCCAAGCAAGAAAACATTGAAACATAGAATTTGATGGCAGATAAGGACTGCTTATCCCACCTAGTCTGCCCATTTTCCTACCTAATGTATAAGCTGCAGATCTTAACTAACCAACAGAATACTTCCTCCTGCCCCCAACTAGAATTACCTTATGTTTGGCCCATGCATTCTTGAATTCCCTCACTGTTTTTGACTACATGACATCCTCAGGAAGGCTGTTCCATGCATCCACAACCCTCTTCTTGAGAAAATACCTCCTCACATTACCTCTGAGCCATCCCCATTCTATCTTCAAATTGTGCCTCCTTGTTCTTGCACATCTCTTTTTTCGAAAGATGCTACCCTCCTGTACTTTGTTGATTCCCTTGAGGTACTTGAAAGTTTATATCATGTCCCCTCTCTCCCTTCTTTCCTCGAGAGTATACATATTAAGCTCCTTTAGTCTCTCTTAGTATATCTTCTGGTGCAGACCCTGCACCATTTTGGTTGCCCTCTTCTGGACAGCCTCCATCCTGTCTATGTCCTTGCAGAGATGGGGTCTCCAGAACTGCATGCAGTACTCCAGATGGGGTCCCACCAACTGTCTGTACAGAGGGATAAGAACTTCCTGTTTTCTTCTGGTGATGCCTCTCCCTATGCATCCCAGTATCCCTTAGCCCTCCTTACTGCCTCCTCACATTGATTGCCCACCTTTAGGTCATCTGATATAACTACCCCCAGGTCACTTTCCATTTTTGTTGTTGTCAGTATCTCATCCCTCACTGTGTACTCTTCCCTTAGGTTTTTGTTTCCCAGGTGCATCACTTTGCACTTCTTTGTGTTGAATCTAAGCTGCCATACCTTTGACCATTCCTCCAACCTTGCTGAGTCCCTTCTCATCCTTTCTGCCCCACCTTGTGTATCAACCCTGTTGCAGATCTTTGTGTCACCTGCAAAGAGACATACTTTTCCTTCTGGTCCCTCTGCAATGTCACTTATCAAGACATTAAAAAGGACCGGACCCAGTACTGAACCCTGCGTTACCCCACTAGTAACACCCCTTTCTTCACTGTGGACTCCATTTTCTATTACCCTCTACATCATGTTGTCCAGCCAATGTTTTCTCCAGGCTACCACCCTGGGACCCACTCCCAGGTTGGCTAATTTGTTTATTAATCTTTTGTGCGGGACTGTGTCAAATGCCTTGCTAAAGTCTAGGTAGGCCATGTCCACAGCCCCTCCCTGGTCTACTACTTTTTTCACCCAGTCAAAGAAATTAATTAGATTCATCTGACATGACCTTCCTGCTGTGAATCCATGTTGCCTTGGGTCCCGTGCCCCACTGGCCTCTAGGTACTCAACAATTCTTTCCTTTAGAAGTGATTCCATCATTTTCCCTACCACTGAGGTCAAACTGACAGGCCTGTAGTTTCCTGTCTCTGTCTTACTACCACGTTTTGAAAGGGAATCACATCTGCCTTCCTCCAGTCCTCTGGTAGTACACCATCCTCCCATGATTTGTTAAAAAGGGTAGTCAGTGATGTTACTAGTTCTCCCCTTAGTTCTTTTAGAACTCTGGGGTGAATCTCATCAGGGCCCGTTGCTTTGTCCACCTTCAGTTTTAGGAGTTCTTTCAGAACACCTTCTTCTGTGAAAGGACTGATATCGACCCCCCTATCCAGAGTGCTTCTATTGACTGTATTAGATACCTCCCCCTTCTCTTCCTTTGTGAATACTGAGCATAATTATTAGTTCAGTATCCCTGCTTTTTCACTGTCCTCTCTGCCCACCCACCCTCCACTTTATTTAGCCTCAGTACCTCCTTTGTCTTTCTTCACTCCCTAATGTACCTATAAAAGATTTTAGCCCCCTTTTTAACCGAGTTGGCTGTCTTTTCCTCAGTTTGGGCCTTTACTATTCTGACTGCCTTCCCCCGCATCCTTCTGCTTTAACTGGTAGGGTTCTCTGTCCTGCTCTTTCTGTGTTTCCTTATACTTCCTGAATGCTATCTTTTACTCCCTAACCTTCCCTGCCACCTCTTTTGAGAACCATAGTGTTTTTTCTTTCATTTTGATTCGTTTATTTGCTTCACACAAAGGCTTGTTGCCTCTATAATGGCTGTTTTGATGTTTCCCCACTATTGCTCCACCCCTCCTTCTTGCCTGTTTGCTAGTGTTTTTCTGAGACACTCTCCCATTTTGACAAAATCAGCCCTCCTGAAGTCTAGTACCTTCAGATCTAACCGGTAAAGATCTAACAGTTTTTCAGCATTTCTGTTTCAGTTTAAGAAACTATGGATGAGAAGATTTAAACAATGTGTAAAACAAGGGAGGAAGTATAGCAGGGTGGTTTAGGGCTCTGAGCTGCAAATCTGGTGACATTCAGCAGACCAGACCTGGGTTTGAATCCCACAGCTTCCACTTGCATTCTGTGTGATCCTGAGCAAGTTATTTAACTTCCCTGTGCCCCCAGGTCGCTCCTGTAAAAAAGCTTTCAGCTTAGTGTGCTACTCCTGGTTAAACAATTAAAAAAACAAAACAAGGTATGTTGTGGTAGTTGCCATCTTTAACAACTTTGATGATGTTGGTCCCATTATCTGAGACTATGTACCCTGGAGATAAGGAATACTGAGTAAGCCATTTCTGGAATTGTTGTTCCAGCTCCTGCAGAACATTCACAGCAGTGTGGTTTTCCTCAAAAGTGGGGACACATAATACAGTCGGCTTCCTACTGCTTATGGTAGAGTAGGGATTATTATTTTCTGACTGAAAGCTTCCCCTGTGAGCTATAACAGTCATGTAGTCAATTGTTTGGTAGCTGATCCATATATATGTGGTTATGTGAATCTGCTTCACCTCAGAGAGCTTCAACTGCTTAATGACTGCAGTGCACACCAAGTTATACAACTCTGGAACAGCCTTTTTTGAGAAATATGTTTGACAGGGAACCACGTACCATGGTTCAATCTGGTTCATGGACTTAAGGAAACCTTTTGGGGCAACAAAAAGCAAAAGGGATTTGTCAATCAGCCAACAGCACTGCAATGGCTCTATTTAACAGCAGGCATTTTGGATGCTTGTGGGTAAATTTTGATGTTCTCACAACACTTTTTTTTAATGTTGATGAGAATGCAAGATATTTTTAATTTTTGAGGGAATGTATTTTTCACACCTTTTTCACCTGGAGTACTACTTTGGGATTTTGCAGTACTTGATGATGTCAGAAGAAAACAATCTATGTTTGTCTAGGAAGACTGCAAGGACACATCAAGTGATTCAATGTCAGTTCCTGCTTCCAGTTCATTGTCACTATGATCACTGCCACCACCACCTCCACTACCACCCATACCAACCACATTCCTTGCCCTGCTCCACTCAATTGGGTGTTTTGCCTTTACATGCTGTACCATCACTGATGTTCCAAAATTTCTTGTTTTGCCACCACAACTGATGCTCTTTTTTGCACAGACTGCATAAAGCTCGAGAGTTGTCTGTAGGATCAATATAAAATAAATTCCACACTAAAAATGTACCTTTTTTGTTTTGTACTGCAGTGCCTGGCACTATTTCTTGTGCAGTCAAGGGACCTGTAGAAAACCCTGCACTGCCATTTCCTTGTTGAGATGAATTGTTGTCATTTATGCTCATCACCTTATTGTTATGTTACATAGAAACATAGACTTTGGCGGCAGAAAAGGACCACTTGGCCCACCCAGTCTGCCCATTTCCCTACCTACTGGATAAGCTGCAGATTCTAGTTAACCAACAGCCTGCTTCCTGCAACCCCCCACTATAATTGCTTTGTGTCTGTCCCATGCATGTTTGAATTCCCCCACTGTTTTAGACCCAATGACCTCCTCAGGAAGCCTGTTCCATGTATCCACCACTCTCTCCGTGAAAAAGAATTTCCTCACATTACCCCTGAGTCGTCCCCCTCTATCTTTAAACTGTGCCCCCTTGTTCTTACACATCTCCTTTTCTGAAAGATGCTACCCTCCTGGACATTGTTGATTCCCTTGAGGTACTTGAACGTTTCTATCATGCCCCCGTCCCCTCCTTTCATCAAGGGTATACATATTAAGCTCTCTCAGTCTCTCTTCATATGGTTTCTGATGTAGACCCTGCACCATTTTAGTTGCCCTCCTCTGGACTGCTTCCATCCTGTCTATGTCCTTGCATAGATGAGGTCTCCAAAACTGCACACAGTACTCCAGATGGGGTCTCACCAACTGTCTGTATAGAAGGATAATCACTTCCCTTTTTCTACTTGTGATACCCCTTCCTATGCATCCCAGTATCCCCCGGCTCTCTTTACTGACTTTTCACATTGCTTATCCACCTTTAGGTCATCTGATATGACTACTCCCAGGTCCCTTTCCATTTTTGTTGTTGTTAGTACCTCCTCTGCTATTGTGTACTCTTCTCCTGGGTTTTTGTTTCCCAGGTGCATTACTTTGCACTTCTTTGCATTGAATTTAAGTTGCCATATGTCTGACCATTCCTCCAACCTTGCCAAGTCCCTTCTCATCTTTTCTACCCCCTCTAGTGTATCAACTCTGTTACAGATCTTTGTGTCATCTGCAAAGAGGCATACCTTTCCCTCCAGACCCTCTGCAATGTCACTTATAAAGATGTTAAAGAGGATTGGACCCAGTACTGAGCCCTGAGGTTCTCCACTAATAACTCCCCTTTCTTCGGAATGTGTTCCATTCACTATTACCTTCTGTGTCCTGTTGTGCAGCCAGTTCACTACCCAGGCTACCACCCTGGGACCCACTCCCAGGCTGGCTAACTTGATTATTAATCTTTTGTGCGGGACTGTGTCAAATGCCTTGCTAAAGTCTAGGTAGGCCATATCCACAGCCCCTCCCTGGTCTATTACTTTGTCACCCAGTCAAAGAAATCAATTAGATTAGTCTGACATGACCTTCCTGCTGTAAATCCATGTTGCTTTGGGTCCTGTGCCCTGCTGGCCTCTAGGTGCTCAACAATTCTTTCTTTCAGAGTGATTCCATCATTTTCCCTACCACTGAGGTCAAACTTACAGGTCTATAGTTTCTGCTTCTGCCTTGCTCCCACTTTTGTAAAGGGGAATCACATCTGCCCTCCTCCAGTCCTCAGGTACCACCCCATCCTGCCATGATTTGTTAAAAAGTGTGGTCAGTGGTGTCACTAGGTCCCCCCTTAGTTCTTTTAGGATTCTGGGGTGAATCCCATCAGGCCCCATTGCTTTGTCCACCTTGAGTTTTAGGAGTTCTTTCAGGACTCTTTCTTCTGTGAATGGACTGGTATCAACCCCCCTACCCAGAGTGCTTCTATTGTCTGGTTTAGGTAATGTTTAAGATATGATTTTTTTTCTGCACTTTCCTCTCATACCTTAGAGTGGCATCCTGTCCTACCCCCTCATTAAAACTACAGACCTCATCACCACAAGATTCTGAAGAAGTGGGAGTGCTGTCATCTTCATATGGGACATAACTTGGACTATCCCATTTTCAGTCCCCAGTATCACCACCATCTCTCTCAGCATTCTCTGCCTCTGCATTTGAGCTTATATTTCAGGAGGATGCCTCCTTGCATGCTGCTTCCGCAGCTGGAAGTATTCTGGCACATGTGGCAAAATGTTCAGTACCTCTATGGGTAACTCCAGTCCTTTCTGAAACTCTATTATCATTTCATTGCTAACATGCTTTTTTGATTCAGGATGACATTTATTTCCAGTCCTGGTGATGTTATTAGTATTGTCGATATGTTCTTCATTAGTGGTATTATTCATATTGTCCATATTATTATCAGTTGCATGTGCAGTAGCAATGTGCCTTTTTTTAGTAGTTTTAGACTGGGAACTATGAGACATAGTAGACACAGCAATGAAAGGAAATGATATTGTTTCACTAACTGTTGCAGAGACAGTGTAGCTGACTATGCCACAGAGAGTAATAAATTGGATATAGCACTTTATTTGCCTATGTTCACATTCTTGAAATGTATAATAAGCACTTGTGTGTTCTATGCCTTGGTTCCTCTGTAAACCAATGAATACGTATAATGTAACTTTTGTTGTAACTGTATATCTAGATATGTAAACCTGCTTTGAAACCGCTGAAGTGATTTTGCATTCTGTTAATGATTGTATATGTTTGCTGCTATGTATCCCCCTCCCCCAGGATGCATCTAGAAATGAGCTTTTACAGCTCTGTAATTCCTTCCTGGTGAAACATTTTCAAATAAAATAAATAAATAAATAAAAATGGCAGAGCTTGAGGCACCTGACAAACAGAGTATTACAGCCTAAATTACTTCCACAGTGCTGCAGAGACACACAGTGTAGCTATATCACAATAATAAATGAGACGGCTTGGGGCACTTAATGAACTGTGTAATACAGCTTAAATGGCTTTCACTATGCAGCAGGGAGACACATAGTGTAGCTATGACACAGTAATAAATGACAGGGCATGGGGCACCTAACAAACAGTGTAATACAGCCTAAATAGCTTTCACTATGCTGAAGAGAGAGACACACAGTGTAGCTATGTCACAGTATGTAATACAGCCTAAATGGCTTTCACTATGCTGCAGAGACACACAGTGTGACTACAGTAGCAGTCACAGACACTGCCAGCTATTTCCCGAAATTTCTGTGATATTTCCTGAGAAATCTCCTGCTTTCTCCATTTCCACAGTAGGGGCAGCAGAGAGAAACTCTTTAGAAATTTCATGAAATATCTGGAAATAGCTGGCAATATCTGTGGCTACTACTGTATAGTTGCAGCCATAGATACAGTCAGATATTTCCAGATATTCTGTGATATATCTAAAGAGATTCTGACTAGTGGTTCATAATAGTATCACAGGCAGGAAGAGAATTTGTCCAGAGCTATCACAAAAATTTAAGGAAATATATGACCATGTCTATGGCTGCAACTGTATGTCACAGTAATAAATGACAGGTCTTGGGGCACCTAACAAGCAATGTAATACAGCCAGTCTAAATGGCTTCAACTATGCTTCAGAGAGACACATTGTGTAGCCATGTTGCAGTAATACATGACAGGGCTTGGGACATCTAACAAACAGTGTAATACAGCCAGCCTAAATGGCTTTTAGCATGCTGCAGAAAGACACATAGTGTAGCCATGTCACAGTTACAAGTTACAGGGCTCAGGGCATCTAACAGCCAATGTAATACAGCCTAAATGGCTTTCACTATTATGCAGAGACACAAAACAGCTGCCAGTGCCTTGCCTCCTGTGTTTTTGTCATCCTTGCTCCCTTTCTCCACAGCAACACGCCACCATCCACCTCCTTGACTGAGAGGATGATCCCCGAATTCCCCATCCCTCTTGGGATCACTTCAGTCCCCAACCCTGCCCCCCACTCCCTTTGCTCCTTTGTGGAGGTTTTTATTTTTTTATTATTTTTTTTATACATTTTTGCCATGATTTAGTGGCAGTTTTCAGATCAAGCACCTGATTCCTTCCACTTCTGACAGAGTATGGCTGCTATCTGTGCAATGAGCTCACAGTAGACAGAGCACAGACACCACCAGCCAATCAGGTTCTCATCCTGGTGTCATGTGAGCCTAGTTCTGCTGTGAACTTGTGAAGGACCCCACAGGCTGCCCTTTACTGCTTGTTTCTATCCTGGGAAGTCCTGGCAGGAGTCCCAGGACCCTAAAGGCTACCTGTAATGCCTGTTTAAAAATTATCTCTTAACCATTGCCTGTTACCCATGTCAAAACAACCTGACCTGTGAAGTACACTGTTATGTTGGGTAGGGTAGTAAATTACCCAAATTACCCTACCCAGCCAAAAACTGCTGAGAACTGACCTACCTGATCCAGCTGCCTGAAGGGTAGCCCAAGCCTACTTTAGACCTGCAGTAGTGCACTGGTGTGCTGTTTACTAATTGTGATAGTGAAATACTGAATAAAAAGCAGTTTGGCAGAACATACTAAACTGTAGTGGTTCTTTTGCACTTGCAAGCCAAGTGCTGGGTCCTGCACACATTTCATTAAAGGTTTGGACTTCCTAGCACCATGCCAAAGCCAGCAGCCCTTTGCTTCTGGTTCTCTGTTTGGGGTAATGCTCTGGTGGGTCCACATAAGAGATGTTGCAAATATGAAGGGAAGTAGCAACCTGAGACAATTTAAAAATTTATCAGAATCTTTTGGCTGTTCTAAAAATGTTGCTTTCTAATACTTCAGATGCTATAAGATATGGGAAAGATGGTGCCCTCTCTAAATAGATTATGATTTCTAGTAGAGTAAAACAAGGTTGCCTGCTGGCACCGCTTCTTTTTAATTTATATATTGAAACTTTGATAAAAATTATTAAGTCTATTGACTCCTTCACCACTAGGAAAAAACAACAAGCCAATACAATTATTATTATATGCTGATGATATGATTATTATATTGCAAACTCCTTTGGGTATAAGAAGAGCTATGGTAAATATTAAGGACTCATTAAAATCAATGGATCTGGAACTAAATGGCAACAAATCCAAAATATTAGTCATTGGACATAATAAAAAGTGAAACATCGGTAAAAAATTGAATATTGGAGTAAACAATTTGAGGAAGTAACAGAATATAAATATTTGGGAATAATAATTAATAAAAACATGACTTGGAACCAACATCTGGCAGATAGAAAGTCTAATGCATATAAAATTGTTGGTGCTATTAGAAACTTTGCTATTAAATTTACTAACAATTCATTTATAGCTATGAAAAGAACGTTTGAAGCTAAATGAGTATGCCAATTATTATACAGTAGTGCAATCTAGGATATGTATATGGATAAACAAAATATAGAAAGTTTTCAAAATTCTTTTGTTTGATTGACTTTAAATCTGCCAAGAGATTGCCCTCCAAGCTTTTTAAGAGCAGAATATGGGCTTCTCCCAATCAAAACAAAAATTTCAATTAGAGCAGTAAAATGGTTATGTGAGATATTAAAAATGATTGATAATAGACTACCAAAAATGTGCTGTAATGATTTTATAAGTAGTTCTACATTAAAGGCTATAAATAACAGCTGTTTTGTAAAACTGAATGACGTGATGAAAAAAGTTGAGCTTGTGGAAATTTGTAGTAGAAAAGTGGTAGATAATATTGAAACTTTGGCAAATGAAGCAATAGGGAGATTAAAAGATATTGCAATACAAGAAGATTTAGGGAAAATACATGCGATAGATACTCTCAGATTATATTCTAGTATTAAAATGCAGTGGGATCTGGAGGACTACCTAAGCAAATGTGAAAACTGTAAACACAGGAATATTCTATGCCTCGTCAGACTGGCCAGTCTAAGTAACACATATTTTAACCTAATGAATAGACCATATGGGAAAAATAGGAGAAACTGTAATTGTTCTAATAAAATGGCACCAGACATTGTACATGTGTTATTTGAATGTGTGCTTTGGGAAGAACAAAGAAATAAATGGCTTATTCCCTGCTACCCCCACTTGATTGTTACCATGGACCTGACCTTAAAAAGTATGTGTTATCTCTGAATAAGATTAAGATAATGTATGGGGTCGCAGGGTTTTTCAATAATTAAATGATTGCACTTTCAAGATTTAGTTATAAGAATGTTGAGTCATATATGTGTTTTTACATGTTTAAAATGTTTAACTCTCTTTTTGTACTTTTGTGAAAATGTAACAAACTATTGAAGTTGTATGCATTTTAAATTAATAAAGAATCTGAATCTGAATCTGAGAAGAGATGCACAAGCAGGAGAGCAATAACAGTGGTGCTCAGAGGGAGGTACCTTTTTAACTGTCTGGAACTTCAATTACTACTTTACTAGCACTGATGAATCAGTTTTAATTTTTGTGTCCTCAAATTGTAGTGGTGTGGAAGAGGGCAATGTTAAAAGTCTTTGGGGGATTCTCTTATAAGAGAAGTTTTTCAAATCTATGAGAGACAAGCCTTAAAGGCACAATGGATATTCTGTCGACAGAAAACATTACAGTCCTATCTGGATGTAAGTAGTGTACCCATGGGCTTAGGTTACTAAACAATCCAGCCTTTGGACAAGAAAACAACTTATTTATGTAGGAATGAAGGGAGTACAGTAACTACACTCAGGTTCCCTGAGTCTCATTAGATATATTTTAGGAGATTCAGAACACATGCAAGATGAAATAACATCTGAGCACCAGAAAAAAAAAGAGAATGCACTGCAACAATGTGCTAACCCACCTGACTTTATACACTATAAAGGTGTTTGAATGATTTCTTTCTTTCTTTCTTTCTTTCTTTCTTTCTTTCTTTCTTTCTTTCTTTCTTTCTTTCTTTCTTTCTTTCTTTCTTTCTTTCTTTCTTCCTTCCTTCCTTCCTTCCTTCCTGTAAATACATGTGCAGATGGAAAACAAGGGAATTTGACAACAATGCAGCACACATGCAAGCAATGCAGTATACCAGGGATCAGTAAAGGACTAGGGGACCCAAAAACCTGAGCTATCAAAAATAACTAGGGGGACCCTCCTACAGGAAACAGATGCAGGTGGGTGAAAGGAGGAGATTCAGCTGGAGCCTAAAGGAGCCTGAGGAGGAGGATTGGTAGTCGAAGAGAAAGGGTTGCTGGCTCCAAAGTGTTGGCAAGTGATAGGAAATGGATGATTGCCCAACAGTGGAGTGAAGGTAAGGAGTGGAAAAAATTATCTCGTCTCTGAAGTGGAGATAACATGGAGTGGGGGGGAAAGGAGAGGAGAGGTAGGAGGAAAGGGAGCCATACAAATGCTTAGAGATGAAAGAAGAGCAGTGTAACTGGCAATGTGAAGCTAGAGGGAGGATGGAGAGAGAATACTAGAGGGAGAAGTGGTGCATACTTGGAGGACAGTTTGTCACAAAGCAGCAAAATGCATTCTATAGAATGTCCAATCTGGCTAGGAAGGTGGAGGGGGCTGTACCATAGACCATATCTGCATAGTCGAAGATTGGAAGCACCATTTTGGGAACCAGCTCATGGCAGACCAGTAAGGGTAGGCAGTCTTTGTTATAGTACAGGGCATCTACCTTAGGGCAGAGTTTTGCATGGATAACATTGATATGGGCTGAGAAGTCAAGCTTTCTGTCAAGCCACATGCCAAGGTACTTGAATGATTTCACCACTGCAAGAGGGGAGCCATCCAGCATGGTGAGGACTGGAAGTCTTGAGAACCTGGTCAATTTTTGTCTGGTACCAAAGGTCATTGAGACAGTTATTTTGGTATTAACCGTGAGATGGTTGGAAAGGGATCAGTCAAGGATGTTGTGAAAAACCTGCTGGAGCAGTTCTTTCAGGAGAGTAGTAGAGGGACTGATGGTGACTATGAATGTATCATCTGCATACATGTATCTATGTGAGCTAACACAGGTGGAGGGAAGGTAATTTAGAAAAATCAAGTACAGATGGGGCCTCAGATTGAGCCCTTCAGGACCCCAGCCTAGCTAGTGGGGGAAGGTGATAACGCACCTCCAACTTCTACTGATTGTAGGCAGCCCATTAGATAGAAACAGAACCAGTCAACAGCAGGAGCAGAGTGACCAGACAAACTCAGCTTAACTAGGAGGAGTGGGTGGGACACCAAGTCGAAAGCTTTGGTCTGATCAATGAAAATGGCCATTGTGATATACCCTTGTTCCATTCCTGAAAGGATGGAGTCAGTGACACGCAAGAGAGAGGAGATGGTAGAGTTGTGCTTCTGGAAGTCAGACTGAAAGGGTGAAAGAAAACTGGAAGATATGAGCTAGTCAAGCAGTCTAGTGTAGACTAGCTTCCCTTGCAGCTTAGAAGGGAAGGGAGGGAAGGAGAGAGATAGGCTGGTAGTTGCCAGAGGAAGAGGGGGTCACTCCCTTTGTGAAGTCGAAGAACTTTGGCAATGTTCCAAGTCTGATGAATGGTGCAAAGAGATAATGAGAGGTTGAGCAGCAGAGTGACTAGAAGTGCAATAGCCAGAGATGAGAGATGTAGTTGTTTAGGATCAAGCCCATCAGGACTGGATTTAGACTGGTTGAGGGAGGAGAGGGAAAGCAGGGTTTCATGACTGGTGATGGGGGGAAATGGAAATGTGGGGTGTAATGGGGAGAGAGGAATGGGGAGCAAGAGGGGGAGGAAGATCCTGTAACAGGGGTAGGGGACACATGGTAAAAACTCACAGAAGTGAGCAGCAGCAGAGGAAGGGACAGATACAGGTGAACCATTAACCAAGAGGACAAGAAAAGCAGACTGGGTTGGGGGTCAAACAGGGCATGGATGTCCTTCTAAAATTTGGCAGGGGAGTTAAGGTTATTCTGGAGGCTGGCTTTGAAATAATGGGATTTTGTAGCCAGACAGCCTTAGTGCTCTTGTTTCTCAGAGCCCTGTAGTGAAGATGATCGGGAAGGGAGTAGGGTAATTTATAGTGGACCTAGGTAAGATCAGGGGATTTTCATTGATCGATGATTTCAGTGGAGATCCAGGGGAGATAGAATGATTTGATGCTGTATTTCTTAAGGTGGGGGTGTGCAGCTCCCAGACTTTGGAGGATTTGGAGTGAAAAAGGGAGAGGGCCACATCAGTGTTGGAGGCCTATGGGATGGTTGACAAGTCTGTTGCAGCAAGGTCACTCAGGAGGGTGTTAATGTTCAGTGAACAGAGACACCTGGACCAGATGTATTTAGGAGCAGAGGGGGTAGCCAGATTTTTATGTTACAGAACTTCATACTGGGGTCACTGAAAGTGCCAGGTAAGATACCTGCTGCAGCAATGCAATGGAGGTGGTAAGACAGAACCCAGTCCAACAGGGTGTGATTAGAGGAATAGGGATTGACTCAAGTGGGCTCAGTGATAATCTAGGACACATTTAGGTACCCAGTCCTCTGGATAGTTGATCTAATGAAGGCGAGAGCCAATTTATGCTGAAGTCCCCAAAGAGAATGATTTCATCTGTAGGAGAAAGTGAAGTGATGTTGGAGATAGAGTCAAACACCAATGGAGATGTGTATAGATGAGGATTGTGATCCTGACAAAAAGGAATTTATTGGAAGAGGGAACAGCCTCCCTGAAAGACAAAGTACAGTTGAGGCTCTGATGTACATAGATAGCAATGCCTCCATCACGTTTTTCCCTGTCCTGCCTGAAAGATAAAAGTCAGGAAGGGACAAGCTTGAGTCTGAGATCTTGGCGTATAGGCAAGACTCAGAAATGCAGAGGATGTCTGGAGAGTGTTGTTGTATACAAAGAGAGAAAGGCTTCTAGCACTGAGGCGAATACCAGAAGTAGGTTTGAGGGGGGCCTGGGTTCGGCTGCATGTCTCTTGACAAAAGGAGGAGGAGCAGGAGTATGAAAAGATGGATGGAATGCAATTTCCTCCCCTTGGAGTGAGAAGGAGAGCAGGGAGAGAAAGAATTTATTTTATTTTAATTTTTTATTTATTTGTGTCTAGGATTATAAAGTACCTTTGAGCTAAGACTCCTTTACAAAGGTTCCACGTCATGCTGGTTACAGGGTAACAGACACTAAAACATAAAACAGTTACAGGTACATGGTTTTAGACAGTAACTTTGCTTGACAAAATCAGACTCACACACACACACACACACACACACACTGCCTTTTGTCTCTTTTTAGTAGAGACATTCATTTACTTCTTGTTTTTTTATTTTACTGGGAATATTGGTGTTAGCAAGAGTTCAACTATGGTGTGGTTTACCACCATTAATCCTGACTTTCTGTGCTTTTGATCTCTCTCTCTCTCACCCCTTCCACCCACCCTCCACTGCCACTGCATTGTTACTGGAGCAGTTACCACCTCTCGCAACAATGGCAGATCAGGAAAGTGGGGGGAGGCATTTCCAAAGGCAGGATCAACCAGATGTGTATGAAAAAATTGTTTAGGATACATACCTTTTACGGGTGTGAGGGAAAAGATGAGTGCCACAGAATGCTCACTATCATTGGAATGGAGCCTCCATGTTGTTGGAGATGTTTGGCCCGCCCACAGAAATTTAAGTGGCCAATAACATTTGTGGAGCTGAGTCTGATTGATGGATACTGATTACAACCTCCCAGTTGTAACCGAAAATATCATCTGGGAGGTTGTAACTGAAAAATAAAACCACAGTTATCCAGATATAAAAAATGCTGACCATTAATTAAAATGCAGTTGTGAGTAAACCAGTTTAGATATGCAAATAAACAGAACTCCCTGATAGGGTGTTTCTAGCAAGTGTAATGGTGAAAGCAGCTGAATAAGATGAGTCCTGCAAAATTGCTTAACCAAAAATCAGAAATAAGGCTGTACCCAGATAGCGTGTAGTTAGGATTACCTGAATTAGCAAAGGTAGCAATCAGTCACTTTTGTGAGTTAGTACAGTAAGGGCCAGGCATTCAAAACTTTTCACTGGGAGCAAACCGTTTGCACTGGTTTAGCGCCAGGTTAGCGCAGCTCCACTATATTTAAAAGGTCAAATAGCGCGCGCAAACTGCATTAACACTGGGCAAAATCATAATCTATTCAAGGGGCAAACTGAGGGGGCGGGCAAGCGCAATGCTATATTCAGCACAAAGTGCAGTGCAAAGTGGTTGTTCATGACATTAGCGGCACAACACATTGCGTGGTGCAGATTACCACCCAGGAAAAGGTAGTCTTAATCCTGGGAAAACCAGCTTTGCATGACTTTGTGACTTTGAACAGCTTTTGTGTGGCTTTGCATGACCCTAACCAGTAAGTATGACACATATAAATAAGCCAGACATAGAGGAAACATGCTGCTCACTGATGGCATCACTATGATGCCATCATCTGCCACCAGTCACAGCTATGCCAGCAGTACATGGTGACCTGGCTCCCAGTGGACACCATGGCAGTGCAGCCATACAGCACACACCTGCAGACTACCCTTCTGTCAACACCAACAGATGTCAGCACACACATGAAGCACTGTGGGCATGGAGGGTGTTGCAGGGAAGGTGTACGAGTGGCCATGCTGCACCACAGACTGGGTGTGGCCACAAGGATGGGACACATCACACAGTGCACATGGGCCAGTGTTGGGAGTACCCAAACATCAGTTTACCTGTCTGATCATATGTGCCCCCACAGCCCCAGACCGCACATCTGTACAGACACCACAGAACACACAGCCAGCCCTGTACATGTCACTGTGAGCATCCCATGCCAGTGGTGCAGCATCTGTGGGTCACATAACAGCATACCAGTAATGTCCAGGGTCAGTAAACACCTGCAAGTTGGGCTTGTCACTGTCTACAGTGCAGTGGTCATCACTGCCCTACACACCATAGACACTGATGCATCCCTCACACTACTGGCCCCCTTCCTACTGTAGTGTTTGCTGTGCACTGTAGCATGACCTACAGTTTGACAGTTGCATGCAGCACCCCCACCTGTGCCTGTGCTGTGTAGTCCCCTGGGGCACAACATGCTATGCTGTATTGTATAAATGTAGCCTGCAGCTACCACCATGCACTACCAGACTGACCTACAGATGGAGCTGTGGGCAAACCCAGCCAGCCCCTGTATTTCCAGACTGACCTACATGCTAATGCTGGGCAAACTACATGCATATCAGGTCATAATGAGATGCTAATCTGGATGTTTGTCCAGAGACTAGCTAAGTAGGCTCATTTGAATGTCACTTTTGAATATAGCTAAGTTTAGCCCCGGGCAAATGTGATTGCACTGGGCAAACAGCTTAGCTCCACGCTAAACCTGTGCAACCGTGTTAGAGCCACACAAATTTTTCAGAAATATTGTACATTTTTGCACAATGTAATTTCACATGCACTGCTGCTTGCAGTTTTATTGAGTCCACGCCTTTGCTGGCTCACACATTGGCCACATAGTTCACCTGTACCTTCCTTCACATCACTGGAAACTTGGCTGCTGTTGTGGTATGCACTTCTTTTTATATATTTTTATTTATTTATTTATTTCAGTTTGGGATTAATATCTTTGCATCAAGGACTCATTTTCAAAGGTTCCACGTCAGTGTTGAACAAACTTTACAGAAATGACAAGGTTTACAGAACAAGAAAAACTGAAACATATTCATATACAATTAGCAGTCGTAGTAGATTTGAAAATTAAACACAAAAATTGGAGCATATTTACAGCAAGACTGATCAGCTAAAGGGGGATTAGGGTGGTCATCCAGAAGTGGTATCATCTGAGGAGGGTGCATGGAAGAGATTTCAGCCAAGTGAGGCCCTGAGGAGATTTCAGCCAAGTGTGGCCCTTGTCAGGTCATTGGTAGAGGGGGGTGAGGCATAAGGAAAAGAAAGTGGAAAAGAGAGGTGGAGTAGAGTTGTAAGAGGTAGCGGGGGGTAGGTAATGAGAAAATCTGGGAGCCAGGTACTGTCACATAAGCGCAGACAGGTACAAGTCAGTTTAGAGCCATGGAGAGATTTTAATCCCTCTTTGAAAGTACTGATCTTATTAGCATCAGAGAGGTCAACAAGTAGTTCATTGTACCATTTCAGTCCTTGATACAGAATGGAGTTCTGGGCAAGCTTTGTCCTTTTGAAAGGGTCACCATCTTGTCAGGAACGGCACTTCGGTTAGATTTCAATGGGACAGCCAGCTTAAAGTGTCCACCCAGCATGGGGGATGTTAGACCAAGCAGTACTTTTTTTAGGAGTAGGCAGGTTTGGTATTGCCCTCAAAGATGAAGAGGGAGCCACCCAGTATCAATGTAGAGCGAGCAGGTGTGGGTGTCACAAGGAGCCCCCAAAGTGAGAGGACAAGCCTCATTATTTATTTAATTTGTGTGTTGATCCTGTTAAGTGCAGTTTTAGTGCCCGCCTCATATACTGGCAACCCATAGTCAATGGTAGATGGTATTGAGCTACCAGTGACAAGAGCATCTGTAGTCATAGAATGTCTGTAGCAACAGAGTATGCCGAGTTTTATATTTGCAGACTTGATTAGAGCATCAATGTGACTTGAGAAGGTGAGCATGTCATCAAAGGTAATGCTGAGACAGAAACATAGGAACAGAGACTTTGATGGCAGATAAGGACCACTGGGCCACCTAGTCTGCCCATTTAAGAATGCATGGGATAGACATAAAGGAATTCTGGAGGTCGGGGGTAAGGGGCAACAGACTTCTAGGAAAACATAAACTGAACTTACGAGCTCAAATGGGCAGACTGGGTGGGCCATAGGCCCTTATCTGCCAACACTGTCTATGTATCTATGTATCTATGTACAGGATAAGCTGCAGATCCTAGTTAACCAAAGCCTATTTCCTCCTACCCCCCCCACAAGAATTGCCTTATATCTGTCCCATGCATTCTTAAATTCTCCCACAGTTTTAGACCCTACAGCCTCTTTAGGAAGGCTGTTCCATGCATCCACCACCCTCTCTGTGAAAAAATACTTCCTCACATTGCCCCTGAACCACCCTTCCATCTTCAAATTGTGTCCCCTTGTTCTTGCACATCTCTTTTTCTGAAAGATGCTACCCTCTTGGACTTTGTTGATTCCACTGAGGTACTTAAAAGTTCTATCATGTCACCCCTCTCTCTCCTTTCCTCAAAGGTATACATGTTAAGCTCCTTTAGTCTCTCCTCATATGGCTTCTCTTGCAGACCCTGCACCATTTTAGTTCCCCTCCTCTGGACTGCCTCCATCCTGTCTATGTCCTTGCAGAGATGGGGTCTGCAGAACTGGATGCAGTACTTCAGATGTGGTCTCAGCAAGTGTCTGTACAGAGGGATAACAACTTCTTGTTTTCTTCCAGTGATGCCTCTCCCTATACATCCCAGTATCTCCCCAGCCCTCCCTACTGCCTGCTCACATTGCTTGCTAACCTTAAGGTCATCTGATATGATTACCTCCTTTCCATTTTTGTTGTTGTTACTACCTCCCCTCCATTGTGTAATCTTTCCCTGGGTTTTTGTTTCCCAGGTGCATTATTTTGCATTTCTGTTCACTCAATCCAAGCTGCCATACTTCTGACCATTCCTCCAACCTTGCCAAGCCCCTTCTTATCTTTCCACACCGCCTTGTGTATCAACCCTGTTGCAGATCTTTGTATCATCTGCAAAGAGGCATACTTTTCCTTCCAGTCCCTCTGCAAAGTCACTTATAAAGACATTAAAAAGGACTGGACCCAGAATTGAACCCTGTGGTACCCCACTAGTAACCCCTCTTTCTTCAGAGTGGACTCCATTTACAATTACCTTCTGTGCTCTGTTGTCCAGCCAATTTTTTACCTAGGTTACCACCCTGGGACCCACTCCTAGGCTGGTTAATTTGATTATTAATCTTTTGTGTGGGACTGTGTCAAATGCCTTGCTAAAGTCTAGGTAGGCCATGTCCACAGCCCCTCCTTGGTCTACTACTTTGGTCACCCAGTCAAAGAAATCATTTAGATTCGTCTGACATGACCTTCCCACTGTGAACCCATGCTGCCTTGGGTCCTGTGCCCCACTGGCATCTAGGTACTCAACAATTCTTTCCTTCAGAAATGATTCCATCACTTTTCCTACCACAGAGGTCAATCTGACAAGTCTGTAGTATCCTGCCTCTGTCTTGCCCCCACTTTTGTGAAGGGGAATCACATCCACCTTCCTCCAGTCCTCAGGTACCACACCATCCTCCCATGATTTGTTAAAAAGGGTAGTCAGTGGTGTCACTAGTTCTCCCCTTAATTCTTTTAGAATTCTGGGGTGAATTCCATCAGGCCCCATTGCTTTGTCTGCCTTCAGTTTTAGGAGTTCTTTAAGAACCCTTTCTTCTGTGAAAGGACTGGGATTGATCCCCCTATCCAGAGTGCTTCTGTTAATTGGATTAGGCACCTCCCCTTCCTCCTCCTCTTTTGTGAATAATGAGCAGAAGTATTCATTCAGTATCCTTGCTATTTGAAATTAGTTACTTGGTCTAGAATCTCACCCTTTTGGCTATACATAAGCAGGGGCATAGAAACATAGAAACATAGAATTTGACGGCAGATAAGGACCGCTTGGCCCACCCAGTCTGCCCATTTTCCTACCTAATGGATAAGCTGCAGATCCTAGTTAACCAGCAGCCTACTTCTTCCTACTCCCACCCCCTAGAATTGCCTTATGACTGTCCCATGCATGCTTGAATTCCACCATTGCTTTTGACTCCACAACCTCCTCCGGAAGGCCGTTCCATGCATCCACATCCCTCTCTGTGAAAAAATACTTCCTTAAATTACCTCTGAGCCGCCCCCTCTATCTTCAAATTGTACCCTCTTGTTCTTACACACCTCTTTTTTTGAAAGATGCTACCCTCTTGGACTTTGTTGATTCCCTTGAGGTACTTGAAAGTTTCTATCATGTCCCCCCTCTCCCTCCTTTCCTCGAGGCTATACATATTAAGCTCCTTAAGTCTCTCTTCATATGTCTTCGTGCAGACCCTGCACCATTTAGATGCCCTCCTCTGGACAGCTTCCATCCTGTCTATGTCTTTGCAGAGATTGGGTCTCCCAGAACTGCATGCAGTACTCCAGATGGGGTCTGACCAGCTGTCTGTACAGAGGGATAATAACTTCCTGTTTCTACTGGTGATGCCTCTCCATGCATCCCAGTATCCCCCCAACCCTCCTTGCTGCCCTCTCACATTGCTTGCCCACCTTAGGTCATCTGATATGACTACCCCAGGTCCCTTTCCATTTTTGTTGTTGTTAGTATCTCACCCCCATTGTGTACTCTTCCCTGGGTTTTTGTTTCCCAGGTGCATTACACACTTCTTAGCATTGAATCTAAGCTGCCATACATTTGACCATTCCTCTAACCTTGCCAAGTCCCTTCTCATCCTTTCCACCCCACCTTGTGCATCAACTCTGTTGCAGATCTTTTGTGTCATCTGCAAAGAGACATGCCTTTCTTCCAGTCCTCTGCAATGTCGCTTTATAAAGACATTGAAGAGGACCGGGTCCTAATACTGAACCCTGCGGTACCCCACTAGTAACCCCCCTTTCTTCACAGTGGGCTCCATTTACTATTACTGTCTGTGTCCTATTCTCCAGCCAATTCTTTATCCAGGCTGTCATCTTGGGACCCACTCCCAGGCTGGCTAACTTGTATATTAATCTTTTGTGTGGGACTGTGTCAAATGCCTTGCTAAAGTCTAGGTAGGCCATATCCACAGCCCCTCCCTGATCTACTACTTTGGTCACCCAGTCAAAGAAATCTATCAGATTTGTCTGGCATGACCTTCCCGCTGTGAATCCATGCTGCCTTGGGTCCTGTGCCCCTCTAGCCTCTAGATACTCGACAATTCTTTCCTTCAGAAGTGATTCCATCATTTTCCCTACCACTGAGGTTAAACTAACAGGTCTGTAGTCTCCTGCTTCTGCCTTGCTCCCACTTTTGTGAAGGGGAATCACATCTGCCCTCCTCCAGTCCTCGGGTACCACCCCATCCTCCCATGATTTGTTAAAGAGGCTAGTCAGTGGTGTCACTAGTTCTACCTTTAGTTCTTTTAGAATTCTGGGATGAATCCCATCAGGCCCCATTGCTTTGTCCACCTTCAGTTTTGAGAGTTCTTTCAGAACCCTTTCTTCTGTAAATGGGCTGGTATCAACTTCTGTATCCAGAGTGTTTCTGTTTGTTTTAGGTACCTCCACCTCTTCCTTTGTAAATACTGAGCAAAACTATTTGTTTAGTATCTCTGCCTTTTCACAGTCACCCTCTGCCCACCCTCCCTCCCCTTTATTAAGCCTCACTATCCCTCCCTTGGTCTTCCTTCGCTCCCTGATGTACCTATAAAAGGTTTTATCCCCCTTCTTAACCAAGTTGGCTATCTTTTCCTCGGTTTGGGCCTTTGCTGTTCTGACTGCCTTCCCAGCCTCCTTTTGCTTTAACTGATACAGTTCTCTGTCCTGCTGCTTCTGTGATTCCTTGTACTTCCTGAATGCTTTCTTTTTCTCTTGAACCTTCACTGCCACTTCCTTTGAGAACCATAGTGGTTTCTTACATAGTTTCATTTTGTTTATTTGCTTCACACAAAGGCTTGTTACCTCTGTGATGGCAGTTTTTATTATTCCCCATTGTTCTTCCACCCTCCTTCCTGCCCATTTGCTAGTGCATTCCTTAGGCACTCACCCATTTTGGCAAAGTCAGCCTTCCTAAAGTCCAGTACTTTTGCCTTTGTATGCTTGACTCTATTGCTGTGTTTATTTGAACCATACTGTTCGATGGTTGCTAGTTCCCAGATGGCTACTCCGTCTACATCTGGGATCCTCTCTTCATCTCCATTTGAGAGAACCAGGTCTAAGATTGCTCCCTCTAGAGTGGGCTCCAATACTAGTTGTCTAAGGCATGCCCCCTGTAGGGCATCTAGAATAACCCCACTCTTCGAAGTGGCTGCTGCAACTGCACTCCAGTTAATATCTGGCATATTTAGATCACCCATAAGCAATATCTCCCCTTTTTCTGCCATTCTAAGTATATTTTCTATCATTTCCTTGTCCATTTCCTCCCCTTGAGAAGGGGGTCTGTATACAACCCCTGTGTGGATTGTGGTGCCATTGCCGGTCTCCAAATTACCCACAGTGCTTCTTCTCCTCCCTGTTTTCCTTTTGTTCTGTTGCTTTGATTCCTTCCCTTATGTAAAGAGCTACCCTCCTCCTCTTTTACCCTCCCTGTCCCTCCTGTAGATAGTGTATCCTGGTATGTTTACATCCCAGTCATGGTTTTGTGTGTACCATGTTTCTGTGACTGCCATGATATCAGATGTTCCTCCTCCATCAAGGCCACTAATTCAGGAAGCTTGTTACTTAGACTATGGGCATTGGTACTCATTGCTCTCCATTTCTTGATTGCCTTACCTTCTGTTGCAGCGTCCCCCACTGACCTTTGTACCTCGGTCTTTTTCTCATTTAGTACCCTGTTTTGTAGGGAGAGGCTGGGATTTTCCTGCTGCTTATCAGTGCCTCCCCCCTTGGCTAGTTTAAAAGCTTGCCAATGAAGCATTTAAACCAATTGCTCAAAAGACTTGTTCCCTTCCTGGACAGATGCAGACCATCCTACCAGTATAGGCTGGTGTCCTCCAGGTGGAACCCCAGTCCCCAATGAAGCCAAACCCCTGTGCTCCACCATTTCTTCAACCATTCATTAAACTGCATGGTGCAAAGTACCCTTGCCTCACTCATGCCATTGACAGGCAGCACCTCTGAGAAGGATACTGTGTGTGCTACTTGAATTAGACCCCTCCCCAATTCTACAAAGTCCTTCTGCACTGCTCTAATCTCATGATTAGCCAAGTCATTTGTCCCTAGGTGGACAATGACGTCCAGCTCAGGGCAGGTATTTCTTTTTGCTTTGGGAGATGGTGAAGAGCATACTCTTTGTTTTTTTGATGTTTAATAGTAGTTTGTTATCCGTAAACCAAGATTCAAGTTTATGGAAGCTGCTTTGGAGTTCAGCTGTGAAGAATTGTTGGCCTTTATCAGTTACTGAGATCACTGCATCATCAGCATAGAGAACTGTGTTTGTGGAGCATGTCAAAGGGGCTGAGTTGATAAAGAGGCTAATGATCAGAGGCCCGAGGATTGAACCCTGCTGAACCCCGAGTAGGACCTCCTTAGTTGTGGGTAGGGTATCACCAATTTTGACTCGTTGTGATCTGTTGGAGAGGTAGCTGCCAAACCAAAGAACAGTATCCAGGGATAGACCTGTAGACAGAAGGCACCTTAGGAGAAGGTTGTGATTAACAGAGTCAAAGGCCTTCGTAAGATTTATAAAGACTGATCCAGCTGCCTGACCACTATCCAAGGCGTCATATAGTTGGGATGAGTAATCAACAATGAGGTGAGTGTGGAGTGCTTTTTTGAAAGCCATGCAGCTGTGGGCAGAGTAGATTGTGGTTATCAACGTATTCAGTAAGCTGCTCTGTAACCATTTATTTGAGTACTTTCAAAAGAGGATGAAGGATGGATATCGGTCTGCAGTTGGATGTTTGGGTTTTATCTCCAACTTTAAAGACAGGCGTTACAATGGTTGACTTCCATGCATTAGGAACAACCCCTGACTTTAAAGAGGTATTGAACACCATGGTAAGAGGACCAGCAAGGTTGTTCAATAGAAGACCAATCAGCTTCATGTCAAGCAAATCTGCCCCATCCTTGTCTTGCCGAGTGCTCTTTTTATATGCTTGATGGTTTCGGCTTTGGTGACACACCTAAAGTAAAAGGGTGCTACATCTTTCCTGGGGGTGGAGGTCTTGCGAGGCAGTTGGGCATTGCTGAACCTGCATATCTTTGAGGTAGTCACCAGGGAGTACATCTAGAGAGCTCAGTGAATGCAGTGTTGAGTTCATTGGCAGTGTTGATGGGTTCCTGGAGGGGTTCCTTTGCCATCACTAGTAGGTCTGGGGGAGACTGGGGGGTTTTGCCCATTAAGGATTTGAGAGCGACCTAAAAATCTCTTCCAAGCCCCAGGTCTTGATTAGTAGATCCTTATAGTAGGAGGCTTTAGCCTGTCGGATGAGTCTGGTGCAGGTGTTTCTGGCAGCCTTGTAGGTATTAAATGCAGCAGGCGTGCCAGCTGCTTTTGCAATATGCCACAGATTGTCTCTTTTTTTCGTAAGACTGATAAGGGAGTTGGTGAGCCAGGGGTTGGTGGTTCCCTTAATTTTTTAATTGGGTATGATGAAAAAAATCACATACATGGTTGAAAGCCCTTATGAAGTAGTTAAGGGCCTCATTACCATCAATATCCCCTGCCAGTGGGGACCAGTCCAGTTGTGATACGTATAGCTTGAAATGTTCAAGTAGCCCAGGCCTCAGGCACCATTTTTTACACACCTTAGGTGAACTCTTGTGGAAATTGCTCATCTAGTTACACTTAACAGGGGAGTGGTCACTGAGGCTGTCAGGCAGGACTGTAACATCAGATATATGCTCAGGATGTGTGGTCAGGAGCCAGTCTATGAGAGAACCATTCCCTGTTTTGTAGTTAAGCCGGGTGTCATCAGTGGCCATCTGTTTTAGGAAAGGGTTCTTAATTAGATCCTTGGCTTTTGTTTCTTTCTGTAAGTGCCAGTTTATATTGAAGTCACCTACAATGATCTTCTTCCAGTTGTTGCCTAGTTGCTCCTGGTTTTCTATAACTAGGTTTAGCCCAGCTAGTTGGCGCCCTGGAGGTATGTATACTGAAGAGAGCAGCAGGACTTTGTTCTGAGTTCCAATGCATAATCTGAGGTTTAGGATTTGGGTCTCCTTTGTATTAAGACTGTTATCCAGGGCCTGCACCTTTAATCCAGACTTCCTAGTTGCTATATTCTGAGCTGTCTTATTCCCGAGCTATGTTTGCACTGCACTCCCAGCCCAGTTTGCCTGGCTTCCTTAGCAGGCTATATTCAGCAAGTTTAGCACTGGGGCTATGTCTTTTGAATATAGTGGGCTATTGAGTCCAGGCTACTTTAGCACACTGGGCAGTGCTAATTTAGCCCAGGGGCAAAGTTTTGAATATCTAGCCCTTAGTTTCTTACAGTGGTAAGTTAGTGCAGTCCATGAAGTAAGCCCTAAAATCTACTGAAGGAGAACAGTGCAGATCTAAGAGTTAGAGCATTAAATACTTGGAGAACGTAGGCTGATAACAAGACCCTCCTGGGCACCAAATGGTATGATGCAGTTGAGTAGCTAGATATCCAGACAAAGCAAGAACAGAAAAAAAAAGTTCATTTGGGATGAACAAAACTACCTAAATGACAAAGTATTTGATTGGACTAAACAACAGAAATCAAGTTTTGAAAAAAAGGGAACAAACTCGAAGTGTACCAAGTGCGGAGGGCAGTTCTACTGATTCAGCCAATGAAATCTACATTTTGTTTGAAATGAGGACTCCCCTTCCCCTCTCCGCTGTTATGTAGAAGGAGCCTCAGATACCTACAAAAAAGAGGAGTACAAGAAGGTGCAAGAGGAGATCAAGAGCAAGGGGATGCAGCCACAATTGGGTTGACGCTGCAGGAACAAACAGGTTCCATTCAAGAAGGGGGGGATTGAGCACCAAGTAAGATATAGAAACAGATTCTACAGAGGCATTCAAGTTCCAGCAGGGAAAAAGAGTCATAGATCCTAGCTGGGGAAAGCCCCGACGAATGTAATCAAGGTGTAGGAAATTTAGCAGGGTAACCCTCAAAGGTAAAAATCAAGGAGAAAGCAGCAAAACCCAAGATTTGAAACTTCAGGTAGGAAAAGGAATATCACATACTGTAGCTAGGTTGAAATAAGCAACACACAGAAAATATGGGGCACTAGGATTTGTTAAAGATAGCCGAAAAGATGGGAGATGGAGAGGTGGAGAGAAGCAGGAAGGCAAACTAGACAGCTCAACAAAGGAAGGATTGTGAGTTGTAATGGATGTGGGGCCACAGTCTTCAAAATGGGGACACCTGGTGTGCAGGAGCCTGGAGCAATTAAGTAGAGAGATACAGTGGCTTACTTGGGAGTTGGAATGCAGGAGAGGGAGAAGCAGGGAAGATCAGCAGTGGCTGATAGAGCAGGTAGTGACTGCTTCTGAGGACAGTGAAAGCAGGCATAGGACAGACAATAAAGGAGTTACACAGGGGCCAGGAGCATACCATCATCAGGGAATGTACAGAACTGGCAGAACCAAGGGGGATGAATGGCGGTTGGTAAGAAACGGGGGGTAAGAGGATCTACTCTAAGAATGAAAGGTGGAACAGAGGAAAGGTCTCTGGCTGAGATACCTACATCTAGCAGATGTACACTACTGGCAGATATCGAGGAACAAGGGATTAAGGAGAGGGGAAAGGGCTGGGAATCACAAGAACGTAGATCGTGGAGTGGAGAAGGGAGTATCTCAGAGGGTCAAACAAGGATCAGAAGCCAAGGGAGGGGGGAGGGAGGGGAGCAGCTTAAGAGGGCAAAGGGGGGGCAGAAGGGATAGGAGAAAGATGGAGGAGGTAGAGTTACAGGAGGAGAAGAAAGCATAATAAGAGTAAGGATGGGGAACTAGGGAGAGAGAGGGGATCAAATGGGAGTGAAGAAGCAAGAATATGGGGAGTTGCTGGTACACATGGGATGACTCCAGCAGAGGACAAGGAGGGACTGGGGGGGCAATAGCTTATGAAGAGACAAAGGGAGGTCAGGGTACAGACATACAAGCCGCAGAAAGGTAGTGGTCTCCAAGACCTGACAGAAGACCTTGGCAGACTAGAGAGAAGGTCAGGAATCTGGCAACTTGGCTTCCATGACAAAAAGTGCATAGTGATGCACATAGGGTCCAAGAACCCTAGGACAGAGTGTCACCTAGGAGAGGTTGAAGTAACTGCTTCTGAAGAGGAAAAGGATCTATTGGTGGTGATTACTAGAGACCTAAAACACACCTCTCATTGTAAGAAGGCAGTGGCATGCTGCTGACCTTTATAGGTGTATCATTGCTATTGAGAATTCCATCTCCTGGCAGACCTCAGAAACCACTCTTAATGAACTTACTCTGCTGTGGGATGTGTACACAGTACTCTTGAGAGAGAGAGGGCTGAGTATACATCCTCAAGATGCAGTCAAAATAGATTGCTCAGGGGGAAAAGGTGAGTCACCTGCTTGCACTTAGGCTTCAAAAGCAAGAAGCTTCCAGATTAATTAATGGCATTAGGGCCAGGGATGGGACTTTGAAAACCCAATCAAGAGATATAGCCCAGGAGTTTGCCTCTTTCTATGAAGATTTGCACAGTCCCAGAGATTCCCCACCAACTAAGTCCATTAGCATGGCCTGTCTCTC
Organism: Neoceratodus forsteri; assembly: GCA_016271365.2. Taxonomy (NCBI): domain Eukaryota; kingdom Metazoa; phylum Chordata; order Ceratodontiformes; family Ceratodontidae; genus Neoceratodus; species Neoceratodus forsteri. Next base: position 754,413,516 of record CM057449.1, on the reverse strand, counting down.
TGGTATCCCTCTTCCACAGTTGTCTTCTGCCCAACAAGCCTTTTTTGTCACACCCCATTTCTGAGAGTCTAATTCGAAAGGCCATACTAAGTTTGTCTTCAGACAAAGCTCCTGGGTCTGATAGCTTCACTGCCAGTTTCTATAAACTCTTTGTTAATGAGCTTGTTCCTCTCTTGAACCATTTTTATCTTTGTATATACACAAGTCGGGTATTTCTGACCCTACAGTATTGGAAGCTTTAATAGTCCTTTTGCTTAAACCTGGACAATCTTCAGATTCAGTATCTAACTACAGGCCTATTTCTCTGATTAATTATGATATAAAAATTGTGACTAAAATTCTTGCCTGTAGGGTTAGTCAGGTTTGGAATGGACTCCTTAGTTGGGAACAGGTGGGGGGTTGTCTCCAACCGTTCTTCTGTGGACCATTTATGGAAATTGACTCACGTTTTCTCCACATCCAGAAATTCCACTATTCCAAAGGTGTTGGTCTCCTTGGATGTGCAGAAAGCATTTGACAGGTTTGACTTCGATTTTTTGAATTTGACCCTTGAATATTTTGGTTTTCCTCAGGTTTTCCTCCGCTGGATTCAGGTCTTGTATTTCTCCCCATCTGCCAGAATATATTGCAATGGGGGTGTTGTCCGCCTCATTTGTTTTATTTTCTGGAACCAGACAAGATTGTCCCCTCTCCTTTTCAACTTGGATTTGGAACCTCTCATTCAAAAATTGATGGCTTGTCCTGATCTGTCCTGTATCCCTGTTGGCCTTAGTAATTGTTTTTGTTGTCAGTATATGCAGATGACATTTTACTGCATATTTCTCACCCCAGGACTTCTTTGCCTGCTGCATTATGTATCATTGGAGAGTTTGATCTTTTATCCAATTATAAATATAACCTTAATTAAACTGAAGTGTTGCCCCTTATGCTGACAGTAAATAACGAGGTCATTATATCTCTTTGTGTGGCATGGTCCCCTTGTAGTATTAAATATTTGGGTTTGCATCTTTCACGGGACACAAATCTTATGCATAAACTTAACCTAGATGATCTGGTGGTATGTTTGCAAAAATATTTACAGTGGTGACAGGATCTCCCTTTGACCCTCTGGGAAGAATCTCTATCATTAAAAAGAATATCCTTCCCTATTTGTTTTACCCCTTAATATGTTAAACTGTTGGCTTCCCCTAGTTTGGTTCCAATGAATCCATAGAATGATTGCTGAATTTATTTGGTTAAAAAAAGCCCAGAGGTGTGTTTATAAGAAGCTTGCCCCCCCCCCAACATTTTGGGTGGGCTTAAGCTCCCTCATTTTCTTATTTACTATTTTGCTAGCCATTTCAGAAAGCTTTTTCAGTGCTTTTCTCTTCCCTACCAGACTCGCCTTCTCATTATATGCCTTGTGGTTAGAGCTAGAACTAGAATTAATAAAAGGTTTTGGCTTGTCAGTGCAATCCCTGCTTTCAATTCCTTGGAAATCGCTCCTCTCAGAGTTAAAGAATGCCATCATGGGAACCTGTTTCCATGTGTATTCACAATTTTGGTCCTTACGGAAGCATCCTATCTCTAAAAATATATCCCAACCGATACTTAATGATTTTATTTTTAAAATTGGGGAGCGGAGTATTAGTCCTGAATGGCTTCCCCAGCTGGTCGATGTCAGAGTCTGTGATTTGATGAGTGGGGGGAGGGGTGTTATTACCATCAGTGAAGATTTTGGAATATTTACAGTTGGGGACCATGCATACTTTCAACATTTTCCAGTTGAGACATGTCTTGCTCCAGTGGTTTGGGTAGGGCAGTTGGACCACCAATTTAACAGGGCTCTTTTCCACTTTTACAGATTTAGTCTTAAAACCTCATGTTGCATCCACTTTGTATTCGTTACTGCTTTCTATGATCTTTTCACATTTGGATGGTACACCCCCTTATTGGGGTGCATATTATTCCCCTTGCAATGGAAATCCATCTGGACTGACCTTTACTGCTATGTTGCTCAGTATAGACTGAAATGTACTCAGTTTAATATCCTGAACAATTTTTACTTCACTCCTAAGAAGTTGGCTCAGATGGGAAGGTTGCCCTCTCCAGAGTGCACTAGATGTGGGCAGGATTAGGGGATTCATGTTTCACATTTTTTGGATCTGCCCTAATGTAGCTCCTCTATGGAATCTCATTGAGACCAGGGTGGATCCTCTCTTGGGTCTTCAAGTTTAATTTAAGCTCAAAATCTTCATTCTGGGGTTTACAGCTCTATCTCTGTTAAGGAACATAAATTTGACATGGCCCTAATTCCTCTTCCCCTGAAGGTAGTCCTGTGGCACACTGGCTTGACCAGAACTATATTACATATCAGGAGTGGCTGCAAGAACTGTTGTTTAACCTCAGGGTAGAACATATGATAGTGAGCCTCCACCACAAGCTACCTCACTTTGATAAGAGGTGGGGTAACTTTTATACTCTTTATACCATCTAGTCTCCTGTGGTGTTGTTAAGTATGGAGGCTGTGATATACTGATTTACTTACCTTGCTTGTAGGATGTATGGACTTGATAGGTTGGCTATTTTATTTGGCCTATTTCTCCTTTTAATATTTTATCTTGTCTAGTTAATTGGTTTTAAGTAGCTCCACCAGGGTGAGAGGTATGGGATGGGGGGGGTTAGAAATATTATTCTTGTATATCTTAAGGCATTGTTAACTGTTGATTTCTGGTTGTGATTTTTGTTATTAATAAAATTTATCTAATTTAAAAAAGAAGGCAGTGGCAAAGGCTAACAGGATGCTGGGGTGCATTGCAAGGGGATTCAGTAGTAGGTGGAGTGAGGTCATTTTACCATTGTACAGGTCATTGGTAAGACCACATTTAGAATGTGGGGTGAGGTACTGGCATGCATACCTTAAGAAGGACATCAGCATCCTGGAAGGGGTCCAGAGGACAGCAACCAAGATGATCAAGGGGCAACAAGATAGGTCCTATGAGGAAAGGCTGGGAGCCCTAAGGATATATTTCCTGGAAGAGAGGAGACAGAGGAGAGATATGAAAGAGACCTTCAAGTACCTGAAGGGAATTAACAGAGTGAAAAGGGAGGGTCTTTTTAAAATGAGTGACAACAGAACTGCGAGGGGGCACAGCCTAAAATTGATGGGGAGGGGGAGAGTCAGAATGGATTTAAGGAAGCATTTCTTTTTTTTTTGAAATTGTAATTCTTTTTTATTTTATATAAAGGTAATGTACCTGAGAGAACAGTACAGGGATTACACATTATTAAGAAAGCATTTCTATATGGAGAGGGTGGTGACCACCTGGAATGAGCTGTCAGAAGAGGTGGTATCAGCAAAGATAGTGGGAGCATTCAAGAGGGTCTGGGACAACCACAAAGGGAGCCCTTGGGACCAGGAAGGGGAGAAGGGGGCGGAGAGGGAGGGAGGGATGGTTGGGGGAACAGGGTCATTGGCACAAGTTGTAAGTCCAGGACCCTGAATCATTTACAGAGCTGACGTAATACACCAGATGGTCTTCTGCTGGTTCTTTTCATATGTTTGTATGTTCATGAGAGAAATCAATATTGGCTGACCCAGCAAACACATCAGACTCATGACAAAGACACAAATGCATTTAGCAACATGCAGCAAAATAATGTAACAAACCTGTCAGATGTTGTTCTAACTGAAGTGGAGAGGAGAGTTCTTCACAAAGGGCTTAAATGTTACCCTTCAATAAAGTGAACAGATTTGAGACCTAGCTGGACCTGAAAAGGTTTACATGTTTGTTAAATCTGAGATGCTTTTTCTGCATGGACAATAGACACTCCTTTACAACAGAGGGCACTATGAACAAAATACAAAGCACACAAAACTTGCAGTCTCAAGAGATGACATCACTGACTTTGCCAGGGATCTAGACTCCATGTACATGCTCAACATTTATACCACCAATGAATCTGACAGTACTGACCTTCATTAAAGCCTATGAACATGATCTAGAACAGTATCATATGAGCAACATCTCCCAGTATTATAAGAATGTTTCGATGACTGAGAGGGAAGCAGTTAAAAATCTATCTCAAACTTTTGCCCTAACCATAATTTTGAAGGTGGAAGCATTGGCATCCTGAATACTTCTAATTACATCAGATAAGTTAAAAGACAACTATCAGACACTAACATTTATAAAAAAAAAATAATTGAGTCACAATCCCACAGTGGAATTGAAGAAGAAAGTGGACAGACTGAAGGAAAATGCATAAGAAATGCCTTGGATAGATGACAAAGTTAGAGATTTTTTGATTATGGATCTCCCCCTTGGGCCTATGGTATATATTCTCCCAAAGGTGCACAAGTCACTAGTGGATACCCCAGGGAGACCAATAATCTCTGGGTTGGTCTGGCTCAGTAAAGCCTTTTCCCAGTATGTAGAGTGTCTTATTAAGCCCATTGTTTTGAAACGGTCACATCTACAGAACGCTAGAGATGTACTCAAGCTTATGCAGGAGATCCACATCAAAGGGACCAAATTACTGGTGATCCTCGATGTGGAATCTTTGTATATGAACATCCCTCATGGCTATGGCCTTAAAGCCCTTGGTCACTTCCTGGAACAAAGGGTGAATGTGAGGGATTCTCCCTACAGAACTGCTTATGGACATGACCAAAACTGTCTTAGAGAGTAATACATTTTGATTAATGGTGAATTTTTTCCTACAACAAAGTGATGCAGCTATGGGGCAACTTTCACACCCAAATATGCAAATTTGGCAATGGAACTTTGGGAAAAAACCAATATCTATGCTGATTCTAATCCATTTAAAAACAAAATTGACCCATGTAAGTGGTCCACTGATGTTTGCATTATGGTGTGGCAGGGAACAGTGACAGTATTAATGGAATTAATGGTATATGTAGAATCACAAAGTTCACGCCTCAAGTTTGCTACAACATGAAACATGGAACAAATCCATTTTTGGATCTGTGTAACCTCCCGTCATTCATATCTGTAAGAATGTGGAAAAACCAACTATTAGCCACATATTTTACAGCACTTCTGACAACTCCAACTCACCAACAGGAGGAAGGCTACTGGATTTACCAGTTGGGGGTACTCTTCTGGCCTGGTTTAAATGATCAGGTGGAGTTGGGGTATTTACATATTTGGTTTTAACATAATCAAATTGGTAGCACATTCATTTTTATGGCATTACTACCTCTAATTTAGGACTATATCATTTTCTTCAAGGAGGAGCTAGCCACTATGATAAAGCACCTGGGGGAATGGTGTGAAATGTTGGTTGTTTTGTGGGTGCCCCCTCTCTACACCTGCAGTAGTGCACTGGTACACTGTTCACTAATTGAGATGGTAGAATACTGAATAAAAACCAATTTGGCAGACACTGTAAGCTGTGCTGGTTCTTTTGCACTTGCAAGTGGAGTGATGGTCTGGGCACACCTTTAGCTTCTTTAGATACTTCACTTTTCTGGGGACTTCTCCCTCAGAATTGAGCAGGTGCACTGTTCACTTGCCCCCACCCAAAGCTAGGTGCAAGGCTTTGCCAGGTTTGTGCCATCATCCTCCAGTCCATGGTAACAGAGCAAATCCTGGTGATTGCTTGAGACAAAAAATCTTTGTCTTGGAAAGAACATAAAATCCTTATCTTTCAGGACTACTCAACAGCATTAGCTGGGAAGTGCAATGAATATAAAGCAGTAAAAAAAGATCTGGCTAGCCTGCGGGTTCCATATAGCCTGAAATATCCAGGCAAACTCCACAAGGAATATGGTATTGCATAGATTTGACACCACAAACAAAATCAAACAGTTCATCGGTTGCCACTTGCCCAAATCTGCCAGCACCAGAGGGAGCAAAAGAGAAAGGTGGGAAATGCAAGTTTGGCTGCCTCAAAGGAACAAGGCCAGTACACCTAAATCCTAGCCAATGATCCCACCTCATAACTTGGCACTGACTGGTGCTGGAGGGCTTGTAGATGATTAAAAGCAAAATGATGAAATACATCAAAAAAGAATGGCTGTCTAGAGTGGCAGACAATGCAGCTGTAGTTGTAATTGGAACTCCTGTCAATAAACCCCAGAATCCTCATCTCATGCCTCATGTAATGGGGAACTACAGACCAGTCAGCCTGACCTCGGTAGTGATGAAGATCATGGAAGCACTATTGAAGGAGAGATTGGTGGAACATCTGGTTACCAACAGACTACAGGACCCAAGCCAATATGGTTTCACCAGGGGGAGATCATGCCAGACCAACCTCATTTAATTTTTCAGCAGGGTGACAAGGGAGGTGGATCAGAAGAGGGCAGTGGACATGGCCTATCGTGACTTTGGCAAGGCCTTTGACACTGTGCCACATAGAAGGCTATTAAACAAACTAGGGAATATGGGAGTGGGCAGGACAGTAGTGCGGTTGGTAGGTATTTGACTGGGTGGCAGGACACATAGTGTGGTGGTAAATGGCTGCCACTCCACAGAGGGAAGAATGACCAGTGGAGTACCACAAGGATTAGTGCTGGGAACGGACCTATTCAATGTCTTCATCAGTGACATTGCACAGGACCTAGAAGGCAGAATTTCCCTGTTCACTGATAACATGAAGCTCTGTAACAGAGTGGACATGCCAGAGGGTATAGATAGAATGAGGATGGACCTGCAGAAGCTTGAAGAATGGTCAAGGGTTTGGTAGTTGAAATTCAATGCAAAGAAGTGCAAGATAATGCATATGGGGCACAAAAACCCTGGAACAACATATCAGTTGGGGGGTGAGGATATAGCATGCACCAAGCAGGAAAGGGACCTTGGGGTTATCATCTCTGATGACCTCAAGTTAGGGAAACAATGCAACAAGGCAGCAGGTAAAGCAAATAGGAAACTGGGATGCATAGGCATGGGCATCACAAGCAGGAAAAGGGAGGTCATAATTCCACTATAAAAGACACTAGTGAGGCCCCATCTGGAGTAGTGTATAGTTCTGGAGACCTTACCTACATACGGAAGGTTCAGGGCAACAAAGATGGTACAGGGATTGCATCACATGTCCAATGAGGACAAGCTGAAAGACTTGAATATGTACTCCCTGGAGGAGAGGAAGGAGAGAGGGGATATGATAGAGACATACAAGTACCTTACAGGGAGGAACATGGTGTAGGAATATGCTATTTTCCAGAAAAAAAGATGTTTCATGACTAGAGGGCATGGGATGAAGTTGGAGTGAGGGCAATTCAGAGGAAACGTGAAAAAGAATTTCTTCACAGAAAGTGTGGTGGACAAGTGGAACACCTTGCCAGAGGAAGTGGTGGGGGCTGAAACAATCACGGTATTTAAGAATGCATGGGCTAGCATAAGGAAATTCTGGAGGTCAGGGGTAAGGGGCAACAGACTTCTAGAAAAACATAAAGTGAACTTACAAGCAAAAAATGAGCAGACTGGTGGGCCATAGTCTCTTATCTGCTGAGAGTGTCTATGTATCTATATCTAGCAACCAAGGGGTTGGCCCTCTCACCCTCAATGACCAACTCCTGACTTCTCTAGAGTACATGATCCAATAACAACAGACCTACCAAATTGCAAAGATCCAGTGGACATCACCCTGACCCCCACTGCAAGTAAGGACTCCTGGGACAACTGGAACAAGTTAGAGGCATTAGCATTGAATATCTATTTAAACAGATTGAAGCAGAATTGCCCAATTTAGAACCTAAAATGGGAGAATTCATATATAACTTATCTGTGTATCAGAATATCAAGAAATCTATTTACTTTAGCCAAAATAAATATTAAGCCAGTAATGCATAAAGTGCAAATGGAATTAAAGAAGTGTGGCACCCTTAATCTTGCTTTATGGCATAATCTAAGTAAGCAATAAGACACAACATCGTGTTGGTTGTTATGTGATAACCTCACACCTAGGTGCATGGTAAGGCATGAGGCCAAAGGTTTCTGTCGCAACACCACACACCTCTTTGGGTCAAAATGGAGCAGACAGTACTTCAGCTGTATTCCCTGATACCTTTAATCTTTGGTATAGACTTTACACAGAAAAGAAGCCACCCTTACCTAAGCAATCCAATATATGTATTAGATTTGCTAAATAGCTGGGTTATGATCCTTTCCTGCCAGGATTTACTCCAATTTGGAGAAACTCCAACATTAAATTTGTTAATAAGGAACTGGCAAATGCAATTTGTTTTAAAAAATGCTGTGCACCTCATTGTAAATGAGTGTAACTCAATCAAGTCAATCCCGATTCATATGAATTTTATATGAATAAAATATTTTATTGCTACTTTTTCTACTACTGCTACATTTGAGAAAAGAAAGGCACCTCTCTTCTAAAAGATACAACAGACCAGAGTAATAGAGTCCTTTAGTAATTTACAGAAGATAAATAAAAAAAATGTGTGTATCAATTATCCAGTTTCACTCGTATCTGAAGCTGAGAGACGGTTTGGAGGATATTGATATTTTACACCCTAGAATTTCTAAACCAGTTAATAATTCATGGAACAATCTGATTAAGCTAGCAAATGGGAAAGGTGGTTCAAATAGAATTTATAGTCTGTTCAGGGATCATGATCCTGATTTAACCTTAAATTTATGGAAAGCATAGGAAGAGATGGGATATGAGATAGGACAAGGCTCCTGGGACATGATTTGGAAGAATCCATACAAGACAAGCAAGGATGTCAAAGTGCACCGTTTCAAATACAACATTGTACTTTGTTGTCATTATTATACACCTGCAAAATTGTTTAACCTGGGTCTAACTGAGAATGACAGATGCTGGAGATGTAACAGTCCCTAGGCTTATTTACTACACAAGTTATGTGATTGCCCTAAGATTGCTAAAAATTGGACTGTAATATAGAAAGTATGCATTCGGGTATTAAAGCAAAACATTCCCTCTGACCCTTGGGTATTTATTCTTGGGGGGGGGTAGGATACATCTTCTTTCTGTTTCCTGACCAACTTTGAAAGGGAATGGCTACTGCTAGCAACTTCGGGATTTAAAGAGTATTCTTGAGTAAATGAAAGAAAATTGTTCTCTAATCTAGAGGAAAGGATAAAATATATGTCAAAACTGCCTTAATTGAGAGAATGAGCCATATCACTTCCAGGACTCTTGAGACTTTTGAGAAAATATAGAAGGCTTTTTTTTTTAATTGGCTAGAACAGAGTTAAGTGAAATATGAATTACCTTAATCAATTAGTTGTATAACGGGTATGTGCGAAAGGTCAGTTAAAATGTTTTCTTTTTTTCCTAAATCCCTGATTTTTTATTTACACATACAGTATGTGGATTTTTATTCTTATGATGGATTTATTTGCAATTTGAAATGTTTTATTTGCATTCAGTCTAGGAATTACAACCCTTTGAGTCAGGGACTCATTTACAAAGGCTCTGCGTCAATGACATTAGTTAGGAGATACAAGAGAAAAAATACTGTACAGAGGCAACCATGGGCTAAAACAAATTCAAGGCACCATTGGTAGAGCAAAACAATCTATTACAATATTATTTACAGAGTTTTGATAGTAGCAGAGAGACCAAAGCTATAAATAGTAGTTTAGATTTAGCAGTCACAGTTACTGTTTAACAGGATTTAGCACATTGTTTGTGGGCATCTGTGATCTTAGAATGTTGTATTGATGTTCATTTTACTGTAATGGATATACTGTAAACATGGAATAAAAATTATATTGGAAAGAAAAGCAGTGGAGGATGCCTCCATTTGACCCAGCTGGGTAAACATACTTGGGACAGTAATGATGGAGGTTTGACTGTTGCAGAACTCTGAATGAGTGCTGGAACATTCTCCTCTCACCTTCCAAACATGAACTTTCTGAACAGTTGGTATGTGGATTGAGGTATTATCTTACCTTGATGTTGGGCTATGGGACTGCACATTATGAGCAGTTTTGTACAGTGTTAATAAGTTTATTTTGTCATAAGCTCTTGGGGCTTTCCAGAATTGGAAAGGCCTTAAAACTCCTTTATTTCCCAGTCCTTCTGACATGATAGTTATGGTTGAGAGGGTTTATCAGCTGCTCCAAGAGGCAATCTATGTATGGTACCCATGACTTATCTGGTGGTGGTGGTGATTGTAGGAGTATACATCTCTGAGGCACTCCAAAACACTTTCTTCTAGGGTTAAGTTAATTTGATAGGTTGCTGATTAGAGATACAGTGAATTTAAATTCTGCCAGCGAAGTGCCCGCGATGTGAGCACTTTGCATTGCCACTCCGCTATCTGGAGTGGGCAATACAAAATGCTAACTTTGCCTTGTCATTACCTCTTGGCGTTAAGGCAGAATGCTAAAGTGAAGTAAGGCAAAGTCATTGTTTCAAATGGACTTTGCATTCCTCATTATGATTCTAAGTGATCCACTTTGCATTCCAGAATTGGCAGCCCTACCACACATCACATGGCTTACAATAAGTCACATGCTCTTTAGCCAAGCAGGAAAGAAGTGCCTTGCCAAGGAGATAGTTTCACTTTCTCCTGTGCAGATGGAAAGAGAGGAGTGTGCTGTGAGACAACCTGTGAGACTTTCAGATTAGAGTGAGGAGGAGATTTAAACTTTGAATTAGACCCAACAGCTTTTTTCAAAGCTACATTTTTGCCTTTTCTGTACTCTCTTTTACTTAATTTGTTCTCTCTGTAAATTTATTTTTTTCTTACCTTTATAAGTAGTTGTTTGTCTGTGTCTGTGTCTGTGTGACTGTGTGTGTGTGACAGTGTGAGTGTTTTATGTCAAGTTGAATAGTCGTTGCTCGGACTAGGAAAGATGGACCAGGGTGAGGGAAAATCTGGGGTGGGGGCAGTTCTGGGAGAGTGTGGTAGGCATCGCACTGTGCACATGTGTGGGGGGCATGGCCAACGGTTTCTGTTGGACTGATCCAAAATTTTGAGTGGTCCCCCCCAGAAGCAGGACCAGCACCTCCTCCTGAGGCAGTTGAACCACCACCACCACCACCATGTCCAGCACCAGCTGCAGCACCAGATCCTCTGGAGCAGGATGTGCCTGTGCCCCCAGGCCCAGGTGTGGATCCCATTCCCATTGAGCACCATGACCAGCCGGCTGCCAGTGCATCTGGCCCACTCCTGCCTGTGCCTGGTCCTCCCTGCACCTCCATTGTTTGGGAATTTTTTGACTGTGTTGGAAGGGACAGCAGTGTGTTCAGGTGCCGCCTATGTCAGGTGGAAGTGCGTTATGGCACCCGGGGGATTCACCTGGGAACTGGGGGCCAGTGCACCCATATGCTGAACCACCACCGGTTGGAGTGGCAGGCTGCCACAGAACAGGCCAGGACTGCACCTGCTGGCCCTTCTGTGGCAGAGGGTGTAGCTGTGTGTGGCAGCGGATCTAAGAAGAGGAGGTACCCGCACCCCCCCTTCTCCACCACCACCAGCAGCTGAGCCTGTAGAATGTGTGGACCCCAGAGAACTGCCTGTAATGCAGACTGACCTGGCAGTTCTCTGGAGTGCTGTCGAGGAGAATAATGAGAGGGTGAGTGCTGTAGAGGGAGATCAGTTACAGATTATGTCCATGTCGGAACTACTGCTGGACAACCAGGGGATCCCACAGTAGGTTTTTTTCCCCCTCATACCATGTTCCCCCCCACACCTTTCCTGCTGTGTTATAAAATGTATTCTTCCACCATCCCCTGATCCCTGTTTGTAATTATGCCCCTTTTTTTGTCTTCTGTATGCGTGACATTTTGTATTCTGCCCCTTACTATTGTTAAGTCTGTTTGTGTGTGTGTGTGTGTGTGTGTGTGTGTGTGTGTGCTGTTTTGGTGCCTCATTAATGTTTACTTTCTGTCATGGAGTATTTGTGGAAAAGCAGGACTGAGCAGTGCAAGTATACTGTGCTAAACCGCATGTGTGCAGTCTGTCTTCTTTCCTGTGTGTGTATGTACTGCAGACACTGTCCAGCTTCTTGCAAACATATATATGCTGATTGCTGTCTGACTTGTTGCTATGTTTATTGTATAAAGAATAAAGATAAGAATATACAATGTATATTTTATTTATTTGGAGATCATTGCAACAAAAAATTGTGTTTTTCAACAAACTGTATCCAAGAGACATGAAGTATTGCTGATGCACCCAAAATATTTCATGGTGTACAAACATTATAAAGTCAGAAAATATATAAGGTCCAGTTCACTGCCACTACAGTGTACTACCACATTCCTTCTTTTCATTATTTGTTCTTGAATATGTCCTTCTAGTTTGGACTGGCAGTGTCAGTTTTGCAGCATGTTGATGTACACCATAACACGACACAGCACCAGTGATAGCACAGTGTGGTGGCAGTGGACTGCAGGACCTGTTATATATTCCAACTTGAAAATGTATGTACACCATAAAATATTTTGGGTGCCTCAGCGATATTTTATGTCTGTTGGGTATGGTTTGTTTAAAATCATGATTTTGTTGTGCAATTATCTCCACAAAGTCATGTGTGCACTGTTTGAGTGATTGAGGTACACACTGGCCCAAGACCTCTGAAAACATATTATATCACTTTTTCTGCTGCTGTTGATGGTACAAATAAAATATACAATATATATTCTTATTTTGATTCTTTATACCATAAACACTGCAACAAGTCAGCATATATATATGTTTGCAAGAAGCTGGACAGTGTCTGCACACACAGGAAAGAAGACAGACTACACACATGTAGTTTAGCACAGTAAAATTGCACTGCATAGTCCTGCCTTTTGACAAACACTTCACAATAGCACGACAGAAAGTAAATATTACTGATCCTCCAAAAATATTTACCAGACTCGTCAGAATTCCCAATCCCAAAATGCAACTGTCTTGTGTCCAGAAAATTCCCCAGTGCTGACAAAGTGAAATTGTAGTGTAACAAGATTGCAAAGTCTCCCAGAATTGACTCACTCAATCATGTGCACAGTACTCACACAGAGTCCCCATAATTTTTCTGCATCCCCAAAATGCAACTGTCTTAGGTTCATAAAATTCCTCAGTGCTGACAAAGTGAAACAGAAACATAGAATTTGACAGCAGATGAGGACCGCTTGGCCCATCTAGTCTGCTGATTTTCCTACCTAACGATAAGCTGCAGATCCTAGTTAACTAACAGCCTACTTCCTATTACCCCCCACTAGGACTGCCTTATGTCTGTCCCATGCATTCTTCAATTCCTCCACTGTTCTTGACTCCACAACCTCCTCAGGAAGGCTGTTCCATGCATCCACAACCCTCTCCATGAAAAAATGCTTCCTCACATTACCTCTGAGCTATCCCCCTCTATCTTCAAATTGTGCCCCCTTGTTCTTGCACATCTCTTTTTCTGAAAGATACTACCCTCTTGGACTTTGTTGATTCCCTTGAGGTACTTGAAAGTCTCTATCATGTCCCCCTCCTTCCTTCTTTCCTCAAGGGTATATATATTAAGCTCCTTTTGTCTCTCTTCATATGTCTTCTGGTGCAGACCATGCACCATTTTGGTTGCCCTCCTCTGGGCAGCCTTCACTCTGTCTCTGTCTTTGCAGAGATGGAGTCTCCAGAATTGTACACAGTACTCCAGATGGGGTCTCACCAACTGTCTGTATAGAGGGATAAACAACTTCCTGTTTTCTACTGTTGATGACTCTCCCTATGCACCCCAGTATCCCCCCAGCCTTCCTTACTGCCTTCTCACATTGCCTGCCCACCTTTAGGTCATCTGATATAATTACCCCCTGGTCCCTTTCCATTTTTATTTTTGTCAGTATCTCACCCTCCATTGTGTACTCTTCCCCTGGGTTTTTGTTTCACAGGTGCATTACCTTGCACTTCTTTGTGTTGAATCTAAGCTGCCATGCATTTGACCATTCCTCCAACGTTGCCAAGTCCTTTCTCATCCTTTCCACTCCATCTTATGTATCAACCCTGTTGCAGATCTTTGTGTCATCTGCAAAGAGACATACTTATAGCGTAACAAGAATTGCAAAGTCTCCCAGAGTTAATGGTGCACTTAATCATGTGCACAGTACTCACACAGAGTCCCCAGAATTTTTCTGCATCCCTAAAATGCAACTGTCTTTTGTCCAGAAAATTCCCTAGTGCTGACAAAGTGAAATTGTAGCATAACAAGAATTGCAAAGTCTCCCAGAATTAATGTCACACTCAGTCATGCATGCCGTACTCACACAGAGTCCCTAGAATTTTTCTGCATCCCCAAAATGCAACTGTCTTGTGTCCAGAAAATTCACAAGTGCTGCTGCTGGTTTTGCACTTACATGTAATGCTGCTGTGTGTATTGACCTTACTGATGATGATGTCATGATGCACGGTGTCTTACCAAACCATGTGAAGGAGTGATAACATGATGCGAATGACCATTCTGTGTTCTGACACAAATGATAACAGTGAGAGAACTGTTGCTTGTCCAAAGTGTGCTGTGATTTGATCACCTCAACTGGATGGAAGGGTGCTCTATGTGTGTACACTAATAGTAGCCTTGGTGAGTGGAGATATATATATATATTTTTTTTCTAGGTGGGGGGTTGACATATATATACATGTACTCACTGTATTGTCTTGTATCACAGGTGACATACTGTTGGTGTGCACATTCCCGTGCTTGATGAGAAATTTTGGTACTGAGACTGGAAATGGAATACTCTCAAGCCAATGAAGGTAAGTATTTTTTTGGTGGGTGGGGAAGCATATTTGCAAGTAGGTCTCATTAGTGGTTTATTATTTGGTTACTTCTTCACAGATTTCATCTGCATCCTTCTCTAGTCCGGTAATGATGGTCGTGGTGATCATCAATTCAAACAACTTCTGCTTGTTGCATGTCTGCCCCAGCCTGGGTGAGGGGCATGATGTTGAAGAAGTTCTTTGGATAAGGCAACTATGACACCACAAAGCATCTGGAAGTTTCCTAAAAAAAGAAATGAAGGACTTATTACAACTTGATTGCAGCAGTAAGACATTATGTTTAAGCCATGACTGTTCCACAGGTATCTGGATTAACACAGATAGCAAGCTGTCCCACTGCAATCATCTGATCCTAATTTTAATACCGGGCTGTAACAAATACTCTGTGCCAGTGTCCCTTTGTCTCAACTCAAGTTACATTTTAAAACCACATCTTGTCAAGTATCACGACCTGGGTCAAACGTTTTCAACACTGTCATGGTTGCAGCTGCAAATTTGGAATACAGTGCATGATATGTTGCAGAAATATTGTTTGCGACATACAGGCCACCTAGTTTATGAATGTCATCAGTTGGATTTTTTGCACTCTATGAAAAAAAAAGGAACAGATGAAATAAAATGTATGTACTTACCAGTATGGATTGGAAATGGATATCCCATAGGTTCCTGTTGACAGTACTGCTGCTGTACCATTTATACAGACCTTCAGCAAAGGATAGTCCTTTGTTGTTAATCTGTAAAAAAATAAAATAAGTTGACACTATGTTTTTTACCACTGCAACTCACGAAAGCTACAGAAAACAAAACACACAGCTAAAGGAAGTTGAACAGCATGAAAACCATTAGTACACGTACTCACTTTATAGTATTCATAGTAAGAAGCCTTGTGCTGATGGCTGATGCATGTGGTCTCCTGTTCAACTCCCTCTGCCTTGGCATGGTCAAGACATGTAATGGAAAACATTGTCACAATGGTGGTGGTGGGTGGCGGTGGTCATAGCTGAGGCACATGATGACATTTCTTCTCACATCTTCCTGCATCTGGTGGTGGTGGCAGTGGCTAACAGCAGTCTTATGGTGGTGGTCCAGGGGGCACACAAAGTCATTCCACCTGGTGGCAGTGACTAACAGCGGTTTCATGGTGGTGGTCTAGGGGAGCATACAGTGACATTCCCTATGGTGGTGGCAGTGGCTAACACCAGTCTTATGGTGGTGGTCCAAGGGGGCACACAGTCATTCCCTCTGGTGGCAGTAGCTAACAATGGTTTCATGGTGGTGGTCCAGGGGGCACATGGTGACATTCCCTATAGTGGTGGCAGTGGGTTACAGCAGTCTTATGATTGTAGTACAGGGGCCAGGATATATTGTGCTCTGTGTTACAAATCTGACATGACATATGGAATTTGAGTCACTCTGAGTGGGACACTGATTTTATTTTACTTTATGAAAAAGAAAACATGTATCATACAACAAATGTGACAGCTTTTAACTATTTAAGTTAAAACCTGCCAACATTAACCTCATCACAATCATCCTTATAAAGAAAGCTGCCTCACAGTCATCTGCATCTGAATTCTGACCACTGGGAAATTCTTTCTCATTGTGTCATCATCTACGTCATTGGTAGGCCATTTCATGCTGCCAGTTCCACCAGAATGATCCCCTTTTACAACATCAGCAAAACCATGACTATGCCAGGGTATGAATACTAAGGTGCAGTCTGAGCTGGTATGTGCCACTCATTCATTTTTATGCATGTCAGCTAACTTGACATTTGCAGGAGAGAGGTTTGTATGATGATCCTGAACTATTTCACCTGTTGAGCTGAATACCCTCTCGACACTCACACTGGAGGGTGGGCATGTCAGGTACTTCAGTTCTACAGCAGTCAGTTCTCTAGCCATTCACTGACCTTTCCGCTCCAGTATAAAACCGGATCATCAGTGATTGACAGATGCCTGTATTCAGACAAATATGATTCAACCATTCACTGTGCTGCACTAAGTCCACTGGTTGATGCAAACCTGTTCTCCAGAATCATTTATGTCACAAATCCCCACTTGTGACAAAGCCTCCCAAAGTGGGTTAAGGCTAACCACTTTTGATGACAGAACACCAGGAACTGCAGTCCTCTTTCCCTTATAGCATATGTTTGATACTCCTCCTCCAGATTCGCCTACAGCCTGATTATGCTGCTGAGGTTTTCTGATCTTGGCACGTGAGTTCTGTGCCCCATGAACCAAGCGCATCAGTTGCCCACTGACATTTTTAACCTGTTGAGGCCCACCCTCCAGTACTGAGGCAATTCCATGTTTGTATCGTGGGTCCAGCATTGTTGCGATTGCAAAGTTTTCACTATGCTGAATGCTCAAGATGTGACAATTCTGGTTGAATACTGTCAGCATGTGTTTCAGCAACACACTGCTAACACTGTCTCCGGCAACATCAAGGCTATGCTGTACCTTCACTGACGTCTGCCTCAGCACCCGCAGTAGTGGAATTGATTGGCTAATGGAGGCAGACTTGCCTCCATTAGCCTGCATAGTATGTTCAAAAGGCCTCAAAATTGTTATTAACAGAGTCCATAAGGAACCATTGTTCAGTCGTCATAGACATGGAGGCCCCGGAACTGTCACGGCTAGTGTGCATGACAAGATATTCTGAGATGGCTTTGTATTTTTCATACAACCTCTCTGCCATGTATAAAGTGGAGTTCCACCGGGTGACAACTTCCAGTTTCAAGTGGTGCTGTGAAAGTCTGTTTCGGATCTGCAACTACCGAAGTTGGTCATGGGCCCTTGCAGAGCGTGAAAAGTGAGAACAGATATGGTGTGCAACTGTCAGCATTTCCTTTATATCAGGGTGCTGCAGAAACACCTGCATCACAAGATTTAAACAGTAGCCATGCATGGAACCTGAACAAGCCACTTTTCGTGATGCATTTCCGCTCATTTGACCCATAGTCACTTGCTATGAACCCAGCTCTCAGGGACAGGGGTTTCAGCCACTTGTCAGTTTTAGTCAGTATCAAGTCCAATATGTTTTCACCAGTGTGTGAACAGGTCACATTGCACATAACAATTGTTGCATGCTGTCAAATTCCTGGAAAATTGCTACCATGACACTCTACCTTACTACATTGATTATTCACACTACCAACAGCACAAACAACACCTGGCACCTGCACCCAATGTGCAGTTATACTCAGATATGAACTCCCCACTGTTTCGCCACTTGTCCACATATCCATACTTAAATGGATGAATGGAGAGGAGGAATGTTGAAGGGCATGTCTTACAGAGTCGGACACAGTATGTACAACTCGGGGACAGCATGGATCGAAAAGTATGTCATGGATGGGACTTTCCATTTTCGACAGGCACATGCAGCAAACGGCTGGAACCCATAATTCTCCACAAAGGAGAAGGGCAAAAATCAGTTGCCAGCATTTGAGCTACAGCAGCAGCATTAAGTTCACGTGACACTCTATGATTGGGTGGGTACTTCAGCTTATGTGCAAAAACACTCTGTAACATGGGCTGACAAACATTTTACATGGGATGACAAGTGGTTCTGCTCTGGGAATAGCAGAGAGTGGGGTGTGGACGTGTGATGAAGGCTACACCAGTGATGATGACAAACCTGCAACTGCAGTTATTTTCCCAGATTTACCAACCGGGTTGATGTACCACTTGCACTAGACATACTGCATTCACCCCCACCACCACCACCACCACCACCACCAAAACTGCTACTCTCACCACCACTGGATAACATTTCAAAATCATTATGCTTCTCCACCTCATCATGCCTGTAGTAATCATCTGCTCTTATTTCATCACTACTGCACACATTTAATTTCCTACTTGATTTTACAGTCATGGAAGGGGATAACATGCTCGTTATGGTTGCTGACGAAGGTGAATGCCCCACTGTGGTATTATTAACTGCCATCTTGTGCTGGGTCCACAGTGCCATGTGCCTGTTCTTAAGAGGTGTATGCTGTCCCCCTGTGCCCAGATGGCTCCTCTTTTTAGCTCACCTCATGCACACATGGCAAACCTGGCAGACTGCTACTGACTCACCATTTGCATCTTGCACAAAAAAATACCAAACAAGGGACTGTGATGCTCTAGTTTTAAGACGTCCCTGATGCTGCTTGTTGGATTCCATTTTTTTTAAGCCATGAAGTGGGGGGTTTACTACATGATTTTTCAGGCAGGACACACTCGGACTGCAGCTGACCCCATGACTACCTATCATTATTACTCGGTCATCATCATCATCATCATCACCATCAACTGAAACTGGTAAATCACAACTTTTATGGGGGGGGGGTGGTTAACAAACAGACCAAGACACAGCCACCTTGAATTTCTTTTTTGGCGGTTCCCAACTGGGGTCACTTAAATCATCATATTCATCAACATCACCCACATCCACATCTTTTGCTTTAAAGCTGGCATGCAGACTGCATGTTGCAACCACAGCAACATCATCATAATCAGATTCATCATCATCATCAACACCACCAACAACTGATATTTTTTCACCACACTGTGAATCGCTGCATGGCAAATGTGTGACCTGAATCATGGTGGAAGAAATGTGACATTGTGTGCTATCGTTGACATGATGATCAGAATCATCATTTTCAGTTACTGGAATGTATGACATAATCTACACTGTCACTCACTGCCACTGAATCACATTCCACTACATTTTTGGACATGGTAAACTGGTCAAAAGCTGAACTTGAGGCAGCAATACTCATACCACCACCAGCAACTGCACTAACACCACAAGCTGGGACAACATCATTGCCTCCAAGTATGAGTGAAGCTACCCATTGCACTGTAAAAAACATTGAAGGAGAAATACATTTCCTCACATCAGCAACGCACTTCTGCATACTACCATGCCCACAGATAATCTTACCACTGGCAGCAGTGCCATGGCGAGAAACAGGTTGTCTTGCACATCTCTTTGCGGGCATTTCGGGGGATCAACAAGAATAGTCTAAACAAATTTAAATTTTGGAACATTCACTCTAGGTGGGGGCTGGGGCCCGGGGGGATGCTGGATGTGAAGCCAAAAAAAACAACTGTGGCTTCTACAAGAGATACAGATGCAAAGTCACAACAAGTTTAACAACACCTTAACTAACCAGTGGTGCTCAAGTCATAAATAATCCAATCTGGAAAAGAATACCTTTTGCTGGTGTGTGTGTGTGTGTGGGGGGGGGCAATGACTGCAGATTATGGCAGTGTAAAACCTAGAAAAGATTCTACAATGACAGTACAAAATCATGCAGGTGTATTGGACAGCAGGTTCACACTGCTGAACCTGCAATTACACTGTGGCACAATAAAAGGTGTATTATTTGATGTCACACACACACACACACACACACACAATTTGTCTACAAGTAATGCGTAGCAAATTGAAAACTTCAATAATATACCACTTATTTTAAAGAACCTGAAATTATGCACTGCTGCACCAGGTCCACACACACAATTAGCAAAAAAATGTCAACAATTACTGAAAATATTACTGTGTGTACATTGACACAGTCAGTTATACAAGAAAAATATAACCAAAAAACAAAGAACTCCCTATTTCTCCAACTTAAAGCTACCTTCACCACAGATACGCCCCTCCCCCGAAGCACAGACTCAATGTTGTACATTAACATTCAAAATCCATAAACAAACAATAAATGCTCAATGATATGAGCACAGGAGGGTTTCCTACAATCGATGAACTAAAGTTTGAGCAAAAAAAGTTACTCAAAAAGGCTTTAACAGCTTTTGGAAGGTTTGAATCGCAGAGAGCTCTCAGAGCAGACTGTCTCCTGCAGTTTCCTACACACACTACCCTGAACTGAGGCTGTGCAGAACAATCTAGAGCCCATGTGACCTGAAATCCCATAAATTACTGCAAAATTCACCTTTGGAGCTTAAAAACAAGGCGAAGTGAGGTGAAATATATTGTTTTCAATGTCCTTCACCTTAAAATTGGTGGAGTAGTGGTTTGGGAAGGCTGAGTAATGCGAAGTCATTGTTTTCAATGGACTTTGCATTACCCATTAAAACGCGAAGCACTCCGCTTCGCATTCGACTTCACTCCATGAATCACTTCATGAGCGAATGGAGGACACTTTGCCCACCACTATTGCTGATGCACATGTGACTTCAAAAGTGAAATCCAACCAACCTTGTCCTGTGACTTGGCCAGAATAGCTCAGCTTCGATATCTTCCAAAGCTGATATCTATAATAAAACTGGTTAACTTATAGGCCTATGATTAAAAGAGAAGACTGCAGGGAAGAAATAGAGACACAAAACACTAGGTATTTATTTCCTATTGCTACGCTCTAAAGAATATCAGCCCCTATGGCATGCCGGTGCCCGAGTGTAATTTTCTTGTCTGAACATGAGAGTCTCCAGGGAGGGATGTGGAGATATGTATATCCCCACTATCACTTTTACCATGTAATTAAACTACCAGTGTGGGGAATAATCTCTGAGGTACTTCAAAATCCTTACTTCTAGGGTTCTAAAAAGCAGCACCCTTAGTATTTAGGGAGGGGTAGATGTGTCCTGTTCTGATGGGGAAATCATTGCCACTTGAAGAACTGAGTGGCTGAAATTGATTCTAGAAATGTGAACAACATCTATTCTGTAGTGTCTAGTAAAAATGTATATAGATGCCCAAGTAGCAGCTGCACAGATCTCCTCTATCACAGCCTGAGACGTAGCGACTGTTCTGGTGGAATGGGCTTTAAGTCTTTAGGTAGCATGTCAGGCTTCATCTTGTAAGCTTCTTGAATGGCTACCTTCAGCCAGGATGCTACTGTGGAACATTAGGTAGGGTAGCCTTTCCTATGTCCTTGGATGATGATGAATAGTCTGTCAGTTTTGTGAAAATCCTTTGTCTTGTTGACATATTTGGTGAGAACCCTCTTCATTCTGAGTGTGTGATGGCTGGGGTCACTCTCACTCACAGTAGTTGATATTTGAGCTGGTAGTTTGATTGCCTGGTTTAGGTGGAAGTTCAAAGCAATTTTGGAAAGGGGTGATGGGATTTTTCTGAGTGTTAATCTGTCCTTGTGAAAGATCAGATATGGTTCCTTGCAAGATAGGGCCTGAAGTTTGCCTATCCTTCTGGCCATGCAAACCACCAACATACATACTGTCTTGACGTTCATCCATTTCAAATCATCAGTGGCCAGCAACTCGAACAGTGTTGATATCATTGCCATGAGGACCAAGTTAAGGTTCCAGGCTGCTGTAATCTGTTTGACCTTAGGTCGTATGTTCATGGCAGCTTTTAGGAATCTCAATACGGTCAGATGTGATCCTGATACCATTCCATCTATTTGGCCTAGTGTTGCTCTGATAGCTGCTAGTTGCATCCACAGAGATAAAGGTGAGAGTCCCTTGTCAAGGCCCTCCTGCAGAAATAGTCAGATGTCTGCAATGGATGTGGTCTCCAGCAACAATGATTTCATGGAGCACCATTTAGTGAGAATTGCCCACTGTCTTCTATATGTAGAAGTAGTGGAACCCCTTTTTAACAACATCAAAGTGTCTGTTATTGAATTGATGATAACCTGCCTTTAGCAGTCTCTCCCTTTCAACAGCCAGGTCATTAATTTGAGGTTGAAAGGATAGGTGTGATAGACTTGGCCCTGTTGTTATATGTCATGTCTGAGTGGGATTCTCAATGGATGAACAATGACATGGCCACCACTGTGGTGAACCATGACCTTGTGTGCCAGTATGAAGTGATCAGGATCACCCTCGATCTGGATTGTCATATTTTCTTCACTGCCTGCAGGAGTGGTGGCAGTGGTGGGAAGATGTACACCATGCTACAGGTGGCCATGAGATCCACTTGCAGTTGACCCCAGCACCTGCTGGTGTTGTGGAATATTTGAGGGTGAAGCCTCCACTCTCCCAGGTGAATCTTTTGATGAATCAGCAAGTTTGCTGTTGTGTTCAGCTTACTTGTTAGGTGCATGGCTGAAATGCTGGCGCGGTCACTCTGTGCCCAGTTCAGCACTTTGTTGGCTTCCTATTGCAAGCCCTTGCTCTTGGTCCCACTCTGTTTTACAATGTATACTACCATCACCTTGTTTTTCGGCCTCATGAGGATGGTTTTGTGTTTGATTAGGAGGCTGAAGTGCAGGAAGGTGAGGAAGATTGCCCTTATTTCTAGGATATTGATTGGGAGTTTTGAATCCTACAGTGACTATCCCCCCTGGGTGGACCTTTGACTGCTCCCTATCCTGTGAAAATGGCACCCGTGTCAATAATTATATCATGTTGAATGTCTAGGACCACCCCCTTGGTTAGATTGTTTTTGTTTGTTCACCATCTTGAAGATATGACCAGATTATTTTTGTTTGTTCACCATCTTATGATATGACCACCCTGGATGGCATGGTCACTGTCACCCTGAGGTAGTAGTAGCTGAACTCCTTCTTGGATAGCCAGGAGGAGCAGCTGTAGCATGTTCCATCTGGCCCCTTGGGACTAGGCTTATATAGGATGTCATTAGTCCCAGTACTCATGAGACTTGTTCCAGGGTGAACTGCCTGCTCCATTTCAGATTAGACACTTGGAGTACCAAATTGCTTATTCTCTTTTCTGATGGCCTTACTAATCCTGAAGCAGTGTCTATAAGGGTGCCAAAATGTTTTATTGACTGGCTGGGTGTGAGGCTGCTCTTGAGTCAGTTGATCACCCAGCTATGCCATTCGAGGCATCGCATCATTGTTGGAGTTTCTCAAACTGATTATTGTGGGGCTTTGGTTCTCATTAGCCAGTCATCCAGATAAGGGATAAGCTGTATGCCTGCTCCTGCATCTTGGCTGCTAGCATTATGGAATCTTTTGTAACCACCTTGGGTGCCGATGTAAGGCCAAAGCGTAGTGCATAGTACTGGTAGTGTTTAACCCAGAATGTGGATTCTTAGAAACATGAAGTGGTATGGACTGATAGGGATGTAGAGAGAAGCATCCTTCAGATCTATGGGTGGGAATTAGTCCCCTGGGTGTATAATTTTCAGTGTGGACCAGATTGTTTCTGTTTTGAATGGTTCGTACTGCACTGACCAATTTAAGAACTTTAAATCTAAAACTAGGTAGAGGTTTCTGGTCTTCTTGTGAACTCACTGCAGGAGAATGCTGAGCACAAGGCTGGTGGTGGTACAGCAAGGAGGAAAAATACAAAGACAAGCGCTGAGCGCACACCACCTTACAGATGAATAGAAGATGAAAAAGGATTGAGCAGGATCCGAAACGTGTTAGGTGGGTGAAATGGGCTTTGGTCCTTGCCATCTAAATGAATGTATTGAAACATATTTTGGAGCTGGACATTTTCTTTTCATCTGTGAAATGGTATGTGCTCTGTATTTGTATTTGCAACTTCTTGAGAACTGTAAAGGAGATGAAATGGATCACTTTTCCACTTTCCTCTAGTGAGGCCTCTAATATTGCTTTATTCTGAGTCAGTCCTTGTATGATGTGTTGGATTTGTTGTGGCTGAACCTTGTGTTTTGAGACTGGTGAGATAATGAATCAGTTTATTCAGTGGATTTCCTGAAACTCTATGGCATATTTCTTGTTTACCATCTCTAGCATGCATTTGTCTTCTGCTGTTTTTTACCTCTCTTGTGCAAACTACAGTAGTCAATCTCCTATTGATGGGTGGTTTTATGGAAGGGGGTGGCAAGAGTCATTGCTTTGTTTGGAGCTTATGATTGAAACTATTGGAGAATCTGCCCCTGTTAGATCCACCTTGGTCTCAGAATCTGTTGCTGTTGGCAGGTGGGTAGGGGAGATGAAAGTTGTTACTTCTGTTGCCGTAGAGTTCTCATTGTCTTCTCAAAAGTTACTGTCTGTCAGAAATCTAGGCCTGGATGGAAAGTAGATGGATCTCATGTTCTGCTCTTTTCCCAGGGATTTTCCACCCTGCTTGCCCTTGTTGTACTTGGCTAGACCCTCCCCAAATAATAGTGACCCCTTGAATGTAAGTGTGTGGAGCATCACCTTAGATTCATTGCCTGTGTCCTATAGATTAAGCCACATGGTTTTCTACCTCTGTTGGTGATGGTTACCACTCTGGCATTGATTTTAAGGGCCTCTACTACCATGTCTGCCAAGTACTTTGTGGATTGGATGGCTTAGTCCAATAACTGGGCTTCCATTAACTTAGATGCTAGGGTCTTGTGTATATTCTGGATCCAGGCTAGTTGGGCCCTTGTATCATAAATTGCGGTAATGGCTGCCTCACTATGAGTCCTGCCAGTTCAAAGCTCTTTTTGAGCATATCCTTCCGCTTTCTATCTTCTGTATCTTTGAGGCCTGTTGTGCCTTCTGATGGAAGGACAGTCTTTTTGTTTAGGGCCACTGTTTGCAGGTCGACTGTGGGGGCCAAGCTCTATAGTTTCAGTTTGTCTGCCTGCAGTGGGTACATCTTGTCCCACAAGCAGTGCTCGTGAATGGGTGCTGGCTCCAGTGCTTCCCATTCTTTTGCCATCACTTCATCAAAAGATTTGCACACCGAGAATGTATTGTTCGGTTTGGCAGTCAGGAGTAATGATGGCTTTAGCCTAGATTGTGGTGGGGGAAAAGGAGCTTCAAACCCAACTGCAGTTTTGATACTGCACACAAGTGTGGGTATTGGATCACAGAAGCACACTGTGGCTGTGAGAGATCAAGGGCCAGTGTCCTTGTCATCTTAATCTTATGAATCTTTACCTGACTCTTCGGCAGAGTCTGGTGTATCTGGGCAGGGGTCTACTGGTGCTGGTGTAGTAGGGGTAGGTATAGGCTGAGATGGAGGATTGGGCAGAGTTGGTGCTGGGTCAGTTGGTGCTGGGATTCATGGGTCCATTATTTTGGCCAACTTCTCCTGCATGGCCACCATAAAGTTTTGTTTTTCCTGTATGATCTTCTGGCTCTGAAAGATGATGAAGACAGTGCCCCTCAACTGTCCCAATGGCACATTAAAATGGGGGGTAGGGGTGCTGCCAGAATTGATGGTAACTGGTCTGGATGTGGATGATTCCTGAGAGGGTCTGCTGGAGTAATTGTTGGCATATACCAGCTCGGATAGGTATGAGGGGTCTTCAGCACAGGATGGGCAGAGGTGGCCCAACTTGTTGGAGGGGAACTTTGCAGGTCCTACACTTCCTGGTCCTGACCATTGTCACCCTGTGTGGAGACACAATGAAGGTGAAAGTAGACAAGAACAGTTCCCATATAGGGTCTATAAAAGAGTCGACAACATTGTGGGGCAAGGAAGGGGGACTGTGACATGTCCCTGGCTGTAGCGTTCATATCAAGGGTAGTAGTGAGAGTAGGGGTCCTTGTTCCTCCCCTACACACAGATCTAGGAATTTAGCCATTAAGGCAGGAGTCCTGTACTTGTGTAGAGGCTGAGTTGCATTAGCTCTGTGAAGTGAGGATACCCCCACCTAAGATGGCCACTGTTAGTGACATATTGGTCTTTTCTGGTTGGCTTGAGATTCCCCTACTCATTATGCAGTCCTGCAGTAAGGCCGCTGGAAGTGACGCGAGTCAGGTCACTTCTGGTAATGGTGCTAGCTTTATCATTTTGACAGAGTGGTAGTAGTTGGATGAGGCTGAGTATGGGCTAGAGAGGGAGAGTGTGGTGATATTTGCCACTGTCCTGCTGATGAGTTGGCCCTTAGATGAATGCGCTTACTTGTACTTAAATGGGCCACACAACTGCAAGAAATATGGCAGTCACTCCCCTGCACACTTGACACACCATTATGATGCTGTCCCTGGGTAGAAGCAAGAGCCAGCTATACATAGAATAGGTAGAGAGGGAATTTAGAAAGAAAATAGTAAAAAAAGCACCTCTTATAAAGAAGGCTAGTCACAAACCAAAGACGCTGATATACTTTAGAATTCTTGTTTGAGAAATTTTTTCTGGGACCTATAAAAGGCTTAAAGCAGAAGCTATGATACTGCTGTGCTGCAGCCTCCTGATTATATGCACATTTGAAACTGAGCTATTCTGGCCAGGTCACAGGACAAAGTAGGTCACATTTCGCTTTTGAAGTCACATGTGCATCAACAACTTATTAGGTGAACAATAAACAGAACTCTAGGAGTAAGGATCATGGAGTGCATCAGAGATTGTCCCCCATAATCACTAGTTTTAATGATGCAACTCAGCTGTGCTTAGATGCATGTGGCAGGGAACCCACACAGTATTACGTGCTTCTTGAGTAAAATGATGCCCACAGAGCAACTACTCACCTGGTGGAGACACGGAGTGCCTGGGCAGCCTCAGTATCAGGACTGCTTCTAGGGTCAAGCAAAATATACAGTAAATATTCTCCACAGTAGCATATTGGATGCACGATCAAAGCTGCATAGAACAAACACTTCATTTTATGCATTCTATCTTATTCCACATTCTTCTTTGAATTTACTCCTTCTCCTGCCCTATCACACTCCTCATTTGATAAAGGATTCAATTCCCTTTGATCAACCTGTCTGACACTGGGGTATATCACCCTTCCATCACAATTCATGTAAATGGAGATCCCGGCACCTTACCCATGCATAATGCACATTGGGGCAAAAAGCAGTGCCATTGCAACACATACAGACTTGGCAAACATGTAAGAAATCTTGCTACACAGCATTTTTCCCCCCAAGTGACCCCCTATATAGCAGACCCTATATGTTGTTTAACCACCTGGCACAAGGTTATCCTTCCATATGGGGAGCATGTGCCTCTTTGTGATTGCCAGATCTACTTTTTATTTTTCATTTTTCTTTTAGAATTATCTGGATGGTAGAGGATCAAACTGCCCACATCAAGGATGTAATTGACTGGCACCTGGGTTAAAAGTGTTACAGGAATTAATGTTGTTAGCCTCATCTTCCCAACAGTTCCAGCTCTCCTCTGTTTAGTCTGCCACACATTTCTAAGTACTGCTGAAAAATAGAGTTCAATAATTTTCTGCCACAGGATGGCAGTGTTCCACTGTTTATTACCTACCACAATTACTGTACCAAGGTTAAAGATTTTACTATTTGTTCTCTTCTTTCAGATAGCTTTATTGACTTGTGCCTCCTGCCTCTCACTCCCTCCTGTGGCCTGGAGCCTTCTAGTACCACACTACGGGTTGGTAAGAGACATCAGAAGGCCCTTTTCTTATTTGTTTTCTGTGCCTGAATTACAAGCATGCATTAAAAGTATGTTAATTGGGGAATCTGCACACCAACAACATTGCAACTTAAACTACATATCTTGGAACATTCAAGGGGTTAATCACTCACTTGAAATCTTTCACATGTGATGTGGCTCTTCTTGAAGAGATCCATCTACTGTAACTCAAAATTGAAGCAGACCAGTTGGTTAGGGATTGGGTTAGAGATTTCCAGTACTTACAAAAAGGCAGGGAGTGTCAGTTTTAGTGGGCAAAACCTGTCCCCTCAATCTACTGTAGGTAACACTCTTGAGGATAAAGAGGGGCACTGGGCACTACTAGAAGGCACTATATAGAAAGAGTGGTAGTCAGCATAGCAAGCACTGTATTTTTATTTATTTAAAAGTTGATAACCGGGAAAAGTACCATGAGCTGAGGCCCATTTCCAGGTGTGACGCAGGGGAAGGGGAACAAACAGAGAAATGTACAGAAGGCAGCATGAAAATACAAAGAACAGGAGGTCATCATGGGTCGGGGTTACAAGACCCAGTTACAAATAAAAAAGCCACACAACAACAGGAACAATAACCCGTTCAGTCAATAGTTTAGTACTCTAAAAGTGGGGGGTTATATTATACAAGCCCCCAAAATCAGATTAAATAACTACATCTAGTATGGCAGCAGCGCAGAGTTACACATAATTAAGGTGGTAAGGGACAGGGGCATTGGGAGCATGGTTGACAGGGAAGATGTTTTAGGAGCCTCTTGAGTGAGAAGAAAGAGGAACATGAGTGGAGGTCAGAGGGTAGTTTGTTCCAGAGAGAAGGGAAGCGGAAGGAAAAAGCAGATTGTCCAGAGGCTAAGTGAGGGAGAAGGATGGAAAATGAGTGAGAGTAGTAGTTCTTTACGTAAGGGAAGGAATAAAAGCAACAGAACAAAAGGGTAAACAGGGAGAAGAAGTGCTGTGGGTAAATTTGGAGACAGGCAATGGCACCACAATCCGCACAGGGGTTGTATACAGACCTCCTTCTCAGGGGGAGGAAATGGACAAGGAAATGATAGAAAGTATACTTAGAATGGCAGAAAAAGGGGAGATATTGCTGATGGGTGATCTGAATATGCCAGATGCTAACTGGAGTGCAGTTGCAGCTGCCACTTCGAAGAGTGCAGTTATTCTAGATGCCCTACAGGGGGCAAGCCTTAGACAACTAGTACTGGAGCCCACTCGAGAGGGAGCAATATTAGACTTGATACTCTCAAATGGAGATGGAGAGAGGATCACAGATGGTGAAGTGGGTAGCCATCTGGGAACTAGCGACCATCGAACAGTATGGTTCACAATAAACACAGCAATAGAGTCAAGCCATACAAAGACAAAAGTACTGGACTTTAGGAAGGCTGACTTTGCCAAAATGGGTGAGTGCCTAAGGAATGCACTAGCAAATGGGTGGGAAGGAGGGGTGGAAGAACAATGGGGAATAATAAAAACTGCCATCACAGAGGTAACGAGCCTTTGTGTGAAGCAAATAAACAAAACAAGAAGATGTAAGAAACCACTATGGTTCTCAAAGGAAGTGGCAGTGAAGGTTCAAGAGAAAAAGAAAGCATTCAGGAAGTACAAGGAATCGCAGCAGGAGCAGGACAGAGAACTGTATCAGTTAAAGCAAAAGGAGGCTGGGAAGGCAGTCAGAACAGCAAAGGCCCAAACCGAGGAAAGATAGCTAACTCCAGTTAAGAAGGGGGATAAGACCTTTATAGGTACATCAGGGAGCAAAGGAAGACCAAGGAGGGATAGTGAGGCTTAATAAAGGGAGGGAGGGTGGGCAGAGGGAGACTGTGAAAAGGCAGAGATACTAAACAAATATTTTTGCTCAGTATTTACAAAGGAAGAGGGGAGGTATAAAACAAACAGAAGTAACACTCTGGATACAGAAGTTGATACCAGCCCATTTACAGAAGAAAGGGTTCTGAAAGAACTCTTAAAACTGAAGGTGGACAAAGCAATGGGGCCTGATGGGATTCATCCCAGAATTCTAAAAGAACTAAGGTAGAACTAGTGACACCACTGACTACCCTCTTTAACAAATCATGGGAGGATAGGGTGGTACCCGAGGACTGGAGGAGGGCAGATGTGATTCCCTTCACAAAAAGTGGGAGCAAGGCAGAAGCAGGAAACTATAGACCTGTTAGTTTAACCTCAGTGATAGGGAAATGATGGAATCACTTCTAAAGGAAAGAATTGTCAAGTATCTAGAGGCCAGAGGGACACAGGACCCTAGGCAGCATGGATTCACAGCGGGAAGGTCATGCCAGATGAAATCTGATAGATTTCTTTGACTGGGTGACCAAAGTAGTAGATCAGGGAGGGACTGTGGACATGGCCTACCTAGACTTTAGCAAGGCATTTGACACAGTCCCACACAAAAGATTAATATATAAGTTAGCCAGCCTGGGAGTGGGTCCCAAGATGACAGCCTGGGTAAAGAATTGGCTGGAGAATAGGACACAGAGAGTAATAGTAAATGGAGTCCACTCAGAAGAAAGGAGGGTTACTAGCGGGGCACCGCAGGGTTCAGTATTAGGACCAGTCCTCTTCAATGTCTTTATAAGTGACATTGCAGAAGGACTGGAAGGAAAAGTATGTCTCTTTGCAGATGACACTAAGATCTGCAACAGAGTTGATGCACAGGGTGGGGTGGAAAGGATGAGAAGGGACTTGGCAAGGTTAGAGGAATGGTCAAATGTATGGCAGCTTAGATTCAATGCTAAGAAGTGCAAGGTAATGCACCTGGGAAACAAAAACCCAGGGGAAGAGTACACATTGGGGGTGAGATACTAACAACAACAAAAATGGAAAGGGACCTGGGGTAGTCATATCAGATGACCTAAAGGTGGGCAAGCAATGTGAGAGGGCAGCAAGGAGGGCTGGGGGGATACTGGGATGCATAGGGAGAGGCATCACCAGTAGAAAACAGGAAGTTATTATCCCTCTGTACAGACAGCTGGTGAGACCCCATCTGGAGTACTGTGTGCAGTTCTGGAGACCCAATCTCCGCAAAGACATAGACAGGATGGAAGCTGTCCAGAGGAGGGCAACTAAAATGGTGCAGGGTCTGCACGGAGGACATATGAAGAGAGCTTAGGAGCTTAATATGTATAACCTCGAGGAAAGGAGGGAGGGGGACATGATAGAAACTTTCAAGTACCTCAAGGGAATCAACAAAGTCCAAGAGGGTAGCATCTTTCAAAAAGAGGTGTGCAAGAACAAGAGGGCACAATTTGAAGATAGAGGGGCGGCTCAGAGGTAATTTAAGGAAGTATTTTTCACAGAGAGGGTTGTGGGTGCATGGAATGGCCTTCCGGAGGAGGTTGTGGAGTCAAAATCAGTGGTGGAATTCAAGCATGCATGGGATAGTCATAAGGCAATTCTGGGGGGGTGGGGGTAGGAAGAAGTAGGCTGCTGGTTAACTAGGATCTGCAGCTTATCCAGTAGGTAGGGAAATGGGCAGACTGGGTGGGCCAAGCGGTCCTTATCTGCTGTCAAATTCTATGTTTCTATGTTAGTCCCTGTGATGGAGGGAGTAGTTAGGGGAGGCAGCTTGTGAGAGCCAAGAGGTGAGATAGGAGGGGAGAGAACCAAACCAGAACTTAGTAACAAAAGTAACACAGTGAACCCTTCACCTGTGGGATAGGGGAGTAAGGGATAAGGGAGAATAGAGAAGACAGTAGTGAGGAGAGGGGGAGAGGCAGTGACAAAACCACATGAGTATGATGTATATATGCACCACATGAGGATGATGTAATTGTTTTGTCTCCTTAATGCAAGCTATCTTGGCTTTCACACTAGACAACTCTTCCTTTATAATAGGGTGGAGTGGAATTTCATTCTGGCTATGGATCCCATAAGAGACAAACCACCCTCAAAGCCAGGTCCACCATCTCACAAGCATGCTAGGGTGACAGTGACATATTTATGTGTAGAGATTAATTTAGCATACATACCCCTGGAAGCTCTTTTATCCCACAGACAAGGACTTCATCTTTCACTCTCACTGACATAATATGGTGAGTCATTTAGATTACTTCCTTGTATGCCACAACACCCTGAAAGTAATGATGAATGCTCACATGGACTCCATCCTCTTTTCTGACCAGGTACCTACACCGCGCTTGCAATTACCGCAGCCACTCACCAGTATGCTCCCCCAGGTGGCTGTTCAGTCTTTTTCTCCTGCAATCAAAAGAGTTCAGAGATTGGATCACTATTGAAATCCAAGTCTACTTCTCACACAGTGCAAGTCATTATCTTTCCTATTGCACCATATGAGGTGCCATCAAGGCATTCATCAGGAGCAAAATAATTAGCATCTTGGTGCACCAAAACAAAGAAAGACCACACTGGTGGCCCTACAAGCAGATCTTATATCCCTGAAGAAAGCCTACTGTGTGAACATGCAGTGTTTCCTACTGTACCTGACCTTAATAAAGTCCTAAACTTCTAATATAAAATAAATAATATCTTTCATCACCAAGTGGTGCATGCCTTCTTTTGCACTAAGCACAAATACTGGGGTCAGGGGAACAAGCTGGTAACTTGCTGTCCTAGCACCTTAAAAAGAAGAAAGCTAAGTCAACTATTTTCATAGTAGCCTCTATTCATATACACAGCTCAGGTATGCTTGAAAGGAATGTACCTGAGCCGTGTTGCCACACACTGGCAGTGCCACACAATGCAGGCTGTGTTCACAGATCTGAGTCGCACATCACCTGTGCTACCCCTGCCTGTATTGCTGCATGGCGGCATGGTGATCAACCATGGCCATCCAGTCAGAAGGCCCGACTGCCATGTGAGTGGATCACTGTTTCACG
This sequence comes from Neoceratodus forsteri, assembly GCA_016271365.2. Taxonomy (NCBI): domain Eukaryota; kingdom Metazoa; phylum Chordata; order Ceratodontiformes; family Ceratodontidae; genus Neoceratodus; species Neoceratodus forsteri. Next base: position 754,380,746 of record CM057449.1, on the reverse strand, counting down.
TAGTGTGGCAAGATTGTAGAATATGGCTGGTCCTCCAGGGGCAGGTGTATTTCTTAAATAGATAGATTGGTCAGCCCATTGTGATGAACATACACCCAGCTGCCACAATATGCTCCGAGGGCTCAGGTTAGCAGGTTGGAGGGGGACTTCCAATGTCCACCATCCTGTTTGGCTGGCAGGAGGGGCACATAAGTGTGTACTACAGTATCCAAGGTAAAATAGCTGGATCCCCCTCTGCTGATGCCCCAGATGCAGATAGTTTGCTTTTGGCATGGTGCATAACTAAAGCATGCCCCTAGCCACCCTCCCCACCAGCCCATGTGCATAGCCTGCACCCAGTGGAGGCTGAAGGTGCACAAGTGGTGTGAAACCCCATCGTACATGCACAGGGGTTCCATATCACTTCCACTGTACAGCATATTGCCATAACGAAGTAGATGCACCGTGTATCTGCAGCATGTAGGCTTTGTAAATAGAGGTCAGTATTCTTAAAAAGGACTGTAGTGAATGTGAGGGACTTGGACTTTGGAGACCTCGTAGATAGTCTGGCAGTCTGTATCGTTAGTTATAGTGTATTATGGGTTGTTCAGACATATTGATGAATAAAGCAGCAAGCATGGAGCAAAACCCTGTCTACTGAGTTTTTTTTTATATATCTTCTTTCGTAATCGGGTGAAGTCCACTAGGCACAAGTATCTACAGAATAACGACATTACATTGCTGATTGGGAGCAAATAAAATGGGAACCCATAGTGAATGCAAACTGCGAAGACTGCAAGTAAACAGATTTAGATTTGACTCAGAGCCTAGCTCATTTACAAAAAAAAAAACAGAAAGTACAATGTCAAAGCTAGGCCTGCCCAGAGTTTCACTATTTCAAGTGAGTGGTAATGGTAAGCGTACAAGTTTATCACAAAGATGGCATACATGGCAAAGGCAATTTGAGAGTGACAAACAAAAAGTGTCTTCAAAAAGTGTCTTCACTACTTCATCAAATGGCAAACAAGAAAGGTTTTACTACTTCATTTTGCAGGATCTGCGGTGCTGGGTATTTTTAATACACTCCAAAATACTTGAAACTCTAATACAGCACTCCTTAAACTAAAAGAATACTTTGATGCAAAGAAAAATGCAGCATTTGTTTGACGTGCTTTCCACAGGCAGAGCAACTGGAGTTAGAGACAATAGACGGCTTTGTAATGCGGATGCAGAAATGTGAACATGGGGCACTTACAGAAGAAATTATTTGGGACCAGGTAATTGACATATGCTACTTAAAGATCATGTGTTAAATTCAATGGACCAGTCACAGTAATCAACTCAATATACTTTTAAGTTTTTATCCATAATTTCTGCCGCATTTAGTGAGTAAATATATGTTTTTTACATTTGTTTGCAACAGACGTCCTCTGTCTCACGCTGTTGTTTACATCTCTTGCCGCCTGAACTGTGCTGCAGCATGAAGGTGATGATGTCATTTGTAATTTGTCACTTCTTTTCTTTAATTTCTTATCTGTTTACATAGTTAGCTAGCACTGCCTGCACCACATTTGTTTCATTATCATGTACTTCTCCCTCAGTTATGATGCATGTATGTATAATGCATTGCATTACTTGTATACTCTTATCCTATGTATTATATACTGTATTAATTTCCTGTAATGTTTCGTATCCTGTCTGTTTTAAATCTACTCGCCATGTTGTTTCTTTGCCATGCACTCTACCCTCATTTACGATGCACTTATTTATAATGAACTGTATTATTTGTTTACTCATATCCTATGCATAATATACTGTATTAATCTCCTGTAAAAATTTTTTGCAACCTGTTTGTAAATCTGACATGGAGCCTTTGCAAAGGAGTCTTTGACTCAAAGGGTTGTAATTCCAAAACTTCATTAAATACATAAACAAATAACATTTGGTGGCTGTATGTGTATGTGTATGTCATGCTCTTGCTGACAGTTTTTAGGCAGCCTTGTTGTGGGTTTCCCCTGTGGGTTTGCTGTTTCATGTGACCAAGTAATAAAGTATGTCTTCATATGAGGAGTCTCCTGAATTGAAAGCACTGTCATGTAGGACAGTTCTTAACATAGAGCGCTATTCATTTGAGCCACGAGCTTTGCCAGGTAGACTGCAAGCTCTTCAGTGACACCTGCTGATCTGAATGATGGCACCAGTGACAACAGGGAGGTGGGTAACAGCACCAAAATGTCTGTTGATGGCTAGTATGTGAAGCACTGTGTTTTGACAGCTATTTTTGTTCAAGGATAAGTTTGTATGTGTCCCATGCCTCCCTGCCTCCCGGTTTGGCAATTCTGCTTCAGTGCCAACATACATAAAATTATGCATGGGAGCTCAGAAACCCAAGGGAAGTTTATCAGTTGGAGGAGGTGTTAATGATCATAAAACAGAAAAGGGATTTGGGAGTCATCATACCTGATGACCTGAAGGTGTCAAAGCAGTGTGATAAGGCAGTGGGAAAGGCTAGTAGGATGCTGGGGGTGCATAGGAGGGGTATCACCAGCAGAAAAAGGGAGGTAGTGTTACAGCTGTATAGATCAATGGTGAGGCCACACCTGGATTACTGTGTCCAGTTCTGGAGGCCCCATCTCAGGAAGGACATAGATTGGGTGGAGGTGGTACAAAGAAGGGCAACCAAAATGGTGCATGGCCTGCACCAGATGTCCTACAAGAAAAGACTCAGTAAACTAAATATGTACTCAATGGAGGAAAGGAGAGAAAGGGGAGATATGATAGAAACATTCAAATACCTCAAGGGTGTCAATAAGGTACAGGAGGGAGACAAACACGATTCCTCACACTAATTCTTTTGCTTAACGAGAGATGCAGCTGCCATATTTTTTTTTCTGAAAATCCCTCTCACATGCAAAAATAGCCAATAGAAATCTGTGCTATACTTGAAGGGACATCTAGTCCCTAATGACCACACCACTGACCAGAGCAACCAGCCTTAAATTGTGGAATAACATGCAGCAGAAACATTTTTTTCTATTAAAAAAAAAAAAAAGATCAAATGTGTTTTTATGACTTTTGTGGGGAACAAACACTATAAAAATAGTAGATGGGCAACTCTATACCCAAACAGTGCGTTGTGCCACCTCAGGGTTCTGATTCCTGTGGACCTCTCAAACTTCACTCTCTAGGTCACAGGTAATCAGCATGCCTCTGTGGCAAAACATGCTGTTTGTGCATAGTTGACATCCACTATTCTATATATTATAACACCGATTTGTATGGAGCTGCTAATATTTTATCCACTCTTGCAAAAGGGATGGAAAGACCCAATGTCAGTTTTGCTTGAGACTGGTAAAAGATTCTGAATCGTGATCATGGTTGCTATGAAACTTTACAGTAGTTTACAAAGCCTAGCCAATAGATTGCTTGGAAAAGTAGGGGTTTGCAATTTGAGCCTTTTTTCTATACGGATTGCTAGTAAGTAAATCTTCTTGATGACTGGCAAACAGTGTGGTTCTGACCCTCTATTAATTAAACTTCCCCTCCACCAGTGCCTACAATGGAGAATGCATGACAACACATGACATTGCGTAGCACAGGTGGCGATAATGTGCCCATGCTGGTGATGAGGATTTGTGAACAAGTGGATGCACATGGCACTGATAATATGAAGAAATAATATGCACAGTGTATATGTAACTTGTGATCATGCCAGTAGTACTATTGGGTGTACCCACAAGTACACCCATTATTTTGTTGGCATGAACACAAGTTACATGTGAACTTACACCATGCACGTACAAAGTGTGCATACTCATAGAAACAGAATTTGATGGCAGGCAAGAACCACTTAGCCCTCCTAGTCTGCCCATTTTTCTCTACCTATTGTACTGTCTGTGACTCTACTTGATCTCTGGCTCCACCCCCACTCTCCTTACCAGTAACATTCCATTATGCCTATCTATGCATTCTTCAACCCGCCTTCAGTTTTTTGCCATCACCACCTCCAGTGGGAGGCTGTTCCAGGCATCAACCAGTTTTTCTGTGAAGAAGTACTTCCTCACATCTCCCTGCTACAACCCCCTTCCCCTCAGGCTTCACAGCATGAACCCTTGTTCCTGAGCATCTTTTCTTCTGAAAAATGTTTCTCTCTTGTACCATATTTATACCTGTGAGGTATTTGTAAGACTATATTATATCCTTCTTCTCCCTTCTTTCCTCCTAGGTGTACATTTTGAGGTCCTTTAGTCTCTTTTCATAGCGATTTTTAGCAGACCCTGCACCCTTTTACTTGCCCACCTCTGGGCTGCCTACACTCTATGTCTTTCTGAAGATGAGGTTCCAGAACTGCACACAGTACTCTACGTGAGTTCTCCAAAGTGATCTATACAGTGGTAACTTCACCTCCTTCTTTCTCCTGGTGATACCCCTCCCTATGCACCCCGGCATCCCACCAGCACTCCTGACTGTCTTGTCATACTGCCTGGCCACCTACAGGTCATGAAATTTGATTACCAATAGGTCTCTTTTCTGTTTGGTGGTCGTCAATACCACTCCCCCATTTTACACTCCTCCCCTGGAATTCTGTGACGTGAGAGCATGGTTTTGCACTTCTTCACATTGACAGTCAGCTGCCCTTCCCATAACCACCCCTCCAAGTTTCTCAGATCACTACTTATTTTTTCCCACACCTCCTGGAGTGAGTATCCTATTGTAGATCTTAGTGTCATCCTCTAAAGACACAGACATTACCATCCAGCCCCTCTGCAATGTCACTAATAAGAACCATTCTTACTACTGATCCCTGTTTCACCCTGCTGGTCACCATCCCTTCCTCATGGTAAATTCTGTTTACAACCACTCTCTGCCACTTATTCTTTTAACAATTTTTTCCCAGTTTAACACCTCTGTACCCTCTCATAGGCTGCTCAGCTTGCTTACGAGTCTCATATGAGGAACAGTGTTGAATAGCTTACTAAACACTACATTAGCAACATCCACCGCTCCACCATGATCTAATTCACTGAGCACCCAGTCAAGAAATAAATATATCAGATTAATTTGACATGACCTACCCCCGTGAATCTATGCTATGTTGGATCTTGTATGCGACTGGATTCAAGATATTCCACAATCCTTTCCTTCACTACTGAATCCATTAATTTACCAACCACTAAAGTCTGGCTGACTGGCCTCTAGTTGCCAGCCTCCTTCCTACTACCACTTTTCTGAAGTGAGACTACATCTGCCCTCCTGTAGTCCTCCAGTGCCACTACCATCTCCAGTGAGTGGCTGACCAGGAGTGTCAGAGGTGCAGGTAGTACATCCCTGAGCTCCCTCAGTGTCCTTGGATGCACCCTATGTGGCCCCAGTGCCATGTCCACTTTCAGATTTTTGAGTTCCTTCAGGACTCTCTGAAATGGACTAGTGTCAACCTCCCTTTCATCGATGCTCCTATTACTTTTCTATGGCCCTCACTTTCCACTTCCTCTGTGAACACAGAACAAAAGTATTTATTCAGGTTGCCTGCCTTACAATCCTTGCCCTGCTTTTCCATTTTTCACTGACATACCTGATACATGTCTTGTCCCCTTTCCTTACTGACTGTGCTACTCTCATCTCTGTTTGTGCCTTTGTGCTCCTTATTGCTTTCCCTGCCTCCCTCTGTTTCTCCTGATACAGCTCCCTTACCTGCTCCCTCTGTGTCTTCTTATTCCTATGTAGAGATGCAGTGAGGTTCAATTTTGCCAATGAAATTGATGCAAAGTTACCAATTTTGCATCTGCGCATCATTTTGCGAAATTATGTTACTGAACCAGAAATTCACCATTGCGATTTCTTGTTCAAATTTCACCTTACATCTATTCCACTAACTTTGCATTGTGTATTCTCAGCAAAATTAGCCAAAACAAATTCTTATCACATGTCTGCCTTTCATCAGATCACATGATGGGCAGGAAGAAACTGAGTGAGATAGGAAGTGAGTGACTCACTTTCAGTTTCACAGCAGCAGGGATTTATATATTTGTATTTATTTGGAAAATGTTTCACCAGGAAAGACAACATGAGCAGTAAACAGCTCATTTCCAGAAGTGTCCTGGGTGGGGGTGGGGTATCAGAATTGGGAGAACAGGCAAACACATAACAATAACACAGCAATACAAGTACAGTTACTAAAACAAAACAGTGTAGTACAATTAGAGAACAGAAATAACCCAGACCAACCAGACAGTTTGAACAAAATCATGTTTGGCTATAGCATACATTGCAACAACCCAAGAGCAGGTGATCTAGTAGGGTAAAGCACCAAGCAGGAAAGGGATCTTGGGGTTATCATCTCTGATGACCTCAAGGTAGGGAAACAGTATGACAAGGCAGCAGGTAAAGCAAATAGGATGCTGGGATGCATAGGCAGGGGCATCACCAGCAGGAAAAGGGAGGTCATGATTCCACTATACAAGACACTAGTGAGGCCTCACCTGGAGTACAGTGTACAGTTCTGGAGACCTTACCTACATAAGGACATAGACAGGGTAGAGAAGGTTCAGAGGAGGGCAACAAAGATGGTACATGGATTGCATCACAAGTCCTAACAGGACAGGTTGAAGGAATTGAATGTGTAATCCCTGGAGGAGAGAAGGGAGAGAGGGGACATGATAGAGACATACAAGTATCTTACAGGGAGGAACAGGGTGCAAGAATACACTATTTATAAGAAAAAAAATGTCCCAGGACTAGAGGGCATGGGATGAAGTTGGAGGGAGGACGATTCAGAGGAAATGTGAGGAAGAATTTCTTCACAGAATGGGTGGTGGACAAATGGAACACCCTGCCTGAGAAAGTGGTGGGGGCTGAAACAATCACGGGATTTAAGAATGCATGGGATAGACATAAAGGAATTCTGGCGGTCAGGGGTAAGGGGCAACAGAGTTCTAGGAAAACATAAACTGAAGTTACAAATTCAAATGGGCAGACTATGTGGGCCATAGGCCCTTATCTGCTGACACTGTCTATGTACAGTATCTATGTATCTATGTAAAGGTTAGAGGATGGATACCACATTTGAAGTGCTAGAAGTAGTAGGCTGAGCACATGATTCAAAGTGCCACTGTATACCCAAGGGAGGGCAGTTATGAGACAATTGGGGAAGTGGACAGGCGAGGGGTGGAAGGTGGGGGATGGAAGAGGGAGAGAGAGGGACAGCAAAGATCAAACCACTTCAGGATGCTGAGAACCCTGCAAAGGGATAGCAGTATACGTCTTTGTGTAAGGGTCTGAGGGATTATAGAAAACAAATCTTTATCCTTATATATTTTCTAAACTTACTTGCTTTAGCTGTAACTCTATACTTTTTATAAACCAGTAAGCTATATTTTGACAACCTAATTTCTTTGTAAGGTTTTTTTTTATTCCCTCTTGTTCAGTTTGTAAGTGTAGTTAAACATTTTTTCTACAAACTTTTACTTTTCTTTCCTGTCCCTTTTGTTTGGTTTCCTAGTTAAACTTTAATTGTAATGAATAATCACCAAGGTCACAGAGGTGAAACCAGTGGGCAACGAGACCCAAGGATTGGGGGTGAGAGAGCCATATGGTTTCACAGCCATGATTTTCTTTCTTCTGGTCATGCACCTGAAGTGGCAGCAGCAGTGGCAGCATTAGATGCTCCATCAGCAGCAGCAGCAGTAGATGCTCCAGCAGTAGCAGCAGCAGCAGCAGTAGATTTCCAGTCTGTCAGAGGCACTGCTGCAGATGCTGTTACTAAACAGCACTAGCAGCAGGAGCAGAAAGAACAACAGCAGCAGCCTGTTCTACCTGCCTGTTATCGAGACACAGGTCAGGAAGCATAGGAAAAGCAGGAGCAGTTTCAAAATTCACAAATAGCATTTCATTTTTCTCAATAATAGCAAAATAAAATATATTCGGTATAACTGTTTACAAAGGCAGTACAAACAGAGAAAACTAAGTCCTTCTTCTAAGGGTATCTCTTAGTTCTCAGTTTCAGTCCCTCAGTCTCTCACTCTCCTTGTCTCTCTAGCAAAGCATTGCTGCTCTCTTTATAAGTCTTTGTCTGGGAACTTGTTAAGACAGCCTGATTCTTACAAAATATTCTTGTAGGTTTACAGAATGTTCTTGTCAACTTTGATGCAAGGTGCAGCAAAAAGATCCTTGTGGCCCAGAACTGATCTCTTGTTTACAGCCCTGCAAAGGGATGAAAAACTGCATCTCAGGTTAACCTCTTGAGTTTCAAATAGCTTTTTGCAATCATTACAACAGTATTACTATATTCAGATTTAAACAAAGACATCCCAGTATCAGCGACATTTCCACATAAAGATTCACATATATTTTTATATCTGCAGATATGCAAGGGGAAAGAAAAGACAGAACAGCAAGTGAAGGCAGAGAGATAACGAGAGGCGGAGAATCGAGAGACCATCGGAGTGATCATTTCCTAAGTCTCTCAAGAAAAATTTGGTTGCCCAAACAGACAGACAAGAGACAGAAAAGGAAAGAATAGAAAAGACCCTTGTGTTCATACTCTTTCTGCATTACAAATGGGACAGGGCCTTATTCAACCCTGTCACATACCCTTGAGGCAAAAGCAGCAGAACGGTTTGTATGGGGAGTGTATTGACATTAATGAAAGTAAAGCAAATATTTATATGAATGAAAATAAAGTAACAGAATTATTACTCAGACATACATAAAATGATTATACTGCAGAGGGGCACTGAGGGAAAAAACATGCCTTTTTTAATCAACATCAGTAAGGAATACTGGAGCTGTAACCAGATGGAAACTCCCTCTTCAATACTGCTCCTCCCACCTCACTTTTGCTCCTACTACTGCTTGTGCTGACATTATCTTCCTCTTCCACTTCTCTGCTGTCATGTGGCTTGAACACAAACATTACTGACTTTGTTGGAATGTGTCCTTGATTCATTTTAATAAATGTTAGCAAGCTAATATTTTTTAGGGAGAGACTGGTGCACTTGTCCTGCACTGTGGCACCGGCTGAACTAAATACTTGTTCAACACTTACACTCAATGATGGACATCTGAGGTACTTCATGGCCACCGATGTCAGTGCTGGCCAGTCAAAAACCTTGGTGCTCCAGTACATCAGGGGCTCATCTCCATTGCTTAGGTCCCTTGTGTCTGCCACATATGCATCAGTCATGTGATGTGCTGCTTGCATATCTGCTGATTTATCATCAGCCTTCTCCTCCCTGCCTTGCATGTCTACCACACCTACCTGGGTTAAGACATCCCAAATGGAATTTGTCATTTTTTCATTTTTGGGACATGTTTTTGTAGCCAAATTCCAATTTGAGGCCTGTGAGGTGGTAGCAACACCGGATCTATGAGTTGTGTCATGTTGTGCCTTCTTATGTACCTGTGTGTTTATTAGCATCTGTGCACCATGTACCCTTCTTATCAGAAGGTCAGTCAACTTCTTAACCTGCTGGTGCCCACCTTCAATTATGGATGTCACACCATGTTTATATTGTGGGTCAAGCACTGTGGTGATCCAAACTCATCAGAGTGCAGAATTCCGTTAATATGTGTGTTGATCTGCAACACGTGGAGCATGTGATCCATCAAGTCACAACTACCAGTGTCAACACCTGCTACCAGCTGTTGCTGGACATTCAACAGTGTTTGCCTCAGCACATGCAGAAGTGAAATTGCTTGACTCATAGAGGCAGTGTCAGTGCTCACGGCCTGAGTGGCATGTTTGAATGGCCTGAGAATAATGATAAGTCCATCTATCTGCCACCACTGGTCTGTTGTGAGACACATGGATACACCAGCACTGTCCCAGATAGTGTGTACCAGCATATATTTGGAAATCACCTTGTACTGCTTGTATAAGTGATCCAGCATGTACATGGTGGAGTTCCATCTTGTCGCAACATCCATTTTCATGTGGTGCTCAGGCAAGTTGTTGCAAATCTGCAACTGACAGAACAGGGCATGTGCCTTTCCTGACTATGCAAAGTGCACACAGATGTGATATGCCATAGCCAAAATCTCCTTATGTCCAGATGGGTGAGAAACTGCTGTACAATAAGAGTCAGACAGTGTGCCAGGCATGGCACCTGAAAAAAGCACCATCACTAATGCATTTTATGACATTCGATCCATTATCACTGGCAATAAAACCTGCCATCAGTAAATGGGGGTGGAGCCAGTCATCAATTTCAGAAAGCAGTACTTCCAGCATTTTCTCACCCATGTGTGACCCTGGTATGCCTTTCATCATCAGGTTGGCATATTGATGAAGACCCAGAATGTTGCTACCACCACAATTGGCCTTGCTGCAACTTTTCCCACTCCACAAGTTGAACAGTACCCCAGGTACCTGTGCCAAGTGAGCTGTAATGCACAAATATGAACTGTCAGCCGTTTTGCCACTGGTCCACATATCCATACTCAGATGTATATAAGGCGTCAATGAATGAATTAATAATGGCATGATTTAACATGTCTGACACTCAGCCATACAGTTCTGGAATAGCACATATTGCAAAGTATGTTCGAGATGGTATCTGCCATTTGGCACATGCAAGGGCATGAACCACCTGAAACCTGCATTCTCAACAAAGGAGTATGGCAAGAGACTAATTGCCAACATTTCAGCTGCTGCATTGAGCTCACGTGCAGACACATGATTCCGTAGGAATTTTGAATGCCATTCAAACATAGCATGCAGTGTGGGCTGGACCTATCTTTGAGCTGCTGTAGTAAACAACTTTACTCATTGTGGTGGCATTGCTGGGGTGTTATGGGCTGCTGCTTCAGTACTACTTTAGCTGCATTCTGCAATACAGTGAGTATGCTTCTCTGACTCAAAGGGGTGGTACTAGTAATGCTGCTGCTTTGTCCCAAATTGATAGACAGAATTGAATCCTGTTCCTCCACTAGGTAGTCCACTGCAATTGACATGGTGGACCCTCCAACAACTGTCACAGCTGGACTGACACTGGGACCTCCTCCACTGGCTTCCTTTTCATGCTGACACCAGCAGTGAGTTTCCCACCAGTGTCTAGATGGCTTCCCTTTTTACTCCTGCTTATTCACACTTGACACAGCTTACAGATCGCAACTGACTCAACAACAAGGTCAGGAATATAGAAATCCCAGACAGAGGATTTCATTCCCCTCCTTTTTCCATGGTGCCAGGAAGACTGGGACAGTTGAGGGGAAGGTGTGGAGACATTGTTTTTTTGAGCTGATTTCAGCACATCAAAATTATTATGGGTGCTTTCTTTACTGGCTGTTATGCTACTGGACGTAATATCCTCCTCAACAACATTTGCATCATATGACTTACGTTTCTTACTGTCAGGCTCTCATAGGGGATCCTGCACATCATCATCATCATCATCATCATCATCTTCAAAATCATCAACAATGCTCTCCTTCTCCTCAACATGTGCAATATGTCCTTCTCCTCAACCTCCTCCACCTCCTCAACCTCTATGTGTGCAGTCTCAACCACATTCTCTGCATCTCCTATGTTTACCACTGTCTCAACACTGTGTGCCTCAGAAGCATAACCATCAACACCACCCACAGGTACCTAGACTATCTCCTCCTCTTCCATTGTTTCCTGCCTGATGGAACTTGTGCAGCTGCTATCTTTCTTGTCAGGTGTCACCTCACCCACTAGCATGGCTGCCACAGATGTATCTTTGAAAAAATTTGGAAACATATATGCCACCACTGCCAACAACTCCAGTACTTTCACTCCCAGGAGCCCCTGAGCCCACAGGAATTGATGATGACATGGCTGCAGACATTGATTTTTGAAGTGAAGCATTAATTGGCGAATTTGGTTTAGCAACCTCTTATTCACCACCCCCCTTCTGCCACATTTACCTAAGGCTTACACACTGTTATGTGCACCTCCATAGCTTAGGAATTTCCTTCCAGGCCTGTAACATGTTTCTGCTGGACAGGAATATAAATAATCTTTCTTTTTTCTTCTATGGTTTGTATATGACATCCATACACATCCTGCTCCTGTGGGAACTGTATGTATATATATATATATATATATATATATATATATTACGTTCAGTTGTGTTATGTATATCTTTCTTGTACATATGACTTGGACTGTAAATACTCTGCTCCTATCAGTATTGTAAACATATTGTTCCTTTTGTGTTATGTATATTTATATGTAACTGTACAATTTTCCCTGCCAACAGCAGGTCCACCTTGTCAATGAGCTTGCTCAATGGTGATCACCTGGATAAATAAAGATTTGATTGATTGATTGATTTTACAAGTTTTACAACTTTTTTAACTGTCAAAGCTTGAACTGTTACCATTTTTCTTTCAAACATTACTCTGTATACAGCTAGGGTGCTGCACTGACATTTCAGCAGGACAACTAAGGTGCTACTGGGTCACATGTAACATGTACAGTAGCTATTTTGGGGCACAGTTATTAATATTAAACTGGATATTGCCATGTAATGTCTCAGTGTTCATGTAGCATTGAAATGGGACTGTTGGTTCAGTACATTCAATGGGACTGACCTTGGTGCTCTCCGTGCTGTTGGTGGAATGGAACTGATCTTGGGGTTGCTAGAGACATTGGCACTCTCATTCACTTCTAGTGGAGTTGCCATGCAGGAGTTTAATCCAGGGGTAGTAGTGGAGCTCCAGTTGAACAGGTAGGGAGGCAGAATAAGGAAGTTCCCTGTAGACATAGGGAACTCAGGTTCAGTTCCTGTTGGGGGGGGTGGATCCTGCAGCACTTTCTCAGCGTGTAACTGAGTGGTGCATAGTGCAGATGTTGAGGTGACATCACAAAATGGAGGTGCTTGCTGAGTTTGCTGATCGGCAGAGGGTCTCTGCATGTTTAAGGGTTGGGGCAACATTTACGTGCAGGTTGCATGCTGGCCAGCTAGCATTTGAGACCACAGCCGTCGGTCTTCCAGAGTCCGAGTTTATTAGCTACAGTGGGAAGATTTGGACCGGTGCCTGGTCACACATTATTTGTTGTGATTCAAGAACGGCTGCTAAAAGGAGGTGAAAGGCAGTGCTGCACAGACTGTAGTTCGTAAGGATGGGTACGTTGCACAGTTTACAAATATGACTCAACATTGTGGCAAGGTAGTTTTTGCCCATTCATTTCTTTTATAAATCAGACTTCTTCTGAGGTAAATTGTGACTCAGGACTGTGCCGGGTATGTAGATAAAAAGCAGGCATATCTCCCGGTATTTAACTTAAGTATAGCTGCATTGATTTGATGGGGCACAGCGGATTGTTGGGAAGTTCAGGCATGAACCCTCTATTTTGTGATCTGCCAGACACGTGTGGATCAGCATGATTTTTGGTTGCCTCATTGAAAGCCATCATACGGTATCGGAGGCTGTTTTCATCAGTTAGAATTTTGATACTGCTTGGTTTTAGTGATCTGAGCCCTTCCCGCCTGCGGTGGACAAAGAAAAGCTACACACCTATCCAGACTTTGAGGACTAGGCCCGCTGCAGTATTCATGTCTTGGGCTTCATTGTTCCTGATTTTGTGAAGTGCTTGTGGCGGGACTGTTGGGTGATGGCTTGCCTTGACTTTTCATTGACGTCTATGGGTTTTTAAGATCCCAAGGAATACCTGGTCAGCACTCATAAATTCAGTGTCCTGCGTGATGTTAAACCCATGGCCGAGCAGTGGATTGTTTATGTACCTATTTATTCCAGCTCTCAGGGGCAGATAGGATGATGCACTATTCATTTCTCCTGAACTATTTCTGATGGTGCCATACAGTTGCCTTAGCATACTGTTTAACTGTTCCTTTTCAATTATTTCTATGTTGAGATGCATTTTTTTTCTGTCAGCCTGTCAGTGACTTGATTCATGGCCCATGTCATTTGCCTCATAGTGTTTGCTTCATTTCTTGTCAGCTCTAGGTTTGACAGCTCTCTTTTTGAGGTGCTGATATGACGGTTCACCACTGTTGTTGTAGGCTCATTTACTGTTGTTAAGGTGACTACATCCTGCTGTTGAGTTTTTGTTTAATTTTCTTGGGTTGAAGCATACTGAGATTCATTCAGAATGTCGGAGAACAGATCAAAGTTTGTCAGCATTTTTCTGGCTCTGTGAGGAAAAACAATGGCTGCCAAATAGAATGTTCAATTTTGACAGGAGCGGTGATTCTGTAAGGCGGTCACTGTAGTGCCAGCATGATGTTGTTCTGGGATGTTGTCCATGGTCACAAGGGTAATTGACCAATCACAGTTCTAGAATTATTATGCCCATTTCATAACAGTGGCAAAATACTCGGCGAAGTTTACAATTTCGCAATTCTGCAAAGTCGCTGTTATACACGAAATTTGGATTTCACAGAGTGAAAAATTTTGCGGATAGGCGAAAATCCATGTGGAGAGAATTTTCGTGACTTTGTACATCTCTGTTCGTATGTTAACATACTAACATGCCAGCAGAATAGACCTAATGATCTTTCAAGTCTGTTCAATTTTCAGCACCTGCACTGAGGGCTAATTTTGGTGTCCCCCCTCCCCCTTGGGTTATACTATCCCCTGTTCCAGATATTCCACCTGTATTGGACCTGGTCAGATTTACCCTCCCCCTGCACCTGTCCCATCCCCTCTTAAACCTGTCCACAGTCTCCACGTCTACCAGCTCCCTGGGCAGTGCATTCCATGGCTCCACGACCCTTTCAGTGAAACAACACATCCTCCTCTACCCTCTGAGCCTGTCCCCTTCCAGTTTATGCTAGCTTTTTGCCATTACCTTCCTAAATACCTCTTTTGAGAACCATAGTGTTATCTTCTCCTCATGCTTTTTCTCACTTGCCTTACACAGAGCTTTGTTGTCTTCCCTATGCCCCATTTTAGCTTTGCCTACTGTTCCTCTGCTGCACCCTAGTACTCCCCTACTGACAGGGCATTGCTGAGGCATTCACTGTTCTTTTTAAAAGTGGCCCTTCCGAAGTTTAGTACCCTCTCCCTTCTGTGGTTCAATTCTTTTACATTTTCTATTTTGAATCACACCATATGGTGATCACTGGTCCCCAGGTGGCCTTCCACTGTGAAGTTTGCAACACTGTCCCCGTTACTGAGTAGAATGTCTAGTACTGACACATCATGAGTGGGCTCCCTTACTAGTTGTCTGAGGAATGCCCCATGCAGGGAGTCCATGTTTTCACTGCTTGTAGCTGAGGTTGCAGCTGGGAGGCTCCAATCTATATCCAGCAGATTGAAGTCCCCCACCAGCAGCACCTCCGCCTTATCTGCCATCTTTTGGTTGACTTCCAACAAAAAGTTATCTAACCCCATGTGCTGGAGGTCTGCAGGTCACGCAACTGCAAAGAGTGGCTCCATTCCCCCTGTTTAGGGAGACCCACAGTACCTTCACCCCTTCATGTATCCCTTGTATCTATGTTGGTTAAATGCTTTCCCTCACTTAAAGCACCACTCCGCCTTTCTTTTCCACTCTGTCCCTTCTGAACACAGTATAGCCTTTTATGGCTATATCCCACTTACGATTCAAAGTGGACCCTAACTCTGTAATGGTGACAAAGTGTAGGTCAGGCTCTGCCATAATGGCTTCTAGGTCTGGAATTTTATTTCTCAGACTTTGAGCATTTTTACACATGTACGTCCATATTTTACTATTAACCTACTTTACAACCCCCACCCCTTCCTTTTTATCTTTTGCCCTCTTTTCTTACTCCCTCTGCTCTCATTTTCATCTACCTTCATTACTACCATTTTGTTTTTCCTTCTCAGTAGGTAACCTTGCAGATTTTTTTCCGTTAGGGTTCCCTCCTATGGACTACTTCAGTCATTGGCGGGGGGGGGGTGCAGTTTATGCCTGCCTGCTTACTTCCATTGCCCACCTTGGCTACTTTAAAAGTTCACCAAACTAACATTTACAATGTTCATTGAGGACTGTGTTTCCTCTTCTGGATGGATACAGGCTGTCTCTTCTGCATTGGCACTTATCCCTACAGGTTGGACCCCTGTTGCTAATGTAGCCACATCCTGCATCTCTGCACCACTCCTTCAACCATGAGTTGAAGCTTCTGGTATGGAGCACCCAATCCTTCCCCATCTCACAGACAAGCAGAACCTCAGAGAAAACCACTGAATGTGCCACCTGCTTTAGATACTGCCCCAACTCTATTAACTCCTTCTGCACAATCACCACCACATCCTTGGCAAGGTTATTAGTCCCTGGTGGACAATGACATTTAGCTCCATTCTCCCTTACTGCTGCCTTAGTGATCCTTAGGATCTACTTTTCAACAGTCTGATTCATAGCGCAACTTAGGTACCTGACATCCTTGTACCCCTCCCTTCCTGTTCCCCATTGTATTCCATCAACATTGTGATCTTCTAATGTCTACAAACAGTTATTACTATGCTTTGTTGTCAAGTACCCTGCATCACCATAGCTATTGCTCCACATGTACGTGTATTACTGTATCTCACCAAATATCCGGCCTAAATTACCACAATACTATTTAGTAATGTAAATAATAATACAAAAGTTCTGCTAATACTATAAAGTCTCCTTTTGTCCTTTCAGGTGCAGTTGTGGCAAGTGGTCATTTATGCCAACCCCTGGAGAAAAGCAGTTTCAGATTATAGCACCCACCAAAAACAGATGGATATCAATGGCCATATTTTTTAACCATTTATTTTAAAAACCCCAGGAGAAAAAAGATGTTGCTGATTTTATTTAGCAGTCTCAGAGAAGTTTGATAGCATGGATGGTGTGCAATGTATCAGCGAAGTGCAAGGCTTTAAAAACATGTGTCTAGATGAGGATGTATTGTCATCCTGTGTGTATGAATGTATTGAGATAAATGGCCCTGCTGGTGATAATGAATTAGTTAATGAGTAAGTCTTCCTTCTTGTTTTTTTTTTTGTTGTTTTTTTGCTCCTACCCTTGGCACCCCTGACCGGCCACTCCTTCGGGCCTCCAAGGTACACCCCGGCACCACTCGTCCCCTGCCACCATCCATGACTCCTATTAGCAGCCACCCCAGGTAACCTGACATATCCCTTCATTGGATGGGTCCCTTCCTTCCAGAGGGGGAAGTGCCCATTAGGCGCAACTATGTATCTTGGGTGCTGCGGGGTCAGTCCAGACACTTTCCAGGGCTTTGTGGTGTTGGGGGACTAGAAGTTGCCATCTGGTCACTTTGGGGGGCACTTTTTTCCATTTTTCTGCCCTCCCCACACCCTCCACCTTGATTGGGCCTGAATCTGAGGCAGGGGCATGTTGAGGCTTCATGCCACCTTGCCATGTTGCCCAATCCACCTCTAGGTGCCAAAGCCCTGCCCAACCCCCAGGAGGGAAGCATCCAAAGGACGCTCAGGATTCCCTCTCTACTGGTCTCTGCTCCTGACACCCGGGCTCAGGTGTGAACTCGGGTCACCAGCATGCCAAGAGAACCCCTCGCTTGGTGCCATGGAACTGGCCTTTTCTTGTTTTTTACTGCTCTGTGTTTGCAAAGAATTTTTGTATTTGATGTGCCTTGATTTTATGTGTGTGACACAGTCTTAAACCTTGGTGTTATGACAAAGTCACATCTGCAGTAAAATGATACAGGCATATGTTGTAGTGTGCAGCACTGAACTATGCATAGCAATCAGTAGAAGTTGTATGATGCAACTGACCACATCTTTTGTGGTTACAATGACTGCTACTTACCTAGTATCAAGTTACACCTGTATGGTTTCATTCTCTCATACATTGCATTTCACTACATGTCACACATGTAATTACTTGATAATGCATAACAAAGTGCCTCATATCATGGGATATCATCATGTCTCGGGTGTGTTGTGAGACACTAGGCCACAGGACGAGAGTATCATGCACCTGAGAAGTGACAATGTCCAAAGATATACCACAGCATCATGCATTATTGCTTTTATGGACTGGATTAAAAGTGGCATACGTATTTAATGATAAATTATGTTATAAATTGTGTGAGCCATCCCAGTGGCACTGCGGGTTGAGGTGCTGGATGCCACACTTCCCGTCACGCTAGTGGTACAGGTTCTTCAATGAGCTCAGGTTGCTGGGCGTCAGCAGGGGAAGGAGAGGATCAAATGTCCAAGCATCTGACTGACTACTCTCCTCAGACTATGAAATTGCAAGAGCTGCAAGTGTATTTTGAGTTAATATGTTTATCAATGTAATAATGTAATAAATATTTTGAGTTGCATAATGATGTAAAAAAAAATTCACAGCATAAATCTGGAAAGGGAGGGATGTAATGTTTGTGAGGGCACTAGGACCCTGGAGACCTCTGTAGATAGTCTTAAGATCTGTATCCTTAGTGACAGAGTAGTACGGGTTGCTCAGACATGTTACTGAATACAAAAGCAGGCACGCAGCAAAACACTGTCTGCTGAATCATATGTCAACAGAGTAAAGACGTTACAGGGATGGGAATCTTGTAACGCACCATGCAGAAATAAATTGTACCATGAAAGATTTTCATGAAAGACTTGATACAGCAACAAAAGGTGACTGAACAATCACCCACAGAGATTATCTAGGAGAGTCATGATTACCCCCAAGTCCACAGTAACATTGCCTTTCTGTTAGATTCATCTTGAACTGAAAAGGATCTCATCAGCATAATTAAACCACTGGCCAAAGGCAAATATTTGGGGTCAGACGTGTTGGTTATGGACCTCTACCCAGTCTGCAAGGATCTCTTTATACCACACCTACTTGCCACCTTTCAACAGGCCATACACAATTCAAGTATAACACCATCAATGCAGGAGTCAGTTATTACTGTCCTTCCAATGCCCAACAAAGACCTCAGTATATAGAATAATGTATAGGCAACCATACACAACAAGGCAGTTTTTACACTGAGGGGTTGCCATGATAACAGAATGACCTTGAGGGCAAAGCTCGAGAGGTCCCTGTCATCATGGCAACCCCAAGATGGGAAAACTGCCTTGATTCATTTTGCTTGCCTATATGTTTCTTTCATGTCAGTTTGGTTAACTGTGATATAGGACTCTGTGGTCTCCAGAAAGGTATAATATTTGTGTGTTAAATGCCGGTTGGGAGTCAGGATGTTCATCACATTTCTTTAGTGATTTGTCAACTCTGATGTGTTAATTTTATTACTACATTTTTAACCATTTCTATATGTGCCTTTTGTGGTGTCTGAACTTGAGGACCTATGTGTCATTTGTGGGCAGTTTTGCTTATTTGGTAGATGTTTTTTTTGGTTAAACAATTGAGTCTGTCTATTATGTCCAATACATTATAGTAGAACATATCTTTCGGAGTTTTTCTGTTGCTGTGGCAGCCTGTCCATGGTGTGGCGCTATGATCTTGTCTATAGTTTGAAGAGCTTTGTGGGCTGCTAATTTCTACTGGTTTTAAAAAAACTTACAACTTTTTGTTCTATTTTTAAAATGCAACATCAGCTTAATATTTTTACCAGCTGCTTTTTGTTGCTAGGTAGCAGATGTTCTGGCATTGTGTTCTGGGTCTGTGATAGACTCTGCTGTAGCAGAATACTGAATACACTGATTGCACTCAGTCCACTGAGTTCTAGAATACTAGGAATGCAATTTTAGAATACCAGTGTTCTGTACGTTCCAAAAGAAAAAATTACTCACCTTAGTAATTATGTTTCTTCTAATAGAGTCTTGCTGTATTCTGACTATTGCAGTTAGCCCCAGCACTCAAACTGCCCCGGAGAGTAGAGGGTTAATTTCTATGCAGAGCATAGAATGTTGAGCTCGAGCTCGGTTCAGACCTCTGTCTGCTACACTCTGAAGCGCAACCGTTAGATTCTTGCGAGCTAATACAAACTACTATGTGGAAATTGTAACATTTTTACTAGCAAAATGGCAGCCAAATATTTTGGATCCCCAAAAGACTCAAGTCAAGAAATCCAAAATCAAAAACCAGGTAGTGAACAACTTAAGACTGTTAAATAAATAATATAACCCATTCCCCCTCTCTAAAAGGAGGGAATGCCCAAATGCACCCCTAGGGTGCAACACTGCACCTGCCAGCCCACTTCCCAAAAACAGGTTCTGAGAGGAGAGGCAGTGAGGGAGGTCAGAACACAGCAAGACTCCATTAGAAGAAACATAATTACTAAGGTGAGTAATTTTTTCTTCAAACAACATGAAGTCTTGCTGTATTCTGACTATTGCAGACTAACAAGCAGTACCTCCATGGAGGAGGGAATCAAACCTACCTTGGGAATAGGCTCTGCAGTATTACTGTACCAAACCGAGCATCACTCCTAGCCTGGATGTCCAGGGAGTAATGCTTGGTAAATGTATGGACTGTTTTCCAGGTGGCTGCTTTACATATCTCTAGCAAAGGAATATCCCTGGCCACAGCCAGGGAAGCAGCTGTACCTCTAGTCGAATGAGTCCTCAGGCCTGAGGGAGATATTTTGCCTAGCTTCTCAAAGCAGAATTGAATACAAGAGACAATCCACCTGGCAATAGTTCTCTTAGTGGCAGGTTTGCCCTTCCCCACTTCCCCATAAGTGAGAAACAACTGGAGGGAGTCAAACCTGTGAGCCTTAGTATGCTCAATGTAGAAACTAAGTCTCTTTTAACATCAAAACTGTGTAAACTTCTTTCTCCTGAAGAAGAATGGTCAGTGAAGAACACAGGGAGAGACATAGATTGAATCAGATGAAAATCTGAAACCACCTTAGATAAAAACCTCCTATTAGTTCTAAGGACCACCTTATCTCTATGGAATGAGATAAAATCAGGCTCCACTGACAAAGCTTGCAATTCACTGATACGCCTGGCAGAGGTAATAGCTACCAGGAACACAGTTTTCCAAGTCAAGTACTTAAGCTGTGCTGAAGACAAAGGCTCAAAAGGGGGTTGCATAAGCTGAGCAATGCAAATATTAAGATCCCAAGCAGGGGTAGGATCCCTAAAGGGGGATTGGTATGAAGCAATCCCTTGAAAGATTTACAGAATACAGGGTGAGATGACAGTGAGGAAGGCTTTCCCACTGACAGAAAAGCAGAAACAGCTGACAAATGTACTTTAAGAGTAGCTGGTCTGAGGCCTAGGCCATTAAGATGAACCATATAATCCAGAACTGTAGACAATTCAGCAGTGTCTGGGGATATATGCTTCTTGGAACACCAAATGCTGAATCTTTTCCATTTGGAGTTATAAGTCTTTCTGGTGGCAGGCTTTTGAGAGGCTTTGAGAATATCCAGAACCCCTTGGGACAGATGCAAATCTGCATACTCTAACTCTTCAAGAGCCATGCCTTGAGATTGAGAGACCGAAGATTGGGGTACCAAATCCTCCCCTGAGAGGAGGTTAACAGGTTGTAATTCCTGGGAAGAGATAGGGGAAGATGGATTGCTAGGGATAGCAAACAGGGGGGTACCAAGGCTGCCTGGCCCAGTCTGGATCAATCAGAATCACTTTGCAGGGTTGTGTCCTTATCTTGACCAGAACCTTGAACAGTAGAGGAAATTTCCCTTCCCAGTTCAAAATCAGAGCATCCAGAGGGACTGAGCCCAAGACTGGGGGTCTGCAACAAAACAGAGGAAGTTGGTGATTGTCTCGGGCTGCAAAGAGATCTATCTCTGGAGTGCCCACCTTGAAAAAAATCACTTTCAACACCAGAGGGTCCAGGGACCATTTGTGATGGCCCTGGGAGATCCTGCTCAATGCATTTGCTAGCACATTGTCCTTCCCTGGAAGGTGGACTGCTATTGGAGAGGTCTGCAGAGAATAAGCTAGGGACCACAATTTCATGACTTCCATGCACAAGGCCATGGACTGAATGCCTCCCTGCTTGTTGATGTACCACATGGTGGTGGTGTTGTCTGTCCTGACCTGAACCACCTTGTTCTGCACTGACTGAGAGAAAGCTTGCAGGGCCAGAAAGACTGCCCTGAGTTCCAAGAGATTGATATGAAGAAGGGATTCCTGAGGGGGACCACAGTCCCTGGGCTTCGAGAGCCCCCAGATGGGCTCCCCCACCCCAACAGAGAAGCATCCGTGGTTAGGACCACAGAGTGAGACTGAGTGACGAATGGGACTCCTTGCCTGAGGTTGCCCTGATCCTGCCACCATTGGAGAGCCTGGATCAGAGTCTGAGTCACTGGAACTAGTTTGGTTAGAGAATCTTTCTTCTGAGACCAAAAGGCCCTCAGGTGAAACTGAATGTCCCTCTTCTGAAATATGGCCCCTTGGACTACTGCTGTAGAAGCTACCGTGTGATCCAGAAGCTGAAGGAAGTGCCTTGCTGGCTGAGAGACCAGAAGGTGGAAGGAAGAAGCCAGCTCTACAATAGCCCTTGCCCTTTCCAGGGAAGAAAGGCTCTTGCTTTGACTGTATCCAACTCTACCCCTATGAAGGTGAGGAGCTGTGCAGGCTCGATAACTGACTTGGGAAGATTGAGAAGGAATCCTAGGAAATTGAGCACTTGCTGAGTCACTTGCAGGTCTGACTTGACTTGCTCTGGGGACTGACCCACAATGAGCCAGTCGTTCAGGTATGGAAATATGGAAAAATGTTTCTTTCTTAAAAAGGCCACTACTACTACTAGGCATTTTGTGAATACCCTTGGAGCTGATGTCAGGCCGAAGGGCATAGCTTTGAACTGATAATGGCCTGAAGGCAATTCGAACCTGAGGTAATTTCTGTGGGAGCACCTGATGGGAATGTGAAAGTAGGCATCTTTTAAGTCCAGGGAGGCTAGCCAGTCCCCTGGCCTTAGAGAGGGAAGGATTATTCCCAGAGTCACCATTTTGAATTTTGGTTTTAAAAGATGCTTGTTCAGGTATCTTAAGTCCAGGATGGGTCGCCACTCCCGTGTCTTTTTTGGGGTAAAAAAGTACATGGAGTACAGACCTTTGTCTCTGTGCAATGTAGGAACTCTCTCTACAGCCTTTTGAGCCAGTAGAGATGAAACCTCTGCCTCTAGGGCAATGGTTTCGGAGATGCTTGCAGGTGGAAAAGATCTGGCCCTCAGCTTTGGAAATTTCTTGAAGCTGAGAACCAGCCCTATTACCACACCTCCAGGACCCCACTTTGTCTGAGGTAACAGACATCCAGTCCTGGATGAAGTAAGCCAGCCTGCCTCCTACAGAAATGGGGGAGTCGACCCAGGCTGACACATCAGGGTGTCTACTTGGCAGGAGCCTTAGGTTGAGGGGTGGATGCAGCACTGCTCATCCCCCTTTTGCCTCTCCCTCTGAAGAACCCTTCTGAGGAAAGGGAGAAGAGGCCTGTGCTTGGTAGAAAGGCCTATGAAAAGGCCTGCCCCTGCCCGTAGCTTGCTGCCTTTGAGGAGTTGCTTGCCTTTCCTTGGCCTGTGCACTCCTATAGGTGGTCCTATACTCATCCATCTTTTTCATATAATTCTCTGTCTGTTCCCCAAACAGAGAATTACCCACCACAGAGAAATCCATGGCCTTATCCTGGATGTCCAGTGAGAGGCTAGTACATCTGGGCCAAGCCATTCTCCGAAGAACAACAGATGCAGCCATGACTCTAGATGACACATTATTGGAGTCCACAGCAGCATGGAACTGTATATTAGATGCCTCAATCCCATCAGCAGCCACCCCCTCCAGCTCCGAGGCTAGCTGAGGGGAGGCCTGCTTAGCCAGTTCCAGTAGAGTGTCCCACCTACACTTCTGGTACCTGGCTGCATAGGCCATATAATTAGCCTGCCTGAGTCCCAAGGCGGATGCCATGTACTGTTTCTTTGCCATGGCATCCAGCTTCCTAAAGTCTTTATCTGGGGGGGAGGTGAAGCCAAGGGTAAATTAGCCTTATCACAGGCTGAAGCCTGCACAACCCTAACATGGCTGCATTGTTGATACAAGTACTCTGTACCTTAACTTGATAAGGTGTACCGTTTGTCCATTCTTCTGTTGACAGGAGGTACATAATTTGGAGTTTTTAAAATCTTTTGTGTCTGTTTCCTATAAGACTTATGAAGGGGAATAGACAGTCTCTTGGACTCTTGGATGTCCATCATCTCTACATAATCAGGTTCCTCTTGTTCCTCTACAACTTCTTCCACAGGGAGCTGGAGGGTTTCTGCCACTTTCCTGTAAAACATGTAGTGGGAAGGGGACTCAGAAAGCCTAGGAGGGGAAACACCAGAAGGCCTGTCTGGGGAGATGTCTGGTTCAATGGGCTCATCCAGACCTTCCACACCATCATCATCGTCATCATCATCATCATCATCATCATCTTCATCCCTCTCCAAATCCAGTTCACAGAAATCTTCAGGGGCATAATCTTGAACCTGAGTAACCGACCGAACTGAGTGTCTGCCAGAAGGCGCCAGATCAGACGGAACCGGGCGAAGCGATTCTACAATCCTTATCACTTTGGCAATCTCTTCAGTGGTTGGAAAATGGGTCTCTGGATCTGAACCAGCCGATTTTTCTTTTCTTTTTCTTTTTGTAGGAACCAGTCCCTCAGGATCTGCTCTCCTTCTGCTCTCCTCTTGCCCAAAGAAGTATCGGCCTGGTCAGAGGGCACTCCCTCAGGTTTGATCAGAACTGAACCGGGCTGGCCATCCGGGTCAGCGGACTTCTCGGCCTCCATATCCCCAAGCCTACCTAATCTTTTTTGCAGGGTAGACTTAGGGAAATTTTTATAGATTTGGCAGTCTGAATCAAGGTGGTCAAACCCAAGACAATAAACACAGGTGATGTGGGGATCAGCTTTAGCAAAGGCTTCCCCACACACACTGCAGTATTGAAACCCAGTGGGCCTGGGTTTTCTTTTGGGTTTCTCAGGCATAGCCATCCTAACCACAGACTTACCCTTTTTATGGCAAACAACCAGGCAAGACACTCTTATCGGTTTCTAACCGTGTCACGGGTATTGAAAAAACCACAAGAAGATGCGTTTTTTTTAAAACCGATAAGGACCGGTAACCACACTCCAAGTTTATAAATAAAGACAGAATATATAATCCACTAAACGGCCAGTTCAGTCGAACCGGTCGAAAAATCAATTTTTACTGTTTCCACAAGTTTATTATGTCTAGTTCACTACCTAGGACTTACTGTACCACAGACAGAGATCTGAACCAAAACTTGCAAAAAATAATCGGTAAAACCGAGGACTTTAACTGACTTTTGAACCACGAGCAAAGGAGAAATCTCCGGAGCGACCGTTAAGTTAGGCGGAGTAAAGAATCTGATGGTTGCACTTCAAAGTGCAGCAGACAGAGGTCTGAACCAAGCTCGAGCTCAACGTTCTATGCTCTGCATAGAAATTAACCCTCTACTCTCCAGGGCAGTATGAGTGCTGGGTCTAATTGCAATAGTCAGAATACAGCAAGACTTCATGTTGTTTGAAAATAAACGTTGCTTGTAATTTGTTTTAGCATTTAGATTCTCCACATTTAGCACACATCTGTGTTTACTGCTAATATAGGTGTTAGTTGCAAGATGGTTTTTGTGTTGCAGTTAAGGCTAAAAGCTACACCATAGCTGGCTGAGCACTACAAAGTAATTTTCATTACTGTTTCCTGTGCTATAACTGAGCCTTAGCTTTACACCCTATCTGGGTGAGCACCACAAGGAAATTCTGGGGTAAAGGTACAGAAGTATTTTCAGGTAACACAGGGGGAATAGAAGTTGAGAATGCTGAGAGTGGTGCAGTGCAGTAGCTGGAGAGCAGCAGTATTCAGAGATACCTTCTGGAGACTGCAGTGCTGCCCCATTTGCACACACCTCTCTGGGTAGAGGAAGGAGAACACTAGATTCCAAGCCAAGTTGGCTAGGATTTGGGGGACCTGTTTCCTTAGCGGGGCTGCCAAATCTTCCACCATTACCTCAGAGGATGCCAGAGAGGAGGAATAGCTGGACTAAGGGGGGCTCTGGAAGGGTGGGGGTGATGGGACAGGGGCACATGCCTCAGCCAGTATCACTTCATAATTCCTACACCACTCTGGCAAGGTGGGACAGCCAGGAGGAGGTACCCATGGAAATAACCAGGGAGGATGTGGGGGCCCTCCATAGTGGAGACCCAAAAAGGGTGGTAGAGGACCCCAGAGGAGGAGAAAGCAACTTCTGGTGGGGGACTTGATTGTGAGGGGGATAGATTTGGGAATAGAAAAGTGGGAGAGAGGCATGTTAGGTGCCTACCAGGGGTCACAGCCCTGATGGATGGAAAGTGAATCACTAGTACATCGGGATGGAAGGGAGAGCTGGTTGTCATTGTCCACCTGGGGACTAATGACATGGGTAGGGACAGGGCTGGAATAATGAGGAGGAGTTTAGGGAGCTGGGGAGGAATATTAGACAGGTAGCTCACTCAGTAGCTTTTGCTGAGGTTCTGCCTGCCTATATCAGGGAACAGAAAAGGGATTTCCACACTAGGAGCTTCAACTCATGGCTGAAGGAATGATGCGGACAGGAAGGGTTCAGCTACACTGAGGACTGGGGACCCACCTTGGAGGATAAGGGCCTATGCAGGGGTGATGGTCTACATTCATCTGGGAGGGGAACCACAGTCCTCTGTGGATGGTTTAAATGTTACTTCAGTGAACATTTAAAGTAGCCAAGGTGGGTGGTGGAAGCAATTGCGGAGTCAGAAACTACCCCTCCCCCAACAGGCTGAAGCAAAGTGTAAGGAGACCCCAAGGAGAGAGGAGTCCCCCAGGGTGCAGATTAATAAAAGGAGCAAGGTGGTAGAGATGAAGAGGAGAAGAAACAGGAGCTTTAAAAAGAAAGGGGGGAAGAAGGGAGGGCCAAAAGGAAAAAAGGAGGGCAACAAGCAGAGTGGAAACAAAATCTGGAAGGCTATGTGTGCGAAGACTAGAAGTCTAGGAAATAAAATTGCAAACCTAGAGGCCATCATGGCAGAGGTTGACCTGGATCTTATGACCATTACCATGTCCCAGTCATGGTGCACTGAGAGCAATGACTGGGACATGGCCATACCAGGCTGTACTCTGTTCAGGAAGGACCGGGTGGGGAGGAAAGGAGGGGGGTGTGGTGCTTTATGTTAGGGAAAGCTCTGGTCTATGCTTTTGTGACCTCTCACCTTGATTACTGCAATGCCCTGTACCTAGGGCTACCGGGGGTTGATATCCACTGCCTGCAGCTAGTGTAGAACACGACAGCCAGGTTGTTGACTGGGCTTTCTCAGTCTAGCAATGTCATGCCTGTGCTGCACGAACTGCACTGGCTGCCAGTTCAGTGGCAGATCACCTTCAAGGTCAGTTTGTTGATCTATAAAGCCCTACTCGGACAGGGACCGCTTTACCTGCAAGAGCTCCTGTGTTCCTACTGCCCCCTCCATTCACTCTGTTCCACTGATGAGGGATTGCTAGAGATTTCCAGGGTTTGGTTGAAGACTTCTGGGGCCTGGGCATTTGCTTTTGTGGCATATCCTGTGGAATTCTCTACCTCATTGTGTATGAGAGTGCCTGACTGTGGAGAGCTTTAAGTCGGCATTGAAAACATATCTATTCCAGCTGACTTTCTTGGAGAATTGATGTGTGCAATCAAGTTTTAATTCATTTATTTGTATAAACTGGATTTCAACTGTTGATGATTGTAAAGCGCTTTAATACTCTGTGAACTGCGCTATAGAAATAAAGATTATTATTATTATAACATAAAACTGACAGAGATACAGGGAATACAGGGTGAGGCAGAGGTACTGTGGGTCACCCTGGAGATGGGGAATGGAGCCACTATTTACACTAAAGTGATCTATAGACCTCCAGCACAGGGGCAGGAATTAGATAAGGTACTGGTGGAAGCCATTAGCAAATTGGAAGAAAAGTGGGAGGTGCTGCTTGTGGGAGATTTTAACTGCCAAATGTAGATTGGAGCCTCCCAGCAGTGACATCAGCTAGAAGGAGGGACATCATACACTCTCTGCAGGGGGCATTTCTCAGGAAACTAGTCAGTGAACCAACTTGAGATAGGTCAATACAGGATCTGGTAGTCACTAACAAGGACAGTGTTGCCAGATGTCAAGGTGGGATGGCATTCAGCCCTTGTTAGATACCAAAGAATTTATCACTCCATTCCTCTTTGGCTTGTTTGTAAATTCCCCTTATTGGTGGTTGGACTACTTCCACTCCCCAGAAGTGTAATGAGGCTCCATTGTGTCCCTCACTATTGAAATGTAGTGCTACATGGGATGTGCCATCATATCTCCTGACGTCTCCCTTATGCTCCTGGATTCAAATTTTTAGTGTGCGTTTTGTTTGTACTACATATAAACTCCAGTTAGAAACAATGGGAATTCATTTGAATAATAGGAGTAGAGGTTTTCTAAGAAACATGTGTATTTTTGGATATAAATAAATTAATATATTGCACATTGTTGTCATGCTGCTATGTCAAAGCCTCCAGTTTCACCATTCTTTGCAAATTGACCCATTTGTAATATTCCTGATGTTCCTAAGGGCATGTATGGTTGCTTAGCATCCATACTCATATTCACACATGAGACTCTGGAGTGATACAACATCACTCCAGCAGGAATTTGCAAACGGGCCGAAGAGGAATGGAATGATAAGTTCTTTGGCGTCTTGCAAGGGCTGAATGCCATTTTTTGAAAGCTGGGAAAGCAAGAGACACACAGCTTTTGATGCAAAAGGTGGAAAACTCTATTATTTTGGGAATAAATTAACAAACATCAAAAAGCTTTTTAGAAAAGAAGGCATATATTGGCAATATTTGCATTTTTATTCCTACAGAGTGAAAAAGAGACAAAGTCGCATATTGTTAAACACACAAGAGCCGAAGTGCAAAACGTAAAGCTCAAAGGTAACTTTTTCACTCCAGTTAAGGGGTAACAGGTCCATTTGGGAACAGTGGTAAAACTAGAACAGAATGGTGAAATGAGGTTGCACTGATTTACATGGGGGAAGAATATTTAAAATGTAACACTAAAACTGTTATAATGAAACGTAATGTGAATGCATTAGTTCTTAGTTGTTACAGGTGTAAGGTGTGAATAACATTATTAGGAGAAAAACATAGAAACATAGACTTTGATGGCAGATATGGACCACTTGGCCCACCTAGTCTGCCCATTTACCTACTTACCTACCTACCTATAGGATAAGCTGCAGATCCTAGTTAACCAACAGCCTATTTCTTCCTACCCCCCACAAAAATTTCCTTGTGTCTGTCCCATGCATTCTTGAATTCTCCCACAGTTTTAGACCCCACAACCTCTTTAGGAAGGCTATTCCATGCGTCCACCACCCTCTCTGTGAAAAGAAAACTTCCTTACATTGCCCCTGAACCGCCCCCCCATCTTCAAATTGTGTCCCCTTGTTCTTGCACATTTTTTTTCTGAAAGATGCTACCCTCTTGGACTTTGTTGATTCCACTGAGGTACTAAAAAGTTTCTATCATGTTCCCCCTCTCCTTCCTTTCCTCAAGGGTATACATATTAAGCTCTTTTAGTCTCTCCTCGTATAGCTTCTCTTGCAGACCCTGCACCATTTTAGTTGCCCTCCTCTGGACTGCCTCTATACTGTCTATGTCCTTGCTGAAATGGGGTCTCCAGAACTGGACACAATACTCCAGATGGGGTCTCACCAACTGTCTGTACAGAGTGATAACAACTTCCTATTTTCTGCTGGTGATGCCTCTCCCTATACATCCCAGTGCCCCTCCAGCCCTTCCTACTGCCTTCTCACATTGCTTGCTAACCTTAAGGTCATCTGATATGATTACCCCCAGGTTCCTTTCCATTTTTGTTGTTGTTACTACCCACCCCCCATTGTGTAATCTTCCCCTGGGTTTTTGTTTCCCAGGTGTATAATTTTGCACTTCTTTGCATTGAATACAAGCTGCCATACTTCTGACCATTCCTCCAACCTTGCCAAGTCCCTCTCACCCTTTCCACACCTTCTTGTGTATCAACCCTGTTGCGGATCTTTGTGTCATCTGCAAAGAGGCATACTTTTCCTTCCAGTCCCTCTGCAATGTCACTTATAAAGACATTAAAAAGGACTGGACCCAGTACTGAACCCTGCTGTACCCCACTAGTGATCCCTCTTTCTTCAGAGTGGGCTCCATTTACAATTACCTTCTGTGTCCTGTTGTCCAGCCAATGTTTTACCCAGACTACCACCCTGGGACCCACTCCCAGGCTGATTAATTTGACTATTAATCTTTTGTGTGGGACTGTGTCAAATGCCTTGCTAAAGACTAGGTAGGCCATATCCACAGCCCCTTCCTGGTCTACTACTTTGGTCACCCAGTCAAAGAAATCAATTAGATTCATCTGACATGACCTTCACGCTGTGAACCCATGCTGCCTTGGGTCCTGTGCCCCACTGGCCTCTAGGTACTCAATAATTCTTTCCTTCAGAAATTATTCCATCACTTTCCCTACCACAGAGGTCAAACTGAGAGGTCTGTAGTTTCCTGCCTCTGTCTTGGTCCCACTTTTGTGAAGGGGAATCACATCTGCCTTCCTCCAGTCCTCAGGTACCACACCATCATCCCATGATTTGTTAAAAAGGGTAGTCAGTGGTTTCACTAGTTTTCCCCTTAGTTCTTTTAGAATTCTGGGGTGAATTCCATCAGGCCTCATTGCTTTGTCCACCTTCAGTTTTAGGAGTTCTTTCAGAACCCTTTCTTCTGTGAAAGAACTGGAATTGACCCCCTTATCCAGAGTGCTTCTGTTAATTGGATTAGGCACCTTCCCCTCCTCCTCCTCTTTTGTGAATACTGAGCAGAAATATTTGTTCAGTATCCCTGCTTTTTCACTGTCCCTCTCTGCCCACCCACCGTCCATTCTATTCAGCCTCACTATCCGTCCCTTTGTCTTTCTATGCTCACCGATGTACCTATAAAAGGTTTTATCCTCCTTCTCAACTGAGTTGGCTATCTTTTCCTCAGTTTGGGCCTTTGCTATTCTGACTTCCCTCCCTGCTTCCTTCTGCCTTAACTGGTACAGGTCTCTATCCTGCTCCTTCTGTGTTTCCTTATACTTCCTGAATGCTATCTTTTCCTCCCTAACATTCCTTGCCACCTCTTTTGAGAACCATAGTGGCTTTTTCTTTCATTTTGATTTGTTTATTTGCTTCACACAAAGGCTTATTGCCTCTGTGATGGCAGTTTTGATGTTTCCCCATTGTTGCTCCACCCCTCCTTCCAGCCTGTTTGCTAATGCTTTTCTAAGGCACTCTCCCATCTTGCCAAAGTCAGCCCTCCTGAAGTCCAGTACCCTCACTTTTGTATGGCTTGACTCTGTAGCTGAGTTTATTGTGAACCACACTGTTTGGTGGTCACTTGTTCCCAGATGGCTATCCACTTCTAGATCTGAGATCCTCTCACTGTCCTCAGTTGAGAGTATGATGTCTAAGATTGCTCTCTCATGAGTGGGTTCCAAAACTAGCTGTCTGAGGCATGCCACCTGTAGGGCATCGAGAATAACCCTGCTCTTGGATGTGGCTGCAGCAAATGTGCTCCAATTAACATCTGACATATTCAGGTCTCCCATCAACAGTATCTCCCATTTCTCTACTATCCTATGAATGCCTTCTATCATATCCTTGTCCATTCCCTTCCCCTGATATGGGGGTCTGTATACAACCCCGGTGTGGATTGTGGTGCCATTTCCAGTCTCTAATGTGACCCACAGTGCCTCCTCTCCTCTCTGTTTACTCTTTCATTCAGTTGCTTTTATCCCTTCCCTTACATAGAGAGCTACTCTTCCCCCCTCTTCTCTCCTCTCTGTCTCTCCTGTAGGTTGTGTACCCTGGTATGTTAACATCCCAGTCATGGTTCTATGTGTACCATGTTTCTGTGACTGCTATGATATCCAGGCATCCCTCTTCCATCAAGGCCACCAGTTCAGGGAGCTTGTTGCCCAGACTACGGGCATTAGTGCTCATTACCCTCCATTTCCTGATGGCCTTACCCCTTTTTTCCCCATCTCTGTCCTTATTACCTTTGTCACTTTCTCCATTTAGCCCTGCCCTTCTCCCTATCGACATTTCTAACTTGGTGTTTACCTCACTTACTACCCTGACTTTTTTGGGGGGGGCTAGGATTTCCCTGCTCCTTTCCAGTGCCTCCCCACATAATTAGTTTAAATGCTTGCCAATGAAGCATTTAAACCTATCACCTAGGATCCTGGTTCCCCTCCTGGACAGATGCAGACCATCACACCAGTGTAGGCCTGCATCACTCCAGGTGGATCCCCAGTCCTCAATGAAGCCAAATCCCTGAGCTCTGCACCAGTTTTTCAAACACTGATTGAATTCCATGCTGTGGAGTACCCCAGCCTCACCTACACCATAGACAGACAGCACCTCCGAGAAGGTTACCGTGAGTGCTACTTGTCTAAGACCCCTCCCCAACTCCACAAATTCTTTCTGCATTGCTCTGATTGCTTTCTTAGCCAGGTCATTTGTCCCTAGGTGGACAATGACATCCAGCTCCCTCCCCTGTGCAGCTGCTCCAGTGATCCTTAGGATTTGCTCCCTGTCCCTCCAAGCCATGGTGCCAGGCAGGTACCTTACCTCCCTGTCCCCTTCCTCCTCCAGTTCTACCTTCCTAACAATGGAGTTCCTCACCAGGAGTTGTTTTCTTCCCCTGTGGGGTCCCATGCCACCCTCCTGTGGATCTCCTTTGTGGAGGTTCCCAGCATCCTCCTTGGTCTCCACTGTGGGTGCCTCCATAGAGGAACCACACTTTGCCAGAACGGCATTTGAATTGTGGAGAGGTGCAACTTGAGGGATGCACCTCTGTTTCACCACCCTCAGTGTCTCTGAGCCCACTGTGGTCCAACCACTCCTCTTTCTTGGTAACCTCTGAGGCAACAGCAGTGGCTCTGGTGGTCCCTGGATGGGAGAGGAGGTCCCACAAATCCTGGTCAATTCAGCCTGGAGATGAGCAACCTCCTCCCTCAGCCCAGAGAGGTGCCTACAGATGGGACAACACCGCTTACTCCAGAATGTCTCCCAGAAGATTGCTGCTTCACAGCCACTACACCGTACCACTCCCATCATGTCTTATTTCTGTCTCCTTCAGTGTTGGTTGGAATCCTTACTCTTTCCTCCATTTATTTTTTTCTCCCTACTTACTTACTTACTGCCTTTGTGCCCTTTAAGCTTCTCATCTTCCTGTTCTGAGACAAAAAGATCCTATATTTCTCAGTAGCCCCCTTACTTGATCAGAGGCAGACCTCCAGCAGCTGGGGGGAACAGAGAGCTACTCTTGTCCTTCTAGGACGGTGAGTCTTTGGTGGCTCTGTGATCACTCACTTCCTGCTCCCAAACAGGAAGTTCCTGTTGTCAGACAAATCCTGTGCCTATAAAAGTAGAACTGGCTTTGGGTGGAGGGGAAGGAAGGAGGGCAATATAGTCCCAGTAGAGAAGTCCAGTCACAACAGCAGCTCCTTGTCCTAGTGTTCTCTGCCAATTTTCTGGCAGAAGCTATCTAGGGCAGTGTTTAAATCTGGCTTCCTTCTAGCTAAGCCACTCCCCCTACTTAGCAGATCATTCTGCACTTAGTTAAATTACAGGGATAACAATCCCCTTCAGCCACCTGAGATTAACACCTAGATAACTGCTCAGATAACAACTCACTTCAGCCAACTCAGACAAACACACTAACTTTTTTTTTACCCTAAATTGAAGGTCCCAGTAGTAGAGTTCTACTTCTTTAGTCCCAGTGGAGAAGTCCAGTCACAACAGCAGCTCCTTGTCCTGGTGTTCTCTGCCAATTCTCTGAAAAAGAAACAAATGCAATGAATGAAAAATGATGTTTAAGGACATTTAAAGGTATACTGTATGATCATGTATTATCTGGAATAAATGTATTTATAAATAGGAAAAAATGAAAGAAAAAAGAATATATTAAATATATTTAAACATATTTTATATGTATATTTATTATACAAAATGGACCCCATGAACACGCTTGTGAGATGATTGAAGCCAAAGGGAACTAAAATACTTATGAAGAACTTAAATATCAGTCTGGAAGACTATTTTTTGAAACAGATATTTGGTGATTCCCAAAGTTTTGAAGTTTTTGGATTTGACACAGCACCTCAGGGAGTCAGAAGACTTAGGATTGCCAGATACCACAGACATTGTATTAACTGTGAATCACTGATGAAGGAAAGGATTGTGGAATATCTTGAATCCAGTGGGTTACAAGACCCAAGGCAGCATGGATTCATTGGGGGGGGGGGGTTGTGTCAAACAAACCTGATAGATTTCTATGACTGGGTGACAAAGGATTAAAATCAACATGGAGCAGTGGAGAGAAGGTCTTCCTCTTTGCAGATAACACAAAACTCTGCAATAGGGTGAACACTCCAGGGGATGGAAAAAGATGAGCAGCATACTGAGAAAAGTAGAGGAGTGGTCAAGGGTATGGCAGCTGGGTTTCAATGCAAACAATTGCAAAATAATGCACTTGGGACACAGAAATGCAGGGGCAGAGTACTAAAGGGGGCAGTAATGGGGGCACTAATGACCACCAAGCAGGAAAGGGACCAGGGGGATCACATTGGATGACCTAAATGTGGCCAGGCAGTGCAACAAGGCAGTTGGAAGGGCAAGTGGTACACTGTGGTGCATAGGGAGAGGTACTGCCATCAGAAAGAGGAAGGTGGTGTTGCCTCTGTATAGCTCATTGGCAAGACCACACCTAGAATACTGTGTCCAGTTCTGGAGACCACATCCTAGAAAGGACATCATCAGAGTAGAAGTGGTCCAGAAGAGGGCAACAACAATGGTGCAGGGTCTGCATCAGAAGTCCTAAGAGTTGAGATTAAATGACCTAAATATATACACCCTGGAAGAGAGAAGAGGGAGAGGAGATATGATAGAGACCCGTACATACCTGACAGGTAAACAAGGTACAAGAGAAAAGTATTTTTTTAGACAAATGGTGTTCAAGGACAAGGGGACATGAAAAGAAGCTGGAGGGGATATATTCAGAAGAGATATGAAGAAGTACTTCTTCTCAGGAAGAGTGGTAGATTCCTGGAACAGTTTTTCAGTGGCGGTAGCGAGGGCAAAAATAATGGTGGGGTTCACAAATACATGGGATAGGCATTGGGGAATATTAGAGAAAGGTAAGGGAGAAGTAAGTGAGCTGGAAATCAGCTGAGATCTGTGATGATACTATAGGCAGGGAAAAATGGGCAGACTAGCTGATTGAAGTGAGCCTTATCTGCCAGCACATTCTGCTTTCATGTTTCACCAGGAGGAGTGGGAAGGGCTGGAGGTGCTCTTTGTCACCTTGGAAACAGGAGCTGGGGCCACTGTCTGTACAAGATTTGTATACAAACATTCAGCACAGGGAAAAGATTTGGACAAGGTACTAGGAGAAGCCATCATCAGGATGGCAAACAAGAAGGAGGTGCTGCTAGTGGGGAACCTCCATCTGCCATATGTTGATTGGAGCCTTCAAGCTGCAGCTTCAGCTAGATCTTTATTTATTCTGTATTCTTAGCAAGGTCTATTGTTTGGAGGTGGTGCTTGAGCTGACCCAATGATTCTATTAGCAATAATATAAGATTAGATATAAAGCTTCTTGTTGGACATTAATCTGTTGTTAATTAGTATGTTATTGTGTATTGATCCTTATATTTGGTATGCTATACGGGTATATTGGAATTTAATGTTTTAATGGATAGAGTAATTCTGTATTATCCTTATTATTTTTGTTGTAGTAATGTTTTTGTTATTCGTTCATGTATATTGTACTATTGAAAATTTAATAAAATATAAATAAAAAAAGCTTCAGCTTCAGCAAGGAGCAGGACTATCCTTGACTCCCTACAGGGGGCATTCTTAGGTGGCTAGTCTGTGAACTCACTAAGGAAAAACAGAGACACACTGTAAACGTCATAGTGGACAGTCCCTAGGCACCAGTGATCACCATACAGAGTGGTTCAACATTAAGACCAGAGCAGAGGCATACCACACAAAGACAAGGGTTCTGGACTTTAGGAGGGTAGATTTTAAAGGAATGAGAAACTGCCTCAAAAACTGCAAAGTAGGGAAATATTGCCAGGGAGGTGTAGAGAAACAGTGGGGGAAAATAAGGAAGGGCATAATTAGTCAACTAGCCTCTGCATGGTGAAACTGGTTAGTGGACTGGATATGTGACAGAGGGTGATAGTTAACAGCACTGACTCTAATGAGGGGAGAGTGATCAGAAGGATGCAACAGGGCTCAGCACTGGGACTGGTCCTCTTTAATGTGTTCATAAGTGAGACAGTAGAAGAACTGGAAGGGAAGATATGCCATTTTACGGATGATACCAAAATATGTAATAGGGTTAATACTCAGGAGGGGTGGAGAAAATGTATAGGGACCTTGGGAAACTAGAGAAGAGGTCAAGGGCATGGCAGCTGGGGTTCAATACTAAAAGGTGCAAAATCAAGCACCTAAGACCTAGAAACCCAGGAGATGAGTAATGGATGAGGTGGAGGTACTGACAGTCACTAGGCAGGAAAAGGACCTTATGGTTGTCATATCTAATGACCTTGAAGTGGAAGGGCAATGTATCATAGCAATGGGTAGGGCCAGTGGGATCCTGGGATGCATAGGGAGAGGTATCACCAGCAGGAGGAGGGAGGTGGTGTTAGTACTGTATCATTCACTGGTGAGACAATATCTGGATTACTGTGTCCAGTTTTGGAGGCTGCACCTTACAAAGGACACAGACAGAGTGGAAGCAGTACAGAAGAGGGCAACTAAAATGGTGTGGTGATTGCATCAAAAATCCTATGAGGAGAGACTGAGGGATCACAACAGGTACACCCAAGAAGAGAGGATAGGAGAGTGAGAGTGGGCAGAATGTAGACCTACAAGTACCTCATGGGTGTAAACAAGTTACAGGTCTCAAATGAGAAAGAACACCAAGAATAGAGGGCATGCAATAAAGATGGAAGGGGGGGGGAGTTTGAAATGGATGTGAGAGAGTACTACTTTGCTGAAAGTGTGGTGGATGCCTGGAACAGACTGCCAGTACAAATGGTGGAGGCAAAAAAGAGTAAGGGGCTTCAAGCATGTATGTGATAGATATAGGGGAATACAGTATTAGATAATAGGCAAGGAGGTGGGAAGGTTGCCAGAGGCCAGTTAGGATCTGCTGAGACAGACTAGGCAGGGACCATCTGGGCAGAAAATTTGGGCCGAGCAGTTCTTTTCTGATGACAAATTCTGTTTCTATGTTTCTGTTTTGCCCATGTGCAAAATGCCAGATTTCAGCATATTCACAGATTGCAAATTTGGCATCGGCTCATCCTTACCCTCAGTGGTATTCTCATTCAAGAATCTGTACAATCTTACTTTTAAAGCCTGAACAGAGTTAGCTTTCTCAGTCTTACTGAGAGGGCTATATCACATGTTGACTCCCCTCTGTGTGACATACTCAGTTAGGCTGCCCCTTCTCAGTGTTGACCAAATTGACCCATCCCTCTCCCTATCACCATATAGTTTCCATTGTGTTCAGTGACACAGACTCCCTCTCCTCAACCTATATGTTTCCCTAGTGGCCAGTGTCACCACATCACCCCCAGAGTACAGCAACCACATCATAATGGTCCACTACAGGGGTTGGCATATACCAACAATACCCTCATCAGTTGGCTATCATCTGAACTGTGCAACCATTATGTTCATACACTACCAGCTATTGTGGTCTGAAGTAGGAGTTGAGAGATGACTCTCAAAAAATTGCACAAGCATTTTACATCTAAATCGCTGATGTATTTTTAGTGAGGCAACACAACTTCCATATCAGTATTCATTCTAATATATTCAATCAGCATTCAACATATTACTGACTCTCTACTGTAAACAATGTCTGTATCCCTATGTTGTACTCTCCCGGGTCGTTCCTGAAAATAGGCATAATACTTGTCTAGTGTACTTACCCGGTCAACAAAAGCTAAAATAAAATAAAATAAAAAAAAATAAAATAAATATTCAGCAAAATTATCCTTGATGCCCTAAATAAATTTGCCCCTATAGTTAAGGTGCGAATAGCAAAAAATGCATGTAGATGGTTCACACCATTATTAAAATCTACATTGACTGAAAGAGATAACCTATGGAAAAAAGCACACAAAACCCAGTCTGCTGCAGACTGGTGCAAGTTCAAAAGGGCACAAAACTCATGTACTAGAATGGTTAGAGATACTGTACAAAAGCTGCATACTATCATTCTGAATTTCTCTCTGCCTCCAAAAATCCTACAAAATTTTGGAAAACTGTCAAGGACTTGTCTGCTCACATGTCCGGTGGATCACTACCTGATGAAATCTCCTTAAACAATAACATCATTAGGGACAGACTGGAAGTTCTGGATGCCTTCAATAATCACCTTGCGACTGCAGGCTTAGCCTTTGACACTTCCCCTACGAATTTGATACGCTCTCAGGTGGATAATCAAGGTGCAGATCCTAGCATCACTGATTCAGTCTTCTCCTTGCGTCCTACTACTCTGAAAGAAGTTGAAGACCAATTGCTAAAACTGGATGTAAAAAAAAGTGCTGGTGCAGATACCCTTGACCCATATTTTTTGAAGGTGGCCATCCACGTGTTAGCTGTGCCCATAACCCATTTATTTAACCTATCATTAACTCAAGGATCCATTCCTTCAATATGGAAAACAGTGCACAACATACCCCTGTTCAAGTCCAGAAATCCCTGTGATCTAAATAATTACAGACCAATTTCGATTCTCCCGGTCTTGTCAAAATTACTGGAAAAAGTCATAAGTAACCAGTGAAGGCAGTATCTAGAAGCTAATAACCTGCTTAATCCAGTCCAATCAGGGTTTAGAGCTAAACATAGCACCATCACAGCACTTACCAAAGTGACTAATGACTGTCAAAGAGAGCTAGACAACATGAATTACACCTGCGCCGTATTCTTGGACCTGAGCAAGGCCTTTGACACTGTCGACCATTCTCTGCTACTCTCTTCCCTGACCTCACTTGGTGCTGACCCATTATCTTTACAGTGGTTCAACAACTACCTCTCTGATCGTTTCCAGCAGGTGAAAGTGGAAGGAGATCTCTCAACTCTTAAACCTCTCCTAAGAGGTGTTCCCTAGGGTTCTATCTTAGGACCGATCTTATTTGCAATATACATCAACAATATTGATGAAAGCATAACTAAGGCCAACATTCATCTGTTTGCAGATGACACAGTTCTTTACATAAGCTGTCCATCATTACAATCTGCATATAATGATCTTCAATCTGAGTTCAACCTGCTGCAACTCCAACTCCTAAACAAAAAACTATTACTTAATGCCAAGAAAACAAAAGCAATGCCCTTTTCTCCTTCTGCCCAAATGGTAAATTCAGCCCTATCAGATCCTGTGCCGCAGATTACTACAATTCTTGGCGAGAAGTTGGAATTTGTCCCTAAATTCAAATACCTGGGAGTATGGCTGGACCATAGGCTCTCCTTTATAGAGCACGTTGAAGAATTACTCAAAAAATTACGACAGAGACTTGGCCTGTTCTTTAGGATGGCCAGCTTCTTAACTAGAGATGCCAAACTACAGCTGGTACAATCCACCTTTCCATCCTTGATAGATTATGCTGACATCCTCTATAGTCACTGTCCCATTTCCTACCTCACCAAACTTGACACATTATATCACAGAGCTTTGAGGTTCATCACAGGCCTGCCTTATTCCACTCACCACTGCTCCCTATATCAATCAGTGGGGTGGAGTACTCTTCAATTCAGGCATGATAAAAATGCAGCCTTATGGACCCTGAGAGCCATCTCCAAAAAACTGCCCCAATACATTACAGACTGTCTTCCTGTAAAACCAATAGGCAATTACGCCCTGAGAGGTTGCAAATCTCTCCTACTGATGGTTCCCAAAGTTAACTCTTGCTTTGGCAGGGCTGCCATAAGCTTTACACTGTCCTCCTTGTGGAAAAAATTTCAAAAAAACCTGAAACTGCGGTCACCCATCGGT
The DNA here is from genome assembly GCA_016271365.2 of Neoceratodus forsteri. Taxonomy (NCBI): domain Eukaryota; kingdom Metazoa; phylum Chordata; order Ceratodontiformes; family Ceratodontidae; genus Neoceratodus; species Neoceratodus forsteri. The sequence continues at coordinate 754,340,790 of CM057449.1, read as the reverse complement.
ATCTCATCATTCAAGCTCTTATATTCATGTCTCGGAAATGATCAGTGCAATTGTTTCCCATGACCATGAATTGTCATCATGCTAACCTGTACCATTTAACCATGAACGAATTACTTCTAATACTTGTCTCCTCCTTGGCCCTGGTCTGTCATCATGCTTTCATGTAACACCTTGCAGTGTCAGTGGCTCAGTAGGTAGCACACTCGCCTCTGAGGCCGGGAGATCAGAGGGCTGTGGGTTCAGTTCCCACATCTGGCACTTGGGTTAATATCCCAGTACTGACACTGTAGTGCACATGAGAGGGGTGCTGCACTTCTGAGGTGCCGTCTTTTGGATGAGACGTTAAACCGAGGTCCCATCTGCCTGGATTGGTGGTAGTTCAGGTGGATGTTAAAGATCCCATGGCACTTATCGAAAAGTGCAGGGGAATTTCCCCGATGTCCTGGCCAAATTTCCCTCATTCACTATAAATACCACCAACAGCTTAATCTGGTTTCAAAGTCAATTGGCATTCATCTGTATCCCCCTCCCCCGGGTCGTGCCTGAAAATAGGCAGGATTTGTCTAGTGCACTTACCCGGTCAACAAAAGCTAAATAAATAAATAAAAAACCTTGATGCTTCTGTCCTCCCTTTGATACTGGTCTATCTTTCCACTTTCTCCAGCCTTCTTTTCACAGCTCTATACTGCACTCATCCACAATCTACACACAATCATACTATAAAAGTCCTAACTCCCCTTTCCCTCTCCCCGTAGGCCCCCACCGCTGCATCACTTCTACTGACCTATCCTTGGGACTTCACTTCTCACAATGTTTATCCTTTGCTTACATATTACATACCCCTCCTGGTACCCCATCTGCCATTAGTTGGTAGTTCTCCAAGCCATTTTCATGGCAAGCACTAGTGACTGCCCCTGGTAAATGAACTAACTGGTACTTCTATACAGAGAACATGGTTTATATACAGTTGCATGGTTCAATGGTGGACCTGCCCCCTTGTATTTGAATCCTCCTCTGTTATGGCTTGCCTTGTCTTCCTTTTATCATTTGACTCCCCTATTACTGCACCATTGTGTTTGTGTTTATACACTTATTTACATGTATTTGTATGTTTTTATGATGAATATTACCCGACCCTGTTCTAACTAGGTCCATCTTTTAATAGAGCTCTGCTCAATGATGTTTGCCTGGATAAATAAAGATTTTGATTGATTGATTGATAATGCAGTTGTGTGAATCAGCGGAAAGAGATGGTGAGGGAACAGTTTGTGACAACAACTTTCATCTGCACATGTTTGTTGGTTTGGTGTGCTGTCAGTGATGAGGAGGGATGGGAATGAACACCAATGAAAAGTACTGCTATGTGGAAAGACAGAGGAAGGCAGGAATCACACAATAGTCATGGCGGAAAAGTCAGCTGTGTTTCACAGTGGCCAGAGGTAATATGCACTATGCCCCTGGCATGTAATGGCTTTCAATCTGAGGATTACTAAATGGGCAGTATAGTCACATGTCACAAGGAGGGACTCAGTCAGGTAGGATATATGCACTATGCAGCACTACAACATCAGGCTGGATAAGACACCATAGTAAATAAGATATGCTGTCATTGATTTATGCATGGCTTCAGCAAGCAGAAGCATATAATTAATATTCAGTAAGGGAAGACAAAGGGAGTGTGGGAGTAACAAATAGTATTTACCGAATTCCATGAATAATAGGCTATTCATTACTTAAGAAGAAAAACAAATAATTGTTGCTGTTCAGGGCTATTTGGCATTTTGCTGTTTGGTGGGAGTTCATGATCTACAGTACTGATACTTCATGTCCAATCAGAGATCACTTAGAAAGCTCACTGAAGGCTGCACATGTGACCCAGCACTCGCAGAAGCTATAGGCAGGGGTTCAGTTAACTCCATTTTTGGAGTATTTGACTTCCAAAAATAAGGCAAAAATGTCCAAAATAAAAGGGGAGGAAGTCATTGTGATGTTTAGCCAATCTTCTTGTTACTATTTGTATTATATTTGTGATTTAAATATATGTTTCTGTGAATTTCTGCTTGGAAAAGTATGGCAGTCAGCACAAGGTATTGTGGGACCCTGGATTTTCAAAAATAAATACTGTTCTTCCTCTGATTGGAAAATCTGATTAAGAGCTTCCTTTTGAAATCAATTTGTATAGGTTGTAAACCAGCCACTTGTATGAAGTATTGCATTTTATGACCTATTAGGAGGAAAGCAACTTCTCACAGATTTCACACAAATAGGAGACATAGCTGTCAGGAAGTTCCTTTGAAGATCAAAGGGCTAATTCTGACCTGCCATAAAGCAGGCTGACTAATTAAAAAAAAAAAAGTATTTCTTTTTTTTTTTTAAGTGGGGTGTTTAGCAAATGTGCAGTTGCATGTGACTACCATTCAGTGTCCAGGAATTTGCATGAACTCACAGCCAGCATCACCACAGAGCTGTGACCTCACAAGCTGGGTGGGACCCTTCACCCCCCCCCCCCTTTGGTATTGTTAAAGCTCAGGGAAAATTGTACTTTTTGATCTCTGGACTCCTGAAAGAATACTCTCATGAGAAGCACTTCTAAATTAGGTAATTCAGCCACCACTAGTTATCAATTGAATCTAGGGTAGGATTAGATACTCAATAATAAGGTGGGTTTGTTTAAATTGTCCATTTAATTTGTATGACTGTACCCTAAATGTTATATGTTCTGTGTTTTGCATTTCATTTACTATTTTTAATTTTAGTAAACTTTGTTTTTCTTGAAATCCTGCCTGAGCCTTTTCCTTATTTTGAATGTGAATGATGAGACAGTGTTGATAATTCTGATAGAACTGTTAAGTGCTGACAGTGTGTTACCATATGCACCAAGGTAAAGTAACAAGGTCTCAGTTGAGTCAAAAGGGGGACTGTGAACCAGGTTGTGTGCCCACTGGGTTAAGTATTGCACTGCATTTCTCTGAAGAGGGTGTGATATTTGAACCTGTTACCTCGGCATGCTAGCGAAAAAGAGTTCATATTTGACCCTAGGACTCAAGACTAGTAGTTGTTTGGACCTAAAACAGACAGGATAGATACCCTGTTTGTCTCCTGTTCACATATTGCACTTTGAGGTCGGGCACCTTGGGAGCAGAGGGTCTAACCCCTGGAGTGTGTTTGTGACAGTCATTGACTTCAAGATGTAAAACCAAAAAGTAGATGACTTCCAAAACTGTAGGCATGGAAGTCAGAAATGATGGATTTTTCTGAATGGAAATAGTGTTTTACCACTACTATATTATATTAACATCGATAAATTGGTCCTTCCTAGAATATTGACTTCCACAAGTGGGATCCTGGAACTATTTTGACTTCCAAAAAATTGGAATGACTTTCAGATTATGACTTCTTGAAGTTTTAAACTTCCACTAAAAATAATTTAACTGAATCCCTGGCTACAGACAAGAGAGACAGATGTCCGAGCTACTATGAAAGAGCAATCTACTTCCATCCACTTGTTAAAATTAGCCAAAAAGCAGAAATCTTGACAGATTTTATTCCCTTTCTAAATCCCAGGCCAGATAGGGTTGATTTTTTACATGGTACTGCAAAACATTTTTTTGCTAGAGTGAGAAGAAAGGGAAACAAGAAAGGCTATTTACTGTGTGAGACAGGCAGGGTCCCAGCCCAGTAGACACACAGTGTGTGTGTGTGTGTGTCAGTGTGTGTGTGTGTGTGTGTGTGTGTGTGTGTGTGTACTGAAATCAAACCATATTTAACTTGATAGTGCAGGTAAGGAAGAAGCACACTCATCCAGGTCTGAGTACTTTCCACCAGGAGATGAATTGCCCACTGATACATCATCTGAGGAGACTAACCTACACAGCTTTGATGATGAGTATGACTATGGGGAGTACCTTGAGAGCCACAACTCAAGAATGTTTGGTGGCAAAGAAACCTCAACCTGTCATGGTCACACTAGCAGGAGAAAGAAGGGTATAGCTCCTCCCACCCTAAGAAACCCAAGCAAGTTACCCTTCAGCACATTGTTCAGCAGGCTCCATCATATCCTGAACAGCCAAGTAGATCTGGTGCATGGCACCAGTTGTGCCTGGAGAAAACCTGATGGTGCAGGTTCAAACAAGAAAGGCAAGTGGAAGTGGGGCCAAAAGACCGATGTTGGTGGTAGTGATGACACTAGCCAAATGAGTGGTGTCAAGATCAGTAAGAGCATGGCTTGGCCGCATTTCATATTACTAAAAGAAGATAACAGAAAGGCAGTGTGCACATTGTGCAGTACAACTATCAGCAGCAGGAAACCTCTGGCAAATTTAATAATTACCGCCTTAAAGAACTTCCTAAACATAAAGCATCCCCATGTTTTTAAAGCATTAGGGTCTGTGACTGTGGTTTTATCAAACCCATCTCATGTGATGATGCAGGCCATAGACCGTTCTGCCTATGAAAAATATGCCGCTGCTTCCACTCCTTCCCCTTCAACACCAAAGAGTCCTCCATGCACCCCTAGCTCTCCCTTCAGGTGCCAGTCCCCTGCTATTGCCACACTATCTGGCAAATGTGGAACATACCCGCATCCATGGTCAGTGCCAATAGTGGAAACATTCCAGGTCCGAAATAAGTACCAGTTGTCCAATGCAATGGCTCAGCACATTACACAGCACAGCACATAGGTGAAATGATGATGGTGATTCTGCAGCCCTTTTCAATTGTAGAAGACACTGGTTTTCACAGGCTTGTGCAGCAGTTGTAGTCATGGTACCAACTCCCATCATGTTCAACATTTTCACCAACATTTTCACAGACTGTAGTGCCAAATATACATTAGGGGTGTGAGAAAGATAATTGCCACACTGCTCTTGGAGGTTGTGAGGGGAGTTTTCTACTGCACTTCAGAAATCTGGAGCTGTACAAACTCCATGTATGCATATCTCTCCTTGACCACACACTGGCGTGTGCAAAAGACTATGTCTCTTGTTGCTGATTCCTTCTTCTCTCCCTGTGTCACTGGCACTCCCTTCATCCCTCCACAATCTGGCAGTCAGTTAAGTGTGCTCTTTTAAATGTGGAGCTAATGGAGAAAGACCATATATCACCAAACATCCTGGCATTCTTTCAAGACAAGCTGCGGACATGGACAGTTAATATCCCTGTAAGTCCCTCCTCCCTCTATTCTGTCTAGGGATCTGTATGGTAAAAATGTGAAGGGGATGCACAGAACCGGAGTACCTCCAGCAAGTAGCATACAGCTTTAACAATATATAACAAAGGCCTTACCTGGTAGGTGAAATTTCAAGCACCAAGAAGGCCTCCTCTTACTGGGCTGATGCCGGCCTGCACCCCACTACACCCCTCTGATCAGGCACGAGTGGGAAAGGAGATGGAAAACCTTTCTGGAAGGGAAAACTCTAGTTAGTTCATTAAATAACCCAGAACAAGACATGAAAAGGAAATATAAGAACATTTAATTCCAAGACATTAATGATTTATAAAAAATAAATATATGTAGCAGCTCCATGGAGTTGAGAGAATATGGGGCTGACGAGTACAAAGGTACTGAAAGACCAGAACAGCTAGATCATACAGGCCTACAAAATAGACCAGAACAGGCTCCATGCGTAGATCTGCAAGCCAGAATCAAAGCTTTCACCTACCAAATATGTTTACCAAAAACCACCATACCCAGGGGAGCGCCTAACTCCCCTACCTCTGGACCTAATAGGAACCAGGGCCTGATGCAGCCTGAATCCCATACCGCAGCTGCTACATATTCCTTTTCCAGAATCCCAAAACCATGTGCTGTTTTCCTCTTCCATGCCTGGTTGAACAGTGGCTTAAAACAATGGAGATGGCTAATAGCTCCCTCCTTCTGTTGCAACCTTCCCCCTGTATTCCTTCTTGAGTCTGACATAGGGCCTGCCCAGACACGGGCACAGCAGACCCAATAAAGGGAATCCTGGAATGCAGGTCCTCCAACCTTACCCCCAGCAGTGTGCCATATGGGAAATTACCTCCTTGAAGCTGCCATCTCCAAAGGGCCCTGTCATGGCCCTGCCACCACTACAACAGCCCCACTGCCATACCTCAAAATATTCAGGGAGCCAGGACTCTAGCTTCCAGATGTTACAGACTTTCTTTTCCACATCCTGTTTCCTACCCAAGAGTAATGGCAAAGGCTCTCCTGATTCCAATGGTCACCAACTCCTGCCACCCTCCCTCATGGAGACACCACATGATGCAACACTGCTGTCCAGGCTGGTACCTTCTGGACCCAGGGGGGGGTTTAGGCCCCCACCACACTTGCCTTGTCCAAACCCACTGAACTCTCTCTCTTTCTCTCAGCAGCCCCGATGTTATATAATGGGAGGAACACGGCTCCTTGGGGCAGAGCATAAAACATGCCCAAAGCTAAACCTAAAGGGGGGGCAACCAGGATAGTAAGCCCACCCTACGTGGGGGGCTTACACTCTCCCCCTCCTTTAAAACATTTCCTCCTGGAAATGGGGCAGGTGGCCATTCTGAGAGGACCCCAACACAGGATGTGTATGTGCACTCTCCACCTGGCCAAGAATACCCAAAAGCAAGCCAAACCCAAGCCACGCTCACCCATTGTCTATATTGCCCCATGAAGCGAGTTAAGCACAGAGGTTTATCAGATTAGAACTAAAACTTAACATAGTGCAAATATTGTAGCGAGGTTGTCACTTAAAAAAGTTAACCATTCAAAACATTGAAAATTTTAACATGCCAACAATTACTACCTTAATAAAAAGAAGCACTCACACTCCACTCTCTTGCCCACTCACACATTACATACATACTCTCTGCATTCATTTTTGAAGTAGAGATAGTACAGTTAAATATATAATTTAGAGGTTGTTCCAAGGGGAGCAACCAATTAAAAAATACTTTTTTTTTTCTAAACCTTTAACCATAACAGTCTCATCAGTTCAGTCCAACAGTTCCAACCCACAAAAGTAGGGATAGTCCTGGAGTGACCTCCACTGGGCACAATATTCTTAGAACTATATTACTTTTCGATGAAGAGCATCACTTGCTGAAACAGGATGGCACTGGCAAATCACAAAGGTACTGGGTGTTCCCTTTTCAGATGGCAGGCTCTCCCCATGGGGATAATAATAATCTGGATCTGGCTTGGTGGTCTCCTCAGTGAAGGAATCCATGGATATCACATAGTACTTCATCAGACAACCAGCCACATCTTGCACAAGGGTGGCATTTTAAATAAAGTGAGTCCAGCCCAAGGCATGGAAAAACATAGAGATCTTGCTTCTTGGACTATAGCTTGGGTGGGATGGCCAGACTCCTCTGACCACCGCTGAAGATTTTACACCATGCCCTAGAATACCCAATCTGACCGCTTTTCCTCAATAATGTCCCACAAGCTTTCAGAGACATAGGGGTACTCAGCACTGTGGTATTTCAGATGGGTCCTCTGTCACACCCACCTCTCCACTTGCAACCACTTGGGCAGGTCTCGCATGCTGGTAGGTCGGGCTGTTCCAGGTTCCAGCCACACCTGGGTTTGATAAGGAACATTCAAGGGATCACTACTTAACAAGTCATCCATTTTCACATGACGGGCTTGCACAGTGCCAGAAGGTGCAGGACGTTGTCAGGCAACTTTAGAGTAGGCCATTCACATGGCTGAGGGATGGCCCTATATATTTCTTGGTCAGCAAACTGGTACCGCTTAAAGTCTTGTCCAGGGGGCCAATGGAACTGGCACCTCCCATACAGCCTTATCCCCAGCTTCCTCCTCCTTTGCACATCCAGGTCTGCAAAAATATGATGTCTCCTCCTCCTTTGAAGCACCTGATGAGCCACTGTCGCCAGGCAGAGAAACTGCAGCCGACTTCCGGGCCCTTGGAGGTCACCAGATATTGATCCTTGTCCTAAACCTCTCCCTCTGCCATGGGGATAGTTGATGGCAGTGTGTGCTGTGGGACTGGGCAGATGTCTGTGTTCTACAGCACCCTCACTGGTGGTTTCCTCCATGACCTCCACCATGACATCCAGTGCCTCTAACTTGGGCTCTGTGGTTGAGACCAGTGCCTTGGTTTCCACATCTAAATCCAAGATTCCCCAACTGGATAAGGCCAAGCATTACCACCTTAGCTGGCAGGTGGAATTTCAAGCACTATGAAGGCCTCCTCTTACCAGGCTGATGCTGATCCTCACACCGCTGCACACCTCTGATCAGGCACGAGTGAGAAAGGAGATGGAAAAATTTCTTGGAAGGGAACAATCTAGTTAGTTAATTAAATAACCCAGCAGCACAAGCCATGCAAAGAAAATGTAGGAACATTTAATTCAAAGATATAAATGATTTATAAAAAAATAAATATATGGAGCAGCTCCATGAGGCTGAGAGAATACAGGATTGATGGGCACAAAGGTACTGAAGGACCAGAACAGCTAGATCACACAGGCCTAGAAAATAGACCAGAACAGGCTCCACACATAGATCTGTAAGCTGGAATTGAAGCTTGCACCTAACAAATACATTTAATAAAAAGTACCCAGGGGAGTGCCACCTCTGGACCTTATAGGGATCGGGGCCTGATGCAGCCTAAATCCCATACCACAGCTGCTCCATATCCCTGTTCCAGAATCCAAAATCCAGGTGCTGTTTTCTTCCTCCATTCCAGGTTGAGTAGTGGCTTAAAACAATGGAGAATGATGAAAGGCTTCCTTCTTCTGTTACAACTTTCCCCCTGCATTCCTTCTTGGGTCTGACATGGGTCCTGCCCCAGACACAGCCACAGCAGACCCAATAAAGTGAATCGAGGAATGTAGGCCCTCCAACCTTACTTCCAGCAGTGTGCCAAATGGGAAATTACCTCCCTTAAGCTGCCACTTCCAAGGGGTCCTATCACAGTCATGCACCACCACGACAGCCCACTGCCATACCTCCACATATTCAGGGCACCAGAACCCTAAACTCCAGATGTTACAGACTTTCTTTTCCACCTATTGTCTCCTACCCACCAGTAATGGCAAAGGGTTCCCCGACCCCAACGGTCATCAACTCCTTCCACCCTCCCCCACAGAGACACCACATGACAGACCACTGCTGTCCAGGCTTGTATATTTTGGACTGTGGGGGTTTTAGGCCCCGGCCACACTTGCCCTGTCCAACCCCACCAAAACTCTCTCTTCCTCCCAGCAGCCCCAGTCTTATATAACAGGCAAGATCACTGCCCCTAGGGGCAGAGCATAGAACATACCTGAATCTAAACCTAAAGGGAGGGGGGTGGGAAACAGGGATAGTAAGCCCGTCCCATGAAGGGGGACTTACATCAGTCTACATGTTGGTGTTTTCATCACAGATCGTGGGCCAAATATGGTGAGAGCAGTTGATGATGGGAATTTTATTAGTATTCTTTGTTATGTTCACAAAAATTGAATCTAGTGATCACATCTGCACTGCATCATAGTTCTAAGGATAGCAAGACTGTATTTACAGCACACTCCATATGTGCTTATTTTCATCGCTCTGTGGAGGTGACTAACCAACTAAGAGAAATGCAGCTTTGTCTTGGTCTGTCTCAGGATAATTTGATACAGGATGGGAGTACCATATGGAATTCATCATACTTGATGCTGTCTAGATTGCTAGAACAGAAGCATGCACTTCATGACATATGAATGGAGTGCAACATTGGGTAAGTCCAAGACCACCATGAGTGGTCACTAATTGATGCAATGGCAAGACTACTTGGGCTATTTGAGAGGAGCACTAATGATTTAAGTGGCCACACACTAGGGCACGCCAAACAACTAACAATTGGCTGCATCTACCACCCATCAAAATCAGCCCTCAAATCCCCTGAAGCCATCATGAACGATACAGCTATCAAGGTAACAATGGAGCAACTAATCCTGGGTGACTTCAACATTAACTGGGCCCAGGACCCTGATCATGCCTCAAAGTCACTTACCCATGAAGCAGGTCTGACACAGGTCATCTCTGAACTGACCAGACTTAATTACAAAACTGGGAACCACACCACCCTTGACTGGGTTCTGGTGTCTAACCCCACTAATATACAGAGTGCGGGCACAATAACAGACTCCCTGAGTGACCATTCCCCAGTCTTCTGTATATGGAATAACAAACCACCCAAGGTCCAACCTAGAATTCTCTCCGCCTGTGACTTCTCCAAGTTCTCTGAACTACAATATAATCGCTACCTAGGTGGTCTGGACTGGAACCCCATAAATCTTCTCCCTACTCTTACTGAGGCTGTGCAATACTTCCAGGACGAACTAACCACAGCAGCAACCTCTTTGCTCCAATGAAGAGAATGAGGGCTAAAGGCAGCTGCTACAAGTGGATCTCTCCCTCCTCAAAGCCCTAATGGCTACTGGAAAAAGCCTGGAAAAGTTTAGGCCTCCTCCTCCCGGCAGATCTCACTGAATACAAAGCCCTGAGGAACAAAGCCAAGAGAGCCATAAAACTCACTAAGAGAGATTACTTAACACACCTCCAGAAAACCAGCCTGGGCAACCCCAAGCAATTCTGGAATCATATCAATGACCTGATCAAGGGCAGCAAAAAGCCTGAGTCCTGTCCCATGAAGATTAACGGTCAGCTCACAAATGACCCTTCTCAAATATCGGCTGCCCTTAACAGGCACTTCTCAGACCTTGAGGCCTACAAGACCTACCTGTCTCCCCAGACTCTCCCCCCTACCTCAGATGAACCACCTAACATGGAAAGACCCCCATTTCACTTGAGACTGGCTAAACGCACTGAAGTACTAAACCTCCTAAGGAACCTGAAACCGAAAGGGTCAGGGGGACCTGACAGTATTAACCCTCGGCTACTCAAGGCAGGAGCTACCTCCTTTGCCTGGCCTATAACCATGCTCCTCAATCTATCTCAGAGGGAAAGAGCAGTCCCTGACCCGTGGAAACATGCCAATGTTGTCTCTATTCACAAAGGTGGGGCTCAGGGAAAAACTCAACAACTACAGGCCCATCTCCCTCCTCTGATCACTTGCTAAGGTGCAAGAAAGAGTCATCAACAATAAACTCAGGGACTACCTGGAAGCTCATCAGCTCCTTGCTCCCTCCCAACATGGCTTTAGAACAAACCATGGTACTGACACTGCCCTCATTAACTTCACGGATGAAGTTCTCAGGGCAATGGACAAAGGGATACCCACTGGTGCAGTCTTTATAGACTTATCCAAAGCCTTCGACCTCGTCGATCACAACTTGCTGCTACAGAAGCTGAAAAATATAGGCCTAGACAATCATGCCCTGAAGTGGTTTGGGAGCTACTTATCAGGCAGGGCACAGAGAGTCTCATGGAAAGGGACCATGTCTGACCCACTTGCCCTAAACCAGCGTGTACCTCAGGGCTCAATTCTAGACCCCCTCCTGTTTTCCTTGTTTACTAACGACCTGCCTACCCACTGCGGGGAGAGCTCAGTTGTGCAGTACGCTGATGATACTGTCATCTTCTAACCTCTGTGTGACGTGGTTGCCCTAGGCCCCCTACTCCAAAAGGATCTCACTTCACTAGAGACTTGGCTATGTAAGAACAGAATGGTACTAAATGCCGACAAGACCAAGGCAATGCTATTCGGGCCAAGATCCCTGGGATTTGACAGGTCCTCATCCCTCTCCTTAACCTCACTCTCTGGTAAAACCATTAACGTAGTCCCCTCCCTTAAATACCTAGGCCTCATGTTGGATCAGAATATCACATACAAGGAACACGTGGACCAGGTCATCAGAACCCTACATCGGAAACTTGGCACCCTGTACCAACTCAGGGACCAACTCATCCCTGAAGCCGGGCTCTCCATAGCTACCAGCGTCCTTCTACTCAACCTGACCTTTGCAGCCCCTATTATACAGGGCATGGCTAAACAAGAGATTACCAGGATGCAAACCCTATATAATAAAATAGCTCATTTTGCAACCTTAGACCACCCGAGACATCACCACTGTGACACTTTGGCCAATCTTCGTTGGACCACATTGGTCGCCCACCTCGAACACCCCTTGCTTGTCCAGGCCTACAACCTTCTCAAACCCCACACTCCACCAAGCATTGCCGGGACCATAACCCTCAGACACAACCCAAGGAACCTAAGGACCTCAGATAGAACGCTATTAGAAGTCCCATGGGTAAGGACAAACGCTGGCAGAAGGTCCTTTTCCTCCCAAGCAGCCTGCCAATGGAACAAGCTCCCTCCCCAGGTCCAGGCCTCCTCCTCACTCATGAACTTCCACACCAGGATTAAGTCCTATCTGCTGACCTCAAGCGCATGCCACTGTCATGGAACCTAAAGCTCCTAAGGTACTCCCCTCCTCTCCAACTCCCGTCTCCTAGCTTAACCTTCCTACTACCTGCCTTATACAGATTGCTCACCAGAGGCCACGTGTAACCCCTGAATAAACTATATGCAAAGTACTACCAATTGCTTACATGTCATGATGATAACCGTGCCTGTACCCATGCCTGCATCCACTGCTTTTCTTTTACCGTGCCCGTAAGCCATGCCTGTATCCACTGCTTTTCTTTTACCATGCCTGTAACCATGCCTGTATCTACTATTTTTCTTTACTGTAACCACCTCATGATGTAACTCACAATGCCTCAAATGTTCCTTATGTCCTTGTTCATTCTTATAACTTGTATTGTTATCCCGGGCCGCCCCTGCCAAAGGGACCTTCGGGGCTCAGTGGGCCTACCCAGTCACCAAAATTTAATAAATAAATAAATATAAATAAATAAGTGTGTCCACTGCCACTCTGAGTCAGGTGATACCAGCAGTCCATATCCTGAAAACATCTATGGAGACATATGTATAGAAACACAGGGAGATTCCTGATGGGGCAGCTGTGCTTGTTGAGCACCTGCAGTCCTGAACTGGATCAAAATTTGCGAAAGTGCTGAATAGTCACAACCACATTTTGCAATCCTGCTGGATCCCCTGTTCAAATGTGAAATCCTTCACATGGCTATGGATAATCAGAGTGGTTCACTTTCACCAACAGTTGTGAGATGAGCTGACTTGTTGCATGCAGGAACTGGTGCAGACACTGACAGGCAGAGAAGGTTATTATACAGAGGGAATGCCATCTGGCAACTAATATAGTGCAGGGTCCGCATCAAAAGCCAGATGAAGAGATGCTAAAAGACCTCAGTATGTACACCCTGGGAGAGAAGAAGGAGAGGAGGGGATATAATACAGACCTTTAAATACCTCATGAGAATAAATAAGGTACAGGAGGGAAGTTTTAAAAAAAAAGGTGTTCAAGAACAAGGGGAGATGCTATGAAGTTGGAATGGGGTAGATTCAGAGAGATGTGAGAAAGTACAGATAAGCTTTCCAAGATGAAGTGCAGTGTCACAGGTTTACTGCATGACAAAAGGGATTAACTCCCCTTCAAATTGCATTGTTTACTGCAGTAACTCTACTGCAGAATTCTGCAGCACTGTGCTTCATCCTGGAGAACTTATCTGTGCTTCACAGAAAGAGTGGTGGATTCCTGAAACAGCCTTCTAGCAGAGGTGGTGGGGCACAAAACAGTGAAGAAGTTCAAGAGTGCATGGGAGAGCCATGAAAGGAGTCAAAGTGGAAAGGAAGGCAGGGAGGGAGAAAGAGCTGTAGATCAAGTACAGTCTACAGTAATACTGTAGATATGGAAAATGAGCAGACTGTGTGGATCACGTGGTCCTTATCTGCCATCAGATTCTGTGTTTATGCTTTTACATTTCTTTCCTGGGGGTGAGGGCTTACCCTGGAATCACCCCCAAGGAAGGAACCATTGGGGCCACCCACAGGGTGTGGGTCACCTGGAATAGGCAGAGTGAGGGGTCAAAATGAGCTGGAAGTTAGCAGCTCCCCCTTACTCCAGCTCACCTGCTCATGATTTCCAGGTTGTCAGCAGCCTAGCAGCCTACTGCAGGAAATAAATCAGAGAAATTCACCCTTTACTTCAACTAGGTTTTGTCATTTCAGTGCCAGTGTAATGCCCACTAAGAGAAAGACTACCTCCATGAAGGCAGCAGCCACAGCAGCCCTGAAGGAGTAGCTGAAGGTGAAGTATGTGAAGAATGGGAGAGAGTGGCTCGGAGCATACTTTGATGGGACCAATACTACGAAAGGGAAGTAAGCACTGGAGAATTGGAAGTAGCCAGCAAAAGAGCCCATAGCACCTTTAGCATAGGTACCCCAGCAACCCCATGAAGGAAAAGTCAAACCATGGGTTTCAGTGTTGTCAGTAGACGACTTCAGGGAAATTGTGACATAAGTCTTTGGTGGAGCACCCGGGGGGGGGAGGTTCCTCTTCTGGCCAAGTTCAAAATGGGGCTAAGAAATCAGACCCCAAGGCTGCTGATTCAGATATGTAAGAGGTGGTGCAGCCCCCCTTCCCACACTGGAACTGGCACAGGTGGACCCACTTCCACCAGGTCCCACCCATAACCAATCTAACCCAGCTAACCCTCCCACCACAGAGGAGAAGCTGGACAGGCTGATGGATCTCGTGGTTAGTTTCAATGTCTTGGTGCAGAACCAGTAGCAAGGTAGAGAAATGTGTCAGGAGTCCACAAGTACCACCAGTAACATTTCAACATCACAGGCGATACCAGAAGCTCTCCTCCCAGGTTTCTATGTCAGCATGGCAAAACTGGTAGGGTCCCACTTGACAGACAAGTTCTGGCAACAGATCCAGGGAAGGAAGTACTGTATGTTGACATGTCCTCTCTACTCAACCACTCAAGTGAGCAAGAAGAGAACAAAGAGAAAATACAATTAGGTTAAAAAGAATCTGGCGGCTGACTGCACCTTTGACAACTGGCTGGCTGGCTTCATAAATTTTGTCAGTACAGTGGGACAGATGGCCCCAGAAAAACATCTAAACCTGTTCAGTTACATGAACAGGATCATGTTGGTCCACAGGCATAAAGAATGGGATGCTTGGCTTGAATACAATGAAGAATTTAGGTGGCCAATGCAATACAATCCATCATTAGAGTGGGGCATTCAGGACATGCCACTCCTGGCTGAGGATACGCATGGGGGAGTGGTTCTCCACACAGACAATGGTCTATGTATCAGGACACCCAAGTAGCAGAGGGCCGAAGTTGCAGGGTCCCCTGCCACAACTATACTTTAACTTCAATAAGGGAAGTTGTGCCAAACACAACTGCAGGTTTTGACACAAATGCATTTCTTGTGAAAGGCACCCACTTGTGCAGCATAAGGCTTCAAAAAGCCCAAAGGTAGGTACACAGTCCTTTCAGAGGAAGTTCAAGCACAATGGGGGCAAGCCTTCTGATCTTGATAAGGGTGGATCAGCTTAATCCTTGGCTGGAACACTATGATAACTGCGAGGCAGCCCTCCTGTTAGAGGAGGGCTTCTTGGTGGGTTTTAATATTGTACACTAGCCCAAGTGTTGGGTTCAAGGTGGATAATCTGAAGTGTGTGAGACAAACTGCGAGTAGTTCAGGAGAAACTGGAGAAGGAGATTTGGCTGCAGAGCATGAGTGTACTTTTCCCCTCCCCATTCCCACCCTTGCTGAACCTCAAAGTGTCATCCATTAGCTTACTTCGAAAGAACACCCCAGGGGAATTCTGCATGATTAACCATTTATCCCACCCAGACGGCAGCTTTGTCAATGACCATATTGACCCTTGCCTTACAGTGGTACAGTATACATCCTTCGATAGAATGATTGAGGTAGTATAATAAGCTGGCCTGTTGACCTTAATGGCCAAGGTAAACATAGAGTTGGCATTTTGTCTCCTGCCAGCCCACCTGGCTGACAGGTAGCGATGCAGTGAAATTTAATTTCGCTGATGAAATTCTGGCAAAATCACCAATTTCACCATGTGAAACATTACACAAAAATTGGGCCCTTATGGTGAAATTTCACTGGTAAATTCCCGGCAAAATTTCGCCATCAATTCCACCTTTTGCCATATGTTAGTATCAGGTGAAATTGGGAAAAAAATGCTTGTCGCCATGACTTACTCTTTCTAACAGACTGCTGATCACATGGGTGATTGTACTTAAGCAGGAATCCAGACTAAATCTACATCCTTTGGAGCTTTTGCAGCCTAGAAGTAGAGATTGACAGACAGTGAGCAGAGCAGGAGAGCCTATTTTTCAAAAAATAGCGTTTGTGTGTGTGTGTGTTTGTAATCTCTTCCCCACTATATTTTGAAAATTAAATATTTTCTGTTAAGGGCTTTTTCCTTAGTGTTATATTTTTCTATCTTTATAATGTGTGTGTGTGATTGTGTGTATTTGACTCCCCATTCCCCAGTTCCTCCCTGTATCTTTCTTTTTCACTCTCTGTATTACTTTCGGTTTTTAAAAGTGGAAGTAGGCACTAGGCCCATCGGGATCACTTTCCCCACAATAGTGGGGGAAATTACTTTTAACTACCCAATAGTAGTCTATCTAATTTCACTTTAAACTGGTTCCATGATGTCTGCTCAACTATATACTGTGGCAAAGAATTCCAAAGTACCGCAGCTCTCACAATAAAAACATATTTCCGCTTGTTGGTAGTTGACTTGGGTATTTTTATTTGTCTATTATTACATCTTAATCCATATAATTTATCCAAATATTTTAATCCATTTAGTTCCATAAGATGTTCATCATTTAGAATATTAAACAATAACAACAGATCCCCTCTATCATGTCTTGTTTGTAAGTCATATAATCCCAATGATTTTACCCAGTCTGGATATGATAAGGATTCTATCTCCAGTATTAATTTAGTCATTCTTCTCTGTAAACTTTCTATCATTTTTTTATCTTTTTCCAAATATGGTGCCCAAAAGGAAACAGCATAATCAGTGTGTGGTCTAATATACGATTTATACAATTTTATTATACATTCTTTGTTTTACGTTATAAATGCTTTTTTAATCACATTAATAATACGATTACCTGTTTGAATCACTTTGTTACATTGGTTACTCCAATCAAATTTATTATTTACTATTACGCCCAAATCTTGTTCATAACATTCCAACCTGATTTGGTTCCCACATAATGTATAGTCAACATTGGGGTTCTTTTCCCCCAAATGCATAACCAGGCACTTGTCAGTATTAAAACACATATTGTTATCTTTTGCCCATTTTTCAATAATCAATAAATCTTTTTTTAATAGGTTAATTTTTATTTCTGAATCCACTTCTGCTGAAATTTTAGTGTCGTCTGCAAATTTGCTTATCTGACAAGAAACTCCCAATTGTAGATCCCCAATGAATAAACCAAATAATGTAGGACCCAAAACTGAACTCTGTGGTACTCCACTTGTTACTAAGATGCTAGTAGAAATTGTATTACCTATCCTTACACTCTGGCTTCTGTCTTTCAACCAGGCATCGACCCTTTTAACATTATAATCATTAATTCCCAACTTGATCAATTTCATAACTAATAAATTATGTGAAACTTTATCGAATGCTTTTTTGAAGTCAAGGAATCTTTTTGAATTATTTTCTTTAGTTTTATATTAAGAAAGAAAAGTTTTGTTTGTGATGGAGATGGAGACATAGTGCGCTACCAGCAGCAGGAGGATCTGCTGTCCACCTTAACAGGCGTGCATTTTCCGAGTGGCCTCCCCAGAGAAGCATGTGCCTGTGGCTCCCCCAGCAGCAGCAGATCCCCCCCACCACCAGCAGCAGCAGGAGCAGAAGCATCTTGTGCCCCCCCAGCAGCATATACTCCAACACAGCAAGAGCCGCAGGAGCCCATTGCACCCCCCCCAGGAGCATGTGCAGCCCATACACACACACCCCCAGCAAGATCAGCAGGGTCTCATTCACAGATGAGGCGGCCGCTGCAGAGAGATCAGCTGATGAGCCCCCCTCGGAGATGACAGTATTGTCATCTGCAACCTTTATGGCAAAGATGTGAGGCATGGATAAAAAGGGTCCCACTTTGGGATGGGTAGACAGAGGAGTCACCTGCGGCACCACCATGCTGCAGAGTGGCTCTCCAAGCAGCAAGAAGCTGCAGCAGGAGGCAGCGATGTGGCCAAGCATCAGAAGGGCATCCAGAAGCCTAGGGAGTGCCACAGTAGCAGCAGCAGGAGGAGGAGGAGGAGTGATACACCCCACACCCGCGGGCGCAGCCATGCTGCAATTGCAAGTTCAACATCACAGTCTGCAGCAGCTCTCCCAGCAGGTAACATCATGATAGAGGACCCTGAGGTCATGCGCCAAGATGTGGTGGCAGTGTGCACAGAGGTACAAGGACTCTGGCAGCAGGTGGACCAGTTATGTCAGGAGGTCAGGGGAGAACTTGATAAAATAAGGGAGGACCAAAAGAAGGTCTTGGACCTCCTAGTGGAGTTGCGTCATGGGGGTGGTGATGATTGTGTTGTTGGCAGCAGTGGCACTGGTGCAACTGATTAGTGCTATCTATATACCAATTTGTTTTTATTTCCTTTGTCTTTTGCAAGTCTTTCCCTTTTTTCCTCTGCAACCCCCTAAAAATAAGAAAAACAGCAAAAAAATAAAAAGTAAAAAAATAAAAAAAAAATCTTTTCAGTCCTCCTTCTCTTCTAGTATATATCCTCTTTGTTCTTTTTCTTGTCCTGTGGTTTTCTATCTGATATGTTATGTTTTATGGAATGTTTATGCTCCCTCCATTTCCCCTCTGTCTCATATGATTGAATACCCTTACTCTGACTGAGTCTGACCCTGCATGCTCCCTCAAGCACTATGTCCATAAACTGTGTACCTTCTTGCTTGTTTTGTGTTACTCCTTCTTTATTTGTTTCCTTCTGTCCACAAATGTCAAGTATTGTAAATTGTTCGTATGAACAAACATTTTTTCCCAAAGCTATGTGATGTTGTTGTCTGTTGTGTGTGCTAAGGGTTGGTGGCAGTTGCTTTGGCTGTGTGCAGCATCAGTCCAAAGACGTACGCAACAGTCATAGAAATAGTTACATAAGCACTTTTATTGCAAAGTTAAACATGAATATGTTTTGTTCTGCTGAACATGTGTCCCCTTGACCTTGCCACCTTCACAAATGTTAACTTTGTGTCCCTCCCCTCCTCTTCTCCAGTCATGACAATGTTTTATTAGTGCCTCACCACCACCATCACACGATCACAGCCTAGGTAACCCGGTCCAAAATGTACACTTTGGCTATAGTTTAACACAGCCTCTTGCCGCCATACTGTGCAGAGCAGGCATGGTAAAAGAAGAAATATGACAGGAGAAAGGTTTGATAAAACTGAGACATAAATGAGTGTAGTTTCAACTCTTAAAATATCAATGGTTGTAGTTACCCAGGGTTGGCGTATGTTGATCTTTTTCGCACTCTCGAAAATAAGCCTTCAATGTAAATTTGACCATTTTTACACCTCTCTCTCTCTCTCTCTCTCTGTTAAGCACAAGTTGGTTGTGAATTTGGAAAAAGCTAAGTCAATGATGTTCGGAGGGAGGAATCGCAGGTCTCCATTTTACAGAATTGTAAAATAGAAATGGTAAAAGAGTGCATTTATTGGAGGTAACGATTGCCCAAAATGGCTGCTGGTCTAATCATTGAAATGCCCAGATAGAAAAAAATAATCAAAACTTTATGGTAATTCATAGATTTAATGCTAAATATTTTTGATATACAGTACTGCCAACTTTGAAAACCATTGAAGCCAAACTTAATACAGTTTTTTTTTTCATTAAGTAAGCTTTATTGGTTTGAAGTTTTTACAACAACAACCATCAATACAGACAATGTGTTGATGCATTAAACATAAAAATATTCATTAATAAGTACAGATACATATACATGATATGTAGTACATAGATAAGGATTATATTATAATAAGTCCTGAAACATAATATTGTTGTCTGTATCCCCCCCACCCCTCCACTCATACCACCCCAGTCTGCCACTTACTATTACCTAAGGATGATTATCAAGAAAATAAAAGACCATGTTACGTGTAATTGTCCGTAAGAGAGAAAATAAAAGTAACTAGGATCTACTGAATAACTAGAAGGGTATACAATGATTCCCATTTTAGTTTGTAATTATCCATTCTATTATTAGCACCAGCAATGATGAGCTCTGCTTGCAAGGCAAACATAATCTCCTCATACCATTCCATATAGGCAGGAGTGCTCGGTTCCTGCCAATGTCTCAAAATAACTTTCTTGGCACAGCTTGATATTAAAGCCATGTGCGCTCTCTGTTGACTCCCTTGTAAATGTGCATAATCACCCAAGATACAAATTTCTGAATTAAAATAGTCTGATAATGCAAGAAGTGGATCAAGACGATTTTGAATACTGTGCCAAAAAGGAGTGATTTTTTTCGCATGATCATAGCATATGAAGCAGGTCAGCAGAAGCATGTTGACATTTGGGGCACTGATTGGATGATACCATTCCCATTTGATGAAGTTTAAACTGGGTATAAAATAAATTATGGTTAATATAAAATTGCATAAGTCTATATCTATCCCACTTAATGTATTTATATAAGTGATTCCAAATATTCGACCAGTTCCTGAGAGGTTAGGTCAGTGTTAGGGTATTGTCCCACCAATAGAACCTTTTGCCTTCCAAAGTAGCGACTTTTGTTAAAAGAAATTTATATGAATAGGATATTATATGAGAAGAGGGGATAGAGCTAATATAGGGGAGTAAAGCAGAAATAAAGGGACCATCCCATCCCCCTGATCCAAAGTAGTGTGTCAGCATGTGAGATATCTGAAAATATTTAAAAACGTGTGGTATGCCAATTAAAATGGTGACTAGCTGCATTATAGGAGAGGAGTTTTTTGTCTTGAACAAACTGATTCACTTTTAGAACACCCATAACAGGCCAAGAAAGGTGAGATTTAATTACTTTACCCGAAATTAGAAAATTAGGGTTGAAGAAAAGGGGTAATCCAGTTTTTCTATACAGTATGAATATGATATTTGAGGGCAATATTGCCCACATAGATTAGAAGTCCCCTTTTCATTGTTTTACAGTTATTTGCTTAGAGTAAAAAATCCTGCCCAAAACAATATGAGAGGGCAAAACATGGGCAAGTCCCAATGAAAGCCCTATTGAAAGTCAAAATTATAAAAGACTGGATCCATATTCAAAACTTTTTTAAAAAACAGAAAAACCTTTTTCCCAGCCCACCCTCCCACATCTCGCCCTACACCCTGTGCCCTGTTTGTCTTGACAAAGCCTGCTGGCTGATATCAATGTATTGTATACATTTTCCTGTGCCTGAAACTGGTTAGCATAATGTGTCTTTGTTGTTTTACATTAACTATCCATTATGATTCTGTGTCCATTATGATTTTTGTACCTCCTATTTACATTTTATTGTACCCTACTTTACCATCCTGTTTAATCTGTAGTCCTTTCTACTGACGTAGAACCTTTGTAAAAGAGCTCTTGGCTCAAAGGTATATGAAATCCAAGACTTAAATAAATAAACAAATAAATAAATAAATAAATCTGGTCTGAGTCATCATTTGAAGTGATGCTCCCCACCATCAACAGGTAAAATAGCTGTTTTTTGGGCCTGTTTGCCAAGTATTTCAGCCAGAATCTCAGAGCTGGTAGTATCAAACAGGGCCTACAATTCCAGAAATGTTTCCCAAAAAATGTGACATTAAATTCAGACAGAAATCAGGTCTCAGCCATGTTGTTATATGGTGCCCAAGCCACCACGCTAACCAAAGCATAGTCTTTGGTCCACTGTTTACAAGTCATCTGATGCTGAATCTCTGTTCTGCGAGCACAGGACATACTGTACATGTCCAGAAATGTGACAGCAAAAATGGTAAATAAAATTGAGACTGAAATATGGTCTGAGTCAGGATGTGATGTTGACTCCCCCCCCACCACCCAGATATTAAATAGCTGTTTTCGGGCCTGTTTGCCAAGTATTTCAGCCAGAATCTCGGCGCTGATCACGCCAAACAGGGCCTACAAGTCCAGAAATGTTTCCCAAAAAATGTGACATTAAATTCAGACAGAAATCAGGTCTCAGCCATGTTGTTATATGGCACCCAAGCCACCACCCGAACCAAAACATGATCTTTGATCCACTGTTTACAAGTCCGCTCATGCTGAATCTCTGTTTTGTGAGCACAGGACAGGCTGTACATGTCCAGAAATGCATCAGCAAAAATGGAAGATAAAATTGCGACTGAAATATGGTCTGGTGTCAGTCCTGATGTTAAATGCTGTGCCACCACCTCATGGACCTGTAAAGGGGTGCCATGCAGTGAAAATAAATTTGTCCTGCAAAATGTTGCTGCTACTCGCAATTGTTTCCTCATGCTGCTACTTTTTCAACTGATTGAGATAGACATGTAGTGGAATTACTATTTACCACAGGGCCATATGGTTTATTACTGGTCTCACCATCTCTACCCAGCATTGTTCCCTGTACAAATCTATAGGGTGGTCCTATCTTATGATTAGGCGTAATAGGAATGCAGTCCTTCAGACTTTTATTTATTTTTTTATTTATTTAAATGTAGGATTACAAGTACCTTTGAGACATGGCTCTTTTACAAAGGTTCCACATCAGGAGTAGTACATACATGTTAAATCAAGAGCACACAACAATTTACAACAGTACAGGTACACATCGCAGTAAATAATACACATAATACACATTCAGGAGGATCATATCAGAAACCTAGAATGGATATATAGGTACAGTGAGGAAGGGTGAAAGGACAGGGGAGTGGCAGCTGAAAAAAGAGACTAGAACAGCTAGAGGCATTGTCAAAGTACATCAGAGAGAGGTGCTTGATCTTGATGGGGAAGGGGGAAAGTTAGGGGTGGCAGTCACAGGAGCTGGATGCAGTGAGATGAAGATGGAGACTGGATTTGAACATGCCCAGTGAGGAGGTGGAGTTATAGAGTCTTCTTGAAGTGGCTTCCACAATATATAATAGACTGTCTCCCACTAAGTGAGGCAGGAACGTATGCCCTTAGAAGCGTATCGTACATCACATTATGTATCCCCAAGGCTTCCTCTCGCTATGGCAGAGTGGCCATTAGTTTCCTGTTGCCAACATTGTGGAACGAAGTACAAAAATGATTGAAATTAAGCTGCTTCCGCAGTATGAATGCCTTTAAATCTCTATATGCTCGGTATGTGTGTGAGCTATGCAATTGCTACCCCAGCCCCTAATTTTTGGTCCGAAGCATCAGGCTGCTGCCCTCTGAGCATAGTTGAATTTATAATCGCTTGTAACCTTTGGTGACCTTAACTCTGTGAGCGTCTTATGCCTTAAATGTTTTTCCCCTCTAGAAATCCCTGTAGGGTTATTATCTCTTCATGGCTCTCACGGCCGCTACACATTACTCACCCTGCTGTCTTTTACATATTGCTTATTCTGTGGCTCTTATTCCCCTACCCTGTACCATTTAACTTCCCTATTTCATCTTCGTATTCCCTTTCCACTGCATTCCACTCTTACTATCTCTTTCCTCTGTCCCCTAACTCTCTTCCCTGCCATAGATCAGCCCTTCAGGGGATCTCTGCCCCTCAGGTGGGAGAAATGTGGATACTGGGTGGTTTTCATTCCCATAGCTGCACCCTGAGACACCAAGATTGGACTCCTTACTAGTGAGGTGCAGCGTTGCCAATACCCAATCGGAACGTGGGCACTTTTCTGTTCTGGCATCTGATTGGCTACTGCAGTCTGCTCCTGTCTCTCCCTCAATACTATACTAAAGTCTGATTTTCTGCCTAAAACTTGTACAAAAAAGAGCTGTATGTACTTACTTACTGCCTAACAGTTATGACCTCTATTTTTTCCTGTTTAGAGTGTCAAGAGTTGGGACTCTGTTTGATTACACTCCTTTCTGCATTTCTGTGGTTGGGCCAGTCTTTAGGCATCAAGAAATACCCAATTCTGTTGTCCTGCTGTTTTGGTCCTCCTGCTGGTGCAGATGTTCTATTGTCCATTGCCCAGTACTTAATACTGACCCCATCTTCCATCCCCTGCCAAGGAAATGCTCTCCACGGGCTCCCTTCCGGTAGGCGTGGAAAACCGGGTACCGGGCGGTTGGCGCTGCCTCTACCACCACCTGAGAACCTAAGCTCGAACTCTCCATTAGCAAAGCTCGGCATTAGCAGCTGTCCAATTGGAACATGAGCACTCTTTGGCATTGGCTTCCAATTGATTCCTCAGTCTGCTTCTGTGTCCATTCTAAACCAAGCATAAATCTGATTTCCATGCCGAAGTTTTCCAAAAAAGAGCAGTAATTACTTTTCTCCTTGACTGTTAAGACTCTTATCCTAGAGTTTTACATTTAGGGATACTGTGTGATTACACTACTTTTGAAATTCTGTGCTTGCATCAGCTCCCTACATGAGCGGCTGATCACTTCTCCCTACTGAAGTTCCTTCTACGCCTCATCTTATGTCCTCCTTAAATATTACAGAAGCACTCTGAACTAATATGACTGATGTAACATTGAGTATTTACTTGCATTAATTGCATTAATTGTTTTTTACTCCTGTTATTTGGCTCTATTGTAAATATCTCTATATGCATTGTACCATTTGACCCAGAGCTAACCAGGTTCATCTTGTAAATGAGCTTGCTCGATGATGTTTACCTGGATAAATAAAGATTTTGATTGATTGATTGATTTCCCTATGCTGCTGTCCTGATTGGCTGTGTTGACTGACTCTGTGGTTGTAACTTGCCTGCCTGGTGGTGGGGAGGGATTGAATGACATTTCAGGGCACCATAGCTTGCTGCCCTGCTGCAGACTCTGACTACAACTTGACAAGTTGCCACAAGAAGTACTGTTTTGGATGTTCTATGGTGGATCATCTTCACAGAGTCCATACAGCTGCTGCTACACACGTATCTGTCTTTTTTTTTTCCCGTGCAAGTTAAGGATGTTGGTGGGTTGGTATTGTGGCGTCTTGAGTTCTAATATGTTGCTACTGCTTTTATATTATTTTTCAGTGTCCTGTGGATGACATCATCATGACAGGCTGAGATTAGGATTTAGGTATGTTGGAACATACCACATTTCCAATCCCTAGGCAGATGGTAAATATTTAATTATTTCATTTTTCATTACTAGTGGGGTACTTCTGTTCCTGCCATCTGGATGTCTGAGTTGGATAGTAACTATGTTATTTTTTGCTTTTGTCAGCATCAGAAATTCTGGTTTAGTCTCATTCCTGCTGATGCTGCTGCTGCTCAACCAGATCTGGGAGATTTATTTAATTGTGCTTTGTGCAATGGTTCCACTTTCACAGTCCCTGAGGTAAGTATTTCTTCATTTTTTATGGTCTTCTCTGGGGTGGGGGTGGGTCAGGGAGGATGTTGGTGGGAGGGCTGAAACTTTTTACAATGCTAAAAATTAGTTCTTCTTTTTATCTTATTTTCAGGTACGCAGTGCTGTTAGGGGACGGAGAGTGCCTGCTACTGTGCTTCATCACGGTCTGGAATCATATGCACCACCCAGCATGTTTTTTCTGGGGTCAATTTCTGCAGTTTTTTTTTTATTTATTATACTTTTTGTCTGCAGGGGGCACCAACATCTGCCTTGGTCATTGACCTCCAGCTTCCACCTCCCCATCATTGGCTCTGGTGCTCCCCACGGCACCCCTGGCTTACCCCCCAGAGGGCGGGGTCGCGGCACCCACTCCCTGATATGGATGCAGCAAATCTAGTATCTAGCGGGTAAGTGAGCCATGGGAGGCTAATTGAAGCCGGAGGTAAGGCTTCATAGAGGCGGCCCTGCAGAATTTTTCTTCTGCTGTATGTGCAGGGGCGAGGACATGCAATGACGACCAGTGTCCGCCCCACCTCTGAGGGGTATACTGCGTCAGTGCTGTGCGGCAGCCCCAGCCTCTGCTGGGTGCCACTGTTGCACCAATCACAATGCCGCCCTCACCCCGGAGAAGGAGAGCTGTCTGAGGGATACTTGATCCTTCTCCCCCCAGCTGGCCCTCCAGCGACCCGAGTCCGTTCCATAACCCGGGTCGCCGGCGTTGCAAGTGGAAATCGAACCACTGCGCCGGCGGGCCCGTTAATTTCTGCAGTTTAATGACATCACAGGGTATGGTAAGTATACATTTTTTTCTATGCTTGTTCTAATTTGCTTGCTAAAACCAGGTATGCAGTTTGACGAGTTTTTGTCATTTTTCCTTATCTTTGTTTTTGCCTAGTTCATTTTCCTATGTTGAGGTTTCATCCTATCTCTGTGTGATGGCTGCATCCATCTAGGCCCTGCAGGAGCTGTATTGCAATTTGCGTGCAAGACAGAGGGTGTTGCTTTAACTGAGATGTTGGCCACTAGTGTCCATACCATTAACACGAGTAAGCACCACCCATATCCAGAGAGAAGGAACTATATGGAAATGGATGGCTGAGATGGTGTTTAATGACAAATGAGGTGGAGGGGACTAATGTATTGTCTAATCATTTGAGGTGGCAGAACTGCAGTAATCATTTAAATCTGGAAGCCAAACTGAGGGCAGCATATATTCCCCCCTGCCCTCTCTGCCCTGATCCCCCCCGCCAAGGAACCATCACAGTTTTGGTAGAAGAACTTTAACCTGATAGTATGGCATAAGTAACCTTTTTGGGGTAATTGGATGTTGTAAGTTGTTAAGCCTTTTCATGATTACTTTTGTAATTAATGACTAGCATCAATGAAGATGGCCACCGTTCACCATTTCTCAAAATTTGTTCAACTTGTGGTGCTAATGGTTGTAAGCATGTTACAGTCATATGCAACTTGTGCTAGGAGCCAGGGTTCTTCAACTTGTCATGAACTGTAAGCAGCAGAAAATATTTTTTGGGTCACATGGAGTGCATGGGTGTATCAGGTGGTGGGAAGGGGGGGCGGTGTGGCATGTGCCATCATGGACACTTTTAAGGACATCAGGACAACATATCTTGCTGTAAGATGTGGTTAATATTAAAAATGAAAAGTAACATGTGTATCTTGATATTTT
The DNA here is from genome assembly GCA_016271365.2 of Neoceratodus forsteri. NCBI lineage: Eukaryota > Metazoa > Chordata > Ceratodontiformes > Ceratodontidae > Neoceratodus > Neoceratodus forsteri. The sequence goes on along the minus strand of CM057449.1, from coordinate 754,313,796 downwards.
GTGCTGCTAAGCATTATGGCAAAGATATTCAAAAGGGTTGCACCATGTGCAACCCACTGATGCACCCCGGCTCGATATTCAAATGGGAATTGTGCCTGGCACAAATCCCGATGCACCGGAGCGCATCAGTAATGTATGCAGGTGCAGGAAGGGGGGGCGTGCCCATGCATACTCTGCACAGCCCGATATTCAGCCCAGGATGTGCCGAGCCATGCATGTGCAACCCCTACCTGCACCGCACAAAGTTAAGCAAAAATAAAAAAAGGAGCAACAGCTGGCCACGCACAGGTGAGCTGCCGCATTGCAGGGCACAACACGGCAGTTGCTACCTGTGGGTGGCCACCCGAGCTCCGGCTGCACCTCTGTGGTGGCGCCCCCCATTGCCCAATCGTGGGCATTAGTAAAATAAATAAAACCTCCTACATCCCTGGTGGTCCAGTGGACCACTGCCAGCCCAATCGCGGGCTTCAGTAAAATGAAACAGAAACCTATATCCCTGGTGGTTCAGTGGATCGCTGCCTGCTCGATCGTGGGCTTAAGTATAAATACAAAGATTTATCCTATATCCCTGGTGGTCCAGTGGACTGAAGTCTGCCCGATTGCAGTCTTAGGTAAACTAGTACTGACTCCCATAGCCCTGGTGGTCCAGCAGACCCCCCCCCACCGCCCACAGTCCCCACCGCCGCTCGCTCCCCAGTCAGCGGTGGTGTAGCACCACCACCTGCCTGCCCTGCCACCCACCAAGCCTGACACCATCGGTTGGGCTGTAAGCCCAGTGGTCCACAGCATAAGCCAATGGGTGTGCAGCCCATACCGCCTACACATTCCAGATATGTGAATGGATCCATTCACATATCTGGAATATGTAATATAGGTATAGTCTACACACCATTGGCTCACGCTGTGGCCCAATGGGTGTACAGCCCAACCGATAGTGTCAGTTGGTGGGCGGCAGGCGGAGGTGGTGGTGTTAAGGCACGCCGCTGACCGGGGGCAGGCGGGGATCAGTTGGCGGAGGAGGTCTGCCTGGACCACCAGGGATATGGGAGTCAGTACTGGCTTACCTAAGACTGTTGATTGCAGACTTTGGTCCACTGGACCACCAGGGAGACAGGATGATTCTCTTTATACTTAAGCCCGCGATCGGTGGGCAGCGGTCCACTGAACCACCAGGGATATAGAGGTTTTATTTTCACTAATGCCCACGATTGGGCAGTGGGCTGACATTGCCGTGCTGCAGGGGGCGTCGATCCCTGACGGCTGCTGCCTGGCAGGGCGCCAGGTGCAAGTCATCAGGGATCAGCGCACCTGCATGCAAATGGGGCCATAATGACATGCAAATGGCCTCATTTGCACCTTGCATACATTTTGGCCCCATTTGCATGTCAGCTTTTGACTATCACGGTTGTGGCACCTAGCGCAATGGAACTTGCACTAGCGCATCCCCATGTTCCACTCTGGCCACTGGCACTGGTGCAGTGCCACTGCACCATGTGCACTGCAGGTGGCCAGTGTGCGATATTCAATGATGCTGAGCCATGGCGCAGCTCTGTTGAATATTGCCCAGTCCACGCCCCTGCGCAGCCAAGTCGAGCTGTGCCCAGGCTTGCGCCACAGCCTAGTGCAGTTTGAATATTTGGGCTTATAACTGTAATTATACAGAATCTTTATGGTTTATGGTTATGTATTGCAGCTGCTTTATATGGGCTGGGGACCAAACAACAGTTTACGACACAGAGTGATCAAATGAAAGTGATTCATACTGCAGCAGATAACACATAACCATAACCAATACAATGGTACATAGCTAAAAATAAGTTATAACACCATTCTGAGCTGAGAGTGGTTGGGAGGGGGTGGCCTGTAAGTAAACCCAGCCCTTTTCCACTTCCACATCATCCAAGAAGCACCCCTCACAGTCTTCAAGACTGGAGTTGCCACCAGGTGTGAATTCTCTCACCATTGCCGCTTCATCCCCCTTGCTGTCGCTGCTGGTGGATGCTTTAGTCAAGGAACTGTCATCATCCTCATCAATGAGACACAGTTCCTGTGGCAACACCACTGACATCACCGTGTTGTGTATAATGTGCCTTTCATTCATTTTGATGAATGTTAGTATGGACACATTCTCAGGTGACAAATTGGTCCTACGGTCACTCACAGTGGCCCCAGCAGCACTACACACTCGTTCCATACTGACACTGGATGGTGGGCAGCTCAGGTATTTCATAGCAACTGATGTTAGTGCTGGTCAGTCAGTCATTTTGCTGCTTCAGTACAGCCGTGGCTCATCAGTAATGGCAAGGTGGTTTAGGTCCCCCATGTTGGCCTCCATCATTCATTCTACTGCCCTGAGTCCAGCTGCCTCATCTGTCTCCTCCTTCTTTTCCTCCATATCTTCCACTCCCACCTGAAAGAGAACATCCCAAATGGGATTGCTTGCTGTTTTCTGCTCTGCCTCACCCATTTTCTCTGATTGGGTTGCCTGTGAGCCACTGGTGGTGCAGTGCATGCCTTTTTCATTTGTGCAGCATATACCATTCTAATGAGGTTCTCTGTCAACTTTTGTACTCACTGATGACCTCCCTCAATTGTAGAAGACAGGTCACGTTTGTAGCGTGGATCCAGCATGGTGGTGATTGCAAAGTCAGCCGACTGTAAAATGCTGGATACATGGGTATTTGTGTCCAGCATGTGGAGCATGTGATCCATTACATCACAACTGCCATGATCCCCTCTTGCCTCCATCTGGTGTTGCACATTAATTAGTGTCTGCCTCAGCACATGTATGAGTAGTATGGATTGACTTATACAAGCAGTTTCCCCACACACTGCCTGTGTAGCAAGCTTGAATGGACAGAGAATGTGTATCAGCCCATCCTTTTGGTGCCACTGCTCTGTTGTTAGAGTAATGGACACTCCAGCACTGTCACAGGTGGTGTGCACCAGCAGGTATTCTGACACAACCTTATACTGTTCATACAGCCGCTCAAGCATGTACAGTGTGGAGTTCCACCTAGTCACAACATCAGGCTTCATCCTGTGCTGAGGCAGATGGTTACTGCGCTGTAGGTCATGTAAATGGTCATGGGCTTTTACATAATGGGCAAAGTGGACATGGATTTGATGCGCAACAGTAAGTGTTTCCTTAATGTCTACATGGTTGAGAAACTGCTGTAAAACAAGATTAAGGCAGTGTGACAGCAGGGCACCCTGAAAAAACATTGTCGCTAATGCACTTCACTACATTGGAGCCATTATCAATGGAGATAAATCCTGCTATGAGTGACTGTGTGTGAAGCCACCCATCAGTCTCTGACAGCAGAACATTAAGCATTTTCCCAGCTATGTGAGACACAGTAACACTTATCATACTCAGGGTCATATGCTGTCGAATACCAGGTGTGTTGCTACCACCACAGTTTTGATTTCTGCAGGTTTTGCCACGTCCCAAATCAAGTACCACCCAGGCAACTGTGCCCAGTGTGTGGCTATGCATAGATGTGATCTTGCTTCTGTCTTTCCACTGGTCCACATATTCATGCTAAGATGAATATATTCTGATTCACTATGCTTCAATGCACGTCTGATGGAATCAGCCACTCTACTGTTCAGCTCTGGCATGGCATGCTTAGAAAATAGGTTCGCAATGGAACCTGCCATTTGGGACAGGCATGGGCCATCAACATGCAGAAACCAGCATTCTCCATGAACAAGAATGGCAACAGATCGATGACCAGCATTTCAGCAGTGGCAGCATTTAACTCTCGTGCAGCAGCATGACTGGGGGGGTACTTTGTGTGCCACTCAAGGATGGTCTTCAGAGTGGGCTGCATCTTTGGGCTGTTCGACCAGAACACTGTACTTGTGGCAGCAATGATGTTCTTTTAGGGGTAACACTTGACTCTTGGGGCTGTGTAGACCACATGAAACCAGTTATTTTGATTGCTTATGGGTGTGGTGGTGTACTTTTCAGATTCTAGGGACTGGGACTGGCACCTCCACTGCTATGCCCACTACTCGAGAATTCAAAGGATTGCTCACCCTCCTCCTCCACCATCGACCCACTCTGCCCTCTCTCCCTCCTCTTGCTCTTGCTCTACTACATTTAACTTGCCAAGGTAGATGCCACCAACAGCTCTGGCATTCTTCTAGTGTTGTTACCATCTCAGCATATGCTTGCTTTTCAGATGGGCGTCCTAGCCACCGGTACCTATGTGGCTTCCCTTTTTCCCCATGACTAACACATGCTTGACAAAGTTATTATATTGCTATGGTCTCATCAGCAGGATCAAGCAAATAAAAGTCCCAAACTAGGAACTTTTGGCCTCTGGACTTCAGATGCTTCTGGGACTGGGATAATTCAGAAAAAGGTGTGGAAGTGTGTGTTTTTTGGGCTACTCTCATCACTTCCATAAGAGTACTTTTGGGAGGGGAGGGGGGTTACTTGACTGCTTGGAGGTTTGCTTATAGACTTGGTGACAGACTGACACAGGGGCTGTGCATGTAAATGGCTTACATCACCCTTGACCTTTTTTAACTCAGGCTCCCACGTGGGATCATCCCAGTCGTCATCATCACCACCAATAGTGATGATGTCCATGTCCTCCTCCTCCTCCCTGTCACTATCTTCTTGCAGCACAGCACCTTTTTCTTTCTCTACAACAATTTCAGAGGGCTTGCTATCCCTATCTCCAGGATTATCAGTCTCTGGTTGAACACTATCATCACCAACTCCTGCAGAAACAGGGTCAGTCACACCAATAGACTTATCACACTCCTCCTGGAGCACTGTTCCTGTGTTGGTGTCAGTGCCTCCCAATCCCTTTTTCTCACTGTCATCATCCCCCACCAGCATGGATGCAACAGTCTGAGTCTTAAAAAAGTAAGACACCGGTATGCCAGTACTTGCAACAGTTCCTTTACTGGTACCTGCTGCACCACCAGAGCCCACAGCAGAAGACACTGATGCAGACATATGTGTGCTTTCACTGCTGTGCGGGGTGGGACCTGGAACTGAAGTTGTACTCTTTTCAGCAGACTTCTTAGCTTCCTCCTCCCCCGTGCCATGTTTCCTCCCATACTGGGCCGTCTCTTAGCAGGCATTTTTGCTGGCTGCTTCTTCAAAGCTTTGCATTTCTCTGGGAGTATATCAAGAATGGATGTATTACTAACTGTGTCAATAATACCTCACACATCACACCTACAGTACTGGCTTCCTTTCAAGTCCAAACACTATCAGGACAGGTAACAGCACTTAGAAAACAACTAATACCATATATGGTAGGTAGCCTATTCTAGTAAAAAAAAAAAAGGCAACTTTTTTCTTTCCCCAAACAGGAATTAAAGCAACACACACTGGGTAAAAGGGCACACGTGACCAACTTTAAATACAGATCACCTGTGTCTGGACAACTGAAGTACTGTAATGTGTTATTACTTAGTTAATACCATAATTTTTTTTATTATATAAGGGCAGAGACAACCATAAAACATTGACAAAAGCGAGTACCACAATATGGTGGTGGTCTGGATGGGAGGGATCAGCAAGCAATCTCTTGAAAACTACTGTATTAATATATAGTTTTTTATACTACACACGTCAGGTGTTAAGCAAACAATGCTGTAACAGAGAAAGGGTAAGGTAAGTCAACTAAAACAGGAACACAGTGCAATGTGCAGAGGCAAGTTCCAGCAATAAACTGCAGAGGAGCAATTCAACAAAGCAGTGAAACTGTAAATGGACATGTTCAAGAGATCAAGTAAAAGTACTTAAGTTTCCATACAAAAAAATATAGAACTTTTGACTTTAACGGTGTAAGTGACACAAGTTAACACTTCAGCAAACAGAACTAACCAAAAACAAATAAAAATAAAATAACTGTTGATTTTATACAGTTTAAGTGACACAAGTTAACACTCCAGCAAACAGAACTAACCACAAACAAATAAAAATAAAATAATGGATCAGCTCTGTGTGTTTAAAACTTTACAATTCACAATCACAACTAAAAGTGGAAGAATGTAATATATAACACAGGCTAACAGCGGCAGGAACTCTCAGACAGGACAGAGTAAGTTTTCAGAGAAAAAGAAATTGTCAAGATATCACAAAATTAATAAGAAATAACAGTAAAAAATAACTCACAATTTGTGAGTAATCTGTTTGTAAAAGTATAAAAAAGTAGCCTGCACTGGTTTACACTCCTACCCTACCCCACTCAGCTCCTTCAAAGACACAGGTAAAAGTAAAACCTAATTAAACTAAGTATTACGCTAAAATCCACAAAATTAGAAAATGTTCCCTAGCAGTACTAGGAAAAGGCAATATATTTTGGAGCAATTAGCTTCAAAAATACATTTTAAAGAGGTTTTAAAATGGTTTATTAGCTCTGATGCACCACAACAGACTGCTATCTGACTCAACACACTGCAGAATGAGCTGTAAACAAGCTGCACATGATATTTGACCTATTTACCCACAGTGCATTGCACAGTTCACTTTTGGAGCAAAATTTCACCGGCGAAATCAAAAATTTAAGCCAGCAAAATTGCACCACAGGGTGAAATTTTAAGCATTAGTGGGTGAAATTGGCCGACCAAAGCATTTTACATGAAATTTTGCCATTACAAGAAATCGGAAAACCAGGTGAAATTTCGTTTTGCCTAGGTGAAAAATTTCATGTAATTGAATTATGTGAAATATTTCACCAGGTGAAATATTTCAATTTCACACATCACTAATGACAGGGACCTACTTGGAATGAAATTTGAGGGCAAATATTACATCAACAATTGCATGCCCATTGGGTTTTTGGTGGCCTACATAGTGTTTAAAAGTTTCAGTACCTTCTTACACTGAACAACTGCCCAAGAGCCAAATAATCTGGGAATTGTCCACTACCTGGATGAATTTGTGCTTGTGGGGCTGTGCACTCCCCGGACTGCAGACAAACATTGGACACCTTTCTACAGCTATGCAAACTCTTTGAAGTACCCCAGCCACTGTGAAAGTACAAACTCGATGATAATATTCCTTGGTGTGGAGACTGATACAGCAAAGCAAGGCTGGCACTTCCTGAGAACAATGCCATGGCAGCGAAGAAAGTGACTTTACAGGAACTACAGAATATTGTGTGGCACTTCAGTTTTGCCTGCCAGGTCATTTGTATGGGAAGGACATTTTTGGGATGGATGGCTGAGTTGGGAACCAGAACTTGGAAACCACACCATTGGATCCTGGTGACCAATGGTTTCTGGGAAGATCTGCAGGTGTGGTTGACATTCATAGCACATTTTAATGGTGTATCAATGTGGACAGAAACAGTAGACAGCCAAGGGCTGGAACTGTTCCCTTACAGCAATATAGGTGTGCTGTGTACATGCAGAATGCATGCCACTTGCTTAATTGTGCAATGTGTGTATGTGGTTCACACACACGAAGTGAACCTATGCAAACCAGGTCTAAAAAGCAAATCAGGTTTTCATGCTACTAACTTGACACGTGCACAGCAGGTAAGCTGATGTGAACATCTTCTAAAAATTACATCAGGTTCGCGTGTTGCATGCTTGATATGAGTGCAGCAGTTAAGCTGGTATTAATATCGTTTAAACATCACATCAGATTTGCATGCTGCATGCTTGCCATGTGGGCAGCAGCTAAGCTGGTGCAAATCTCATCTAAAAAACACATCAGTTTCTCTTTCTTATACTACTGCTAGCAATTAGTCATTAAAATACATTTTTTAATTCCCATTAAAATTAGGTAAACTCATTAATTCTGATCCTTTTGCAAGTTGTTTAATGGCTTTTGATTTTTGTCATTAAATCACCATTAATTTGTGAAGCATTGTTTGCTTACTGCATTAAATGCCTAGGATATAGCCAGTCAAAATCTACCATTCCAGATATATGAAGAGGGGCCTCTGTGTTGTGAAGCCTATCCTTTTTGTTTTGAATCATGCAAATCCATTATGCATATTTAGTGCTACAAATGTGTTTCTCCATGACTGTTTTATCTCACTTACTTTCCCTTTGTCATTCTGTAATGAGCATACACACTATGGCCATGATCAGCACTCTTTGTGCTGAGTAAGGTCTTAGAAGCCTTCCTCATACCTGAAATTTTGTCACTGAAATGAGAGACATGGGCACTCAAAATGAGGGACAATGAAGAACACTAACTTACATGATGATCAAGACACATCATGAAACATGGAGATACAGTTACTCAGAATACCATGGAAACCATTGCATTAGCACCTGAGAATGAATTTCAACCAAAACGCAGGGGTGCCATCTAGATAGGGTAGAGGGGAACAGTCCCTCTCCCCCCCCCATATTTTGCCTAGGTTGTTCTTATGGTGTGGCAATAATGGCTTTAAATTTGGATTTAATCTTTTGCACAATAAGTGCCCACCTGACCTGTGTGTGCTCATGCTGCAGGTACTCTCCAGATTCAACTGTGTCTTTATTGTGTTGTACACTCTCTCCACCTATTAGCGGTGGCACAATCACATGTAATGTGGATGAGCTCCAGCCAAGAAAGAGCACATGAGCCTTGCAAGTGCAACACTGTCTTCCCTGCCACAGAGTAGACAGACTGCACACTACAGCTTGGAATAGTCAGTTAGCACTGAGCTCTTAATAGCAGTGTTGTGGCAGCATATTTTTGTTATTCTACTCTTAGTGAGTCTCCGTCTCCCCTGGTGGCAGAAGGGGCAGAGGGTGAGCTAGAAGCTAACTCAAGACTAGGCTATCTAGTTACTCTACTAGGCTCGCCTTCCAAAAAAAAAAACAGCACAGACCACCACAGCAGCAAGCTAGGCTTAGCAGCAGTGGTGATTGCAGTGTGGGTGACCTTCCTAAGCCTTGATCAGTGCAGTGTGGCAGCAGCCACAGCAGCAACCAAGCAAAAAGCAAGCAAGCCAGGTTGGGTGGGCTCAGATGGTGAGGTGACTTGGTCGCTGACCATGTTGGGAACCTGTGATGGTCGGTTCTAGCATCCAGCTTCTGGCAAAGGAGAGAGGGGGAGTGGACTGAAAACTGGGCTGGTGGCACACTATGCCAGGCTGCAGGTTCGGGCCATATGGACAGGTAAGTAAAACTAAATAATTTTTTTACAGGTGGATTGGGGAAGGAGAAAGGACTGAAATATTGATGTGTTTTTTTCACATTTCTTCACCTTTGGGCTGCTTCATGACCCATAGGGCATGGGTATTGAATGGAATGGAGTCAGGGAGAAAAAAAGGGACAAAGTTCTTTTTTTTTGGGGGGGGGGGAGAACTTCAGCCAGGAAAATAATTGGTTAGTAACTGGGTGGGTTTAAGCCCAAATCTGATGCACTGCTCTGGGGTATATACAGATGAATCGTATACATTGGAATTTTTCCCGATTCGCATATCATGTTTCAGTCAAACTAAATAAGATGGACCTTTTATCAATCAATCAGTCTTTATTTTTATAGTGCCTTTCAAAGCCAAGGCACTGCACAAAATATAAATACAATAAAACAATAATAAAAACATTTAAAATCAACTAATTCAAGTAATTCAGTTAATCCGGGAAGGCCAAAGAGAAAAGACATGTTTTCAACATAGATTTAAACATATTAATGTTCAGGCAGTCTCTTAACTGACAAGGTAGAGAATTCCACAGGGTCAGTGCTACAAAGGAAAAAGTACGGGCTCCAGATGTTCTTAGCTGGACCCTGGGAATCTCCAGCAATCCCTCATTGGTGGATCAGAGAGGGCGAGTGGGGGAGTAGGGAGTCAGAAGATCTTTGAGGTAGTCGGGTCCCTGTTCTTTTAGGGCTTTAAAGGTAAGCAAGCCTACCTTATAGGTGATCCACCACTGTACTGGCAGCCAGTGCAGTTCACGCAAGACTGGCATAATATGACTGGACCTAGAAGTACCAGTCAATAATCAGGCTGCAGCGTTCTGCACTAGCTGCAAGTGATAGATATCAACCCCAGATAGCCCTAGGTAGAGGGCATTGCAGTAGTCAAGACGGGTAGTAATGAAGGTGTGGACCAATGTTGGAAGGTCGCCTGGGGCAATCAGGTGTTTCACCTGGGCTATGTTCCTCAGATGGTAAAATGAGGACTTAATGACAGCTGACACCAGATAATTCAAGGTCAAGCTATCATCAAGAATAATGCCAAAGTTATGCACACAATCGGAGGTGGTGAACTGGACACCATCAAGCCAAAGACCTGACCCGTGTCAAGCACCAACACCCGCCCCCAGGCAACCTGTTTCTATCCCAGCACCTCGGTCTTATTTGGATTTAACCTCAGCCAACTTGAACTCATCCAGTCTTTAATCTCAGAAAGGCAGTTATTTAACATGGAGACAGCATCAATCTGCCTGGGCACAAAGGACATATACAGCTGAGTATCATCTGCATAGCAGTGAAAACTCAAGCTGTGTCGCCTAATGATGTTTCCTAAGGGCAGCATATATACTGCGAACAACATGGGTGCCAATATGGAACCCTTCAGTACCCCGCAGGACAGGGGGAGTGCATCAGAGGAATAAAATCCAGTGACCACTCTCTGAGACCAGCCTGTCAGGAAAGATCAAAACCATTTGAGGACTGTAGCTGACAGTCCACAAAAGAACCGCAGGGTTTCTAAAAGCACCTCCTGGTCTACAGTATCAAAAGCTGCTGAGAGATCAAGAAGGCCAAGATGTTACGAGCCTTTTGATCTCTCACCATTAGGAGGTCATTTAATACCCGGACAAGAGCTGTCTCCGTGCTATGCTTCTTCCTAAAACCAGACTGGAGAGCTTCATAGACATTGTGAGTTACCAAAAGATTGTCAAGTTGCAACACAACCACCTTCTCAATAACCTTCCCCACAAAGGGAAGGTTAGAGACAGGTCAGTAGTTAGCTGGATCGACGGGATCCAAGGAGGGCTATTTAAGGAGTGGTCAAATGACCACCACCTTCAAGAGATCCAGAAAGGTTCCCCTCTCCAAGGATCTCCATACAATTTCAGCTAGGATTGGGCAGATAATATCAACATATCCCACTAAAAGGGAGGTAGGGCCCGGACCCAAACTTCAACAGGTTGGGCTCAAATTCAGGACAATCTTCACAATGTCCATGAATTCCAGTTGGCTGAAGTCCGTCCAGACAGACCAGGCACTCACCACTCCCCATCGTCCGCCACAACCACTCTTCGAGAGAGCCAGGCTGATTCCGGACCTGATACCGGCAACGTTATCTGTGAAGAATCGAACTAGCTCATCACACTTAGCTTGTGAAAAAGCTCTTCCAGACTGTAGACAGATTGGATTACACAATCTGTCCACAGTACGAAAGAGTTGAGCAGGTCAGTTGTGCGCAGCAGAAATCTCCCTGGACAGGTACTCTGCCTTCTTACGGGTGATTTCTGAATGATAGCTATTATAATATTCCATTAATCTAAGCCTGTCAGCATCCGGGCCATATTTCTGCCACGCTCTCTCCAGCCTTCGACCACCCCACCTCAGCTCCTTCAAGGACCCATCATACCAAGGGGACCTTGGGCGAACAGTGAGTGGTTGAACATGAACAGGAGCAATCAAGTCCAGGGCATCCCCCACTGCTTTATTATAGGCTATAACAAGATCCCTAGAACTTGTGCTTTCACCCAGCAATCCCGATAGGTCCAGTACTGCCGATAGACCATCAGGGGTAACTCCCCTAAAAGGGCGGTACCGGACCATCTCCAAAGGGGTAGGTCCATTTGGGGGAGCCCCAAAACTGAACCTTATGGTGTGATGGTCAGACCAACTGATTGGTTCCACCCCCAAATCAGTGATCTCCATCCCCAGTAGGAACAGCAGATCCAACGAGTGACCTCTTATATGGGTAGAGGAGGTAACAACCTGTGTAAGGCCCAGCGTTATCATTAGCTGGAGGAGATTTTGGCCAAACTGCCAGAGTTCATCGTTGACCCAGGCATTGAAATCCTCCAGAATTATCCATCTGGGGAACTCCAACACCATGTCAGTGACGAAGTCCGCAATCTCCTGCAGGAATAAACCCCCATCAACTGGTGGACGGTAAATGAGGAGTATCCTGCAACCTACACCCTCAACCACTACACACTCAAAGGATTTGGTAGTTCCCACTGGTACATCCATAAGGCTCAGTTTGGTCTTAAAAAAGATAGCTATTCCCCCACCTCTACGATCCAACCTTGAACTGTGTATCACGGAAAACCCAGCCAGAACTGCAGAAGCCAATACTGGGCCTGCATTTTCATTCAGCCAGGTTTCAGTGATGCACGCCAGGTCCACCATTTCAACAAGATCAGCTATAATAGCTGTCTTATTTTTGACGGACCTAACATTACAAAACACTGCCCGGGTTGGATGGGATGCTGGGGAAGACCTCAACACCTGTCCTGTATCTATTTCTGGACCCTTGGGTATGGGAACAAGGCAGGGATTACCCCTGTCTTGACACCATTTCACCCCAGGGTGTCTTCTGGTCCCCACCACCCCAAATCGTCCCCCCCTTTCCTTCCCATCACCAGACCCAGCCCCTCTTCCTATGCCTTCTAGCAATCCCAAGGGATTGACAACATAAATAAGTTTCTGCAGATAAAGAGGGGCAGTCTAAAGGGTGCAGCTCCCTCAGCCTGGTGGGGGAATATCCTGATGATCTTTAAACCCTCTCTACACATTACAAACCTAACTACACACAGCAGAAAAAGAAAACCCACAAATTATATAACCCACCCCACAACTCTCACTTGTGGACTCCAGAAATAAAAATAAAAATAAAATAGAATATTCACAGAGAGCTCAGCAAGAACAAATAACAACAGTGCACTGCCCCAGTCCAAGCAAACAGAAATTTACAGTAATTCGCTGTCCCATACAATTCCAGTATTCCAGTGCAATAAGGAGTTCACCAAGAACCCCCAAAATCTTATCAGTATAAAAGGAGGAGCTCTCACCAGCCCCTTAGCAAATATATATCCATACAATGCAGCCCTCTCACTGCCACAGTGTTGACTGATTTTTAAAATGAAGTTAGGCCATCTCACTGCCTCCTGAAATAAACAGCCAATTTAATACCAGTAAAATGCAAAATAAACTTGAGATATCAAAGGTGATCCCAACACGGAATCCTCTGCTAGAATCCACAAAATCTTCAACAGCATGGCTCTGAGTCCCAACAATTCAAGTCCGAGAGAAATTTAGATCCTACTTCAAGGTGCACTCATTCTTCAGCAGGCCTAGGCCACACTCATCCTGAAGCAGGCATTTAGGCGCAACCCCCACCCCCACAATTTAGACCCTGAAGCACACCCGAACAATTCAGGCAGCCTCTGGTGGACTCAGGAAAATCGGGAGAAAGCTAACCTTCCAGTCAGCGCCACCCAATCCTCCCAGTGGAAGACAGCTTTACCCCACAATCACCCCAGGATAAGTCAGCCCTGCCCGCTCAGTTCACCACTATCACCTCCTCAGATCCTCCTCTGTACAGCTCATCTCAAACAAAAAATAGGTCTCAGAAAATAAGACTCAATAAGGTCTGTTTGATATTTCATTGCCTTCATTAACCACCATCTTCCAATCCAGCAGAAAGGTCCACTCCAAAGTGTAGGATCGCTGCAAATTGTCCAACAATCTGTAAATCCACCGACCAGTAATATCTCTTTCAGACTTCTTTCAGACTCCTTCCCATCCAAAAATCTTAAGGCCTGCACCTAAGCGTCCTTCAATAAAGCAGAATGGCAGAGTTGAAGAGGTAACAATGCACTGTTGCAGTTCCTGCCGACAGTTACCGGCAAATATGACACGTAGCAACTAATAATAAAATAAAACAATAAAACGCAAATGTGTAAACTAATGAAACATTACTAAAACTAATCTACTACTGCAGTAGCATGGCTAGCCCAGTGTGGCCACCAGCTATTAGCATTCTAAATTAGAGAAATTACTGCTTAGCGATGTAACTGACATTCTAGAGCTGTCCTTTGCATTCACGGACAGTTGAGAGGTATGGTATGCATAGATTATTGGAGCTCCACTATAGTCAGGCTTATGCCCCCCCCCCGCCAGTGAAGCTGACCTCCACATGCCCATGCTCAGGCACATTATGACAAAGGGCAAAAGAGACTGCAGGGGTTTGCACCATTGAAATGAATGGAGGTATTTTTTAATTACTATTTTATGCATTATTGATGGAGAGTTGGAGATTAATGAGGGCAACTACTCGACTAACAAGGGCCTTGTTAGTAGAACAGTAACCTTCATTATTCTCCAACTCACCATCATAACATATAAAAATGTAATAGAAAATAACTCCATTCATTTCAAGGGGGTATACCTCAACACTCTGACCCATGGACATCATCTCTTAAAGACTCTTACATCTGGCTCCCTAGTACTCAAGTAAGAGACTTTTTACTTATATCTATACTTGGTGGGTTGTCTGTAGCAGCATCGCCGTATCCACTACAGTGTGTGGGTATGGGGGGGGGGGACTGGCCATGTGGGTGTGTGTGTTGAGTTATTGCTAGTTTTGTCTTTGCACTTTAAAGTCTGTTTGCATGGAAGCATTCTTAACTATAGAGAGAAAATAGTAGGAGTACAGGCCAGACAAGTGATTAAGTGGTTTTGTGGGTAAGTTTTTGTATTGGGGGTGGGAAAAACATGTGTTTCCACTGGTATGTGTGCTACAGTTCAACTGTGAAAATGAGGTGAGGGGAAAGAAGAAAACTGAAAAGCATAACATTGGCTTCAAGCATGCCGCATGCATGCAGATGTATTTAGATATAGTTTGTATTGAAGTACAAGCGAACCATATAGGTACAGACAATATGACTTAGTGTTTAAAGGCACTGAACTCTAAGCCACAAGACTTGGTGCTAAAGAGACCTGGGTTTGAATCTCATCAACCTCCACTTGTATGTGGTGTGATCCTGCGCATGTCACTTAACTTTTACATGTGCAGTTATCAGTGACCCCTTGCTTTTTTCCACGCATGCCACATGCATGCAGTCTTTCCCAACTTAACATAATAATCATGGTTTCCACACTTGCTTGCTGCACAAAATGCCATATGCATGCAATCAGTTCCAATTTAACATTTAAATCATACTTACAGCATGCATATCACTTGGGTAGTTGTATTTGTGCAGCATGAAAACATTCCATGTAATTATTTCTGTAAGGGTCATGGATACTTCTGGGAGGCTAAAATTTGGGACATATTTCAATGGCAAATGGTGTGCTGTGAAATTACCCCCCTTGTGGGCTGTAGCAGGGCTTATGAGACAAATCACACTGTTAGACTTATCCTAATCATTGTTCCCTGTGCATATGGGGTCCCGTATTGCAGAACAAGAATATAATTTTTGGTCCAATAACACGGGGGTGGTACAAACCATAAATTGTCTGTTAGGAGCCAGAGGCCCATTGGGTGACTGACTAGAATTTTTGTGCTAAAACACATGTTTCTGAATGCCCATTTTAAAGCTGTATGTGTTCCTGGCATAGAGAATGGTTTTGCTGATGCTTTAACTTGTTCACATTGGCAGAAATTGAGGGAGTTGGCACCAATGGCAGAACAGAATCCACGATCAGTCCCACCTTTTCTGTGGAAGTCTGTGACAGTGACACTAGGGAGTGCAAAGGTAACACCATTGCTCCCTGGACCAGAGCGGACTACCATGGCATGGAACATTGCCATGCTGTCTAAGCAGAGGTAGGATGGCTGAACAGATGGCCCATACCTGCAGACCAATTGTGCAGCTATCTCATAGAAGCTAAACAGCAGAGTTTGATTCCTGGGGTTGTATAGCAGCACTTGGTGGGCCTGTCATGGTTTTCCAGGGTTTGAGGTTTCAACAATCACTCTTTCAAGGTCTAAAAGGTCCTGGAAGGGAGGAGTAAGGGGCACCCTTAACTGCCAGATCCCAGGTGCCCAATCATGCCAGCCATCGTAGAGTAATTATAGGAAGCTTTTCCAAGGGCTTGCTGGTCTACTAATGAGGCTTCAGTCCTTAGTATGACCTTTACCTTGGCATTCTGTGGAGTGTTCTGGGTATTTGAGCTAGTGCAGATGATACAAACTGACACCATAATGAGCCTGGAAGAGTTAGACATTGCAGAGACTCTGGAAGGGGACTTTGTGTGGCTGCATCAGAGTAAGACAGACCAGGCAGGCATTGGCTGCTGGTGTATGGTAAATGCACCAATAGGGACATCATGGGACATACCATCACTGGTGATCAATTATGTGGCCCTCCACCTGTGCCTGGGCGAAGCCTTCTTATGGCAGGCAGATAGCAAGCCGGTGACAATCTACCAGTTTAGACATGTACTGAGCTTTGCAGTTCGGTGGGTAGGCTTGAGTACTAAAGAATATAACATCCATTCCTTCAGGATTGGGTTGGCAACAACTGCTAGGACCCAGGGACTCTCAGATAAGGAGATCCAAGTCATAGGATGGTGGAGAGCCCAAGCATTTTTACATGATGTATTCTAGAGTCCCTTGAAGGTTCCAAAGAACTGTGGCTCTGTAGCACTCCTTCATCCATTGGGCAGCAGAATATGTGTGATGTTGACCCAAGGTGAGAAACCTACTGATTTCAAGAAAGAAGGCACAAAGTTGCTGGTTGGGCAATAGAGGCATGTGCTGGGAGAAACTTCTTCCCCCGCTGGTAGTGGAGGCCTAACAAGGACTTTCACTGGACATCCTGCTGATCTAGCTGGGTGAGAACAATCTGGAACTCCACAGGACCTTTGACCTGCTCTGGTGGTGAAGCAGGATCTGCAATTCATTCAAGCCTAGTGGCCCAATGCCAAGTTTGTTTGGTCCCACAGCATCCAGTGGAACCACTCCTGGCACAGAGTTGACTCTAAAACCATGAACAAAGCATGCTTATACATTAACAGGGAGATGCAGCTATTGATGATCTCCACTGGTGGAACTGTGGTAGGGCACCTAGACATTGACAACTCCTGCCAGGGACTTTATGCCAGAGGTGGTGTGCATTAGCAAGACATTGGCTGGGACTTGTTTTTAGACTCTTTTTATGAGGTCTTGGAGGACAGTGTAGAGTGAGCTGCTTTAGGGTTGGACTGCATCCATCTTGTGGTGGCTTGGGAGTCTCTTGCATTAATGGTACAAGGGGAAAAAGGGTGAATGAGTCAAATTCTTCCAAAGGGCTCATCTCCTCAGTGGGTATAGGGTATGTGAGACTGCAAGATCTGCACCCTGTTTGGGGGGCGTTGCAGTCCAACCTCATTAGACTTGCCTGTGGGGGCAGCGACACTAGACATGGGTGGTCACTTGCTTCCTGGCCACATGACCTCCCCACTCCTGGTGCATGGGTACCAACCCAGGAGGTATATTATTCCCTCTCTTTGGCCATGGCTTGCTGAGCTGGCTGTTTGGTGTAGTGGCTTGAACCACCGCCTGTGGCGCTGGTGGACCTGGGTCCAGCTGTAGAAATGTTTTTTTGTTGTGTTTCTTCTTTTCCTCTGTGTCTGCCCCCGCCACCCCCAAGTTTATTATAATAAGTTCGGGTCCTTAAAAATAGTTTTTTTCATTTGCCATCACTGGGGAAGTAATTGACCGTCACTATTATATTAATCGCCCTCTTTACTTCAGGTGGTTTTGCGTTCCCTCTTCGTGGTCGGTGCAGTTTAAGACTCACCAATATCACATAAAAGCAGAATTTTTGGGGACTACTAAGACAAACATTCTGTATTTTTTGGCTTTATGCAAATTGTAGCATTTGTTTGAGTGGCCTCTCTGTGCTATTAAACCTAATGAGGTTTTCTTTATCATGTCAAAATGAAGGATTTGCACCAGTGACAGACTGATTGCAGAGCAGAAACAGGCCTAGTAGTGCTAGTATTTTTTTTTTCTCACTTTTAGGGAAAAAGTCATAACAGTTCACCTGAGAAACACAGTTTACCACACAAAAGTGTAAAAAAAATTCTCCCTCTCTATCTTTGGATTTATAAAAGAATGAAAATTGTCAAGTGTTCTGCATTATGACTGATTTTAACAAGTGAATGGAAGTTGATTGCTCTTTCACATTAGCTCAGATGTCTGCCTTTCTTGACTGTAGCTTCTATGACTGTTAGATCACATGGACTGTCTTCAGTGAGCTTCCACAGTGGTGTCTGATTGGAGAGGAAATGGGGGTTCACAAAACAATCTGAAGGTGCAAAACCTTCCCTAAATCCCCAAAAATTCTGTAGCTGCGGAAAAAAAGGGGAACTTGCTCTGAGTGCTATATAGAAAACATCCGCAGCTGTGGAAAAAAATACACTGAGGACTGTGGAAAAATGTGCAGCTATGGAAGTTCCTGAGGAAAAAAGCCATTGAAAAGTATAGCATATCCCCTTAGAGGCTATTCACAGTCAGTGTTTTTCCGCAGTTGTGGATAAAATATTGCACACATACTGCACCACAAAAAGTGAGGCATAACTCTCCCTGAGCAAAGTGCAGTATACCAACAATTGAGATACAATTACAGTGGAGGTGCAGGCACTAGCAACAAGAAAACCTATAGTAGTGTCAGTTGTTACAACAAAAATAGCACACATTTTCATTGAAATATAACAAACTACACCCACTATTCCCAGTGCAGCCCATAAAGGAGCCCCACAGGCAGTAGAGGCAGAGCTGGTAACAGCCTGCAGTGAGTGCTACTGAAGCAGACAACATAAACACTCCAGGGAGAGACACAGCCATCAGTTCCACCAACAGTTACAGACAGCCACTGTGGTGCATGGCCCTGCTGGTACCAGTGGTGCTGGAATGGTCTCAGTTGAGGGACTGGCTGCTGGTCTCTTTCTGTGAGTACTTACTGCTGCATCTATGGCAAGACTTCAAAGTCTGCTGCTCCAGTTAATACAGATCACCTGTTGTGCCTGCTGAGCTTTTTCCTCAGCTAAGGAAAGAGTGTTAGGGAGATTTCAGCACTTGTGGGCTTCCATAACTTGCCTGTTTTACATATTTCCGCAACTGCAGAGATTTTCTTTGCAAATATGGTGCAGCTAGATTTCTGCAGTCCTGCAAGCCATTTTTCTGCAGCTATGGAAATTTTGGCTCTCTTTGTGAATCCAGCCCAAAGTCTCCGGAGTTCTTGAAGTCACACACACTGTTCCAGCAGCTGAATAATGAAGCCTGAATGACAAATAGCTGGGTCCCTGAATATGAATACTAGGCAAACATTCAAAATAAACTATTCACACACCTCTAGAAAGCAACAGAAAATGGTAATATCACAGTATATGTCTGACAACACATGACAGAGAATAGCATGATATGCTGACTGTGTCAGTGCCTTTGTTTTTCAAAATTTTTATTAAATTGCTATATTTACATCAGAACTAATTTTATGTCATACTGTACTCTAAAATGTGGTATTTACATTAGTGCAGTTTGTGACAGGCACTACTCTCAATTGTAACAGCAGCTCCATAAAAACAGATACATTACCTCAATATTGATACTAGGTGATCACATATTTGTGTTCAGGTTGCTAAGCTAACAAGTATATTACACCATTTTCTCACTGCAATATTCATCCTTAGGGGAGCCACAGAGAATCTATTTAGAAATATCACAAAATATCTGGAATTATCTGATCATATGTTTTGCTACAACTGTGCATGCACTTACTTCTGACTGCAAAAAAAATTATTAATTAAAAAAAATTAATCAATCAATAAATAAACAAAGTTTGACTGATAGTATATCACTCAGTTGAAACTACAATATTCAATGACTGAGCCCAGTGATATAAGAGTCAGCTCTGTATGCGTGTGATAGGCTGACCTCGGTACTGGGTCAAAATAGCACAACAATAATAATCGCACCATAAAATAATGTGTGACAGAACAACTACAGGGAAAATATAGTGCAGGGAAAATATAACACAGGTACGGGTAGCACTGTCCCTATAGCTGTTGGCCAATGGGACGCAGGGAAGCAGAGGATAAGAGCTCTACTGGGTGACACTCTGCTGAGCAGCTGCTGTGGCTCAGAGGGTAGGGCCACAGGCAGTGAAGCCTCTGTGGACCAGGGTTTGATTCCTGGTTCCAGAACACTTGTGTTTTGTTTTTGTTTTGAATTTTGTCTCCCCCCTCCCAACTTACCCTCTGTGTGTGATAATTCCCTCCCCCACCAAGGATTCTCACCATCCCAAGTTGCCTCCCTCCGGGGGGTAGTTATAGTAATTTGGGAGGTTTGGGGGACACAGTCCCATATATCGAGGGGTGCAGGTGGCACAGCCCCCCGTAGTCAGTTTTTTTTTTGTTTTATTTTCGTGGTGGTATTGCTCGCTGTTTTTACTGAGCACTACATTTGTCATAGCTGTTTTTGCAGCGTGGTATTTGACTGCACTGTTGTTGTGTTAGCTGTATTGATCCCATGCCGTTGACCCCTACTTGATGTCATAGTCATGCAACATTGAGTCTTCAAGTCAAGTGAATCAGCAGTTTCAACATGGTTGTTTATTCATTTATTTGAAAATTGGTAACCGGGAGAGGCACACTGAGCCAAGGCTAGTTTCAAGGTAAGACCTGGGGGAAGGAGAAGGGGAGAACACAGTTACGAAGAGATATAAACCAGGCTGGTAATGTGGTTTCAAGAATGATGACATAAAGTGTGTAAGTTGAGTGCAGTACAGACAATTATGCCAAAGACTGCAACTAAATAAGCAGCATACAAAAACAACTGTGTAAATAGGTCAGACTCAAAAAGTGCAAGGTACCAGGTTGATAGACTGCTGGACCAGTGCTGAGAGGCAGAGTCACAATAAGTAAGGAAGGATTCAGGAAGAGGATTGGCAAGAGCAAGGGGGAGAAGTTTTAGTTGGCATCTGAGGGATGGAAGGGAAGGAGAGAGATGGATGGAGGAAGGTTATTGGTTCCAGAGGGTGGGTAGGCTTTTTGAGAAAGCAGATTTCAGAACTGTAGAGTGCTGGTGGGGGAGGAAAAAGTTCACAGGTCCTTGGAGTGCAAGGAGTAAGAAGAGGAGGGGATGGCTGAGATGAGATGGGATAAGTAGGAGGGGAAGGGCTCAAACCAATATTTAGAGATGATGGAAGCACAGTGGTACTGGGGAAATCAGCAGAGTGGGAGGATGAATAGGGAGGAGTATAGAGTGCAGTGGTGGGTGTGATAGGATGACTTGGTAGGCAAGCAGCAGAAGGCATTGCAGAGGGTGTCCAGTCTGGCAAGAGATGTGGAGGGGGTGGTGCCATAGGCCACACCTGCATAGCTGAAGATAGGGAGAACCATTTTGCTGACTAACTCCCAGTGGACCTATGGAGCAAGTCAGCCCTTATGGCAGTACAGGGCACCAAGTTTGGGACACAGTTTGGCATGGATGACATTGATGTTAGCAGAGACCTGAAGTCTGCTCTCTGACCACACATCAAGGTACTTGATGATCAGGGGAACCTCAAGCAGGCAGCCATCTAGCATGGAGAAAACAGGGAGGGTGGTGAGCTGGGCCAATTTCTGACTGTAACCGAAAGTCATAGACACAGTTTTTTTGTGTTGACCCATAGCTTGTTGGACTGGAACCAACACAGAACATTATGAAAGTCATGTTGCAGTGAGAGTTCCACAGATGCAGTCGAGGGACCTGATGTGTAGAGGATTATGTCATCTGCACATATATGAGTATGTGATTTGGCACAGGGAGAGGGAAGGTCATTTTGGAAGATTTTTTTTTTTCATATTTATTTCTCCTCTCCTCCCCTCGGCTCTGGTCTCCTCGGGAGCACCAGAAGTCATCCCTCTTCGGTTCGCCCTATCTGGACAGTCCTCTGTCACCCATGTAGCCTTGGATTACCCCCCTGGGCAGGGACGAGGTGGGCCCCAACACCCTGAGCAGTCAGTAGCGTCGGTTGGGAGGGTGCCAGGTGGGTGGCCGCAGATAGAGGGCAAGCTCCGGTGCTCCATCTCCGCCGGTGCTGAAGAGCATTTTCCCCAGTTTCTTGAGGAGTGGCTAGCACCCTGATATCAAGGCATGGAACCAATGTCTGCCACTCCCCTGCCCCTTCTCTATGTCATCAGCGCTTGCTGTATCTCCGGCCTCCGTCAGAGGGCAGCCGAGCACCAACTAGGGACCCCTGTCCCTCCCAGGAGAGGAGAGCTGTCCTCCAGATGCTCAATCCTGCCCTCCCTGCCAACCCCCAGCAACCCGGGCTCATTCTCGAACCCGGTCGCTGGCATGGCACGAGGTGTGGCCTCAAGTGCCTCAACCCTCAGCGCCACCAGGCCGGCAACATTTTGGAAGACTGAAAATTGATTGGACCTGGGAGGGAGCCCTGTGGGACCCCCTCAGCCTGGATAGAGAGTGGAGGGAAAATACCGTCTCCTACCTCTATCAACAGTTGCCAGCTCAAGAGATAGGATCAGAACCAGTCAACAGTGAGGGATGAGAGGCTGGCAGTGCTCAACTTATCCAGGAGGAGAGAATTTAACACTGAATCAAAGGATTTGGCCAGATCAATGAAAATGGCTTCTGCAATGTGTCCTTGAACCATCCCTGAGAGGGTGGAATAAGTGACCCTCAGTAGAGTGGTGATGGTGGAGTGATCCTTTCCAAAACTGGACTGAAAGGGGGAGAGGAAGCTGGATGAGAAGAGGAGGCCAGCAAGCCATGAATAAACCAGTTTCTCCTGCATTTCTCCTGCAATTTAGTTATTTTTATTAAAACTGCACTTTTAAAATTTACAACTTTGATGCAATTCACCTAATGTTGGCATTATGGATGCATGGGTAAGTGGGTAGAAGGTAAGAAAACTATGTCACTTGCTGTTTAACCATATTCGTGACATAATTCCTGATTCTCTAGGAAACCATGCATAGATATATAAAAATAGCCTAGCAATTTATTGTGGATGCAAGTCTTCAATAAAAATACATGCTGGCAGCCCACAGATGCAGGGCTGTGAAAATCTTTTCTGTGGTCTGTGTAAATGTATTAAATAAATGGGGTTGAAAAGGACATTTTAAACTATATGGCTAAATCTACAGTACCTTAATCTGTATTTTGATAAAGCATGTAAAACTGCAGTGCTTCCTTTTTTCTCTTCCGTAAAGAAATATTGTTTTGATCGGCAAAGATCTTAGATCAGATTTTCAATGCCCCGAGAATGCCACAACACAGGGTGCATTAAATATATGGTGCACTGGGCTTGTGGCAAGCAGATTGAATTTCCTATCCCATGCAGCAAATCGACGCCAACTAAATCAATTTTCTTTGGTCTAGTGTGTGCCAATTCTATGGCCTCTCATGCAGCTTGTGAACAAACCTTGGTGCAAGCTGCTGAAAAGCAGATCGACTGTTGCAGCTGCACACAAGATTATAATGTGTGCAGTTGTGGTGTTCAGCCTTGGCACAGCTGCAGCATTGCAAGGGTTTGATGCAGGATTTGGTTCAGTCCTGCACCACTTTTCAAAAATCTGGCCCCATGGGTTTTATTGTCAAAGGGCCATTCAGGACTTGTGGCATCTTTAAACTACATTTGTGCAACTTGCAATAAAAAAATTAGACCACATAACGTGGTCAATTTTTTTGACACAACTGTGGCAATTTGCATGCAGAAAATGATGCATGTGTCACTTATGTGCACTACAGCATGTAAACTATCACAACTGCATCAAAATATTTGAAAATAGCATTCAAACATTTTGGCACATTTCAGATGATGTAGGCACAGCCCAATGTTATGAACAACATCTGTGTCATCATTTTGAAATTCCAGACCTGTACCTCTAACTCTAGAAGGGTATTCTTTACACTTTGATGTAGCTGCATGAAAAGGCACTGTGTCTCACTCAGTTGAAGTGACCAAGGTAATTTGATCATAAATCTTAGCCTTTTCTGCATTCATCCCACATACATGTCTCTTCTATTAGATTGGTCTATCAGAAATACACATTTACATTTTATTAATTTTTTTCCTGTTTATCAATCAAGCCAAATGTGAACTAAGCGTTTGGTTTTTAAGAACAATGACCTTGCAAAGCTCATACAGTATGTCCTACAGCAGCGAACAAAGCAATCCTTTGCAGTTAGGAGTGAGCCATTAATTTTAGCTGACAGACCTGAAAGAAGTAAGGGAATTAATGTGCCGCCTGCAAGCCACCTCTTTCAGCTGACTTAGCTGGTGACATCACTCTATTTCGACTGTCTTATCACATTTGCCCTACAGCTCTGAACAACTCATACAAGTCCCTTAGGATGCCTTTGCAAAATGACCCGAATCATGAGCAATAGAGCTGTGCAAGGGGATTCCCCGCTGTCCTGCCTAATAACTCATAAAAAAAAAAACTGATTAACATTTTCTAAGCAAATGTCAAAGTGATCATAGTTAGCTGAGAATAAACTTTTTTAATAAATGATAGTCCTATAGTACTATTTTATTAATATATTTATTGTTTCTTGTCCTCCACAATAAATTAGAACCAATGTGAAGCTGACTGTAGTTCTTTTAATCATTCTCTATAAGACAGAATTACATTTTCCATGCATTGTCTGATTCATATCAGTCACTACTGATTAATATATTGACCTGAGCAAATTGTTCCCCTCCTTTAGCCTCTCCTTCATAACTGTATTTTTATTTAAAGCATTTCAAGGAAGCTTCCTTTCATGCATCTAGTATTTTTCAGGAATTACTTGGCAAGGAGGAAATTAGAACATACAATATCCATCATACCTTGAGGTGATAAGTTTCTCAGTCATCCTAATGAAATTACGTCTTTAAACCATGAATGGTCTAGGATATAGTACCCTACTTTTGAGAACAGTAGTTTTAGAAAGGAAAGAAGACCATTTCTCCCACAAGCTCTGTGGGAAATTAAATACTCCCATCATCACTTTTCCTCAAAGTACTCTCATTCTGAGCTTGAAGGCTGATGCAATATCATTTGATGTATCAGATTTGCCTTTTGGATCAGCTGACTGGCTTTGGAGGTTTATTCCATTTGTCCACCGCATGTTCTGTGAAGGAGTTCTTTCTGATTTTCCCTTAAATCTTTCTCCTTTCAATGACACTGTCTGTGTGTCCCCTTGCTTTTTCATCCTTGAAGAACTGCATTCGGAATGATCCCTTTCAGATATTTTAAGACAATGCTCATGGCTATTCTGATTCTTTTTTTTCCTGTGGAAACAGTCACAATTATTTCAGGTGATCTTCACAACCCATGTTCTCAAAAGCTTCAACCACTGTGGTTGCTTTCCTCTCCACTTTCTCAGTCATGCCAGTACCTTTTCTTTGGTATGAGGACCAGAACTGCACACTATATTCAAAGTGATGCCAATGTCAGAATTACACTTTATGAGCTTTGGGAGCTATGGGGGCAGTTGGGGTCCATGTCTTTAAAGGTGTTCTCCTTTCCCAGTATGTGACAATGGCAGTAATGCAAGAGCTACTGTACATGGGCTCACTTCAATGCTATGGCAGCTGAGCCCTGACAAGTCACCCTGTAAATCTAACACTGTGTGGAGCTTGATCAGGGATCTTTATAATAGCATTGTAATAACTTTCAACTTGCTTACAAAGTTTCTCTTGATGCGTAGCATGATTTTGTTTTCTTTGTCAGCTGTTGTCCTATGGTTGTTCTCATTTGAAGTTTCTGCTGATCTATACTACCAGATCTTTTTCCTTCTTGGTTTCAGTAATCTCTCTGCTGTATAGGTAGTATGTTGCCTTCATGTTTTTCTTTCCTATATGCATCACATTGAATTTCGTATCACAGAAATTAATTTCCACTGCTCTACCATTTTCTAAGCCTGTTGTAGCAAGAGTGAAACTTCTGCACAATATTTATTGTTACAGGCAAGGACGGGGTGAATTAAATTGCTTTACTATAGTGTGCTTTGATTTCAGAAAGATATACTGTATTTCATGCTACAGATGGCTAACTCAATGCCTGAGAGTGTAAAAGATATTACCCTCCTGTGGACTTTCAAATTGTTCAGTGTCTGAGTTTTACTGACACACAGCTGGGTTGCCTAGAAATTTGCTACAGTGAGCTAACTTTAAGCTCTGAAGTAAAGGAGCACCATTTACATATCTGAATGGCCTATAAGGGAAGCAAGTATTGCAAGACAGCCGACAAGCTTCTTTTCAAGGTGAGCTCCGTGTGGTGAAAGTTGAGAGCCTAGGCTGCAAACATGCTACTGTGTTTTTTACAGCATAAACCATTTTTTATCTGCATAACATAGCTATGCCTGATGTAGTGCAGTAAGAAGAGAAAACGAGTAAGAAAAGTGGAATTAATGCATACTAATTTTGGCATATGCAGTGGAATCGGATCATCTCTTTTTATCATTGAGTTTTACTGAGATATTTTTATAGGTTAGACAAACAACATAATTCAAATATACAAGAACAAAGTACAAAGCCAGAGTCAACAAATTATGTGGTCTAAGGAGTCCTATGACAATATGAGAGAGTCCAGATAATTTTCCTTACAATCTTGGCATATGAAGTATGGCCACAGATGTGTGAAATCAAGAAAGCATGGGAGGCCACTCAAGGCACAAAGAAGGAGTCCTGTTACAGCTGATAAAGTGTCCATCATCTCTACATTTCATCACATTGTGGCAGCTTATTACTCAGTTTATATGTAAATCATTCCATTTTAAACACATGCATTGACAACTGCCTCCCGAGCTCCAGGGTCGGAGGAGTTTTTACTTTCTTTGCTGCTGTAATTAAAATGAACAATAATTTCCGTGTGTTCCTCTTCACTTTATACTCAGGGGGAGTGGATAGAAAAGGACAAGAGAGGGGGTCACCATGCCTGGGAGACCAAATATTTCCTCCTGGTTCTATTATATGTACTGCCAGTAAGAACACAAGGCTAGGCAACTCCAACTGCAAGCTATTCACCACACACACTCACCAGCAATGACCCCTCTCCTGGTTGAGAAACTTTACCAAAATAGCAGGGGTTCTGAAAAAATGCACCCTACAGTGTATTTCCTTGAGAACTCCTGTAACTATTGGGCTGATGTTACTTTACCTGTAGGGAAAGTGTACTTCAACCACAGGTCCACAGAATGATTAGAATTTAGTTATGTGTTCCATTTGGATGATACATCCACCATTGAGGCTGTGGTAAAGTTCCTGAGATTCCCTATTTAGATTCCCAATCAAATGTTGCCAAAGTTTGTCTAATTGAGCACCAGCCATAATCTTATGTAAAAGCCCAGGTTATTCTGGTAAGTGTAACACCCATGATCCCAATCCTGGTAAATAAGAACAGATTTATAGATAGCAGAAATGGTCCATATGGGGCAAGTGGTTTTTGGTTTGTAACGTTGCAAAGGGAAGAATTCCCTATGTGCCCAGGAATGGTGAACAAATGTAAGGCCCAGTCTATACCACCTTTTCATTGAGGTATCTAGTTTTTGGTAGGGAGGTACTCAAAATCATATGGTAATGCCCTATCATAAATTCGCAACATCTGCAAACCCTGAAGTTTCATCACCCTGTACCAAGTCCTCAAACTGACTGCCATATAGTTAGAAAATTGAGTGAAGGGAAAACATACAATTGGGTTGGCATATAAATATTGCTCTATGTGAAAGAGATTGTCCAGAGGAAATTCTTTGTTTTTCCATTAGACCTGATTGGATTGTGTGGACCAGAGCCACATGGTGCAAAGATGTGCAGCTTGTGCACATAGGGCCTGATTTTCAAAGATGAGTTAGATTTATTTATTTATTTGAGTCTTAGTAACCGGGTAAGGCCACTGAGACATTTACAGTCCCTTTTTCAGGGTCGACCTGGGGTACAATGAAGCAAAACAAATTGTACAGAGATACAGTGCAGTATAGCAGCAAACAATGACAGTAGCTACAATAGTGTAAGGCTAGGCAATGACACTGTGGTTACATACCTATATGGTCTATATACATTGTGAATAGGCTATACAAATGTAGTTTGTAATATCTGCCACATTAGGGCATTAAGAGCTATCCATTAAGGTTGACAGGCTAGGGTGGGGAGGAGTGGGAGGGAGAATGGAGTGAGAGGGTAGAGGTAGAGGTAGAGGTCAAGTGAGATAGGCAAGGTAGGGGGCTTCATTGGAAGCAACAGCAGGAGGAGGAGGAGTAGGCTGCAAGGAAGACAGGCAGGTTGGACTTGAAAAGAGGAAGAGAGAGACTGGTTAGGATGTGAGGAGGAAGGGAGTTCCAGTTAGAGACAGCAGCAAAAGAGAAAGCCCTGCTGGTGAGGGAAAGGAGAAGAGTGGGGAGGACTAGCAGGGGAAGGGAGGAAGAGTGGAGGGAACAAGACACTTGCCTTGGGAAAATCAAATATCTAAGGCAGGGGGGAGTAAAGAGGTGGACAAGTTTAAACATGACACATGTGGAAAGATTGATGCAGATTGCATCAAAGTGGGCGACTGCATCAGATGCAACTGTACCAATCGCAGTGTGCCATATCCCAGAGAGTTTGCGAACTGCATTGATCCAAGCAGATTTGATGCGCTCCACAAACTGCATCATAAAAAACGGTGCAGTGGGCGGGTATGGCACAACCTGCGATGCATTACAGAGTGCAGCAGAATATGACTCAAAGACCAGCTGAGATGCCAGAGGCTCAGGGAAGCAAGCAGCCAAGGAAAAAAAAAACTTCACCCAGGATGAGACAGGTGTTTTCACAGAGAAGGTGGTTGCACAGGTGGATCTTCTCCTCCACAGAGGTGGTGACAAGGAGGTGAAAGACAGACAGAAACAGGCCTGAGAAGAGGTTGCC
Source organism: Neoceratodus forsteri (assembly GCA_016271365.2). Classification (NCBI taxonomy): domain Eukaryota; kingdom Metazoa; phylum Chordata; order Ceratodontiformes; family Ceratodontidae; genus Neoceratodus; species Neoceratodus forsteri. The sequence continues at coordinate 754,285,029 of CM057449.1, read as the reverse complement.
TCCCATGTGAATGCCATGGGCACTGTAAAGAGGTCTGCAGGAACTACAAAAATGGTACCATGACCTGAGGCGCTGTTCCAAAGAAAAAATGGCGAGGAATAGGCATAGTGCCATGGGATGTAGTCCAACTGAGCAGCCAGGAAGATCGCGTGGCCACCCACCTCAGCAAGAGGACTATTGAGGGAGCGACAGTAATCTAAACACCTTCAGATTGAGAAGCACAGCAGGTAAGCAGGGAATTGCATAAGTACAGAATGTGGTGGCCATACCAGGCAGGTGGATGTTATATGTTGACAATAGTGTGAGATGGAGTGTGCAATGGTGTTGCTGAGTCCAGGGCATGCGGAGTAGAAGGATGGTAACATGCATGGGTGGAGGGTATGTTAGGTGACAAGTACATAGACACAAATTGTGTGGGGGGAACTGCACTAGTGATGCTGTGCTGACTGACAGTGCTGATGATCAGAAGTTGTGGCCTAGGTGCCAGGAACCCAATGCATGGTGTTCCAGCAGTGTGCCAAGGAACTGTTGGGTGCCATTGCAGGAGGCCTCGGATAGTGGGACACATGCAGTGCACAAAGGTGTGCAGGGTGGGGAGACCAGAGGGCAGAGGATGCAACACTTAGTGGAGTACTGTAGTGTGGATGTGGGTGTAGTGTGTGAGTACCTTGACAGGTATCCATAGAAATGAACATGTGCGCTGGGCCACACAGCAGTGTGGGGGTGGTGGACTGGCAGTGCTGACATGGATGCACACAGGAAGGGATGGGGCATGGAGTTTGGCATTGTAATGACTGCCAGCACAATCATCAGATGGTAATTAGCAGCCTGTGGCCTATGGTTTTACATGTGGCCACATTTGTGTGTAGTAGAAGGTCCAGATATTCCACCAGAGGTCCCAGGGGCCATGACCTGCAGAGGGATACAGTGATGGACTGTGGGTGTGGGGAGAAAGATGTGAGGGGCAATGGCAGTGGGGATGTAGGAGGTGGTTCCTGGGCTGGGGTGTGGGATAGTTCTGGCTATGAGGGTCAAGTACACAGTCATGGGCTTGTGCAGGTGGCCTGTTGGGGGGGGTGGGGGATCAGGATGATGTGTCTGGTGGTGGTCTAGTATGTCAGAAAGGGGGGGCAGTGGTAACATAGGCAACAGTGGGGTCTCCAGAGGGGGAGGATGTCACATGGCCCAAACTATCCCCCCCAAGACAAATGCAGCAGGGTGTGGCCCAGGGCATCAGGGACACAGTCACATGAAGTGGCATGTAGAAGCCTATGCAATGTTGGTGGCCCCAGAAGGTACCATGCAGCAGAATGCATGTCACCAAGGATCACAGGAGTGAGACAGTGAGTGCCTGTTGAAGAAGAAGAAAAATCAGCATTTATATAGCGCTTTTCATACACAGTATCCCAAAGCACTTTACAAGCAATGCTAGACTGGTAGTGAAGTGACTGGATGTGTGGTGGCGGCCATATCGCACATCATTACCCACATACAGCCTGGATAATTGCATGAACTGGTTTATGGGAAGGGGAATGTTGGTCAGGACACCGGGAATGTTACCTGCTCTTTGCGAAGAGTGCCCTGGGTTCTTTTACTTCCATCTGGACACCCACCAGGACAACACCAGGATGGGCAGAAAGGACCTCGGTTTAACGTCTCATCCGAGGGACGGCACACCCCAGCAGTACAGCACCCCCAATACTGCATTCGGATGCCAGCAATTTTTAGGTGCAAGTCAAATTCCAGTGTGGCACGAGAACCCACAACCTTCTGGTCCAGAGGCGGATGTGCTACCAACTGAGCCACGCTGAGCCACATGGGAGGCCTGGAGTAATATGTTAGATTCCCCTGTGTAACTGGCATGTGTCACGTTGGTCAGGTGAGGGGTGTGTAGCATGCAGCTTTGCAGCTGGGGGGGGCTGATGGGTGAGGTACTATGAAGTACCCTGAATGGAACAAGTGTGTGTTACCATGGAGAAGGTGCAAAACGGGGAGGCCACAGCCACATACTGTAGCATGTAACATTGGTGGATGTTGCACTTAGGATATGGACCCAGTTTGAACCCATGTGCACAGCAGGGATGTCATGCAGCATGTGCAGGTAGCCAGCCAGCACTGCTTGGGGGATGATGGAGGTGCTACATTTACTTGCAATAGGTGAAGTGAGCAACACTCTCTATGACTATGACACTGGACTATAAGTAAATAAACATGTTCTGCTTCTGTTCCAGGTAGCACCAACATGTCAGACACTGCTGGAGCAGGGCCCAGTGGATGCTCAGTACAGGCACAGGGTGGTGGGGACACAGACACTGAGAGTGACACATACACACAGGGTGTGGATCAGTCACACCATCCAGCGCAGAGGCACATCCAGGAGAGAGCCCTGAGAACACAGACCACACAGAGCTGACCAGAGTTAGTGAGTAAAGTGCAGAGCCATCGTTAGCACAACACCTGGACCATGATGGAAGTGACACCAGTCAGGCAGATACCATCCAGGACAATGTGGCACAGGACCTGTCCCCAACAACATCTATGCAGAGGGAGGGGACCGTGGCACTGGAAGCACCGGGCTCCCCCTATGGACGTAGACCTGCATGAGGTGGACCACCTTTGTCAAAATATGCTGGACAATGAAGTAGTACTAGGCTGAGAACTAAGTGCCATTAGGGTGACCACAGAGGGGAACCACAGTGCTGCATGGCAACATCATCAAAGTATGGAGGGTGAGATCAGTCGTGTAAGGGACACCATTACCCATGGTCTGCAGTGTGTGGCTGCCTATGAGGCACAGCAGACAGCCATCCTGCAGGGAATGCAAGAAGTGGCCAAGCGGCAAACAGCCATACTTGACCATGTGTTGCTCACACTTGACTGCATAGTATCCCTGCAGGAAAGCTTTGGCCAACTACTGTTATCTACCCTGCCTGGCCTCATGCAAAGCATAAGGTGGCAACATCAGGACACCCTGGGTGAGGCTCCCCACCAGACTGCCAGCAGTGTGGATTCAATCAACTCCAACATGCATGGGGGCTGGCCCAAGGCCTGCCCCAGATTATAAAAGTGCACCGTTGCGGGGTACACCATGCCTCCAGTGCAGGTAGCGTACATCATGCATGGGAGGAAGCCAGCCACAGTGGTAGGGGGAAGACACCCATGGCCATACTGGGCACAACTGGGGAGGCAGTAGCACCATCAGTGGGCTGGGCTATGGTGTGGAAATGCCAGGGCATGCCCCTGCACTGTGACCCAGCCAAGGACACAGCCTGATGTGCTCAACGGCGAACACTGCTAGAACCAGACCAGGCAATGATACAAACATCCCACAATGGGAGTGCTGGCAATGTGAGATAATGCAACATCAAACAGTTGCAACCACCGAGCCTGAGACAACTGTCCCATCACAGGTCCATGCAGCCATGGTGATGGACTCACGAGCACCCTGCAGTACTGGGACCCAGCAGGCTGCCTGGCCCCCTTGGGGTGATCACTGATGGCACCAGCCAGAATGGGGAAACAAGTAAGAGGTCAGTGCAGGCAGTAATAACAGCCAGGAAGGACATGGAAGAGGCTTCCCACACCATATCCCCACACAGTGATGATACACCGTGCAGCAGTGTGGACAGGGGTGTACATTTCACGGGGGCCATCGGCACACAGCTGTCACCAGCATGCATCACTCCTGCACCCCCTGCAGAGACACAACAGCAGACGACTGAGTGCACTGCAGGGAGTGCTAGGGATGATGTGCATGTGCCCGGCCTAACCACAGTGAGTGGCACCAATAGTGCAACAACCATGTGGGTGGATGAAAGCCTGATGACAGTGGGCCCTGGGATGTCAACACAGGCGCTATCCTGACATAGGGGAGGGAGGGAGGCCAGGGTGTGCAGGGGTTAGAACAGGGTCTGGTGACAATACCATGTGGGGTGACATGCCTGACCTGAGGAGGTCAACAAGAACAGCAGAGCAGTGGGCCTTCCTCAGCCACAGGGACCATGGACAACACATGACACATGCAACCACCAGAGCTGTTGATGGCATACATGCAGGCAGAGGTGGGGAACAGAGGTGGCTGGAAGGTGGCAGTGGACATGGCTGCAAGGGGTGACTGTGACATCCTGAGGGGGTAGGTCAGTGGAAGTATGGGGTCCATGTGTAGGTGGGGTGAATGGTGAGGGCAGTTGTTGGGGGGCACATATGTGGGGAATGTCGAGGTGAAGGGTCAGGGGACTTGGGGTTTGGATGGTTATAGGGCTTGTGAGGGGGTGGGGACGCCATGTGTGGCTTGTGAAGGGGGGAGGGTTGTAGGGCTTGTTGCAAGGGCAGGCCTTCAAGTTTGTACCAATGACCGCTTACATTTGGAAGTGTCGATCCCATCAGTTCAATTGTTGCGATAAAGGTGACAGTGTCCAACATGTTGTGTGTCCCCTGTTATTATATCACAGAAACAGTCCTACCACAGTGAAGGCAGGCTACATAGCCTGACACACATCCTGCACTGTGGCTGCCTGTCCACATGGGTGGTATCCATATGGCTAGGCAAGGCACAGGCCCAGCCCCACTGAATGTGGCCATGATGAGGGGGCCTGGCTGTCAGGACAGGCTATGATGAACCTGACATAAGTAATGGTGTGCGACTCATCTACAAGTGGACAGTGATACCTGAGGGTGGCCATGAGTTATTGGCCTGTAGTGGGAAGGACAAACCATATGTGATGAACAACAGCAGATGTCCTGGTGTGCCCACAGCATTCCACCTTGACTACATTTTCCACATGAACTGCAAGTAGGGGACTCACACATGGGATACCTTGTGCTGTACAACACCGGGGTGCTGCATTAAGGACTTGGATGCATGCAGGATGTGCCATGACCACACAGTATGGGGGACATGGAGTTAGAAATGGTGAGTGGACACAGAGGATCCAAGTGGTAACCCACAGAGCCATGTATGGTGATCTGTGGAGATCACCTAACACTACACTGTCCTGACATGGGGGCCACAGACCCACGAGCTACCTGGGAATGGTCCTTGGTGGAGGAGCTACTGATACAAATGTGTAAGAGATGGTACAGCATATCTTCCTCATGAGTTAGGAGCTGCTGTGGGGTAACACAGCACACACCATGATGTTCCCCATGCCAGCTAATGTACATGTCCCACACCCACCCTCATGCATCGCAGCTGTATTTAGTAAAAAGAACCACACAGACCAGAGGTTATCAATGTTTAAAAGGGTTGTACTATAACTAGGAGAGGAAAGTGCAACAGGGATATTAACAGTATAACAATAAAGTAAATCAACAAGATTGTGCAAAACATCAGCAACAATCAGAAACATCAGGAACTATGTGCATGGGGGGAATACCAACATTGGGAGTATACAGTATATATGGTCTAACACTAACAGAACCAAAATGTACAGGATAAAGATGGCAATGGGAATGGACAACTTTATATATGTTGGGCATGTTGGGCCTCTACACCAGCAATTTTGACCTGCAGGTCTCATACCCTATCATAGTTTCATCGTTTAAATACAAGTCTAGAGGTCGTAAGTATCAGTGGAAATGTTTACACCTTTCACCCATAAGACTTTCCAACCTCCTCTTGAAAGTGTCTAAAGAGCCACTATTTACTTCTTCACTCTGTAAACTGTTCCATACAGACACCACTCTCTGACTGAACCAACCTCCTCTTTTATTAGTTTTGTAACTAGTCCCTTTGAGTTGTTTATCATGTGTCCTAGTATTTACAGATCTATTACAGGATTCTAACCCTACTGCTGTCATATCATAATTGCTGTAGACATAACACATGTCCTCTTTAAGTCTTCTATATTCGACTGAGAATAGTCGAAGCTCCTCCAATCTAGCACTATATGGTTTATCCCCCATACCATTTACCCTTCTCGTCAATCTCCTCTGTACCTTTCCCAGGATAGTTTTATCCCTTACCAAATAAGGGGAGCTAAAGGGGGAAATATAATCTAGGTGAGGTCTAACAAGGGCAGTGTACAGGGGCATTAGGACACACGAATCATGACTTCTAATATTCCTACGAATGCATCCCATTATCCTATAGCACTTTTAAGCAGTGCCCATGGCATGCACATGGAATGACAGGTCATTACTAATAGTTACCCCTAAGTCCCTTTCTTGAGTGCTTTCTGGCATAATATTTCCCTTTAGTCTATACTGAAATTGTGGATTATCATACCCTAAATGCATTACCTTACATTTACTAATGTTAAAGCTCAGTTTTTTGGCATGTGCCCATGAGGAAAGCACATCTAGGTTTTCCTGTAATACAAGAGCATCCTGTGCATTGTTGACTGTAGAGCCAAGCTTGCTGTTGTCAGTGTACTTACAGATCCAGGCACTCTGTGATACCTGCATATCCCACACATACAGTATGCATTGAATAGTGTGGGCCCCAAGACTGACCCATGGGGCACTCCGCTCGTGACAGAACCCCATTTTGAAAGATGCCCTCTTCCACTCACCCTCTGTCTTCTGCTGTCTAACCATGAATTAATCCAAGAAATTAAGTTAGGGTGCAGACTGAGGGCTGAGCTGAGCCAGCCTGAGCACTAGTTTGCTGATTTTTATCTTGTTTATTCATTTAATTTTATTTTTGCATTTTATTTTGTGTTTCTTTATTAGTTCATTTTATTTGTTTGCTAATAGACTAGTCAGGGCTGAAGAAGTGAGTTAGATTAGGGTAAGAGACGTTTTTCTCGATTTACTGTGCACTGAGTACCGGATTTTTTGATTTCTTGTTAGTGTACCTGGCTCCTCTCCGGCCACGGTGTGACAGGCTGTGGAGTTGGGGAGTTGCAGGGAGGATTTTTGCCTGTTTTGTGAACTGTGCAGCCTAGAGGTTGTGTGAGATGACTTATGGTAAGAGGACTCAGCATCTGTTTTGGTAGTGCTGTTTTTCCTTCTCCCCCCTTAGGGGAGTTTTGGCATTTGCCTGACCACTTGCCTGACCGCAGTGTGGCAGACTGTGGAGTCGGGGAGTAGCAGGAATGAATTTACACTTCCTTTCTGGTTGGATATGTTACCTATGCCCTTCTGGAGCAGAAACCTGAACGAGGACTTGGAATCCGAATTCTGACCTGTGTTGTGTGGGGATTTCTGAATACTGGAGGAATCGAAGCTGTAGCTAAGGGATTGTGTTGAACCATAATTTAAACTACTGCAGTACGGGGGCTTCCTTAATTTGTGCTGGGGAGTCTGGGTCAAATTTCGCTGTGGCTTGGGGAATCTGAGTTGTGGACCAACCGGGGAGTTGGCCGGTGGACTCAGGGTCCTCTTTGGTTCCCCAGGGGGTCTACTGTTAAGTAAATCCCGGTAGTGGTTCCTTTTGCCGAGGTGAATATTTTCGACTCAGGCCCCAGAACATAGGTTTCTCTTTGTGCTTGCTTGTAGTGGATGTTGGCATGGTAGGAGTGGTTCGGTTGATGGCTACCCATACCCCATGAACTACAAATATGGTCAGATGCTTTTGTCTCTATCTATTTCTGGTGACTTGGATTATGTTATCGACTTTGTAAGCAGTGAAAGTGCTTATGTCTCTGGTTGTTGTCCAAGCAGTGAGAGGGCTTGGATATCTTCAATTATCTCTACTCTGCACCTGATGCTTGCTTCATTTAAAGTTTGCTGTCTCAACTGTATAAACAATTTTAATTGTTATTTGTTGGGTTTGGGGTGTGTAATATTTATGGTTAATTGTTTTATTATTTAGATAAGCTGATACTGGGATTGTATGATAACTAATTGTTTGTATTATTTGTGATATTTATTAAATTGTGAGTTTTTGGGTTATTGAATGCCTGGGATGCTGGCCCCGCAGTCATGCACTATTCGCTCTCTGATCTTCATGCCCTCCACCCCTTTTTCTCTCTCCTCCTCCTCTCCAGTTTGCTACCTACCAATGGTGTAGGGCTCTGGGTATTACATGTAGGAGTGGGGGGGGCAGCGAACAGTGGAGGGCGAATGAGGGGTGCCATCACATCAGGGTAGTAGGATCCAGGAGACGCCCTGGGGTGAAATGGAACCCAGACCGTGGGGTTCCATGCTTGGTTTCCATACCCAAGGGCACTACTGATTATAGTAGGCAGATGGTTTGGGCGACCCGAGAGGTTCGTCCGACCTGGGCGGTGAATGCAATGCCAGGTCCATTAAAAACAAGACCGCATCACCGAGACCTGGCTGGATGAAAATTCTGGCCCCATTTTGGAGGCTTTAACTCCAGCCAGGTACTTGGTGATACACCGCCCGAGACTGGATCATAGGGAAGGGGTTGCAGTCTGTTTCAAGACCAAACTGAACTTCACGAGTGTACTAGTTTGAGGAAGCAGAGTCGTTTGAGTGTACCATTGTAGAAGATGTAGGTTGTCGGATTGCCCTCATCTACCATCCACCCGGCGATGAGAAGCGATTCCTTCAGGAAGTGGCAGACTTTGTCATTGACATGATGTTTGAGTCGCCCAGACTGATGGTTCTGGGCAACTTTAAAGTCTGGGTCAACAACGAACTCTCACAATTTGGACAGCACTTCCTCCAGTTAATGACATCTCTGGGCCTTACACAGGTGGTTACCACTGCTACTCACAAACATGGACACTCCCTCAACCTGGTTTTCCTCCTAGGGATCAAAGCCTCCAACTTGGGAGTGGAACCAGTTGTGTGGTCTGATTATTACACCATGGGGTTTAGTTTTAGCACCCCCCCATAGGCCTCCCCCTGTGGAGATGATCAAGCACTGCCCTTTACGAAATATAAGTTCTCAGAGCCTATCTGTAGTACTTGACCTATCGTCCTTCTTTGTAGCAAGCAGTGACCCAGAGACCCTCATGTTGGCTTATAATATGGCCATTCAGGGGAACTGGATGTTATTGCTCCAGTCCGAGTTCGTCCTCTTCCCCTTCACCCTCGATCTCCATGGTTTGATGGGGTTTTGAGGGAGATGTGGCAACTAGGACGCAGGCTAGAGCGTCGCTGGTGGAAATCTGCCCTTGATGCCGACCACCTTAGATTAATGGACCATTATCAAGTCTATCAATCCACAATCACCCGTAAGAAGGCAGAGTTTCTGTCCAGAAAGATTGTAGCAGCTCAGAACTGACCAGCTCAGCTGTTCCGAACTGTGGACAGACTGTGAAACCCAGCCTGTCTCCAGGTTCGGAAAGCGTTTTTGAAAATAGAGCGCAATGACCTTGCTTGTTTCTTTGCTGATACGGGGGCTGACATCAGGGTAGGGCTCCAACCAGTGCGCTCTCTGGGTATTGCCTGTGATCAGCATGAGGTCACTGTCCCTCAGTTCTCCTGGAGTACCTTCAGCTGCCCCGACTTCATGGATGTCATGCGGATCATCCAGGGTGTGCACCCTACATGCTGTAGTTTGGACCCTGGACCAAATTCCCTGATATTGGGTTGTCTTGATGTTATCGGTCCGGTCCTAGCACAGATAGTTTGGCGATCCTTGGAATCTGGGGAGTTCCCTAAGTCTCTGAAAGAGGTGGTAGTGATACCACTCTTGAAGAAAGCTACTTTGGACCCAAACTACCACGCTAACTACAGGCCAATCTCGGACCTCCCTTTTTCAGGGAAGGTGATTGAGAAAGTAGTGGCAGCACAACTGAAGGACCATTTAACCATCCATGACATCTATGAACCCCTCCAGTCCAGTTTCCAGAAAAGACATAGTACTAAGACAGTGCTGGTTTGGGTGCCCAATGATCTCCTGATGGCTAGAGATCGGAAGAGCTGCTCCATCTTGATTCTTCTGGATCTATCATCAGCATTTGAGACTGTGGACCATGGGTTGTTACTTAGCTGTCTGAGGTACATCTGTGGAATAACGGGATCTGTCCTCAGGTGGTTTACATCATTCCTCCCTGGAAGAACTCAGAGAGTGGTACCTGGAGTGTTTTCTTCAGATCCAATGTCTCTGTCTTGTGGGGTTCCTCAAGGTTCGGTTTTGTCGCCCATGTTGTTCGCAGTGTACATGCTACCCCTCGGAGACATTGTAAGAAGGTATGGGCTGAGGTTTCATTGTTATGCCGATGATACCCAGCTCTTCCTTTCTTTTGCACCTGACCAGGGTAGAGCTCTCTTGGTCTTTAATAACTGTCTCAAAAAAATCCAGGAGTGGATGGATTAGGGCTGACTGAAGTTGAACTCTGGTAAGACTGAGGTGATGGTTGTGGAACCTGGTTGCTGGACAGGAGGTTTGGGTGGTGGGTCGCCCTCTGGACTTGTTCTCGGGGGTGTCCCCCTCCTGACTTCTAACCAGGTGTGAAACCTGGGGGTAATTTTTGACGAAGGGTTGACCCTGCAATCACAGGTGTCGGCTGTTGCCAAATCTTCCTTTTACCATCTAAGGAATATCTCCAGGATTAAGCGTCTGGTTCAGTCCAGCGACCTTCCTGTTTAGGTTCACGCCTTTGTGTCTTCTAGCTTAGATTACTGCAATTCCCTATACCTAGGGCTTTTGGGGGTGGAAATATGCCACCTGCAGCAGATGCAGAACGCTGGCCCGGCTTTTGGACAGGATTTTCTGTCCTGTTGTTACGTCAGTTGGGCGAATCCGCACTGGCTGCCAGTTCAGTGGCGGATCACCTTTAAAGTTGGCTTGCTTACTTTTAAAGCCATACATGGACTGGGCCCGGACTACCTGAAAGAGCTCCTGGTTCCCTATTGCCCTGGGCAATCACTCCGCTCAGCCAGCGAGGGGTTGCTAGAGATTCCTAAGGTGCGTTTGAAATCTTCTGGGGCCAGATCTTTTATGTTCATGGCCCCCACATTATGGAATTCTCTACCTTGTTGGTTATGGGAGTGCACGACTGTGGGAGGCTTTAAATTAGCCCTAAAGACCTATCTGTGGCACCAGGCTTATGGTAGTGATTAGTTGGTTGTAATGGTATATTGATGTCTGTTTGATTTAAGATTGTTTTATTTTGATTCGTTTGATTTTAACTTGTAAGGCACCTTGGTTTTTGAAAGGCACCTTAAAAATAAAAATACTATTGTTTATTATTATTATTATATTATTATTATTATTACAAGCTTTTCCACTAACTCTCTGTGAGGCCCAGAATTGAAGGCCCTAAAGAAATCCAAACATATAACATCAACTCCCATATTTCTATCCAATGCAGTCAATATCTGGGTAGCTAAAGTCACCCAGTAATAAGCAGTTACCACGTGGCTCCAAATCTTCAAGCTCAAGAAGCTAATGTGCTGCACGATATGCTACAGGTAGGGATCACAAACAAAATAATGGACTTTATTGTATGTTAATTAATGCCTCGCCACTTAAAGAATAAAATGGAGGAACTACAATATAGATTAATACCTGGTAATATTGCTGCAAAGCAGTTCAGTCTGGTTTGTGGAGGTTTGACCACCTTTGTTGGTTGATCTCCCTTGGGGTATTATTCCTGAACTTCAGGTGCCTCCTCATCTCCCCCTCTAACCTCCATCTCCTCCATATCCATTGTGTCCAACTCCTTCACCTCTGCAAGGGCTGTTGCTGCAGCCTCCTCCTCCTCCTGGTTGTCTTCTGTCCCTGCCTGCTGGTCTGTCATGGTGCACTGCTGGGGACAAACATCCTCCTTGGTAGACAGAGGCTCCGCTGACTGCCCCCACCCCAGTCAGAGGAGCAGTCATCTTCTGGCTCCCAATGTGCTTGGGCCACTGTGGCTGCCTCCAGTGGCTGGCAGGTCCTCTCAGCATAGGTGCGTGTCTCCCTCTGTTTCAGGTGGCTCACTGCCCGCTCGAGCGTGTGCTGGAATGGGGATCAGGGGGCCAGTCTCCTCCCACCACTCCAGGCACCACGTGTAGGGAAAGAGGATGCCGTCTATTAGTGCAATGTAAGTGTACATCTGCAAGGCATTGTCCGCTAGTAGAAGGGTGGAATGCAAACCCACATGCAGGTCATGGGATATATGTTGAGACCCCAAGCCACACACCTGTATCATACTGTGTTGTGAGGGCCTGTGTGGATATGGCCCACATTCAAAAGGATCATGGCACATCATGTGGAGCACATGTGACTGGTGGGCAAGGCTGCATAGCATGGGCTGACGCCCCCAGACGTGCGCTATCCCATCCGTAGATAGATGGCCTAAAGGTGTGTTACTGTCCTCCAGACTGCAGTGTCTGCAGGAGGTGATGGGTTTTGGTGCTAATGCACCATACTGTGGTTTGTGAGCAATGCAGGGGTGCATGTGCATCACCTGGTGACAACGTCCCACACCTGGGCATACGCACAGGTTCAGGAGTCACCACAGTGACAAGCAGGTAATCCGGGTGTGTGCCACCCTGAACATGTAGATCCTTACCCCTTGTAGTTCCCTAACACTGATCCAGCCCCTACCCAAGCAACTCCACTGCACGATGGCCTCACCTTGATGCTCCTGTGCTTCCCATGCACATGTGATGGAGCACACATGTCAACTGACCACCTTTGCCTCAGTGCACTTCTGCATATACCCCACTGGGTGCACCCTTGGTGTACCACTGCTGGCAACCAGGTAGCATGGTGAAAGATGAGACACCAGAGCCATGTCTGGGGCAATTGCCATCCCTGGGCTACTTTCAGTGTGTCTGAATCCTCTACTTGATGAATAGGGTTCAGCATGCTAGACACACTTGCTTTTGTCTGCCATGCTGTGTTCTGCTGTGGCATCTGTACTGGCATTGTGTACCACCCATAGTACCATGGCCAACACTCTGTTCTGTGGTTGGTCACCGCCACTGTCACCTGTGTTCTGTCAACAGCCAGGGATTGCAAAGCCACTTGTACTGCTGTGTTAGTGTCCCATACCTTGTTTCTGGGAAAGCAGGTAGGACTGCACACAACAGGACTCTCATGTATGCATGGACACCTGACCGTCACGCACCCATCATATGCTACAACCTGTGTGCTGTACCTATATTTAACCCCCCTCTATGCATTATGTCCTCCCCTTCCACTTCATATTTATTTATTTATTTATTTAAAAGTTTCACCAGGAAAGACATACTGAGCAGACATGCTAGATGCATCCTGAGGAAAAGGGGAAAGGCATCATATTGTGGGGTGCATGTGCTATGTGCAACACGCATTACTGCATGTCACACAGTGGCCATGTGAATGTTGTCTCACCCCCCTCTGACATGTCCAGGCATAGGCACTACCGCAGTCATCCACTAAGAGCCCTGTTATGGTGCCCACCGGCACCTGGGAAGAGATGTCTCAGATTTGTGTAATGTTTCCCTAGGTTCCCTGTTATTCTTGTCAATGGTAATATAAGAGAAGTGTGTGTGTGGGGGGGTGAACGCCACATTGGAGCTGCAAATCCTGATTTGTAGGAGAGGTGTGGCCCTCAGCCCCCAAATATAGGAGACAGACTTCTTTTTTAGTTGATATTCATATTTATTTTCTCCAGAATGATTATTTCAGTACATTTGATTTTCCATGTTCACAAACTTTCCAAGTTCACAGACTTTTGACTTTTTATATAAAACAGCTATTTTAGTTAGCTGTTCTAAAATAAAGTGCAGGGACCCACTTGTCAGGGTTATTAAAAGGTTATCACATTATTACATTTTATCTATCTTGCCATAATAACTGTATGTGATTATTATGCAAGATAGATAAAGTTTAATAGTGTGACAACCTTTTAATATCCCTGACAAGTGGGTTCCTGCACTGCAGTGGCCCTGATTCACACTCGTTTTTCACGCCCCCAGACAGAGAATTAAGACCAGGTATTGTTATTATTTTAGAACAGCTAACTAAAATGGTAAAGGGGGACTGTGTATTTAGACTCTGAATCAGAGTCGGTAGACAGTTTCAGATTGACCGGGCAGGAAAGGGTGAACATGTAGGTGTGAAGTCATCACGCCTCTGACATGCTCCCCAGATAGCCCGGCCCCTTCCATTCCTTTTGGAAGGAGGAACAGTTCGAACTAACACAGTGGCATTTGGCTTAATGGCATGGGATGAGTCCTGAACAATGACCATAGAAAATGAATTGGGACCTGACACCAGGCTGACTCTAAGTAAATGAGAATTAAGTGATAATCCATTTTAATTGTTTAAGTGTGTAAACTTTGAAATACTTATTAAAGTTGGCACTCCTTATTTTGAAACTGGTCAGTTAGAGGGTGTTGTCAGCTGGAAAGCGAGGTTACATTACCTCTTTCATGTCTATGTTCTCACCTCATGGTGATATCCTTTTCCCAAGCAATCTCCTCAAGCCTCCTCAAACAGGTGTAGTTCTGTAGTGATAAGTTATTCCACTTATGTTGAAGCTGTCTCGTGGTCCTCCCGACCCTGGGCACCTTTTGAAGTTCAGAAACTATGATGCACCACACCCTTTCCCTCTCAGCCTGGGTTTGGCACCTGCTCCCTGGTGGCATTATGACCCTTGCCCATTGCCCAATGTAACTTGCAAGGAGGGCTGTCTTCTCCACCATGAAGTTGGGGCCCTACCCCGTGCTTGGCAATTTTGTTTCAATAACTTTCTTTTCTAGATGTGTTATGGGTGGGGTGGTGCAAGTGCACTGTGGGCCTTCACCACGTCATCATGCTGCATGCTGAGTGGAACCACATGGCAGGTGTGTACTTGAGCATTCTATGTTCATTGTGTGTGTGTGTCACAATTTGAGGCATTTTTCACTTTGACGCATATTGAGGCAATATGTACTGCAATAATCTCTGCATATTGCATTAAAATGGTATGATTATGCTGCAGGTATTTCCTGTACCTCTGAAGTGCCACATTTTGTGAAAGTGACCATGGTGGCCATCCCCTGACCCTCTCCAGTCCCACAGATCCCAGTGTCCACTGTGTATTCCTCCTGTGTGTCCCTCATGCACCCCATCCTCCTTTACTCACCAGCCTCCCACTGCCTCAAACCAGATCTGCCAGCTTTGTGTCACGGGACCACTGGCTGGCCTCTAGGACCATGATGTGCCACCTGCCCTCACACTTGCAGCCCTTGGCACAGGGTGGCATTGGATGATGTCTCACACACACACTGCCACTGTGCCTCTGCAATCAGCAACTGTCCAGCAGGGCCCATGTGCAACACCCATGTACTCTCCAGTCATGGTATGACATTTCTATGGCTCCTGCTTATGCCTCCTATGTCATAGTATCATAGTAATGTGTCAGCAGAAAAGGACCATCCTGGTCCATCTAGTCTGCTTATTTCCCACCCACCCCTACTTGTCTCCGCTTCCCAGGGATATTTTCTTCTGCCCACCAGCCAACCACTTGTGCTGTCCCATGCCCTCTTGAATTCCTCCACTGTTTCTGCACAACCACCTCATTAGATAATCTGTTCCAGTGTTTCACCACCCTCTCAGTGAAATAATATCTCCTTACATTGCTCTTAAATCTTCCCCCTTCCAATCTTAAATTATGACTCATTGTTTTAACTCCCAGTTTCCTTTTGAATAATCTACTTTATTTATTCCCTTCATATATTTAAAAGTCTCTGTCATGTCACCTCTATCTCTTCTAACCTCCAGCGGGTATAGATTTAATTCTCTCCTTCTAGTCTTGTATGGCTTTTCTTGCATACCTTGCACCAGCTTTGTTGCCCTTCTCTGAACCCTCTCCAACCCATCAATATCCTTTCTTAAATGAGGCCTCCAGAACTGTGCCCTGTACTCCAGGTGCGGTCTGACCATGGTCTTATATAAAGGCATCAACACCTCCCTCTTCCTACTTGTTATACTCCTACCTATACACTCCATCATTCTATTAGGTTTACCTACCTATGTATACATATACACATTATATATACATTACAGCACCTGGGCTGTTGCCCTCCCCGTCCCACTCAGTGTATATTCTGTCAGATACTCCCAGCATACCATCCATGGTCATCATTAGCAGTTTACCTCCAGCAGTGAGGGCCAGTCACACCTGACCACCATCCCTTTTCACACAGCCTACACACATGCCATTTTTCCATCATTGCCCTTCATGGTGGTGTGTGTGCAGCTTTTCCCTACAGTCCCAGGGTGCACTCGTGTTCCCTGTGTACCGTGATCCTCAGTAACTGCCAACATCGGATGGAAGACCACCTGCCTTCCTGTCCCCACTGAGTCATTGCCATTCCGCATGCTTTGGGTTTTGGGGACCCTGTCTGCCTATTGCCATGGCACTTTGATTTGCTGCCTCTGGGCCACATATGCTGACAATTTCACCCCACAGTCCTCTCCACCCTGCAAAGTCACCTTTCATCCTGTATGCAATATGTGTGTGGGCACTCACACCTGCTTCCCCATGCCTCACCTGGCCAGAACACCACCAGCCTAGTATTCTCAGGCAGCCCACACTGCACAATGATGGTGATCCACCCCTCACCTTGGCCAACCACCACTCCCAGCTGCCTGTCCCAGGTGGCAGGATATATATCTGGTACACCACCTGGGCACATGTCATGTGCTTGATGTCATCCTAGTGGACACTTCGCAGACTGGCTGTTGTTCTGTATGATGTGTTTGTCCTGATGTGAAGTAGCTCCAAATTAGGTCCGCCCTTGCACGATGACCCACTACTGCTGTGCACCCTTCTTTCCTTCACCTGGCCAGTTTTACCATCCTTGGGCCATTCCTCTTCATCCTCCTCCTCCTCATGTTTGGGGTACTCCACCATGTCTGGCATGATGACATGGTGTGCCAGTGTGATGTTATGGAGGATGCAGCAGGTGACAAATATCTGGCACACCATCTGCACTGTGTACTGCAAGGCTCCTCCTGACTGATCCAGTCAGCAAAATTGCATCTTGAGGAGACTGATGTTACCCTCAATGATGGACTGGGTGGCAGTGAGGGTCTCGTTGTACCATAGCTTAGCTTCACTGGGGTCATCAGCCATGGCTGCTGGGGGTAGCCATTATCACCTGTGGGGATGGAATGGCATGGTTAGCCACCTAGTCTCACCACTTTCTGTCCTAGTATCCCATCTTGGCCCACATGCAAGCCCACCATACCACTGTCCCCACCCTACCGCCCATGGGTCACGTCATTCAGACACATCACCCATGTACAGCTCCCTTGGCATTACAGGCAGCTAGGAAGGCACATGTATTACATGCTAAGTAGGGCACTGCTCTATCTGGATCAGCTGTGCATTGTACAACCTCGTCCCCTTCACTTGTCATCCAGCAAGACATACTGCAGTGTTACACACAATATTTCAATGCCCATTGCACCTCTCCTCCATCCCCACTCAAGCACTTATCTAATAGCCATCCTCCATGTATGTCCACATGTGCAAAGGCCTCAGACAGCCCACATTGTCTCAGGATGTATGCATCATGACAGGAGCTGGGGAACTGTGCAACCATGTTGAGGATTCAGCACTGGCTGTTGCACATGACCTGGATGTTCATCGTGTGGTAACCTTTTCTGTTTACATAAACATCCGCATCCATGGTTGGTGTGCATATGGCCATGTGCATGCAGTCCAAGGCACCCAGTATACTGGGGAATCATGCGATGCTATAAAAGCCCTCCTTTACAGCATCATGTTGCTGTGTCTCCTGTGGGAAGGAGATGTATTTGTAAGTCTTATGCAGCAGGACATCCAAGAACTGCTTCAGGCATTTGGACACTACAGACTGTGAAATGCCCACAGTGTCATGTACTGGGGTTTGAAATGTTCCCATTATTTATTTTATTTAGTTTTTGTTGACTGGGTAGGTGCACTAGACAAACTCTGCCTATTTTCATGCACGTCCCGGGGGAAGGGGATACAGATGAATGCCAACTGACCTTGAACCAGATTAAGCTTTAGGTGGTATTTTTAGTGAATGGGGGAAATTTGGCCAGGGCACCAGGAAAATTCCACTACTCTTTTTGAGAAGTGCCATGGGATCTTTAACATCCACCTGAACAGGCAGATGGGACCTCAGTTTAATGTCTCATCCAAAAGATGGCACCTCAGGAGTGCAGCACCCCCTTATGCTGCACTACAGTGTAAGTATTGGGATTTAACCCAGGTGCCTGATGCGGGGATAGAACCCACAGCCTTCTGATCTCCCAGACTCAGAGGCAAGTGTACTACCTGTTGAGCCACTGACACTTGTCAGAAAGTATTGTGATGTAGACACCTTCACCTAAACTAGAATCAGATGCTCGCTCTTGGTTCAGCTCTGCAGTTCACACCCTGAGCTCTTCACATGGCTTCTGTATGGCATCACGAGGTAGGTGGTATCATGCCAAGCACTGGTCCTCCTAGAGCTCCTGGAAAGATATCTGCCTGCTGTATACCCTTCCAGGCTACCTTCACTGCCTTCTACCCTCCCTCTCTGCAGGGGTGTTATGCTCTGCCCATTGGGGCTGCCATTGGGCACACCAACACTGCCTCTGTATTGCCAGTGTAATGGCTAGTAGGGTTGCTAGCCCAGACATTCTCAATTGTCACCCATCTGGTACTTGTGTGACTCACATTCTAACTGCCTAGCATGGCCCTGTTTATATGCTCTGATTTAGACCAGCTCCGCATGGTCTAACAGGTGCATCACATCATTGACACAAGTGCAGGAGCACCACCTTCTAAAATTCTATTTAAGGGGATATGGCAGTTTTTTTTGGTGCAAACTGTGTTTATGCATGTTGCACCTGAGTTTTGTCACAAAATTTGATGCAAGGAACTTTTCCGCACTTGCATCAGGGTTTGACACAAGCTGCATTGGAAAACTGCAATTGACACAATTTTTGACACAAGTCCTTCCTTGCATCAAACTCTTTTGATGCAAGTCCCTTGCATTGATCTAACACTTTTAAAAGTTGAGCCCATAGTGTCACTGGTTCATAATTCAATTATTCTAAGTGCTCTAAGTGATGGTTTATCTGTATTCCGAGATATTTTAAAGCTCTCTCCCCCACCCCTGACCATCTGAATGGGAGTCTATCTTTTAGACTCAGGGTGGGGAGAAAATGATTGGATATCACTTCGGTTTTTGCTATATTTAGTTTAAATCCTGCCAATAGTTTGTAGCACTGGGAAATATCTAATACATTAGCCTGTAAGGTTCCTGTAGAAGGACATATCAGAGTAAGAAGGATATAATCAGCAGAAAGTGCTGTTTTGTATTCCCTACCTCCTGGTGGGATTCGCTCTACCACCCTCCTCTTTCATGTCTGTGGCCACAGGTTCAAGATAGAGATCGAGTAAAACAGGTAGAGAGGAAACTCCTATGGCTTTCCTCACCCCAGGGTAATGGGATTTGTAAGAGAGTCATTTTTTTATTTTTATTTCTTTTGTTAACCGGGTAAACATATGAGCCAAGGCCTTTTTTCATATGCGACCCGAGACTGTAAAACAGTCACAAGATGTTATGCAAAAAGATAACTTTTACATTCACATAATACAAAAATACAAATGTATACTATATTAGACAAACAGTACTGATACATTGATTTTAATGAATGCATGTGGGCCAATATAAAGTGCCTTCAGAACATTGACAGTCTCCCCTGGGAAATAAGAACTATAAAGGGTAATTAGGCCAAGGACACCCTATTGAAAACTTTATCTGTGCCGAGGCTGGCAAGGACCATGGGGCTAAAGTGAGAAGTCATATGATCTGCACTGTGGATGTTATCATGTGCTTGATTTCTGCTGACAAAGCCAGCCTGATCTATGCCAGGCATGCACAGCAGAAAGGTATATAATCTCAATGACCAAATCATGGTAAATTCTTTGTAATCATAATTCAGAATTGATATAGGTCTATAGGATTGAGGGTGACCAGGGTCCTTATTGGGTTTCAACAAGTAGTTTCAACATATTTCCAGCATGGAGGTGGGACTCCACCTTGTTGTACTAATTTATAATTCTTGAGAAGGGTAGGAAGGAGAAGTTCTTTAAATTTCTTAAAAAATTCAGCAGGATACCTG
This sequence comes from Neoceratodus forsteri, assembly GCA_016271365.2. Lineage (NCBI taxonomy): Eukaryota > Metazoa > Chordata > Ceratodontiformes > Ceratodontidae > Neoceratodus > Neoceratodus forsteri. Next base: position 754,265,102 of record CM057449.1, on the reverse strand, counting down.
TCTGGCCATGGACACTTCCCTGCATTGAAATTGCAAGAAAGGACTCCACATCCTCTTACACAATTGGATGAATTAAAGAAGCGACTTGTTCCTCTGTCAGGATAGGTAGAGGCTGTGATACAAGAAAAGAAATGACTGAGCCTAAGGAAGAAGGGGCTTCCAATGCATAGAAAGGTTGGTTTGTTTCATGTTTTATTGATCGGTCAGAGACCATTTCATAAAAACTTCAGGTTTACAGAGTTAATAAATACAACAATAAATACATATTTGTATATAAGCACATAGAATGGTAATTTGTACAATTTACAGTCTCTATATTAATAAATCCATAAACACAAAAACCGTTTCACTGTTTCCTCAATTTAGAGCTACTATCTGCTGAACATGCAATGCAGGAACTACTTTACAAAGCTGCAGATTTTTTGCAGACATGCAAGAACCAATTTACTATCAACCAGTGCAAATTGTTTTCATACTATTTGTATTTTGATCGTATCAGTGAAATCACAGCAAGGTATCCAACAATCCCCCTAATCAATATGTCATCATTTGTTATAAACATAAGATTCAGAGGAACATTTCTGTCCAAAGTCTGAATACTGTTCCGTAGACGGACAGGCCAGTAAATTCTTGGTTTAACATACCAGGGACGTAGAAACATTACATCATATAAGTTTTCTGTACACTGATTTAAACAAGAACAATACCCTTCAGATGTGATCATAGATTTAATAAATCTAGGTGTAAGAACATTACTTTGAAAAAGTTCTAGTCTTTATCTTGTATACAATTTCCTTTGTCTAGAGTCTGTTAGTATATCTAAATAATGCCTATAAGCATAAGTGATATTCTGAACTAACCATGGAGATATTTTACATCTTGAAATTAGGTCTATATCCTTTGTTATGCAAAGGTTTATAATTATTTGCCTGATATATGATGTATTTTAAACCTACACAAATACTCTTAAATACTTATTTGTGAAAAAATTCTAAGCCAAAATCCTTTATAATCAAAAAACCCTTTTCCAGCCACTTTGATTGGACACAACCAAGCGTAACCCATTTATATTTCTCAGCTAAACATAAAGATGGTAATCTATCATGATCAAGTGATAATAATCTAACTCAATAGTTAACTTTTCTTGTGAACATAAGGGCCTTTAACCTGTTCAAGCCTAATTCAGCATATATTAAGAATGCTGGAACAGCATTACACAGTCCCAGGGAAGATCTCAATAGTTTGTTTAATGGTATTTCTAAGCTATCAACATTCTCCAAATCCCATACCTCAACATGAAAAAGAGCTTGAGAATAATATTTTGCTTTAATAGCCTCAATAATGGCTTAAAAGTGTTACCTCCATATTTGTTATTAAATGTATTTAATGAATTAGCAGTTTGCTTACGTCAGATTATTTATATGTTTAGACCACAAACCATTACTGGTTATATGTAGACCTAAATAAGTGTATGTTTTAACTGTGCAGATTTTCTTTTCTCCTATTCTCCAAGATGTATTAGTATTCTTAAAGCCAAAAATAAGAGTCTGACTTTTCACTTCATTTATCTTCCGCTTATATTTGTTACATAAATATTCAGTATGTCTAACTTGGCTAGTAAGCCTGCTTGGGACAAAGAAATGAATGCCAAATCATTGACATAGGCAAGTACTGCACAAGCTCTACTGCCTATCCTGGGTGAATTGGTTCTGGAATTTGTAAGAAGATTGAGCAGTTTGTTAATGTAGATGCAGAAAAATGTGCATAATTACTATGGAAGATTTTTTTAATGTTTTTGTGATGACACAGCAGGGCCTCTGTCACTGGATCTCTCAGTTGAGTTATAGAGGCTTGTACCCTATGAGCACAGAGACACCATGCTAAGGTGTGAGCCCCTGGAGCCCCCCCCCCCCCATAGTATTTATGTCGCACTAAAATATGGCCTTCTCTAGCTTTTGGTCAAGAATGTCCTGTATTATCTCTTCATCTGTGGATCTGGGGTTGCACCAAATGATTCCACTGCATGTGTAACAGTTGTAATGTGTCAAAGGGGTCTTGCAAGTGCACTGATTTTGTATCTCTTGCCTGACATTGACTAAAGGCATACACTATAAGCTCCTCTCTCAGTACTACCTATAGGCTATCCCATAAAAGTGCCAAGAATCAGTACCTTGAATGATTTATGTGATCATGATTTCTAGTTTATGCTTAAAGAGCTACTGATGCCTCAAAGAAAACTTAAAAAAAAAAATAATAATTTGGTACACTTCTGTTTACATTCCATTTATATTTTATATGTTTCTCCTCCCCATAATTTATTACTAAGGAAATGTGAATGAATCTATGATCATTGTCCCTTAGAGTTTATTTTGAGTTCATCTGCCTCTATAGATTACTCCCTACTCCAAGTCATAATTCTCTGTCATGACATCACAGGCTGTTGCCATGGGAGTAACTGTGAGGTCACAAGCAGTGCTGTTTTACTTCAGGTAGGGAGAAAAGTGTAGGAATAGACAAATTCTTCTGGAGCAAAGATCATGTTTTCATACAAATGACCTCAATAATAAACAAGCATTTGTCAATGCCGAATGTTTGCTTGCTGGCATTGGCAGTGGTAGTGTAGAAGTTACAGAGCTGCGTAATAGGAATGGCAGTGAAGTATTGAACTGAATCCAACCCCACCACCACCCTGCAGAGAGCGACAGGCATTGGGGTGTGCGTTTGGGTCATCAGGCATAACGGCCACGCCATTTCACCACACCACACCCTGCAGACACTGACAAGTGCCACGGTGTTCCTTGTGGTCTTTGGCCCTTATGCGCACCCCATTTCATTAGGAAATATGGTGAGATGGGTGCGATATAGGAGAATGGGGTGAACTTTGGGGCCCAAGAGTCCAAGGCATACCTCGATGCCTCTCAGTGACTGCAGGGTGTGGAATGGTATGAGCATCACAGGCAAGAATCCCAAGTCACACCCCTGATTCCTATCATTCTCTATAGGGTTGGGCGTTATAGTTGAAAAGCCTAATACCTCAGGCATTCGGTTGGTATTTTCACTCAAATTTTCAACATGTTTGTTTTGTGACCCCACCTCATGAACAGGGGGAATATCAGTTTGTTAGCCGAAAGCTGCTTATGCACAGTGACTACAGCATTTAGCACCACAGGTGCAAAAATATTCCGAACAGGATGTAAAAAATGACAGCTGTACTCTTTCATGGAGAGGTGTAAAAAATGGCTATGTTGCAAATGTGTAGTAAAAATATAAAAAAAATGGTGAAGTCACGAAGGTACATAGAAACTGTGCAACGCACACCCATAATATAATTAGGTTGGAGATTTCTTACAGCAGATTGTCAACTCAGGCATTTTGGTGCCTCCGATCATGAACAGTGTCACTGTGATTTTCTTTATCTGTGCTGAACAATGATTTCCCACAGCGACCACGCATCTCTGCACTGAAAGTGTGAAAACACACTTCGGCCATATTGTGAAAAATGGCAGCTGTACTGTTCATAAGGAAGTGTGGAAAAATGCCACTGGTGAAAATCTGCACTGAAAATATTACAAAGTCATGAACTAGCAGTGCGTGGAAACTGCGCAATGCTCACTCATAACACAGTCATTTTATGGATTTTGTCACCAAATTTTCAACATAGCCATTTTAAGACCTCTGCTCATGAACAGTGTAACTGTGATTTTCTTAATCTGTCCTAAACATTGCTTTCGCACACCAACAGCACCATTGTGTGCTACATGTGCAAACACATTTTGGGCAACATATGAAAATTACAGCTGTACTGTTCGTAGGAAGTTTAATAAAATGGACATGTTGAAAATCTGGAGTGAAAATATTAAATTTGAAAACTTATGAGCATGCATAGGAACTGTGCAACGCACTCTCGTAAAAGTCATTTTTAGGAATTTTTTCACCAAATTTTCAACATAGCCATTTTAACACCTCTGCTCATGAACAGTGTCACTGTGATTTTCTTAATTTGTCCTGTACATTGATTTCGCACACTGACTGCGCCATTGTGCGCTACATGGGCGGAACACGCTTTGGGTGAGATGTGAAAATGACAGCTGTACTACTCATAAGAAGGTGTGGTACAATGGCAATGTTGAAAATCTGGAGTGAAAATATTGAAAATTTTGAACTAATGAGCGTGTTTAGAACTGTACAATGCACTCAGAAACAGTATTTTTGGAATTTTTCACCAAATTTTCAACATAGCCATTTTAACACCTCACCTCATGAACAGTGTCACTGTGATTTTCTTAATTTGTCCTGTACATTGATTTTGCACACCTACTGCGCCATTGTGCGCTACATGGGCGGAAACACATTTTGGGTGAGATGTGAAAAATGACAGCTGTACTACTCATAAGAAGGTGTGGTAAAATGATAATGTTGAAAATCTGGAGTGAAAATATTGAAAATTCACGAACTTCTGAACCTCATTAGGAACTGTGCAACATGCGCTCGTAAAACAGTAATTTTTTAGAGATTTTGGCACCAAATTTTCAACATGGGGTTAAGACCCCTTCTCATGAATGATGTCACTGTCATGGCATTATTCAGGCCTGAAGGGTGATTTTGCAGTCACTGCGCAGTCACTGTGTGAAATCACCCTTCGGGCCTGAATAACGCCATGACAGTGACATCAATCATGAGAAAGGGTCCCAAAAACCCCATGTTGAAAATTTGGTGCAAAAATTCAAAAAAATGTCTGAGATATGCAACAAGGTTGAACCCCCATCTAGCCCATTATACAGCTTACCGCCATCTCCTCAGTTCATGATGCTTTGAAGAAGTGCAGAAGTGTCCCGGTCCACCGAGATCGCCGCGCCAAGGTCCAGAGGTAAGTATGGGGTGGGGGGTGGGGAGGCTGGTGCGCAGTGGGTGGGTGCGGGTTGTGGGGAGATTGGCTGCGGGGACCGCTTTACAGGTACAAAAAGAAAACGGACGACGTGCGGATCGTTGCCACGCTGGGGTGGGGCCCTCAGCGTGGCACAAGGATGTTGGGGCTGTTCAGCCGACGCCGGGGATTGGGCACCCCGGCCGGCCTCAGGAATACATTGCCACACTGGGGTGGGCTCCAAGCGTGGCACTCACTACTGGGGGAGGATGTGCAGCCGATGGATTGGGTACCCCGTCCGGCTATATGATTAGTTGCCCGCTGGGGTGGGCACCCAGCGTTGGCATTTTGGAAGCCTTTGGGGAGGCGGGGAACGCAGCACAGCCGACGGAGATTGGGCACCCGTCGGCTATACAGTGTCGCGGGCGCAGCGCCTGCGGCAGCGCGCTGTGTGTGGGGGTGCGCATGAGCAGGCGATATCTTTATCGCTGTCACTCAAGCATAGCTCCCCTTCAATTGTGGGCGTTGATCGCATTTTGAGCGTATCATAGACAGCTCCAAAATGCATTGGCTTACAGGGGCCGCGTCTGCCAGCACACTGACTGAATTGGAGGAAGAGGTGACACACCTCCGAAATCTCCGATGATGGCAATATGTTTCTTGCACATGCGTGCAAGCAAACATAAAAATGTGGAGGAGAAATACAGAACTAATGGGAAATACAAGCTGGACTGTGTCTAAATAATATGTTTTGTTAAAGTTCACCTAAATGTGTCACCAGCTCTTTAGGTGCTTCATCCTGGGGCAGAGAAAGGTTGAAACTCCAATGTGTGACTCAGGGCTGTTTCCCTAATGAACCATTGCCATGATAGAGGTGCAATCACATAACTGCAACATTCCATGCCTAACCATGTTTACAGTATCTATATGTTCTGCAAAAGTTAATAAGGTCATCTAAATAGGCATACCTACTAAATCAAGCAAATAAATGGGTGGATTACCTATGTTAAGGAAACAGATGTCTCCAGATATCTAGGAAACCTAAATGCCCCATTGTGGTTTTGAGGTATTTCTGTAGTGGAGACTGCCTGAATGGGCAGGAATTAGTTGCATCAAAGTCTGGATACAGGGTGACATTCAGATTAACCCCTAGTATCAGTTACCCTCAAAGAATGGGCATCAGTTGGTTAAAAAAGGATTGGGCACTTTTTTCTTAGTACTTGGGCAAAAATGGACATTCACCAATGTAAGCCAGTTTCCATACAGTGTTGCCTTTAGTAAAGCCCCTGGGAGCCAATTTCGAGACTCCTCTGCATTTGCCTGCCATGTGGGAAGAGGCTGCCAGAACCACACAACTATACTTTTCAAATTTCAGGTATGTTCTGTAAAAAAAAACTGACTTCAGGTTTGTATCTGCAAGGTTACAGTATTGCTTAATATGGTTATGAACTCCATTAATACTATAGGACAAAAGTTTGGTGTCATTACCTACTGGGGCCATTGATAAACAGTATATCTGGTTGCATATCCTATAGGATACCATGGAATAGGCCCTCAGTAATGGACCCTACACCAGGCCAGGACACCAAACCACTCACTGGTATTTTAGGGTCAAAAGCTGTCACTATGCACAGATTACATTCAACAGTATTGACTTATATAGGTCCTGTGAGATGGTGTGAATGTGCTATACATTCCCCAACTCCCTGCCTAACCTCCTAACCAGTAAGTCAGTCAGAAACTCCTGTATGAAGGCTGTCCATGCTGCTAAGGCCCTCTACTTCAAATTCAACCTCCAGTCAAACCTTAATTCCCCAGCAAAATTCTGGAGAGTTATCCACTCCTGCTTTGACCCACCCATCCAGTCCACTCCCTTAGTTCTCCTTGTGGATGACTCACCAGACTCTGACTCACTCTTTTTAATGAATTCTTTAACACCATTGCACTCAACTATGCCTCGTCATCTGGTCCTTCTGCCACTCTATCCTCTGCTGCCTCTTCACACTCTCACTCAGCTGAGGGTTTCCACTTTGCTCCTGTCTCCCCTCATGAAATCCTCCTAGCCATCATATCACTTAACCCAACTAAGTCCAGCTCTGACAGTCTGGACACTAAACATCTCCATATCTCTGCACCTGCTATTGCCTCTCCACTCTCTCACCTTATAAATCTGTCCTTTTCTTCAAGTGCTGTCCCTCAGGCATGGAAGATTGCTAAGGTTCTGCCTTTGCACAAAGGGGACAATTCTTCATCCCCCTGCAACTTCTGGTCTAGCTCACTCCTCCACTCCCTTACAAAACTGCCGGAAAGTAACATCTACTCTAGGTTTGCTGACTTCCATTACTCTTCTGACCTCATGTCTCCCTTTCAGTCTGAGTTTAGGAAACACCAGTCCATGGTCACCTCCTTACTATGTATAACTGATGCAGTCCTCACTGGCATGTACTGGGGACACATCACTGCAGCCATATGTATCGATCTAGCCAAAGCTTTTGGCTCAGTATCCCATGCAGTCCTCCTTAACAAGCTGAAAACTATTGGTCTCACAGCTCCTACTGTGGTCTGATTCCATTCCTACATAATGGGCCATCAACAGTTGGTCCAGGTGGGAGGCATCCTGTCTCCACCCCTCCCCATCCTAGCTGGGGTCCCACAGTGCTCCATACTTGGACCAGTCCTTTTTTCTATCTTCCTTAATGATCTGTCCTCCACATGTGTCTCTGCACATATCCATATGTACGCTGACGACACAGTCCTTTTCACTGGCCTCTCCTCTGCAGCCATTGAGGGTTCACGCAGCAGGACTTCCATAATGTTCAACACTGGTTTCAAGCCAAGCAACTCTGGGTCAACATGAAGAAAACAGTGTCTATGACCTTCAGCACCAGCCAGAAATTGGCCAGGCTTTCACCTCCCCCTACCTTATACTCGCTGAATGGCGCACCAGTTGATGTAGTTCCAGCCTTTAAATACCTCGGTGTGTGGCTAGATAGTAAGCTTGACTTTTCTGACCATGTTGATTTCATGCACCTCAAACTCCACTGTAAACTAGGCATTTTATACTGCAAGAAGGACTGCTTGTCTGGAAGCTGGTCACCAAAATGGTTCTTCCAGTCTTTGACTATGCAGATGTTGTCTATGGCAACACCCCCTCCTCCTCCTCCTCCCTTGCCAGATTAGACAATCTCTGCAATGTTTTCTGCCACTTCACTACAAATTCACCCCCTCATACTCATCAGTGCTCACTTTACTCTTCCCTTTACATCCTCCCTCTCCCTTCACATCACCAGCCCAATGGTGTCTCATTCACATCTAAATTCTGGTTGGTTCCCTCCCCTCCCCTTCCCTCCTACCTCTTCTCACTACTCTCTCCTATCCCCTCCTCCTCCCACTCTGCCCGATCTAGGGATTCTCAGACCTTCTCTACTCCCCACCCTCACACCACTGCTGGTAAGCTACCTTTTCCTACCACCTTTCATCCTTCTGGAACCTGCTCCCTTCTTCAGTGTGCTTTACCTCCTCTGTCTCAGCTCTTAGATACCACCTAAGGTGCCTTCCCAGACCACTTGTCACTGTCAACCCCCCTCCTAACTCCTCTTTCATCCCCCTCTAGCAATCTCCTCCATGTACTTGGCTATGCCAGAGCCAGGCTTTGCCATGTTACAGCAGTACAACCCCCTCTTCAGGCACTATGCACTTTACTCCATACTAATTAGCATGCTGCTAGACCACCAGGTATAAATTATAATAACCATTTACATATACAGGCATGTCTGGAGGGGTGGCACTAGACAGAAAGGTATAGTTTGTAATATACTGTGACATACAGTATATGGGCAAGTCGGGGGGGCAATGGCACCTTTTTTTAATTTTATTTAATGTTTGTTAACCAGGAAAAGCTTACTGAGTCATGGCTAATTTCCAGGTGTGACCCAGGGATAGAGAGACATGATGCAGTCACAGGGTGCCGCAAGGTGCAACACTCTCTCAGAAGGATATGTCTAAGTACTTAGTAAGTTAGAAATTCTCCCTCTGGGAGAGTTTTGTGAATCCCTCTTTTGGGGATATGGCAGCCTGCATCTGCCACAAGCCCCCTAGCACCATGCTGCAGCCTATTTTGTAGTGCAAGGCTGGCACAAGTCCGCTTTGGTGCATGCAGCCTGCATTAGACACAGGTTGATTTTGTGAATAACTCAGGGCTCATTCTTTGACACAAAGTGCCACATGCACCATTTATGTTTGCCGCAGTCACCTTATGTCAATCTGTGGGCTTTGATAATCGAGTCTACTGTATCTCCAGTGCTGTTGGTTCAGTAAATTACATTTACAAGCTATATGAGCAAACGTCATCGGAATATTGTTCTTTGGGTCTATTATATGTTCCAGAATGTGCATACTTTGTCTGGCCCAGAGACTACCACCACCAAATATTTTTTATTTAGTCTAATACAGGGTTGTCCCAAATGTGTATGAACTTGCCTGGTATTTTGTTAGTAGTTTTATCTGTTTCCATGCCATGCAGGTTGCTGTTATTATGGAATGGTTTCTGAGTGGATCATGCAGGGGTATCCACTAGAAATCTGTTAAAAAATGAGCACCACTGAGGCAGCTTTCATTTGATGCCTTTGTGGTAATTGTGGGTCAGTAGTAGAGAACAACCACCACACAGAGTGGTGTACAGTGGCTGTCAGAGTGTATCCTCTCACCAAGGGAAGCCTCATCCCCCACCCTTGACCAATGTGCCCTGAACTTTAACACACTAAACTGGGATTAGTTGTCCTCCCAGAGAAACACCTTGATTAATTTATTGATCTGCATGAACATACTTTTAGGCAGTTTCAGAGGAACACGTGCAGTTACAGTATATATGGTGGAACTTTATTGTATGTAGTTTGATAGGATTGCACAGGTCTGTCTTGTAAACTGGATTATGTCCAAATGACATGTATTACCTGTATAAAAATAAATTTTTACCTACCTACCTTTTACCATGGTAGAGTATTTTGGGCAGACTTATCATCTTTAGTGCACTTACATTTCCTCAGAGAGACAGAAATGTTAAAGGCTTTTCAGTGGATCATGTCCACATCTAGCTACTGAAGCATTGACTTAATATTTAGGGAAGTTATTTTGTTAATATTCAATGGGATGACAATGGCCAAGTATGTAATGCCGTTTGGGGAACATTTAAATTGGTGTCAGCCAAACAACACCATTGTACATTTACCATTCAGGAGCAGTAATTCAGATTTACTCCAACTGATACTGAGCCCTGATAGGCTTGTGAAGTCATCCACTTCTTGGATTATATGTGGTAGTGCCCCTTGCAGGTATCTTGAGAGTATCAACATGTCATAGCATGCCTTCCACATAGTTAACAATTTTATTCCACATTGTGATGGATGATGTCTGGTACAGTCCAATCTCATTTATCCGACCCCCTTAAATCCGGACCTCCCTATCTAATGAACTGGCTTTTTGTCCCCCATTGTAAGTGCTGACAGCCATTAATAGCTGTTTCTACTGATCGAGTCTTAATTGATGCAATTCACGGCTGTCAGCAATCATAATCAGAGTGATTAGCAAAACAATCAAGCATCAAAGCCAGAAGACAGAGGATGTGTTTATGATTTTTGATGCTTTGTTTTGAAGGAGACCCCCAGCAACTGTAGGGAAATAAGATCATTTTCAGAATCTGAGTCCTCAGTCCACTTGTGGTGTCTGAGCTGGCCAACTGCTGTCAATGTCAGAGCGAGTGGCTTCACTTAGCAGCTTTTAAACAGAGAACAGACAGTCCCAGGGAATATTTTTTGACTCACAGGATTAGAAAGAACTGCAGAGTTAGCAATGAAAACTGGCTTGACCTCACTGACTGACTTCTGTGCAATTCAGAATGACCACTCCTCAGCTGATTCCCCTGTCAGTTGTCTCCCTGTGTTTCCACAGCAGTGCAGCCTGGGACTAGAAGGCAGTGAGAGTAGTTGTCAGTTCTGTCATCTGCTGGCAGCACTTCCAATGGACAGCAAGCCACTCATTCTCCCTCTCCCTCTGGTTATGCAGTGTTCAGTCAGCAGTTCAGTGACACTGCTTTCCCCTTGACTAAGTGCTTACTTCAGCTGTTCAGTGATAATAATAATAAACTTTATTTTTATGGCGCCTTTCAAATACCAAGGTGCCTAACAGATTTAAAATCACAAATCAAACATCAACAACATAAATCATATAAAATCAGTAGTATCATCTTACCATCAATCACCGAATTCCTGGTGCCATAAAAAAAGTTTTCAGGGCTTGCTTAAATCCCTCCAGGGTCATGCACTCCCATAACTGACAGGGTACAGAATTCCAGAGGGTTGGGGCCACATGCATGAATGCTCTGGCTCCAGAAGATTTCAAGACACCCTTGGAATCTCTAGCAACCCCTCATTGGCTGAGCAGAGCGATCGCCCAGGGCAGTAGAGGACCAGGAACTCTTTCAGGTAGTCCAGGCCCAGTCCATGTAGGGCTTTAAAAGTCAGAAGACCGACTTTAAAGGTAATCCGCCACTGTACTGGCAGCCAGTGCAGTTCGCGTAGCACCAGCGAAATATGACAGGACCAAGACGATCCCATCAAAAGCTGGGCCACTGTGTTCTGTACCAGCTGCAAGCAATGGATTTCCACCCCTGGTAGCCCTAGGTGAAGGAAGTTGCAATAATCTAAGTGCGAGGACACAAAGGCATGAAACAGGGTAGGAAGATCACCGGACGGAACCAGTTGCTTAATCCTGGAGATATTCCTTAGATGGTAAAAGGAAGATTCGATGACAGCCGACCCCTGCAAATGGCTGGGATTATGATGCACAGTAGAGCTTACTCACTCAGGGAACAGGTAAAAAAGGGAAAACTAATAAAGAATATAATTAAAACAGTCTACAGCTAAAGTCTTCAAAAACTAAACATCAGAATGTTACACAATAGTGCCCCTAGTAACACCAACCAACAAAGAGACTATTTGTTTTAAAAAAAAAGCAGTACACTGTTGTCAATGTTATGCACTCCCATTATCTGACCTCCCATTTATCCGAACTGATCAGATGTCCCCCAAGCACTTTGTATAAATGAGATTGTGCAGTATTGTGTGGCACTTTCAGAGCTTCTGAAGGAGATGTTCTAGGGTAAGTACAGGTGATGCATGAGATAAGGAAATGAAAGTAAACTTGCTCAAAATGATGAGCTCTTCCACCATGCAGACACTAAAAGAAACAGACACTCTTTTAGGTAACCCTTTGAACTTGTGGTTTTTGAGTTTGTGAGACCCCCTCAATGCCATTATTTCACTGTTCTCTATACATACATACATACAGACAGACAGACAGACACACACACAAGCTCACATACACACACACACACACACACACACACACACACACACACATATATCTATTAGGTTTTAAACACAAAGCATGCAAAGCAGAGAAATGAAACCTTCATCTTTATCAATCATTCATCTTAGAAACATAGAAACATAGAAACATAGACTTTGACGGCAGATAAGGACCGCTAGGCCCATCTAGTCTGCCCATTTCCCTACTTACAGGATAGGCCGCAGATCCTAGTTAACCAACAGCCTATTTCTTCCTACCCCCCACAAGAATTGTCTTATGTCTGTCCCATGCATTCTTGAATTCTCCCACAGTTTTAGACCCCACAACCTCCTCAGGAAGGCTGTTCCATGCATCCACTACCCTCTCTGTGAAATAATACTTCCTCACATTGCCCCTGAACCGCCCTCCTTCTATCTTTGTTGTGTCCCCTTGTTCTTGCACGTCTCTTTTTCTGAAAGATGCTACCCTCTTGGACTTTGTTGATTCCACTGAGGTACTTAAAAGTTTCTAAAATGTCCCCTCTCCTTCTTTCCTCAAGGGTATACATATTAAGCTCCTTTAGTCTCTCCTCATACGGCTTCTCTTGCAGACCCTGCACCATTTTAGCTGCCCTCCTCTGGACTGCTTCTATCCTGTCTATGTCCTTACGGAGATGGGGTCTCCAGAACTGGACACAGTACTCCAGATGGGTCTCACCAACTGACTGTACAGAGGATAACAACTTCCTGCTTTCTGCTGATGATGCCTCTCCCACATCCCAGTATACCCCCAGCCTCCCTACTGCCTTCTCACATTGCTTGCTGACCTTAAGGTCATCTGATATGATTACCCCCAGGTCCCTTTCCTTTTTTGTTGTTGTTACTACCTCCCCACCCATTGTGTATTCTTCCCCTGGGTTCTTGCTTCCCAGGTGCATTATTTTGCACTTCTTTGCATTGAATCCTAGCTGCCATACTTCTGACCATTCCTCCAATCTTCCCAAGTCCCTTTTCATCCTTTCCACGCCTCCTTGTGTATCAACCCTGTTGCAGATCTTTGTGTCATCTGCAAAAAGGCATACTTTTCCTTCCAGTCCATCTGCAATGTCACTGATGAAGACATTAAAAAGGACTGGACCCAATACTGAACCCTGCGGTACCCCACTAGTAACCCCCCTTTCTTCAGAGTGGACTCCATTTACAATTACCTTCTGTGTCCTGTTGTCCAGCCAATGTTTTACCCAGGCTACCACCCTGGGTCCCACTCCCAGGCTGGTTAATTTGACTATTACTCTTTTGTGTGGACTGTGTCAAATGCCTTGCTAAAGTCTAGGTAGGCCATGTCCACAGCCCCTCCTGGTCTACTACTTTGGTCACCCAGTCAAAGAAATCTATTAGATCTGTCTGACATGACCTTCCCGCTGTGAACCCATGCTGCCTTGGGTCCTGTGCTCCACTGGCCTCTAGGTACTCGATTATTCTTTCCTTCAGAAGTGACTTCATCACTTTCCCTACCACAGAGGTCAGACTGACAGGTCTGTAGTTTCCTGCCTCTGTCTTGGACCCACTTTTGTGAAGGGAATCACATCTGCCTTCCTCCAGTCCTCGGTACCACACCATCCTCCCATGATTTATTAAAAGAGTAGCAAGTGGTTTCACTAGTTCCTCCTTAATTCTTTTAGAATTCTGGGGTGAATTCCATCAGGACCCATTGCTTTGTCCACCTTCAGTTTTAGGAGTTCTTGCAGAACCCTTTCTTCTGTAAAAGGACTGGGATCGACCCCCCCTATCAAGAGAGCTTCTGTTAATTGGATTAGGCACTTCCCCCTCCTCTTTTGTAAATACTGAGCAGAAATATTCATTCAGTATTCCTGCTTTTTCACTGTTCCCCTCTGCCCACCCACCATTCATTCTATTTAGCCTCACTATCCCTCCCTTTGTCTTTCTACGCTCGCTGATGTACCTATAAAAGGTTTTATTCCCCTTCTTAACTGAGTTGGCTATCTTTATTTGTAAGAAAGCACTATTTGCACTGACCACCGTGCTTGTACAGTAAAATACAATAAATACAATATTTAAAAGCTTACAAATACAAAACAGACACCTTCAGCTATATTCAGGAAAGGCAAGATCAAAAAAATACATTTTTAGAGCAGTTTTAAAGCTCTCCACAGTCAGGCACTCCCGTGTCTGACAAGGTAGAGAGTTCCACAGGGTGGGGGCTATAAATGCAAAAGTCCAAGCCCCAGATGTCTTCAACTGGACCCTGGGAACCTCCAGCAATCCCTCATTGGCAGAGTGAAGTGGTCGGAGGGGGCAGTAGGGATGCAGAAGCTCTTGCAGGTAACTCGGTCCATGTCCGTGTAGGGCTTTATAGGTCAGCAAACTGACCTTAAAGGTGATTTCCCTGCTCTGTACAGTTTGACAATAATAGATACAGTACATTGACATATTTTTACTACTGTATATACTCATATATGAGTCTTATTTTTTATTCCAAAAATAGGTCCCCAAGAAGGGGAACTTGACTTACCTGCTAGGTTGACTTATCTGCAGGGTATAAGACTGTAAACATTTTTCACAACTGTGTAACCTGATTCTGTGTATGATTCTTCCTACAAAGATAGATTATGTGCTTGAGGTTGGTCACAAAACAAGTTTTTCCATCTAGTTTGGAATGTCTGTAACTTTGCTAGAATTGACCAGGTAAAGGGGGGGTTCAGCTTATATCTGTGGTTGATGCATAGGCAAGTACACACACTCAGATGTGTAATTTACATTAAAGACCACATCCAGGGGTAATGCTTCTTCCAATCAAAACCAGCAGCAGCACTCAAATACTGGCACTAAAAATACTCCTAGGCACACAAGGGAAAAGCCTAATAGTACTGTCTATATATATCCCTCCCAAGGGTCAATGTTGCGGATTCAAGGTGGTCCTTGACTACCTCACTGATCTCCACCACAATACTGAGCTTCTCACAGTGGGAGATTTCAACATTAACTGGAACTCCCTGGATGTGGCGCAGTACAGAGATGCCCTATTCTCCATTAACATGACCCAGCTAGTTGACTCACCCACTCACCAAAATTATCGAACAGGGACTAGTACATTAATTGACTGGCTAATCACCAACTGGCCAGAGAGAATTTCCTGTACTGAGGTCCTCTCAGATTCCATCAGTGACCACTCTCCCATACTGTGTACCTGGTCCAACAAATCCCCCAAAAGATCCCTGCCAAGATAGTCACAACAAGGGTATTAAAAAGAGGGAAACTGGCCGCACTAAAAGCTCACCTAGAATGCCAAGACTGGGATGCTATCCACACTGCTACAGATGTAGACATAGCTCTTGAGAGCTTTATTAAAAAATTAAATGAGTCCTGCAATATATTTACCCCTTACTCAAAATGCAAAGTCAAAGGCACATCTAAATCATGGATCTCACCACAACTTCTTGAGCAGATGAGGGTCAGAGACAATCTCTGAAACATAGCATAAAGCATATGATAACAGGTAGACTTACAGGCCTAAAAAACAGCCCATAACAAGTGTACCTGGGCCATAAGAATGGCCAAATGTCAACATTTCAAAAGTGAACTGGCTAACACCTGTATTGATAGTCAGAAATTCTGGTAAAATATTAAGCCCCTTACTGGCAAACCAAATAAATATCCCCCACTGTGCTAAATGTTGATGGTGCTCAACACAAGACCCTAGTATCATCGCCAACAAATTCAATAAAGCCTTCACCGACCTCAGCAATGTGCTGCCATGTGACTTCTTCAAACCCCCTAGCACCAATAACTCGGAGAAGAAGGATTACTCTCCTCTTGACAAGACACCCCCACTTCTACCTCAAAATTGTCACACTAGCTGAGGTAAAAAAATACCTCTCCCAAGTTCTCGGTAAGGCAAGAGCAAGTAGCAACTCGCTTGACCTTAAACTTGTCACACTCACCGTAAATGTGTTACTCCCACCTCTAACAAGCATCCTAAACTTATCACTTATATCTGGTAAATTTCCTCAGCTATGGAAGGCCACCATGATAGCGTCAGTATTCAAACGTGCAGATAGAACAAGCCACACTAGTTATAGACCCATCTCAATCCTCCCCCCATTGTCCAAAGCATTAGAAAGCATCATGCATGACCAGGTTATTGAGTACCTTGACACATACCAGTTGCAATGCCCTGAACAACATGGGTTTAGAAAGCAGCACAGTACCACTACCACCCTAGTTGAATTTACAGGGTACATACACGATGCATTACATCAGGGGCTCTATTTATCTATTTAGTTAAACATCAGTTTAGAAACCTTTGAGCCAGAGGCTCATTTACAAAGGTACCTCGTCTTGGTGTGGGCAACCTGCATTGACCTCACCAAGGCCTTCGACACAGTTAACCATGACCTACTATTAACCCAATTTTTGCACATTGGCCTATCAACTGAGTCCGTGACTTGGTTAAAGAGCTACCTCTCAGAGAGAGTTCAAAGAGTGAAAATCATAGATGTTTTCACATAGAGCCACAGGGTAGTAACAGGGGTTGCCCAAGGCTCCATTCTGGGTCCTCTGCTCTTCAGTTTGTTTCTGAATCAACTACCACTTTCAATTAAGGATACAATCTTACTGTATGCAGATGATGCAGTACTATACTCAAGCCACACTGATCTAGTAGCATTAGAAAATTGAATGCAATCCAATTTCTCCTCAATTGAAGCGTGGTTTCTGAAATCAAAATTGCTGCTTAACTATAAAAAAAACAAAGCCATACTTTTTGTCTTCTCTCATAGCAGAAATAGGACCCATCACCTGAATGTAATAAACTGCAATAATAAACCACTCGAAATAGTGCAAACCTTCAGGTACCTAGGAGTAACCCTAGACTGCTCTCTCACTTTTACCCAGCATATCAATCTCATTGCCAAAGTGGCTAATACCAAACTAGGAGTTCTTCACAGGAACAAACAGTGCCTCACCAATGAAGCACTAAATCTAGCGGTGACTAGCTCAGTTCTGTCTGTAGTAGACTATGGACTAGTGGTGTATGGTGCCGCAACTGACTCAGCCCTCAAGCATATAAATATGAAGCTCAATAAGGCATGGAGATGTGTGTCAGGAGTTCATCACCTCTCCCACACCTGTCAGCTTTATGCACAATCCAGTTGTCTAAACCTAGATAGCAGGATAAAGTACCAGGTTTGCCTACAGGCCATGAAATCCACAATGTGCTTAACTTCCCCTGGTGTTCAGAAAGTACTCAGCAAGTCTAACAATGGTAGGAGTACTAGAGGTATTAATGGCTGATCCTTAGTCCCCTTCAAACGGACCTCCCAAGGCCAATGATCCTATGGATATCAGACACTCAATTGGTTAAATACTTTGACTGACAAAATCCTGACTGCAACCAAACTAGGTCTATTCAAAACCAAGCTGCATGCCCTGCTTACATCAATCATTGACTGTGGTGATTGTGAATAATATATAATTCCTCAACCAGTATTTGTAGTACTGTTTGATGTATTACAACTACCAGTGATCTGTGACACATGAACATAATATATGCCCTCCATCTCTCTTTCCTAAGCCCACTGCCCACGTTTTTCCCTACAACCCCCCTAGTTTTTCTACACCTCCCTTCCTACCCCCATTGGTCCTTCTCTCCTCATGGCTCCCTCCCCCTTCCCCTCGATTCTGCCTAGCCAGATATCATGCAGCGAAGACCCACCCCTCTGTAAATCCACCCATACCCCCTCTCCTCCCCTCAACCCATGTTTTTCTTTGTTGGTCAGTCCCATTGCCCTCTGATCACAGCCCTTCACCTCCTATTCTTCCCTTTCTGGGTCCTGTCCTTCTCAACAGGCACTGGTTATAGGCCCACCATCCAATACAAATAAAACTTCTGTCTTCCCCACCTGCAGCACTTACGATAAGAACTGTCTCAACATGTTCGCATTTTTTACTCCTCTAGTCTGTAACTAGCTAAGTTCTTATGTTGTATCATCTGATTGCCTCCTTGTACATTATTACTGCTAATATGTATTTTGTTTGTCTCTTTTTCTCTGTAATTCACTGTACTGACGAGGAACCTTTGTAAATGAGCTCTTAGCTCAAAGGTAAATGTAATTCAATCCTTTCTAATAAAATAAAACACACACACACAAACTGCAGCTACAAGTATAACCACACTGTTGTCTTTCATATCTCCGTTATTCTGTTTATTTAATTTCACACAGGTTCCTTCAGAAATTGCACAAAGGTGTCCAATATCACAAAAAGATTCATTGCAGAAAACTACATTAATACAGACATTAGGAGTGAAGAATGCAAAGCACACAAATCAGGGAAATGAGAAAACATTAGGGTTTTGGCTCTCCAGAGTCTTGGTGAATCATAAGGTTCATAGGAAAGGTACAAGGAAGATAAGCTGCTACAGCCTTTTTAATGCTTGCCATTTCCCCAATGGTTGTATCTGCAGATACTGTTCTCCTTCAAATATTTATCGATGTCTACTTTGAAGCTACCCATTATTTTGCTTTGTACTACTGAATCTGGTAGTTAATTCCAAAGTGACACTACCCTCTGAGTAAACCAAGTACCCCTTTTTGTTGTTTTATATAGGCTCCCTTTAAATTATATGCTATTTCTTCTGCCATCAAAATTCTGTTCTTTGACTTATAGTCCCCAACTGTTCCCCAAATCAGGGTTTTGAAATGCCTTATACACCAGGCATATGTCCTTCTGAATCCTCCTCATTTCTAAACTATAACAATTTCCTCAATCTTTCCTAATAGATTAGGCCCCTCATTCCCCCAATCATCTTATTTGCTTGCCTCTGTACACCTTCTATTTATCTTTAACATGTTGCTGTGCTCAGAACTGACTACAATATTCTGTATGAGGCCTCACCAGTGCTCTGTGCAAAGGCAAAATCACAGCCCCATTCTTGCCACTGATGTTTCTGCCTAAGCATCTCAAATTCCCGAATCCATTTCTGGCCACCTGTTTATTTTGGTTTTGGAATTTGAGGTTGTTGGTTATTGCAACCCCCAGATTCCTTTCTTCCTCAGTTATCCTCAATTCTTTTCCATACAGTTTGCATCATACCACTGGGTTTTTGCTACCAAGATGCACTGTAGTGCATTTACCAATGCTGAAATGTAATTTTGCTTTTTTTGTCCATTGCTCTAAAGCCTCTAAATTTTGCTTCATTGTATACCCTCTTCACTATCCACAATAACCTCAATTTTTGCACCATCAATGAATTTTTCCATCCAGGCACCCTCCGTACACTGCATTGTTAATACATATGCATTAAATAGGACAGGTCCAGGCACAGAGCCCTGGGGCATACCATGTGTCACCTGTCCTGACTCAGAAACATGCCCCTTTATGGTAACTCTATTTCTGATTTGTTAGCCATGATTCTGTCCCCTTTGCCAGCCTGCTGTTTAAACCCATCTTGGCAATTTCATTGACTAGCTCATTGTGTGGTGCTGTAGCAAAGGCCTTGCTATATTCTAGGTATACCAGGTCAGCTGGCAGCCCCGCATCCAAGGCCCTGCTCACTAGCTCAAAGAAGCTAATCAGGTTAGTCTGACATGATCTTCCCACCTAAAAACCATGTTGACTCTCTCCTATTTGATTCCATATCAGCTCCATTCAGCCTACGAGGGGTTGCTGGAGATTCCGAGGGTGTCTTTAAAATCTTCTGGGGCACATGCATTTATGTATGCAGCCCCTTCCCTCTGGAATTCTCTACCCCATCAGCTGCGGGAGTGCGCAGCTGTTGGGGGTTTCAAACGGGCATTGAAGACTTTTTTGTGGTGCCAGGCCTTTTATGTTATTGAATAAAGGGACTTACCAGCCTATATTATCTTATTACCATCTGCGCTGATTTTATTATTGCTGTCTAATTTTATTGTAAAGTGCCTTGATACTCTGAAAGGTGCGTAAGTAAAATAAAGTTTATTATTATTTATTATTATTATATATTCCTCAATGTCTTCCTTTACAATGGCTTTGAGAATCTTCCCCAAAACTGAGGTCAGATTTACTGGTCTATAATTACTACATTCACTTTTTGAACCCTTTTTGAAAATAAGCACCACAGCAGCCTCCCCTCTATGACTGCATGACCCTTTCTTCATTCAGTGATTTGTCAAATAAATATTGGAGTAGTCCAGACAGTTATTGTGCCATTTCTTTAATAAACCTTGGGTGCATAGCATCAGGGCCTTGAGCCTCGTTGACATTCAGGACTGCTAGTAACTTTTGTTAGCAAGGAATAAGACACAACAAGGTGTGGTTTATGGGCTGATAAGAGCATGCCCCAGGTGCATAATTACAGATGTGCAAAATCCACGAATTTCATTAGGCAAAATATTGCATGAAATTTCCGTTTTGTGAAATCTTCCACAGGTATAAAATGCAAAATTTAACCAGTGAAATCATGAATTTCACCCGTGAAATGTGAAATTTCACCCATGGATGGTGGGATTTTGCCACTATTGGGTAAAATTCTGCCATTCAAGGATGAAATTCCACATTTTGTGGGTGAAATGCACAATTTCACTGGTGGAATTTCACATTTTGCACCAGCAAAATTTATCAGCGAAATCCACAAGTTTCGGGAACTGTTTCACGCCATGAAATTCATGATTTTGCTGGAATTTTGCTGGTGAAATTTAATTTTGCTGCCTCTTTATGTTTAATAAGGCATGAGGCACCTGTGCTGAGTGCCTTTAGCACCTGGGAAGTGCTCTTATCAGCCCATAAAACACATCTCGAAGCGTCTTATTCTGCTTATAAAATAGGTCCTACAAGTAAATATTTGAGAAAAAAAAATTGCCATAAAATGTGAAAAAAGCTGTTTTAGTAGCTGAAATATTACAAATTGTCCCCTTATTTATTTTTGAAGTGTATTGTCACCAGTAGAGGGTGCCTCCCCCACACTGACATGCACACACATACTGGTCAGGTTATCACCCTACACTATTTTATGAGCACTAGCTTTACTTACATTCGACTCCCCTCCCACATACATTCCCATAGGCAGTGTCTGTCTATGTACCCAAGGAACACACAGAGTGGCCGTTGGATCTAGAGCAAGGGTGCATAGGTTCTGGTCATATTATTCAACCCCCCCCCAAACACACACTGTATTTATCAGTACAGGTTTTATTTACATTAGACCCCCTCCCACATATATTTCCATAGAGTGTCAGTTGTCTTTGGTAGTGAGGCATGCTCAGAGCAGCTGTTGGACTGAGACCGAGCAGTTAATTTCATTGAGAACAAGTGCGTCCCTCGTCAGGCACCTTATTTTAGACTTTACTGACTGCATTTATAATATTGGGCCACTCTGCCATAATGTGGAAAAGTGAATGGTTTCATTTTAAAAACTGTTTACTTGGATATGCCACTGTCATGTTTTGTTCCAAAGGGGCCAGTCTTGTTGCCCTTGTTGTTCATGGCATATATACTTCCATTGGGAGACATTATCAGGTGGTATGGACTGGGTTTTCATTGTTACACTGATGATACCCAGCTATACCTGTCCTATGCACCCAGAAACCAGGCGGCGGCCTCAAGGATTAACAACTGCCTGGATGAGATCCAGAACTGGATGACACAGAATTGGATGCAACTCAATCTGGACAAGACAGAGGTACTAGTGATGGAACCAGGACATCTTTGTGGTGGGGGAGGATTCTGGGATTCCTCTGGGCTTGTCCTAGGGGGTGATCCCCTGGTTCACTCCATCTGGGTGAAGGATCTGGGTATGGTCCTGGATGATTGTCGGACATTTGAGGCTCAGGTGTCGGCCATCATTAAGAGTGGTTTCTACTACTTGAGGAACATTGCTCGGACCCGAGCCCTGATACCATCCTATGACCTGTCCATCCTGGTACATGCCTTTGTCATGACCAGGATGGATTACTGCCATGCCCAATACCTGGGGCTATCTGGAGGCAACCTTTGCTGGCTGCAATTGGTGCTCAATGTGGCAGCTAGGTTGTTGACTGGTATTTTTAAATTTGACCATGTCACACCTGTCCTCTGTGAACTGCATTGGTTGCCAGTGACGTGGAGGATTGCCTTCAAGGTTGGGTTGCTGACCTATAAATCCTTGCACAGGAGGGGACCAGCCTACCTTCAAGACCTCCTGATTCCTCACCACCCATCTTGGGCTCTCCGTTCCACCAAGGGTTGTCTCCTGGTAGTTCCCAGGGTAAGGCTGCGGCAATCTGGGGACCGAGCATTCTCGGTTGCTGCGTCAGCCCTGTGGAACTCTTTGACTCATCATCAATAGGAGGTGCCCTTGGCAGAAGCCTTTAAAAGAGGCCTGAAAACACTGCTCTTTGAGCAAGCATTTAATTTGGTTTGATAATTACTGCTGTTGATTTATTAACTGAGTGAATTACTGACTGCCAGTTGTGTTTTTAGAATTATGATTTATTATTTTATTAGCCTGTTTTATTAATATATTGTATATTGTTGATTGGATGGGTTGGAATTTGTATAGTCTCTTCTTCATGAGTTTTATGTGCTAGTTTGTATTATGTGTGTTTCAATATTGTTAAGCGCTCTGAGCCTACAGGAAGGAGTGCTATATAAAGTTCCTATGCTATCCTATCCTATCCTATCCTGTCCTGTCCTGTCCTGTCCTGTCCTATCCTTACCAAGCCTAACCTATCCTATGTGTATGAATGGGCATTTAAACAAGGTGGTGGGGGAGTGAGTTTCAGCTGTGATATTAAAGCCACCTCCTGGCGGCACACATGTGGTGCACTGTGGATCGCGGGCAGGTCTTTGTTGAAATGTAATGAGATATAAAACATTTATTTATAAAATTTTTAAGTGATTTATCTAAGATGGTCAGTGATTGGGGGGGGGGTGCTGAACAGCTTGGCCAGAAGAGCACCAGAAAAAGAAATCTCCTGCCACTTTCAGTTTTTTATTATTCAGAGTGTGACACAGTAATCTCCACCAAACTAAGTGCTTTCTGTTTAGCGCTTTCACCACTGTGCCACAGCATGAGCAAGCGGTTTCCCAATTTTTGATGTTTTGTTTATCAGATCACTTGCTTGTCACAATTCTTTAATGTAAAAGGGGGGTTCATTAATGTAAAAGGGAGTGAGGGGCATGACAAGAGACTGGGGGGGAGGGAGGATGGGTGACTGGAGGAACGGCAGAGTTTAAAACAAAAAGGACCATGCGATTCAATGAATGGTTGAAAAAATGGTGTGGAGCACAGGGTTTGGCTTCATTGGGGACTGGGGTTCAACCTGGAGGGATACAAGTCTATACTGGCAGGATGGTCTGCATCTGTCCAGGAATGGAACAAGTCTTCTGGGCAATCGGTTTAAATGTTTCATTGGCAAGCTTTTAAACTAGTCAAGGGGGGGGAGGCACTGACAAGCAGCAGGGAATTCCAAGCCTCCCCCTACAAAACAGGGTACTAAATGAGGAAAAGACCAAGTCAGAAAGGTCAGTGGGGAATGTTGCTACAAGAGGTAAAGCCATAAAAAAATGTAAAGCAATTAGTACTAATGCCCGTAGTCTGGGTAACAAGCTTCCTGAATTAGTGGTCTTGATGGAGGAGAAACATCTGGATATTGTGGCAGTCACAGAAACATAGTACACACAGAACCATGGCTGGGACATAAACATACCAGGATACTCTATCTACAGGAAGGACAGGGAGGGTAAAAGAGGAGGAGGAGTAGCTCTCTTCATAAGGGAAGGAATCAAAGCAACAGAACAAAAGGGTAAACATGGAGGAGAGGAAGCACTGTGGGTCAATTTGGAGATAGGCAATGGCACCACAATCTGCACAGGGGTTGTATACAGACACCCATCTCAGGGGGAGGAAATGGACAAGGAAATGATAGAAAGTATGCTTAGAATGGCAGAAAAAGGGGAGGTATTGCTGATGGGGATTTGAATTTGCCAGATGTTAACTGAAGTGTAGTTGCAGCAACCACTTCTAAGAGTGGGGTTATTCTAGATGTCCTACAGGGAGCATGCCTTAGATAACTAGTATTGGAACCCACTTGAGAGGAAGCAATCTTAGACCTGGTACTCTCAAATGGAGATGGAGAGAGGATCACAGATGTAGAAGTGGGTAGCCATCTGGGAACTAGCAACCATCAAACAGTATGGTTCACGATAAACACAGCAGTAGAGACAAGCCATACAAAGGCAAAAGTACTGGACTTTAGGAGGGCTGACTTTGACAAAATGGATGAGTGCCTAAGGAATGCACTAGCAAATGGGCAGGAAGAAGGGGAGGAAGAATCATGGGGAATAATCAAAACTGCCATCACAGAGGAAACAAGCCTTTGTGTGAAGCAAATAAACAAAACAAAATGATGTAAGAAACCACTATGGTTCTCAAAAGACGTGTCAGAGAAGATTCAAGAAAAACAGAAAGCATTCAGCAAGTACAAGGAATCACAGAAGGAGCAGGACAGAGAATTATATCAGTTAAAGCAAAAGGAAGCTGGGAAGGCAGTCAGAACAGCAAAGGCCCAAACCGAGGAAAAGATGGCCAACTCAGTTAAGAAGGGGGATAAAACCTTTTATAGATACATCAGGGTGTGAAGGAAGACCAAAGGAGGGATAATGAGGCTTAATAAAGGGGGTGGGTGGGCAGAGGGTGACTGTGAAAAGGCAGAGATACTAAACAAATATTTTTGCTCAGTATTCACAAATGAAGAGGGGGAGGTATCTAAACCAAACAATAGAAACACTCTGGATACAGGAGGTGATACCAGTCCATTCACAGAAGAAAGGGTTCTAAAAGAACTCTTAAAACTGAAGGTGGACAAAACAATGGGGCCTGATGGGATTCATCCCAGAATTCGAAAAGAACTAAGGTTAGAACTAGTGACACCACTGACTACCCTCTTTAGCAAATCATGGGAGAATAGGGTGGTACCTGAGGACTGGAGGAGGGTAGATGTGAGTCCATTTCACAAAAGTGGGAACAGGGCAGAAGTAGGAAACTACAGACCTGTTAGTTTAACCTCAGTGATAGGGAAAATGATGGAATCACTTCTGAAGGAAAGAATTGTTGAGTACCTAGAGGCCAGAGGGGCACAGGACCCAAGGCAGCATGGCTTCACAGCAGGAAGGTCATGTCAGATGACTCTAATAGATTTCGTTGACTGGGTGACCAAAGTAGTAGATCAGGGAGGGGCTGTGGACATGGCCTACCTACACTTTAGCAAGGCATTTGACACAGTCCCACACAAAAGATTAATATACAAGTTAGCCAGCCTGGGAGTGGGTCCCAAAATGGTAGCCTGGGTAAAGAATTGACTGGAGAACAGGACACAGAGGGTAATAGTAAATGGAGTCAACTCTGAAAAAGGGGTTACTAGTGGGGTACCGCAGGTTTCAGTACTAGGACCAGTCCTCTTCAATGTCTTTATAAGCGACATTGCAGATGGACTGGAAGGAAAAGTATGTCTCTTTGCAGATGACACAAAGATCTGCAACAGAGTTGATACACAGGTGGGGTGGAAAGGATGAGAAGGGACTTGGCAAGGTTGGAGGAATGGTCAAATGTATGGCAGCTTAAATTCAGTGCTAAGAAGTTCAGGTAATGCACCTGGGAAACAAAACCCAGGGGAAGAGTACACAGTGTGGGGTGAGATACTAACAATAATAAAAATGAAAGGGACCTGGGGGTAGTCATATCAGATGACCTAAAGGTGGGCAAGCAATATGAGAGGGCAGTACGGAGGGCTGGGGGGATACTGGGATGCATAGGGAGAGGCATCACCAGTAGAAAACAGGAAGTTGTTATCCTTCTGTACAGACAGCTGGTGAGACCCCATCTGAAGTACTGCGTGCAGTTCTGGAGACCCAATCTCTGCAAAAGACGTAAACAGGATGGAGGCAGTCCAGAGGAGCGCAACTAAAATGGTGCAGGGTCTGTACCAGAAGACATATGAAGAGAAACTTAAGGAGTTTAATATGTATAGCCTCGAGGAAAGGAGGGAGAGGGGGACATAATAGAAACTTTCAAGTATCTCAAGGGACTCAACAAAGTCCAAGAGGGTAACATCTTTCAGAAAAAGAGGTGTGCAAGAACAAGGGGGCACAATTTGAAGATAGAGGGGAGGCAGCTTAGAGGTAATGTAAGGAAGCATTTTTTTACAGAGAGGGTTGTGGATGCATGGAACGGCCTTCCAGAGGAGGTTGTGGCATCAAAAACAGTGGTGGAATTCAAGAATGCATGGGACAGTCATAAGGCAGTTCTAGGGGGTGGGGGTAGGAAGAAGTAGGCTGTTGGTTAACTAGGATCTGCAGCTTATCCATTAAGTTGGGAAATGGCAGACTGGGTGGACAAAGCAGTCCTTATCTGCCATCAAATTCTATGTTTCTATGTTTCTATGACTGGAGAAACAGCAGCAGAGAAAACTAAGCACAAAAGACAGGTGCAAGGTATGGATCTTTCGGGTGTGAAGCATACTATTTAGCCTAAGTAGGACTGGTTGGCAGGTTATGGCTGAATAAGAGCACAGGTAAATGTGCCTCTTATCGAGTCATAATCCTGGAAATGTTTTACCCATTTTATAACCTCTGCTTTCTATCCTAACTGTCTTGGCTGTCTTGGATGGATTGCTATGTGCTAACCCCTACATCACACCTATGATAGAGCAGAAATATTCATTAAATTTGCTCACCATGTTTTCATCTTTAGTTTTTACTTCCTCTGCTTTTATTAACAGTCTTGTGGTATGATTTGACCCCCTTGTGCTATTTACATAGCTATAAAAGCCTTACAGTGTATGTTAGAACATTGTATTCCTTCAAAATTCATATTTCCCTAATGTTGTTGTACCATCAATGTGACATCACGATGTTGTTGTACCTTCGTGAGTACGTCACATTGATGCTATAACAGCCCAGATCACGTTTGCGCATGCGCGAGTTGCGGTTTCTCCTTGTCCATAAGATGGCCACGGTAGTTCAGCGAAGGCATGGGAAGACACCGGAGGAAGTTCTTATTGAGCAGTAAGTGGCTCTTTCTTTAAATATTAGCTGGCACACAGCAGGACACCAAGAACATATTTAAAATGTGGACCCGAGCTGAGTGTTGTCAAGGACACGGGTGGGGCGGGTGTCCCCTACATCATGGTGCGACCGGGAAAGAAGTCACAAGGTTGTTTATTTTACTGTTGCCCACACATTATAAAAGACAGTGGATGAGCAGTGAACAACAACACTGTTTCACTTCTCTAGGTTTTCATGCCAACCAAAAACCTCTCGAGCTTCGCTCTTGAGGTTTTCTTGGTTGTTATGACAACCTTGCGAAGTGAACAACAGTGTTGTTGTTCACTGTTGCCAATCCACTATCCTCTATATGCAGTAATTGTCCTTTGCAGCTTTCAGCACTCTAAATTCTGCCTTTGTCTTACTCTTTTAAATTTCACCCTTATATCCTGTAAACAGTTTTCTGAAGGCTTCCCAGTGCACTAGATTGTTTATTTCCTTCACCCTGTTGTAGACTTTCCTTTTAGCTCTAATTAATTTCTTTATTACTTTGTTCAGCTGGAAGTATATTCCTTTTTTGACTATATTTAACTCTGATTGGAACATATTTATTTTCTAAACCTTTAATCTTGTTAATCAATTGTTCCCAGACTATCCCTATGTTCCTATCATTTAAATCGTTCTCCCATGCCTTTGATTTCAACTCTTTTCTCAAACTCTCAAAGTCCACTCTCGAGAAGTATTTAGCAGTGGTGTTACTTGTCACTCTAGCTTCTTTGTTTTTAATTTTAACCCTGACCATGTTGTAGTCATTGTTAACCAATGGTTTCATGACTCTGCAATCAATAATTCCTTCCCCAATATTACTTAACATAAGGTCCAGTAAACTATCTTCCCTGGTGAAATGATACACATATTGATCCATGTTTAACTTTATTTCCACAAACTCCTTCTCTTTAATAGATGCACCTGTGAGATTGTTCCAATGTATTCTTAGCACACTAAAATATCTAACTAAACACAGCTTGTCTTCAGCTTTAAAGGCTCTCAAATTTTTATAGAATATTTCAACTCGTTCCCTCAACAAATCTAGAGTCCTACAGACAACTCCAACAAAATGTTTTTGATCCCTCTTGATGTTATTTTGATCCACAGTGCCTCTATATCCTTTTATTTATCTTGGATGACTTGTACTGTATGCCCAGTCATACATATAATGCCACTCCTTTGCCCTTTCTTCCAATTCTGTCCATTCTAAACAGGGTGTATCCCTCAGTTGATTTACCCTAGTTGTTATCACTCTCCCACCATGTTTCTGTTACAGGACATGTATCAGTGCTGTCTCTTTGGAGTACTTCTTCCAGCTCCTCCTTTTTGTTTCTCAGACTTCTGGCATTTCTATGGAGACAAACCCAATCCTTGGATTTTAGTCAATTTGTTTTTCCTGGTCTCATCGTTTTATCAATTTCTCTTGACAAGTGTACATCATCACCTCCCTCCTCCCCCTTATTTATTGGTTTAAATTATTTCCAATGTTGTAATTAATTATTTCCCCAAGTATTCTGTCACCTGATTTACTAAGATGTAGCCCATCCCTTGCACATAGTGATAGGCCATGTACAAATCTGTCTCAGTTTTGTTGAAAGTAAAAACCCTCCTCCCTGCACCATATACCAACCATTAATACATTTAAAATGTCTTTATTCTTAGCCACTCTTCCTCTAGGTATTGATAGTCTCTCCAAGACTACCACCTCACATTTATTTCTTTTAAATATTGCCCCAATTTCCTTGAAGTTTTTCTCAATATCTATATGAGATGCGTCCTCCCCACATCATTGTTGCCCACGTGTATTATACTGTAACAATAAGCTCTTCCTTTCCCCTGATTAATTTATCTATATTTATATGAATGCCCTTATTTCTGGCTCCTGGCAAATAGCTAACTGTGGCACATTCCGTCCTACCTTTGCAGATTTGTCTATCTGCAAAGCGTAATATCAAGTCACCTACCACCAGTATTTCCTTGACTACACTGTGTTCACTTTTAATTGACTTATTAATTACTACTCCATTTGTTTGCTCTCTCTGATTGACATTATTCTCTTTATTTGGACTCCTTTTACTGCTGCAGCCCTGCACCGAATCCTTTGTCTGGTTGTCACTTTCTTCTACTGTATGTATCAAGTGACCATCTGCCCTGCATATTTCTACCTCATTCTGCCCTCCATCACTGCATTCCTTGCCATATTAATTTTCCCTTGACAGCCCAAATCTATTAGCTAACTGTATATAATTTTCCCTCCTCACTCTTTTAGGGTGTCTTACAGTTTCTGCCCCTTCCCTGCAGCTCATATCCATGTCATCACTTTTCTGCCTGTTTTGTTTATCTCTCACAGTTGTAAAAGCATTTGTGTTTTTCTTAGCCTGCGGCCACTCCTCCCCCATCTTGTGGCTGTGCTCCAGGTAGTAGCTGTTTTGTTTTACATATGAAATCTTCCTTTTCTTTAATTGTAGCATTGCACTCTAAACTTTGTGTTAGAACCTCTACCTCCAATTCCAGCTGCTTTATGTATTTGCATTTTATGCACCTGGCTCCATTTAATTCCTTAATGGTTCCAAACATTTTGCTTGCTTTGAATTTTACTCACCTTTCATGCTCCATTTTATGGAAATTGTTGGGTCTTACCTAAAAGATTCCTTTTCTGGCTTCATGGATTTTTTGGTTGACACAGCAGACACTGGCCTCTGCCCATGTTGGCCTCTGCTCTGTGCTCACTGACCACTTGCACAGAGCCTTGCTTTTAAAAGTCTAAAATGGCCTTGTCTGACCCCAACCACTTAACTCATGTCGCACTGATAGTGCGATCCTGTCCCATAGCAGTACTTGTGAAAACAGTAATAAAATATAAAATAAAACTCTACTGGCAATACTCTGTCAGTCTAAAACATTAAAAGCAGCCCTGTAAGGGCATGGCCTGCAGCCAACAAGGAGGGACGCTCCTTGTGTAGCTCTCTGACTTAAGAAGATACTCAATTAAAACTCTAACCTTTCAGAGTCAATTAAGTAAAAAAAAACAGCTTCAATAGAAAGATAATATCCACGAGATGCTTCAGAGGCAAACTTGTCCAAAGCCCAAGATGGGAAGAACCAAACAAGATGACTCAAAAGATTCTGGTAAGGGGAAAGGTCCGGTCCCATTGATGAGTTCCACCTCTAGCAGCACATTGAGGAGAGGAAAGCCAGGGGATATGGAGGCCAATGTCAATGCCATTCTCATGGCTGTACAACAGCTAGATCAAAAATTAGAAACATACCACTCCAGACTAGCAGTAGCAGAAACAAAGGTGGTAGCTTTGGAATTGCGTCATTCTACGCTCACTGCAATGGTAAATAAAATGGCTGTGGTTACAGATGGTGTACTCAAAGAAAACAAACTTTTAAGATCCAGATTGGAGTATCTGGAGAACAGAGCACAGGTTTGCAATCTCCATTTTCTGGGTATTCCTGAGGGTTCTGAAGAAGCAGACGAGGTGGGATATATGCAGCAATTATGTTTCAGGTACAGGCTGAGCATGGGGAAGCAAGCTTTCATCCACTTTGCCCCCAAATTCTGGAACTCTCTACCTCCCACCCTTAAGTGCTCACCATCTCACTCCTCCTTCAAGTCTACACTTTTCTCCTAACTTTATGCACTTGACTCCTGTGACTGCTCCTAACCTCCCCTGGCCCCAGTATCAGCACGCACCTATCTGCTACTGCCTGGCCTCTGAAACTCTGCATTGTATTTGATTGTCATCCCTATGTGGATGTTTACCTCATGCTGGTTTATACCCCCTCTATCCCTTCGAGGATAGCTGTGCTGTCTAGCATTCATTATTTGCCTGTATCTTATTTGCCGTAAACTTGTATACTGTATTTCCTGTGTATATGCTGCATGGATATCTGCTGTATAACATCACCAGTGGACTGTTGTCCTCCATTGTCTTGCTTGTTGATTGTACTGTTTTGCGTTCCCTCCCGGGTCGTGCTTGAAAATAGGCAGGTTCTTGCCTAGTGTACCCACCTGGCCAACAAAAACTAATAAATAAATAAAATATGGGCTTACAGAATTACACCCTGCTGAAAGCCCAACAATCTGGACCTTCCTCGAACAATGCTGGTATCAATGACGGGTGTACATGTTCGGGACCTAAGCCTGCAAAAAGCTAAAGCTGCAAGCCCTCTTACCCTGCCGGGTGGCTCGCTCTTGAGTTGCTTTCCAGACCTCAGCTATGCCACGTGGATGAGACAGTGTGGCTCTAATGCAGTAGGAGCAGGCCTAAGGGAATTGGGAATCAATCATGCCCTCCAAATGACTGCATGACTGAAGATCTTGTATGCAGGCAAAACATATATTTACAGTGACTTAGCTGACACTGGTCGGAAGCTGGAGAATATCTGAAAAGATTTCACTACCCCAAGACAGCCAGCTGAACTGGAGGATGATGACTTTGAGACTTGAACACTAAACAACAGTTGAACTGGTTGGTTCCTTCTCTCCTTGCTTTGGGAGCTGTTTCGAAACATTTCTAAATGTCACCCACATTTCAGAAGCAGGCTTCTCTGAGGGCTAAGAGACATTAAGAATAGTTTACATATACTGATTTTTTTCTTTCTAATGCACCCTATTTACCTTAAACAAAAGTTATGTTTAAGGAGGTTTTGATTGTTGCTGTTTTACCTCTCTTTTTGTTTACAAATGTTTGGGGAGGTATGAGCGCTATGAGGGGAAGCATCTATAATGTTTGAAAGGGACTAGTTCTCTACTAATTGAACACTCATGGGTTTCGGGGCTAGGTCACTGACAAAAGCCCATCTATAATAGAAGGGATTCACTGGACTTCTCGCTACTAATTAAGGAATTATAGTCCATGGTCTAGCTGCAATGGCTTATATTTATTTACTCTTGGATACTTTACATAGGTTTTTTCCCCAAAGTGCTGTATAAGAGAATGAAGGGATAAGAACTGTCTACCATGATTTTATGTTTAATGTATCCTATACTTCGAATCAAGAAAAGATATGTATTTGGTTACTATGAAACTGAATAAATATAAAGTTAAAAAAAAAATAAAAGCAGCCTGTAATAAAAACAGCAGCTAAAAACAGCAACTCCTCTGTTTTCTGTAGTCTAGGCTGCCTGCCAGACTACACATTTCAGAACACCCTGCTTCTTTCAGGACTAGCACAAATAGATAGAGAAACTCAGAGGTAGAGATTTTTGGAGAGTTGTTTTTGATTTACTGAAAGGAGAGAAAGTGCATAGGGAAAAGGAATACTGTAGCTTTAAGATGGGCTCATTCACAAGTTTGGTTTACTGCAGGGCGACAAAGCCTTTGCCTATTTCACTCAAGGAATCAATGGTAGGGCTTTGCTTGAGGTTTTTAACCCTAATTCCTACCCTTTCCCCTGAGCAAACAAGGTTGGATGTGATCTCATTTCTTCATGTGGGGACCTGCAGGATGGGGACTGGGCAGCTTGAAGGAACATCCATTCGTACCTGTAAAATAAGAATAGCAACTGGGTCAAAAAGGAGTGGCAGCTCTTTAGTAACTAACTGGAACAAACAAACTACTTATCTGATACACATGGTTAGTGTCCTCCAACCCCAGGGCTGACATCCTTTTGTGCATCTTCATCATCTCATCCGACCTGTATACATACAGTAAAACGGAAAATTGGTTAGCATGAGTAATACTGTAGAAATGCTGATCAGTTGTGATGGGTGGAAAGGGATTGTAGTTTTTTTGTGGAGGTTTTAAAGTGGGTTGTTCGGGAGGGTAGATAACCGGTACCATGGCAATGACAGAACACACACTCTGCTACTGAGCTCCACAGAAATAACACTTCAAAGGGGTGGCTATACTTAAGCAATAATGCACTCCAGGTGGTATGTTGTTGTGAGATTTACACATGCCTCAGGTGTTGTGTGGCATGAGGTCACAGGCTGAGTGCGGTAAACCACCTGAAGCATGTGTAAATCTCACAACACACACCCTGGAGTGCATTATTGCTATTATAAAGTGAACTTAGAAACAAACTGTGTTCTTCATTGAGAATGAATCACTATTTTTATTAATTTCAAAAAAAAAAACAAGGTTTTATTCATCTGCCTGTAATAAAATAGTCCCATCAA
The DNA here is from genome assembly GCA_016271365.2 of Neoceratodus forsteri. Taxonomy (NCBI): domain Eukaryota; kingdom Metazoa; phylum Chordata; order Ceratodontiformes; family Ceratodontidae; genus Neoceratodus; species Neoceratodus forsteri. Next base: position 754,231,699 of record CM057449.1, on the reverse strand, counting down.
TATGTCATCAATGGCTAACAAACCAATAAGATATAACCATAGCTTAAGAGGGTCCGTAGAGCTCATGTTGTCAAGATCAAGCTTACTAAAAGAGATAACCTTTATATGTCTAGCCAGTTTTTCAAATTCCCTCAATTTAAATGTAACCCCCCTACAAATGGGGGTTCCCAAAAATCTTTCCTTGAGCTTGCCTAAATGCTTACTACCAGGCTGGTGCCCTGCATTTTAGCAGTATAAATGTGATTACCAGAGCCTGTATAGCCTCTGTGTACTGTCTCTTTAACAGCTGCCTAATTGCAGTTTAAGTAATCTGAGAGGGAGCTCTGGTGAAAGATGTAACTATTTACTGAAAATCATTTAGAGTGATAATGATTATGTAGTTTGCCTAACCTGCTTTCTTTGTAGCAAGAACTGTTTTGTTTGTCTCCATTATCTTGGTCCTGGACTGCAAATTGGACCAATCAGTTCTGGTGGGACCTAAAATGTAGCCTGACTACAGGAGCTGTCTGAATTCAAAATCTGTAGGAACTTTAGTTTGGAATTTTTTTGCGCCTTTTTTGCAGCTGAAGAGGGAGCTCTTGCTTTGACTGACAGCCAAATCAGCCAACCAAATATTTTGGATCTTGGGGAAGTCCCAGGCTGCTTGCAGTTTTCAGTTAGATCTAAGCTGGAAGCTGAACAAGAAGGAGCTGAAGGATTCTGAGCAGCAATCTTGAGTGGATTCGCATGGGAGAACTCTGAAAAGGCTAAGATTTTGGCCTGCATGTCGGTGTGCTGCTCCTGAGAGGGAGAGAAGAGAATTATTTTGGACAAAATTCAAGTTTGTGTGACTAAAGCAAGCTACTGAAGTGGGCCAGGCTCAACCTGAAGAAGACCGAAGATTTTGCTGAATGCGATCAGCCTGGCAGGAGTTCCAGCTACCCCTAAGCTCCAGGTGCAGAGAGTTTGTGATTGTGACCGGGGAGCACTCTGCCTGGTACAGTAGAATTCCCTTACATGTAAATGTGCTATGAACTACTAGTGGGTCATGAGTTAGTCCCCTATGTGTGAACTGTGTTCTGCTTGCTGGAAGCTATATCCAGCCCAAAATGGACTGCATCCGAATTTGTCTCCATGCGGTCTGGGCCTTGCCAGACTGGCCCAGCCAGACTACCCACTGTACAGTGAAGCCATCGACGAGAGACCTGCCTGGGGATCAGCCCCCTGCTCCACGCCTAAACAGGAATGACGCCTCCGTGACTCGTGTGGGCCCTGCTTCTCCTGGCATTCCAGATCAACCACCTGCAGTCTCGATTTTCATCCAGCCTGTGTCCAGTCTTGGATATCATGAGTAAATACCAGGGTAGCTCCCTGCAACAACAGCTTAATCTGAGTGTGTCATCTGATTGTCTTGTTGTTTCATTTCCTTTACGAACTGAGCTCTCTGGCTCCGGATTACAAATATTGTGTACTGTGCATGTTGTATTTTCCATCACAGGGCCCCAACCAGCTGCGATGCAGGCCAACCCCGGGTAACAGTCCTGGCTAGCCCATCTCTTCTCCACCTGGGTACCTAAAGGTGTGACTGTGTGGGGGGACTCAAAGTGCATGCATAACTGCTTGATTGATATAACCTTTAAGCTAATTAACCCATGTCATCCCTCTCTTAAAAGTAGGAGACTCCTGCGATCTAAATAATTACAGACCAATCTCCCTCCTCCCCATCCTGTCTAAATTACTAGAAAAAATAGTGTGTGGCCAGCTAGGGGTATACTTACAATCCAGAAGCCTATTAAACCCGGTTCAGTCTGGATTCAGAGCAAAGCACAACACCATAACAGCCCTAGCTAAGGTGACCAATGATTGTCTCCTAGACCTTGACAACAAGAAGCATGTCTGTGCTGTTTTCTTGGATCTTAGTAAGGCATTCGACACAGTCAATCACAGCCTGCTTCTTTCCTCCCTAAGCACCTTAGGCCTGGACCATAAATCTATGTGCTGATTTGCAGACTATCTCGGAGAATGGAAATAGCAGGTTAAAGCTGAAGGTGATCTCTCTCCATTAAAACCTATGCTGAGGGGCATGCCCCAGGGCTCTATCCTTGGTCCCCTCCTCTTTGCAGTCTACATTAACAACATCAATGACCCCATCAAAAAAGCCAACATTCTCTTATTCGCAGATGACACTGTACTGTACTTGAGTCGTTCCACGCTGGAAGCAGCCTGTGAAGACCTCCAAGCTGAATTTAACCTTCTACAATACCAGCTCATAAACAAAAAGCTTTTGCTCAATGTGAAAAAGACAAAAGCCATGCTCTTCTCCCCCTCCTTGCATGCGGCAATTCCTGCTGGGGGAGCTATCCCACAAATTACCACTGTTCTTGGAGAAACACTAGAGTATGTAGCTAAATTCAAATATCTAGGAGTTTGGCTCGATCATAAACTTTCCTTCACCGACCATCTCGAAGAACTACAGAAGAAACTAAGGCAAAGATTAGGACTATTCTACAGAATTAACCACCTGCTCACAAAGGAGGCCAAGATTCAACTGGTTCAAGCTACCTTCCTATCTTTAATAGATTACGTGGACCTGCTCTACAGCCACTGCACTGCCTCTGCACTGGCTATGTTGGACACCCTCTGCCACAGAGCTATCAGGTTCATTACTGGCCTTCCACTTTCCACACATCACTGCTCCCTGTACTCATCATTAGGCTGGACTTCCCTTCACTATAGAAGGAATAGAAACACTGCACTATGGGCCTTCAGAGCGGTGACCAACAAGCTCCCCTCATATGTCTCAGATTGTATTCCCCGGAGTGTGTTAGGCACCTATGCTCTAAGGAGCTATTCCCTAATTGCCCTCCAAGTTCCAAGGGTCAAAACTCATTTCGGCAAAGCTGCTCTAAGCTTCTCTTTACCCACATTGTGTAACGGTTTACAAAGGAACTTGAAGCTGAGCTGCCCTGTTAGCCTGAATATCTTCAAGGCGCTCTATGATCATTACATGAAAGCACCTTGCAAATGTTTTCCTCACCGCTAGCCCACTAATTCCGCAACTCCCCCTTTTCATACTGATGCTCGCCATGTTTCTACCCCTGGCTCTCACTCTTTCCCTATTAACTCTTCTTGCTGCACCCACCCTTCCCTGTCCACTCCAGCCTGGCTAAAGTCCCACCCCATCCATAGTAGTGTCCCAATTATCTACCCCTCCTCCGTCATTATCATAACAAACAAGTACATGACAGCCATCATCACTTTCTGTGGTTTTAGCTCAATTTTCCCCCCAGTCGTTGGTAATATATCCCTCCTCTTCTTTACCTCTCTAACCTGCCACCCCATACATGACCTCTTTCCTCCTATAGGTGTTGTTGCCGGCTGCCTCACTCAAAAGATCTCTGCTTATAACCCCTGTATGCCTATGGTTGATTGTACGTCTGCTGACTTCTTCAACAGTAAAATAATGCTGTTTTTTTAATTTATTTGAACCTTGTACTGTACTGTATACACTGTAAATACCTTTTCTTCCTTGTATATTATTGTTTTGTGTATACCTGCTTCTGTACTGTACTTTGATGTATTCATGACCGGGTCCACCTTGCAATGAGCCTTACTCAATGGTGCCCGCCTGGATAAATAAAGATTTTGATAAATTGATTGATTGATAACCTGATTGTGCCCCTCCCTTGTTCAAGTCCCCTGAATAAATCAGATCTAACTTTTTCTGCATGTAATCTGACTGTGGTTCCAGTTTGTGCTCAAAGTACTGTTGCTATTTGCTGTGCATAACCTTGTTTTACAAGGGGTCCCCAGGGTCGAGCCAGAGGAACCAGCCCTGGTGGTAAGTGCAAACAGTGTGGGTACTTGTGTGGTGTACCAGGGGTATTGTGAAAGTGATTATTGTACAGTGTTCAGGCCACTAGAGGGGAAAGAGGGGGGTTACAGTGTTCTAGAGGGCTGTGCCCAGGTTAGTTTGACCACTATCAACCTTGATCTCTGAGTGGAGGCACCCATTTCAGAACTCAGGCCCCTTAACCTGCCTGCGATAGCGCCACCTAGGGGTTACATCTTGGAGGCTCACCGCTGGGATTTTGTGTCTTCTAGTGGCCAAATTTGCAAACTGCTGTTAAAAATAAATGGCTACCCCAACAGAAGTGGCTGTACACCAGTTGGTGGGGTGGTGTACTGGGCAGGAGATCGACCCCCAAAATGCTATAGTTATCCTGGATATTCCCCTGGATACCAATAAGGACACTGTAGAGGGAGTACTTTCCAAGGCTGAATGTTTACAAAACCTTGTGGTGGTGGGTCAACAGGCTAATCTGCTTGCCCAGAGTTTCATAGCGTTAATAGAGTGTAAGGACCCAGTAGACAGTTCCAAAGTGCCATGGACTATCACCCCCGAAGGAGTCCTCACTGCCTGGGGAATGATAACTAAAGACAGTAAAGACCCCAGGGAGAATGAGTCCCCCCCCCACTATCTGAGACCTTTGAGGAGAAATTTGCTAAGTTGTTGCTGGAGGAAGGGAAAACTGTGGAGGACTTAAAGGAACTATTCCTGCCACCTGGGGGTGTTCCTCCTCCAACACTCCTTCCCACTCCAGCACCCGTTATTGCCCCTCCTTCTGTGCCCATGCCAGTGCTGGCTCCTATATCTGTACCTGCCATTAGTCACGACTCTTACGGAAGGTTGAGAATCTTCTCCGGCACCGTCCCCACCCCCCAAGGGGAGGATGATTGGGAGACCTGGATAGATTGTGTTGCCCCTTTGGTACCTGAATGGCAGTGTGCAGAGGCTGAGAAATGGAAAAGGATCATAGAAAGTTTGAGGGGTCCTGTCCTAGAGGCCATTAAATTTCTGAGGTCCACAAACCCTGATGCATCTGCCCAGAAGTACCTATCTGCACTCGAAGGCAATTTTGGGAGCACCGAGTCAGGGGAGAACTTGATGTGGAAATTTAAAGGTACAAAACAATGGCCAGTGGAAAGTTTGTCTGCATATGTTACTCGTCTGGAAAGAGCTCTGCAGAAGGCTTACCGAAAAGGTGGGGTAGCCGCCAGTGACTTAAACCATGTGAGGTTGGGGCACATACTGCAACATGCAAAGCATTCTAAATTGCAGCTCCTTCAATTAAGGCTCCCAGATAGAAGGGGAAACCCACCAGACTATTGTGACTTGATAAAAGAACTCCGGGAGGTTGACGATGAAGAGGGGGATTGTAATTTTAGGGTGAGCACAGCCCAAGTGATCACGGCATTGGAAGGTCCTTCCGAAGAGGGTGTGCCACCATGGGATGAACTGCTGAGGGAGTTCAGGGAAACAAAAAACAGTCTCTTTATGAAGGCCGCTTCTTCAAGTACAGGCACCGACCCTTATCCAACTGCATCTGCTATGGGGTTGGGGTGTCCACTCAGGCATCTCCTGCTGACAGTAGCTCGAAACTTGATGTTTTGACTATGAAATAGAGAATTGATGAGATGTCCAAATGCTCACCACAAGCAGACAGAGATGGCACCAAGGTTTTCAGTTGGTAGTACCACCGCCCCAGCTCCCAGTGTGATGCCTCAGCCACCCCAAATCCCAGAAAACATATTTTGCCATAATTGTGGGAAGGATGGGCACATGAAGAGAGAATGCCAGTCCACAAAAGACCTAGATAAAGTTGTATACAGGCTTCGAGGAGAGCTTCGGAGAATGAATCAGCGGTCGAGGAGTGCCCAAAATGACCACAGTGAGGGTTCAAGAAGTAGTAACTCAAATCCCTATGTGGCTAAATCATCTATTCAGGCCCCTGCTGTTGTCCCTTCAGACTGGTCCAAAATAGTGGGCCCTTCAATGGAGACTACCGTGGCTGTGAATGGGATTCCTACTCAGGCTGTGCTGGACAGTGGGTCGCAAGTAACCATTGTATTTAAGGACTGGTATGACAAACACTTATCTGCTGTGCCCTTACAGTCCCTGGAAGGTCTACATGTGTGGGGGCTGAGCAACAAGTCTTATCCTTACCTAGGATATGTCCACCTCTGGTTGTCATTTCCTGCAGCTGTAACTGGTGTAGAGGAGCAAGTCGAGACACTGGCCTTAGTGTGTCTCCCTACTGGACTGTATGATGGGGTTCCCCTGTAAATTGGGACCAATACCCATAAGTTTGGGAGACTGGCACAACTCTGTCATGAGAAACAAGGATGACCAACTGGCAGGGCCCTAAGAATTCCCACTCTGATCAAGAGGGCCTATGATTTGCAACAGAACCCCAAAGGAGTGGACCAGGATGAACCGGTAGGGGTCGTGTGGAAGAAGAATCCCGATTCAATGGTACTGGTCCCTAACACCTAGTGTACCATTCAAGGGGAGGTCTGTCTCAGCAAAAATGTCAAGAACAAAATACTGATGTTGGATGCACCAGGTGATGGAAAATTGCCGGAAGGGTTATTGGTTAAGCCCAGCATCTTGCCAGCTCGCGCTCATGCCTATGCATGACCAGTGATGGTCCGGATTCATAATGTGTCAGATCGGGAGATCTGGGTGAACAGAGGATGCACCCTAGCTATGGTACACTGTGCAGACACTGCAGTGTTGCCCATCAACAAGCCCCCTGGCAAGACAGATAGAGTGACTCCTGACTTGTTTGATTTTGGTGACTCCCTGTTGCCAGCTGAATGGAAAACTAGAATTAGCCAGAAACTTGCCCAGAGAGATAAAGTGTTTTCATTGAAGGAATGGGACATGGGATGTGTGCAGGGTGTGGAGCATCACATATGCCTGCACAATGAACGGCCATTTCGAGAGAGGTCTTGATGCGTAGCCCCTGCAGACATAGACGATGTGAGAAGGCACTTGCAGGAAATGCTCGCGGCTGGTGTGATATAAGAATCCAGAAACCCAAATGTTTCTCCCATTGTGGTTGTGCATAAGAAGAAGAATGGAACAGTATGAATGTGTGTGGATTATTGGACCCTCAACAGGCGGACCATCCCTGATCAATACACCATGCCCCGTATACAAGATGCTCTGGATTGTTTGAATGGGAGCAAATGGTTCTCGGTGTTGGATCTTCACAGTGGATATTACTTCCGATGGCTCCAGAGGACCATGAGAAGGCAACCTTCGTCTGTCCTTTGGGGTTCTATGAATTCCTGAGAATGCCACAGGGGATATCGGGTGCCCCAGCCACTTTCCAGCGACTGATGGAATGAGCGGTGGGAGACGTGAATTTGCTGGAATGCCTGGTGTACTTGGACGATATCATAGTGTTTGGGATCTCCCTGGAGGAACATGAGAGTTGACTGTTCAAGGTACTAGACCGACCGGAAGATTTCGGGCCTCAAGCTGTCCATTGACAAGTGCCAGTTTTTCCAAACCTCTCAGCACATAGTCTTTACAGAGGAGATAGAGACTGATCCTAGTAAAGTTGAAGCCTTGACTACTTGGCCTCAGCCCCACAATTTGAAAGAACTACAATGTTTCCTGGGATTCTGTGGCTACTACTGCCAGTTCATAAAGGACTATTCCAAAGTGATTCGGCCACTCTTGAATCTTACCCAGGGTTACCCTCCTACCAATCGAAAATACAAAAAAGGGTCCATCAAAGAACCAGACAAAGCATATTTCCACCAGGTAAACTTTTCAGGTCCCGTTGGATGCCTGACTGAGAAGCAGCTTTCCACGAAGTCATATACCAGCTCACCCATGCCCCCATCCTCGCTTATGCTGATCCCATCAAACCCTATGTGCTGCATACTGACACCAGTCTGCAGGGTCTAGGAGCTGTACTGTATCAAGACCATGAGGATAGTTTGAGACCAGTGGCATTTGCCAGCAGAAGCTTGACCCCGTCAGAGTGAAACTACCCTGTGCACAAGTTGGAGTTCCTTATGTTAAAATGGGCCATTGTCGACCAGTTTCCTGATTACCTCTATGCGGCAAAAATATTGGTGAGGACTGACAATAACCCATTCACCTATGTACAGACTTCAGTTAAGTTAGACGCCATGGGGCACTGGTGGCTTTCTGCATTGTCAACATATGATTGTGCAGTCGAATACAGACCAGGCCTGAATCATATTGATGCTGACGCCCTATCCCGGAGGCCCATTTCCAAGTGTGACTGGGTCAGGCTGTCTGAACCTGGCATCCGAGCATTGTGCCAAAAGTTTGATAGAAATGAACAGATGTCTACAGACACAGCAGACTGCCTAGTAGATTGCTTGGACCCCTCTGACACCTGCATACCGGCTGTGTATTGCCACTTCTCTGCTCTAGATATTAGTGAACTACCTCAGTTTGACAATGACAACATTCAGTGAGCTCAATCACAAGATCCTATGATTCAGCCAGAACTTGACACCCTTCATGCAGGAAAAGATGTGTCCAAGTTGTGTTCCTCTGATCTGCGAACCACTTTATTGTTTAAAGAAGGCCCCAGGTTGAAGCTGCTTAATCAGTTGTTGTATAGGGAGACAGTAGATCGAGGTGGCCAAATAGACAAGGAACAATTGGTCCTGCCCACACCTTCAAAGATTTGGTACTGAGGTCCCTCCATAATCATATGGGCCACCTCGGTATTGACCGGACCCTTGGCCCAGTACAATCTCGATTCTACTGGCCCAAGATAAGGGCCGATGTTGAGCACCATGTAAGGACTTGTAGTCAATGCCTGCAGAGAAAAGCCCTGCCTCAGAGGGCTGCCCCCCTTGTCAACATTACTACTAGCACCCCAATGGAACTAGTCTGCATAGACTTCTTGAGTTTTGAGCCTGATCAGTGAAACATTGACAATGTGTTAGTGGTTATGGATCATTTCACATGGTATGCACAAGCTTTTCCCACTAAAGATCAAAAAGCTCCTACCATGGCCAAGGTGCTAGTGGAAAATTTCTTCATCCACTATGGTGCCCCCGAGCGAATTCACTCTGATCAGGGCCGGGACTTTGAGAGTCGGCTAATCAAAGAAATGTTCTCTCTATGGGGGGTGCGAAAGTCAAGAACCACCCCTTATCACCCACAGGGGGATCCTCAACCAGAACGCTTTAACCGCACCCTGCTACACATGCTAAGCACCCTCCACCCAAAAGATAAGCATAAATGGAGCCAGCAGATTAGCATCTTGGTACACGCATACAATTGCATCAAGAATGATGCTACCGGGTTCTCTCCCTACCATGTCTTGTTTGGGAGAGAGGCCCGGCTGCCTGTTGATGTCTGTTTTGGGGTTTCTCCCGATGGGGCCCGAACTGAAGATTACCTGCAATATGTTCAAAAACTTAAAGCTCAATTGAACCATGCCTATGAACTGGCCCAGACAATGGCCGCCAAAAGAAATCTAGCCAACAAAGAGAGACATGATAGAAAAGTAAAGACTCAAGAGCTTAGGCCTGGAGACCGTGTGTTGTTGCGAAATTTAGGATTGCATGGTAAATACAAAATTGCTGATTGATGGCACCATCTTCCCCATGTCATAGTTGGAAAGTTGGATGATTTGCCAGTGTACAAAGTGCGCTCAGAGAATAACTCCAAAGCTGTCAAGACCATGCATCGTAACCACTTGCTACCTATTGGTCAAGTTATAATTGAGGCCGAACCTGCTGAGGTTGATTCCTCTGGACCAGTGACTCGTGCTGCTGCAAGAAAGAAACAGAGTCAGCCTGCCCCCATGGTTGCCGATTTAAGACTTCCCCCGCAGCAGGCCCAGAATGATAGTGAATGCCAGTCTAACTCAGATGACAGTGAATGTGATAATGCCTATTACCCCTCATATGAACTGAGTCAGTTGTTTCTTGGAAATCCTATGTTGAATTATGGGGATGAAGCTGGGCCTTCTGGACTGTCTAATGCCCCGGTATCATCCTTGGAGCCAATGCTCCCTGTAGGTGAAGTGCAAAGTATCATGTCTGAGGATGCTGAGTCTTTGTGTATTATGGAACTGTATGATTTGCCTGAAGGAGAGGCTGATGGTATGAGTCTTTCTGGTGACATGTCAGAACTTGAGGAACACTATGAGAGTGCTGACAACCCCCCTTCAGTGCCAGAGTATCTTCAAAATGAGCCAAGTGTTGTAGAAACAGAGACTACAGAGCAAGGGGCTGATAGTGCTCCCAGCTTGGACATTCCCTTTCATGCAGAGGCACCCCTCACAAGTGATGAAAGCTCCAAGACCATTGCTGAAAGTACAGAGACTGTGGTTGTTCACCCCAGAAAGACTGGTCAAGCTGTCAAGCCAGTGGTGTGCTTCAGTTACAATTCCCCCAGGAGGCCAGTGCATTTGCCTCTCAATGTAGTCCACAAAGGTGTTTATGTCTCTCAGAGCTCACTGCCCAAATTGAGCTTGACGGCCCATTCCAGGTTACTTGTTCTGTCCTCTCACCATGGTGCCCATGCCCCATCCAGCCCCAAGTTAGCTGATAGGGAAGGGCCCCCTCTTGCATTGTTTAGAGTACAAGAAGTTATTACATGATTCTGTATAGTAATGTTCAATTTACCTGTGTGAAATATGCATAATGTATTTTCAGAATGGAAGTGATATAGTGGAGTACATTGAAATGTACAGTAAAGTGACAAGTTATGCAAATTGATGACTCAGATAATACTTGTATAGCATGCTAATGGTATAAATGTCTTGTATATGTTGCATTTTCAATGTTATGATGGTACAGACTTGACACGGATGCCAAGTTTTCCCAGGCAGGGAACGGTGTAACCCCCCTACAAATGGGGTTCCCTAAAAGTCTTCGTTGAGCTTGCCTAAATGCTTACTGCCAGGCTGGTGTCCTGCATTTTAACAGTTTAAATGTGATTGCCAGAGGCTGTATAACCTCTGTGTACTGTCTCTTTAACAGCTGCCCAATTGCAGCTTAAGTAATCTGAGAGGGAGCTCTGGTGAAAGATGTAACTATTTACTGAAAATCATTTAGAGTGATAATGATAATGTAGTTTGTCTAACCTGCTATCTTTGTAGCAAGGACTGTTTTGTTTGTCTCCACTATCTTGGTCCTGGACTGCAAATTGGACCAAACAGTACTAGTGGGACCTAAAATGTAGCCGGACTACAGGAGCTGTCTGAATTCAAAATCTGTAGGAACTTTAGTTTGGAGTTTCTTTGTGCCTTTTTTGCAACTGAAGGGGGAGATCTTGCTTTGACTGACAGCCAAATCAGCCAACCAAATATTTTGGATCTTGGGGAAGTCCCAGGCTGCTTGCAGTTTTCAGTTAGATCTAAGCTGGAAGCTGAACAAGAAGGATCTGAAGGATTCTGAGCAGCAATCCTGAGTAGATTCGCATGGGAGAACTCTGAAAAGGCTACGTTTTTGGCCTGCATGTTGGTAAGCTGCTCCTGAGAGGGAGAGAAGAGAATTATTTTGGACAAAATTCAAGTTTGTGTGACTAAAATAAGCTACTGAAGTGGGCCAGGCTCACCCTGAAGAAGACCAAAGATTTTGCTGAATGCGATCGGCCTGTCAGGAGTTCCAGCTACCCCCAAGCTCCCGGTGTGTGCAGAGACTAGGTGATTGTGACCGGGGAGCGCTCTGCCTGGTACAGTAGAATTCCCTTACATGTAAATGTGCTGTGAGCTACTAGTGGGTCGTGAATTAGTCCTCCACTGTGTGAACTGTGTTCTGCTTGCTGGAAGCTGTATCCAGTTAAAACGAACTGCATCTGAATTTGTCTCCATGCGGTCTGGGCCTTGCCAGACTGGTCCAGCCAGAATACCCACTGCACAGTGAAGCCATCGATAAGAGACCTGCCTGGGGATCAGCCCCCTGCTCCACGCTTGAACAGGAACGACGCATCTACGACTCGTGTGGGCCCTGCTTCTCCTGGCATTCCAGATCAACCACCAGCAGTCTCTATTTTCGTCCAGCCTATGTCCAGCCTTGGATATCGTGAGTAAATACCAGGGTAACTCCCTGCAACAACAGCTTAATCTGAGTGTGTCATCTGATTGTCTTGTTATTTCATTTCCTTTACAAACTGAGCCCTCTGGCTCCAGATTACAAATATTGTGTACTGTGCATGTTGTGTTTTCCATCACAGGGCCCCAACCAGCTGCGATGCTGGCCAACCCCCGGGCAACAGTCCTGGCTAGCCCATCTCTTCTCCACCTGGGTACTCAAAGGTGCGACTGTGTAGGGGGACTCAAAGCGCATGCATAACTGCTTGACTGAAATAATCTTTAAGCTAATTAACTTGATTTTGCCCCTCCCTTGTTCAAGTCCCCTGAATAAATCAGATCTAACTTTTTCTGCATGAAATCTGACTGTGGTTCCAGTTTGTGCTCAAAGTACTGTACTGTTGCTATTTGCTGTGCATAACCTTGTTTTACAGGGGGTCCCCAGGGTCGAGCCAGAGGAACCAGCCCTGGTGGTAAGTGCAAACAGTGTGGGTACTTGTGTGGTGTACCAGGGGTATTGTGAAAGTGATTATTGTACAGTGTTCAGGCTGCTAGAGGGGAAAGAGGTGGGTTACAGTGTCCCAGAGGGGCTGTGCCCAGGTTAGCTTGACCACTACCAACCCTGATCTCTGAGTGGAGGCACCTATTTCAGAACTCAGGCCCCTTAACCTGCTACTAGCCAAGCAGGCAGGGGTAGTAGCCCTTGGGATAGTGCCACCTAGGGGTTACATAAAAAATTGGTATTCAAATAAGCTCATGATTATTTATGAGTTACACTTACACTGATATTTTTGAAAATGTGGGGCACATAAGGAACTGTTCTTTTTGCAATGTGAACAGGTCAAATCAAAAATAAATTGTTGTAAATAGTGATTTTGAACAGACAAAGTTTCCCAAAGAGGAATAGCTTGTAGTTTTTACCCAATTTTTCTAATTCCTTCAGTTTTAAAAAACAGGAATGCAGCTAAGCTCATGATTATTCATGAGCTACAGTTACACTGACAGTTTTGAAAATGTGGGGCACAGTAAGAACTGTTCTTCTTGCAATGTGAACAGGTAAAACCAAAAAGAAATTTTTGTAAACAGTGATTCTGAACAGACAAAGCTTCCCAAAGAGAGATGGCTTGTAGTTTTCACTGGATTTTTCTAATTCCCTCAATTAAAAAAAAGGCATGCAGATAAGCTCATGATTATTCATGAGTTTTGCTTACACTGACATTTTTAAAAACATTGGACACACAAGGAACCATTCTTGAATTGTGAACAGGTGAAACCAAAAATAAATTGTTGTAAACAATGATTTTGAACAGACCAAGGTTCCCAAAGAGTGATGGTAGTTTTTATATGATTTTTCTAATTCCCTCAGTTTTAAAAAAAGGGGTATGTAAATAAGCTCATGATTATTCAAGAGCTACAGTTACACTGACGTTTTGTTTTAATGTTAATGCTTTTTATTGTGTATTCAAGTGTACAGCAGTTACAGTAGGAACATTCTGACAGGAGAATACATCTGGCATTCAGACATCAATATGCAGAGATATACATTACACACAGGTCTGAGAGTGGTGCAGCACAAGTCCTGGCAAAATTTAAGCTGGGGCAGGAAAAGTCCATTAGGCGAATGCAAGGGTGAAGCACCAACATCACTTCTCTTGAAAGGGAACAAGCAAAGAAAAATAATGAAGCATAAATGTGGCCTTTAGCCTTATAAGCAAGTCCAGATATGAACATTGAGAGGAAGGGGTGAGGTGCATCTTCTCAACCTGTGATACACTGACATTTTTGAAAATGTGGGGCACATAAGGAACTGTTCTTCTTGCAATGTGAATAGGTGATATAAAAACATTGTTGTAAACAGTGATTTTGAACAAAGCTTCCCAAACAGGGATAGCTTGTAGTTTTCATCTGATTTTTCTAATTTCCTCAATTTAAAAAAAAAACACTGGTATGCAAATGAGCTCATGATTGTTCACGAGCTGTGGTTGCACTCACATTTTGTGAAAACATGGGCACATAACAAACTGTTTTTCTTGCAATATGAATAGGTGAAAGCAAAAATAAATTGTTGTAAACAGTGATATTGAACAGACCAAGCTTCCTAAAGAGGGATAGCTTGTAATTTTCACCCAATTTTTCTAATTCTCTCACTTTAAAAAAAAAGGGTATGCAGATAAGCTCATGATTATTCGTGCACTATGAGGTGACATTAGGCATCCAAGCCATGCCCCCTCATACAGCTATTTTGAAGTGCTTACTAAGCATGCTCAGAATCTGAAATTTTAAAATGTAATAACTTTGGAACAGATTAATATTTTTTTCAGTAAACCAGCAAAGGAAACTATTGTGTGCCATCCTTTCTACCCTGAAAATTTTAGGCCAAAATTTCAAACCATCTGGGTGCTAGGTGTCATCTGTCATCCAAAGAGGTTTGTACCACTTAAGGAATGTCACATGGATTAAACCCCTAGTTCCGCCTGAGGACCTGCCTTCACTAGTACATGCCTTTGTTACATCTAGGCTGGACTACTGTAATGCTCTTTATTTCTGGGTCAGTGCAGAAAAACTCTGCCAACTGCAGCTAGTGCAGAATGCAGTGGCCAGGTTACTGATGGGCCTACCTAGGTCTTGTCACATGACCCCAGTTCTGCGCGGCTGCATTGGCTGCCTGTCAGGTGAAGAATAATCTTCGAGGTGGGCTTGCTCACCTATAAGGCCCTATACGGCTTGGGCCCTAGCTATCTGATTGATCTTCTTACACCTGCCATCCCAGTCTTCTTCCTCTGCTCCTCTACCTGGGGGCTCCTAGTGGTTCTGAAGGCCAGGCTGAAAACCGCAGATGACTGTTCATTTGAGGTGGCTGGCTCAGTCCTCTGGAACTCGCTCCCCAGATCTTTGAGGGAGGCCCCATTGGTGGAGGCATTTCAGAGGAGTCTTAAAACTTTTCTTTTACAAAAGCATTCCCAGACTAATTGCAGTTGATTTTAATGATGTATTTAAAATTATAATTACTATTCATTAATGCTTATTTATTGTGTCATTTTAAATTTTGTTTGTACACATCCTTTGTGCAACTTTAATTTGTCTTTGATGTGTCCACCCTGTCTGTTTTTACCTTGTTAGGCACCCAGAGCCTCTGAGATTGGACGTGATATAAATAAAGTTTACCTTACTTTACCTAGGTGATGGTAAAAAACAGCAAAAAAAAACTGCTTTTTTAATTTTTTTTGCTATCTGTGTTTCAGAATATGCACATCTGACTGGAACAAAACTTGGCATGTCATGAGATCTTCCCCACAAGACCAAACAAGCAAAATTTTGTGCAAATCCATTGACTGGTTGTGAAAATATTAAGTGCAAAAACTGTGGTTTAACATTAAACGTCTACTTAACCCTAAATATGGAGGTGCCACTAACAGCAGTGGCTGACAGGCTGATGCATGTAGAGGGAATCAAAGTCCCACTATTGAAATCATTCTCTGCAGCACATGCCTACAGAACTAGATTTCTATAGAACATCACTTCAGAATTACAACAATGAAAATAGCATGGCTGGAATTGGTTGTCCGATATTGCAGCTAATGACTCCATGATGAAGTCCTACAAAGGTCGTAGCAGGGCACAGTAGTCCTCTGAACTTTTGGAGTTCCAATAAATTTTATTCATAATTTTGGTATCCAGGCTGCTTTTTTTTTCCAGAGTGCAGGATTTATTTTTTTTTTAATTGTGTAGGCTAGTCATGCATACCTGCATTGTCACTGTTCCAGAATGCACTGCTGTTTGTTGCCTCAGCTTATGGCTACTGCAGGCCTGCAGATGCATAAGGGTGTGTCATCTTGAGTTGAGAGGTGGTGGCGCAGAGATAGGATTCCTGCACAGACTTTATCCTCCTCCCTCTGCTGGTGACTTAATGTGCCTTTCTCCATGTTGCTGCTGCTTTTACTGCCTAGTGACATGGAAAAAGTAGTCCTCACAATAATCATTGTAGCAACATGGGAACAATCTGCCTCTTCTAGTTCTGGTAAACTAACACTCATGTTTCCCCACAGAGTCAATCTGGACTATGTCAGGCAGCCTTAATGGGGAATGTTAGAGTTTATATAAGCTCTGATGCATTGTTTGTTGGTCCTGCTGTCCTCTAGGGCTACATACAGTCACAGAGGATTGTACTTAGCCCCTGTAGAAAAGCAGAACTTAAACAATCTGACTGGAGATTAAAAAAGCTGTAACATGCACGTCAGGCTATTGAATCTCCCACTACTGCAGTACTTCTCTGATGTCAACTGCAGTGGATTCTGGGATTTGTAGTTAAAGAGGATGTCAGCTGAGAAGTAAGCAAAATTAGTCTGATGTAATCTATTATACTACAGTAAACAGTAGGTAAAACAAAATGTTTTTTGAATGCAAAGTGCACATTGAGACCAGCTCTGCACATGAATGTGGGGCCCTTTGTGCTGACTGTTCCCCTTTAAAAACTAAGTCAGGAGAGGGGCAAAATGGAGGGGGAGCTAGAAAAGTAAGAGGAGAGCAAAAGTGACTAAAAGCAGAGGTCAGAAATAGAATGAGCAGGTGGAGAGGCTGAGTGAGGGTAGCAACATGTGCTGGATGAAGTGAAAGGAGCTAAAAGGAGTGGGATGAGAAAGGGGATGAGGAAGGGGAGAAAATGAGGGAGACAAATTTGGTTGGGGATAGTATTCCAGAAGTTATGGAGGCAAAAAGAGAAGGCTGACTGACCAGCAGTAGTTTTACAGCAAGAGATGAAAAGGAGCATGTGCCAGAGGAGTAAAGGAATTGGAGAAAGGGATGAATGGAAGAGGACAGTGGAGACATGGAGAGCCAGAATTTGTCAAGAAAAAAAGAGTAGGGATCAAATAACATTATTTTAATGTAAGTTATCAAACGTTTCTTTTTGTTTAGTTAACCTATGCTTTGTGAAAGGGGGATCTACTCTTAAGTCCTTTCAGTAGCAGATGTGCTAAGATTCATTTCATAGTTCCCTCTCACAAGCAGCTCACAAGACACTCAAACATAAAAGACATGGTAACTTTACATATACTATAAACATTAACTGTAAAGCTTAGACTTTCAAACTTTTTCCAAGGATACCGACCCTTATAGATCTATTCGTAGATAATGGCAGCAAAAAAACGCCCATTTGCCCATCCAGTACACCCACTCTACCTTATTACTCTGCACTGGCCTTAGTGTCACTCCCCCTTTGAATTCTGCTACCTCTTTCCTAAATAATCCCATATGCTGTCCCATCCCTGTTTAAAGGTGCTACCTGATTTGACCTGTACCACTTCCGTCAGCAGCTTGTTCCACTTGTCCACCACACTTTCAGTAAAAAAGTGCTTGCGGATGATCCTTTTGAATTTTTCTCCCTGCAGGTTTCAGTGGTTCCCCCTTCTCCCAGTATATGAGCTCAAGGAGAAAAGCACCCTGGCATCGACCCTATTTATCCTATGCAGGTACTTGATCAAATAATGGGACTAGCTCAGCAGTACTTCAGCAGTGCTCTGTACTGCTGGCCCTTAGACCCAGTTCACATCAGGACACTGGTTTCCTCTGGGGTCTAGTAGGTCTCTATGTATTGTGAGGTGAGGAACTGAGTTCCAGAAGGATGCGTGAGTACCCTCGATAGGAAGTCATGGATTGGCACTGGTGTTGGTTGCAAAGGCAGCCCCTATCCCTATTAATATTCATTGCCATTTTTTTGTATATTTCTATTGAGTTTTCCCAAATGGAAACCATACACACTGTACATTGTCATACTGAAGTCAACGTGTCAGAGCAGCACATTATTTTGCAATGCATTTGATGACAATCCACAGCCATAATGTTACCAGTAAATTGTTTGTATTGCATAAGGCATCCAGCCTTCCATACTGGCAATGCCATTTTCAAGTAAGAGATGAATAGGTACAGAATATACAGTATAGTGCAGTTACTGTAAAAACATGCTGCTCTGCTCTGCTGTTACAGTGTCATAGCAGTCTAATACTGTATTTGACAACTGAAATAGAAATGAGACTCCTAATCAGATTTTTTTTGTTTTTAATTTTTTGTTGATTCATTTAGTCTATCATTTAGAATTGTAAGCCTAGCTTGCAGTAAGCAGATTACGCTAATGCCTTTCTTGTTTGCCCTAGTCAAGGTTAATGCATACTTGGGTACTCATTCAAAGCCAGAATACAAATGCACATTCAGAAAGAGATCAATTTGAAACACTCAGGAACATAGCAGCTCATCTATATTTTATGGCTTTGCATTTATTAAATACATCACTGTGCATTGCAGTGATGCATTCTGTAAAGGGTACCACTGGTTTTGTGCAATTCTTTTTTGATATATATTTATAACTGGGCATAGTTGTTATGCATAGTCTGTTTAGTGATATATCCTTGTGCAAATATGCTGTCACGTTTAAGGGATTTCATTAAATTATCTTATTTTATAAATCAACAATAATTTAATTTCAGCTTATTGACTCATTGTTTTCCTTTTACAATATATGGACCCAGTATATTATACCAACCTACTCTAATAACAGCAAAAAAAAACAAAAAAAAAAAACCTCATAAAACACAGACTTTTTTATTTAAATGTCCAGGAAAATGATGTCCCTTTTGAATTAAATAAATGTTTATTATGTGTTGCATGCACTGTAAGTAGGCTAGGTGTGTTGAATGAAGTGGACAGCTTAGCCAATAAATCTTTAATGAGCTGAGTTGCCATGTAAGGGAGCACAACTTGCAGATTCTTTGCTGTGCTGCAGATACACTACCCCTACCTACCAGGACATTACAGTGACTGAAGTTTGCCTTGACTGGGATTCATATTAGGTGCTTTAATCTCTTGTGCATGTCTGATTTCCAATAGAATGAGATCCATATACAGTATACATACAGTACAGTATATTCATTAGAAAAAAATTACATTAATGCATCTGTCGTGGATAAAGAAACACAAAAGTATGAAAATGTAATGTAAGGGTTTTCAATCCTACCCACCATACCTTACCATTGTGACCAATGGGCAAGTTACAGGTCTGGGGCCATGTCCCATAGTTGTCTTATTTGATGTAACTATACACAAAGTAGCAGAATCAAGGGGCATGTCCCCAGACTTGTACCGTGCTTAGTGCAGGGCCTGTGAACCCTATGTAAAGCAGCAGATCGGTATAATACAGTCCCTGACTTGTAGCTTGGTTTTAGGTCAAGAAGGTAGAGGATGGGAAGGTAGCTGGGATTTAGGGATGTAAAACATAACACCACATTTTCATATTTTTGTTGCTCTTCAACCTTAGTGCATTAACATATTTTTCAATGAATTTTCTTTACCTTTTGAAAAACATATATATTAACTGACACCTATAGATTTCTTCATGTAGCAGACCTCCTAGGCAGGGACAAAGACCTGTAGTTTTCTTCATGCAGGGCTATGTGACCCCTAAAAGAAGCAGCAGATCAGTAGGTCATGGCAGTACACCTGTAGATTTCTTTGTGCAATGCAGGAGACCATTAAGCAGGGCACCATACCTCTCACTTGCTTTGTCCATGGCCTATAGTACCCTATGAAGTGTAGAGCAGCAGACCTATTATGCATGGGACCAGACTTGTGGCTTACTTTGTACAGGGCCCTGTGGGCCCTATGCAATGCAATAGACCAGTCACACACAGCACTCAATCTATAGGTTGTTTCATGCAAGGTCCTGCAGGCCTATGTGAAGCTGCCAACCTATAGGGAATGGTGCCAGATCTGTAGCATGCTTTATGTTGGGCCCTACAGGCCCTCCACAAAGGGGAAGACTCAGCTGGTAGGTCTGAATGTTGTCACTTGGTTGGTCATGATGTGGTATCTTACCCATCCCTAAAATTTCGGCAAAATAATATTAAAAAAGCTAAAGTTATGGGTCATACAAAAATAAAATAAAATAAAGAGCAGTGAGAAAAGCAAGTCCCAGTGCATGCACTGATCATGTTTTACGGGAATAATTTTTTTAGAGGGTTTATTAACACATAGTGTTGCTTTTTATTTTCAAAATTTCAGGGATGATGCGCATAGAAAACACTAGACAATGACCACAACATTTTAAGGGTTGAATTTGGACCTCAAATATGTACAGTATTCATACTAGGAGTCATACTAGGAGTTTTAGAAGCAAAAAAGGCCATCTGTAGCCGATTACCACTCCCATCCATTCACCCGTAGTTAGCACACTTTTTATTCATGGAAAAAAAATTCTTTGGAGGTTAGTAACACGTAACTTTGTCATTTGTTTTCAAAATGTCAGGAATGGTGTGCTTACAAACTCCCAGTCTATGACCACAACATTTTGAGTGTTGAATTTGGACCTGAAATATGTTTTCATTGACAACTAATTCAGCCTTTTTTTTCCTGCTGAAAAATAAATTACATCCCTGCACGTACCCAGTGTTTTTTTACCTTAGTTTTTTAAGCTATTTTTTTCTAGATGACGACCTTTTTCTAGATGACCAACTTACCAGAGCAGAAGACAATGGCCAGCTAAGGAGGCGGCAGGGCAGTGCTGGCCACCCATTGTGGAACAAACCCTTAAAAAGCAAGTACTTCAGTGGCCATGGGGGGCTGTTATGGATGGAATAAGGTGGGTTAAGGTTGGGGGTTCTTTAAAGGAATGCTCTGAGTGGGGAGGAGTTATTGCAAAGTGAATCATGGGAAGGGATTTGATTGAGAAATCTGAAATCAGAGCTGGGTCCCGGTGTCAGGGAAGGGGATAAGCAATATCCAGCACCAGGATTTAACATCTAATATTTGAATGGAAGATGGGGGAGGTTGTTTGTGAGCCACCAGAGTTCAGCACCTGGTGGCCGAGAAAAAAACAACCAAACAAACAGACAAGAAAAAAACCAGAAAAACACCTGTCACCTTGGTTGGGCACCCAATGCTGGGAGGGGGAGAGTTACATTCAACACCAGGACTAGCACCCACTGTTGGAAAATGCAACTCATGAGGGTGGTGGCAGCTGAACACAACAAAAACACAAGGCTTTTTCTCACCTGTGATTGATTTCGTGTTCGGTCACCCATAAAAGAAAAAATACTCATGTTTTTCCAAAAATATTTACTGTCTTTCTTTCTTTGTGTATGTGCCCACACCACGACACAAAATTAGTTATGTGGAGAATAACCAACCCCTAACTGTGAAGAACAAGCTGGTGACTCTGCACCAAGTTAGGGTGATGACATGATTGGCAACAGAGTGAAGCTAAAGCACCCCTAATGATGGCAACACACTAGCATGGTGTGGTGTTACCAGCAATTTCATCACAGTTATTTTTGTTTATAACAATAAGCAGGTTTCCCAACAAAATTCATTGTCTAAGGTTAGTGCCTTTTTCTTTCGGGTGTTCATTGAGTAGGTATTGCTGTGTGTTCTCAGATTTTCATTGTGAGCGACTTTCTTTTTTTTTTTTTTTGAGAGCATCTGTTTTTGAAATCACTCATGACCTGCAATTTAGTGCAGTTATATGAATATGGGTGAATCAGCTTGCTCTCGAATCTAGCAGTTGGGTTGGTTAAAGCACCATGCTGATTAGGGCAGTTGAGTTAAGAAATCTTTCATAGTCTAGTGAATGGTGTAGGGAGATTTTGTTCACTTTAAATATGGAGAAGTGGTCTGCAGGGCTGAATCACAAAATTCAGGTCTATCGTAAATGATGGGAGCCTATCCATGCTTTATTACTCGTTATCTGATTTTGCTTTATGTATTTTTGCTGTCTGTACTTTATCAATGGTTCTTTTGGGGTTTGACTCTCCTTTGTATTGTGTTGTGTTGGGTCGGGTCCAGGGAG